>OY787666.1:8522156-9898936 GCA_963678985.1 Spisula subtruncata
CCATGGCTTCCTCTAATTAACACATTTAAACATATATTCTATTTTTATTATACTTTTAATTTGTTTATATATGTCTGAAAATACTGTGCAATATAATGCAGCATATATGAACACATACATTAAAACTAACACTTCAATATAGTATAAATGAGGTGCTCTTAATAATAAGGAGATTTTTATCAAAGGGTGGAGTGTATCTGGGGAGGTTGTACTCTGCTACAATGTTTGAAAGAATTAGAATGGTGTAGATCAATATCAACTCTGAAGAGAATCTTTAGAAATTCAAATGGAATACAATTTAATACAACAATTTAAAATGGAAAATGAGGTTGAATGTTTACACTATATATAAGTTTTATGTACAATGAACAGTTTTGCGCACTTTAAAGCCCGGTGCAAGTCCCGGACATCCCAGTGGAGGAAAGCCGGTATACAGTGATAATCCAGAATGTTTTTCGAACAAAACGGAATTGTATTTTTACATTCCCAATGTAACTCCGGTGTACCCTGATCTGACAGAATATATGAGTCAGTTTCGGTTTCCATAGAGGCCTGAAAAAGCCCGGTTTGGTCCCGGTTGATGCTGGTGGTTGTCCGGTTATCGCCCAATTATACCATGGTTGTGTCAGGTGACATGCCAGTGTTACCCTGAAGTCAAGGTAGACATAAGGTAGAGATCCGGCAGTGTTCAGGAAAAGGCAGGTGGAGTCCCAGTAATCCATGGATTAAGACAAGTTCTCAATAGCATTCCCCGGTGACTCTGGGTTATATTTAACATTTTTAAAAAATACGGGGTTGTTACCCTTTGCACCACGGTTTATTCCGGTTTGCCCTGGATGTTCACTGTCTCCCGGTTAGTCACGGTTTGCCCCGGATTGAAAACTGAGATGTTAAACGGGGACAGTTAGACTGAGAATGGGCCTTAAAGATTAGTAAGTGTAATGAATCCCTAATAAATTATATTGGAAATGTTTCTATTTGTAACAAATCAGTCACAAATCAGGAATTATGAAAGTAGAGTCAAACAATCAGCTACAAATAACAACCAGGAAAACACTATTTGTAATGAATCGCGAATAAATCATGATTTGGAAATGAAATTTTGTTATGAATTGTAGTATAACTTTTGAAGGCGGTTTAATGGGAAAACCGATTTACGCGCGATTAATTAAATGAATCACTGGCAAATCATAGTAATAAATCGGGGAAAACCTGATTTTGGTGTGATTTATGTGTGATTTGTGTATGATTTGTTTAAAAAACATATTTTTTTATTTGGGTTAACTTCTGGCAATAACATAGTGTCCACTAAAAGTTTATGGCAAACCTCTGGCAAACTATTTTCAGAATATAAGTTTGCGGTGAACTTCTGGCAATAACGTAGTATCTATTTAAAGTTTCCGGTAACCTCCGGCAAACTTTTTTCAGAATTTAAGTTTGCGGTGAACTTCTGGCATACTTTTAGCGAACATTCATATCGAAGAAAGTTTCTGGCAAACTTTTGGTGAACTGGCATTCATTCTGGCAAATTTGCGGTAACTTCGCCAGAAGTTTGCCGGAAGTTCACCGCTACCGGCGAAGTCCTGCGAACAATGACTCTGACTTTGCGGCGAACTGATCAGTTTGCGGTAAATTTGCCGCAACTTTGCGGTAAGTTTGCGGCAAACTTTCTATTTCCGTAAGGGTTCACCTTGTTTCAAGCCAAGGGATACCTCAAAGAATTCTGAAAATGACAATTTAAGTGAATCTTTGACACAAGACTTTACATTTTGGTATAATGATTTGACCATTGTGGTCATCTTGCAACTTAGACCTAATTCAATTAATTTTATCCATAAGGCTTCATGTATGACGGTGTCGAAAGCTTTTTCATAGTCTATAAATGCACAGTATAATTTCTTTTTTTGTGATAAAATATTTTGTATGATTGAATGGAGTATGAATATGCAGTCAGTAGTACTGCGTTTATCTCTAAAGCCGAATTGGGAGTTGTTAAAAGATTTTCTGATTCGCACCAGTTATTTAGTCTATTTCTTAAGGTTAATGAGAATATTTTTGAAAGGTTGTTTATAATAGTAATTCCCCTATAATTTGAGGGATCATTTACATTCCCCTTTTTATGTAACGGGACAATATAACCCTTACTCCACTGATCTGGATAAACACCACTATCATAGATTTCATTAAATAGTGTTACTAGATATGGCGCTATAAATTCATTGGCGTCAATGAAAAAATCTGCAACATTTTTTGTTAAATCAGCGCTTTTATTTCTATTCAAACTAGAAATCGTTTTTCTAACTTCACTCAAAGTGAATGGGGCATCTAATGAGTCAATATTGATGTTAGTATCAAGATTTTCATATTGCGAGCTATCGAAATCACTATCATGCGGTGTATTCGAGACTTTATTGAAGTGTTCAACAAAATCTGCTAGGTTTATGTTAGATTGGTTTGACTTTGATTTCTTTTTGTATTTATTTATGTATTTCCAGAATTTCCTAGAATTTGATTTGCTTAGTTTAGTTAGGGTTTGTTTTTCCGACATGTGAAATAAACGCTTTGCTTTACGTTTCTCACTACAGAAGAGTTTTCTATAATATAAAAATGATTGCCGATTTTCAGCAGTTGGGCTATTTCTGTGTATGCGTTTATATTTAAGAAAGTCAGCTTTAGCTTGCGTACATCCCTCATTAAACCATTCAGCCTTTTTAAGCTTTACATTTTTCGATATATTCCGTTTAAAAAATTTCCCATGTACCTCAAACGACATATCAAAAATACGATCCGACATTTTTTCGATACACTCATTGATATCAGTGTCACCTCTAGTTAAACTACTGATTGCGTCATCAAAAAAATGTTTATTGTTGTTTAAAGAGTCATTTAGCTTATCCTGCTCAGTAGTTTCCCATAATATTTTTTTATAGTATTCTTCATTTTCTATTTTGGTATTTTCGTTTTTTAAAGACAAGTAGAATTCGATTGGGCAGTGATCCGAAAATTCAGTTATGTCTAAAACAGTCATTGACTGAAATAAGGAGAACAGTTTATAATCAGTGATCACATAATCTACAACACTAGCGGCAAAATTATTTGAGTTCAATTTATAGCATGTATATAAACCCTGTTCAAGGCGACCATTTATAATACATAGTCCAGTTTGTTTACACAATGTTAACAGTTTCTTACCAAAGCTATTTATTCGCACATCCTTAGACGAGCGCGTTGGAATATTACATCAGCTTTCATCGTCTGGTATGTCAATATACCGGTTTAAGTTTATGTTTTCGATAATATCCGAAGATTGGCCAACTCTCGAGTTGAAGTCACCCGTTAAAAATACATCACCTCGATCGCTAAATTTAATAATATCATTTAGTAGTAAATTGTGAAAGTCGAGCTCGAATAACGGTGAATGAATGTTTTTGTACAGAGTTGAGTCTTCTGGTGGGATATAGCAACAACAAAAATATAGATCATTTTCAGTGTTAAAATAAGCTTTGCTCATTTTAAACCAAATCACACCTTTTTCATTTAGATCAATTAATTCGATGTAGCCCGAATAAATAGCTCTGTAATACACAATTACACCACCGCTATGACGTTTTGCCTTTTTATTATATTTCGGTCGCGGACATGAAAAACAATCATAATTACTAATGTCAACATTTGCAATTTCAGAGTTCCAAGTTTCGGTAAATAACAGAATATCGTATTTATTGATCAAATCAATAAAGTCAGTGTCACATAGTTTGTTATAGATTCATCAATTGTACCCCATGGATACCATGCTCAGTACGTGGTGTCTAAAACGTCGTCTTATTTTAAATGCCAAAAATGTTTAATTGATATCCTAAACTCTTTCAAATACGTTTTTACGTAGCTTAACAGGTGGGAAAACACGGTCTCACTATTATTCACGAAGACGGAAGCAGAAACATTATGCATTTGATAGCTGGAATTCTAAGAAGCCCGTATTTGTAAATAACACTTGTTCAGAGTCGAAGGTAATGCATTTGATTTTGTCCACCGACCAAGTCGTGCTATTCAAATACCCGAATCAATGAGAAAATTTGTAATAAGTAGGTTCTACGGATAGTTTATGCAGGTAAAATGTAAGACACATTTCATATAGCGTTAATTTGTTAATGAAACTGAGCAGTATGTCCCTTTCACATGAAAATGCCTCTTTGTGCAGGCATCTACTGAAGAGTCGTTTTTGAGAGAAACACCGATAAATACGCTCGATAATCAACTTCAGTTTAAATATCTAGTCACCTACAAGTAGTTTTTAGTTCCTAATCATAAATTGCATTCTGTATGGCGAAGGTACGTTTCCAGGAAGCATATGTGGGCAACCATATTTCAGTAGATGAAAGCAGTACCTATTGCATACGCTGAAACATGCTTTTAATCTTGAATTTATTAATAAAAGCAGTAACCATCTTGAAGCGGAGATTTCAAAGAAGATTTTCTGTTTCATTGAAATCGGAACAGTCGATAACAAGTTAGGGGCAAATTGCATTACTTTTCGAACACCCCTCGTATGTCCTCGAGTGTATACACCTGGGAACACGTTATTTATGCAAGAAGGTTTTCTCTAACTAATGTTTGGCCGCAACTGACTTTCGTTTGCCAAATACAAACTGCTGAAAGTGAGATTTGTTGATCAACATCAACAAATCTCGCATCAAGTATGATTCCGACAGTCAATCCTAATTTACAGCAGAGTGTTTTATAAATTTTTAACCTCAGCCTTTTGCTCTGTATTTTTTCCAACGACACTCTATAGATGCCTTGGAGTCAACATTGCTTATTGATCTGTTGATGGAGTTCAACTATATTCATACACTATATAATGTCATGAATGGTCAACAGGTCCCGATCTCCCGAAGCATATCAGGGTCTGAATTAGAGATAAATTTGTAGTTTAAGCTATTTAATGGTCACTGTAATAAACTCAGAATGATGTTTCCTGTTTTGTGAAGCCAACTTTTAGCCATGATTTACCTGGAAAATACACAGGCTAATATAGAGATGACAGGTTTCGGGAGATCGGAACCAGATTCGTTTTGATGTTACGGAGGTCAAACTTGTAGTATTTAAACGTACATACATTTGTATCGATACATCAAATAATTAATGATTGATATAAAAGTAACAAGTGTAAAATATATAAAATAGAACATTAAGATTTATTTTCAACTAACAGTGTAAAATAGTGTAAAATAAATGATAAACAAAAAACAGATACATTGCCAGAGAAAGTTATAAATATTGTAAATAACAATTTCGAGATAATAACCAAAGAAAATAATATAAATCAACATTATTTGTAAAATACGTATACATGTATAATATTTTGGGAAAAAAGTTTGTACAAATACAGTTTATACCTGTTGAAATATTTGGTAAAATTTTGAACAACATAATATCTTGTAAAATACAGCAATTAGAGGTTGAGTTATAAAGCTATTGTACAATATCTTGTAAAATATAACGTTTTGATTAACATTAACATATTGTAAAATATAGCGTTTTGAACAACATAAACAAATTGTAAAACATAACAATCGTAAAAAAGTAATAAGATAATATGCGAAACAGCTTGTAAAATCTATCATTTTGAACATTATTAAATCTTGTATAATATAGCAGAATAACAACAGTAAGAGTTTAAGAAATTATATACAAATACAACAAAAGGGCAGTAACAATTGTAAATCACAAAACGTGTAAATATAAATAGATATAAAGGCACAAAAGCTGCCTATCGACAAGAAAATATATAAAAATATAACATGGAAATGGTAAACTATTGTAAAATATAAAACTTATCATGTATAATACTGTAACATATTGTAAAATATAGATCTAAAATTGTTAAAACATACTCTCCCCAATTTAATTCTGAGTCACAGGCGTCAGTGAGATAACTTGCAGAGTCATCCTTCAGGGTCCGAAATTACAACAACTACTCAACAATAAACGACCACAAATGAAAATTAACTCTTTTAAGGTTCAAAGCGACAATACTTTTAAACCAACAATGTGTGCCGTTAACTTGGTACTAAATATTAGTTCAGACTTTGTAAGACTTAAATATGAAGTGTCACATTGTACAAAATTGGTTACCGTAGGCCCTTCTCTGACCGGCGCTCGGCAGTACGAGAAGAGATTTTGGAGGTATGTAAGATAAGTGTCCTCATAGGTCTGGATTTACAGGCCCTTTCAGGAGGGGTGATACTATAATAAACAAACTTATTCGTGTACATATTCCTCATAAAAATTATAGAGTTGTGATCTGAGTCAATTAATAGCTTATTAAAGATGAGAGTAGTGAAGGTTTGTTCGTGTATTTGCCTCACGAGTAATCGAGATACGTATCAATTAAAATTAATGTACCTCGTAAACATATTGTCGAAATATAATTGGCTGAGTCGTATAACTTCACTGTTAAGTTTTGTAAGGGTGAATAACGAGCCGAAATCACATGGCACCGTCATATAGGAACCGGAAGTTAAAACACGAGCGTGTCGAGGTGTGGTTATATCCAGTACATGTACCGTACGTGGCAGACTGGTACCTGCTACCAGACCGAGGCTATTCATGGCACAGAGTACATCGTACATAACGTTCTCCAGTCGATGTATCTCATTATCTAGATGTATCACGTGGTTTTCTGACCTCACAAAATTCAAAGCCGTCAAAACAGAAACCACATTCCGGTAGTCTGTCGAAATATCTGTTGACTGAAACGAAAATATATTCCTATAGAACGAACTCATTGAAAGGCCGCCTTTGAATAGGAACAAAGTTTTCACTTCAAGGTCACCTATATGTATGTCTAAACTTCAGAACAAACACAAACCTATTCTTTCGCCAGGTCCAGACGGCGGTTCCTGTGCATTGACTGTGTGTGGATATAATTTGTTTTATATCTAGTTTCCACAAACAACACAACGTCTTTGAATGACGTATTAGTAACTTGTCCCAAAAAGGTTTTAATATTATTGTGATGTGGGGGTAGGTCATGATGCAGAAGATGTCCGAGTTCCAGAAGCATACATGATATCCTTTGAGTCCATATTCCATCACACTGGGCAATTATTGTGATTTAACAACAGCTTTTAAATTGTTCAGTGCTTGTTAAACGCTACGTCGCGTTTGGAGTTTATTAATAAAACATAAAGGAAGAGTCATATAGTAAACACATACAGTTATTTAATCCGATATCTTACATACAAATTATCAGAAGAGATACATACCATATCTGATTCCGCAAAAGTGACAACATTTTCAACTTCTGGTACCAATGCACCTGCGCATGCAGAGTCTAATATTGTGATGTCACCGTCCATAATATTCATTTCGGAGACCTTCAAGTATTTCAAACGAAACATAATGATTTGATATAATTATTGAATATACATGTGCGACTATTGGCCAATCGACAAATATTATTTCTTTGGCATATCCTGCTACACCGGAAGTGGACAAATTGTTAAGACTTTTAATTCCCGGAACTGTTCATTCTCAGGAGAATAATTGTACAATTTGGAAGTTTCAACATATCTAATTAACCACATAGTATATACAGTTTGTATAAAAAGTAGACCTATGGTACGCATGTCTTCTGCACAAAGCACTAAGGATGAGACTTAAGTCAGTCAATAATAATGAAGTTTGTTTATTTCCTCTTGGCGTAACTACTTTCCCCTATATTCAGCATTCGTAAAATCCAGTACAACGTAGTTTAATTGTATCAGAAGGGGTTTGCTTATTTGTGCAACGTTCGGAAATTTTGAAACGATTATACAATCAACTTTATACCATAACTTATAATACACACAATATCAATTTTAATTTGAAATTGAGGGACCATTATTCAGTATAAGTCCATTTCAGTATAATGTCATAAATAGAAAAACCGATTACAGTTTATTGTTAAACCATAAGCAGGAAATAAATAGGCACGGATTATTTACTTTACTTTCCTGAAGATTTATTGGTAACCTATTATTTGGTAGCGAAATGAGGTAAACTGTTTTATGAAAATATAATTAATATTATTATATTTGTACAAGACAGAAGAAGAATCCATCCATATCTAGGGTATGACAATCCTTAGACGATTAATATCAGAAATCAAAACAAAATCCAACACGAAAACAAGCAAAATCAACTGCCAAGCACAAGCGACTGAAATATACTCGAGTGGACCTTACGATTGTGTACTACCAGTGTTAAACTAATTTTAATAACATGCAAATAATTTTAACCGTGCATGAAGCTTTAAGATAGAGAAACGGGTTTTGAACGTGGAACAAGGACGCATAAATATTCACTTAATTCGCTGACCCAGAATGGGAAGGCCTTAAGCGAAAAACCGTCTGAAATTTAGTCTTTACTTATGGAAAAACAAGTTTTTACAACTTCATTTTGGTAAACATGAAAAGTTACAATTTTCATGAAAATAGGATCATAAGAAGCGCCTGATGATGCAGACTTCAAATATGTATCAGTCTTATAGTGTCGTAAGTAGTAGTTACAACCTTCTCATTCTAAGACAGCGAATTGTGCCTTAACATTTATATGGGAGAAACTTAATCTTGAAACTCTCTTTTGTGCTCTCAAATTTGCATGACGATATATAACTTAATGGATAACTAATCAGATGCTCATTGTCATCAGCATCAGTTGTAAAAACTGTTTCATAATCGGCGTAAAATCATCTAAGTTGTGAAAGTTCATGGTTTTCATGAAAAACACAATTGAACAGTGTACTTCGGGAATTGGGTATTTAGTTAAACTATACTCAATATAATAATTAACAATAACTTACATAATAAGATAATATGTTTTCAGATAAATCTCGTGCTGAGTATAACGATCTAAGGAGAACACGTAATATCCTTCGTTCACTATGTTGACTTCTTGATACTCTTATATCTGTTCGCAATGTTCCTCCACATACTGTTCTTACATTGTGCAATTCCTCTTGAGACAAACACTGTACCACACACCCCATAAATGCTGACCATACTGAAAGTTGACAATTTTATATAGTTTAAAAGTATTATTTCTATAATAATAATAACATAACAATTTATACTTTATTTAATGAGGAAACATTGTTTTCACTAAATTGGCATTTTCCCCATAAGGTCCTCATGAAGATAATTATTAGGTATACAGTTACTTTATGCCGATGACATACGCAAAAAAAGTAGTTAAAATATCAATATCAAAGGGTGCTTTGAGCGGCTAAACAGCTGTAAAGATTATGTAAAGATTATTTTTTTATTGTTACATAATTTTTGTTATCATTAATTTTATTCATATACTTGTTGTGGATTGCTTAAAACGCATTACTTATTCTGATATGATATAAATTCTATACCGGTATCATATTATAGAACATTTGCAAAATTAACTTACCAAATAAAATATTCATTTTCATAAGTTTACGAAAAATATAAAACTTAAGTTACTACTCAGTACTTCTGACTTACCGTTGAATTGTGTTGTCTTTATATACTGAAGGTACCGCCTACTACACAGTCCGAATGTCCGGATCTGATCCTGCGGAAAATCCGGCTGACTCTTAAATATTTTTACATTTTACACCATATGCATTGCCCGAAGTTTCGAATGCCGACGTGTATGAGTATGTCTGAACCCGACAAAAATATCACCGCTCATGTCACTTTTGAAACACGGCGGAAACATGTATACATAACACTAATTAACCTTTTGAAAATACTAAGGTGATACAGGAAATAAATTGCTAGCATATAGGCCAAATTGGAATAATTGTTGTTCGGATATTGCATGAATGTGTAAGTACCACTAGGTCGGAATATACGCATGTACTGTCGATTAAATATGCAATACTAATAAGGGAGCAATCCCATTCGAAATAATAGCGGGGTCAATTATACACACCCGGTTAAACCTAGATCATAAACCTAAATCCATATTTTATCTAACGGACGAGCTAATGCTTATAAGCGTCATCATTTGATGCCCGTATGGAAGATTGCATTATTGTAAATATGTTAGCCTCGTAACTTAAAGACTACTTACTTAGTTCCTGCCCTGCCCTGCCCTGCCCTGCCCTGCCCTGCCCTGCCCTGCCCTGCCCTGCCCTGCCCTGCCCTGCCCAGTTATCTTTATCTGAAATTATGGGGTGCTTAATATATTTTCTAAATTTTACTGGTTCCAATCAATTAACTGTTTTATTTTTTATTCAATTAAACCTTATAAATTGTGGAAGAAGAATTAAATTTTAAATTAAAACTTGGATCAACCCGAACGACCAAGGGTACGTCATTTTACCCCAAAACTATTTTTTAATATTAGCCTTAGCTCATAACTGTCAGAAAAATGTAGAATTTATTTAAGGATTGTCCAAAATGTGTTCGTAAATGCATTCCGATTGTACACCTATTCTTGTGAACAACTAAGTATTGGCTAATTTCGCCCAACAGTTGCTATAAATTATGGAAAGTTATTTTGAGTTCAAGTTTCGATTCCGTTTTTCTTTCATTCTGTCTGTTATATAGTTCTATAGAAATTAATGCTCTATTAAATCTTGTCACAGTCTAATTGTAAAGCGCCTTTGAACAATCAAATCCTTGAAAAAGTGCTTTATGAATTTAGTAACTTATATATTTTAGTTAATTAATATAGAAAACAAACTCAAAATATTCATCATAATTGTTTTTATCAACATAGGTTCCATATATTTTTTCAACTGCAGTAAAGTCAATACCATGATCATGGAACAGAAGTTATGGTCATCACTAAAGGGACGTCTATAAATGTTGTTTTATGTTGAGATCATCATTGCTTTAGTCTTTTGATGATTTGGTTTCATTGAGTTTCTTTGACACCAATCATGTACTATATTCAGACTAATCTGTAGGGTTTCACAAAAAGTATGGGGACATCAGACAGGGAAGGCAGCACTCAACCTAACCAGCCGAGCACAGAAATCAGAAACTGCACTGAGCAATACCCACTCATGAGTTAAGGAAACAATACAACATCCAAGTCCCCACCGAAGAAATGCAGGATTACCCAATTTCACAAAACAAACATATGTATTGATGGCCCAACTGCAGTCGTAGACGTATCATCTGTAAACATGTCTGTAGAAGAAGTTTGTAAATGCCGTTGCAAATCAGGTTAATAACGATAAGTATGGGGCCAAGGAAAGAGCCTTGAGCCACGCCGTATGCTTTTTTGAAGTGAATATGACAACGTTCCGAGGGGTATGACTTGAACGAGTACTGAGATTTGTGAGAAACATTTATTATATCATGTTTTAAAGTAACAGAGAGTGATAAACCAGATCAAACGCCTAAGTAAGATCCAATGAAACCGTCTCAACAAGGTGTTGTTCTGTCTACAACAGAAGTGAGGACTGTGTCACAGTCACTGGAATGATTAGAATGAAAGCCAGATTGGGTTTTATGAATAAGTGCAAACGAGGTATGAGGAAATCGGACAGAGAAGGCAGCACTCAACTTAACCAGCCGATCACAGAAATCATTAACACCACAACTCAACCACACGCATAAGCCAAACAAATGACCAAAAGTCCAAGTCCCCGCCAAACAACGCAGGATGACCCACTTCCACAAAGAAATTACAAAACAGTGGAGACCCCAGGAGATCGAATGAAACGCAGCCAGGACCCGATCGAGTTCCCCAATTTTCATAAAAATATGCCAATACGGTGGCCAATGCGACCAAATGATTTACTTTCAAAGTTTCACTTATATGATTTTCTTAGATCTTAAATAGCACTGGAAGAATAGATATGATTGTTATGATCAGACTAGGACCCCTTATTAAACTTTGGAATAGCATTAGCTGTCTTAAAGACTGACGAACGTGCACAGCTACGTGTATTTAATGAACGTGAAGACATCAATATGCCAGGTGCTTCTACAAGTAATGAATATGCGACAGGTGACCTAAGGTCACTGAAGATCTCAATTTGGCATATTATTTGTGGTCTGGTTATAGGAAGACATTGTTTTGTCGCTGAATGTCGCGGTTTTTTATATGGTCTTTGGGGTCACCTAGGGTTAGTAGGTAATATCATAGTAATAATTATTTGGTAAAGTTATGTCACCGTTTTGACTTATGACTGTTTGCTTGGATGGTAACTTTTTAAATTAGGTCACTGTGTGGTTGTGCCTTGTTTGGTCGCTGGGGTCGTTTTTGTGTCGCCTGAAAAAGCGGCAGATAGGTGTTACTTTAGCGGCTGCGGCGGCGGCTGCGGCTGCGACGGCGGCGTCACAACTTGCTTGTCCGGAGCATAACTTTGTCACCTTATGTGCAAATGACTCAGGATTTGGTATGCATGTTTCTTGCAATAAGCCAAAGTACAGTGCGCAAGAACTATGACTCTACATTGCATCGTTTTTTAATTATTTCCATTTGATTGATTTTTTACAGCATTTCTTGTCCAGAGCGTAACCTTGTCACCTTATGTTCAAATGACTCAAGATTTGGTATGCATATTTCTTGCAATAAGCCAAAGTGCAGTGCGCAAGAACTATAACTCTACCTTGCATCGGTTTTTAATTATCTCCCTTTGATTGATTTTATTACAGCATTTCTTGTCCAGAGCATAACTTTGTCACCTTATGTTCAAATGACTCAAGATTTGGTATGCATGTTTCTTGCAATAAGCCAAAGTGCAGTGCACAAGAACAATAACTCATCCTCGCATCGTTTTTAATTATGTCCCTTTGATTGATTTTATTACAGCATTTCAATAACTTTGTCACCTCAAGTTCAAATGATTCAAGATTTGGTATGGATGTTTCTTGCAATAAGTCAAAGTGCAGTGCGCAAGAACTATAACTCTACCTTGCATTGTTTTTTAATTATTTCCCTTTGATTCAGCATTTCTTGTCCGGAACATAAGAACAAAATTTTAATGTGTGACGTCACCATCCTTTTGGCGCGAAACAGTAGCGCCAACGACTATGATAATATGATAAAAAGAATGCGCCACCCGTTGTCTTTGAGATCTACATCTCCAAAGACAACTCATGACGGATCCTACATTATTTCAGTTAAAGTAAGGTTAAGTCACTAACAACATCAATTCTCATATTTCATGTAGTCAGGCGACACATGCGACTCGCGGAGCTTTTATTGAGTTACATGTATCTAGAAATCTATTATGTAATAGACTGCCCCTTCCTGCCCCATCCCGTATCTTAAACTAGGTTACGTCGTAGTTGTGCCTCTTTAGGTAGCATTATCGTTAGGTCACTGTTCTTGGTGTTTTAAACTAGGTCACGGTGTTGTTATACCTCATTTGGTCGGCGTTTTTGCATATGTTTGTGAAACTGGATCATCCTGTAGCGATGCATTTGGATAACTTGGTCGGGTATTGGCTGCGTTTCGTTCGGTCTCATGTAATCATCGCTATTCTATTATGTCTTTTTAGCCATCTTGCATTTTATCGGCGGGGACTTGGACTTTTTATTGTTTCTATGGCTTATGTGTGGGCATTGCTCATGGTAGTTGCGCTGTGGTGTTTCTGATTTCTGTCCTCGGCTGGTTGGGGTGAGTTCTACCTTCCCTGTCTGAATTTCTCATACCTTTTTGTCCCCGTCTGATTTACCCAAACCTTTTTGTCCCTGTCTGATTTTCTCATACCTTTTTGTCCCTGTCTGATTTTCTCATACCTTTTTATTCTTATGAAACTTTATATAAGCTCGGACTTTCATTTTTTCGCGTTCGGCTGTGTGTGTGTGCGGGGTTGTGTGGTTGTGTTATATGGTGTTTTTATGTTTTTCCTGTGCTCGGCTGGTTACGTTAAGTACTGCTAAACCTTTCCGATTTCCTCATATCGTTTTGAGTGCTGCAAATTACTGAACAATAATAATATTATTCTTGGATGAATTTTGCGATTGCCGACCACAATTAAGGTAACTACTATTTGTTCAGTGCAGAAGTCTCTTCCGTTGCCTGGTCTATGTAGGGCACATTTCGACCACTGGGTCGCCTTTAAAGTTTGTTATATGCTGAACATTTTGTAATATATATTATTTCTGTACTGAAGCCTTAAATGTATATTGTATCATACCAGACGTTACAATATCGTAAAAATCAGGAATTCGCAAAAGACTCACACATCCGGAGGAATCTGGCACAATGTCATTCAGGCTTGATATTTATAACTTATATTAATGCGGTTTCTTAAACACTTTCGAACCTATTGCAACATCTGCGGTGGGTTTTTTTGTTTAAAACAATCATAAACAAATCGTTAGCAAATGGAGCAAATGCTATCCTAGGTCGATCACATACATTGGCCTATGGTTTCAGTTGTTACACAAAGGGTGGTATGCTTTCAATTATTTACACTCAAAATTGAATAGATAATATCTGATAGTTGTATTTTTGTCGTATTATGTTACTTCGCTTGTCACAATATGTGTTAAATACAGTTTGATGGCCGTTCAAAAGGGTATTCAAATTTTTTAGTTTTGTCAATTGTTGGCATACTCATTCACAGTAAAAGATGCACTCATTGGCCAATGTATATTTCAAAAGTTTGTTTCGTATCTAAAATAAAGACCCACATCGCAAGTTGTTTACAAATAAGGACACCATTTTGTATATAATACAAATGTATACCACGACTGTCACTCGTCAACGATTTGGAGGAAATAAAGTTGTTTAGTCGATTCAATTAGTAATACTAATGAGGGAACTATCCCATTCAAACGATTAGCGGTGAATGCCGTTAACTAAGGTATACCTAGTTTAACCAAGATAACACGATTTACAACCGTTCTCATTTGACTTTGAAAGGACTGTATATAGGAGTGTGATTCACATTTTGTCTTTATTTACGGTACCGAAAGTACGAGTGTCGCTACGAAATTTGCTCTGTCTGTATATATTTTCTAGTACATTTACGCAATAAATCGCTGGCTTAGAATAAGAAGGTCGTAAGTACAAACTCGATATTTTGAGAAAACAAGAACTAACTGTGTGAAAGTTACTCTTTACTTGCTGTTTTAACATCAGTTTGGTTAACATGACAAGTTCTGATTTTTATGAAAATAGGCTCATAAGAAACGCCTTATGATGCTGTTTTTGATATGTACCAGTCTTATTAGGCCGTAAGTATAAGTTACGACGTTTACCTTACTTTATGTGCAAGTTATTCAATACGGACAAGAAAACCTGTGACTTTTGAAATTTTACGAATGTTTTTATTGTTTTTTTTAATCTAAAATGACATTTTTATTTATTATAGAAAATAAGAATTGGCTATCAGCCCGTTTATAATGAATTACATTATACCTATCAAGCAATTCCTGTGTTATTGTCCACCTTTTACCCAATATGAACGTTTGTTTACCTCTAAGCTGTTGGTAACCAGGGGCGACCGGAACAGGGAACTTGTCGGGCCTACATTAATGTTTTGATTAGTTAATTATCCATGCCATGCCATGGGCCGTACTTTCGCGTCTCCCATAAACCACAGACTTTTATATTATGTGTACGATATTTTGGTGATTTATTTATTCTTATAACGCAAAACTGACATAAGATAAGTGTGTACCTATAGACTACTGACCGGATTACTGTTTTATCAAAGCTTCCTGGTAGTATTTTAAATTCACGTTCACTATTTAAAACACCTTATAATAATTATACAATTGCTACTGAATAGCTTTACATAGTGGTAAAGGATTGTTTAATGGTAATTATTATTCAATCAAGGAACTCAATCTAACCATATTTCCCCAAGTAAGTATCGTTTAAGAATAGAATCTAGTTACTTTAAAGAATTTAATTGTTAACGTATGTAAGAGATATCATCAATTGCTTTGATAAAACAGTACACAACACATCGATGGCTTAGAATTAGAAGAATTAGACATTTTAAGATTCATACATATTTAGAATAAGCATCACAAGGCTCTTCTTATGAGTCCATTTTCATAAAAATCAGAACTTGTCATGTTGACCAAAATGAAGTTGTAAAAGTTTATTTTACCATAAGTAAAGAGTAAATGTCAGACAGTTTTTCCGTGTTTTCTCAAAATATCGATTTGGTAGTTACGAATTTCTAATTCTAAGCCATCGACATGACTATAATCATTCCCCGTCGATTAAATGCCGGTGGGCTGTGTGACGTATAGGTCTCAGTCCATCTTTTCGTCTGACCGTCCTACCGTCCAACACTTTAGTCCGGAGTGAAAAATGAAAATGCGAACGGTATTGACTTAAATTTATATAAGGTGTCATTAATTATAAACAGTGTGGAGAAGCACGTGATTAAAATGAATAACGTTTCAGTCATAACAATGGCGTTTTCGTCCGCTAACGTGGAGTATTTTTCTTGATTATAACGATCGGGCATTTAATATGGATATATTATATAGTCTAAAGAATATCCCGTATATGTAAGAATACGCGGCATGTAGATTATCTTAAGCTGTTTTTAACTGATGCTCGACCAAATGCATTTTCTATGCAGTTTTCAACTAATAATAATAAGTTGGTCGCGCACCAGTTAACACCAGTTAACAACAGCTAATAATAGAGCAAAATCGGTAATTGCCTAGTGTTCCTACATATATGAGACCTACTTTAGGCTGTATAATATAACCATATTAAGTGCCCGATCGTTATAATCAAGAAAAAAACTCAGACTTTTAATCATTTCTTTGGCTTGTGTGTGGGCATTGTAGTATTTTAGTGTTACTACTTTCAGTGCTCGGCGGGTTAAATTGAGTGCTGCATTCCCTCACCGATTTCCTCATATCATTTTATGCATTTATGAAACATTTATATTAAGAGATGGGACCAAATATCATAATTACATGTAGCATGTACGTATAGCATAATTTCATCAAACATGGATTACTGGATATCTCAATTTACGTCTTTACATTTGGTATTTTTGTCCGGAGCTTCACCTGGAAACTGTCTATTAATATTGTGTTAAATAATAAGTATTCGGCAACTTGGCGAAATGCTCATGTTCCTGTAGAATCTATCGTAAACAAGGTGACCTTTGCGTAAGCAAAGAGATACATAGCGCTTTCCAAGGGAGGTAATACATGTCTGGTATAGTTAATTGAACGGGAGGTAACTAAAGAAGGCGCTAGGGTAGCACTTTGGTTAGGAAGCGGACACATAGTTCAACTAAACTCTACTTTGCTCGCTTTAAAAATGCATTACGATTTCTTGATTATTGAATGCGTTTGCATATTCATAATTTCCCTCGTTCCACAGTGAATTTCGGTGATAATAAAATCAATTAATGCAGGAAGAAATAAATTATAGCGGTGTGGGAAAGCCTTCTCAATGTAAACTAAGTAATAATCATCATGCTTGATTTGAAAAGAAAGGGGCGCAGATCAGTTTGATATTGCATTAACTTCATTGATAAAGAATTGAAAGCATTTTTACAAATTAAATTCAACTTTGTAAAAATGATATACACTAGGAATAATTTCCTTTTAACAATAAATCAAACATCGTTTTATTTATAAATAATTAGTTGTGTATTTAGAAGGTACTAATAAAAACCGAATTGAATCTGATTTACATTTAATTACACCTCGCTACGCACTGTGTCCACATGTTTATGAGCCATGTTCCAGGAAAATATGATATTTTGACGAAAAAATTAGGATTGCATAGTGTTAAAACAAATGCTTATGAAGAATAATACAAACGAAATTGTGCTACTATCTTGACATTTGAGGAAGTAACAGGTGTGTTATTGAGTCCATATTCAACGCTTTTTGTCTGACGTCGCAAATGGCATTCTTGAAATCGTTATTCGACGTTACTCTGACAAGTATTTCATAATTATAACTTTCACCAATTCTTGATAAACAGTACAAAATAGCCCCATGTTTTAAACTACATGTATTTTTAATTATACGTTTAATTGTACTTAATACTATATGGTTAAATTATTTGAAATATAATCTATAATATGCATTGTTTTCTTAGTTTTTTAGCTTTTTAAAACATCGCATCATATTGTAGTTACATAATGTTAAACAGCAGGTTTTCCCGAAGGGCGGCTCTTGTGTATACATGTATTTCTATATGATGATTAGGTAGTATTTAGCCTTGCAACCAATATTTCATTAAATGGCGGTTCATAAACCGACTGCATCGGATTGAAGCCCAACCATGAGGGATGTAACATTTCGACCACTTAATTACTCCTTTAGCACACGTCTTAACGTTTCCACTGTCACAAAACATTACGAATATATTAAGCTATGATTTAAACTTCGCGTATCTAGGTGTTTATCGTGTTTGTTAAAAGATGTTGTAAGAAAGTAAGTCAATCATAAAGTGTCCTCGAGTTTTAATGATACTACACATGTGCCTGGTTGAATGCATTTAAGGATACATATTATAGTTGAAGTGTATGAATTCATGTACGCATGACATTGACTTGGTTAAGGAGTATAACACAAGTCGAGCAGTCTAACACACTTATAAAATACATTGCACTGTAGTAACTCGGAGGTTACACTATGGATTTAACCATGGTGAATTGTTTCACGTTTATAAGTGTCCTTGTTGTGTCAGTGAGTGTTGTTTGTGGACTTGAGATGACAATTTTACATACCAATGACATTCATGCAAGATTTGAACAGTTCAATAAGTATGGATCAGAGTGCAAGCAGGCTGACGCTGATGCTGGGAAATGTTTCGGCGGTGTTGCGAGACGATTTACGAAAATCCAGGAAATTCGTGGTAGTCATGACAACTTACTGTTGCTAGACGCTGGTGATCAGTTTACAGGAACACCGTTTTTCACCGTACATCGCGGCATGGCTACATCACACTTCATGAACCTCATAGATTATGACGTCATGGTATGTTGTCTGGTGTTTATATTTCCTATGTAAGGGCGATTAGCATAAATGCACCGTTCACAATTCTCGTTCACAACCCTCGTTCACAACTCTCGCGCACAACTCTCGTCCACAACTCTCGTTTACAACTCTCGTGCACAACTACCGTTCATAACTCTCGTTCATAATTCTCGTACATAACTCTCGTGCACAACTCTTGTGCACAACTCTCGTTCATAACTCTCGTGCACAACTTTCGTGCACATTTCTTGTTCACAACTCTCGTGCATAACTCTCGTTCACAATTCTCGTGCACTCATCGTATATTTTACTTCCAGAATTTTGAAAGCTTGCGCATTGCGACTTCATCACAGCTGAAACTTTGTCTTTGGTTTCATTCATTTTCTCATGTCGTTGTACGTTGGTGAGGCAGTGTGTCGTGTAATGATGGTACATGATGGTAAGTACCGCCTTCTGTCCTGGGCTGGTCAAGTTCCTTGCTGTCTTCCCTGACCGATTTTCTAGTATCCCTTTGAATTGAATGTAGGTTGAATAACATGTAATTAGTATTATTAAAATTTCCGCCGAGTGTTTAATATTATTCATCATACCTGGTATATGCACAGGTGGCAGTATCAGTGTTTGGTCCGCAAACGATTAAAAATAAAATATATAAAAATATAAAAAAATGTCCGTACTGAACTAATATACTAACGTTATCAAGGTATAAAGCTTACTATATGTATATATGCCAAAGATTGTGGAACATTTCATCTTGTTGTTTCAACATAAAATACGCGCGCTGAAGAAAAATTGCTATGCAAGTCATTCAAATAAACTATAAGATATTCATTTTTACCGAAAATCTCGTTCAATTGTATCTTATAACTGCGAAACAGCAAAACAGTGTTACTTTCGTTATTTAACTTCGCTCAAGGTCATTTTATTTATGCACTGGTTACCCGCTGCGCACACAGTATCGTAATAATTGTTGGGAACCAAGCCTATTGTAAGATGCAATGTTCCACAATCTTTGGACATAGACATACACTACGCTTTATACCTTGATAGTGTACAGGGAGTTATAAGATAGACAATCGATATATATACGGTCCATGTAATGTATTAACTCAGTGACGGATTTGTTCTTTTTCTTTTCCAAACACTGATACTGCCACCTATGCGTATATGAGGCCAGTTAATGTTAACATTTAAATTCGGATTTGTCACTCGCAGTTTTCAAGTAAGCACAATGTAATTTCAGCATTAACTTGTATGTCGTATACGCGATGGGAGAAAGGTTTTACTGTATAAACATATAATACGAATAAATTGTTTCGTATATTCATTTTAATGTGGTCATACATGGTTAAATACACAACCTAAATTTCGAATCAGTGTTCAGTGAAATGCAAAGGGTTGTACATAAACGTTTTCAGGGTTGCGAGTCATTAAACTTGTTTTCTTAACTTTGTGATACTTAAGGGTAGCACGTAAAAAAGGCCATGAACAATGAGGCACAAATTTATGTACTAGTATGTTAAAGGTTGTATTCTTGATACAGCCAAACCTAACTACGACTAACTATGACAAAAACTAAAGTAATATAAAGTTATAGCATGTTAAAGTGCATTTCCAATGGTCTGAAGGGTGTATTCAATTTGTGTGTTTTTAAAATATTCGAACAGTGGTTAGCGTGGTGAGCGTGCTCGATTTGTTACCTTACAATTGTGGTTCCATCCCGCTCGCAACATGTCACATCATTCCGTATCTAGATGAATCGGTCGTGTTATATTTTGCTCCAGTCAGCTGCATCCACGGGGATGGGTGGTCGATTACCGGGGAAACAGTCGTGTTTTTACCTTCCCCACACTGTCGGTAAATATTTTTTCTCCGAACCAATACACCGGCGACAATATTTAGTTGTCAGCGGCAGAAGGTAATACTGGAGATTTTTCTGTAGGGTTGTGGATTAAAGGTATTTGCCCATTCCCAGGGTGGGGGTCGTGGATGCAACTGACTGGTGCATAACTCAGACATTAATTAGAAAACTGACTATATCACTTACTTACTTTCTTACTTAGGTCCTTTGCTCCGCGAAATTTCTCCATCTGACTCTGTTTCCAGCAGATCTTTCCATATCGTTCCATGTATTTCCATTTTCTTTATTTTCTGCCTCGACATTTCTTCGCCAGGTGTTACGTGTGCGTCCCCTTTTCCTTCTACCTTGAGGGTTCCATTTCATAGCCTAATTGGTAATGTTGGTGTTAGGTTTTCGTAGTGTGTGCCCTATCCATCCCCATTGACCTCGTTTTGTCTCTATGTTGATAGGTTCTTGGTTGGTGATGTTCCAAAGGTCTTTGTTACGAACTTTGTTAGACCATTTTATCTTTAGTTTTCTTCTTAGGCAGTAGTTGGTGAAGCTTTGAATTTTAGTTAACATGGCTTTGGTTGTTCTCCATGTTTCTGATCCTCATAAGAGGA
Source organism: Spisula subtruncata (assembly GCA_963678985.1). Taxonomy (NCBI): domain Eukaryota; kingdom Metazoa; phylum Mollusca; class Bivalvia; order Venerida; family Mactridae; genus Spisula; species Spisula subtruncata. The sequence goes on from OY787666.1 coordinate 8,543,531, forward strand.
CTGATTTCACGTTTGAGTTGATTAACTTGATTTTTGTTTTTTCTGGATAGGTTTTTGAAAGTCCATAGGTTTCTTAAAATATTGAATATTACTTTGGCTTTGTTGATTTTAGCTTTTACGTCGGCATCAGTTCCACCTTGATTGTCCACGATACTTCCTAGATAGATAAAGGAGGCTACTTCGTCTAAGTTATATAATTATCGATTTCGATTTGCTGGACATTGTTGCATTTTACTTTCATTACTTTGGTATTGGCTATGTTTGGTTTTAGTCCAAGTTTGATTGAAGATGTTGTCAGTAGTGATGTTTTTCCTGCATTTGTTGTTGTGTGCTGGACAGAAGAGCGATGTCATCAGCAAAGTCTTAGTCATCTAGCTGTTCTCATAAGGTCCACTGTATTCCATTTCTTTTTCCTTCTGTACATTCGCTCATAATCCAGTCTATGGCATTGTTTCACTCCTGTGGTAACTTGAAAGGGTGTCTAATAGTCTTTCTTCGTGTAGTACTCTACACGTCATGTTGTTATAGGAGTTGCGGATGATGTTGATAATCTTTTCTGGCATTCCATGGTGTTCCATTCGCTGCTCTGTGTCTAAACTATCAAAGGCCCTTTCAAAATCAATAAAGTTTTGATATACAGATGTGTTCAATTCTACTGATTGTTCAAATATAATTCTTAGTTGCAATTTGGTCAACACAACTTCTGTCTATCATGAAACCTGCTTGTTGGTTTCTCAGTTTGGATTCTACAGCTTGTTGTAATTGCATTAGAATAATTCTGTTTAGAAATTTTCCTACCACTGAAACTAGTGTTATACCTAGATGTAATTTTTACATTCCCTGAGTTCACCTTTCTTTGGAATTTTTAATATGTCCCTCGTTCCATTCTGGAGGCATGGTTTCACTTTCCCAGATGTCGCAGTAATTTATGTAACATATTTGTTGAAAGGTCTACGTTCGCTTTGAGTGCTTCATGTGGTATACTAGCTGGTCCTGCTGCTTTACCTGACTTTAGCTTCCTTGTGGCTTGTTTGATCTCAGCCTTTGAATGTTTATTACAGTTTATTCTGAGTTCCTCTGCAGCTCTAATAATGTTAGGTTTTTTCTGTTGGTGATGGTCTGTTCAGCAATTCATTGAAATGTTTTGCCCACAGCTTAAGCTGATCTTCAAGTATGGTGATAGTTATACCGTCTTTATCTCATGTGCTGGCTTTTATTGTTTAGGTTTCCTGCAAGTTTCTTGGTGGTATCATATAATTCTTTCATCTTTCTTTTCTTTGCAGCTTCTTTTGCCTGTGAAACGAGTTTGTCCACATATGCCCTTCTGTCTTTCCTAACATTTTGTCTTACATCTTTGTGAGTTTGGTTGTATTTTTAGTAAGCCAATATAGCACACTGACTGTACTTTAAGTGTTGTCTGTTTACAGTGTTTAGGTAATCACGAGTTTGATCTATCTGTTCCTGTACTAGTGAAGTTTCTCGACAATGTAACATTTCCGGTGGTCAGCTGTAACACAGATATAAGCAGGGAACCAGTATTACAGATAAGTAAAAGATGGACTACAACAGTAGATGGCGAGAAGATTGGCGTCATTGGTTACGTCACACCGGAAACTGCGCAAATCTCAAACCCAGGTGAACAAATTATTCGTAAACAGTGAACAGTAATGCAAAATCTCTAATTTTATGAGCTTTATATTTAGTGGAATTTCGATAAAACTACTGTCATCTTATATTTCGTAAATTCGTGTATTTTAGTTTTTAAAAGAATCATGAATACAGTAACGATATATATTGCCGTCTGTATTTCAACTGCAGTACAGGTGTTGAAGAGGGGCTCCCTGTAACTTTGATCGTTTAAATCGATTAAGGAAAATTAAACATTCAATGAGAATCATTATAGCTTAAACTCCTCAAATTTTTTAACAAAAAGCCCCCACCCACCCCACTAATTACCGAGAAAAAAATAAAAACATATTGCCCTAACGAGCCAAAATAGTCACGAGTTGTTTCCCTTTGACCACATAATAATAAATCGCTGGAAGCGATAAATTATTATTGGTGATTTAAATATACATTTTCTGGTTTTTTTTTCGACATTATAGAGACATACTTGCGCACACCTTTTTTGACAAATTATGATAATTAATAGTGCTTTGTGCATTTAGCTCATTTAATGTGATAGTAGAGAAAATATGCTAGTTATAGGGAATGCCTCTTTAGCAGCGTGCGTGCTGTAAAACATATATCTACTGTATTGTTTATTAAGCACGAAATCCACATTGTGTCATTCATTGTGGAGTGAGTATACAGGCTTGTTTCAAGTATCCATTTTTAGAATATCGATGGTTCGTTTTGACTGTGTCTAGCTCGTTTCTGTATGTCTTAAGATTGTCTATGCGCCACAGTATGTGTATAATCAAGTGATCGTGGACATATTTATAATAGAACATTGCTGAAAGCATATCACAAGTATAGTATTTCTTTTCACTAAAACCATTCATACTGCACATGCTTGCACAGGCTGGTACGAGGCTCAAATTGCTATCAAGTAATCGGACATATGAGACATTAATCCGGTGCAGAACATTTACATTTACAAAGATATACATATCAAGAATTTCAAGTTATACTCCCAACTTTTTATTAGCGTATGAATTAATAAAATCCTGAACAAATTGACATGTAGATTGTTTTTTTTTTTCGAATTTTAATCAAAATCTACAATTTCATGTCTATAAAAAGACAGTATGTAACTGTCGAAATGTTGTAGACATAAAATAACTGTCAACGGAGTTGGTTACTGTTCAATTTATTATCAAAATGTCTATTTCTAGAAATCATCAGATGCAGTTTACTTCTTGTTTACAGGTCAGGAGCAGTTCTATACTGGACAGTAAATGAAATCCAAGATGTGGTGTAATCTCGTAACTCGCCTTTACAATATTGTTCGTTGTAAATCCTCGTTCTAAAACGTTAACTTTACGTATTTTATTTTAGGACCCACAATATCGTTTGATGATGTAATAGAGTGTGTCAAAGAGCAGGTGACTGCATTAGAAGATGAAGGAATCCACAAAATAATCGCCCTCGGTCATGCTGGATTTGACATTGATCAACAAGTGGCTGCAATTGACGGTGTTGATTTAGTCATCGGTGGTCACTCTAACACTTTCCTATACACTGGTAGGTAATTTGTCCATACAGTTCTTTCTAAGATAAACGTAATCGTCCGGTAGGTAGACTTTGCTAATATAGGTTTAACTGGGTATACCTGCCCGCTATTTTTTCGAGTGGGATAGTTCCCTCATTAGTATTACTGTTGAATCGACTATAGTTGTACATTTTGTATATATTTACAGTTTTACACAAAAAAAAACAGTTTTACACATATTATTTGGACTAGCATGTCTGCATCCATGACATATTGTTTTAATTAAACATGTCAATATTGTAATTCGCTGGCTTAGCATGAGAAGGTCGTTTGTACTCATATTTGCGAAAGTTGCATCCCTTAGATTTTAATCGTGCATTTATTGTTTACAAATTGTCATTTTATCAACAAACCTTCTGGATGTGTTATTACATTGTATTACATTTTCTTCCATCTTATGGTGTTTTCCACATTTGGGAATCAACTAATGTGCTCAAATTGCAGTGAGGTTACCAATTTATAGCTTATTAAACATACAGTCGAACTTCGACGCCTCGAACAGTACTTGCCTCGAAAACCCCAGATGCCTCGAACTCGTTCTCCGGTCCGGTCAAAATCCCTTCTTTATTCATATATTTAAAAAATGTAACAGTAATTAACTGTTGAAGGCTTAATCTGACTTTAAATATAGAGCGAAAAAGTAGGTTATTTTAACTTCATTTTTGTATAACACTAGAAAAGTTTCACGTTTCAAATAGTCGTAACTTCGCAAAAGATATGCAAGCTATTCACAAAATACACATTTAATTTGTTAAAGGTTTGCCTCTTTTCATAGAAATAGGGTGTCCAAAAAGAAAGTATCTGGTTTCAGTGTTTATTTATCCACTCTTAACGTTCAACTAACGCAGGGAAAACTTGCATATGCATAACCAAAATATGTATGTTAAATATCTGGTTTCAGATTTAAGATTATGACTCAGATATTAGTGCCGATATGTTAAAAGTTCATTGCGGTTTTTCTGATTTCCACGATATAATTATAGTTATAATGTTTAAATTGCATAAAAACATGATTCAATGGTACGCTACGAATAGTTATCTGGTGCTTTTAGTACTTATCAGGGTAATAAAATTGCATTAAGTTGCATTAAATTGCATAAAAACCCAAACATGTGGCATATCAAATATATAATTAACGAGCGCACAAAACATCGTTTGCTTTTCAAAACGAAGACCTTATTCCATTGACCGCATTTCCCTGAACAAACTAAGCGTAAATATACCGAATACTGTACTGTTTTTTGACATTGAAGAAATCCTTGAAGGCAAATGTACGATTTAGCTGCACAATTATTGATGAGTTAACAGCGTGAAATTACTCAAACGGCCCTGTCACACAGTGGCGAGTTGGAACTACGACGAGATGCTGGATTGAAACTGATGAGGTGGGTTGTTGAGCCGCCAGCTAGTTAAATAATGGTTACCGTAAGCCCATCTTTGCCAGGCACCCGGCAATATGAGAAGTGATTTGGGAAGTATACTGTGCGCTAGATAGATAGGTGTCTTATAAGTTAAATTGGCTGCTCCTTTCAATAGGGGTGACACTACAATACACGTTTGTATCGTGCAAGTGTCGATGACGTGTTTAATGAATCTCATGCAATCTTGAGAACGCGTCTTTCTTTGTCGTAGCATTTCGCTAAATAAAATAAGTCTACGACTGTTGCGAGTTTAGTAGAATTGTGTGCGATATATGCTAGACATGTGGCGATTTCGCACGACATCAACGCAATATGCGGTGGGTTTGTGCGACTTGTTACGACATTGTGGCGAGTTTGAAGCAACATGGTTGAAATTATATCGAGTTCCAAACTGGTTTGCTATACCACGTCGTTCTGATGAAGTTGAACACGCGACTTCACACATATTTGTTCGTTAAAATGAGACATTGTGTCAAATTAAAACTGTGCACAGTCGACCATCTGCAACAAGCACATGAACCTCGGGACATTCTCCGATTTAATGAATAACTGAATTCACTTTAGTGATTAAGCTGATGTACCTGTTTTAAACGGTTTGCAGAGTCTTATTTAAGGCAAAGGACACGAGAAGTCTGTTACGACACAAACGAAGTCACCGAAACGCATTTATCACTGCATTTGTGAACTCCTTTACCTTACAAATACATGTAATCCACTGAAGTCCTTTAAAATCATACATATGCTTTTTTAAAGAAAATCAGTTAGCGGTAAACGGGTATACAAATGTATGTTTGCGAAATGTGCTGGGTTCAAGCTCCGGTCAGGTTTCATAGTTTTCAAAAATAATTCGAATTAGTACTCAAACTTTATTCCGCAGGATACATGGTCAGTTGCTATTATAGTGCACCCAGGGTATCGAGAAAAGCGGGAATATTTTGAATAGGCCCATAGGTAGAAAAAATCAAGCGTACCGGATGTATGAACAATTCCACAATATAAAATACATACTAAGACTTTCAAGTTATTAAAATATGTTTTCTATTAAAAAAAAATATGTTAAGAAAATTTAGTTAACTTAATAGCTCAATAATGCTCGGCTGGTTAGGTTGAGTGCTGTCCTGTCCGATTTTCTCATATCTTTTTAATAGACCACCGTAATTATACATACACAGTTGTATCAAACATTCATGTTTTACTCAACAATAAAGTCACATTATTGCTCCCACAACTTTTTTCGAGTCATCCATTTACAATCAATGAATTATTGAACAATTAGGCTGTTTCTTAACAAATGGCCAATACGCGACGATAGAATGTTAATTATATCTGTCGAAATAGTAGACCAAATATCGTATTTAGCAAATGGTATGGTGAACAAAATACTCATTTGCAAGAGTTGCTCCCCTTCGACTTTAAATCATGCATTTATTGTTTACAAATTGTCATTTTGTCAACAAACCATCTAGACGTGTTATTAGATTTCCCCCATCTTATGGTGTTTTCCACATTTGGGAATCAACTAAAGTGCCCAAATTCCATCATTCTGCATAAAGGTTACCAAGTTATAGCTTATCAAAATAGCAGTTTAAGACTTAATGGGACTTTAAGCAATTGTACATGCTTCTAGCTTAATATAAATACACTACACAGATCTATGTAATAAATAAGTATGTACGAAGATGAGTTTTTATTTGTTTACTTTACAATCGATACAATGTCTTCATTTATTGTATTTGACAGGTGATCAGCCATCTAATGATGCAGCGATCGGTCCATATCCTGTGGTAGTAGATCAATCTGGTGGAGGTAAAGGTCTCGTAGTACAAGCATTTATGTGGGGGAAATATCTCGGTTACCTCAATGTAACATTTGATGCTGATGGTGAAGTTACAGCATACGCCGGCAATCCGATCTTACTTGATGCCAGCATAACACAAGGTAAGCGTGCTTAGAACCATACCTGCCAAGCTAGTTAAATCCAAAATAGGAGTGATCTAGCTTAACAATAAATAAGATGCACTTTTAAAACGTGATTTAGATGCACAAACAAGAAATGTATTAATTCTAATGGTAATGAATATGGGCAGACGATTATAAAACGAATCAAATGTACCTTTGTTCAAAGTAAGGTAAATTTGGCAAACCAGAAATAAACAACGAAAAAAAATAGGAGTAACTCCACTATAATAGAAGTACTTGGCAGGTACATACATTTTGCTTTTTCAAAAGTTAATTTCCAATGATACAGTAACGTTCTATTGATAAATTGTATTTGTTATAAAAAAGGTTTTTCTTTTTTAATTTTACCTTTTCAATGATACAGTTACGTTAAGGAGAAAGTCCAAGTAACTGTCCATTCCTGAGAAATAATGGAGACGAGGCCCCGAAGAGGCCGAGTATTCATTATTTCTCAGGAATGGACAGATACGCGGATTTTCTCTGACTTAAAATACACCAATACTGTCAAATGTAAATTTGATTTTCTGAAAAGATGTTTTAAATGTCAAAATTGAAAGAAAATGCATTTTTCCAAAAAAGTCTCCCCTGATGTACCTCTTATAAAAAGAAGATTAAAATATTAACATGACTGAGCGAGAAGATCGTGCTTTTTTCATGAAACCAGTGAACTAATACAATAACTCGCCATTACTTTAAAATGGTGTGTAGTCCATGCAAACACAAGTTGTGAGTTATGTGTTACACGATCAGTCAATGGTAATTTACCCAGTGTCACTTGATGTTATAACACGGTGGACATTATTAAGACTTTGTTTCAGTCAGAGGATATATTACTGTGCATAAACTATACATGGATATTTATAATTGCTATGCAAATTGATGGACATAACTACAATGTTTTTAACATGTTGTTTTTAAACCTAGCTCTGTATTTGCACAGTATTAATTATGTACATGTACAGTATAATTGTGAGGGCAGTTTCTATTCCTAGGCGCCGCAGGTCGATGTTGGCTGCCATGCCAGCAAAAGAGAAAAAGTCTCCCCGTGAGACTCGAATGTTTCATTGGGAGTCCAATGATCAGGGGAAGTTAATGTCAAAGAGGGATTTAGCGGCTGAACAGCTGAAAACAGTCCTCGTAAATTGGGAACTTAACTTTTTTCTTACACTCCAAAATTAATACAAACTTTGCCTGTTCTTTAATTCAAACATAGGAGTCCAATCGACACATATCTTCCTGGATTATAAGCCTTGTATGACCAAAACAATTAATTTAGTAATTAGCTTTGCACGTACTATTATATTCAAACAGTTTCATCTGATCATCTCAAAACCTAAGTTGCAATGTTTTTAGACATTTTATTTTAGGCCAAGGTCGATTATTTCATTTTCAGTATAATGCTGAAGACGGGTGTCATGAATTAGTGAAAATGTTGGCCCTTTATGCATGTATAAAAGCTGTAATTGGAACTTATTGAATGGTCATGATCACGCGAAAGTGCAATTGCAAATTATAAACGGTATTTAATATCATATCACACTAGCATTATCTTGATTTCTTTATTTCTTGCGCGCAAACCACCTTAATAGCTGAAATTATATTAATGTTAAAAGCTATTTAGTAACAGCGGGTTGATTTATTTTTCTAGTTTCGTTTCTGTGTTCGGCTCTCTCAGTTTCAGCCGCTTTTCCTGCAAATTGTATTGCCCTTTTTGTGAACACATACATTTTGTAATGCACCAGTCAGTTGCATCCACGGCCCAACCCTCCCGTATGGCTGCGGTGTTTTACCCTCCAGCTTCTCCCGCACTGCCGGGGAAATGTTACGATTATTTTCACCGAACCAATACCTTTGGGACAATGTAACCCAAAAGTAAATTTCCCGACCCATCTATTTGGGATGGCGGGCAATGAATGCAACTCACTGGTGTATAATTATACATTATTTACAATAATTCTCCATTACATGTTAACACATTTAATTAAAAAATGTCCATTTTTTCTTAACACTACATAGGTGTGTTATGTTTTACAGGCATAGATAGTTTTCTGAACAATTACTCTCCAATATTTCGTATACACATTTAATGTAATGTTTATACGAAATAATGGAGAGTTATTGTTAAGACAACTCTCCATTCCTGAAAAATAATGGAGAGTTTATGAATGGGTTAATCCCCTGGGTGTATTTTAATTGTGGTTCATGTGTACATGTCTATTGATGTATTGGTGTACATTATATCTAGATGCTGACGTATTACAACAAGTAGCCACATGGAAGATACCGGTAGATGAAGAGATGGGAACGGTTGTTGGTTCCTCTAATGTTCTACTGGTTGGTGATGGTGATGTATGTCGTCTACAGGAATGCAACATGGGTAAGAACATTGTGTAGTGATTCACTGGTCGTTTATACGGGTTTCACTCAATCTCATTTAAATCCTACTCATATTAGCTCCACTGCTTTACATTGTTGTAGGAGCTGGTGATACTCCGCATTGGGTCATGTCGATGTGAATTTTACATTATCCAATCAAATCGCTACTTTTACCAATCTGAAAGTGCAGAGAATAGTTCATAGACAGTTAAACTCTAATATAAGATGCAGTTAGAGAGGTCATTTGAACGTGACCTCTTATGTAGTGTTGTCAGATCTAACTAACAGCGTAAAGGAATGGAGCAAATGCTAAGATCTGATTTTAATGAGATTGGGTTTCATTTAGTGCGAAACTTCTTGTTTAATAAACACTCACAAATACATGTATACATACAAGTACGATATATTATACTCGTGGTATTACTACCATAATGCCAGTTTAGTTTTTATCATTGACAGGTCAATGTTCTTTGTTCAGTATGTGCCTCATTAGCTTTGAGTCAATGGTTAGTGTGCTTGTTGTCTTATATGGCGCACCGAGCTCAAATCTGGGTGGAGACACATACATACATATGTCTGCCATATTTCAGTACAAATAAAGCAAATCAGTGCTATGCTCGACATACTTATGCTCGGTTCTCACACCAAATGTTTACTTAGAGTCCCATTACGTCTTAGACTTGATAACCATTCGGCAGAATGATGCTATTTGAGCGCTTTACTTGTTTCCCAAATGTGGAAAACAGTTTAACACCATAAGAAGGAAGAAAATGTAATAAAACATCCAGATGGTTTGTTGACAAAATGTCAAGTTGTAAACAATAAATGCATGTTTTAAAGTCTAAGGGGAGCAACTCTTGCATAATGAGTATTTTGTTCACCATACAATTTGCTAGATACGATATTTGGTCAACTATTTCTACAGATATAGATAACATTTTATTGTCGAGTATTGGTAATTTGTTAAGAAACAGTCTGATGGTTCCATAATTCATTGTATGTAATGGATGATCGGAAAAAAGTTGTGGGAGTAATAATGTGACTTTAACATTTCTGCCAGGTAATCTAATGACAGACGCTATAGTTGCATACCACGTCAACTTCTCCCATCCAGCCACACAATGGGCACCGGCAGCTATCGCTCTCTGGAATGCTGGCGGGATACGGGAGTCAATCGGTAAAGGTAAGTCGATCGCTATATTGTCCTCATTAATATTGCAGAAATATTCATAAATATTAAATAAAGTGTTTTTGGAGTTTTTGGTTTCTCGCTTTAAGGTAAATTTATCGTTGCTTTTTGTGGAAGTTTCATAATTATCTTTGGCGCCATGTTTATTATTATTTAATGTACAACATGTATTATTTAACACGTTTTATTATCATGGTACCACAATTGCGACATTAGCAATAATGCATCTTTTTCTGGTGAAATTAAACATTACGAGAGGCGATTCATTATCGATGCGTATCAGTGTATTACTTATGAATCATCCCTCGTATATCTCAATTAGGGTTTCGATTTAATACCCTTTAAAGGGACTCAGTAAGTAACTAACGTATTAAAAAATATATTCAACGTTATGTAGCGTGGTGTTTAAATACCGAGAAAAGCCGTTACCTAATTTACGAACGGTAAACATGTTCGATAGTTTTCATCAATAGCGCCGATGATCGTCATGCAAATTGTAAGAATCTTTTATATATTCGTTAAACATACTAGCAGTTTTGTGATTAAAACGTCTACAAAATGTGTTCTATCATCAACATGGAGTTGAGTCCCTTTAAGTACACATACATTTGATTACAGGAGCAATAACTCTAGGAGATTTACGGATTGTGTTACCATACAGTAATGAGATAGATCTTGTGACATTGAGCGGTGAGAATATCAGGGAGCAACTCGAAGTCTCTGTACAAGATATGAATACTGAGGCACCACCTGGAGGATTCATGCAGATGTCAGGTATAGTAGAACCTTCTTTTATTACACGCTTATACCATCTCCATTAAAAATAACAAAACATGTTAAAACTATATTCACAAACCCCCAAACCGGTTAGGTAAAGAAACAGGACAAAGTGTAAATCAAAAACATGTTTATTACTGTCACAATCAGATTGAGTGTATATCAACGGTTCAAAAACAATATCAAGTTAACCAATATCGTAAATTTTACCAATGTTTACGTAAGAGCAGAAATGTGAAAAATGAACTTATACGAATGACATCGATAATCGAACGAATATTCGAATATATTTGAAGAATATTCGAATACTGATTTTTGAATTCGGTCTCATCTCTACTTATTATATCTTGTCGCAGTGAATTGTCAAGGAGCAGACACTTCCATTTTAAAATACCGGCATATTGAAACATTGTCACGTGTTAGATATGTTCTTCATTGACTTTGATTTCTGAATTGTGAAGATTTTGTAAGTGTTTTGCTTGTTGAAAAGCAAGGAAAGAGATTAATAACTCTAGGAAAACTGTTGAAAGTACATGTAAACAGGAGACGTCTACAAGAATACATATATTATGGATAAAACCCATTGATAGATGGATTTAACCGCGATAAAAGTACTAGTACCAACAATATACCGGAATTGTTACTAATACTTATAATTACACAGAGTAACAGTAGTGTATATGACAATGCAAACGAATCGGTGCAAATTAAGATAGTTCTATATGCGGTCGAGCAGTTTGACGGTTGATATAAAGCTGTAGTTCCACATTATAAAATCAAAATGATAGGTTGCATCAATTCTTTTAAACATGCAAATTTGCTGACATTTCCTAGATATGAATTAAATACCTATATTTACAGGTATGCGTGTCGTGTATGATATGGAAAAGCCAGCCGGTGATCGAGTGACGTCTGTTGAAGTTTTATGTTTAGAGTGTGACGTACCGAGTTACTCCCCTTTGGAAAACACCAAGGACTACAAATTGTATATACCAACATTCATTATAAACGGAGGGGATGGATATAGCTTCCAACCATCACATCAGGAACGCTTCAGTAAGTACATCTTAACTATTGGTAATAATATACTAGTACTAGTAAATCGACCGACTTTTGATTTTGGAAAGTTAATTAATGAGAATTGAACGATTAACACACAAACAACAATGGATATGTTTAAAACAGTAGGTCCCAATGACAACCAAATTATCAAAACTGCATAGGTAACAGTGACCTTTGATCACAAAAACACTAGGGGTCATATACTGTTGCTAACCAACGTCCATATAAAGTTTGAAGATACTAGGGACCTGGGTAAAGCGTTCTGGAGTTATTGAACAGAAACCACTTCGGTTGACCAACCGACCGACCGACATGTGCAAACAATATATCCCTCATCAAAGATTGGGGCATGATTAATACGTTCCTGTTTGTTGAGTCAAGATCCTAGTAATCGTATACATTTTGTATTTATATTTTGTTGTATTATCCAGATACGTTGGATTATGTGCCACTGATGTCGTATATGAAAGAAAGGAGTCCAGTTTACCCTGCAGTAGAAGGTAGGATACAGTTTGTGAAAGGACAACAGACATCAGGCAGCACAGCTAGTCATGTGACTGGTTCCACACTCATCATCTCTACCATCATATATAGTACAATGTTCTCGTTGCTATAGATACTTGTACCATCTTGTTTATGTCTTACTATACGTCATGCAGCACACATTGTTTGTGTAATTCACTAATTGCATTATGTCCATACCATGCAATTTTATGTGTAATCGAACTATTGTACTATCTTGCACCATACAATTGTTTGTGTAATTGCACTATGTCGATGTCTTGCACCATACAATTGTTTGTGTACTTGTACTAGATCTATGTCGATGCCATGCACCATACATTTGTTTGTGTACTTGTACTAGATCTATGTCGATGCCATGCACCATACAATTGTTTGTGTAATTTAACTATGGCAATGTCTCGCACCATACAATTGTTTGTGTAATTGTACTAGATCTATGTCGATGCCATGCACCATACATTTGTTTGTATACTTGTACTAGATCTATGTCGATGCCATGCACCATACATTTGTTTGTGTACTTGTACTAGATCTATGTCGATGCCATGCACCATACATTTGTTTGTGTACTTGTACTAGATCTATGTCGATGCCATGCACCATACATTTGTTTGTGTACTTGTACTAGATCTATGTCGATGCCATGCACCATACAATTGTTTGTGTAATTTAACTATGGCAATGTCTCGCACCATACAATTGTTTGTGTAATTTAACTATGGCACTGTCTTGCACCATACAATTGTTTGTGTAATTTAACTATGACAATGTCTCGCACCATACAATTGTTTGTGTAATTTAACTATGGCAATGTCTCGCACCATACAATTGTTTGTGTACTTGTACTAGATCTATGTCGATGCCATGCACCATACAATTGTTTGTGTAATTTAACTATGGCAATGTCTCGCACCATACAATTGTTTGTGTAATTTAACTATGGCACTGTCTTGCACCATATAATTGTTTGTGTAATTTAACTACTGTATGACACTTTCTTGCACCATACAATTGTTTGTGTAATTGTCATGGATCCAACACAAGTATGAATATGAAGTTACAATATAGTGTATAATTGATATCAGACAATTTCATGTAACAGGCATAGTGTTATTGTATTAGGTCAAAGACATGAACCATACATCGTTTGTGTTATTGTAACATGTTTAAGACGTGTAAGACATTGTAATCGGAATTGTTTGTGTAATAGCAATACTTTTAGGTATGTATGAAGTGCTTATACTCCGATACGCCCTGTGACTCCATTCATAAAGTGTACATTATTTTCGTAAGTTTACACCTTTGAGTTGTAAGAAAGTTGTTTGTACAAAACATTTACTCAGAAAATAATTGGTCAATCATGACAAATCCGCTTATAACTACATTTACATGAACAGTTAAATAAACGACATACTGTAACATCAATAATATTCGAGGGAAATTTAATTTTGTGAATGTTGTGGATGATTTCAACCACGAAAATCCTTTAAATTACATTGAACTTTCCATGAAATGGTCTTTTTCACCAAATTCACAAATTTTGTCACATTCAAATTAAATTATATTTACTCGTCAAAAACATGTAGCTAGAAAATTGTTAATCCACCCAATGATAGTGCAATATTAGACTGTACTACTGTAAAACCATCTAATTTGTGGCGTTTTATTCGAATCAATAGTGTAGATAACTAAATCATGAATTCCAATATTCTTGATTAATTTAGGCCAGAACAAAAATTTATATTCTTGTAATGACCAAGAAAAGTAGAAATTATGTTGTTTGTCCTTCCGAAACTGTACAATAACGCTTGTAAGAAGACACTTTTGAACGAAAACTAGTACATTTGCACTGTATCTATTACATATAGTGTTTCTCTCTTATATGTATACCAATGTTTCACATTTTTGTAAGTACCCTTTTTAAATGTATATATCATTTCTATGCTATATGAGGCTCATAGGTAAGACTGTGTTGCCTCTTTATTATTATCATTACTGTTATGAAAAGTTAATGTTATGTCACTGTTCTGTTTCATTGTTGAAATATGTCACTAACGTGTATTGATGCGATAGTGATATGCTGTTTTGTATGATTAATCATTTTTATGTTCAAATGTATCACAAAATAGTTGCAATAATAGTAATAAATCACAGATATGTAATCAAAACAAGAGCACCGCCTACGAGTGCTGGACGCTCGACTTTCTCGTTTTTGACTGTAACAAGGGGAGATAACTCAATAAATATAGGTCACAGGGTTATAAGCCTTGTCAGTATGAACTCCTCTAGTGATGGTAAATAACTATGCTAAAATTCAAATAGATACCTTTCAAAGGCTTTGATAGTCTTTGAGAAAATGATTTCCGACAATAAACTTAACCAAGAAACTTAACCAACACAGGCAATCCGTCACAACAGCAGCTTAGTTTGTATTCTTCGAAAAGTTGGGCTAATGAAGCACAGGTACTGGCCACTTATTCAGATTCGTCACTTGTATACGAACAATGCAATATCATAATATTATATTTTTATAATTTTAAACAATTCAATTGCAGAAAGAGGCAGGGTAGACCGGAACCTTATTCACTGAGTTACAACCAGTGTTTACACATACTTTCTATTTATAAGAGATTCTACAGTACGGTTAGAATATGATGGCAGTGACGTCATCATTTATGTGTACCCAAAAGATTAAAACCATTGCTTAAATAGGTAGAGTTTAGTTTGGTATTGAACTGTTAGTATAATCCTTTATAAATTTGTTTTTACACCGTACTAGTGGATTGTTCCACTGCGTCACTGGATTTTTATCCTAACTGGACTGTAAGTGTAGGGTATCAAAATGTTTGTGTACTGCGCCTGTCATTTGTTTAGATTTTGACCGAATGCAGTAAAAACCACACATTGTCATAATAATTATATGTTTGTGTGCACAATGTAATGTAAACAAGAGACTAATCAGAAAAGTGATTAACAAGACTGCATAATCATAGAACAACTGCAGAATATAACAAAAACTCTTTTATTACAGCAAGTAAAAACATGATAAATAAGTACATGTAACAAATATAACCTATAAGCTGAACATTCATCCATTTACAAACAGTGCATAAAACCTCAAATATCTTTAATCCAAACATTAGCTTTGGTGTTATCTGGCATTTTATCTGAGTCTATCTAGGATAAATTAATATGTAACAATCTTGTAATAATTATGAATGTATTTGCTTAGTCCCACTTTAATTATCTTATACTGACATATGTACATGTTGTATATAATTGACAACAGTGTTATACTTCTTTTATTTGTAGTTTCATTTGTTAATTAATTCTCTTGTAACATTGTTTGTATATATTATTACATGTCTCATATAAATGTTATTTGCATATACTTAAATATATGATTTCTTTGTTATGTCGAATACAAGCTTGTAGCTTATGTTTATTATGTTAACTATAATCGACGTTAAATAAAGTTTATCTTATCTTATCTTATCTTACCTAGTATAGTCCACTGGTGATAACATCTGTTTTATTAACAAATAGAAATAGACATAAATTATTCATTTTCGAAGTCCAGTTTTGTTCAATCATGCATGTGCATACTTATTTTTTGAAATTTTGAATGCATTTATTCTTTCAATATACACCGAAACTAACCGACCAGTCGATGGTGCAGAGTTGACACCAATCACTTTATGTTTATAAACAATGCTAGAGTAATCCCAGAGTAATCATCAGCAGACTATACAACAATACGGGACAAAATAAGCGAGTTAAAGGGGAAGTAAGCATGAGACATTCATAAAAATATATGACAGAAATGTTGTTGCCAATCAAGTAATAAATTATGACATCACAGTTAAAATTATGACATCATACTTATTAATTCCTATGACAACTAAAAATGTGTTCATGAACACAGGTGCCCCAATTGGCAGTAAAAGTAACAACAGACCTCAACTTTGGTAAAAATTTACCCAGCAAAATGACCATTCTTTACAGTCAACTATACATGAAGGTTGTTAAACTGTGAAAGTTTGAAGAAATTTGGACCAATGGTTTGTGAGGAGTTCAACACACAAAATTTAAATTGTGTTATAAATGGATGGGACAGCAACTGCATCAATGCTAAACAAAAATAATGGCAAGTATGTAAAACCGTCAGCTCAATGCAGAAAGGAGGGTAGTGGCATCCCAAGAAATATGAGATCTACACAAAATAACATGTTATTTCAACAAGGTATGCAACTCTGTCAAACTTGGCATCAAATACCCACTTTTATGCTAGAGGAACTATATAAGTTGGCTTTCTCTAGGATTTTCTTCTAGATAACAAGAAGGCTGCATGTAACCCTCCGCACTATCAAATAACATGATAATATCAGAAATACTTTGACAAAAACATCAATACCTGCCAGCCAGACCTGCCATTAAATACATCACAGTTGCATACCAAGTTAACACACAATATAAATGTACATTTGTAATTGAATGATACAACTGTGAAACAATCATACACTGATGATACAGATTGATGAAGATAACAGAATAAGCACAAAAAGATAAGCACATTAACACAAAATCATCAGTATTAAAATACCATCAAAGCATGCAAAATAGCATTTGATAAAAAATATCCTTATATAAAAGATAACATCAGATCTATGAGATACGACATAAGCAATAAACAGCAACAGTTCCTTTATGGAGGTGTGACCGCCCACCCAATTCCGAGTACTACGTTTTTTACTGAGTCACAAATTCTTTTGACCCTGAAGCATGTTTCAACAGCATAATTGGCATTTAAAATGTTTCAAAAACATTATTTTGGAAGTCTTGCTTACTGAATAAAAAATATGTTTGTACTGCCTACGATGGCCTAAATTGCCAATTAATCACTTGAACAAAAATAGGCGTGTCACCATCTCTTATAAAACAGCCAAACACTGATCACTCATATAACTTCTGATTAAATATAATTGCACATGACAAAACTTTAAAATTGAAGACAATATATAAGTTTGTGGAACTAAACGGCTATAAAACTTTAAAAATGTTAAGAAAGCAGGCATGCATATATGATTTATCATAAGTTATAAAATACTTGTAATCAATATTCTATATGCACATACATTTATACATTTGTAATCAAGATGGACCTAGCTCCCACTAATGAACCAAATGAGACACCAATAACACTTAGCACTACAGATGATTTTTTTTTGCTATTCTGGGCTATGTTGGTATTACCTTTACTGTTTACATTATCAGAAAAAAGTGCTTTCACAGGTGAAAGTTACTAGTTTGAAATTTTGATAAACCTGAAATCCTCAAAAATTACAATTTATATAGGGAAAATAAAGATAACAGAAATCTTGATTCACTCAAAAACCTGAAGTTCAGGCATATGCCTGAAAACTTTCACCCATGTGCTTTCTGTTAGGTTATGGGTCTTAAACGACAGTTTCACTGAAAAGCCAGACATTTTACTGTTTAAAGTATTTGAAGTTTGAGCACAACTTTGAGTTGAGCATGAAAAGGTCCTGGTTTTCTTTCTTTCATATCCTCATGGAGACCAATAACATCAGGTATAAGGTGTGGAAATTGATCAGTATAAGTTGCAGCACAATACTCATACCCCACAATCATATCCCTTATTTTGAAAACACTAGCAGAGTAAATACATGTATAGTTCGCCCAGGATAACAAGTAATGCGGGAAAAATTTGATTGATCCATATGGGTGGAAAAATCAAGCGTGCATGATTGATCAGGGTTATTTTAGTATATAAATTTAAATTGACCGTAAGTGTGTATCTAAGTAACCAATGTGAAACGGTAGACCAATCTGGTCAATGTTTGTAAACATCACGTTATCTTGGGCGCACTATATATATGATCAAGTATGAAAACAAACAACAATGTAATACAGGATTTGCTTGATTACCAATTGACTCTTTTCACACTTTTCTCCATAGTAATTTCTTTTCACATTATTAGTAATATTACATTACCTACATGTATATTATAAATATACATTTATATCAAATGCATTATAAAAGCTCTTTAAGCAACTATTCAATTACAATTTAATTACAAACATGATTACTGATATTGCATTTGAAAGTTATACAACGTGTGTACCTAAGGAGTGTATGCAGGAGGTGGGGAAAGATTCAACAAGTGGGGATCAGGAACAGGTAAGGGAGGTAATATAGGTACATCCATTCCATCATAGTCATCCAAGAGTGCTTCCCCTTGGCTATCTTCATACACTGGATGCCTCCTCAAACAGTTGAAAGCTGTAGCAATCACACTAAGGCCTCCTGCAGCAGTCACTAAGTAAAAACTAACATCAAAGTCTACAATAACTTTACTTCCAGGTTGATGTTTTGTCTGTTTTTGTAGAGATTCAACCTCTGTAGTTAACCAGTAGCAGAATAGATTTATCACTACACTTAGGATCACTGCAATAATAAAATATCAAGTTATTAATATTCTATAGTTTCCTTTTATAATAAAATAGTACGCTTTGCTGTCTAATCTGGTGACCCAGGTTAAAATCCAGGTGGTGGCACACATTATATATGCCCTGACATATTTCTGATTTCAGCAGAAAGCTTATTGGTAAATAAAGGCTATACTTGGCGATAGTGTCCCATAAACGATGATTGAATCATTCAAGCAATAATTGAGTAAAACCGGTCACCCGTTTTACCGGAATCCACGTAAATTACCGGAATAGACCGGAATCCAGATAAATTACCGGAATAGGCCTATATTTCGTTAATAAACGGTAGTTTTAATTAGTTTTTGGTTTAAATCAATCTTATTTAACATAAGCAACATATATGCAAAACTAAAATAAAATATGTTATGAAAAAAAGTTATTGAAATTTTAAAATTGGCCGTCGTCCGTTCGTCATTACGCCATCTATGCAGAATTTACTTGACCGAAATAGACATGTATCTCGTTAATAAAACATAATTTTGTTAAGTTTCTGGTATAATTCAATCATGGATACAAAAAATAAGTTGTTTCTTCAAAAGAAATTAAAATATTTAAATGAAAACTGATTTTACATGAGTTTTAAAAACGGTCATTTTTCGCTCTGACCGCGCGTATTGACAGAGAATTAACATAACCGGAATCCACTTACTATAACCGGAATAGGCCTATATTTCGTAAATAAACAGTAGAATTGTATTATTTTTGGTTTAAATCAATTATATATACTATAAGTAACTCATATACAAAAGGAAAATTTAATAGGTTGTGTAAAAGTGATATTATACGAGTTTTATAATCGTTCGTTTTCTGCTTTGAACGCGCGATTTGACAGAGACTAATTAACGTAACCGGAATCCACTTTGTTATACATTGTTATTGAATTACACGTATCAAAGGTAAGTCATTTCCGAAAGGAAACAGTAATATCTTGAGAGAAAAAGAGTTTATATGCGATTGAAAAAATGGCAATTTCGGGTAGTGCATTACAATTTGATCAAACGTGCGGACATAGGCTCGTATTTTCAAATTTTGTTGTTAAATAAATATTTTGTATCTTAATAATTTATAAGCATTCAATCAAATGTATCATAGATAAGCTATTTCCAAACGGAAACTAAAAGAATTTAGAAGCGAATGAAAATATGCCTCCGGTGGATCAAAAAAGTATTGCACCCCGCGATTTCAATGACCTTGAAATACGAACATCATACGACATTTAAATCCAACATTGAATAGGTCACTAATATTTCAACACTGATATCGTAACACTGGACAAACTTCTACAGTATGCACGTGCCACAGCAGTCCTTGTTACTAAATGTTTCACGGCGGTTCCAAAATTTTACAATGAAGGTGTGGTCGACCGTCAATCATGTGTGTTGGGAGAATATCTTGCAGTACAGGAACAACCATTAGGCCATGTTTGTTTCATTTCTTGGTGATCAAAATTTCTTTGAGAGAAAAATGTCTACTTGTCGCCCGAAAACTTTTTTATGCTACAATAACCAACCTCGATCTTTATTTGTATACTCGTACATCTACGGAATGTACGAGCGAAATGGTGAACTATTTATATTGTTAAAATGCGTGATCGTGTTGAAGATATGCAGTTGTAGAAATAACCAATCTATTTAACACCTTGCCCTTACTGTGTTTTCCGATCTAAGAGACGCGCGGCATCACTTTGTAACTTAAGATGTCGCCGACGCTGGGTACATCACAGAATGTTGTCGGCCAAATATCAGACGTTGCCGACTTACGTCGGTGGATTAAAGGAAACTGTGTGAGAAAACCACAGGTAACTGTATCATTGCCATTTGATATTTAGAGAAAAATTAAAAAAATAACTTCCGAAATTTTATATTTTCTACATGACTCCGTAGCTCAGTGGTTATTGCGAGACACTCGTATGTATAAAATTTAATGTTTTTTTTAAACCACAGCATTAATACTAGATGATTAATAAGTATACTGTATTGTATTACTGCATTGCACATTAGAGAAAATAAAATGCACAATAGTGACCGGCTCGTCGATTCCCCTGCATATAGACCTTGTACAAAAAAGTAATGTTTCCAAAAAAATAAGTATTTTTATCTGACAGTGAAACAGTTACCTGTGTGAAAAATATACATCAAAGGTAACGCAGCCGAACTTTGACACATGAAAATAGAAACATATTGCGGCATCGCTCATTTTATAGACCTCGTGATGCTTAAGACGTATATTTAATCTTTGTTAGTGGAATAACTCATGGCAGTTCATTAACAGATTATAAATCATATTGTATCATAATGGATTACTAATACTATTTGAAGGTAATTGTTACGTGTCTTCGCAATACATGTTAATTACGTCTATATCATTTGTGTCATTTGTGATTAACATATTAAAGGACTCCCTGCATGATAAAGGATTCAGCCGACAGGGTCTGTGAATGCATTGACCAAGTGATAGAAAATACATAAGTAGGTAACAGGGGCCTGTTCTATGATAATATTCAGAACCCCTGATATATGTCAGTAATTTTATTCATTAATTGCATTTTGCGGTTCAAAAACGATCATTAGGTTTAATTTTATCCAACTGTTGCACAATGATTAGTCATGCCTGGGGCTACAAGTATACAATCGACACACAAGATGTCATACAGAATATCCAATAAACAGGTCGCTTATCAGTATGCTAGATGTCAAGAAATCTAGTTAGTTATAGCCCCAACTCTTCATTCTCATGAATCAGTGTATAGTCAAGTCTCAAAACGAGATTCGGGTCTATTCCGGTTACGTTAATTCTCATTCAGTACGCGCGTTCAAAGCGAGAAATGAACGATTTTAAAAATTGCACAAAATCTTGTTTTACCAAAATATTTTGATTTCCTTTTGGAAATAACTTATTAATAGTATATATGAACGAATTATTGCAGAAACTAAGCAAAATTACCATTTTATAGCGAGATACGAGCCTATTTCGGTTACGTCAATGCGGGAAAATTAGCGATTTTAAAACTTGTATAAAATCATTATTCACCAAAATATTTTAGTTTCCTTTTGGAAACAATATAATAATAGTATATATTATTGAATTATATCAGAAATTAAACACAATTACCAATTAATAACGTGATACAAGCCTATTCCGGTTATGTTAATTCTCATTCAATACGCGCGGTCAATGCGGGGAAATGAGCGATTTTAAAACTTGTATAAAATCATTATTCACCACAATATTTTAATTTCCTTTTGGAAACAATAAAATAATAGTATATATTAATGAATTATAGAAGAAATTAAACACAATTACCAATAAAAAAAACTTGATACAAACCTATTCCGGTTATTTTAAATCTCATTCAATATGCGCGGTCAATGCGGGAAATGAGCGATTTTAAAACTTGTATAAAGTCATTATTCAACACAATATTTTAATTTTCTTTTGGAAACAATATTATAATAGTATATATTAATGAATTATAGAAGAAATTAACCACAATTACCATTAAATAACGAGAAACGAGTCTATTCCGGACACGCTAATTCTGATCCAATATGGTAATGACATCGTAAAATGAACAAATTTTGAATCTCAAATAATTTTTTTTTTCGTGAACATATTTTATTTTAGTTTTGCATATATGTTGCTTATGTTAAATAAGATTGATTTAAACCAAAAACTAATTAAAACTACCGTTTATTAACGAAATATAGGTCTATTTCGGTAATTTATCTGGATTCCGGTCTATTCCGGTAATTTACGTGGATTCCGGTAAAACGGGTAACCCAGTAAAACCTCAACAACAAGGACATGCATTTATGACAGACAATAGCACATACACAAGTAAATCATAGGTTTTAATTGACCCAGGAGTGACATCCAACCAGACCAACATTCAGAACAAAATAAACATGTTTTCACCACTATAACTATGTGGGCGACAGTAGAACTGATAAATCAATGCTATGGACCAATTTTTCTACGAAGACTAAATAATGAAGTCCTAACTTACCAGTTACAATGCTTGGAATGGCATTTCTCTGTAACAGCTTACAAGGTCTGTTCTTAGGAGAGGTGAGATCCAATACAAAGGCTATCAAGCTGGAGATTATAGCCAGGAAACAAAACGCTATCACAGTCTTCATCAGGAGTGCAGCTTTATATGTCACACAATTATCCATCTCTACAACAAACAGTATAAGTACAGCCTCTGTGGAGCAATACTCTTCAACTAGTTTCAACTTTGGAAGTGGCAAGTATAGGCCATTATGTAGAGGTTATTGTTCTAGTAAGTAAGTAAGTAAGTAAGTAAGTAACGTCTTTATTTAACGAGGCTGACACATTCAGTTTCCCGATCTTCCATGTGGGCCTCTACAGATGTTAAATTAAGCGTAACCAGTGAATATCAACAAAGGGATTTTTAAACAAAATAATGCAACCCATAAAACAAACACTAATTCAGCACCATTAAAATTCAATAACTGCATTTTGACTTCAAAGACTTTGGTATCCTTCTAGCCCTGCCAAAATCAGCTTTCCTACCCCAAGAAACAAAGCAGACTTCCGAAAAAGTCGTCAGTCAGGTACTAAATTCAGTTTTGACAGTTTTGCAATAGACTTTATAAGGTGGCAGATTAGCCTAGTTAGCAGAGCTATGGATTATTGCAATGGTCAACTGAGACTTGGCCCCCAAATCCCGGGCTTGGAATCGGGGAAAGTCGAGGGAACTGTCCCTTGTTTTTTACTTTCCAAGGTCCAGCACTGCCATGTTTTGTGACAAAATAACGGGGAAATACAGCCCTGACTAATGACTATTTCACTGGTTGGGGCAATTGGGAGGGAGGGGGGTCTTACTATCTAATAATCTATATATATATATATATATGAGCTGTTCTCCAGGAAAACTGGGCTTAATGCAGTGCTTCCTCTGGCTTATATTTTTCTTGCGCCACCACTTTCGCCAAATGAAAAAAGTTGTCGCCACTTATGCGCCACTTTGACCAAAATTGAAATGATGTAAATGATGGACTAAATCTTGTATTTGTAATTTTTGTATATATTTCTGTTTTATGTGTATTTTGATGTGTCCATGGTAATGCCTTAATTGCATTACTTATGTTCCTCTTCAATGTGAACTTAGAAGTCATCATTGTTACAAATATATTTACAGCATTATTATAACAATTTATTTTTATTTTCTATGTTATTGACAATATGCTAACCATTCATCAGAGAATAGCATGCTTACAGCAGTGTCCGATAAATTTCTAATCTGTTAAACTGTTCATATACATTGTGGGCTTTCCCTTGCACCAGGCACAATTAATAAATTCTTTATTCTTATAATATTCTTATAACTGAAGCTAAACTTATATTTGTGCTGGCTGACATTTTAATATCATAAGGCCTAGTAAAAATAATGTATTGCTAACATTTCAGTCCAGACTGTAGGCCTATGTGTATAACTATATTAAACTGTGTGCAAGTTTGACTCAAATTTATGCATCCAGTGCTTTGATTCAGTATGCATATGAATGTCAGTCAGAGCAGAGTTACCCCCCTTGTAGTCCATGCTACATATTTGCCACCATAATGGAGATTTGAAAGACAAAAACTGTCTAGGAAGGGTAAAGAAACACACCTGTTGCTAATCAAACATATGTTGATATGTATTGTAATGTTTCTGTTGACTACTGCCATGTCAAATTCTTATTGTTGTAACAAAATCGTATGTGAAGGTCGCGAAAACATATGACATTTCAAATTGTCGACATTTTGAGTGATTTATAATGGCAAATTCTTTTTATTAAGACATGTTTATGTCTTGCAATGTTCAAGTCTTTAATTAATGCCTTCCAATACAGCTTTTACGGTCCACAGAGTTCATAACCAATTTTGTTGACATCACGGTCGTATTTCATGTGGTCATTTCATGTGAAATTCCGGAATATAAGTACGGCCGAAAACAGTCTTTAACATCAACCCGATACGCATTTAAAACAAATTGTCGGCAAATTTTAACATCTTTGATGGGATTAACTGACTGATAGCAGCTCTAATTGATTGTTTATTGCAGTCTTCAGTATACATGACTGTATATTGTTGTCTTATCGAAAATATGGCCGATTTTTATGTTTGTCGCCAAATTGAATTATCTTGCGCCAAATTTTCATTTCTTGCGCAAATGGCGCCATTGGCGAACGCCAGCGGGAGCACTGTTAATGACATCGTATTGTAATTACCCTGGTATGCAATGAGATTAAGAAAAATGTCTAAAATGAGAAAAAATCGTGATCTTTGATTTCATATTTAAGTAATTAGATAGTATAGTACTATCCATTAGCTTCAATTTTTCTTTAAATTTGTGTTACAATAACTTCTGTCATTGCTTTGATGATCGGTTTCTAAAAAGTACTCAAATCAAGGAAAACAAGGGTTAAGTGGCAAAAATCACTTACTATGTTTCCCTGTAAGCAAACAAAAGTGTACACGTAATATTGAAATAAAAATATGATTCTAAAATGTTCCACACTTTTCAAAGTTTACGTCAACAAATTATCAGATAAGTTGGATCTTTGAAATGCCAGTTTATGTTACGTCAAAAACGTAGAGAATGACGTTCGCGACGTCACTCATAAAGTAGGCAGTAGTGGTTTGTTTAAAAGTCTTTCACTTTGTAAGTGTATGAAATAATTTGTTCAAATTTTCCGAAACTATCCACAAGAGTCTCCTCTTTCTTACCATATAGTATCACCACTTTCACAATTTTGTCAATAAGCCCAGTTTTTCTGCCACTGACTCTTAGAGGTAAAGGTGGGTTATTTCTATTGACTGACCAGCGCATAATTTTTTTATTATTATTAATATTATTAAACAAGTTTCCATCTACAACATAGTACACGTAGTGAAGTACTACATACATGTACGGTAGTGATCCATACATGTTTCAATACTGTATGTATCACAGTCAAACTTAACCATAATGCATCAGTCAGTAAAAACTGTCCGTTGCATCCATGCCTCCCTTCCCTGTGAAAGGTCTGGAATTTTTACTTTTGGGTTGTCAAAAGCCCCAATCTTCCATGGCCTACAGGGACAGCTGATAGTAAAATCCCCGACCCCTGACAAATAAATAATAAACTATAATCCCCGGGTACTGGCTCGGAGAAAAATTCATTAACATTACCACGGGAGTGCAGGTAAAGCTGGAAGGTAATTACACAGCCGTTTCCCCGGCCATCCACCGCCCATCCCCGGAGGAGGGGATGTATGTTCTGATTGACCAACTGGTCCATCAACTTAAATGATGGGTGGCTTCTGTCCCAAAACTACTGTTAGTCTTAGTCTGTAATATTCGCAAAATGGTCATACTCACTGTCTTTGATGTTAGGTCCAAACTGGTAAACAATAGCATCAGTTGACTCCTCTGTAAAATCATTTTCACGAGCCAGGAATTTCCCAGGGAAGAAAAACTGGTATGTCCCTAAATGATGCAATGGTTCTGTATCTATCATGCATCCACCACCTTGAAGACTGATCCACTTAGGTTCCGATAAAGACGTACAGACAAGAACGATAGCAAGCATGTTACACACAGCTGCAGGGAAATTCTTCTCTCCATGTTTTGCTCGGTTTCGGCTTCGAGTTCTGTGGTGACGGTGGTGATCTCGATGTCTGCTTCGGTTACGTCTCGAACGACTTCTACGTGACGCAGACGGCTCTCTTCCTTCACTGCGTGACGGCATGATTATACTATGTCATCATAAACTATGGTAAATACGACAATTAGTGACAATGTTTACTTTTTTCAGTTCTTCCTTGTTGTTTTTACCGGATATGGAACTGCGCATGCTCGATTGGTTTATCTTCCACACGAAACCGTACTGAATATTGTTTGCCGCAGTTGCTTCCCTTTGCACGAAATTGTAATTTTTGGACCGAGATGACATTTCGGAAAATTTATGAGATAAAGTAGTCTGTATATGCATGTTTACTACCAACACCTCTTCCTGAAAGGGATTTATAAAACATAAAAGCTGAAAGAGAAAAAAATCAGCCAGTTAATAATTTTCAAATACTCGAGTAGTGAAAGTATTGTATATGATCATAGCAATTTGTTGCTTGCTAACAATTTTCCTTCCGTTGAAAGCAGTGCTAGCGGTGACAGTTTTGAAACAAGCCCTCCTTGTAGCTCATGATTGGGAGATCCAAGTGTAACTGGTAATTTGAAAGTGTATTATACAAGTGCGGACGTTTTATTGAACACAATCAATGAGCTACATGTTGTAATTTCAATGTGTAATCCTGATGTAATTGCGATCTCAGAGGTTTTTCCTAAGAACCGAAACCCAATGTTAATACATGAAAATGAGTATAAGGTACATTGATACAATTGTTTCATTGAAAAGTTGACAGGAGATAGTAGAGGTGTATAATTATTTATGTTTGGGACACGATACCTGCTGATAAATGTGAAATTCTGAATAACATGACTTTTAAAGAATCGTCTTAGTGTACACTTAAAGTAAATGATCATGATAATGTTCTCATTTGAGGTATCTACAAAAGCCAAAATAGCAGTGATGAAAACCAGCGACAAATGTTTGAACTACTGAAATGTGATCTTGTCCGAGGAAATAGAAACACTGTGATAGTAGGAGATTTCAATTATCCTGGTATAAACTGGGCAAATTGGACAACTATTCATGGGGAAAATCATTGCTCCTTCAAATTTGTTGAACTTTTACGTGACAACTTTATGTACCAGCATGCTGATGAAAATACTCGTTTTAAAATGGGACAGAACCCAGTTTGTTGGACTTGGTTGTGACAACTGGAAATGACGAAGTGGACAAAGTATACTCAGATGGAAAATTAGGTGCTAGTGATCATATAGGTAAAACATTTGAAATTAACTGCAAAATGAACCTTGAAAATGTGAAGACAAATCAGAAGAACTTTTTCAAAGGTGATTATAATGATTGTAGAAAATTCTTGACAAATGTGGTTTGGTCAATTATGAATTCTAGCGATGTTTATGAATCCTGGAACATTTTGAAACAGATTGAATATTGCATTGAAGTACCTTGGAGACAAATAAGACAAACATTTGTAAACCAAAATGGATGGATTATTATCGTGTAAGAGCAGTTAAGAAAAAGTACCATGCATGGAAACGTTTTACGCCCACGCAGAGTTACAGAGACTATCAAACTTACTGTAAACTAAGAAATATAGCTTCAAAGGCAGTTATATTTTCTAAGAGAAAGAATGAAACTCTAATATCGGAGAATGCAAGTGCAAATTCTAAAGTGTTTTTGGGGATACATTCGAGAACAAACAAAGTCGAGCTCAGGTATGGGTGACCTTAAGGACAGTAACGGTAATGTAATTACGGATGATGCAAGTAAGGCTCAATTGCTAAATGACTTTTTCACGTCTGTATTTACTGAGCAAGATTCAACTTATGTGCCATCGTTTGATGCAACAGTAAATGACCAGAACTGTATTTGTGAAGTAAATGTAAATTCTGAACATGTTCTAAAACTTTTGAAGAATCTGAATTCTAGTAAAGCGTGTGGTCCAGACGACTGTCACCCCATGTTTCTGAAAGAATATGCGGATGAACTGTACTTACCATTATCAAAGTTGTTTACTAAATCACTTGAGCAAGGCGCTATTCCTCATGACTGGAGAAAGAAAATGTTACTTGTATTTATATGAAAGGTCCTAGGACGGAACCTGGAAATTACCGATCAGTTTCATTAATTTCTATCGTATGCAAAATTATGGAAAAGATTGTAAAAACTGCTTTATATATATGACCATCTGGTGTTAAATGATTTATTATCTGATCACCAATACGGCTTCCGAGATAATAGAAGCACAATTATTCAGCTTTTGGATGTACTAGAGCAATGGACAATAGCTTTCGAAGAAGGTGTGTAAGTAGACATTATTTATTTTTGCTTTCGTCAAGGCTTTTGATACGGTGCCACATCAGAGACTTCTTCTTAAATTGAAGGCCTATGGTATTCATGGAAATTTGGCGTCTTGGATAGGTAGTTTCCTTATTGATAGACAGCAAAGAGTTGTACAATAAATGGACACAAATCCAACTAGACAAATGTGAGATCCGGAGTACCTCAGGGAAGTATACTGGGACCATTGCTCTTCGTACTTTATATAAATGATCTGCCTCAGACAGTTCAAAGTGCATGCAAATTATTCGCGGATGATACACAAATTTATTAGGTAGTTCGTTATGTGCATGACACAACCATTTTGCAAAACGACATTGATACTGTAAGCGCTTCCAGCTTTCTTTCCTCCAGTGTAAGACCCAAACGCTGCTGTTCCAGTGACTTCTTATTAGATGAGATTGATTGTGATGCTGTCGCTGATCTGGCTGAGGCTTTGCTTTGCTTTGCATATTACACTGACATTATATTGTACTGATTGCCAATCCGATTTTATATGAGCGTTTATCTTTTACTGGCCAAATTCTATGAGTGCAATAAAATGGAATGTAAGAGAACCTATAGTTGATTCAAAGATCTCTGTCACAACCGCGTAAACAAACATTCACCCCGGTCGATTATTAAAGGTGTTTTGGGATTAAAATATACCATCAATAATACACTGAAATGATTAAAAAGCTAATGGTCCTATAGTGTCGTGGTTATACTTGCTGCAATAAGCTATTCAGAAATGGAACATTATTGTGGTTTTGACAGACATCTTTGAATCGACAATACATCACACATGGTTTGACGTGAAATTTGCAACCTACTTAATATAACAGTACATGTTATTGTTGTACATTGTTTACAAGCGACACGCATAAATAACCTGAATTATACGGCCCTCCCAAGTCTCGTCTTCATAACAGTAATGTAACCGAGTGTAACACTTTAGTCTAGATACAGTTATAAAAGCGCTTTTTTCAAGCATCTGAATGTTCAAATGTGCTTTACAGTTAGACCGTGGGAAGATTTAAAAGAGCAATACTTTCTATACAACTATATAACAGACAGAATGAAGGAAAAACAGAATCGAAACTTGAACTCAAAATTACTTTCCTTAATTTATAGCAACTGTTGGGCGAAATTAGCCAATACTTAGTTCACAAGAAT
Organism: Spisula subtruncata; assembly: GCA_963678985.1. NCBI lineage: Eukaryota > Metazoa > Mollusca > Bivalvia > Venerida > Mactridae > Spisula > Spisula subtruncata. Next base: position 8,573,696 of record OY787666.1, read on the forward strand.
AGGTGTAAAATTGGAAAGCATTGACGGACACATTTTGGACACTCCTTAGATAAATTATATATTTTTCTTGCAGGAGAATTTCACATTTATAAGGTAAGGCTAAATTAAAAAAAATGGTTTAAGGTAAAATGACGTAACGTAAATGACTGATCATTCGGGTTGATCCTAGTTTTAATATGAAATTTTATTCTTCTTCCACAATTTATGAAAAAAAGTTTTAATTGAATAGAAAAAAAATCAGTTGATTGGAACCTGTATCAGATCAATAATTAAAAAAAAAAAAAAAAGAATGTTAGATTCTACATTCCATAATTTCAGATATAGAACACTACATTCGTAAATACAAAACTGGTGGACCTTCATCTTGATGGCTTAGAAAGATAAGGTCTTAACTACTACTTACGACCTTATAAGACTGATACATAATTAAAATCAGCATATCAAGGCGCTTCTTATGAAGCTATTTTCGTGGAACTTGTCATGTTGACCAAACTGAAGTTTAAACATCTCGTTTTACCATACGTAAAGATTAATTTTCGGACAGCTTTTTCTTATGTACTCAAAATAAAGATTGGGTACTTAAGACCTTTTCATTCTAAGCCAGCGATCTGTATTCATTTTTTGAACAACAATTATTTCAATTTGGCCTACAAGCTAGCAAATTAGTTCCTGTATTACCTAAATATTTTCAAAAGGTTAATTAGTGCTATATATGCATGTTTCCGCCGGATAACAATCGAAAGTAACATGAGCGGAGGTATTTTTGTCGGGTTCAGCCATACTCGTACACGAAGGTATTCGAAACTTCGGGCAATGTATATGATGTAAAAATGTATTTTTAAGAGTCAGTCGCATTTTCCTTAGGGTTAGATCCGGACATTCGAACTGTGTAGTAGGCGGTACCTGCTGTATATAAAGACAAAACAATTAAACAGTAATTCAGAATCACATAGTAGTAACTTAAGTTTTATATTGTTCGTAAAGTTATGAAAATGAATATTTTAATTTGTAAGTTAATTTTGCAAACTGTTCAATAATATATCATGCCAGAATCTTTAGCAGGACGCAACACGTATACGAATAAAGATAATAATAAGAACATAATTTAAAAAAAAAATTTTTTTTAAATATCTAAACATTGAATCCAGAGCTGGTATGCACAAAGCATATTAGTAGAAATCTTAAATATTTTGACTTTAATTTAAAAAAAACTGTGTTGCACATATATATAAATTATTTAATTTTAGGGAGATCAATCAGTGTTTTTCCTTTAAGTATTATTACTCTTTACACAATAATTAAACCTTTTTGCAAAATAATCAATAATAATTTATTTCAGTATTTTGTCTTTTTGAGAAAATTTTAAGTTTTCTACTAAAATTTTGTGCGCACCAGCCAATACGTCATTAGGAAATGTTTGATATAATATTGCAAGATACCATAAATGACACGCATATATATTTCTTTTTCAAAAAAGTTAAATTATCAATTTCCTAGGGCACTTTTCAGCTGTTAAGCCGCTCAAAGCACCCTATTATATTTTAACTTCTTTTTATTTTGCGTATGCCATCGCATAAAGTAACTGTATACCTAATAATTATCTTCAAGAGGACCTTATGGGGAAATGCCAATTTAGTGAAAAAAATGTTTCCTCATTAAATAAAGTATAAATTGTTATGTTATTATTATCATAGAAATAATACTTTTAAATAATATAAAATTGTCAACTTTCAGTTTGGTCAGCATTTATGGGGTGTGTGGTACAATGTTTGTCTCAAGAGGAATTGCACAATGTGAGAATAATATGTGGAGGAACATTGCGAACAGATATGACAGTATCAAGAAGTCAACATAGGATATTACGTGTTCTCCTTAGATCGTTATACTCAGCACGAGCTTTATCTGGAAACATATTATCTTATTATGTAAGTAATTTGTTCCAACTATAGTTTAACTTAATACCAAATCCCCGAAGTACACTGTTAAATTATTTTCATTGTCACGAAAACCATGGAATTTCACCCCACTTAAATGATTTACACTCATTATGAAACAGTTTTTACAACGTATGCTGATTAAAATGCATATTAATCACCATCATGCAAATTTGAGCAAATAAAGAGTTTCAAGATTAAGTTTCTTCCATGTAAATGTCAGGGTACAATTCGCTGGCTTAGATTGAGAAAGTCGTAACCACTACTTATGACACTATAAGACCGATGCGTGTTTGGAATCTGCATCACAGGGCGCTTCTTTTGAGCATATAATCATGAAATTTGGAACTTGTCATGTTCACCAAAATGAAGTTGTAAAAACATGTTTTTCCGTAAGTACAGACTAAATTTCAGACGGGTTTTCTTTTTTCTCAAACAATTGATTTTGTACTTATAGCCATCCCATTCTAAGCCAGCGAATTAAATGAATATTCATGCGTCCTTGTACCAAGTGCAAATGCTGTTTTCTCCATCTTAAAACTTCATGGACGGTTAGAATTATTTGCATGTAATTAAAATGAGTTTAACACCGACAACCAATGGTAAAGTTCACTCGTGTGTCGTTGCAAACGCTTGTGGATGTACTTTCCTTTACGTTTGATTTTGTTGTTCTCTTGTTCTATTTTGTTTTGATTCCTGATATAAATTATCTAAGGAATGTAACACTCTAGACATGAATTCTTCTTACGTCCTGTTATTACACACTTAAACAACGCAAAATTAGTATTCTGTGCCTCAAAACTAAGAAAAAATAAACTAGCCCTAATGTAATAATAACATGCCGTCGATGTATAAATATTGAAAATAAAAATTATCCAATTTGAATTGTACCGTTCGTATATATTTGTATATTTGTGTGTGTTTATTTCTGTTACTAATCAAGCTTATTGTTTTTGTTGAAACATTATAATATGTATACTGTATACTTGTCTTGACCATCTAGTTTTTATTGTGTAAATGGTCAAAGGCATTTCACATGCCGATTATACCAATAAAACTGTAAAACTGTTAAACTGTAAACATAATAATATTAATTATGTTTTCATAAAACATGTTACCTTATTTCGCTTCTAAATAATTTGTTACCAATAAATCTTCAGGAAAGTAAAGTAAATAATCCGTGTATATTTATTTCCTGCTTATGGTTTAACAATATATAATCGCTTTCTAAATGACATTATACTAAAATGGCACTATGTACTGGATAATGGTCCCTCAATTTTAAAAGTAAAATTCGTAATGAGTGTATAATAACTGAATACGTTATAGTATTGAGATTTAAACTTTTCAAATTTTCAAACGTTGCACAAATACAGCAAACCCCTACTGATACAATTAAACCAAGTATCACTTGATTTCTACCTTGCGATGCTGACTGCAGGGGAAGGTGGGCACGCCAAGAGGAAATAGAAATAAACAAACTTCATGATTATTGTCCGACTTAAGCCTCATCCTTTGTGATGTGTGCAGAAGACATGCGTATCATAGGTTTACTTTTTATACAAACTATGTATATTATTTGGTTAAGTAAATACTTTTATTATGCTTAAACTTCCAAAATATACAATTATTCTCCTGGGAATGTACAGTTCTTCAAACGGCTTAGCAATTTGTCAACGTCCACTTCCGGTTTAGCGGACTATGCCAAAGAAATTATATTTGTCGATAGGCCTATACTCGCACATGTATTTGCAAAATTTATATCATATCATTTTGATTTTTTTGTATTTGAAATACTTGAAGGTCTCCGAAATGAATATTATGGACGGTGACATCACAGTGTTAGACTCTGCATGCGCAGGCGCATTGGTACCGGATGTTGTCACTTTTGCTGATTCATATGTGGTATGTACCTTTTCTGATAATTTGTATGTAATATCTCTGATTGAATAACCGTAGGTGTTTACTATAATACTCTTCCTTTATGTTTTATTAATTAAATTCAAACGCGACGGAGTGAGTAACAACCACTGAACTTATTAAAAGCTATTGTTAAAACACAATAAATGCTCAATATAATGGAATATGAACTGATAGGAGATCATGGATGCTTCTAGAACTCGGACATTTTCTGCATCATGACCTACCCCAACCACACAATAATATTAAAACATTTTTGGGGCAAGTTACCAATACGTCATCCCAATATGTCATCCCAATACGTCATCCAAAGACGTGATGTTGTTAGAGGAAACTAGATATCAAACAAATTATATCGACACAATGTCAATGTACATGAACCGCCGTCTGGACCTGGCAAAACAATGGGGTTGTGTTTATTCTGAGGTTTAGACATACAGTCGTTTCGGGTAATTCTGCGCATCGGGTAATTCTGCGCACCTTAACTTTCTATTTCTTACAGGCTTTGCTGGGTCGTTTTCCTTCGGTCCTTTTGAAAATGTGTGTTGTTTATATAAAGTTTTATAATCAAATCAACGAAATCGGACAAATATTTCTACGAAAAATGTACCAAAATGAGTGTCAACAGCGATTTTCGTTAATTTGGCATACCACGTGACACATAAATTGAATAAAAGCACCTTTGTAATGGATGATGACTTTTCCTTTTTTGTCAACATTGTCTTAATGACTTATTTTTTCGATACTGTGATAAATTTCTTATGAAAAAAATCTTTGAAACAGACTATACAAAAAAACAATTCCACCTGCGCAGAATTAGCCGAAAAAATTTACGTCATGAAAACCGGCAGTCATCTTGTTTCGTGACGACATTTGACCTAGTTTAGCGAAGGTACGGTGTTTTGAATTGTTTACATTTGTCAACGAAGGTTCAGTCTATCCAAACAGTACCTAATTTATTCTAAAAATAAAATAATCTCAAATGTTGAAAGCCAATAACCGTTAGGTGCGCAGAATTACCCGACAGCACTGTACATATAGGGGACATTAAAGTGAAAACTTTGTTCCTATTCAAAGTCTTTCAATGGGTTCTTTTTACAATTTCGTTTTAGTCAACAGATATTTCGACAGACTACCGGGATGTGGTTTCTGTTTTGACGGCTTTGAATTTTGTGAGGTCAGAAAACCACGTGATACATCTAGATAATGAGATACACCGACTAGAGAACGTTATGTACGATGTACTCTGTTCCATGAATACCCTCGGTCAGGTAGCAGGTATCAGTCTGCCACGTACGGTACATGTACTGGATATAACCACACCTCTACACGCACGTGTTTTAACTTCCGGTTCCCATATGACGGTGTCATGTGATTTAGGCTCGTTCTACACCCGTATAAAACTTAACAGTGAAATTATACGACTCAGCCAATTATATTTCGACAATATGTTTACGAGGTACATTAATTTTAATTGATAGTCCTACTTTAGTTGGGTTCGCGATTACTCGTAAAGCACAAACATGCAATAACCTTCAAAGCTCAAGTTTTTAATAAGCTATATCTATTGTCACACATACTTGGTTTACAAATATTGTCACAACCTTGCTGTATGTATGTATTGTCCACTTTATAGTAAAAACAGAAAACCCCAAAAACATTTTTTAACTTAGGGCCATCCTTTCTGTAACTATTATTCGATGCCGCCAGGAGGCGGCATCGAGTATGAAAGGGTGCAAGCAGATGTCCCAGGAGGATACAAGATTTGATTGGTTATAACGCTGTTGGACTCGCCCGTCAGGGGTAAAATAGGATGATAAATGTTCGGTAGGTACTAAAGTCCAAGTCCCAGGAGGATACAAGATTTGATTGGTTATAACGCTGTTGGACTCGCCCGTCAGGGGTAAAATAGGATGATAAATGTTCGGTAGGTACTAAAGTCCAAATCAGTTCGGAACGGGTGTTTATATAACGGCTACATACGTTGCAATTTGCGGGTCTTAGCAGGGGCTATTAAAAAGTAAAAAAAAACTATTTGCGCGGAGCGGCGATTTTCCTTTCGAACTTTCATGGAACATGCTAAATACTTTCATGTCTGTCAGATATTTTTTAGTTATGATTTTCGATTTTTTCCAGTTCTTAGGTTTTGTCTTAATCTAAATTTGATAAATGCAAGTGTTTTTTTAATCTCTATGTTTCTTTATTTATGTATGTCAGAATAGTTTGTTTTGCCAAAATTTAAACGGGTAAATATAGCTTGCCAACATTGAACTGACACTTCTTATTTACAAAATATTCATATGCGCTCCTATACTCCTGCCAAATGGAACTAGTTCTATGCATATTTTAAACTATGTTGAACGTATTAATTCGCAATAAATTTACTTATCAAGCTCACAAACCACGATATAACAATGTCCTTTAGTGTCAGTTTCACGTTGTCAGGCTATACCACGTTATTGGAATACACTTTGTTATTTTATGAAACATGCTAAATGCCATCTGTGAAGCATTAATCAATATTATAATGGTGCTCATATTTCTAAAACATGTTATGTTCATTTGAATAAATATTTCAATAGAAAATAGAATGTTTTCATGTTTTCTATTCTTTCCTGGTGTTTCACTGCCTTCAAGTTTTTAACCAGGTTTTCCAAAGGAAAACTCTGGTTATTAGATTGCTGAATGTCGGCGGGCCTTAACAATTTCTTCTGTGCACAACTCCTCCTACATTTCTTCATAGATTTCAACCAAACTTTCAGAGAATGATTGTCATCATGTGACCTGGTGCATATTATCAGGGTTTTATGATTCAACCAATTTTGACGGAGTTATGGCCCTTGAAACAGAAAAAATTGGCCGCTTTCCTTATGTCGCACGGTACTCAAAGTACACGACATAGAGTCACGAAACCTTCACAGAAATGGTCAGGATGTTTTCTCTACACCTGGGGTTTCACTCCCCTTTCAGTTTAGTACATCCAGAGTTATTAGCCATTGAAATGGTGTAAAATAGCCATTTTTGACTTGTTTCACATGCTACTCAAAAAGTATTTGACCTAGGATCATGAAACCTTTATAGAAATGTTTGACAGCATGTACTCTAGTGCACCTGGGGTTTCACTCCCCTTTCAATTTAGTACAACCAGAGTTATTGCCCTTGAATTAGTGAAAAATACCCATTTTCAGCAATCTTAAGTTTTTGCAGCGTACACTCAACACATGAGAATAACTTCCCTTGTGCATCACACATCACGCCGGAATTTTAGTTTGTTTACAAGTTTCTACCAATACCTTTTACTAAATAAAAAGATTTACTTAAAAAGAACTAGCGGCATCTTTGATGCCCAGCATCAACATTTCACTTGTTATTGTATATGTTATACTGCAATTTCGCTGTCCACCATAGTATAAGGCTGACTCTATCTTTCAATAGTATATGCATATTGTGTCATTTAGATGTGTGTTGTCCCTTGTTCTAGCCTTACCGCTTGGTTCTTGTTCCGCGTAGTTTGACTGACTGATGCGGCAAACGCTCGGGTGGGATTTGGGGCTTGTGTATATTGTTTACCTGCTGTCTTCAAGTTGTACTATGTTATAACAGTGTCCATGCCCTCTCCTTTTAACAGCACTGTGCAGTGTCGGTATATGTTTGTTTCCACATGCTCTTTGAAGTTAAGTTCCTCTTTCCTCCTTTTAAAGTACATCACCCACCCCCCCCCCCCTTTTTCATCAGTTGTATCTTACGGAGATGCTGAATGAGAAACTTTTTAATTAGGTCACTGTGCTGTTTGGTCACTATGATAAACGTTTTTTGCATATATATTTTCGCCCTCTTTTTGCCCATTATTGTAATCTAGGTCAAGTCGCAAAAATACCTCTTTAAGAAGTATTAACGTTAGGTCACTGTCCTTGGTGTTTTATACTAGGTCAGGGGGTGGTTGCGTCTCATGTGGTCGCTGATTTGGCACGGGTTTGTGCGGTTGGGTCGCCGTGCAGTGGGGCCTTAGGGAACTTGGTCGAGTATTGGCTGCGTTTCATTCGGTCTCATGCAATAACCGCTATTATATAATTTGTTTGTGAAACTGGGTCATCCTGCATTTTTTGGCGGGGAATTGGATTTCTAATTGTTTCTATGTGTGGGCATTGCTCAGTGTAGTGGCTAGGAATATGTAATATTATTTCCCATCCCATTCCTACCTTTCCCATTATTTTAAACTAGGTCAAGTCTTGTGTCTCTTTAGGTGGCATAACGTTAGGCCACTGTCCTTAGTGTTTTAAACTTGGTCACGCCCCGGGGATGTTGTGCCTCATTTGGTCGCCGTTTTGGCATGGGTTTGTGTAGGCATTCCTCAGGGAAGTTGTGTTGTGGTGTTTCTGATTTCTGTATTCAGCTGGTTAGGTTGAGTGCTACATTCCCTGTCGGATTTTGTCATACCTTTTTTTAACCTGAAAATAGTTTTTCATTTGTGGTCGTTTGCTGTTGAGTGGTTATAGTAATTTCGGATCCTGAATGACGTCTGTGAGTCAAAATTGGAGAGTATGTTTTATCAATTTTGGTTCTATATTTTACCATACTAGTATGTTACATGATTTTACAATAATAACCAGTGCCAAGTTATTTTTAAATTGTGTTTTTCTTGTCGATAGGCAGTTTTTGCGCCCATATATCTTTTTCTATTTACATTTTTACACTTGTTATACTGCCATTTGTCATCTTTGTATATTTATTAAATATGACAATACTTTTGTTATTCTGATATGACTGCTATTCAATTAATTTACAAGATGTTATGATGTTCAAAATGATAGATTTTACCAGCTGTTGTGCATATTATCTTATAACTTTGTTCCGATTGTTATATTTTACAATTTGTTTATGTTGTTCAAAACGCTATATTTTACAAGATATTGTGCAATAACTTTTTTTACTGAAGCTCTAATTGCTGTACTTTACAATATGTTATAAATGTTCTTCAAAATTTTACAAAATGTTTCACCTGGTATACACTGTAATTGCACAAACTTACAAACTTTTCCCCCAATTGTGATATACGTATTTTACAAACCATGTTTTGTTATATTATTTACTAATTTGATAATTTAATAATGTTATTTACTTTGTTCATTATCTTGGCATTGTTATTTACAGTATATGTATCTAAAACTGTTCTCTGGCAATATTTCTAGCTTTTTATTGTTTATTTTACTCTGTTCATTGAAAATAAATATGTTCTATTTTATATATGTTACACTTGTTACTTTTATATCCATCATTAATGATTTGATGTATCGGTAAAAATGTAGGTATGTTTATCCCTGTATGGTCCCGATCTCCTGAAACATCTCAATCTGAGCTAAATCTCTTCACAATATAAGTCTGTACCTTTTATTGTATTTCCGGGGGAAACCTGGCTAAACATTGGCTTCACAAAACAGGAAACATCATTCTGAGTTTATTACAGTCACATTTAAATAGCTCAAACTTCAGATTTATTTCGAATTCAGACCCTGAGATGCTTCGGGAGATTAGGGCCAGTTGGTCATTCGTGCCATTATATTCTTTATGAATATAGTTGAACTCCATGAACTGGCCAATAAGCCATGTTGACTCCAAAGCATCCAAGGAGTCTCGATTGAAAAATACAGAACACAAGGCTGATGACAGACATTTATAAAACACCCTGCTCAAAATCAGGATTGACTGTCGAAATCATACAAGATGCAAGATTTGTTGATAATTTTGATCAACAAATGTCACTTTCAACAGTGTGTAATTAGGAAACTAAATTCAGCTCCAGCCAAATTTCAGCCAGAGAAGCCCTTCTTGCATAAAGAACGTGTTCCCATGTGTATACGTATAAAAAAATTCTCATTCTTGACAGACTAAACTTGAGTATTAAACTTCATTATATTCTAAAATGTCCGATCATTTAATGATATTTACTATACCAGTTTGTATTACTTTGCTTTCTTTTAGGCAACCATGCAACATATCATGTTCAATAAAGTATTGGACATTTACCGGTTGAAACATTAAAAACTTCAAATTTGAGTTAAGCGTTAAAAGCTTTACACTCATGGGACTAGGGTGATACTAGTATTTAACATTGATCTAACTTAACTGATATAGAAGGATAGCCAATCAGATTGCACCATATTAAGCGTTGGGTCGGTAACATGCGAGATGATTGGCTATCCGTTTTCTGTAAATTTCTGTAAATTAGTTAAGAACAATATTGAACGCCAACCCTGGGCTCCAGTATTGACTATTGCTTGGGGGTATATCGCTGGCTTAGAATGAGAAGGTCGTAACTAAAAAATCAATCTTTTGAGAAAACAAGAAAAACAGTCTGACAATCACTCTTTACTTATGACAAAAAAGCTTTTTTAACTTCAGTTTGGTGAAGTTCCGATTTTAAAATGTAATTAGACTATAGGAGGCGCCGTATGATGTAGACTTCAAATATGCATTAGTCTTATACAGTATGGTAGTAAGTGACGCTATATACAGAGATCTATTCTTGCATGAAATATCCATTTTCGGGGATATTCATGGATCGTTCTATGACTGGCGCTTGTGTTGATGGCTACATTGTAGTTCTTCGCGGATTCGGGTTTTCTGCCTGCTACATTGTTTAAAACATGTACAGAATTGAAAACATGGAGTGTAATATTTTTATTATTCAATTAGTGCATACATTTCATGATATAGTTATTTGTACGACTATTTATTACACACATGTCTAAATAAACACGCAATGCTAAGGTACTCAGTAGTGTCTTTATGGCCATGACCACTCCTTTCAGCAAAATATAAGTAGCAGCACTTGTCAACTACAACTATACTAGAACAAACGTTACACAAGTATTGCTAGGTCCTCTGCGTCAGCAATAAACGCTGACATTCATCAATTTTGCAGCGTCATTATAGTGTTCCCTCTATCTTCAAAACTAACACAACAGAATATCAATATGCATTTTCTTGGCGGGGACTTGGACTTTTAATTATTTCTTTGGTTTATGTGTCGGCATTTCTAAGTGCAGTGTAGTTGTGCTTTATATATATATATATATATTATTCATTTGTTTTCCAGATAAATACAGACATATCAAAACAGTTCAATACACACTACAACAACACCAACAACAACAACAACATTTAATACAATGTACTCAAAATTTGAAATTTTATTATCATTGTTATTATTAGTAAATGGACGGAATTGCTTTTAAAGAAGTCAAGAGAACAAAAACGATGAGTGGAGAGAAGAAAAAAAGGATGTGTTAGCCCTTCAGTCATTTATGTATTTTCTTTTGTTTTGTGCTAGTAGATTTGTATTACACATTTAATCCGTTCCATTTGATTATAAACAATTCTAGACGTTTATCTTTGTCTGCTGCGATGATTCTTTCAATGCATATGCGTCTTGTCAGATACGTTTTGAATGCTTCTAAGGAGGGAGTTGATTTGTCATAGTTACAATAGCTAAAGATGTAGTTTGCTAATATTAAAATAAAGTTGTTTAAGTTTTTTACCCTACTGTTGTTTTCGTTTTCCAAACCTAGTGTTATAGCTCTGTAATTCAGTATATTCACGAAGATGTTGTTAAGGGTAAAGGGTTTGTTGAAACGCGGGTTTATTGAAACGCATCAATTATTGGATCAAGATTTAATTCTAGTATACTGGTGCCTCGTATTTCCGTGGCACTTAACTATAAACTTAAATATTATGTTTACAACAGCAATACTGGTCACAGCCTGCCACTGAATAATAAAATGTACCTTTGGGTTTATGATTTATTCTAATTAAATGTTTTTATCGGGCAAAACATTAACAAAATTAAGTTTTTCCTTAACCTTCTCCTTTCTACACTTGGAGAGCGGATACCCCTATTTCCACGGTATCCAATGAAAACAGTTCTTAGTGTTGCCAACAAGACATGTACCTGTCTGAAACCTTGTAAAAAATGTTAAGACAGATGTTGCTAACTGTAGCAGACAAGTTAACATAAGCTGTAATGTATACTTTTGTTGCTAGAGGTTTAGCAAGTGACCTACTCTTAAAACACTAGAAAATTTACTCTTTACTAGGAGGAAACGTAAATTCAGCCCAAAAAGATTGTTTATTTACTTTTTTGTCCACTTTTTTTATTAATTTGTGAGATTTAAGTGACAGTGCACTTATTTACAGGTATATTTCGTATGTATGACATACACAACTGTTTTTATCCAATACCACGGAATTAGGGGTACCACGGAAATACGAGGCGAGGCTATACTCTGTTTGGATCGTTTGTAAAGACAATACATAGCGTTGAAGCTTCGTCCGATGTCCATTTGAAACATGGCAAACATTTTCTAAACACTGTACATTTAGACACATTTAGTGTTGGGCCAGACACCTAATTAAAATTTTCAAATATTGTGATCAAGTTTTTGAAAGATGTTTCATAACCATCTAAGAAAAGGCTTGCGTCATCAGCAAACGCAGTTCGTTTGATTTTAATATTTTTAATCTTGAGGCCTTTTTTATTTTCATTTCTGTCTACATTTTGTGAAAATATTAATTTTTCAATAGCTATGATGAATAAACAGTTTACAGTTTTATTGGTATAATATGCATGTGGAATGCCTTTGACCATTTACACAATAAAAACTAGATGGTCAAGACAACATATATACAATTATTTACATAATAAATCTGGTGATAGAGGACAGCCATGTCTCTCTCCCTAGTCTATCTTAAAGAAGTTTGATAGATTGCCATTTACTGTTATACAACTTCTGGCGTCTCTATTGAAAAAACTAGTCCAATTAAATAGTGTATTGCCGAAGTTAAAGAAAATAACAATGTATTCATTCAGCATAAATATTACGACAATACTTCTGAAAATAAAAAGGTTATGGCACAATTCTACGATTTATTTGATTCACCCACGCACACTGTCGAAAGCTTTATGGAAGTCTGAGAAAAAAATTAAACCTTATTCGTTGTCTTTATTTATTTGTATGATTACATCATACAATATTCTTACGTTTTCCCCAATATATCTCCCTTCAATGAATCCCGTTTGGTCCTTTTTAATAATACGCTATTAATATAAGTACGATTTTAATTATATTTGCTATTGATTTTGAAGCTATTCTATAGTCAACATTTAATTTATTTTGATATTGGTCGCCAATTATTCATATCTGTGAAAAGTTTGTTCTTTTCGTGAAGTTGTGTTGTGGTGTTTCTGATTTCTGTGCTCGGCTTGTTGGGTTGAGTGCTACCTTGTCTGTCTTATTTTATATACGAGTAATTGAATTCTAACATGTGTACAAAACGCACAATGCTAAGGCAGTCAGTACGTATCATTATGGCCATGAACATTCCTCCCAGTAAAATATAAGTTACAACTATTTTCTACTACTTCCACGACGATTTTCCAGGTCCTCTATGTCAGGTATAAACACTAAAAATCATCTATTGTTCTAAGCGTTTTTTATATATTAGTAGATAAGTTATAGAAAAAGAACGCAAACGAGAGATCGTCTTATGTTGTCGAGGGCGTAGCATCAAAATCAGGGACTATTGTATGGTTCAAGTAGGCACATTGTTATATGATTGCAATTACTTTTGTACTGTAGTAATTGCTGAATCATTTCTTTGAAAATCTAGACACATCCCGTCAATGTTTGCATTTAGCTACACATAATCCTGTTATAATCAATGTAATTAGCCATAACCATTTTATAATATTGTTAATGTTTTCTGGAGGTACGTGTAGTGTATCAGGTACAAACTGCAACATGGATCTTAGCATTTGACTGAATAGAAAAACCCAGCTCGACCCCTTGTCCGACACCTAAAGTATTACTATATATTTACTAATATATAGTAAAATGAAATGTACAAATCGTTCTAAGTTGTTTATGCAACAATAAGAATCTATTATATGTATAATTTTTTTTTATTTCTGTCTCATCCATATGCACGATACATTACATATAAACCATTAAATCACAGTTACAATTTACGAGTGCAAAATACGGGCTACTTACTGATTGTCTATTTCTGTTATAAACATAGCGCGTAAAGGTGTATACAACATGTACTTATGAGGTAAAAAATACTTGCACGAGTAAATGCAATAAAAAAGGTATGAGACAATCCGAGAATAACCACTTTTAAAAGCAGACTCTTAAACACGTTATAATATATTTCTCACAGCTATGAAAAGATCAACTCATTCACGAAACTATGCACGAGTATGAAGCAATCTACTTGATTCAGCATGATTACAATATTGTAATCATTAGTTCATAGATTACAGAAACAAACTCTGATTACACAAAACATGCATGATACATTTATGTAAACTAATACAATAAAATAAATTATGCATGTTACATAAAGTACCTTGTGCAATTACCAAATGAATGCTGGTTACAAGCAAGTGTTCTGCTGCTTTTTTATGTACTTGATGATTGATATTGCTGTTGCGAGGAAGTTTCCAGTTTCAATTATAAAAACCACTTCATGTTGTATAACATAGACATATTACAATTTAAAACAAACAATGCATTCTGTAGACATTGACTCATTAAAACAACTATGCATGGGTTCATGCTTTTACCAATGGACCACTGGTTAATTTCCCTGAGCAAGAATAAACCACATGCTCCACTCCACCAAGGTGTAAATTGATACCTGTGAAGGTAGTGTCTATTCCTGGGCGCCAAAGATCTATGTTAGCTAACACATCCACGGGAGAGAAATAGTCTTTCCAGGGAGACACGAACGTATGTTTCCATAGAAAGTCCAATGACCAGGGGAAGTTAAAATGGCAAAGGGTGCTTGAGCGGCTTTGACCTATTACAATAGCACAAACAATTAATGTTACACGTCTTTTACCTATTACAGAAACATTATGTCTGTTACATGAAAGCGTATTTAATCAATCATACACACAACGTACGTTAAGTGTATTTGGTCTATTTTAATTACATACATAACATATTTATACTTATCTTGGATTACACAAACAATTGTAAGGTGCATGTCGGTGACATTGCCGAATTACACAAACAGTCGCATGACAGTGACATAGTACAATTACACAATCAATTGCATGGCAGTGGCATGGTACAATTACACAATCAATTGCATGACAGTGACATGGTACAATTACACAATCAATTGCATAGCAGTGACATGGTACAATTACACAATCAATTGCATGGCAGTGACATGGTACAATTACATAATCATTTACATGGCAGTGACATGGTACAATTACACAATCATTTACATGGTATTGATATAGTACAGTTACACAAACAATTACACTGTATTGCATAGTACAGTTACACAAACAATTACACTGTATTGCATAGTACAGTTACACAAACAATTACACTGTATTGCATAGTACAGTTACACAAACAATTACACTGTATTGCATAGTACAGTTACACAAACAATTACACTGTATTGCATAGTACAGTTACACAAACAATTACACTGTATTGCATAGTACAGTTACACAAACAATTACACTGTATTGCATAGTACAGTTACACAAACAATTGTATGACAGTGGCATAGTACAATTACACAAACATTAGTATGGTTCGTGGTATTGACATAGTATAATTAGTGAATTACACAAACAATGTATGTTGCATCAGGTATATTAAGACATATACAGATTGCTACACGTATCTATAACAACGAGAACATTGTACTATATATGATGGTAGAGATGATGAGTGTGGAACCAGTCACGTGACTAGCTATGCTGCCTGATGTACGTTGTCCTTTCACAAACTGTATCCTACCTTCTACTGCCGGGTATACTGGACTCCGTTCTTTCATATACGACATCAGTGGCACATAATATAACGTATCTGAACAATAAAATGATACAAAACTAGTATATATAGGGTTAAGGACATGTGGTAATGGTACTTGACGTTATCCTTGTCCTAGTTGATGTTAACTAAGTTAAATAGAGCCCCGCCTACTGTGTCGAATAGATCCCTACTTCTAGGTTTAGTAGGGCCCCGTCTACTGGGTTAAGTAGAGCCCCGTCTACTGTCTTCAATAGATCCCTACTACTAGGTTTAGTAGGGCCCCGTCTACTGGGTTAAGTAGAACCCCGTCTACTGGGTTAATTAGAGCCCCCGCCTACTGGGCTTAGTAGGTCCTACTTGTATATTTTATGTACATTATATACTGTAATATTATACTGTTTTAACCATGTATTAGTAATGATTGTACAGCACTTTTGAACGTGTGTATACATGAAAAAAGGGCTATATAAATATGGTATAATAATAAATAATAATAATAATAATAATAATATAAATATATGATTGAGTACTAGAACGTGTATCTTGACTCAACAAACAGGCACGTATGCATTGGCTGTGTGCTTATTGTTCAATTCTCATTAATTAAACAACCAAAGACACACACCAGATGCCTTATTCAAAACGATGTAAGTCTAAAACTCAGACTTAGACTTTAAATTGACAACATTTATAAGCACTGCCATTTCTTTGCAATATGATTTAACCGTGTGAAATTTTATCTGATCATTTGTCAGTAACAGGTGATATGAATGGCTATCCATAATCTCCAATTAACTAAGATCAAAATGGAATGGAACCACATAACTCTGAACAAGTCCATCGTAATCATACACTCATGTAAAAACGAAACATGATTACTGAAAGACGAGGGATAATATTTACACGCTTTTGTTAACTACTGATTCAAACTTCAACCATGGGCTGGTGAACTGTATCAAGAGAATGTGTCGATACTGAGCTGGTGAACTGTATCAAGAGAATGTATCAATACTGGTGAACTGTATCAAGAGAATGTATCGATACTGGTGAACTGTATCAAGAGAATGTGTCGATACTGAGCTGGTGAACTGAATCAAGAGAATGTGTCAATACTGAGCTGGTGAACTGTATCAAGAGAATGTGTTAATACTGAGCTGGTGAACTGTATCAAGAGAATGTGTCGATACTGAGCTGGTGAACTGTATCAAGAGAATGTATCAATACTGGTGAACTGTATCAAGAGAATGTATCGATACTGGTGAACTGTATCAAGAGAATGTGTCGATACTGAACTGGTGAACTGTATCAAGAGAATGTGTCGATACTGAACTGGTGAACTGTATCAAGAGAATGTGTCAATACTGAGCTGGTGAACTGAATCTAGAGAATGTGTTGATACTGAACTGGTGAACTGAATCTAGAGAATGTGTCAATACTGAGCTGGTGAACTGAATCTAGAGAATGTGTTGATACTGAACTGGTGAACTGTATCAAGAGAATGTGTCGATACTGGTGAACTGTATCAAGAGAATGTGTCAATACTGAGCTGGTGAACTGTATCAAGAGAATGTGTCGATACTGAGCTGGTGAACTGTATCAAGAGAATGTGTCAATACTGAGCTGGTGAACTGAATCTAGAGAATGTGTCAATACTGAGCTGGTGAACTGAATCTAGAGAATGTGTTGATACTGAACTGGTGAACTGTATCAAGAGAATGTGTCGATACTGGTGAACTGTATCAAGAGAATGTGTCAATACTGAGCTGGTGAATTGAATCAAGAGAATGTGTCAATACTGAGCTGGTGAACTGAATCAAGAGAATGTGTCAATACTGAGCTGTACGTACTAACATCTAGAAACAAGAGTCGGTATTTTGTACTTGTATAGTATCCACTGTGTATAAACCAAATAACTGTACTCATTATCGGATAACTATAAAATTCAGCTTGTATCCTTTATTGTTATTCATAGCACATGTAAAATCTGATCTCTGTACTCATTATGGCCATACTATATAATTCAACATGTACTCATTATTGCCATACTATATAATTCATCATGTACTCATTATTGTGATTTCCCTAAATCGACTCGTTTTAAACAGTGGTTTCACTAATAGTAAAGATGTGCTTACTGAAACGTTCCTGGTGTGATGGTTTGAAGCTATATCCATCCCCTCCGTTTAAAATGAATGTTGATGTATACAAGTTGTAGTCCTTGGAGTTTTCCAAAGGTGAGTAACTCGGTACGTCACATTCTAAACATAAAACTTCAACAGACGTCACTCGATCACCCACGGGCTTATCCATGTCATATACGACACGAATACCTGTAAATATAAGTATTTTAATTCTTTTCTAGGAAATGTCAGCAAAGTTGCATGTTTAAGAGATTTGATGCCAACCAATCATTTTCATGTTAATGTGGAACACAGCTTTTTATCTACCGTCAACCTGATGAACGCAAATATTATTATGTAAATTCACAGCATTGCCTTTTGGATTGTCATATACACTCACGGGTGGTAATCACGTGACTTCGTCTATTATGAAGCACGTATAATGGCGGACATTCAGCCTCGGTAAGTACATATTATTCTTAATGTTATATGTCTTCCATCCTCTATAACGAAACTTCACATAGCCTATCATATGCGCATTGCTTTTTTACTAACGTTACAAGTGAGTTTAGTCTCCTAAGTTGAACAGATTTTGAGAACACTCGTTGAATTTGATCCGGAGTTTCATCGCAAGACGCGTAAGTTGCACGTCAAGTGTAAATAGTTGACCAATTATGGAAAATAAAGGTTTCTGGGACAAGAAATGTATAAAATCATAACTGTTGTTTGATTATATCACAAAAGAAGCATGTACCGATTTTTTACGATGATTTTTCGGCAGTATATTTACATTTTACGAAAGTTGTATGAAGCACGTTCGATTTTGTAAAGTAAATAACACGAACAAATATCGCCATGATTCACAACGTTCAGTTTCTTTGTTTTTAACATATTATACCAACCCATAATTTTATCTATGTATGTACTGCGTTCACAAATTTTGATTTGAATGAATTGCAGTCACACTGAGAACAACAAATATCAACCATACAGAAAGAGCATTGAATTCAATGCATGTATGTTTACCTAATCAAATGATATCTTTGACTGATACTGTTGATCTATACGTGTCCATGCCTGATGCTCGATAGTATGCATATTACGATCATTATTTACATATCTACAACATTAATGCGTATCCCGTGAAGCACACTAGTCAATTTGTAAACTAGCTTGTTTCCATTACTTTTACCAGAGATTTTTTATTTCAAAAAGTCCTGCTTCAAACAGCCATAACTCAAACATTACAAAACAAGTACATGATCAACATACTTGTACCGCCCAATGTAAATGTTACATGTCAGTTTCATACACATTGTACTTACTTTTTCAGATAATGACGACGGCAAAGTCACGCCTCGCCATACAGAGGCCAAAAAACATCTATAGGAAAATTAAGTCGTCAACTATATTCGATGGGGGTAACGTATGGAGTCGGAAGTAGATACATCGACAATTTTTATGGCCGTTTTACGTCGATTCGGTAAGTAAATCTTGACTTTTCATTGCTTAGTAAGGCGTTTGAAATAAAAACAAACTGACCAAAGTACCCGGTCAGGTTTCTAGTTTGCGACCCACGGTTGTTTTCCCTACAAGCACCTATAATTAAGCTGAACACTCGCGCAAAGTACGGTTTTGGTTACAGATACCTTGAATATTGAATAGTTTTATCTGTAATATTTCCTATTTCTCCCGATTTTCATGGTTAATGGATTGTTTATGGGCATAGTTTCATTATTTATATGATTATAAGTATGCATGTGCAAAAATAAATTGCGATGCCATAATATATTTAGGCAAAACACACGAAAGATCCGCTATGATACCCCAGATTAGTGCCGTTTGGGGGAAACACCACTGACAAGTAAGAAATGTGGTATAATAAAACAACATGCGACTTGGTCATTAACTGGACATTACGCGCAAATGATAAAAAACGTACATTGTGAATACTAGATAATTTTATATAATGCACAAACTGGAATATGTTTTCAAGCTATACACATATATCTACTTGCCATACACATTTAATCTGCCACTGTGTCAAATTTTAAATTATATATTCACAATGTTTATGGTTATTCTACGAGTGTTTTGTATTTGCAGAACAGCCCGTAGACTGATCACGTGATGCAGTTGATGCTGCCTACTAAAACCTGACAATGAACACATACCTACGACAGTGGATTCAATGATTGGACCTTGAGCATTTCAACAATTAAACAGTTGACAATGACATGGATGATGCAATTCTATACGAACATGAGAAATATCAGATAAAACCCCTTAAAAATCCACTTTGTTTTGATAATAGCATGTACATACGTGTGTGTGAGAACAGTAGTTCGCGATGTCTATCCGTATTGGCACCCTCTCTATGCAAAACAATAGTTTTTGACGACACAAGTCGACAGGAGTGTTACGAAAACCAACGATTTTGCCAACGATACAGACAGTCCTTGAACCAATCAGGCCTCTAAATGCTTTAAATATTGCAACTTTCATGAAATAACATTAAAACAGCCTACTTTCCGTTTCGTTGAAGCACCAGAACAATCTCTGTTCTGGCACCGGCTCCCACACTGTGTTATAGTTACTGTAAGCACAACGAGGATTCCCGTGCCAATCAGCTGAACCACACAGAGAGGATGCCACAACAAAACCGAACTTAGGTATTTTACGTAATTTGATACGATACAGCGTTTTGCAGACAGGGTGCCAATACGGGTAGGGGCCACCGGGGCAAGTAAGTACGAACATTTGTTTTTACGAGTGCTTCTCACAAATTCTGCAATTGTGCAAATTAAAGTATTTTTTATCAAGCGTGGAATCTACTCAAATAATATAGAGGCACTTCATATACTGAAAGATTGGTTATCAAAATATGAGCATCCATATGGACGGGGCAAATCGGAACACGGTCGGGGTTAAGAATAGGACAGAGTATGATTTAAGTTTTTTTCCACCTTAACCCGGACCGTGTTCTGATTTGTCAGGTTTTAGTAGGAAGCATCAACTACATCACGTGATCACTGATCTGTCTATGGGCTGTTCTGCAAATACAAAACACTCGTAGAATAACCATAAACATTGTGAATATATAATTTAAAATTTAACACAGTGGCATATTAAATGTGTATGGCAAGTAGATATATGTGTATAGCTTGAAAACATATTCCTGCTTTTGCATTATATAAACTAATCTAGTATTCACTGTGTACGTTTTTTATCATTTGCGCGTAATATTCAGTTAATGATCAAGTCGCATGTTGTTTTTATTATACCACATTTCTTACTTGTCGGGGGCGTTTGTCCCAAACGGCATTCAATCTGGGGTATCATAGCGGATCTTTCGTGTGTTTTGCCTAAATACAATGTATAGTTTGGTATCGCGATTTATTTTTGCACATGCAT
The DNA here is from genome assembly GCA_963678985.1 of Spisula subtruncata. NCBI lineage: Eukaryota > Metazoa > Mollusca > Bivalvia > Venerida > Mactridae > Spisula > Spisula subtruncata. The sequence continues at coordinate 8,594,927 of OY787666.1, forward strand.
ACTTATAATCATATAAATAATGAAACTAAGCCCATAAACAATCCACAAACCATGAAAATCGGGAGAAATAGGAAATATTACAGGTAAAACGATTCAATATTCTATAGGTCGTGGGTTCAACCCCCACTAGAGCCAAAATATTTTTGTTCTTTTTTTTCTTTATTTTTTAGTTACAAGACAATGTTTTGGCTTCGTGACATCACTTTAAAGTGTAATTTGGAGAAAAAAAATTATTTCTCTTTTTTCTTTAATTTTATAGGAATTAATATGTGGTAAATAGATAAAAAAACGGGTTACTATGGATTTCTGAAACGTATTTTTTCAAAACCGCTCGGTAAAACTTTTCAAAATTTTGTTAAAACATTACGCACACATTGAAGTTATTTCAATGGTGCCAATTGTTTAGTTCATATTTTATTGCCATTTATCTATAAGGTACTTATCGACAATATGCAAAAAAATGCTTTAATTTCAAGGAGGGTAGGGTAACATTTTTATTTTTATCTACTTTATAATTTGACCTAACATCATTTTTACACTTTTGATTGAAGAAATAATCATTATCATTAGATTTAAACACTATCCTGTTTTTATTGTGTCATCTGTTGGGGACTTATTTTATTTATCATGCAGTTGACTCCATTTGTTTGAGCAGTACGTTCTTACGCTGGGTGTAGGGAAATAAAAATAGTAATTTCTCTCTTAAATGACAATAAAAGTGTTTTAAAATTCACATGCAGTTGTTTTAATGGGTATACAATACAATAAAAATGATTAAAATGCAGTCCTCAACATTAAAAAAAAAGTTTTTACACCCGGACATCGTTAATCTCTTTACAAGCAAAACTTACAAAATCTTCACAATCCAGAAACCAATGTCATCGAAGAACATATTTTAACACGTGTTAATGTTTCAATATGCCGGTATTTTAACATAGAAGTGTCGGATCCTTGAAAATTCGATTACATTTTCAAATAGTCGTTCGATTATCGATGTCAATCGCATTCGTTCATTTTTCACATTTCTGCTCTTACGTAAAATTACGATATTCGTTACCTTGATATTGCTTTTTGAACCGTTGATCTACCTACACTCAACCTGATTGTGACAGTAAGTAACATGTTTTTGATCTACAATTCGTCCTGTATCTCTACCTACCCGGCGTCAAGGGGTTTGTGATTTTGTTTGAATTTGTTTTGTTATTTTTAATGGAGATGGTATAAGCGTGTAATAAGAGAATGTTATTCTACTACTATACCTGACATCTGCATGAATCCTCCAGGAGGTGCCTCAGTATTCATATCTTGTACAGATACTTCAAGTTGTTTCCTGATATTCTCACCGCTCAATGTCACTAGATCGATCTCATTATTGTATGGTAACACAGTCCGTAAATCTCCCAGAGTTATTGCTCCTGTAATCAAATGTATGTGTACTTAAAGGATACAACATCGAAACCCTAAAGGTGCGTACACAAAGTAAGTTTTGATGTATACATCTTGCCCTATAAGTCAAGAATTATTGTGTAGTTATGTGTAAGTTCGTCTTTACCATACATCTTCTCCAGATGTACACCTTCAATATTACCAAGTGATATGAGGGAAATGTATGGTCATGATGTATATATTGTTAAATGTACATCATCGACTTATACAACAAACCTTGCTGTGTATACGCACCCTAATTGAGATATACGAGGGGTGATTCATAAGTAATACACTGATACGCATTGATAATGAATCACCTCTCGTATTGTTTAATTGCACCTGCAAAGGTGCGTTATTATAACCATTGTTTACACGTGTTTTGTAACTGCACTATAAAATATTAAATGTGTACTTACGTCGCCTTTTTAGTACCTTGGCAGTTAAAGAATGATAAACATGGCTTGAAAGAAATGAAATTTCCACTTTCGAACATATGGATTCCGAAAGCGACGGTACATTTATTTAAAAGCGAAAAACCAGAAACCGTCACTTTATTTATGAATATTAATTCAATTACTAAGGACTGCATAGGGATCGACCTACCTTTGCCGATAGACGCCCGCATGCCACCAGCATTCCAGAGAGCGATAGCTGCCGGCGCCCATTGTGTGGCTGGATGGGAGAAGTTGACGTGGTATGCAACTATAGCGTCTGTCATAAGATTACCTGGAAGAAATATTAAAGTCACAGTATTGCTCCCACAAGTTTTTTTTCCGCTTCGCCTCGCAAGGTACGATATTTACTGACCAGGTATTATCCCGTACCAGGTCACTAGATGACCATGTAACTAAAAATACAATGTATATGTAAGTGTTAATTAAAGAAATATCGCACGAAGTGAAACAAAATCAGATCTTAACATTTGCTCCGTTCCTTTACGCTGTTAGTTAAATATGACAACACTACATAAAATGACCTCTTTTGTGCATGTGGTAGTATTGCAATTTATCGGTATAAATTATTTTAAACATTTCTCTAAAATACATCAGAGATTCTCTGCACTTTCAGATTTGTGAAAGCAGCCTTTTCATTGGATGATATTAAGTTCACATCGACACGGCCACATACGTGATGTCAAAAAGAATCTATATCTCTGTGTCAATTAGTGGAGCCAACATGGGTCTGATTGGATGAAACCGGAAATACTACACAATGTTTTTACCCATGTTGCATTCCTGTAGACGGCATATATCACCATCACCAACCAGTAGAACATTAGAGGAACCAACAACCGTTCCCATCTCTTCATCTACCGGTATCTTCCACGTGGCTACTTGTTGTAACACATCAATATCTAGATACAATATACGCCAACACATCGATAGAAATATACACATGAACCATTGAAAAGGTACATGTATATGTAAAAAATAAAACTTTTTTTTTTAATTACAATGCATGAACTAGTACATGTACACCAATAGAACGTAACTGGACCATGGGGAAATGATTTTTGAAAAAGCAAAACTTTATTAACTGATATACATGTATCTACTATTATCAAGATGATATAATACTACTATATAATTTATAACATACCTGCCAAGTACTCCTTTTAAAGTGGAGTTACTCCTATTTTCGTTGTTAATTTATGGTTTGCCAAGTTCACCTTACTTTGAACAAAGGTACATTTGATCCATTTTTATGATCGTCTGTCCCATACTATACTACCATTAGTATTAATACATTCCTTGTTTGTGCATCTAAATCACGTTTTAAAAATGCATCTTATGACTCGTTAAGCTAGATCACTCAGGACTATTTTGGATTTAATTAGCTTTGCAGATATGGTTCTAAGCACGCTTACCTTGTGTTATACTGGCATCAAGTAAGATTGGATTGCCGGCATATGCTGTAACTTCACCATCAGCATCAAATGTTACATTGAGGTAACCGAGATATTTGCCCCACATAAATGCTTGTACTACGAGGCCTTTACCTCCACCAGGTTGATCTACTACCACAGGATATGGACCGTCCACTTCATCATTAGATGGCTGATCACCTGTCGAATACACAGTGAACTATTAGTAACGTTAAGAACTTCATTAATGCTGGAATACTACCAAAAGGTAGGGACCGATCGCTACATCATTAGATGGCTGGTCACCTGTCGAATACACAGTGAACTATTAGTAACGTTAAGAACTTCATTAATGCTGGAATACTACCAAAAGGTAGGGACCGATCGCTACATCATTAGATGGCTGGTCACCTGTCGAATACACAGTGAACTATTAGTAACGTTAAGAACTTCATTAATGCTGTAATACTACCAAAAGGTAGGGACCGATCGCTACATCATTAGATGGCTGGTCACCTGTCGAATACACAGTGAACTATTAGTAACGTTAAGAACTTCATTAATGCTGTAATACTACCAAAAGGTAGGGACCGATCGCTACATCATTAGATGGCTGATCACCTGTCGAATACACAGTGAACTATTAGTAACGTTAAGAACACAAATGCAATAATAAATGCGTTTCAGTGACTTCGTTTGTATCGTAACGGACGTGTCATGTCCCTTGACTTTAATGAAGACACAATAAACCGCTTAAACAGGTAAAGCAGTTTAATCACTCAGTGAATACATTTATTCAAATCGGAGAATGTCCCCAGGTTCATGTGCTTGTTGCAGGTGTTCACCTTTAGACAGTTTAATTTAACATGATGTCTCAAGCTAGCGAACACATGTTAAGTGTGATGCCGCGTATTCAACTTCACCAGAACGATGTGGTACTACTCGTAATGTTACTGATCAGTCTGTAACTCGATGGAATATCAATCATGTTGTTTAAAACACCCAACAACTCGCGGCAATGACGTAACAAGTCCCACAAAACTCACCGAATGTCGAACAGATGTCGTATACTAGTAGATGTCGTCAGTATCGTACAGCTAAATCGTACATTTGACTTAAAGGGGGACTTTGCCAGCAGTGGGGGGCACAGCATGGATCTTATTTTCATGTCATTGATAATAATTATTTCATGTAATATATTACGCAGCAATTACTGGAAATGGTGGGGATGTATTTCTATCTTTGACCACCTGGGTATCTAGCATACTATATTGGTTGTATTACACTATCACTGTATGGTGCCCTGCTTGGTATGTTACCATTCTATACATCAATGATTTGTAGCTACACTTATACTTGTAATCTTGTGAATTATACAATTCTCTGCTTTTATGCCAGACATTTTTGGTGATGAGGAGTGTTAGGTTATGCAGGAACTTTCTATTATGTTGAATGTTGTAAACGTAGAATAAAATGTTTCTAATATAACATCCTCACTTTCACATAAATTACATAAATTACATATCATCATATTAAAACATTTATAATTATGTTGTAGTTCCAAAAACAATTCCTTCAAAGTTAAAGCTTAATGTGGCCATCGATCCCCTGATTATACAGGGCCCTAGCTGCACTATAGGGGAAGGGGCCCGGCCCCTCAGGTAGGGGAATTTCGCGTCATTTTGAAGAAAAAGGGGAATTTAGGGGATTATTTAAAAACTGTCTTATAACCATGCACTAAACCTTAAAAGCTTAAAATAGCTATATTTCAATATTATGTACACATGAATGCACACACAATTAATCAAAGGTTCGACTAAAAAGTTCTGTTTGGCCAAAAAAATAATTTTTTTTTTTTTTTTTTTTGGAAGGCGAATTTTTATCAAAAATAGGGGAAAAAAGTATATTATTTCAGGAGGGGAATGTGTCCGAATTTCGGCCCCAAAAAACCTCAAATGAGTGCCCTGTTATAGAACAAGAACCTTTTAAACATTTAAAAATTAAATTCATTTACTTTTTTCAATTTAATTGAAACGTTTGTTACAGTTCATTTAACAAGGTAAATAATTCAGAATCAAATATTTCAACTGCAATATTTCAATTTAAACAAAAATCTAAAACGTCGTCTAGTTAAAAACTTAACAAGCATCTGTTTCAATACATTCCGAGTCATTGGGAAAGAATAATAGCTTGATTTGATTATTTCATATTGGTCAGATGTAACATTTATAATTAATTATGTACAGTATGACTGTTTGGGTTGGAATTAACTACTAGTATAATGTAGAAACAATGTATGTGGATGTGTGTACAGTTTATCTATTTCTAATTTCTTCAATGTTATCATATTATTTATGATATAAAATTAATGCAGTGTCTGAGTGTAAAAAAGATGCTATAATTCGCATATTATTGTTCAAGTTATCCTGACCATACCATACATGCATAGGACACATGCTGGTAGATGTTGATAAGGAAAGATATAACACATGTTATGACTGACCCTCACCGAATCCAGTTTTCACACATTGCCATTAATGATTAGCCTGCTGACCCACTAATTTTTTTCCTGGTAAACCAAAGTCCCCCTTTAAGGATTTCTTCAATGACAACAGACACAATTCTGTATCTTTACGCTTAGTGTGTTAAGGGAAATACGGCCAATGAAATATGCCATTCTTTTTTTAAAGCAAACAATACGCTCGTTTATTATTTATACACCGTCATGCCCACTGACTCTATTCATAAAGTGTACATTATTTCTGTAAATGTACACTTTTGTGAGACATTTTCTCAGAAATTGATTGGTCAATTTAAGCTTCAAACTATTTCAGATTTGCATAACCGCATAAACAGTTTAACAGTTGAATAAATGTCACTGCTGATTACCTGAAGACTAAAAATTGTAAAAACACGCAACGAGGAATTAACATGAATGTGCTTCTGTAAAGTAATCACATTTGCAGAATTACGTTTTAATTAGTGTCTTTTGTGAAACTTAATAATAATACAAAGAAATATAGTGTTAATTTTTTATATTATATTTTTTAGTCTTGGTTGAACTAATACTCTGGGTTGTAAGAGCCATGAATGTTCACAAGGTGTATAAAGCACCAAATTTGGCACAGTTGTAGTATAAGTCAGTCTGATTAAAAAAATCCAAAGAGACACTCGACCGAGGCCCTGTCTCCTGCTGAAATGAGGCCCCAAAGGGGTACCTCAGAGTGTAAATACTCCCTGGTAGAAATATATGTTTTTTTCATCTGATTGCGAAGCAAAACATATGAAACCTTGGTAAATATTATGATTAATGGTGACGTTTGAAATATATTGCATTTTGGTATACTTAAACACTAAAATGAGGCCCTGCTAGTGGCGAAAACAAAAAATGAGGCCCGAATTCGGGAAAATAAAAACTGAATAATATACTCAGGGTTGTAAGAGCCATGAATGTTCACATGGTGTACAAAGCACCAAATTTGGCACAGTTGCTCTATAAGTCAGTCTGATGAAAAAAATACAAAGAGACAACCATGAGAGGCCCTGTCTCCTGCCCAAATGAAGCCCCAAAAGTGTATGAGAATCTCCACCTACCCGTCAGTATAAATACATGATTATATTTTTCCTGATTGTGAAGCAAAACACATTGAGTCGTAATATATAAAGTGATTAATGTGAGTGCTTGAAATCTGCAGTTTTTTGTAATAATAAAACTTGGAATAGAGGCCCCATTGGTGGTTTTAACACAAAATGAGGCCCGAATTCAGGAAAAATAAAATAAGAGCATATGGATGTTCACATTATGTATATAAATCACCAAACATATCATAGTTGCACATCAAGTGAACCACATATATAAAAACCAATAAAACATGTATGTGAGGCCCCGTGTTTTGTACAAATGAGGCCCCAAATGTGTACTTGATTTCACAAATTCATCTGTATATAATGTACACATTATTATTTTCTCAATTGTTACGCAAATAATCTATAACTGTTTTGTACATTATGTTGAATTGGTTATCATTATTAACAATCTTAATTAATAATAAAATATGACAGTGAGGCCCCGCTAGTGGTGTTAACCACCTACTAGACTCACCATCACACTACACAGTCGTATATTATATAGAAATGCTACAAATGTTGATAATTAACGATAAATATTGAGTTACATAGTCATTGGTAAGTACAGTGTATAATCAATCTGCATTATATACGAGGGGTGTTTCAGAAATAATAGGACTTTTCTCATAACGTCTCACTTAAAAATTACAATTTAATGAAATTTGTTCCATGTGCATAGCAATGTATAACCTATATACTGGTAGCAACAGAATTTCGTTGTAGTTGATGATGCTCAAACAAAGCGTTGTCATAGAAACCATGTAACGCCAAGGCGGGTCACACTTGTATTTGTCATTTCAATCCTAATTCTTAATGTGAATATCTTAATACCTACTTGATAAATATTAACGCCTAATTGTTCGACGTTACCTGGATGACTTTTACATGCAGATGCAAATTTTCAAAGAAGTCGCTCTATTTTTGTTATCATAAGTCAGTAATCAAGTGTATGTACCCAAGCGCGTCATGGATGAAAATGACGTCAACGCTCAGAAACAGAAACCGCGCGATTTCCAAATAATGGTATACATTTGGAAAATCAAGAGTGCTAACCAATGAAATGATGAAATACGTATAATGTAGTGGTATTAACAGATTTTGTGCTCTGTTTGCTCAAATTGTTTACAGATCGCGGATTTATGAACTAACAAGTTAGCACAGGTTAGGTCATAGAAAATTAAGTTGACGTTGATAAACACTGTTTGTACTACGATAGACGCTCCAAGTTTTGAGCAATTCCTAACATCATTGCAACACATTTTTGTGAACAGGGGTACGGAAACATATTTAAACAATCGGAACAGTGTTATGAGATCTGTTTAGAATGTCAGGATGACTTTAAACAAAACATATTTAATGTTTCTTTATGTTAAAATACTGTGCTTGAAATGCGACGTACTAATAACGTCACAGTGCGACCCGCCCCCTTGGTACATTGTATATTTAATGTTAAATACAATTTTTATTGTTCAACCAATTTCTTTGATATTTCGCATATTTGTCAGTGAAAGAGCAAACTTTAATTATAAACAATTAGTTTTCATAATTTCTAATTTGCCGCGGCGCTATGAAAAAAGTCCTATTAATTGTGGAACACCCCACGTACTTAACTATTTCATATAATACAAACGAGGCCATAATAGGGTAAATTTATATCAGAAAATTACAGAATGAAGTAATTATCTTTCAAAAATCGAACGGTTAATTGGTATTATTTTCTCTCCATTTAAGCAAGCTCATATACACAGTGCATTTGATTGTAGGCATATCAACTGTGCTATGACTAATAACTGTAAAATGTTAATTTGAGGCCCTGTCGTGGTTTAAAGAATGTGTATTTGAATTGATAAACATACTTTGAGGTAATTATAAGTTAAATTTAAATGTGAAAATGGTGCCAATTACTGTATTTTGAATGTTTTCTTACCGAGTACAAATGTTTTCATGACCTAAAACATTATAATGATCTCTTAACATATGTTTTTATAAATTAATCCGCATCAACACCTTCAGAACATTAATTTTAGATACATATACTGTGGAAATCGACTTTTTTAAAAGAATTTATTGAGGCCCGTAATAAGGGATTCATTTCTTTCTTTTTTATGCCTGTACATGTACTTATTCTGTATTAGCTCGGTTTTGGCCATGATAAGTCAATGAGAGATTGCAAAAACATGCAGTTATCAAACTGTGGTCGATGGGGGAACGGTGGTACAGAGGTAGGACGCGCGCTTCAGAATGTGAGGTATTGGGTTCAATCCTCATCTGGACCACTGGTTAATTTCTATGAGCAAGAAATATCCACATGCTATACTCAACCAATGTGTAAATTGGTACCTGTGAGGGTTGGTTTATTCCTGGACACCGCAGATAGATGTTGGCTACCACACCCACAGGACGCATTTCATAAGGTAATTCAATGACCAGGGAAAGCTTAAAAATGTTAAAGGGTGGTTAAACAGCTGAACTATGGGTTGTTATAGCATCAAACCAAGCCATTGTCATAGACTGATGTACACAATTAATCCGATACATTATTTCAGGTTGGTCTTTGTTTTGATTTCAATTACTGTTAATATGTTGTATTCATTTAAGCTGATGGCGACCTTGGTCATTTGAGGTACTAAATACTGCCTAGTGAGGTCATTTAATGTACTTAGATACAGTTAACACCACAAAGTACAGTCATACCAAGACCTGTTGTGTACCCGTAATGCCCATTACGTCAAATCCAGATCTTAAAAGTAACTCACGACAGGCCGTTCAGATCTGATGTGGTAAACTGAAGTCCTATGAAGTGATTTAATTTTTCAAGCTACAGCTTTGCCTGGCCCAATAAAATAGTTACATTCACCAATTACACTGGTACGTGTACTGAAAACCATATGGGTATTTCATGGCATAATACAGTCCTTTTAGGTCCTATTGGTAACTAACTTCTATCTAGAGAGCAAAGCAGACAATAGAAGCTACTAGTATAGTTGGTCCTTTGAAGTAATCACCACCATCATATTCAACCATTTCTAATGGATACCAGTGTGTGAATTGATACCTGTGAGGGCAGTGGGCCTCAATGATGGACACTCACTAATCAGTAGAGAATTAGTCTCAACACGGAGACTCGAACGCATGTTTCATTAGGCTTATGATCAGAGGAAGTTAAAATGGCCGTTAAAATGTTGTCCTATGGCTGAACTGCTGAAAGCGGCCATTGAAAGCTGATATCTTAATGTTTAACTATACTAGGCACACCCATGCCTCTTAAGGTACCTCAACTGTTTGGCACATTTATTTCATACTCTGGCTCTAGGGGTACCCTTTCACTCATCGACACATATATTTCAGGTTCCATTGGGTATTTAAAACTAATGGTCACATATTTTCTGGTCTACGCTAGAAACCTAACATTAATTGTCACAGTAAGCCCATACCAAACCATTTCTTCGTTTAACGTCCGAGGACGGATAGATTTGAGCATCCTGGGAAGAAAATAACCAAGAAACATTGTAACCTTTTTTATCTTCAAAATCCATTGAGATATGGCTTTCATATTTATCATATCAAGATGTCACCCTACACAGCAGTAGGTTTCACACAAACAATTTTTCAGTTTAAACGATATATTTGTTAGCCATATAATAATGAGCAAATAAGTCGTTATGTCTTTTTACGAGTGTTTTGTTCTTGTCTCAGGATAGCTAGATAGGTTTTCGAACTTAGGACGGACGCTAAACGAAGAAACAATTTGGTATGTCATAACTCTGAATTCAATGGGGACAAGCTTTATTAGCCACCTATTCAATTTCTCACATCTACATCTGGCTCAATGGGGTTGGTAAACCTGCCCTGATAAATCAGTCCTAGCTCTAAGAGTAAAAGTTAGGGCCCCATGTAAAGATATTCTGGGTTCGTGGCATTTTGTGGTACCGGGGTACATGGCACTACTTCAGTAATTATTGGCCATGTGATACATGTTACCTCATAAATACTTAACCATGTACTGCGAAGTCATGGTTCCATGGAGTATCTGTAAAGAAGGGTCATTCTTGGCCCTAAAAATACAACCATTCCTTGTGGGGTATCGACCTCTAGTAAACAACTTCATCGACATATACTTGCAAACACAAATACAATCATAAGGAAGAGCAATGCTAGTGCTAAATGCTGTTTTAAAGTATGCGCGATACAAACATCTATTACAAAACATAACAACATAGCCAGGCAAATATTGAACTAATATTGATATACATTCACATTCACTATACAACACAATATTATGTTTTATCTCATCGATTTGTGCAATGAATATTTGGTGTTATCATGCATGCGACATGTTAAAATCGATTATTATGAATAGTGTAAGCTATTTTTTAATTACTTTGCTGAATATATGATATTTACCCGCTTATGGGCTTAAGTGAAGTTTAAACCACATATGGGGCCTCATATCCACAGTTACTATTTACAATACGGTATAGCTTATATACCAACATTCAACACAGTTAATATATATTTCTGTTACAGATACTTTGATTAAATCTATAAGTAAATATAAATATTTTATTATCGTTTCTCTACATATGAATTCAATCCATTTTTAAAAAAATAGATTTAACCCTTTATATGGCCTCAATTCACTAAAAGTAATCAAATATTAGTTATTTACTGTATATTTATATAACTTTATTATTATTTACGATTAGTATAAAATATGTCTTGTATTTGAGTATTGAATCAATGTACTGATTTAATTTCTTGTGTGTCTTATATAAAGTATTGTGTTTAGTTTGTACCCCTAATGGGGCCTCATTTTCACATTGGAACTATTATTAAAGTATCAATATGGTAAATTTTCATATACAACAAAATATAATTCACTTTTACAAATCATTTGTTGCACATTTTAGAGACATTTATATGTCTTACAGATTGCATCATGAACATATTAAATTCATCCACGTTTTCATGATTGAAAAATGTCCTTTTAAGGGCCTCAATCAATAAATAAGTTGTATTTTAAATGAATTAAATTATATCATAAGCATCACTGTGTCAACTGGTCTGCATTCTATTGTTGTCTTGTTCAACTATTCATAATACTGAAACTAAGTATACAAACATGTTTTTAACTCTATGAAACTTTCAAAAATACCCCTTTCGGGCCTCATATTTGTAATAAAACATATATCATAGTGGAATTCATAATACAATATATAATATATGTACTTGATTTAGACATTCCAATTGAAATTTCGGTGATTTGTATATTTTTTTAAAAAAAATCAGTGTTTTCATATTTTTAGTGTGCAAAGCAATTTAATTTGATGGACCCTTTTTGGGGCCTCATATATGCGAATTAAGGGGCTGAACAGCTTGTCTCTTTCACTTTTCTGAAAGTCAATATATTGATTGTTATTTTGTGAAAGTTTGGTGCTTTATACACCTTGTGAACAAAATGACCATTTTTTGGTTCTTACAACCCTGAGTATAAATACTAAAACAAAATAATCACGATTTATCTACACCCCAACAATAATTGGGCAATGGCTAATCCTTAAATATTTGGGAGCAGAATCCATCAAAATTGAATGATTCTACGTTATTAGTTATCAGGAGGAATACAGCAAAAATATATAAATTGTTTAACCGACAAGAATCCTGAATTATTATTATACAATGATCGAAAGCAGTTATAACTTTCTACTTGTTTTCATGAGCACACGTGATGCAACTTAGAATCACTCGAATACAACATTATATTGTACTTAGTAATCATCAAATTATGTAGCCCTATGAAAATGAATGTTTAAATTAGAACATGTGTCAATTCATTACGGCGCTTACATTTTTTTTTAATATCTATAAAATAAAATACACTTCAACTCAGCAGTTTTAAATATATATATAAATCGGCTAACATGATCCTGTTTGAAAATAAACATTAATTTTATAAATAATTTCATGACAATGACAATCGTCTATTTTTAAAAAAAAACAAATGAAGACAAATTATATGCTATATACCTTTGTGCATCCAGCCTTAATCCATGAATATGGAAAATAATTGCTTGTGTAATCTTAGCTATTATATGTTGTATTAATAGTTTCTTGAGTTTTGCTCAATCTATATGACAGTTAATCCCTCAGATGTGTTAGGCCAAGGTTATTATGTTACATAGAGTCATAGTTTCTAAAATTCAATATGTGTTCTGTTCATGAATTGTGCCAGAATTGATTGTGCTTATCATTGTCTCTCTGGAGATCATTTACTGTTTGTCGGAGTATAAGTAAGATAAAGTACAATTTTTTTATCAAAAGTGTCCTCTTACAACTATTATAGGATAGTTTTGTAAGGATGAACAACAAATTATCCTCGGCTTCGCCTCGGACAATTTCTTGTTAGTCCTTACAAAACTATCCTATAACGGTTGTAAGAGGACACTTTTGATCAAAAACTAGTACTGTATCTATTACAAAAATCGTAATGAACTTTTATTCTAACACGATTCGCGGATTAATCCAATACACAAAGAACGAACCGAACCATGTTTTATTGCCCCCATAAAACATACCTATCAAATTGGCTGTTTCTATTTACGCCCAGTATCACTCGACATATTTATGAATGAATGAACGTAAACTTTATAGTAAAATTTACTACGAGTCACGATGACAAGGCGAGTTGCACGAGAATCAAGTGTTACATCTATGACGCATCTATTTTTAGAAACTCCAATGTACTCTAGAAACCAAGTTTTATTAAAGCTTCTGATAATCAATCCATTTATATTTTTCATTTTATGAAATAGATACCATAAACTCGTGTTATTAAAATTGTTTCAATGTTTAAATTGTGGTATTTCCTTCAGAAAATTACGAAGGTCGTTTTCATTAACGAGGGAGGTAATTGAACCAGCTAATAAGCCACTCAATTACATCGTGGAATTATCTTCAATGTCAAATGGGTAAAATGGAATGCGCGCAGTTAAATAGTGCGGGTTATTATCGTATTTAGAATCGAAATAAAAACTCTGTTCTTGTATATTGTCGGTGAATAAAACACGGGCACTCGTTCGGATGCGGAAAATTAAATCACTCGTACTACGCACTCGTGATTTAATTTTTCCACAACCGAACTCCTGCCCGTGTTTTATTCACCGACAATAAACGCGAACAGAGTTTTATTTCTTAAACAAGACATGAGTTATAGTCTTAAATCCGAAACCAGGGCCGATATTTATGAAGCATCTTACGTGAAAACTTAAATATTTTGACCATATTTTGACCATATTTCACAAGAAGAGAAAAGTACATGTATCCTATGTTTTCTATATGATTACTGTAGCTCTTATATTATGCTTCTAAACAATGTAAATAAGTGTTAATATTATTTTTCCTGTTTAGTAGATACACTTAGGGAAAATCGGATATGTGTAAAACAATGACGAATGTTAGAATCATTTGCAACTTTCATTTAAAACCAGTCACCATGAAAACACGACCGGTTATCATTATATTGCACTATTATTCGTATATTTTACCTTTTTATTTTATGTTTCAGCGCTTTCTTTGTATTCGTTTGGTGAACAAAAATCGTACGCCTGATAGAAACTAACGTAAATAATTTATTCCTAAGTAGACTGGACAAGGAAGCAGTGGTGGGCAATAACAAAACATAGTTCTTGATACACGCAGCTCCAAAATATGTGTACATACGACCTTCTCATTCTAAGCCAGCGAATTACAATATTGACATCTTGCTGAAAACTGTATTTCATGGACGCAAACATGCTAGTCCAAATAATGTGTGTAAATATATACAACAACAGTAAAATTTCGTTATCTCGAGAAGGCATAAACCATGAGCTCTTAAAGCTGCAAATTCGCCGGAACTTAAAAACTTGCTCGACATAGACCAAGTGCTCGTATTATCGGTGCTCGTCATAAACGAAGTTTTACTGTATGGACAAATTTCCTACCATTGTATAAGAATGTATTCGTGTGACCACCAATGACTATATCAACACCATCAATTGCAGCCACTTGTTGATCTATGTCAAATCCAGCATGACCGAGGGCGATTATCTTGTGGATTCCTTCATCTTCAAATGCAGTCACCTGTTCCTTGACACACTCTATTACATCACCAAACGATATTATGGGACCTAAATAAAATACATTTTAGAACGATAATTTATTGAAGGAAGAAATATTCCTATAACGTCGGTTTATTACCTTTTTTAAAAGCACATTAAATTTATTGCGTGACTAACGCAGTAAAATATTTAAGCTAACGTTGTTTAAGCGTTGAAGAAATAACAACCAAGGAAAGCGGTAAAGGACGGTAAAACTTATTCGTTTGTTTTCATCAATAACGCATTTGATCGTAAAATAATATAAGTGGTAAGAATACTTTATGTATGTATTCGTAAAACATATTTGTGTGATTTAAACGTCTACAAAACGTGTTTTTATCATCGAAATGGAGTTTATTTGTCCTGAACTCTTTCAAAGGTGTGTTTCGAGATGAAATGAACTGGATGGAGCTGATGCTAACTCGAAATAGACATGTAATTGTAGTTTTTTATTAAAATCCGAAAACAAAACTAATCTGCATGCTAAAATGGTCAGGACTTTATTAATTCGTACGCAAATACAAAAATAGTATAACTATAACATATCAATACTGCACATGCTTGCACAGGCTGGTACGAGGCTCATATTGATATAGCTTGGCCACATTGACACGAGCCTGACCTATTGATTACCATAATTGAACAGTCGATATATTGTCTACGTTTACAACAACGAGTGTATGTTTTCATAATCGGGGATTATCACGATGACGCTAGAGATGCAATACATCAATGTCTTAAGGTTATATGTAGATCTTACAATTATTTGTTCTGCACCGGATTAGTGAAAAGGTTTTAATGAAAAGAAATACTATAATTTTGATATTCATTCAGCAATGTTCTATTATAAATATGTCAACGATCTTTGGATTACACATACTGTAGCGAACATACGATCCTAAGACATACAGAAACGATGGCACGCAAGAGTCAGACACAGTCAAAATGAACCATCGAACTCCTAAAAATGGATATTTAAAGCAAGCCTGTATACTCACTCCGCTATGAATGACACAATGTGGACTTCGCACTTCATTAACAATACAGTAGTACGGCGTACATTTAGGGTCAATTTAAGATAGGGTTGAACCAGGTTAGGGCTGCCCTAACTTAAATTGACCCTGAATGTACGCCATTCAGTAGAGCTGACACGCTGCACTTAACACCTGTACTGCAGTGAAAATGCAGACGGAAAAGTATATTGTATTCATGCTTCTTTTAAAGACTCAAGTACACGGGTTTACGATGCACAACATACCTGCAGTTTTTCTCAAAATCCACTTAATTAAAAGCTCACGAAAATCAGTAACTTTTCAGTACAGTATTGTATAGGAAGAATGTTCACCTGGGTTTGCGAGCTGCGTATTTTGTGTGGTGTAACCAATGACGCCAATCCTCTCTCCACCCACCGTTGTAGTCCATCTTTTACTGACCTGTAATACTGGTACCCTGCTTGTATCTGTGTTACAACTGATCACCGGAAATGTTACATTGCCGAGAAACTTCACTAACTCAGGAACAGATACATCAAACTCGTGATTACCTAAACACTGCAAACAGAAAATACTTAAAATACAGTCAATGTGTTATATTGTCAGTTTTCTAACTAATATCTGAGTTATGCACCAGTCAGTTGCATCCACGACCAATACCCCGGGAATGGGCCGGTATGTTAACTTTTGGGTCATCCCCCCTTCCCGCCCATCCACGGCCCCATAGCAAAATCTCCGGTATTCCCCCCCCCCCTGCCGCTGACAACTAAATATTGTCCCCAGACTATTGGTTTGGAGAAAAAAATTCCCAACATTTCGCCAAAACACGACTGTTTGTCCTGCAACCCACCACCCATCCACGTGTATGCAACTGACTGGAGCATCATATAGGACGACCGATTCACCTTCAAGTTTTCCTAGACAGTATCCTAACCAGATCGTACTCATATTTCCACAATCAACCAATAACTGGTGTCCGTTGCCTAAAGACCATGTCAAACAGTGGCGAGTTCGGGCTTCGTATATATATCTCGGTTAAACTCGTGTTATCCTCGTACTCATTGTCGTGTAAATGCCGAAGAGAACTCGAACAAATGTCGCCTTGAAAACCGTTCCGGACCAACTCGCACACATTTAGGCGAGTTATAACTCGCTACAACTCGTACAGACTTCGAAGCCCGAACTCGCCACTGTGTGACATGGTCTTTAAACAGTTTAAAATTCTCGCTACACACTGGCGAGTACGCGCGACATGGGAAGGCATCTCTGCGATAATGAACGACATACGTCAAGATATTTACGCGACACTGGGCGAGTTGTGGCGATTTACAACTCGTGACAATTCGTAGCACGAACCTGCAACTGTGTGATATGTTCTTATTATACGCAATCCGCTGGTCAGGACTTCCACTAGGCTCAAAAAGTGAAGTGTAAAAATGACTCCTGACTCTCAATTTTCAAGAGTCATCAAACGTTTGCAAAAAAATTGTATTATAAGTATAGCTAATATGACTCTTAAGCTTAAATTTAAAAGAGTCAAAATAGACAATTTTGTCAAATTCAAGAGTCAAAATGCAGTTTCAAGAGCCAAATGAAATTCGAATATTAAAAAACCTTCAAATAACAAAAATTGAATGCATTATTCCGACCATTGGAAATGATTTTTAAAGTGATTCAACTCGAGTTAATAAATTGCAAATTTATCAAATAGTTCTAAAATTGCATTTTTTGCTTGACCTTCCTAATACATTCATATACGAATCTGGACTTATTCATCTAGACGAAGAACATAATCGCATAACATCGGTTTATTAAATTTAAAACCCCATATATATATAATTTATATTAAACGGTGTGGTGTTTAAATGCCGAGAAAAGCAGTTACCTAATGAACGGGCGATAAAACATGTCCGGCAGTTTTCATCCATAGCGCCTTTGATAGCAATGTAAATTGTAAGAACACTTAAACATAGTTTTGTGATTAAAACGTCTACAAAAACGCGTTTTAATAATCGAAATGGAGTTTAGTCCCTTTAACATGCTATACCAGTAACTTTATATTACATGTTGTTTTTGTCATAGGTAACCTGTACGTGTAGGTATGTTTGGCTGTATCAAGAATATACCATTGGCTGCATCTATACATAAATGTGTGCCTCATTGACCATGACCTATTTGATGGGTTAATTTTAAGTATCACATAGTTAGGATAACGAGTTCAATGGCTTGTAACCATGAAAGCGTTTATGTACAACCCTTTGACCAGTTCACAGAACATTAACCCGAGTTTCAGGCTATTGTATTTCACCATGTATGGCCATATTAAAATGAATATAAGAACTGATGTACCCGTACGCACACGAATACATCGCTGGCTTAAAATGAGAAGGTCTTAACTACTTCTTGCGACCTTATTAGACTGATACATATTTGAAATATGCATCATCAGGCGCTTTTTATGAACCGATTTTCATAAAAATCGGAACTTGTAATTCTGACCAAATAAAGTTGTAAAAGCTTGCTTTTCCAATAGTCAAGTGTAACTTACAGACAGTTTTTTTCTTGTTTTCTCAAACTATCGATTTTATACTTACGACCTTCTCATTCTACGCCAGCAACAAGTAGTAAAACCTTTCTCTCAGGGCGAATACGATATACATTTTAATGATACAATTACGCTATGCTAACTTGAAAACTGCTCTCGATAGATCTACCAGTTAATGCTACAATTACATTGGCTAACCTGAAAACTGCTCTTGATAGATCTACATGTTAATGCTACAATTACACTATGCTAACTTGAATACTACCCTTGATAGATCTACATGTTAATGCTACAATTACACTATGTTAACTTGAATACTACCCTTGATAGATCTACATGTTAATGCTACAATTACGCTGTGTTAACCTGAATACTACCCTTGATAGATCTACATGTTAATGCTACAATTACACTATGTTAACTTGAATACTACCCTTGATAGATCTACATGTTAATGCTACAATTACACTATGCTAACTTGAATACTACCCTTGATAGATCTACATGTTAATGCTACAATTACACTATGCTAACCTGAAAACTGCTCTTGATAGATCTTCAAGTTAATGCTACAATTATGCTGTGCTAACCTGAAAACTGCTCTTGATAGATCTACAAGTTAATGCTACAATTATGCTGTGCTAACCTGAAAACTGCTATTGATAGATCTACAAGTTAATGCTACAATTACGCAGTGTTAACTTGAATACTACCCTTGATAGATCTACATGTTAATGCTACAATTACGCTGTGCTAACATGAAAACTGCTCTTGAAAGATCTACAAGTTAATGCTACAATTACGCTGTGCTAACATGAAAACTGCTCTTGAAAGATCTACAAGTTAATGCTACAATCACGCTGTGTTAACCTGAAAACTGCTCTTGATAGATCTACAAGTTAATGCTACAATTACGCTGTGCTAACATGAACACTGTTCTTAAAAAAGATCTACATGTACAAGTTCATGCTACAATTACACTATGCTAACCTGAAAACTGCTCTTGATAGATCTACAAGTTAATGCTACAATTACGCTGTGCTAACTTGAAAACCGCTCTTGAAAGATCTACATGTACAAGTTAATGCTACAATTACGCTGTGCTAACTTGAAAACTGCTCTTAATAGATCTGAAAGTTAATGCTACAATTACACTGTGCTAACTTGAAAACTGCTCTTGATAGATCTACAAGTTAATGCTACAATTACGCTGTGCTAACTTGAAAACTGCTCTAGACCAATCCGAAGAGAAACGTTACATAAGAGGTCTCATATACCAGGTTAAGTTGATGGCAATTTTAAGGACGTAGCGGAAATCGAATGTCAGATAGTTCATGTTCTTTTCAAAAGCGCCCTTTTCTTTACATAAATATTTGTTGGATAGGCAAGCCTTTACCCGTATAAGATACTGCTTTTATCTTTGTTGTTGATCAAAACATATACAGTACAACCTCTGTAGAGCAACATCATTTGGAAGCCGAAAATATTGGTTGTTGTTCTACAGAGATTTAATTGATAATAAATGGCTTATATTAATAAAGCGAATATAAAAAAGAATAGCATCAATTCCACTGCAGATCGCAATGCGCAAGCTTTTTAAATTCTGGAAGTAAATAAACGATGTGTGCACGAGAATTGTGAACGGTGCATTTATACTAATCGTCCTTACATAGGAAATAAAACACCAGACAACATACCATGACGTCATAATCTATGAGGTTCATGAAGTGCGATGTAGCCATGCCACGATGTACGGTGAAAAACGGTGTTCCTGTAAACTGATCACCAGCGTCTAGCAACAGTACGTTGTCATGACTACTACGAATTTCCTGGATTTTCGTAAATCGTCTCGCAACACCGCCGAAACATTTCCCGCCACCAGCGTCAGCCTGTTTGCACTGTGAGCCATACTTATTGAACTGTTCAAATCTTGCATGGATGTCATTGGTATGTAAAATTGTCATCTCTAATCCACAAACAACACTCACTGACACAACAAGGACACTCATAAACGTGAAACACTTCAACATGGTTAAATCCGTCGTGTAACCTCCGAGTTACTACAGTGCAATGTATTTTATAAGCAATGTATTTTATAAGTGTGTTGGACTGCTCGACTTACAAAAATGTTGTACATGTATACTCCTTAACGAAGTCAATGTCACGCGTACATGAATACGCTACAACTATACTTTCTATCCTTAAATGTATTCAATCACATACATTTATAGTATAGCTTGGCTAATTTGACACAAGCCTGACCTTTTGATTAGCATAATTTAACCGTCGATATATTGTCTACGATTACAACACCGGATATATGTTTTCATAGTCGGGGAGTATCACAAGGCGCTCGAGATGTAAAATAACCCCACAAATTTGAAATACTGATATCGCACAATTTGCTTACGGAAAATGATATATTCAAAGCAAGAACCTACTAATATATTCTTTCATAAAGGTCAGTTTCTGGTCAAAATACACAAGATATATAATTTAATCTTGAGAATACTATATAAGTGACTTACTTTAGACAATATCGTTTATTCATACACAACGAATACCTATAATTTATAATTTATAAAAGCAATCATTTTCCACTTTCATGGATTAAAGCTTGATACACAAAATGTATATGTGTGTATCATTGGATCCATTCGGTTATTTAACACAATAGTCATTTATGTCATGAAAATATTTATAAATGTTTATTTCCAAAAAAGATTGTTTATGCGATTCTTATAATATATCTGAAACTGCTTTGTTGATGTTAATTAAGACATAGTTAAGTGTATTTATAGATATTAAAATGTATTATAATAGCATCATAATGAATTGACACATGTTCAAGTTTAACCATTTATTTTCACAGGGTTATATTTATTGATATATGAACTACAGCATTATGTTGTATTCAATTGATTCTAAGTGGCATCAACTGTGTTCAGGAAAACAAATTGAAGGTTATAACTGCTTTTCGAACTTTGTATAATAATAATTCAGATTTGTTAGTTGGTTGCACGATGTATGTTACAAACTGTCAATAACTTTTTATAGTATTGGTGTATTCCTGCTGATAACCAATAATGTAAAATCATTCAATTTTGATGGATTTTGCTCCCAACTTTGTGGACACCAATGATGATTAGCATTTGCTCTGTAATATTCATTATTGTTAGGGTGTAGATAAATTGTGATTATTTGGTTTATCATTTAATTCAACCAGAGACTAATTAACATTTAGTACTGCATTTCTTTGGTTTTATTAATACGTTTAACCAAGACACTCATTAAAAATCAATGCTGCAAATTTGATCAGTTTACAGTAGCACGGTCATATTAATCCATCTTAGAGTATGTTTCAGGCAATCAGCTGTGACATATATTTAACTGCACATGAATTTAATCATGCAAATCTGAAATAGTTGAAGCTTAAATTGACCAATCATTTTCTGAGTAAATGTCTCACAAAAGTGTACATTTACAGAAATAATGTACACTTTTTAAAAGGAGTCAGTGAGCGTGTCGGAGTATAAGGGATGTTTTATCCATAACATACTAGTAATGCAATGTTTTGTGACAATGGAAACGTGAACATTAGCTAAGTGGTTAAGCCGTCCGGTAAAGGAGAAATAAGTGGTCTAAATGTTACATCCCTCATGGTCGAAATGTTACATCCCTCGTGGTTGAGTTAAATCTGATGCAGTCGGTTTATGAACCGCCTTATAAAGACATAATAGTCACAAGGTCAAAACAAATTCGCTAAATACCACCTAAATCTCATCAAACTTGATATAAAAAAATATACGAGCCGTTGAAAATTTATAAATACTATATTATGCAAGGTTTTGAAAAACCAAATTTCTATTGACAATTATAATATTAGTTTAAATATTTACCCATATATAACTACGAGTATATAATTATTTGCTTTAAATGTACAATTAATGGTTACAAGCTCAAACCACATCCGCTAAAAACCAACTAAATCTCGCCAGCTATCATATAATTTCTTTGTTAAACTGAGTCATCCTGCATGTTTTGGATTTTTAACTGTTTCTTCGGCTTGTGCGTGGGCATTGATCAGTGTAGTTGCTAGAGATATGTAATGTTATTTCCCACCCCATTCCTATCTTGTCCATTATTTTAAACTATGTTAATGCATAGTTGTGCCTCGTTACGTCGCATAATGTTTGGTCACTGTCCTTAATGTTTTTAACTTCAGTTAGTAGGTCACGCCCCGGGGTTGGGCGCCGTTTTGGCATGGGTTTGTGCTGTTGTCGCCGTGCAGCGGGGCCTTGGGGATCTTGACTGAGTATTGGCTGCGTTTCATTCGGTCTCATGCAATAACCGCTATTCTATAATTTCTTTGAGAAATTGGGTCATCCTGCATTATTTCGGCGGGTACTTGGATTTTTTATTGTTTCTTTGGCTTATGTATGGGCATTGCTCAGGGTAGCTGTGTTGTGGTGTTTCTGATTTCTGTGCTCGGCTGGTTAGGTTGTGTGCTGCCTTCCCTATCGGAACTTATTTTATTATCACCGAAAATCACTAAGGAACGAGTTTACTTATGAATATTCAAACGCATTCAAGAATCAAGAAATCGTATAACGCATTGTTTTAAGTAGGCAAATTATATCTTAGTTCATGTACGCTCGTATGAACCATGTGTCCGTTGCCTAAAGAAAGCGCTACCGAGTGCCTTCTATCAGTTACCTCCCTGTGCTGTTTCGATATTTTCGACTTCGATCTTTTCAGAGTATGTGCCCTCTCGTTTCATTTTCCGCTCTTTAGTGTACCTTGGTGGTAATTAACCGCTTTGTGCATTTTAGCTGGTTCTCGTTTTTGAAGGCATGGAGTTTCTTCCTTTTGCAAGAAATGATAACTTTTGGACCGAGATGAGATTTAGGCAAATTTTTGAGTTACTGTACATGCATGTTAACTACCAACACCTCTTTCTGTAAGTGATAGATAAAACATAAAAACTAAAAGAGAAAAAAAAATCAGCATAATAATTTTCAAATAGTTTTAAAAAAAAGAAAAAGGATAAAACCAACTGTCAGGTATACATCACCGATATATATATATGTCACTGACTACTTGTACAATTCAATATCAGCCAGACCCAGTGATCACAAAGAATCAAAGATCAGACTCAAGTTCAATTTTCATATTATCGCATATATACAAAACAATATCAATACAAAGACAATTTATCTTACACAAAATTTATATAATTGGCATTTCCTTTGTTTAAAAGACAAATACATATTTGTTAATACACTGTTAAAGAAATATTTGACTTGATAATCTAAAGCTTGCTTTCCGAGCTAGCCCCTAAATGTCTTTTTAGTTTCAACTTGTAAGATTGTGTCTGGTTTCAGTGTCAAGTTAAATAGATATATTTTTGGTGATAAAATTAATGTTTCGAAGGTTCAATATTGATTTTCTAGAACATGTTTAGGTGGCCTGTTACAAACGCTCAAGAAAATATATCTCTTAACTTTAAAAATCATAATTTTGAAGATAGGAAAAAATAATAATTTTGAAGACAGGAAAAATAACATAATTGAGCCTGGTCCTGGACACTGATTCTTTGGGAACACTGTGCCAGAGTCGCGATATGAGAGGGTAAACTATTCCACCATATATTGTGGTTTGGGGCAGAAAAACAACTTGAAAATGTCCGAGTTGGATTTTGATGGGGTGCAGACTATTTGGTGCATGTGTGCTGTTGATCCGGTTAGGACTTCTAAATAGGATGGCAGAGAAGGACACACAGCATAATTATAGATAGGAAACTTGCTTGGAGGTAAGTCCTCTTTACTCAAGGTACAGTGCCGTACAACAAATGAATGTCATTATGGCGTTTCAGACTGGCGTTCACTTATGGCACCCGTCTGTAGCTCCACCCTAGTGTATTCTGAAAGCTGGGAGTAATCTGTTTTTACCACATCTTATAGCACGTCATTGTTAGCTTTCCAGCTTGTTATTGTTGACGTATGAGCTATAGATGTCGCGTCACAAGTTGGAGCTATTTTACTTTTGCGGTGACGATGCAAATTCTAGCTATGGTCTAACATATGTTTTGTAAGCCACGGTGTTACGTTTTTCGTGTTTTATGTAATATTTCTTCCTCTTCTTCTTCCCGTTATAATACAGGGCCCAATCTGGAGCAGCGATGTAGATACGTAATATTAGAGAAAGCCAAGTGTTTTGTTTGGTGCTGTTTTTGCCCTGGCTGTATGTGTACCATCTGAGGTCGTCACTGATGATTACCTAGCATTTAAATATGAGCCATCCTCCAGGAAAACCCTGCTAGATTGCTAGAAGTCAAGACCACCTCATACTCACTGGTAACTTTATCATAGAACAAAATAATAAAATAACAATACGTGTGTGTATTTTCATATATATTCTTATCTAATATGTCCCTGCTACATATACATACTGCTATATATGGTCTTCAGTTTTATGAGACATTTTTATTCAGTAATGTAGCTATCATTTGTAGTGCATTGACCATTTTTTCTTGCGCTGCAGCCGACCTGGTAAGCGCATCTAACTTTCTTTCCTCCAGATCCAAACTTTGCTGTTCCAGTGACTTCTTATTAGACGAGGTTGTTTGTGATGTTGGTAGTGCTGTTGTCGCTGGTCTGGTTGGAGTTGAGGGCATTTCTGTTGAAGTTGATGGTAAAAATATCTCAGTAGCTGAAAATATTAATGTGCAAGTGTAAACATAACTTTACTTAAAAATTTAATTGCATTTTATACTGATATTATATTGTACTGATTGCCGATCCAATTTTATATGAGCGTTTATCTTTTACTGACCAAATTCTATGAGCGCAATCTAATGTAATGTATCTGTAGCACACATGGTTTGACGTGAAATGTAACAACGTTGTCCAAGATACCTGGTATGTAAATCCTGCACTATGTATGACATTTATAAGTCACTCAGGAAATTGTAATATCCGTAGTAATAGTTGATATCCGGAACTTTGTACAATGTCGGTTTCCCCTTAATTTACATGTAGGAACAAACAAATCTGGCCTAGTTAGACAGGTTTTGTATTCATATGCGAATACAACTGACCCCCACTTTATTGTCCAGATATGAATATTCAAGTGACACAAGGATTATAACGGTAAAAATCTATTTGTACCTACAGATTAGTGGAGATCCGAAGTAGGACTATTCTCCATGTATGTAGAGCATAGGCATACACGTACTAGTATGTGATACCAGACATAGGCCCTACATTAGTGTAGCCTATTTTGTGTTCATATGGAAATCATTAACCGAATTGAATAAAACTTATTTTAAAATGATGGGAAATACAGGGTGATTCATAAGCGTTTTCGTATAGTACTATGTTGAAAGTGTAACAGATATTATGAATCACCCTGTATCTGAATGACAACAGAGAGAAAGAACAAACACGGCTGCTTTGGAAGCCTACGCACTGAAGAGTGCAAAGATGGCTAACTAAATGAAAACTACAAAATGTAATATAAACATGTATATCACTCTTATATTACTCTTGGACGTACACTTATTTATAACATTTCCGCCACTTGGACAAGTTCAGCATGTGATAAAAATATACGAGGAAATCGGACAGGGAAGGCAGCACTCAACTTAACCATGGCAACCGAGCACAGAACTCAGTAACATGGCCAAACACAATAAAATAAAATATGCCAGCACGGTACGGTGACCCACGCTGACTATTACGTAATCATGTATTACCAACTGTTAGATGTATCTGTTTAGTCTGTATGGGTTGAGTGTTGATTTGACACGTGTAGTCTCCCGTATGACGCGTCTGGACGTCCCGGACGATCAGGTTCCAATCCATGTGAGATGGACGCTCGACGCTCATATGAGCATCATCAATTATCCTCCGGTCATCGAATGTTAGCAAAGTACTGAATTCATCTATCCATACCACCTGTGTAATCAAAGAAAACAATAAAGAATATATGATATAGTGTCATGTATTTTAAACTTATTGGTAAATTATATGTTGTGCATATATAATATAATTAATTAATTATATATATATTGTTCCCAGAAATAAGGTGTTTTCCAAACGGTGTAACCATTGTATATGTTCATTTGTATAAGTAAGGTATGTAATGATCATTGTATGAATTACCAATGGTTTTAGTTCCGACAATGCAATGGCTGTCATGGCAACAAGAGTTTTGACCCACAAGTCGTCAAATTTTCAAGTTTTGCATACAATGTCTAATCAAGACACTTTATTTAACGTGAAATTATTTAGAGATAGTTCATAATAGATACTTGAGCAAATTTATTGACAATAACTGCAAGTCCAAGGAAAATGTTAAAGTTCTAAATTAACTAGAGCTTCAAATTGCACCTTGGGTACAGCAAGTTACTGCCACCAAATATTGGGGTTGCGTTTGAAATTTATTGGGCCCTGTTTTGTAGTTCTTTTTATTCTTCATATGTTTATTCAAAATAAACAAATAAGTAAATTGTAAGGAACTTCATAATTTGGCTATGGTGTGGTAATATTCTTAATATGATATCAAAATACGTCGTTGGTATTTTTGCTCATAAAATGTCGTTTTAGCCATAGTTACAATACGGTTTTTCCAATTATTCAGGCTTGTGAATCAAGTGAAAAGTGTTTAAATCTTATAAATAACATGTTCAGATGTGCAATGACGTATTTATTTTGTATATGATATCCCTCGAAATTGCGCAATTAATAAGCCCTTTTACAACTCTATCCCTTCTTTATTTTTAGGCGTTTCTTTCGAACAGTTGCTACCAGTTACGATACGTGGCTGTGACGTCATTACTTACAGTTGCTAACAGTTATACACTACCTAAGTCGCAGTTACTATAATAACTACAAGCATAAGTAAGTTTAACATCATAGCTTACTTTATGTTTACCGAGGTATCTGATGGCGCATGGTAACACAACAGTTTGTCCTTTTTGTGCCGTTATATTTAATGGAGTCCGGTCAAGTATTGGTGTTCGTGCATGTATATTATCGTATTGTATCGCATCCACCGGCGTCAAATTCATCACTGTAAGATAAACAAAATGTAACAGTACTAATTATATCAAGTCTCAATAGGTGATCATAAACGTACAAGAGTTGTCCTAGTACATGTGTACATCGCATACTACGGATTTTGAGCAAAAACTGACGTACACATGTCGTGTAAAAATGGTACATGTACTTCTACTTAACACACCATTTCCTTCAATCCCGTAAGTGTATATATATAGTTTATTTCAAGATTTTAGGCCATTGGCCCATGAATTATACATGCATGCTAATGTTTTTCAAAACATGCTTTCCTTTCTTCTAAAATAGTGCGCCAAATGTTATAACCTCAACCTCGAAACCCCAGGCGACACACCGCTCCTGCACCCGCGACATGTAGCTAGTTCTGGAGAGGATGCAATGACCCCGTTTAACACCATATTTATGGAGGATATATATTATAGAGGATAAGAGAATTTGCTCAATGATGACAAGATGGCATCAGTCGGATTCTGTTATAGGATGGTTCAGAGAACAAGAAAATGCAAAAACATTTTGTATAGAATATACTACAGGGTCTCTTGCAATATCTGCCGGACTATTGCATGTGTGCTTTATTTAATTGATAAAATCTTACAAACATATTTATAATCCAAAAGTTGTCTAAACACAAAATGGGTATGGTTGAAAAAAAAGTATTTATTTATTACTTTGCAATCCCAAAGGACATTATTGACAAAATATGTTAATACAGGACTAAATCAATGTCATTGTCATTTTTGCGGACACAATACCCACTCTTTAGGTTGTTTTTTTGCAGCCCATGTACATATTGCAACTCTTGTCAGCTTAAAACACAAACTCATTTTGGTTGAATTTACATGTTTTGATAAGAAATGTGTTATTAAGTTGTAAATCATGAGAAATATGTAACTAGTCTTAAGTATATAAAGCGTATACATGTACATTAGGCGTATTATTCAAAATATGCATATTTTAGTATTACATGTACATGTACCATCAAACCATTGCACCTTTATGAGTACCAACATTGGCATATGTAACTTATACAAAGGGTTTGTACGGTAGTTAAAGGCTTTGGAATACTAATTATAAATACACAATAACATATAGGAAAACTATACATTACTTATTCTTCAACATAAAATAAGTGTACTTACTTGATAACCATAAGGCAAACGACAAAATATATATAACCGTCACACACATTTTGTACGGCTGTTTTTTATTCTCCCAATACAGTAGGTCCTATTTCTTTTGCTGTCTTCTATAGAATGAAATAACTAATTGGGAGTGAGCTACTGTACAGTAATTAAATGTATGTTAGTCTTGACCTTGACATAGTATCCATGCACACAGGTCCTGGTAGAGTTTCATATATTTCCTGTCACATGGGCGTAGGAGCGTTTTCAACATTGGGGGGCAAACATTTGGCAACGGGGGTAAAACAATGTTTTTTTATACGTTGTCACCAAGAACTGAAGGCAAGTTGCATATAACGATATGTATTAGATCTAAAATTATTCTTTTCGTCTGAATTATGGGGGGGGGGCAACGATATGTTGCCCCCCCCTCCCCTGTCCAGACATTGGGGGCTGCCCCTGTCCCCCCCCTGCTCCTACGCCCGTGTGTCATGTTTAAGAACTATAAATATTAATATATATTAAGTCTTTGAAAAGTGCCGACACTAACGCAAATTATAAATTAAATTCACCACAAAATAAGTAATGAAGTACATTCGGAAACCACTTCAATTTACTCCTATTGAGCGTTAAAATATTAATATAGAGAAATGATGTAATTTCAAGTGATTTCCACCACAAATTTGTGCTGATAGACTTATACTGATAATGCGGCAAATAATATTTGGGGACAAGGAAATGCATTGGTAAAACTTTGACGGGTTCAATAAGGACCCCTTATTTATTATTGAAATTAATGTTTTTACTGAATGCATTGGGTGGTATTCATCTTGGACGTCGTCTTGGATATTATGGTGATGAAAAATACGCTGGTTGGACGAGAATGGATCCGCACCAAAACGTTGCAATTAATGGAATTTGTCAGATAATCGAACATTTTGATATATAATTAAGCCTGTTTTAGTTACAATGCTAGCGACGTCATGCCGACGTCACGGTTCGATCCAATGCATGGATTGGACTACGCAACGCCACCCAGAACTTAGTCCAGGGAGTTCCCTGCCCTTGATCCTACGTCTTGTTCAGACGCACATTTTGACGGGAACCAGACTACCCAGAACCAATCCACTAACGTCAAGCTAATTTAATTTCCGGCATGGCTTTTCGTCACTCCCACACCACAGGTTATGTGATAAATATCATTAGCTCGCCAGTAGGCATGCTTGCTGTCTCGAACCGGTGATTCTGTACTTTGTTCACTGCATAGCACCGTATTGGTTCTTCAACTAGCTCGTCAGAGGCCCGCTGAATAAAATGTCCACAACTCCTTTCATATAAATTATATCAATCGACAACTCGTGATAGATTTTCTGTGTACCAACGAAGAGACAGAGATACTTAATGTTCTCACATGGAATAATTTGGTAATACCTTTTTGAGAGAGAATTACACCAGAAATTGCTTTGAATTATAGATTGGGATTAGTTACATCCCTAAACAGATAGGAAAACCAATCATGAACTATTCTCCGATCGTTTAAAGTTAGTAGATCACGTTTATACATCCATACCACTACTCAGGGTTGTAAGAGCCATGAATGTTCACATGGTGTATAAAGCACCAAATTTGGCACAGTTGCTCTATAAGTCAGTCTGATGAAAAAAATCCAAAGAGACACTCATGAGAGGCCCTGTCTCCTGCACAAATGAGGCCCCGAAAGGGCATGAGAATCTCCACCTACCCATCAGTATAAATACATGATTATTTGCCTGATTGTCAAGCAAAACACATTTAGCCATAGCATATACTGTGTTGAATGTTAGTGTTTGAAATCTGCTGCTTTTTGCATTAAATGAAACCTGGAATAGAGGCCCCATTGGTGGTTTTAACAAAAAATGAGGCCCGAATTCGGAAAAAATAAAACAAGAGCATGAATGTTCACCTGATGTATATAAATCAACAAATATAGCATAGTTGCACTCCAATTCGACCTTCTATATAAATACTAAGTAAACATGAATGTGAGGCCCCGTGTTTTGCACAAATGAGGCCCCGAACGGGTGCTTGATTTCCCAAATTAATCTGTGTATAATGTACACATTATTATTTTCTCAATTGTTGTGCAAATAATATATAACTGTGATGTACATAATGCTGACTTAGTTATTATCATAATTTACAATCTTAATTAATAATAAAATATGTCAGTGAGGCCCCACTTGTGGTGTTAACGATCTATTAGACTCGCCATCACACTACACAGTCATATATATAGAAGTGCAACAGTTGTTGATAATAAACGATAAAGATTGAGTTACATTGGTATATACAGTGTACATTTATATAAACAATCTGCAATACATACTTAACTATTTCATTTGATAGAAACGAGGCCATAATAAGGTAAATTTATATAAGCAAACCCCCAGAATGTAATAATTATCTTCAAAAATGGAACAATTAAGTAGTAGTATTTTCTCTCCCTTGATGCAATCCCATATGCATAGTGCGTTTGAATGTAGGCATATCAGACGCCTATGACCAATACTTGTAAAATGTCATACATTTGAGGCACTGCTGTGGTTTAAAGAATGTGTATTTGAATTGATAAATAGAACTTGGGGTCATTATAAGTTAAATTAAAATGTGAAAATGGTGCCAATTACTATATTTTGAATGTTTTGTCACTGAATACAAATGGTTTCATGACCTAAAACATTAATATGATTTATTTATGCATGTATTTATTTGTTTATAAATTAAGCCGCATCAATACCTTCAGAATCTTAAATTTAGATACATAGAATGTAAAAAACCGGCTGTTTTTTAAAGAATTTATTGAGGCCCGTAATAGGGTATTCATTTCATGTTATGCATGTACATGTACTTATCCTGTAACAGCCCGATTGCAGCCCTCACCATGGCCATGATAAGTCAACGCGAGACTGCAACAACATACAGTTATGAAACTGTGGATGATGGGAAACGGTGGCATAGAGGTAGGGCGCACGCTTCAGGATCGAGAGGTCCCGGGTTCAACCCTCAACTGGACCACTGGTTAATTTCTATGAGCAAGAAATACCCACATTCTCTGCTCAACCGAGGTGTAAATTGGTACCTGTGAATGTAGTGTTTATTCCTGGGCACCGCAGATCGATGTTGGCTGCCACACCCATTGCAAATAATTTAATAGCTTACGGATGCAAAAACCTATGTTGGTTATGATCATTTTTTTGCTGTTACAAGGCAAC
Organism: Spisula subtruncata; assembly: GCA_963678985.1. Taxonomy (NCBI): domain Eukaryota; kingdom Metazoa; phylum Mollusca; class Bivalvia; order Venerida; family Mactridae; genus Spisula; species Spisula subtruncata. Next base: position 8,626,973 of record OY787666.1, read on the forward strand.
TGAAGAAGACAACTAGGGGCATGCGTTCACGCTGTCATGAGAAAATTGTGTGAAAACAAATAACATATAGATATATTTCCCTTAGTTTTAATATTCATTCTCGCTATTCTGTCGATTTTGATTTTAGTCTATCTCAATTCCAATTCATTTTAACCAGGAACAATATAAACCAGTGTTCCTGTTTTAACTAAACCATGTAAACCGTTGGCAATGCTGTCGCGCAATTATTTGAGAAGCAATGAATCCAATGCATGCATGCGGCCATTTCTAAGATTATGAACGATTCAAAAGAATTTTATTTAGATTTTGCCCATATCTTAATATTTAAATGAACTTTATGCTTCCGTCATCGATTAGTTTAATGCCGAACCCCTACCTGCATGATGCCTAGCATTTCGAATGATATGACTAAGGTCAGGTCCTGATTTTCCATAACACACACCGAGCAATAACAGTATTTACTCACCACCACCTTATTCTACCATTTCCAATGGATATCAGTGTGTGAATTGATACCTGTGAGGGCAGAGGACCTCAATGATGGGTACACACCAACCAGTAGAGAATAAGTCGCAACATGGGAACTCGGACGCATGTTTCCTTAGGCTAATGATCAGGGGAGGTTAAAATGTTCGTGAGAACGAGACTCTATGGGTGAACTTTTGAAAGCGGCCCTTAAAAGCTGAAATCTTAACTCTTAACTGTACTAGGCACATACAATCATGCCTCTAGACATACCTCAAATGTTTGACATGTCTATTTCATACTCTGGCTCTGTGGTTTACCTTTTACTCATCGACACATATATTTCAGGTTCTATTGGTTATATAAAACTTATTGTCACACATTTTCCTGTCTACGCTGTCAACCAACGTCAAAATCAATTGCTTTAGTAAGGCCATACCAAATCGTTTTCTCATTAAGCGTCCGAGGACGGATAGGTTTGAGCATTTTGGGAAAGAAAAAAACAACGAAAATTGTAACCTCTTATATCTTCAAAATCCATTTAGATATGGCTTACACACTTATCATGCTTGTTCACCAACATGTCGCCAACCCCTGCACAGCAGTAGGTTTCATAGAAACAATTTTTCAGCTACATTTTGTATTTCTTTAAGTTATCATGATTGACAATGCTTTAAAGCTATATTTGTTAGCCATATAACAATGAGCAAAGAAGTTGTTTTTTTCGATTGTTTTTTTTTGTCTCAAGAAAGCTAGATAGGTTTTCGAACTTAGGACGGACGCTAAACGAAGAAACGATGTGATATGGACTAACTCTTGGTTCAATGGGGGACCTGTCACTCTTTGGCACAGTCTTCAAGCTTTGTTTGCCACCTAATTTCCATTCAATTTGGCACATTTACATTTGGCTCAATAGGGTCGATACACCTGTCAGTCCTAGCTCAATGAGTAACTGTTAGGGCCTCATGTACAGATATTCTGGGTCCATGGTATGACAAACACGTTGAAATAATACATTAATGGGTGCACTGCTAATGTAGAAGGTAATTTGTATTTTGTGTTACCGGGGTACATGACACTACTTCAGTAATGCATGGTCATGAGGTACATGTTACCTCCTAAATACTTTATCATGTACTGCGAATCCATGGCTCCATGGAGTATCTGTAAAGTAGGCTCGTTCTGGGTCCTAAAACTACAACCATTCCTTGCGGTGTACCAACTTCCAGTCAATACTTTCATCTACATACACTTTCAAGCACAACTATAATCATTAGGAAGAGCAATGCTAGTGCGCAATGCAGTTTGGAAGGTGCGCGATAAAACATCTGTTACAAAACATAAATACATAATGGCAAGTATTGAACTAATATTGATAAACATTCATATTCGTTGTACAACACAATATTATGTTTTATCTCATCGATTTGTGCAATGAATATTCGGTATTAACATACATGCGACATGTTGAAAATTCGAATATTATGTATATTGTAAACAATAATGAAAAAAAAAATTGACTTTGCTGAATTATTTCCTATTTACCCCATAATGGGCTTCAGGTGAATTTCAAACCACATACGGGGCCTCATATCCACACTTACTATTTAAAATGTGGTTTAGCTCATAAGCCAACATTCAGCACAGAATATATTTCTGTTACAGATACTTTGATTAAATCTATAAGTACATATAAATATTTTAATATTGTTTCTATACATAATGAATTCAATCCATTTTTCAAAATAGATATGACCCTTAATAGGGCCTCAATTCACTAAATGTAATCAAATATCAGTTATTTACTGTATTATCATGTATTATTGGTATAAAATATGCTTGTATTTGAGTAATAGATTAATTTACTGATTTATTTTCTATTGTGTCTATTACCAAGTCTTATATTTATGTTGTACCCACAATGGGGCCTCATTTTCACATTGAAACTATCATTAAAGTATCAATATAGTAAATTTTCACATGCAACAAAATATAAATCACTTTTACAAATCATTTGTTACCCATTTTAGATACATTCGTGTGTCTTACAGATTGAATTGTGAACCTCTTAAATTCATCCACTTTTTTCATGATAACAAATGTCCTTTTAAGGGCCTCAATCAATAAATACATTGTATTTTAAATCAATTAAAATGTATCATGAGCATCACTGTGTCAACTGGATTACATGTTATTGTTGTCTTGTTCAATAATTCATAATACTGATATTAAGTATAAAAACTAGTTTTTATTTCATGAAAATTTTCACAATTACCCCTTTCGGGCCTCATATTTGCAACAAAACATGTATAATAGTGGCATTTATAATACAATATATCAGATATGTACTTGTTTTGGACATTCAAATTCAAATTTTAGTGAATTTCTATAAAGTTTTAAAAAAATGAGCGTTTTCATATTTTTAGTGTGCACATCAATTTAACTTGATGGACCCTATTTGGGGCCTCATATATGCGAAATAAGGGGCCGAACAGGTTGTCTCTTTCACTTTTCTGGAAGCCAATATATTTATTGTTATTTTGTGAAAGTTTGGTGCTTTATACACCTTGTGAACAAAACGACCATTTTTTGGTTCTTACAACCCTGAGTACACCTGAATGAACGAAAACAAACAATTTTATGACATTCGGAACTACTTTGTCATTTACATCTGTCATTTTACAAATGACTCACTGGTTCGCAGCTTTCCTGATGCCCGGTGCTTAAGAAAAGCGCTATCGAGCGCCTTCATTCAGTCACATCCAGTTGTCCGTTTCCTAAGCCAAGCGCTACGTAGCACTTTCCACGGGAGTTATTACATGCATTATAATTATATTTAATTGAACGGGAGATAACTGAGTGAAGCCAAAAATATTTCGTCTTGCATTTGTAGCCTAGTCACGTGGTATTGCTTCACTGTATACGAGTATGTCTGAACAACTTCATGAATGAGAAGTTTATATTGGAAAGATAACTCCAATGAGAATAATATGATTAAAATGTATACACTTATCTCCCTTTGCAAGAAAAACTGTCTGACACTCACACTTTACGTATGCTAAAACATGCTTTTTCAACTTCATTTTGGTCATTTCGAATTTTCATGTAAATATGCTCACAAGGAGCGCCTTATGATACATATTTCAAATATCATTAGTAAGGCACTTACGACCTTCTCATTCTAAGCCAGTGATTTATATTGAAGTGCAAATGAACTTACTTGACTCTGCCCCTCCACCCTCGCGGTATATGTACCACAAGTTATGGACCTCAGAGTGATCTGTACTGGGCTGGTGTGTATACAGCATCTTTGTAATTTCAGGTGTCGGTTCCCTAAGCAAAGCGCTAGGTAGCGTTTTCCATGGGAGGTAATCCATGCCATCTAGTCTATAATTAATTGAACGGTAGATAAATGAAGGCGCTCGGTAGTGCTTTGCTTAGGCAACGGACTCCAGGTCTTGATCGTGACATACCAGAGCCGTAGAAATAACAATGATTTATCGGAAATAGCATCTAAGTTGAAAAAATATTTTGACTTCAGTTCAAACATTGTCTTGTGTTTACATATTTATATTATGCAAACTATATTTTCTCCGTATTGATGAAGGGTAACCATCGACTCGTGGTACAAAGAATAAACACTGTCTCGGCTAAAGATTAGGCGATAAGGTCCGAAGTCATCCCGCGGAATGCGCTATTCCATCTATTTTTTAGCTCGCAATCTTCTCCAGTATATTTTAACGCTTACACTGACCAGGGCGCTAAAGCTCCCTGTTCAAAAACGGATCACATACAATAATACAAATGTACAATTTCAATCGGTACACCATTCACTCCCGGGTCACTCACACACACAATGACTCACTCATTCACTCATTTATCTTCTCACTCATTTACCCACTCACTCCTTTACCTACGCATTCATTTACCCACTCACTCATTTACTTACTCACTCATTTACCCACTCACTCATTTACCCATTCACTCATTTACCTACTCACTCATTTACCTACTCACTCATTTACCAACTCACTCATTTACTCACTCACTCATTTACTCATTCACTTATTTACCCACTCACTCATTTACCCATTCACTTATTTACCTACTCACTTATTTACCTACTCACTCATTTACCCACTCACTCATTTACCTACTCACTCATTTACCCACTCACTCATTTACTCACTCACTCACCTAATCAATCAATCACCCAAGCACTCACTCAGATTAAAAGCAATGTAACATTCAATTACAAATTATTCTGAACAGCATAGCATAGTCTTTATATACTTACAATGTAATACCTATGGCCGTTATTTCTATTTAATTGTGTTCATGTGAGTCGAATCTTTATCAAGTAGTTTTGTCATCCTGCATCTTCTCGGCGGGGACATGGACATTTAATTTGTGGGGGTTTTGCTTATATTTGGGCATTGCGCAGTGTAGAACTTTGTGTTGTGGTGTTTCCGATTACTGTGCTCGGCTGGTTATGTTGAGTGCTACCTTCCCTGTCTGATTTCTTCATACCTTTTATTGCATTCATATTGATGTCATACCAGCATATCAGGTAGTACGTACGCCTACAGTTTGCAAGCTCGAAGTCAGATTAAACAAGGCGGTTGAATATGGTGGTACCTAGTCTACCCGCCCCCCCCCCCCCCTATTTTGTTTTATTAAAACACTTGTTTGTTTTATATAGATGTTGATTGGACGATTTTAATATAGTTTGATAAGATATATCTTTTGATTCTTTAAGAGAACGAAATATGAATATTCATTTTTGAAGGCAAAACAAGTGTTTATAGATAATGCACCCATTGTATAAATAAGGGGGGGGGGGGAGGTCCAACAATTCGAAAATCCTTGGCCTTTGGTTGGACAAAAAGCAAGATAAAATGTAAGTTATTAAATAGATCGAACTTCAAATTCCTGTTTATAAACATAACATTATTAATATGATAATTTGACTTCCTAGTTACAACAGTATGTTTGATTTCGAGTTAAGTTTGGGTTAAAACCACGTAAAAACCCGGTCATGTTGAACGTACATTTCTGAAGTACCGGAAATGCGCAACATACCAGGAAGAAATGAGTAGAGAAATGACGATGAACAGTGTGCACATACCACGTGACTTTTAAGCTAAGACTACAAGAAAAACTATATCAACAAAAAAATAAAAGCAACTGTATTTGACCGATTTTAACGAGATATGTTCGAGGCTTAAGTGCAGTATGAACACTAACGTTACAAATGCAACACGTTTTTGAAACAGGACACAGTTTTTGCCCGAAAGTAACTCAACTGCATGGATAGTCGGTTCAAGTGAGTCAATTTCGGGTAAACACAGTTCTATTGAAACAGATGTCTACTTGCAGCCTTAGCCAAACACCACGTGGTGTGTCCACCCAGATGAAGAAAGATAAAAGAACAACATAATGTTGTTAATACCCCACATGTTTCGCCGTGTTGCCTGCGTTAGAGGTCTTACTCTTTAAGAAAAAATACATGAGCGACCAAGGTTAAACCAATATTTACATTGACAAGATTCAGGCATCTTCCTAGGAGATGTAGTAAAACAAATGAATGCGGAAAAAAGAATAAGTAGGTTTTCTATTCATTTTTTCATAACGTTGAACACCAAGTATAGAACGGCGCTCAGTAGACATAATACACATAGTTTGTACGGATTTTATCGAGTTTACTTCATTGGCAGGCCATTGACCTTTGAACAGTTTCTCTCCCATTGTTTTTTTTTAAATACTCATATAAATTCAGTAATAACAAGTTTTTGCACACAATATGCTACTATGCACGAACATTTTGGGTCCAGACACCCACATATCAATATAATCATTTTGTACAAAATGCTGACATGAATGCACGGAATTTCGGGTCCAGGAATCCATAGATAATGGGATTGATCACGTGATTGATGAAATAAAGACGGAAGAACAGGAAGTAGATCGTCTTCTCGCTGTGATTCATATCTTCCAAGATGCCGTCAGATTTGGCAATAAACGACAATAATGTCATGTACAATATTGTTGTGATTATAAACACTACGGTCAGAATAAACATGATCAGTGTCTTCCTGTGGATTCGTGAGGATATAGCTTTCTGATCCAATCGTTTCTTGAGTTGCTGAGATTTGGTCCTTGTCTTAGCTTCACTGTTGGTTCCATTGCGCTTCATGTTCATTTTGCGTTTTCCTGCGTCAGCCGAATCAGTTTGCATGGTACCCGCTCCAATGTCAGAATCATTTAATACCACAGCCGAGCCGTCAATGTCATCTGTCATCTCCACAGACAGATTAACTGTTTCTGGTTTAGTGGTACTGTTAGTATTATCTACGTCTGAAGACATGCCTGAATCATTGAAAGTAACAGAGACCGGAGATTGGATTGACTTTGGATCATTTGGGACTGTAGGCATCGCTGATCTTATGCTGCTTTGTCGTTCACGTCTGTTTTGGAATAGTCGTTTTGCTACAAATACGTAGAGTCCAAACATTATAACCAAACATAAAGACATAATTCCTTCAATGGACAGTGAGTAATTGTATGGATGTTTTGTTTCCGTGTAAGCTTCGTCCTTCTCACAAACTGTCACATTTATTGTAACATTCTTGTAAACTTTTTCATGGGAATGGATACCCCAAAAGATCGGTACCGGACACGCAAGTACCGAGGAACAGAAGAAGATAAGACCGCATATGATCAGAGCCGCCTTTGGTCTTATCTGCCAACCGAACGGGCGACACACTTTCAAGTAACGATCGATTGAAATGGTAAGAAGGCAGAACGCTTCGGCACACACGGTAAACATGTTGAAGAAAGATTTGATTTTACACACCGTTGGGAACGGGTATTTGTACCAGTGTAGGTGGGTAACAATTTCACCAGGCATGGTGGTCACGCTGCTTATAATGTCAACAAACGCCAAACACAGGACAAAGTACCGGAAGTTGCAAACCTTGTAACGGAATAGAAATACGTAAATCACAAACAGATTGCCAAAGAATCCAAAAAACATTTCAATACCAACAAACACAGTTACTGGTAAAACAACCATACGCATTTCATCGTTAAGTTGTTCAACTAACACACCATAGTCCGGCTGTGTGATGTTGCTGATGTTTTCCATATTTCAAGACCGTCCTTTTAATATTTCTCGTGTTGTATTTCTCTTGTTGTATTTCTCGTGTTGTATTGTTCTTGTTGTATTTCTTGTGTTGTATTTCTCTTGATGTATTTCTCGTGTTGTATTTCTCTTGATGTATTTCTCGTGTTGTATTTCTCTTGTTGTATTTCTCTTGTTGTATTGTTCTTGTTGTATTTTTCTTGTTGTATTTATCTTCTAGATGCCGTGTCAGAACATCTTTATTGTATTATCTTGTTTAAGTTCAACCAAAATCGCCGTTCTGATTGTCTGGCGTGTCTTGCTTAAGTCGTGCTTAATAAATCCACTCAATATAGGTTGGTATAAATTGTAGATAGTTGCCAACTGTGAATTATATTTTGCAAGATTAACCGTATTATCCTTCTTTTTCTTCAAGTTCTGTAAGCTCTTTATGACTTTTTCTTCCTTTATGTCCAGAAAGCGAACGTCTAGAATACCTCACTCCAATTTTTTCTCAAAAACGAACAATAGCACGTACTGTAGTACTAATCAAACTTGGATGCAACATCATCATCACTGACTGAAGACAAATGTCATTATACGTAAGTTACCAACTGTGTACATTTCACAAGATCGTCTTTATTCAATGAAGCTTTTTTCTCTCGTGTTTACGTCCTCGAATAAGCGCTTACAATATTTCACTTCGCGTGTTCTCTCAGAAAGAAACCAGAATCACACATATATGAATTACAAACTTTGTATGAACATGATCCATGATACTAACACTCGAACGTACTTGTTCTCATTCTGAAGCCTTATCCAATGTCATTATAAAACTGTTTTGTACTATTTTATATTATCTTTTGTGTCGTGCAATTAAGATTTCAAAACAATTAGTCTACGAGATAATACAAAGTGCACAATGAAATGCATGACCAAACAATTTATATGCTAATCCCGATGCGATTCGATGAAAGGGGCGATACGTATCTACATACGTATACTACTCAAAATCATATACGCATGTATTAGGCATCCAATTATTACAGTTGTCCATTTTTTGTTCCTTGTTAACTATTGATGAAGACAACGTAATGCAAATACCGTAGGCCAATGAGGTGGTGTGCAAACCATGAAATATATCATGGTAGATCAGACTTTCATTAAATGACAATGATTTTGGGTGACGTACGTTACTTGTACATTGAAATACTACGTTGTGTCGTGTCATGTTGTGTCGTGTCGTGGGGCGGCGTGGCAATTCTAATAATATGTAATTGTTTCTTTCTTATGAAATCCAAATTTGCTGTTTCTGTCGACGACAACCTTTCCTTTCCATTTTATCATCATAAGTCAAACAAACATGCAACATCACCATTGGCGAATATTTGGTGACCCCTATTGAATTATGAGTAGTTTACCTTCACATAAATGCGTACTTGCATTTTTTTGCTTCCTTGTCTTCAGTTTCAGTATAAGTATCAAGTGGATGTACTTTAACCAGAAATACACTTACGTACTGTTCGAAGCAATATACACAATGTACTAGTAGATAACTTCCGTAAACATGTGATATGTAAACCAGTTGATGATTTAGTATAATCGTACCGGTAGTATAACATGGCTCCTTTAATGATTCTGAGAAAATGAGTGAATGGGATTTGTCTACACTCGAAATGTTGACTTCTAGAAGTTTTAAGTGTAATAGTGAGTATATCGAGGGTTGCCTGCAAGACTGTCGTTAATACTTATGATTAAAGAAGGGCATACGGCAGTCTTGCAGGCAACCCTCGATATGATAATGTAATTATTAATAAGGGAGACAATTGTGTTAACAAGCAGTAGGCTAGTACAGTCGGTAAAGCAGTTGCCCTGTAAGTGAAGGGTCCTGGTTTTGAGCCCCGACTGTCCATCGTTGTCTATTCTCACCCTGCTACACATGAAATCGTCTATAAAACAGACCCTACATGCATGTCTTAGAAGCATTGTCAGCCCATGAATTGCGTGGAGACAAATGCTCTGATTACTAACTTAATGGAACTGAATTGTATATAGCATTCTTAAATCGATTTTGAACTTGTTTCACGGTTTCTTGAAATAAATAACGTAGACTGGAAATGGAAACATTTTCTTAAAGGCAGAAAACTCAAGCAAATTTCTGATAATCGTAGCTACTCGGGTCTTTCCGTTATGATTCCGGAACGTCCGAGGGGTCCCGATTGACTTTCTGACTGCACCAATTTACTCTGTAAAACGCGTACGCTGTACGATCGCTTGACATTGTGAAAAGAATGCAGTCAGATTGCATTGTTTAAACATGTTTAGAATCATTTACAGGATTTTACAAGATTTCACAATGTGAGTTCCGTTAAACTAAAAAAATATAGTCCAATTACTATTATTAGGGACAATAGTTTGTATAAAATACTGTTAAAATAAATTCCACTCAGTCTTTAATATATTTCGCTCAAAAAGCTTTGCCAGAAAATACAAATATTTTCTCTTTATTTTTTTTTTGGACAAACATAATAATTATTAAAATAAAAGACAACACATCATTATTTATAAAAGAGCTCATTGTAGTTTTTGATAAAGCCTTCTGGGCGAAATATTAAAAACCGAGTGGAAATTGAACAGCGTTATAATGTGTTAGTTTGTCAGCGAAACTAGAAGTGCAGATAAAACCATGCTTTTCAATGGTGTTTGGTGATCAACAACAGTAGATCTATATCAGATACTTGTTCAACTTCACCATCCATCCTGTTGTTTCAAACACCAAACTTTATTTCCATTATCAAACTTTATATCTAACAATTAACTTTAAACTGTATTCTGACTGGACTAATAAACTGCTGACATAGCTATTTGTGATTTTTATCATTGTGCACGTAGACCAATGACTTTAAATGTTGACTTCCTGTTTATACAAAAATGTTAACGGCTTCATATGAGGGACATAGTAATATGTTCAGTTTTGTGTGCACTTGGTTTGTACCCGGGCGGTCCTGGTTCGATAAACGACGGTAGCGGAAGGTCGATTAACTTCAACAACAACCGGACAAAGTCTGCATATGAAGGAACTCGATCCTTATCCTTATATGTCGTACCCGACCCTATCGGGGTGTCGTACTCAGGGCTGCCTTTGGAGACACCCAAGCAGTATATTCACTGACCTAACCGAGTGACATTGTGTCGAGGACAACGTATTTGTTTGGTAGTTATTTCATTCGAGCAGTTCGTTTCAAATGTTAAGAAATATGAAAGTAATTTGAAATACAAATGTAAAATTGTAGAAGACTTTTATTGATATACTCCATGGCGGATCCAGGATTTCCGGTTAGGGGGGCGTAAGAAAAAATATAGGGTCCATGGGGCCGCAGGGCCCCTGGTGGGTCCAGGGCAAAGCCCTGGTAGGGGTCCCAGGGGAAAAAGCCCCCCCCCCGCAATATCCTGAAAAATAGCAGTTTAGATAACATTTGAAAGTCATTACTTAAGTACTAGTTAGTACAATTATTCTCGAGTCTTCGATGATCAAAGTTACTAAATAAGGTGGGAGCAAACATTTGAGATGGGAGATGGGTGGGGACATTCAATTGCTATAAGCGTAACTATGATGGACATTCTATTCTATTTTTACCAAGATCTAAAAACTAATTTTAGACACACAAAAAACGTTACTTTGGCAAGGTTATCTTTTTTTGTAATTGGAAGTTGCATGTATAACAAAGCCTACCGACAAATAACCATACAACAGAACAGTGATAGTCGTGCCTTAATGTGTTTCGGCTGTTGATAATCGGACGTCATTTGTCATTTAACGTAAAGACACACGACAATACATGAACTTGTGAGGTGAGATCTTGCTCGGATTGAGATGCTCTGGGAGATCGGGACCTAAGCCTCTGGCAAAACAGAACAAAGAAAACATGTTGCTTGTGACATGGTGGTCATTTCATTCCGAAGAGATCAAGAGTGTACAGCTACAATACGCCAACAATTATAAACAAACAACATTATAGTATTTTAGTACTACAGCGAATGTCGTAACAGTTCTGTCAAAAACCAGACCCTCAAGGTCGCCTACCGGAAGCAACAATTCCTGACACACTTGTTGTTGTCTCAAATCTCGACATGAGCACCTTCCGGAAGTGAGGATCCATAATGCCGTATATCAGCGGATTGATCATGTGATTAATGAAATAAAACCGGAAGAAGAAAAAGTAGACAGCTTTCTCTGCGTGATTCAATGTCGGCAAGATTCCGCCGGCTATGAAGGATAGAAGTGTTATATACAGGATCGTAGTGAGAATGAACACTATTGTTAAAATAAACATGATCAAAGTCTTCCTACGAACTCTCGACGCCATTTCTCGTCTGTCGAGAGATTTTCTACGACGTTTTCTTAAAGTTTTCCTCTTATGTTTGGTTTTGTGTGTCTTGCGTTTGTCATTCCCTCCTCCTGGGTGTCTGTCACTGTCGTGAGAAGTTAAAGTGTCGTCCGTAGTGTGGTCATCGTCAACGCTAATTTTAAAAGCTGGTTTCTTGTCTTTACTGGGTACCAGTGCGTGTCCAGTATCGCTTGATTCTGGCTTAGTGCTTGACTCCAGTACATCCGACGAGGCACCAGCCAAGTAAGTGGAATTCATGAAAGTCGCCATTTTAGTTGAAGTCCCATAATACTTCCGTTTATCTCTAAATAGTTTCCTAGCAACAAACACATACATAACAAACATGACTAGCAACGAAATGGACAAAATCACGTAGACTCCAATAGTGTAGTGATGTGGAAGTTCCGTATCTTTGTATGCTTCATCTGTTTCACACACTGTGACGACGATCGTTCTGTTTTTATAAAGTTTCTCGTCCGTTTGAACACCCCACAGTATGGGACATGGCAGAGCCACAATGAATGCAAGGACATATATCGCTGCACAAAGCATTTTGGAGACCCTAGGCTTAATCTGCCAACCAAAGGGACAGCAGACTTTCCTGTAGCGGTCGACGCTAATAGTCAACAAACAAAATGCCACTCCTGTTACGGTGAATATATTGAAGAAGGATTTCACTTTGCAGATATAATTCCATCTGTAATCAAACCAATGAGTCTGTGTCAGCATCTCACCAGGCATGGTTGTCAGGCAACTTGTAAGGTCCAGGGTTGCCATGCACAGAACGAAGTGCCGGAAATTGCAGACATGGTAACGGCATGAAAATACGTAAATGATCAGAATATTTCCGAAAAATCCTAAAACCGTTTCTATGCCAACAAAGGCAGTTACTGGAACAACAGATTGCGTCATTTCGTACTGCATCTCATTGAATAGATCTTGGTCGGTTGGTTCCATGTTGACTGTTTTAATAGATCCACTGGTGAATTAACCAAGTAGTAGTGTCCAAATCCGTGGTTCTTTAGTGATCAAATTAACCAGGTGTGTCGCAGGTGACTCGTAGACTCGTGTTTAGCTTTTATCAAACTCTGAGGATAAACTAACTAAACGATGTTGCTAATTGTTTGGTCGAAGAAGTAATTGTTTAAGTCCAAATTCATCACAGTCAGAGTTCTAATTTCACATGTCATGATGTTTTCTTAGAATAGTCTATTGCATCCAGAGAAAGTGCAACAATTATAAATGTAATTACAAGTAATTTTTTATGATATCATATTAATTAATGTGATAGTCCTCGACACTAAGGTCATTAACAATGTATTTATCACCAAGACTGCGAGTATTGTTCAACAAATGATGAATTGATAAGTGTCCAAATCCGGATTTCATCCCTTTTCCGTCAAATTTCAAACTTTTAAAATGAAACAATGCTCTCACACACTGTAAACAACTTCAAAGCTTCAATTGTGCGCGTATCCTGTTAAGGTCAGCTCGTTCGAAGTTTGATGTTGTTTGTTTGTTCCTAAGTAAATATGCTTAAGGTGCAGCTTCATTCAGTAGTGGGGAGCGGTGACCTAGAGGTAGGACGCGCGCTTCGGGACCAAGAGGTCCCTGGTTCGACCCCCCTCTGGACCGCTGGTTAATTTCTCTTAGTAAGACCCACATGTTCCACTCCACCATGGTGTAAAATGGTGCCTGCGATGGTAGTGTCTATTCCTGGGCGCCACAGAAGAGAAATAGTCTGCCAAGGGACACACGAGTGTAGGTTTCCATATGTAGCCCAATGACCAGGGGAAGTTTAAATGCATTTAGGGTGCTTGAGCGGCCTAACAGCGGAAAAGAGTCCTAGAAAATTGGTAACTTAATTGTTTTAACATGTGGGAAGGAACATTTGTGTGACACAAAGAATCCAGGTGATATACCATAGGAGATACCATGTTACTTCCCGAAATACGTCCGCCATCTTAGTGTGTCCAGGCCGGTTCACGGAAAATTCCAACCGGTGCGGTCAAGGAGAGATACGATAACATGTCTCTCCCAGAATACAATCCTTGGTTCGCGCCCAACCCCGATGTATACTCCGAGACTAGTCAACGATGTTACAACAATGTATCTGGTGTATCGCTAGTTGGGTTGGAAAACTGAAAACGCATTTCAAGAATTACCATGTTCCAGTTGATTTGGAGCCAAAACCATTCAAACACCGTGTCACCAACATGAATAAATCCTTTGTCGTTACCCATCCAGTTACTGCAGGTAGCATCAGAACGCTGAATGTAAAACTTATATAATATGTATGTGGATATGCAAGTTAGAAATTAAGGCCATGGAATAGCGGTATGTCTTATAACTGGTCAATTATATAGATAATTTTAAGTCGATTTTAACCGTAGTGTAAGGGAACATACACAATCTGACTAAACTACAATGATCTTTCTATGGTAATATGTAGTAAAGTGTATAGAGCTATATTCGAACAGTCATTTAATGTCAAAATAATTACTTGCATCGTTTTTAGTATGATACTAGACTACCTTAATTGCAAATAAAAACTTTGGATGGGTTCCGTGTACTTTGATTCAATCGTTGAAAAATAGACGATTCTTATAATTTCAAAGGTTCTTCTAGAACACTTTCGTATGAAAATGAACATTTCGCATGTCCAATAAATCACAGAGAGAGTTTCTGTTAAAACAGAAGCCAAAACATGCTCTAATGGATATGAAAGCACAATTGTTTTTCAGTTTTTGAAACATATCAAATGTGAAATAGCCTGGTGTCCGTTGCCTAAGTAAGGCGGTACGTAGCGCTCTCCACGGGAGGTTACTGGAGGTAACTGAATAAAAGCGCTCGGTAGCGCTTCGCTTAGGCAACGGGCACCTGCTCTAATTACTAGCGATAAACAAAAAACATGCGACAGGTCAGAAAAAATCCCACAGTATTTTTATATGATGTTATTATTATCTTATCATGAATATTTACTTTGTGTCAAAGGTTTCACACTTTTACCAGCCCGGTATAATAGAGAGGTTGTTTTGTTTTATCTGTTTAAAACTTCCTCATAGTTTGGTAGATAAAACATTGCTATCTGTCCATATATGTAGATATATTAGGGTGTTTGTGAATAATCCCATTTTTATTAAATTTCTTCTTATTATGAAAGTTTCAGTTTGTTTATAGAAAAAAACATTACAGCACACGATCCAAAATAATTCACTTGAGATCCATCGAGAAACACTCTTCAATAAAAGATATGGACCGCTTTCTGTTCTGGTTTAATGTCCATTATCCTGCAAACTTGTGTTTTGTGGTGAAGTGTTTGTTTTCGATATGCTCTGTTGTGTTGCGCTACGATTAGTAACATCTGCGCTATTACGTTGCGTTGCGTTGAGATATGTTGTAAATCTGTTGCGCTGCATGATGGGTTCCTGTCGTGTGCACGTTTTGTTATTTTTGACTGGGTTGTGTCATGTCGGGTTCCGTTGTGTTATGTTGAGTTGGGCTGTGAAACATTGCCTTGTTCTATGGTGTGTTGCTTTGTTTTAAAAGTTGAATCGGGCTGATCTGTATTGCGCTGCGTTGCGTTGCGCTGCGCTGCGCTGCGTTGCGTTGCGTTGCGTTGCGTTGCGTTGCGTTGCGTTGCGTAGCGTTGCGTTGCGTTGCGTTGTAGTGATAAGTGTGGTAATACAGAGTATATTTTATTTCATATGTATTTTATTTCATATTTTATACATCATTATTGACAGATTAAAATTACATTCGAGTGGTTTGTGTGTCTGTTTTCTTGAAAACATTAAAACTACACTGACAATACACAGGTAAAATATGGTTACAATGTGTGTATGTAACCATACTTTGTCTGAAAGCATTTTACAAGAAAGTGTCCAGTATATAACAAGTGAATGATATCAAACTTGACAATGAGGCAACTCAAATACTAGAAAGACGCACTAGTTGGAACCAGGAACTGGACGCAACACGGCACAACAGAAAGTTATACAAACCAAACTTCGCTGTCTAAGAACGACCTTATGAGGTCACAAGACGTTTCTTATGAGCCTATTTTCATGAAAATCGGAACTTGTCATGTTGACCAAAATGAAGTTGAAACAGTTTGGTTTACCATGAGAAGAGTTATTTTCGGACAATTTTTTTCTCATTCTAAGCCAGAGAATTCGACTTAGAGCTTAACACTAAGACATGTCATAAAAACAACATCAAATGCTTTACATTTTTATTTGTGTATATACTAATCATTTTATAATTTAATTTAGTCATTTTAATGTAGGAAGCATGCATGGTGACCCTAAAACGGCATTGCAGGGGTTCTGTGTTTTTGTGGACTAATAGTATTTTAATGAAAACATTCAGCGTTTTTTAAACAGTTTTCGCATAGAAACAAGAACTGAGTTCTAAACGAAATGAAATACAATGTAATGAAATGGTGAGCTATATCACTTTAGGTTCACATTGCGAATGCAATGTTTAGTCTGGTTGCCGATACCTAAATCTTACATTACATTACAACTGTAAGATTTGGGACAGGGAACCAGACCAATTCAATAATAAGAATGAACACATGGAATAAATAATCAATAAAATCATATCGATGGCTTAGAATGAGAAGGTCGTAAGTGCCACTTAGATAAAGCATCACAAGGCACTTCTTATGAGCCCATTTTCATAAAAATCTGAACTTGTCATGTTGACCAAAATGAAGATGTAACAGTTTGTTTTACCATAAATAAAGAGTAAATGTCAGACAGTTTTTCCGTGTTTTCTCAAAATATCGATTTGGTAGTTACGACCTTCTCATTCTAAGCCATCGACATGGTGATCAATTCATGGCTTAACATGATGTTTACGTACTAATCATCGTCTTCATTATAATATATAATATACAACAGACCCTAACTGAAGGACCACCTTAATTATAAGACCATATGACAATAATAATAATAATAATAATAAACAGTTTCACTTAAGAGTGATTCATGCCTAGTGTTTGATAGTGTTTGACTTCGATGGTGAAATTATTACTACTAGTTGAACCGTGTAGGACTAACATACATTTTAGTACATTTATAAGCTAACTGGAATATTTCTAAAATAAAGAGGGTTACTTACCAACAATAAAAAACAAACTAAACTAAAACATTTCGTAACTATACACATTAGTGTGATTTTGATTTTCAGTGTTTTATTTGATAGATATTTTAGGGCAGTTTTTATAATTAGAATAACAATGGTTACATAGATTTATATTGTAAATGTTTAATGAAAATGTGATTTGATAGTCTCTTATAATTCTTTTAGAATGGCTTCGTACTGTGATATATGTTTTGTAAATTGTATAGTTTATGTGTACAGAGATGAGACTTAAATAAAGATATATATATAAAAAAAAAAAAAAAAAAAACTAAGGCGCCGAACACCGAAATAATTCAAATAAATCAAATCAAGTCTAATTATACCACACGTTGTCCACTTTGTATTTAGGGTAGTATATTTTAATCATGCAAATTCTTAGCAAATATTTTCAGCAGAATTGGGGGAATAGAAACTTGAACATTTTAAACAAAACAATGCAGTTTTATTGGTATAATTAGCATTTGAAATGCCTTTGACCATTGAACAAACGAAAGCATTATAACAAAAGTTTAACCAAAGTACACTGAGTTTCAGCATATTAGCCAATGATAATATGTTTTACAATCGAATAACCAAATGACATTGAGGTTTGAGCATATTAGCGCCAATGTAAATATGTTGAACAAACGAATGTCCAAAGAACATTTTGTTTGAGCATATCGTCCAATAAAAAAACGTTTTACAAACAATTGATATAAGGTTATTGAGTTTTGAGCATATCAATCAATGAAAATGTGCTTTGCAAACCATTCTCTAAAAGACATTGTGTTTTCAGCATTTCAGTCAGTGAAAGTAATACTATGTTTTACAAATGATACACCGACGATCTTTTGAGCATATGAGCCAACGAAGCTATGGTTGTCAAATATTTGACTAAATAAAAGGTGATTGTGGGGATCAGCCAATAAAAAAATGTTTTACAACCGATTGGCATATAGAGGTCACTGTGTTTGGAGAGGGTTGGCCAATGAAAACATTCTTTACTAAAAGTCATTGCATTAGCTGCCAATAAAACACGTTTTTCAAACGAATAAGTTATAAGGATGGAGCATATAGTGCTTTGTTGTGAACTTATTTGTGAACGGTATAATGTCATTGCCATAGTATTAGGCATATATGTTGATACATTGTGTAATACATAAAACAATCGTAGATATCCTAATAAAACATTAGTACAATAGGTATATATTACTGTTCACTTGACACACTTCTGGTAGCAAGTGAAATAACTAACGTGACACGAAACGTTGGGCTTGAACCCACTATATACAGTTAATAGTTTATACATTAGGCATTATGCCCGCGAGTAAACAAATATACACACAATATGTACATAAAAACATAATTACATACATATTACAAGGTCAACAATCAATATATTGCTTAAATAAAGAAGAGTAGAAACCCGCAATATATCAGAATATCACACAAGTTTACACAGTGTATAATGTATATCTACAAACATAAATATAGTCAGCGGTCAAAAATATATAATGATTACTAATTCTGGTTAACTTATTCATAAATTATAAACGATACCAGTCAATATTTCGCATACAGCGGGAGAGGAACCAACACAATACGTTATCCATAGTACATATAATACTGATTTCTAATTTCAAAAGCTTTAAAAACATACATAGCTAATCGTCTATTAACATTAATATTTTGAGAGGTTAACATTTCTATAAATTTTACGCAAGTAAAAAGATTTATTAACATCATACATTCGAAAATATACCCTACACATGCATGTGGCACTATATTAAGCATGTGCTAACCTTGCCCACTCTTACTCCAAGATCACACCATTATATATATGAGTCCATCTCCAGGAAAACCGGGCTTAGTGACAAAATTGTGAACATGTTGATAATATATGGTTAGAAAGAGGAGACTTTTGTGAACAATTTCTGAAAATAAGAACACATTAGTCCATGCACTCACAAAGTTATAGACTTTTTAAACCATGCACTACTGCCTACATTTTGAGTGACGTCGCGAACGCCATTCTCTACGTTTATGACGTAACGTCAACTGGCATTTCAAAGACCCAGTATTTGATAATTTTTTGACGTAAACTTTTTAAATTGTGACACATTTTAGAATCATATTCCTTTTTTAAGAAAACTTGTCCTATCTGTGAATGTTTGCTTACAGGGGAAAATAGCAATTGTTTTAGCCACTTAACCCTTGTTTTCCTTGACAGGAGTACTTTTTAGAAACAGATCATCATAGCAATGACAGAATACAACTTAACACAATTTTAAAGAAAACTTGAAGCTAATGGATTGTACTATACTATCCAATTACTTAAATATGAAATCAACGGACACGACTTTTTTCTCATTTTAGACATTTTTCTAAATCTTACTGCATAATTACAATGCAATGTCATTAAGCCCGGTTTTCCTGGAGAACGGCTCATATTGTTTAAGTTTTATGGAACATGTGGAAGAGAACTTTCTATCACCTAACGCTTGGAACCAGTTATCTCGAATTGACCAATACGAGAGAAGACATACTGAATACGCAAATTGCAGCGTTGTCATAATTATGCTTTGTATTAGAAATATACATGTATAAAGTACGCTAGAAACTGAACTACGAACACCGCTGATGAAGTCAATTACCAGCAAATACATAAACATGCACACAGCCATTGTTCCGTATAAAGTATGTTAGATTAATACATAATCCTATCGACACTTATCCAGTAGAATCCAGGCACACTATAACGTGTTGTTTATCCCCTATATATTTCACACCAAGTTCACACTTTCTTTACATCCGCAAACAAGAAACACAAATGTTCATGGAACTCACGGAGCTTGGCATCAAGTTTGTCGTTTTATTTTGCTTTTCAGTTTTCCGTAGTCTTTTTTCTCACATGACCTAGGGTCGATTTCTATTTCAAGGAATATCCGAACTAAGGTTATCTGAAAGTAGACTGTTGCTTTTTTCTGGATCTATTTTTACCTCAGTCGCGAAAGTACCGAGTCTTTGATGTCTTTAATATGTTTCCGGAATTCCGTATCTAAGATACTGTACACAAAGGGATTAATCACGTGGTTTATGAAAACAAAGCGAAAGCCGAAGAAATACCAAGCTTTTTGGTAGTTATATTCAATCTTTTGTAACACGCCACCGGCTATTAAAGACAACATCGTATAGTACATAATTGTAGTTATTGTGAAAGTAACGGTTAAAATAAACATGATCCAAGTTTTTCTAACTACTTTATGGTTAACGCCAAAAGCACTTCGCCCTTCATTGCCTTCGGTATTATTAGCGTTGTCTTCGATACTCATGTTCCCATTGGTCACTTCTACTGTGACGTCAGTAGTGACGTCATTTACACCAGTAGACCGTTCAGACGCTCTAGAATTACCGGAATAAGTACGGTGCGAGCGTCTGCTCACAATAAACTCTCGGACAATGGTGCTGTACAGAACAAGCATGACAAGCAATGATACCGACACAATGATTTCAATGGATATGGCATATTCCTTCGGATGTGACGTATCCTTGTACTTGCTATCGATCAGACATATGGTGGCGTTGATTTTGGCGCCACCATAGTCGTAGTCTTTAGAGTACGTTCCCCAAAATACGGACACTGGTATGGCCAAAATAATAGCACACAAGTAAATCACTCCGCAGATATATTTAGCGATTCTCTCCGTGAGTTGTTTGCCTAGAGGTCGGCATACTTTCAGGTATCTATCAACAGCAATGGCGGTGAGACAAAACGCTTCCCCGGACACTGTAAACACGTTGAAGAATGATTTAGCTTTACAGAGTTCCGTTATAGGATACGTATACCAATATAACTGAGTCACCATCTCCCCTGGCATCGTTGTTAAACTACTGATGAAGTCAATAACAGCCAAACACATGACGAAATATCGATATGTACAGCCATGGTAACGCGTCATAAACACGTACAACACAATCATATTCCCGAAGAATGCAAGAAATACTTCAACACCGACAAACACTGTAACCCAAAGAACAGCATCGTGAAACTCATTGTTCATCTGAATGAGAAGTCCCTTACCTTGTTCGTTATTCGCCATGTTTTCTGTGTAAAACTCAACAAAAGCGTCCAGAGTTGTTCACACAAAACGCGTACAGTTCTCTTCACAGCTCATCCACGGCATCCAAAGATGTTGAACTTCTCAAAAAGTACACACAATGCTTAAATGGTACGTTAACGTTAGCTCTTGGACTGTACACTTCAGCACCCGCGTCCAAAGTTGTCTTGCAAAATACACACACTTCTACATAGTATGTAGGCGATCGGCACAGTTCAGCATCTGCTCAGCACCAGCGTAAAAATGCAATCACGCAAAACACAAACACTGTAAATTAGTACGATTACTCATTGTAAAACTCATCACCAGCATCTAAATGTTTCGTGAACACAAAACGCACCCAGAGCTACAGCGTACGTTGACTCAATACACAGCCCAGCACCAGCGTCCAAAGTAAAACGCTCAAAAATGCTTAAACGTACGTTTAGCACCAGTGCCCAAATGTGCCAACTCAAAAAGCACACACGATGCTTTTCAAAAGCCTATGTTCAGTTAAACTATTCTATATAGTCTTAAATTTTAATTTAGATCCTTGTGAAAACTTTCGACAAAATTTAATGTATTTGAATAATTGTCGGCTGCACTTTCGCGTTCCACTATCACTATGGTCATTGATGTTCGTCGTTTGTAAATGTACCCGTATGTCAGCCAGTAAGAACATGATAAAATCTGATAAACGTCGCCTATCCTCGGTGTTCGTGCAAAATTGAAAAAAAAGAAAAAATATGTCACCCGCTCAAAAATATGAATTGCTCATCGCTGGTTCCTAGGGCTTTGGACAAATATCACACTTTGTAACTGTGTTACCCGTGTAGAAAACCGGGTACAAATTTGATAAATATTATCTACAAGTGATATAAACATCCACATACCGGGTATTAAATCAAACGAGATAACCGACCAGCCGAAAAAGTTAACTTTTCTTCGTATCCGTAAACTATGTATACATAATATACCGTTAAACCTGTCTTGGAAATCCAATTAAGAGAAAAGTGAAATATGGCTGATTCAACAGGTGTTTGTTCAATAGAGGTGTATTTACAACATCAGCTTGAAAATTCGTTTAATTGAAGACAGATTTTTGACGGCAGTAAAATGTTCTTTCCACTGGACTGTATAGTTCAGTTAAGATGTTTTAACGACACCTGACTTCTATATTTATGTGCACGGTACAGTACAAACCGCTGGCTTAGAATGAAAGGATCGTAACTACTAGTTATACAACTGGTACAAATTTGAAATTTGCATCATCAGGCGCTTCTTATGAGCCTATTTTCCTGAGATAAAAATCGAAACTTGTCATGTTGTCCACAATGAAGTTGTTAAGCTTGTTTTTTTCCATAAATAAAGAGTAAATTCCATACAGGTTCTACATTTTGTACTTGTTTTTTCAAAATATTGATATTGTACTTAATACGACCTTTTCATTCTAAACCAGCGATACATACTAGTATATGTTTTCACTAAATACTCGTTCAGGAATTCAGCCTTACCTTTTGTATCACTAAACCCTCCTTACTCACAAATACCTAATCAATGCATTTAGCAAAATCATGACAAAACCTAATGATTACAGAAAAAAACACAACATACTTGTAGTGTACTTAAACATGTCAAAGATAGAATAAAGCCGTTCTCAAGAACCCTTTCAATTTTTTATGAGCCACCGTTTAAGATGGCTTTATACAAGTTTGAACTATTCAGTATAATTGGTCATACAACTATACTCGTATGTACTCGTACTGATATATCACTGGCTTAGAATGAGAAGGTCGTAAGTGCCAAGTACGACCTAACAAGACTAATGCATATTTGAAATGAGTCTATTTTCATGAAAATCGGAACTTTTTATCATGTTGACCAAAAATGAAGTTGTTCAAGTTTATTTTACCATAAGTAAAGAGTAAATTTCAGACAGAATGTGTTTGTTTTCTCAAAATATTGATTTGGTACTTATGGCCTTCTCATTCTAAACCAGCGATGTCTTTAATGTCGGATCCCTCGCAGGGATGTAGACAGTAAATCCGGAGAGGTATTCAACACTCATTTAATTTTAAACTTCATTGAACACCCCATATACACTGTGTATAAACGAGTAGAGTCGATTTCCGGCAATTGCAATACTTAACGACATACCGCAATTGCAATAAGGAATACACGTTGAATTATGTAGAACAACAATAAGTCATACAGTGTTAACATTTTACATGTGCTTTCAATAGCAATAAATGATACGTGTTGAATTTTATAGTCATACAGTGATTTGGTTTATACACTATAATATCCAACATTCACTCTGAAATCCAATTTTGTCTGTTATACATTATTATACATACATGTTTTACTTTAATGTTAAATTCGCGAGACCGGGCCTATGATCGGAATGGAATAGCACAGAATACCAAAAGCAGCTTTTTTGTTGGTGAACTCAGATACGATACTGGAAAAATAGGAAGACCCAAGAGCAGGTATTAAGCTATACTGAATATGATTTGACACAAAGCATCGAGGGCTAGAAACAACTGCAAGTGACAGATCAAAAACCGCAACGCAATTCAATAGGTCTATAGAGAACAGGAGGCTTCGACAGAAGAGGACTCGACAGCCGTTAACCTGTCTTCAACCGATAACCACAGTAGCAATGTCTGTGGACTCTCATATGACTATGTTCTTAAGGTTCCCGCTTGAGGACACATACAGACATAGAGACTATACAAAATCACTGTAAACTGTGAATGAATTGTGTGAAGAACAAAATCAACAAGTTAGTGTATAAAGAGCGTCGTTATTTGACTTTATAGTGATGACGTTTACAATTCACTTCGCTAATCTTGCAGCGTGCGTTCATTATCCCATTCTTCATAAGGTTCTACATGATAATAGTATGCCATGTGGAGGCTACAAGAAGTCGATATTTTACACATGTATAACACCGTGTATGTTACATAATGTTCAGGGAAAAAGGCTTATAAACCTTTTGAATATACATGTACAGTGTGTATAACCACCCGTAAATAAGTTCGTTCACTTTGTTCCCCTTGCAAATAAATTTTGACCCATACATTCATTCCAATACTACCGATAATACATCGACGGTGCCGAACCAAAACCCCGTAACTCAATTTTGGTGCGAAAACTTTTTTTGCAGCATCCGCATCTACTAGACGTCGCACGCATTTATGTCTTGTCGCCATCTAAGTAACGCGATTGGCTATTTAAATGGCGACAAGACAGAAATGCGCGAGACGTCTAGCAAATGCGGATGCTGCAAAAAAAGTTTTCGCGCCAAAATTGAGTTACGGGGTTTTGGTTCGGCACCGTCGACATACAATTCATTGTATCATGTATGACTGCTATATAGGTGAACATCACAAGCTAGAGAAAGTCTCAACTTATACGTAGCTACATAACAAGCATCACGTGGCTATATAATAACTTCATTTAAGATAAAGCATTGGCTGTTCAGAAGTGGTACTGTTTTTCAAAGTCATGTTCCATGGTCGCCATTGTGACCGTCCTTTTGTTTTGCTTAGAATATAGTTGATAAACACAACATTATTCTGGAATTGCGCATACTTAGTATGCGCATGATACAATTTCGATATAATGCGATTAATAATTCCTGTGTATACTCACAACTTCATTACCAGTCCTTGCAATTTATTATCTAAACTAAGATCATTATTTAGTAGAAGACTCATAGAAAGTCCATATTGACAGAGCTCTATAAACTAGTTATTGAGTTCCAACCTATACTTTTTTAGCATTCTCAATACTTCCCGGACAGCTCTGTACTCGGCGCATATGTCATTTTACTAGCTAAGTGCAAAGATCTCAAAACGCTGTTGTACAAGTAATAGTTAGGCTTTCTACAATACGTAGATCTATGTCATTTAACTAGGAATGGTGTCCCATAACTGGTCGAGATTTGTTATCACCCAGACAAAGTTCCTGGTACCAACTGGTACGTTGTATCTAATGGGCTAATCCATGTACCAACATACGTTTTGGAAAAATAAACAATTTCACAATCATAAAGCAATATTTCGTTGTACAAACTAATAACATTTATTGAAAGGCATGTTTACCGTTTTATGGTACTACATATGTATAAGAAAGTCACGTTTCCCGCGATATAACTTCCGTATATAAACAGAGTTTATGCTCAGTGTCCATGGTAGGCCTATTCAATAAGTCTGGAAATTACTTTTTCTTAAATTAAACTTCCGTATATTTACCAATTGTAATCTTTTTGTATTTGCGTTAAGGAGAAAGTCCAAGTAACTGTCCATTCCTGAGAAATAATGGAGACGAGGCCCCGAAGGGGCCGAGTATTCATTATTTCTCTGGAATGGACAGATACGCGGATTTTCTCTGACTTAAAATACACCAATACTGTCCGATGTAAATTTGATTTTCTTACAAGATGCTGTAAATGTCAAAATAGAAAGAAAATGCATTTTTCCAAAAAGAACTCCACTGATGTACCTCTTATAAATAGAAGATTAAAAATATGAACATGACTGAGCGTGAAAATCATGCTTTTTTCATGAAACCAGTGAACTAATACAATAACTCTCCATTACTTTAATAACGGTGTGTAGTCCATGCAAACACATGTTGTGAGATATGTGTTACACGATCAAGCAATGGTCATTTACCCAGTGTCACTTGATGTTATAACACGGTGGACATTATAAAGACTTTGTTTCAGTCAGAGGATATATTTATGTGCATAAACTATACATGGATATTTATAATTTATATGGAACTTGATGGATATTACTAAAATGTTTTGAACATGTTGTTCTTAAGCCTAGCTCTGTATTTACACAGTCATTTTAATGAAAGTATTAATTAATGTATTCAAAAATTGGTATATATATATATACATATATATATATATATATATGTTCCTGGCATATATCAACGACCTGCCAGCAAGTGTGACATCATCAGAAACAAGACTCTTCGCCGACGATAGCCTCCTCTTCCGACATATCCAGAACAACAAGGATGCAGAACTCCTACAAAAGGACCTTACAGCTCTGGAGAAGTGGGAGAGTGATTGGCAGATGAGTTTCCACCCCGAAAAATGTACAGTCATCCATATATGTAAGAACAAGAGATACCTAATCAACACTCAATACAAACTCCATGGACACATTTTAACAACTGAAGAAGACAGTAAATATCTCGGAATTACCATCAGCAACAATCTAACCTGGACGAAACATATCAACAACACAGCATCAAACGGGAACAAGACACTAGGCTTTATAAGACGCAACTTATCAGACTGTACACCCAAGATCAAGGCTGCAGCTTACAGCACCATGGTGAGGCCGATCCTAGAATATGCCTCCACCGTTTGGGATCCAGTTACAGCCCAAGATGCCCACACCCTGGAACAAGTTCAGCGGAAGGCAGCGCGCTTCACCACGCAGCAATATACAGACCGCACGCCCGGCTGTGTATCACAAATGCTTGCCAACCTTGGATGGCAACCACTGCAACACCGGAGATACCTGGCCAGAATCACCATGATTTTCAAAATCAACAACGGGCTAGTCGAGGTACCAGAGCACCCACTCCACCAGGCAGACTCACGCACAAGGGGAGTTAACCGCTTTAAGCAACTTACAGCGTCAGAGGCGGCATACAGGACATCATTCTTCCAAAAAATCTGTAAATACATATACAACTGTTTTGTCGAGCATGACAGATTTTATCGCTGGGTACTAGACATTCCAGAAGGATTTCTACCCATTTAACGGAAGAAGAAGAAGAAGTATACTTGTGAGGCAATGTCTATTCCTAGGCGCCGCAGTTCGATGTTGGCTGCCACACCAACAAAAGAGAAACAGTCTCCCCGTGAGACTCGAATGTTTCATTAGGTAGCCCAATGATCAGGGGAAGTTAATGCCAAAGAGTGATTTAGCGGCTGAACTGCTGAAAACAGCCCTCGTAAATTGAGAACTTATACAAACTTTGCCTGTTCTTTAATTCAAATTTAGGAGTCCAATCGGCACATGTCTTCCTGGATTATGAGCCTTGTTTGACCAAAAACAATTAGAAATAAGCTTTGTACGTACTTTTATATTCAGACAGTTTTCATCTGATCATCTCAAAACCTATGTTGCAATGTGCATGGACATTTTAATGTAGGCCAAGGTTGATTATTTCATTTTCAGTATCATGCTGAATACCCTTTTTTCTGTGTTCGGCTCTTTCGGTTGAGTGCCGCTTTTCATGCAAATTGTATTGCCCTTTTTGTGAACACATACATTTTGTAATGCACCAGTCAGTTGCATCCACGGCCACAACCCCCGGGTATGGCTGCGGTGTTTTACCCTCTTGCTTCCCCCGCACTGCCGGGGAAATGTTGGGATTTTTTTCACCGAACCAATACCTTTGGGACAATGTTTAACTGTAACATAGCCCCCTGCATGGGCCGTAGAAGGGCGTGGGTTTTCAAAACCCAAAAGTAAATTTCCCGACCCATCTATTTGGGATGACGGAATGAATGCAACTCACTGGTGTATAATTATACATTATTTACAATTATTCTCCATGACCTGTTAACACATTTAATAAAAATAACTCTCCATGTTTTGTTAACACTACATATGTGTGTTTTGTTTTTAAGGCATAGAGAGTTTTCTTAACAATAACTCTCCATTATTTCGTATACACATTTCATGTAATGTGTATACGAAATAATGGAGAGTTATTGTTAAGACAACTCTCCATTCCTGAAAAATAATGGAGAGTTTATGAATGGGTTAATCCCCTGGGTGTATTTTAATTACTAGTATTTTGAATTCAGTGGG
This sequence comes from Spisula subtruncata, assembly GCA_963678985.1. Lineage (NCBI taxonomy): Eukaryota > Metazoa > Mollusca > Bivalvia > Venerida > Mactridae > Spisula > Spisula subtruncata. The sequence continues at coordinate 8,655,030 of OY787666.1, forward strand.
CAGAAAGGAATCTCTCTAAGATTATTTAATATAATAGTAGTACTCGTGTACTGGCGTAGGTCTATGTTTGTGTTGTGTACAGTATAGACCATAGAAGCGCATGTAGTGGCTTATCCGTATGTATGATAACCAATATAGTATTATAATATATATATATTATAACCAAGTATGTGCTTCCAGCTTCCAAGTATCCATTGCTCGCCCATATGGGTTAATTATCCCGTTGGCGAAGAGAAATAAATCCACCTCTCCTTCTACACCCCGTGTACCCCGGTAATATGTGTTAGCCAGAGTACTGCTGTTTAGACAGAGCGGAAAATATCGACGCTTGAGAGGTAATGTTCATCGATTTACTGGTATGGACACGAAATAATTGTAACAGGCACAAAATACTTTACCTCTCAAGTGTCGATATTTTCCGCTCTGTCTAAACAGCAGTACTCTGGCTAACACATATAACCGGGGTACACGGGGTGCTTTTACGTATCACTAGATGGGTGTCGATGTTTTTGTTGGCAGGTAATATGCAACCAATGTATCATTCACAGCCATACAAAGCGGAATGAGAAGTGGACATCATGAGTTATTCCTGGAATCAATCAGTTCTTCTGTAAACAACTTACACCTTTAATTGAGGACATGGCAGGGGTCAGTACTATGAAATACTCTACTACGTATATAACCTGTCCTGTGTCATACGGTAACAGACAATAATCTGAGAGTATTCATAAATTTACTGTGTTCTTTTATAGGCAAGAATCAACAATCATTGAATCATAGATTCAACTGCACATAACTCATTGTAACAGATGACATACGAGTAAGTTGGGGTACCTAATATTTTATATAAATTGAGTCATTTTGATTTAATCTTCAAATATAGAATACAATATCAAATTTATCAACAAAGGTGACTTCATTGAGTTGATCCACCTTCTTTTACTCGTATGTCGTTATCAAGTCAAAGTCAAAGACGTATTTCTTTATCAACTCAGCTATGTACCCCTATCTAACTTCCTCGTGCGTTCTAGGGTCATCGTAGTTTGAATATCCGAACTTAAACATACAACGTTGGTTGGTTGTAAGGTCATCGCATCCTCATAAATCAGTGGTCACTCAAGTGCCCAGACTACTATATTTCAGATGAAAAATATGCTGGCTGAACGAGAATGAGGTCCGGGTAGTTTGAATGTCCGAAGTTAAACATATCACGGCAGCCTATTATGGATACTTACAATGGGTTATCGTTTGTCCATTGATGATATTGCCATTCCTGTATAATTTATAGGCCATTTTGTCAGTTTAAGTATCTATAATATAGGTCACCTTGGTTGACTCCCGGTACTGTCACCAGCTCTTCGCAGTCAATGTCTCTCAGATGTGATATCGTAGCTAGCTTAAAAAAGGTATGAGGAAGTCGGACAGGGAACTCAACTTAACCAGCCAGACACAGCGATCTGTAACACCACAACACAACTTCACGGAGCAATGCCCTCTCACAGGCCAAAGAAACCTCATCTGATAAATTTATATACCGATGGAAAGTCAACAGTTCTAGGTTTTATTCAGTATAACACATGACAACGGTACTACCAACGCAACACATGAATTAAGATTTTCTTCCATATAATTATTTAGCTGGGCACTTAATAGGTTTATAGTAACCAGTTTTAAAAACAAATATATTAGATTTCTATGTCGTTTGAAAGTTCCATCCATTTGTGACAATCTAAGTACTTATGAGCGATTCAGTTGTTTTTGTTACCAGTTGTTAGGCGACGAAAGAATATAACACACGACTTTACTTTCTCGAAGTTTACTAAGTAAACAAGTGGCTGATGTTTGCTTTGCTCACCAATTACTGTTGGTGGTAGTATTATATACACTACATGGATACGTCAATTTAAAACATTTATTTTGAAAAAAATAACAGTAGAAAACTAGTCACTCGTTTACTTGACTACAAGCGAGAATGCATAGATCTGCGTGGTTATGTTATTTCGTTGCCTAGTAACTAGAAACCAAAGAAACTAGCTGTAACATTATTTTTCTTAACGTGTTGCATATAATTTAAACTTTCAAATCAGCATACAATTTTGTTTATGTACATTATTAAACATGGTATATCATCCAATACTTTACAAGCTATGCTATCAATTTGGGATAAAATAATTTCGAACGTCATTTTGACAAATATCGAAAAATGACATTTTTTCAAGAATGTTATTTTCCGGCTTGCATTGATAGTAAGATTGTCATGTTGAATATTGAATAAAATTATGAAATGTTGGCTTTCCATAGGTATAAAAAGATATGAGATGAAATCATGCACATACACATAGCATCCGTTTGTAATGGGGACATATATTATGAAACACCCTGTACTTCAAAATTAAACACGTGTATAAAATAATGGAAAACATATTTAGCAAAATACGGAATTATTGATCATTATCTGGAAATAGACAATAGTAGACAGCACATAGGGTGTACATAGTTTTATTTGTAAATACTGGAACGTTTATAGAGGATCTATTACGAGTTGTCAATTGATATGAATTTAGATCTATATTAAACGAGTTTTGGAAATTTTATTAAGCGAGCCTTTGTCGAGCTTAATTATGTTTCCTTAACGAGTTTAAATATAAGTCTATATCAATTGACAACGAGTATTAGATTCTTCATATCACAGGACTCTAATTACACAGAAAAAAACCACATATTTTACGTGAAAAAACGACTCCTCTATATAAACGACGCTAAACGCAACGTCATTTTTAGCACAAAATGACGTCATTTATGAGATAAAATGACGTCATTTAAACTTTATACTACACTCGTTACGTATAAAGTTAACGTACTGGTTATACTAACCCGGATACAAGAACAGTCATGTGATATTTAGATGTACATAGCTTTCTTTATGAAAACGGAGGCTGTCTTGATCGATACCCTTCCCCCACCTGGAACTTAGTACTTGTGCATTGTAAGCCAGTTGATGGATTCCTGTCCTGTAAAAGGAAGAAGAAGAACAAATAGACGGAAGAAGATCAAGTTATCCCCTCAATGTAAGACAGGTTGTTGTATGCAACACCACACGCTCGCTGGAACAATGACACTACTTTAAGTTATATAGTCCCACACTAGTATACCCCTGTTATGGAAAACCAGCACACTACTCATCCGTGGCACTAACCCTCTCTATTGTGTGGTATTACCTGTCCTGTTTTTTAACTTTTTAACCATACTTTTTCTCTCTTTTATACTTTATACTCAATCTTTTAACTAATTTTCTCAAGTCAGGATCTTCTATATAGAATTCCTGATTAAGTACACTTATTAAAATAAAATTCAATCAAGAGGCATAGAATAAATTTTAGATCCACTATGCATTTTAGCGAGATTATGCTAGTATACGGGACGAGACGGATGAACGTGATTTTAGTCGTTACCAAAACGGGCACTTTGAGTGCTTAGCAACAAATCGTTAATTGCTGAATTATATTAGAAATATGAGTAAATCAAAGAAGCCAACGAGAGAAAAGAGCGTCCTAGATGGTCATTCACCAGGTGAGATATGCATGTATGATATATTCCACCGCTGTCATCATTAAATCATCTTTTGTTTACCTTGCAAAAAACAGTGTTTCGGATAGATTTTTTCGGATATTGAATTTCACGTAGATAACTCAGCTTTATTATGTAAATGAGTCAAGAAATCGGCTGATATAAATGAAAGTTTATATTTGAGCTATATGATATGATTATATTGCTATAAAATGTATTTGCATGCTCGTTCACTCTTAAAATCCACACAAGCAGTGTTCCAAAGACCTAAATTAGGCCTTTGAGTGTTCCAACTTAGTCAAGTTATGCATTGTCTGCCCATTGGTTAGTCAGTTGCATCCACACAATTTTACTTTAATGTAGTCTAACCCCATAAATTTGCTACGGTATTTCCCGGCCTTATCCTCGGGTGACCTATTTTGACGCGGTCCTAATTCGACGCCATGTTTGTTTTGAACTCGTTTTCGAATATCGGCTATCCCATGACGTCATTTTTCCCGCGAATTATTTGCAGGGAAGACAGTGGGAGTCGATCATGTCAAATGTGCATGTCAAAAAATTTCAACTTACTTTTTCTGATAGTTTATGTCTAGGTAATCAAAAATTCCTATTTTTTGTTATGTCCAATTGTATCGTCGTGGTATGGGTTGTGGCGCGGTATCAGAAATGGCGCACCTTTGCTCTTTTCATGAATTTAGCACCATAAATGACTTCCATTACCAGTATATTTTTGAAAGGTAGTTTGTTTTCTGTTTATGATGTAAATAAATAAGACATAAAATGAAATATCATGCTTTAAGAACTCAAAATGTATGCCCTACCAATATTTATTGTTATTTTCTTATGTCACTTTTTTCCTCCAACATCATAAATCAACAATTTTGAGAAATGGAATATTTATTTGATTTTGTTGTGATAGAGACCACTAGTATCCATGCTAGCATAAGGCCACACAATTAAAATGTCCTGCACACCTGTCAAACTCATGGTATGGTGTCCAGAAGGATGTGATTTTCTTATCTTCAAAAACGAACAAAATTGGTCAAAATCGGAAATAATCGGTTTGATAAGTATTTGTAATACTTACTGTTATTGACATTTTTTACTTTCCCAAATCTTGTGGTTTACAGATCTGACTATGCAGATGCCATTACTAATGCTTACATTGTTGTAATAGATAATTAAATCTTATTAGGACACATTCAAGTTGACTTGTTTAGTCAATTAAGGCATGGCCATTTACAACCAGTGTTATTTTGGAATGCTATTTGTAAGCGATTTATTATCTGAGCACATGTAAAAGAAGATAGCCAACTGTTATTTAAAAATGACCTATGAGGACGTAAAATAAAATTGATAACATTTTCATTATGATTTCTTATAGTTTTTGTGCCATTTCGGACCTAGACAGTAGGTGCACCATTTCATATACCGCGGATGTGGTAAAATAGACCGAGTATGTCATTCCTTGTAATGGACGTAAAATATTCGATGAAGCAGTCAGCAAGTAATATTTAGTGTCAAAATGTCACCAATGAATGGCCCTATCAATAGGTAAAGACTTTTAATATGGATGTTTAATTTATAAAACAACATGTCCATGTAAACTGTTAAGTGCGCCATTTCCCATACCACTGGGATACTTTGTCTATAAATGGCTAAAATTGATAGAAAAACGTAAAACTTTATAGAGAATGAAAAGGACAGCAGCCGACAATGCCGGACGGCATTTTTAACAAGTCATGTGACCAGATCATTGTTTTTATCCGTGTTCCAGTTTCTAGTACGATGAACGCGTTATATTACCTAATATGTGCATGAGCGCCCGTAATTTGTAATTGAAGTTTAATTAGCTATCTTTGATGACTTAAATTAAATTCATAATCAATGAATTAAAAAAATAATTGTGTTAATTTATTTCACGTTCTTCAAACATTCATGCCCATATATCTATGACATCAGCAATTGCATACGTTCCGATATAAACATGTTTCCATTGTGCACACTGCGGGGGTTTTAGTTCAGCGGAGGACAATTCAGAGCAATATTTCCTTAACCTTATGCCAAAATAAACATTCATTATCCTTTATTGTAACATCGATTTTTTCCAATGATGCTGCATAATAAGTGTCATTGAGCATGCACTAGTCAATACACAATATGCATGCTTATTGAGCTTGATAATAATCTCAAAACCTAGCAGCCAGTGAAAAGCGTCGTTTAAGGTACCTCTCAACAAACATGGCTGCCCCCATGTAGGGTTACTGAGAAATGATGCTTGGGTCAATTCAAGCAGTAGAATTTTACAAAAAGTAGTCTGTAGTCGACCTGATACCCTATTAAATCAATTTAATGATTGAATTCATTTACAGTAGCAAATTTAATAATTTAATATGCTCCCGATCGCTTAAGTGCGTTGAAACTGGTCACTCGAGGATAGACGATGGGCTGTTGACTTAGAGCCTCTTTTAAATTTCTGACTTTTAGTACTGGCAGGTATTGAGTTGAGATGGTTCGACTCTTTCCAACCTGACATCTAAATACTGTCCCTGGAGTATCAGTTTGGAGAAGAAATCTCACACATTTCCCTGTCTGTGCGGGAAGTTTGGAGGTAAAACCAAACCCCGGGGGTGTATGTGTGGTTGAAACTGACTGGTGCATTAGTCATTTAGTGGACTCTTGTTTCAAACATTCGGGAGCAAGTCTGAAGTTTTACTGATTGAGAAACTACATGTATGTACACATACAATTTCACTGAATTAGAACAGTAATTTGGGGGACTGTCGCTATCCTTGTGGGAGAGTCTGAGAGGCTATTCTTTATAATGAAGTTACGAGCATCAATGACTATTAGTAAACTACTTCAAACAACAGTCTTTTAATTTATTGAGCTCCATAAGTCCAAACGGTATTCCTTTCTATCTTGGGTATTTCTAGTTTTAACTGTTTTATATATATGTGGCTTCTGCATAGTTACTTCTGCATAGTACGTATGTACTTATTATTGCTTCACCTACTGTTGATATTACCCGTATACAAGCAGTGTCAATCTGTTCATTTCATATCTGATATGAGGTGATACGCCTTCTTAGCACTATCTTAATCGTCGGCTTTTGCTTCACGTTTCCTCTCAGTTTCTTATTTTTCCCCCTAAAAGTTTAATTAATTTTTAGGATGTATTGCATCCACTTGATTGACACTGGTTGTATACGTTTTATGTTTCGTTTTATGTTCGTTTATTTGCCTAACTTTGCATGTACATGTACAGTCTGTGATGTGTATCATGTTGCTGTATACATAAAACTGCATGGATTATTTATTGAATTCTTTTTAATTATATGATTGCAACTATGTATGTCATTTCTGTATGTCATTATGTATGCCATTTTGTATGCCATTCTGTACTTCTATTTTAACCACTTAATGCCTATTCCATTGAACATGTCTTTCTTTGCTATTTATTTTAGTCATGACCTTTTTATAAATACAGTTTTTAATTTTAATTTTTGTGACTGTTTTTTATGTACTTTTGTTCCAATAATCTTGCTGTTTATCTAGATTTGGTTTCCATTGTTTCTATTAATCTGCTCAACTTGTGTTTCATTCTTTAATATACATGTCTTAGTTTTAGTTTGTACCCACGTCTTTCCTGGAGTATTTATATATTTTTACCTATCTATATTATAATGAATATTTGAATCTGATACTGTCTTTAATATGTTTAATCTTAGTTTATTTTATAGATTGTTTGTTTGTTTGTATGTTATTGGATAGTCAATGTTTATGTCGGATACAAGCTTCAAGCTTATGTTAATATGTTTAAACATTACCGACGTTAAATAAAGATTATCTTATCTTATCTTATAGTTGGCCTCTTTAACTGTGGAAATATTTATACTATTTTCAGTGAATCGGTATGAGTTGATGTGTGTAGATCACATGGCACGAGGAAAGAATGGCCCTGATGATGAGAAAATGTTGGTAGCTTTTGAAGCTTTTGATTCACTTATACCTAATCTTGGTGTCTACACGAGGATCTTCAAACGTCTCCGGGATGATCTATATGGTATGTGTTGTGGATGGTTTGAATTTCCTCCCAAAAACTTCATTAACATACATGTAGCAATAAAGTTGTTCATCCAATGAAATTAGTATGATAAACTACATTGTATATCTACAGCTTGTCTCTGATAGATGGCACATTAAAGTTGAACAATCTGCATGTCTATTAGTGTGGTGACTCTGCATGGGACCAATATTGTTATTATCATTTGTCAACAGTACTAGGCAACTGACATTCTTTCCAATTTTTTAGGAAAAGTTAAATGTAAACATCAGCGGGCTTACAAACATTGCTTGTTTATGAAATATGTAGATGCTGTGTACATTTGCTAGTCTAGCGGTATATTAAGCCCCAAATTTGGCCTAACTGTCACTAAGTGTGTATATGTGTGATACATTGTATACAAACGTATCTTGTTTATGTAGATGCTGTGTACAGTGATGATCTGACAACAACACAGGACGGGTCTATGACCAAGATACCGTACTTTATACATATCACAAGGAGGCACAGTCAACAGTCTGTTAAAATGGACGAAATGGAAGATCAACTGGAAACTGTCAAGAAACGGTAACACACCTTATATTATTATACATAATTATAACTACTATGACCATACAGTATTTTTCCAGAATATGCTGTATGACTTGGTTTGTCACCATCATTTGTTACAAAGTATTCAGTTCCTTACAAAATCATAAATTCTGGTGAATGGTAGAGCCTCTTTTTGAGTGCAAGAGGTTTGGTGACTGAAAACAAAAAAAAAATGCTACCAGTGTTTCCATGCATTGTTGTGTACTGATTGTTAAAGAAATGCTTTCTGATTGGCTGACTATTAATTTTTAGAGTAATTTCTGATTAGCTGACTATTTGAGTAATTGTGAAATGATTTCTGATTTTCAGATTATTTGAGAAACACAAACAACTTGAAGAGAATCAGAAGTATACGGATGATTTAAAACAACAAGTAGATCAGCTCAATGAAATAATCCTAGAGATGAAGGATGGACTGGATGAGAAAATGTCTAATATAGAAAGGTAATAGAACCAGATGGCTTGAAAACTGTCTGGCCTCCAGTCCTCGATAGTAAAAATTTGAACAGGACTGACAGAAAACCCTGTATTTTTTATTAGACGAAGAGGAATATTCACTCATTTAACACATTCAGCCTGAAAAGTTTTAAATCAGAGCGTGTAGAATTGACACGTGTACTGTCTTATTTGTATGTAAAGTAAAACTAGCCTTCCAGGGACCCATGATAGGGAGCCTTTCTATTGATCCAATTTTAATGAAATATCACTTGAATTCTTTGTAGTTATTGTCGGGATTTTAGGTTGGAGATTATTTACGGAAGTTGCGATCCTTATGTCCTTGTGTCAAAGATCCTTCTTCTTGTTTTCATTTGTTATTTCTGGTATTTACAGTTTAGAGAAAGATTTAGAGAAGGAGAGAAATGATCGAGATAAAGAGAGGGACTTACTGAATGGTGATATCAATGATTTACATGTATGTATTACCTCCCTTAGTTGTTTATTATCTCCCTTGATTGTGTAAGATTTACTTCCCTTTGTTTTGATTTCTCTCCACTGAATGTGTAATTATTACCCTATTTATTATATTTATAATAGTTTTGCTTAATGCTCTATATTTATAACAGTTTTGCTTAATGCTCTCTTAGAACTGTTTTTACTTCAATGTGGTTTCCTCAAAAATGAAACGTCCAGGATATATGATTCATAATAGATCATTGAATTATAAAGGTTAGTTTGAAATTGGTCATATTGATAACTAAAAGGCCAAAGAAGGTTTGGGAAAAATCTTGAATCTTCTGAATAATTGTTGTCATTGAAGATTTGAAAACAATTATCAATAATCTATTATTTTTCTTGATCTTTATTTGCAAATTGATAAAATGAATCTGACATAATTATATTGTATTTTATGATTTGTAGGCCAATATTGATGATAAAAAAGAAGAAATAGAATTTCTGTCGAAATACAAGAAAGGCTATGATGACTTGTACTACGGTATGTATACAATGTTATCATGATGGTGTAAAATAAGAATTTCACATATTTAATTCACATTATTCCATTTTCGATTGGTTAAAGTTTCCTGTTTTAGAGCAGGGGGTGGAGATTCTAAGCCTGGGAACAATCTTATTAGTTGTGTATTTAGGAAATAGATCTTAGTTTTGCGTTAAATACCTGCCAATTTATCACGGTTTGGACTTCATATGCGTAGGTATTAATCACGAAGGCCGTAGGCAAAGCCTAGTGTCATATATGTTGTTTTGTCCACTCGTTTAACAAAAAAAACTTGTATGAAATGAGCTCTTGTGCAGGATCCTCTATATTATATTGAATGTTCACATGCTAATCAAGAAAATGTGATAAAATGTGTGTCTATGTGAAGATGCAACACTGGTATATATGTCTTATTGGTGAAAATATTTGTTTAATATGTGTTGCCATGGTAACAACCATGTAAATGCAGTTCTCTAGGTATAAGCCTAAAGTGTAACATGATATTATTTCAGCTTTTCTGGATCAGCCAGATCAGATTGATACACCTATACATCAGAAGAAACCTGTGGTATCTACAAAGAGAGTAAGTATATCTGGCCCCGATCTCCCGAAGCATCTCGGGCAGAAATCTCATCTCAAATTGAGATTTTGCCCAAATCAGGGTATGAATTTCTAATAACTCTGAAGTTAGAACTTATTAAAGATTGCTGGAATAAACAAAGAATATTATTTGCTGTTTTTGATGCTAATTTTAAGCTCATCCTCCCTTGAAAAATATCCAAACGACACTTGGCAATATTTGAGATGAGATTTATCTCAAAATTGAGATGTTTGTGGAGATCGGGGCCTGTTGTTGTGGTTTTGTTTAGATTATGGCCCTTTATGAGCTTAGAATATATATCTTGGCTAAGTTATATGCAAACAGTATGTGGACTTTCAACTCCAGACTCAGAACACATTTCGATGGCTTAGAACAAGAAGGTCGTAACTACCAAATTGATATTTTGAGAAAACACGGAAAAACTGTCTGACATTTACTCTTTACTTATGGTAAAACAAACTTTTACAACTTCATTTTGGTCAACATGACAAGTTCAGATTTTTATGAAAATGGGCTCATAAGAAGCGCCTTGTGATGCTTATTCTAAATATGTATGAATCTTAAAAGGTCGTAAGTGGCACTTACTACCTTCTAATTCTAAGCCATCGATTTCTTTAATTGTTAAACTGCATGATGAGTAGTGTGGGAATTGTTGAGGTATAAGCACTATTATAAAAGGGGAAAATGACCTTTCTATATTGGCATTATCTTTTGTTTGGACAATGTCCAATTGAAGATGTTCCCAGGTACAGTAAAATAATGCTTTTGTTTTATCCTACAGGCGAATTTAACAACCAATATTCAGTTAGCCAAGAAGTTAGAGGATCAGATTATGACAGTATTAAACACTGCCGTGGAAGGTAATGTCTTACATACAATCTACAATGTCTGTTTTCAATATTAGGTTATTCTATTTTATTAACCAGATTTTTCCACAAAAAAAGTGGTTTTCAGCAGCTGGGGCAAAGACGTTCATACACTGGATATGAAAGTAGAGTATTTCTTAGGGCATTTCTGATTAGCTGACCCGAGATTATCAGTCACGTGATCCACCTACGTCACACGATTGAAGAAGACGCTATCCTCCATCTTGGATTTTTCGGATGAAAAAATATTTTTGTTCGTTTTAGATAAGAGGTTTTAATGTTTAATCCTCCGTCGAATTGAACAAATGTGGGCATTTACTGACTCTAAAATATGTATTCTATGTTTAAGTTACAATATTTTGTATGATACGTCCACTATATCAACCCTTATCGTGCCGATCGCGACTATAGTCGCCCTACACGATACCTTCCACCAGTGCCGATCGCGACTGTGAGTCGCGCCAGTGGGTATTCCTGATCAAAGCGGTGTTTTGATGAACGGGTAGTTATTTATGAATGGCAATTCACTATATTTATTCAATAGTAAGTTACTGAACTACTTGTACAAAAATACCAACCAATCAACGGCCGAATACGTTTAAATATCGAGTAAAAGTAATGACTAATATAGTTTTTTGAAATTCCGGAACAAAAATGTCAAAAGATCGCCGTAGAATGAACGCGCATGGTGTTTTAGAACAAATTTTTCAAAACTTCCATGGTGGAAAATCCATGGAGAACCTTGACCGGCTCACGGCCCGTCATTTCATCGATTTCATTTAACCAAAGGTCGGTACAAAACGACAAAAACCAATGAGAGACTTTGTTGTGTGCAATGTTCACAAGTCTGAGAAATGGATGTAAGCGGAGGCAAACTCCATACGAATGCAAACAATATGGAATAGCGATGTGTGTTCCTGAGTACTTACAAACTTCATTCAATTGAAGATTGAGGCGACTCAATTGAATAATGACATAAACACATCAACAATTATAAATTGAGTGAATAATTGAAAAAACAAACTCATACGTTGTGTGCGACGTACAGTATCATTGATTTTCCGAGTGGACTGTAAATAAACACTAACTCTGTAAAATAAACATAATTATTGATAATGAAATTTAGAAAATTATTATGGAAATTAACATTGTCTTATATTCTGATATTTGTAGTTGAAATATACAATTCGGAGATTGTTATTTATTGAAATATCATAACATTTATCATTGATTATGTATGATTTGCATGAAAATATTTCACACTGCATTGACATAGTGCTGAATATTATTACAAGTGAACTACATGTATTAATAATTATCAAAATGATATCAATGTGTTGCTTATTTTATCTTCTTTGTACAAATAATCGGGTTTATATCGGTATTTTGATAATTGATACTAATAAGGTGCTAAACAGAGTCACTCGTACATCAGATCAGATGAGATATTTATCTCAAGTACACTGCAAAACAATTCGGCACTGGCTACTGATAAGCCTGCTGGGAATCCAGCATGATAAGGGTTAAAATAAACCTCAGATTTGCGCGAGTTATCGAAATGGAGTTTTCGAACCGACAAATCGGCCCGCAACAAATTATGTGGTTAGTTTTTATTCTTTTAGAGCTAATCGTACTCGCTATTTTTATGGTATGTTAATTTTTGTAATCGTTGGACTGTCTTGAAAATACTTGTGGTAATGAAACAACTTTGTTTTTCTATTTGATGGGGGTAAAATTGAATTCTTACTCGGGCGTCCAAATCCAAATTTCGTTCGTATTTCTGCTCGTGATCAATGTGTGAAAAACATAATAATTTCCTATTTTAATCGAAGTTTCGGTGTATAAAACATTTCAAATGACAATAAACATGTTAATACTCTATCAAATAGCCAATTTGTCTCAATAAAAGTCGATTATTAGACATTTAATCCACCTGCCCACTCCATTAAAGATGGCCGTTTTTGTAAACAATATCGGCGGAAATTAACGGAGTTAACCGAACGCGGTAAAATCAAGGTTTAGCGGAAATGGTCGATAATTACCGAAGCGTGCGCAGTGCATTGTGGATCATCCACAATTTTCGGTAAAATTGATGACTTTCAAATCCTGTGTATGAACGTCTTTGGCTGGGGGCAGTAAGGTGTCCACAATTTGGTTTCCAATAGATTTTGGAATAAGATACTGTAAAATCATTAATTTTTGTGGGGGATTAAATTTCACGGATTTCGTGGTTTACCTCAACCACGAAATTTCATCCCAATGAACATTAATTTTGACCCTTGTTTTATTACCTGAAATGCATAATCCACAAATTTAAGTCCCAACGAAATTGTCTTTTTTACCAAAACCACAAAATTTCGTCCCAACAAAAATAAATGATTTTACAGTATCATGATTAAATTTGCTGTGTATGTTGCTTTATTGAAAACTTTGCTTGGAATTGAATGTGGGGATGGTTTGTCAAGGTATTCCCACATTTGGTTTTAGATGGATTGTTAATTTAAAACAAGTTTAACAACATCTTGAACGCTTTCAACACCTCATTACTGATGGTATTTATTGTCATAAAGATATTGGAGAGGAGACACAAACTTGAAACAAAAAACATTAAACTACTTTATCACATCGCCAGCGGTCCAGCAGTGCGGTAAAGCGTCCACTTGTTTAATAAAATTCATATGTAATGACCATACATGCAAAATATAAAGGCTTTGGTCACCCTCTCGTTTTAAGGGAGCCCTTTGCATAGCTAAGAAGGTATCAAGCTGTTTTTTTATAGGATGTTACTATGTCTCTTCAAAGACATGCTACTTTATCTTCTTTTGTGAAGCAAACCGTTTTACTAGCAGTGCTCGCTAGCGGCTTACTTAGGCAAGGGGTTCCTCAGATGTGTGGTATTATTGATAACATTTGTAACACACTGCCTGGATGAATTATTTGAATATTCTATGAACATTTACAGAGTTTGATAAGTTTATGGAAGATCATAAAGAAGAATTACAGCTGATAGAAATCAAGGAAGATATCACAGATGCTGAATTTGAAGCGCAGGAGATAGATATTGATAATGCTGATCAGCAGGTAAGTTTATCTGTCCTTGGCAGCCATTTTGGGATTCCATGGCAACCATCTTTGAAGTCCATGGCAACAATCTTGGATTTCATTGGCAACCATCTATGGAATTACATAGCAACAATATTTGAATTCCGTCCATTTTGATTATGTCATGAATGTCAATGACTTTGGCAGCCATCTTGCAACTTCATGGCAGCCATCTTGCAACTTCATGGCAGCCATCTTTGAACTTCATGGCAACTATCTTGGAATTCCATTACAACCAACTTGGATTCCAAAGATTGATGGTGAAGCCCCAGAAAAAGATATTAATAACGCAAGATACTTATGGAATTCTTTGGCAACCATCTTGGAATTCCATGACAGCCTTATTGGAATCCATAGTAACCCTTCTAGGAATTCTGTAGATTTTGATGATATCTGGAGATAGCCATAATGTGATGATAAACTTCAAAGGTCAATAATTGCCCTTTCAGTGTGCTTCCATTGCTCTGTGGTTAGTGTGCTTGTCTCCTAATCCGGCAACCTGGGTTCAAATTCGGGTGGAGGCAATCTTCTGCCTGCCATATTTTAGCAGAAAGCTTACTGGCAAATAAAGTCTATGTTTGGCATTAAAAAAAGCAATGGTGTTTGATCCGCTCTTATTAATAATCACAGTCATTTTCCTGTACATTAGAGCATACATGCCAAAATATGCAATATTATTCCTAACCTATAAGGGGAGGGATATTATACCATTGTTTTTGTTTCTTGATTTCAGTTGGAAGCTGTACAGGAACGATTCAAGAATACTATCGGTGATATATCTAATGAACTGTTGTTGTTAAAACAACATAGTACCATGTTGATGGAACAATTACAAATTCTGGAAGAAAATCATCCTACAATCATGTATGTATGAGTTACTTCTCCTGAAAATATTTTAATCATGTCTTATATACAATATGAGTTACCTCCCATACTCTCCATTCAGTGCAAAACTATGGTAACTATATCAATTTATAGAGGCATGTACCATAGTTTTGCACCAAGCCCTCAATATGTGGTCAAGTTTAATTAATAGCGACATGGAAAAAATAGCATATTTTCTTTCCTAGAAATTAGACCTCTACAGTAACTAAGAAATAAGAATATCAGCAAATTTCAGTAGACCAATTAAACATATCTCACTATCATACTGAAAAATAATTTAATTTTGATCAGACAAAATTTTGTGGTTTGGGTAGAAAAGACCATTTCTATGAGACGTTAATTTGTGGATTGTGCATTTCAGGTAAAAATACAAGGACAAAATTATTGTTTGATGGGTTTGATTTCATGGTTGAAGGTGAACTATGAAATCCACAAAATTTTATCTTATTATCCCCTATGAAAATTAATGATTTTATAGTAACTTGATTTGCTTTTTGATCAGAGAATGTATTTATGTTTGTTTTTGTTTTCTTACAGGAGAAAAGGTGACAGGTTAAAGGTTGATGCTGGAATTTCAAAATCAGGTAAATACTTCATTACATTACTGGTTGTTTCTAATTTTACAGCATTACTCAATGCTTTGACGAAGTTTCGGCTAAACTAAATAATTTCAGATGGCATATATAAAATTGTTAGTTTTCCATAACTTCTGCATAAATTGCTTATATGTGCAGATAAAATGTGTTTAACCAAAGTGTTTGTACATATAAAACATGTATAGTACAGAGTTATTAATATGACTGTAGTAATATCATTGTTCTAATATATAATCTGACACGACCAGGGGAGATAATGAGAGAATAACAGAGGAGAGTATTAAGATACTATGATTGTTGTGCTGCCCCCTTATTGAACAGTCTTCCTGTGGATATGAGGCACATTGACTCTCGGACAGTCTTTAAAAAATCATTGAAAACACATCTGTTCAAAATTGCATAATCATGTGAACTTTTAATGAACTTTCAGTTAGCTGACTTGCCCGTGTTTAAGCACTTTAGAGACTTGTTATATAAAGTGCTATATAAATATTTTCATTCAATCAATCAATGTACTTATTTACAATCTGACACAACTAGGGGAGATAATGCTTTCACCTCAAGCACAAAAACGTGTGAAGCGAATACAGGAGGAGAGTATTAAGATACAGGAAGTTTACGTGAAATCTCCGTATCTAAGTATTAATGATGACAGTTGGAAGGAGTTGCTAGGTGATATACACGCACATTACATGGGAGTGGGTGTGAACATGCATTGTGTGTAAACGAGGAAATGGGTTAAATTAAATAGAAACTGTCAGTTCTTTTAACTAGCCTAGATATTTTTGCACACACATTACTCTGGGCTGACACGGCGCACATGAAAAAGAAGCATGAAAATGTTTCTATAAGAGAAATAATACAATTAATAAAGGTTCTTTCAACTAGTATTTTTACACTTGTTGGGCTGCACTGTGTCTTCCAGGAATTGCTTTGGATTAGCATTGTGTTGTACCTTTAGTGCATGCTAGGACATTGAAGAGGTGCAGCCCGTGCGAACTTGGTATATTGATAAGTGAAAAGAAAATATTGAAGTTAAATAGAACAGGGTGGATACAATGTTTTGTCTTTTACATTGTATATTAGTTTCACAATTGAGGGCACTTTACTTTGTTGCACTTAGTTTTGGGTAGTTTATGCATGCACTTGTTTGTGAAGTGTTCAAATTATGGACATTCTGCACCTGGTGTAGGAATATGTGTGGCTGTCTTTACTTGTGAACCTTGCATGTGACATTGGCAACATTTTGTCTGTTTTTAGAATTGTAAATTGTATACAATTTATTTTAAAAAAATGAAGAATTACCATGTATTATTAACACAACATAAAGCCTCTTTTACAGAGGATATTACAACAGGGGTGTCAATCTTCCTGATTAATCCGGAATTCCTGATTTACATATTCAGAAAGAGCCATGATTCCTTACCAAAATAAAAGTTATTTGAAGAAAATATCTTGAGAAATGGCAAAGGTATGGGCACTTTAGTCTGTTTTGAGGGAATTTGTCAATAAAAACTGAGTTAAATATGGAAACAAAGTGGTTATATGCCTCTTATTTGGCAAAAATGGTTGACCACATATGATTTTCCTGATTTTGAATTTGGCTCTTTTGACACCCCTGTATAACTAGATGAAAGTGTGTTTTCAGGCTTGGCAGGAAGTCAGGGAGCTGTGTAATCAGAAAGATTAAGGTATCCTTAAAGGTAAGGCATTCTTCATGAAACTGCAAAACCCTGTGTGTATATTCATTGTGTTATGTGGTGTTAATATTTCAGACTCGATACTATCAGCTGGTCTGGACGGGGACGAAGATGATGATGAGTCGGACCCTTTTATCCCCCAGGAACGGGTGTTCAGTAAATATGCCGCGATGATGTACACGTCTAACAACCAGGGAAAATCATTCGAAGAATTTAAGGAAGCCAAGTTCTGCCAAAGCTGTGGTGAAAAGGTATGAGCATCCTGCTTGGGATCCTAGGTCATAGAAATAGACTTCTGTGTGACTCTGTTTGTCTTGTTGACTAGATGAGGGAGCAGGCTTAAAGAGACTGGTTCCTTATCTTATATTTTTGCTACATTGTAAATAAGTTTATGGTCTGGAATCATCCTTTATACAAACCATGTGTTTACACAGTTACCTAGTAATTGAACCAGGTACTCTGGCCCGGTGATTATAAACATTGGAGTACGTACTCCTTGCTCCAACTCATACTCCGTACTCCAATTGGAGCATTTCTTAGTTTCAAAAACTGCCGTAACTTCTTTACTACTGATAGGAAACATATGAAATGGGTGCTCATTTTCTTAGTTAGATTATTTGCTACTAGTTGGTGTAGGTTTTAATGCAAAATTCTGAAAAAAACTGTTTTTTGAGTATGAGCTTGGAGTATGGAGTTTGAGTATGAGAATGAGAAATGTTTATAATCACCGGGCCAGGTCCTTACTTATCCCATATTGACCTCGACACCAGAACTGTGTGATACTTGGATGTTGTAAATCGCGGCTACAAGGGACAAGACTTATTTCCATGTTATATTTTCCCATGTAGCTCATTTCTACTACCGGTAATCTTACAATTTGTAATGTAATGTGATATTTACCTTAGCTGTTTACCTTAAAACACCATCAAATGAATGTAAATTATTCAATTACTGGTATGTTGACAGGTTTTGGTGGGTTCCTCAATACCAGGAAAAACCAACATTTTTAATGTCAATGATACAATTTCTTCCAATTTCCCAAATTTTTACCCTTTTGAACTTCATGAAAATTTCAAAGTATGAAAACATTTTATTTAACAATTGGGCATATATTATCACTATTTTACTTTCAGACTGTTATATGCCCTCATAAATTACCCGGATCTGAGCGAGTATTACAACTGCCAATAAATTGTACCCACTTGAAAATCTCCCGACCCAAGGTGAAAATCAACAAAGAAATGATGAGGTTTGTTGGTGTTATAATCTAATCATTTATAGTGATAAAACTTGACTAATCTCAATTACTTCATGTCATATTTATAGAGGGGGTATCAAATGAGTGTTGATATAGCGTTGATATAGCCACTTGGGATATAAAGTGGAGCCTGTGATGTCAATGTCACTTTTACTAAAAATAGAAAAAAACATTTTTGCTGAATTACCTTAGTTCGGAATGAGACCCTTGTAGTTTTATTTAACGATCTCAAAAAAGTAAATTTCCTTTATCTATAGATAACTATTTTATATTTACTATAAGAGATGTAAAATAAGAAAAATAAAGAAAATATGAAAATAACAGTACAACCTCTGTAAAGCAACACCGTTTGTGAGCTCCAATATTGACTGTTGTGCATAGGTTATTGCTCCCCATACACATCAGCTTAGGGAAATAAATGATATCCAGAACTCTGTGCAAGGTGGTTTTGTTCCCTTAATTTACTTGTTGGTACAAAGTAACAAACAAATCTGGCCTAGTTAGACTGGTTTAATATTCATATGCAAATGCAACGGACTCCAACTCTATTGTCTAGATATGAATATTCAAGTGACTCAAGGATTAGAACGGTAAAAATCTATTTGTACCTACAGATTAGTGGGGATCCGGGGTAGGTCTATTATGAAGGTGTTGTTATAGAGAGGTTGGTGCTCTACTTATTTTTTATAAGGTTGTACTGTAACTGTTGTTTCTGACTTTCAGAGAGTTGATGAAGGCACAAGATGAAGAAGAAGTTGCCTTCGACCTACCGGGGAGTCTGGGTAATAAAATAGACTTCAGTCGTGAACACAGTCTGCGTGCTATGTCCGGGTCATTGATGTCCCCGGATTCCACAGGGACCAGTATGACCGGCAGTGAGAGCCACCTGGTGAGTAAAATGTTAAATTCTTTGGTGATTGTTTTAATTCAGGATATACATAAACTGTGATTCCAGAAAAACTAATTTTAATTGGTTATCAATTTGTAGTGAAACACAGAACATTTAAAACTAATCACCGACAACACATGTCATATACTGTAATTATTCCTATCCATGTTTCATGTTCAAGTGTCTTTCAAGATAACATCATTTTATACTGATATTTATTTGAAACAATATATACGTTGATCAATACCCTGTCATGCTTTGAACTGTATTTTTGAATATTCAAGAGCCAATAATTTATTGTACAATCTTTATAAAAAATATGTTCATATAAAATTGTGACAAACATAATTTCCTTTTGTACATCACATCTTGTAGCTTTTTGGTTTCAAAAAAGTAAGTAATATTGCACATGTAATGATTAGGAAAAGGTTATGGTTTGAGATGGTGATAGTTGTGCTGAACAAGGGCCAATATTAGCAGCCCCCACATGGTGTTGTTCTACAGAGATTCTACTATAGTTGCAATTGAGAGAACCTGAATTAAAGATGGTCTGCCATTAAGATTCATTATCAAGAACTTGTTGCCTTCGGTCTTATTGTTTGGAATGTTACTTTATAGAGGCATAAAAAGAGTGTATATTGATAATGTCAACAATTTTCGCACAAATCTTTGAGGTTTTATTGTGATGGTGGTGCACTTTGATTGTTATTTCAATTGTGAATTATCAAAAATAACACCAAGGGCAGTGTAATGATGTTGTTATTACTGTACTTTACAAATGATTGTCACAGTCAGTTGTGTTTCGGGTTTTTGGAGTGTTTAAAGTTCATTTTTATTTGCACAATACAAATTTACAGATGCTTTACAAGGAATAGTTCATCGCTTGATATATTTAGAGAAGTTAAAACTAATTTTGAACGATCATCATATCTATATCTTCTTGACAATATTAAATATAGAGAAATTTTATCGAAACTTAGACTCTCTTCACATAAATTAAACATTGAGATAGGACGACATAATAGAATTAACAGGCAAGATAGAAAGTGCAATAATTGTAATTTAAACGATGTGGAAGATGAGTTTCATTTTGTTCTTATATGTCCTTTTTATAGAAATTTAAGAATAGCATATATTCCAAAGTATTATTATCAAAGACCAAGCGTTTTTAAGTTCATTGAATTGCTCCAAACTAATAATAAGTCTGTTTTAGTAAAACTCGCCATATTTTGTACTAAGGCTTTCATAATAAGAAATTAATATAATAATATGTTACTACATTAAACGTTTGCAGTATGTATACTCCTTTTCGATTCCGTAATAACTCATTGACAATAACAAAACATTCTCACTTACTATTTACTATTTTCTATCTTCAGGAACGTGTTATATATGTCCTTTTTATTTTTCGTTTTTTTCTGTTTTTTTTTTCTTTTGCATGCATTATTTATATTATGTATATATTATGTAAGGCTATAAGCTATGTATGCTTTGTCTGAAATAAACTTTCTGTTCTGTTCTGTACAAAAATGAATTGGTGATAGTTTTACACTGACACGAGGAAAATCTCAACTTTGAGGTTTCTATTTGATATACTTCTTGAGAATGGAGAGACATAACCATAGGTAACAGTATTCATTGAAAAAGAAATTGTAAAAAAAAATTAAATTGAAAAAAAATACTGAATCTAAATTTCAAACAAAAATGTTTCAAAGATACTGTTACCTGTTGACATAACTGCCATGTTGGCAAAGTTATCTTCAATAGACTGTTAATAAACAATTGATCAGATAAACAGTAGATGTGGATGTTTTTGTCGGTCAAATAGTAAGTGAATTTTGAATTTCAGAAATTTGGTATGAGGAACTATTAACACTTCTTTATATTTCCTTGCAGAATTCTTAGTATGCCAAGTTTTTGGCCTAGAGCAAAAGTAAACCAATTTCGAAATTTCGAAATTATTCAATAATATAAGTTACTAACAGAAATTGGTAATGTTTATTTTAGAGACACAGTCTATTGAGTTTATATGATGATTATAAACAGAGAACCAATCTTGAGAGAAGTATTCCTCGACCATTGTCTATGGTAAGTTAGTATATGTTGTTTGAAGAGATTTCAAATTGGTATATGGTTATTTAAAACTCTCTGTGAAAAATTCTATCATATGGCCCCAAGTCATCAGACTTCAGGCAGTGTACGTGTATCAGCTGCCGATCAGTGCTATACACCAGGCATGTTAAACAACCAAGGAGTTTATTCAGAAAGAGTAAGGGTAGCGTACACAGATTTCTTGTATCACAAAAGATTTCTGTCATTTCTTTCAAAGCCTAGGCTTCTTGGCCAATAAGGCAGGGATAAAACTGATTGGTTATGCACTATGAGTGTCTCAGATCAATGCAAAAATATCACATGTAGGCGTTGACTCCATATAACTGAAGTACTGTTGACCAACTAGACTTTTTGAAACAAAAGTAAAAATGATATTAAAACGAGATAGCCATGACTTGGAATTTATGGTGCCATAATGACGTTATGCATGATTTGAAGCCTCATGGCACACTGTTGGTATTATGTTTCTTTTATATTTTGCTGTTCTGGAACCAGCTTCCGGAAATAGTTAAAATAACAAAATAAATCGATATAATCCATTACCATAATTGTAATTATTTTATTCAGGATCGTTGTCTATCCATGATGGAACAGTTCTGGACGTACGTGATCTGGGAAGATGATAACGGGAAGGAAGAAGAGATACATAATTCTATCATAGTATGTTAAAGCTTGATTATATTTATTCCATAGATTATTATCCTTGTTTAAAGCCTTCTTTGAAAGGGGCCAATGGCCCCAAAACCACTTACATGCCAAAACAACTCACTAAAGGCTAGAATAGATTTATTCCCAAGATTAACAACCTTGTTCAAAGACTTCTTGAAAAGGGGCCAGTAGCCTAAAACCAAGTCTGTGCCAAATTAACGGCGCTGACCTATGATAAAAGCTGTTAATAAAGCTGACATCGTTGGTCACCAAAAATACAATGCAGCCAAAGATAGAGAAATGAATTAGGATATGACAAAGTTTATCTTAGATTATTCTCCTTAAACATAGAAATGACATTTAAAGAAAAGTAAAAAATGTATGAAGAAATCAGACAGGGAAGGTAGCACTCAACCTGGGGTCCTATAAAAAATCCAGATTACCGAAAGGTATGGAACGATACCAGGACCTTATAAACTCATATCAAATAAAAGAAAGCGCTCAACCTAACCAGCCAAGCACAGAAATCAGAAACACCACAACACTACTACACTGAGCAACTTCACCCACACATAAGCCAAAGTCCCTGGCAAAAAAATGCAGAATTATAGGTAGAGGTAAATTTTTGTCTTCCGCTTATAATACTAGAAAAATTATTCCGCCTTGCCAGATAAACTTACTTATCCATTTTACAAGTATTCACTATTTATGAACCATGGCTTTGTTTATGATTTCAGGATAAACTGTACAAGTATATGGAGGAACGTTACCTAGTACCAGACATAATGTATCTATGTAACCATGACTTCATATCTTCTATCGTGGAATATTCAGACCATGACAGGGTAAGTTAAGTACCTTACACAATCTTCAACCAAGGCTGACCTGTACTTCACATCAATTGCTAGACGGCACTGTTCTAATTCCACTATTACAAATTATTTAAAAGATAAACACAAGGTTATTGATACAAGTATTATGAACCTTTGACTTTTGGTAAGTAAGCACTTGTTAATATATAGTCCAGGAAAACTGGTTGGGGGATCCACAACCATATATATGCTGTAAAATTATTAATTTTCGTGGGGGATTAAATTTCATGGATTTCAAGGTTAACCTTCAACCACGAAATCAAATCCCATCTATTAATAATTTTGACACTTGTGTTTATTTCTTGTGATTCAAAATCAACGAACTAACGTCCCATCAAAATGATCTTTATTACCAAAACCACAAAATTTTGTCACATCAAAATTAAAGGATTTTACAGTAACTGAAATAAAATGTTGAGAAATGATGTTAACTTGAAATAACTAATAAACAAGATTATATGTATAGCTTGACCACATTGACATGAGCCTGACCTACTGATTAGCATAATTTAACAGTCAATATATTGTCTATGTTTATAATACCAATTGTATGTTTTCATAACCGGGGAGTATCACGAAGACACTCGAGATGTAATACAAACACAAATATGAAATACCAATAGTGCCCAATTTGCCTGCGGAAATTGATATATTCAAAGCAAGAACCTTGTAATATGTTCTTGCATAAAGGTCAGACTCAGGTCAAAATAGCCAAGCTATAGCATATTTATAAATGTATTGTTGTATTGTAGTTGATACAGATGTATGGACATATACTGGTTGGTAATCTAGAGGGCGCTAGTTTCCGCTATATTATGTTGCTAGGCGACTTTATTGATGCCGTGGAATGGAAGGAAGTGGAAGATTTCCGGGCATTCGCTGCTGTCATATATCCATTCCTACAGGTAATGTTTCTATACCCATAGTAATTCCTACATTACTTCACTAAAATGTTTGGGGGGGGGGAGGATGCAAAGATAAGCCATTTTCCGCCCATCCCAAATGATGTGTCTGCTGTAACTTGAAAAGTGTTCGTACATTACAGCCATCAAACTATAGATATGTTAGAAGCCATCTAAATTTGAGTTATTATAACCCTTGACATGGTCGAATGGAAAGTGGGACATCCTCGTCATTTGGACACATTTCTGTAATGCACTAAACATTCCACTTCAACTGGTTGGTGAATAATGGAGGGGCTAATTGTTGGCTGAAATTGGTTGCACGTCTTAAAGTAGACCTTTTGGAAATTTATACATCTCATAATCTAGGTTCGAATCACACAATTTGTAATGTTTCCATTCTAAGGTGTATTGTTGATTTGATTTTGGTATGTTTTAAATAAAAGTCAATTGATATTATAATGTCACTTAATAGTATTTTTATAGCTTGATACTTTCAAATCTGTCACTACAAGTTTTATGGAATGTCATTTTACCCATTGTATAGGAGGATGACCTTGAGACGTTACAGATGAGTTATACATCTTATAGTGAGAACAAAATCTCCAAGAGTATGATCGCTAACTTTATTATACATCTTATACTCAAGTTCCGAGAACCAAGATTTCAAGATGTAAGTTACTCTGAGTCACAACTCTTTATATTAACTCATTTTCACCTAATAAACTTAGTTGGCTATGTTTGTGATTGTTAGTGATTATTTAATCAAGATGGTTACCGGGGTACTATTTATCTATGTCATATACAGTAATACATACTCTGAATTATTTATATCAAACTTACATTTTGTGAAGAAACTTTATGTTTATGCTGTGCAAGTCAATAGAGATATTAAATGGAGTTGAATTTTTACTATGTATAACATTTGTGACATGTGATTGATAAAGTTGCCGACACCTAAGCTCATTAACTTAAAATAATGCTATCAAATATACTATTTAGTTTTCTGAAGTTTAAAATTTGGGAAAATTTAAAATTGTAAAATACTTCAAAATAAGAAATTGGCAAACTTTGTTCTCCTCTAAAGTTTATAATTTACCTGTATATATTATATATATTCTACTAGATGGAGCACAAGTTGATGCCGTACCAATCCCCGGACAGTAAACAACCTGCCATGTCAGAGAAGGAGTTCAAAGAGGCTATAGATAACATCTTACCATTAACTAACGACAAACTACGTCGACGTCTTTACTTCGAGGCTGAGAAGATGGTGAGGAAAGAAGGTACAGGGAACAGTGTACCTGTGATGAGACTCTCACGTATCCTTTCACAAGTTCATATACCACATACCTGTCTAGTACTCCTATTGGAGTTACTCCTATTTTCTTTGTTATTATCTGGTTTTCCAAGTTCACCTAACTTTGAACAAAGGTACGCTTGATTCATTTTATGATCTTCTGTCCAATATATATAACCACTAGAATTAATACATTCCTTGTTTATGCATCTTAACCCTATTAAATCACATTTAAGTGCATCTTGTGACCTGTTTTGCTTGATCACTCCTATTTTTGATTCATCTAACTTTGCAGGTATGTATACCATGTCCTCTTTAATCTGGAATTCTGGATTTATCGGTCCTGGAAGAGCTATGATTTCTGACCCAAATTTATGAAAATATCCCTAAGTCACTGTTATACAAGCAGTTGTAATTTTTAATGTGACAATTAAGTGATATTTTAAGTTAATTTACAGCATGGTAATCATAAATTGAAAATAGTATGCTGTGATTTTTAACAGTTTCATTACTTTGTTTTCTGCTGGCAAAGTGCTGCTTATTACAAGTTGTCCTTTTCTTGGTTTAATTACTGATGTTTATAGTTCTATAGTCTATGATTAAATGTCCTTAACCTAAAACAGAAATTGCTAGTTACCTTGGACTTTTACAAATCACCAATATAGTTCGGGACACAATCAGTAGACGAATCAAGGACTGGCGGGAGAGACCTAGTAGTTCTGGATCAGCACGTGCACCACAGGATCACGAGTCACAAGTTCTCCATGACGATGATCATCATGTGATCACGATGTCTGATATCAAACTGCTCTCAACAAATATTTCCAGGTAAGGATTAATCATTAAGCCTGAATACCACCAATACCAACTTTTGGACAGTTTTATAGGACAAGGGGCGGATATTTAGTTTTCCGTGATCGTAAATGAAATAAAGTTTGAAAAATCACGTTAAGATTAGAATCTCATGACATGACAATATGAAGCCCAGTGCTGTTGATTTTGCATTTCTTTTTCCATACGGTACTGAAACCAGCTTCTAAAACGATGAAAATTAAAAAAAAAAAATGTTATCAATACTGTTGTTTTCACTGTTATTTTCACTGATAAATCCCTATATAATCTATTCCTAGCAATTAATAAATAATTCTATGCTCTATACTATAATGTGGCATTAGGCACTGCGAAATACTTGAAGATATCACTGTGTCACCCTTATTTCAAATGTATATAATTCTTGATTTATTTATGTGATTATTTCAGACGTATCAAACTTCGTCAGGAAAGATACGACATGGGAGAAGATGGTTCAACCTGGTGAACATCATCATCATCATGTATACATGTGTGCTAAAATATTGTGCACTCAAACATTCAATTGATACAAAATAAGTTTGTTTCTAGAATTCTAACCTACCTTAAAACACTGCTTTGAATCTTAATGTTTTGATGGTTTGGCAAACAAAATTCTACATTTTTGCTATTTGTTAATACTTTTGCCCTTTTTCTATGTTAAATCTTACCAACTTTTCAATTTTTGTTTGAGGCAGGGCTAGTTCTGGATACCATAACTAAATGATCTTTTATTGACTGACGTCGATCTTGAATTGGAATAATCACTGAAATGGAATAATCATCGTCTAAGAAGCTTGGACTAAGGCAGGGCATGTTACCGAAACGAACATTTAGGCCCTATTGTGTGGGTATTTAAACATGAGCATACAGTATGTTCAGTAATCATTGTTCTATTAAATGTTTTACAGAAGTGCTGAATTGTTTTGATATACAGTGATTTTCATGTATTTTATATTGATATTGTATTGATGTTTGATCTATTTACATTTCACTGTGTTTATGTCCTTATAGTAAAAACACACATGAACCTACTTTATACATCTGTGATATAGATTATTTGTTTTAGATTCTCACTAAACTTCGTCCAGTTCGTATATTGATTATTCTGTGATCATGCAAAGAAAAACATTCCATATTTTTGAATCTACCTATAGTATCATCTTGCATGAATAGAAATGCATCTTTGTAATTGATAAATGCTATGTATTTTCTATACATATTTATATTTTTTTAATCTATATGTTGCTATGGTGACCAAAATACATCTTTGTGTCGCTTTTGTGACAGACCTGTTTGTTGCTATGGTAATATAACTTTATGTTGCTATAACATAATGGTAATGATATGAATGTATACGTTTCTATTGTGATACAGATTGACTTACTTTACAAGTCAATACATATACTAATATTTGTTACATTTTACCCATTTCTATATTATTTTGATGAATTTGGATATTTTTATCTGAAAAATATAAATCATGAAAACATCAGTCTTGAGTTACCGATTGTTTCTTACTAATATCAGAGCTTGTTAAACAAAACTGCTTGACAATGAATGTTGTGGATTACTTTGATTCCTAGAACAGTTCAGACCCTGATCTCCCGAAACCTGTTTACTAAGAGGTTGACTTGCAAGCCTCTACTAAAACATGCTGTATTCGGTGAATCAGAAAAAACTTATGAGAAAATCGGACAGGGAAGGAAGCACTCAACTTAACCTGCTGAGCACAGAAAATATTAACAACATAACATAACATAATTAATTAAATGGAGCAATGCCAATACATAACCTAACAAAAAATTAAAAGCCCAAGTCCACCCTGTAAAAGAGCAGGATGACCTAGTGTCACAAAGAAAACTGTTTATCAAGCTCATTATATTCACCAAGATTACCTTAGTGATGTAGCATGATCGCCTTGCTAAATGATGGTGACAAACTTGATAGGTAGCACCAGGTCCTGCTGTAAAAGGAACACAAAATGCACAGAAAAAAAACAGGGATTCTATATAGAAGATCCTAAAAAAAACTGAACTGATAAAGATATAAAAAAATCAGTAAGAAAGGCGGCTCTCAACTTTTAAAACAACACATATTTTCCTTTCATCATAATTTGTGTATACGGCCTATTTGGTTGGTTTTCTAATTCGTTTTCATCACTAGTGAATAAATTTCAGGCAATTTAAATGAGAGTAGTCTTAATTCTATACCGTATTAATACGGTATAGAATTTTGGAGGTAAAACTACTAAATAATTACTAGTCACTGATGTTTCGCAAGTTATATTTAATATCTGGGTGTTTGTTTATGGGATATACAGGCATCTATACCAAAATTCATTAAACATTTAACAATTTTATTTTACTTTTGCAATAAGCCTAAACGCGAGACAGGCCCTTTAACATCAGGAGCATTATTAACATCAAGAGCATCATTAACATCAGCAGCAGAAATTATCAGTAGCATTTTCATGAACATCAACAGCAGCATTTTCATGAACATCAACAGCAGCATTATCTACATCAGCAGCAGCATCATTAACATCAGCAGCAGCATTATCATGATCAGCAGCTTCAGACCGAATCCGTGAAAGTGTGTACCGTGTTAGACTGTACTTTAAACCTTATCTTGTTCTTCATTACGTGCCATTCTCACGACACCGAAAATATGGCGGGTTTCGAAGTTTGCATAAAATGGGGAGGAAAAGAATACAATGTTACGGGTCTGTCAGAGACACAAACAGTGTTAGATTTGAAGGCAGCTATCCAGACAGAAACGGGAGTTCGTCCAGAGCGACAAAAACTACTTGGACTGAAGGTTAAAGGTAAAAAACTGTAGGTTTTTGCCCCTGTTAGTCGTTGTCAGGCAGACGCTTGACCACAGGTGCTTGACACTAAACTGAATATTTTAATAAATAAGCCTATGTCTGTGTTTCATTTCTCTATTGATATCAACAGGGTCAACCCTCGGCTAATTCCAGCAAATGTTTGACACTGACTAGGGCAGAAAATATGAGGAGACCGAGAACCTGGAGCCCGTTACCTAGCCAAGCTGCAATCAGCGCTTTTTGGTTGTGTTTTACTACGTCTAGTAGTAAACATGTTCGCCAATAGCAAACTTTGCCTATTACTTTGCTAGGTGAGCGATTCTGAGCGCTTTCTTATTCAACGGACCGTTTCGATTCCACAAGGTAGCGCTTTGCGAGACTTTCCAATAGCCGTCGGACAGTTTAGCTCTCGGTCTGGTGCGTCAGACCTTTCCGTCGGACCCCGTGTTCGATGGTTCGTAATCGTCGGGGTATGTTTGCATTGGGTACATTGTGTATTCGGTACGTTTCCGCGTGTACTTTGTAAGACTTATTTCGATTGGTCAGTAATAAATCTGTAAGCCAATCGCAAAGCGCGAACCATTTTTCTAACCCTGCGTTCTTGTACTCCTATTTTGAAGAGTCTCTTCCAATTTCGCGTTAAAAAAATAAATACACATGAATGAATCGAAAGAATAATCGGTAATCGCATCGGACAACAAATTTAATGCTGATTTCTCGATGACAGTACTCAGAAACAAGGAAAGCCATTTCTTACTGTGTGTGCGTCGTCCTAAAAGGGAAATTGAAAATAATTTTTTTTTGTTGATTTTAGCGAATAAAAATAGGTCCGACAGATTTCCTTCTGGTCTGACAGTTTCTCCAAGTCGTCAGACCGTTGGTCCGACAGATTGTAGGCGACTATCGGGAAGTCTGTTTGCTATGCAACGGTATGCTAGCTAGACTAGTATTTATTTGCTTTGACTGCTACGAAGCGCTTATTTGAAACAAGCCGTGTCTTAGCAAAGCGCTTATTTGAATCAAGCCGTGTCTTAGCGAAGTGCTTGATAGCGCCTTGCCTATGCAAGGGCCTCCATTGTACAAGGGCCTACAGCCCCAGGGGGTGTGGCCTTCAAACACATGAATCAAAAAGTTGAACACAAGTTGAACACAATTATTTCTTTGTGGTTGTCACTTGACGCTTGAACAATTATTTAGTAGAGTAGAAACTGGTTTCTGCACCACTGTCACCATGCGGGAGTTGGACTCAACTCTAGTATGACTCTTAAGTTACCGAGGTAAAGTAGCAGCCTCATTTCCCCTCAGCACTAAAATACAACACATAAACAAGTGTCAGGAATGTTGGACATGGATGTTGTTATGATGGACAGTAGGGTTAAATGCTGAGGACCTCTGATCTTTATTTGGAATTTTGTATTGTAGGAAAGTTTCCTGATGATGATGTTTTACTGAGTGAGATCAAACTGAAACCGGGTACCAAGATAATGATGATGGGAAGCAGGGAGGAGGAAATTGTAAGATAATTGTATTGTTTGGGGGTCCTTAGATCATACTCACAGTCACTTTATTTACTCCATGCACAAATTGATCTAATTTAAAACAATGTGAAAGAATGTGTACATGTCTTAAATGGATGTGTAGCATAAAGAATGATCTCTCTTGATTGATTAGGTACAGATATCTGGTTTGGTCAGTCAAATTGAAATTGAATAGATCTTCAGGTTCAGGGATTAAAAATATTTTTCTGCAGATAGTTAATAAAGCTTACCTAAACTTACATGAATTTCTGTTTGAACATTGTCTGTCTTTACCTCTGTGATGATGTCCATCAGGAATGAGGTGTTGAAACTTGAAACTGTTAATGTTATTTTTCATCTCAGACCAAGGTAATGGAACAGCCAACAGACATTCCAGAAGTTTTGAATGACTTTGATATTGAAGAAGAAGAAATTGCAATAGAGAACAGGTTTGTGATGCAGTAATCACTCCCTCAAAAGTATATATACACTTACACACATTCCCAACGTAACATTTATATTTTTCATGATTTCTCGACTATTAGTAAACGGATATGATTCAAAATTTGGCTGTGAATGAAATAATACTTGTTAAAGTTTTGAGTTTATTGAAAGATAAATTGAAAAATAAATAATGAGCGCCACTGTAAAATTAAAAGTCACAAAAATAGCAAGTAAAGTACAAGCAATACTGCAAAATAACAACCTACAAAAGTTGCCACTTTCATCAAAGTCTTTGAATTTTAATATTATTTTTAATTAATTGAGATGAGGTGTGTATGCGACCAATGAAGACAAGCAGCCTCACAAAAAAAACTACAAAAACAGGCTATCTTTTAGGATGTTTTTAACGCAACTAAAATATTGATCTGGAAATATGACTATCAAAATTGCAGATGAATAAATACATCACAAACGACATGGATAGACATTCAAGATGCTAAGAAACATTAACTGTAATATCATTATTCGATCATTTTACAGTGTTGAACCTTATAGTAAAAATTCACCCAGTTTTTAACATTTTTCATGTCTTATTTCTGTGACATTTCAATTTACTTGACTGTTGGAAATTCCTGTTATCTTGCCATGGTTTGATTCCAATACAAAATCAATATAACACCAATAAGATGTGTATGTATGCCAATGCCAACTTTGAATCAAGTCCCTTCATAAACAACTGAGTAATTTTTAAAATGTAGGTGTTGCGTTAGGAGTGTGCGTAAGTGTTGATAAGCTTTAAGCTGTGTAACTTAGATTTAAACATTTCTCTCTCATAAAGCCTGTGCTTGTTGGCCATATTAGATTGGATTTCAAGCCTAGTGATTTTTTTGAAGATTGCCTCCCTTTAATGGATGAACATTATATATTGTTTGTGATTACCTCCCTTGATAACTGCTTAAAACCCTATGTTTCTAGAGAGTAGTTTGCTAAATTATCTCCCCTGTTTCAGAGAAGAGTTTTTACAGAAGATAGAAAAGCGGGTGAAAGATTACAAGGTGGAGATTCTCAACGAACCAAGAAAAAATAAGAAGCTTCTTGTACTAGACATCGATTACACATTATTTGGTATGTAAAAATGATGGTCCCTGAATCTGTTATTACTTATATTAACTGACTGTTATAAAGGCATACTTGTTTTACAATCAATTTTGGTTCAGCATTGCATTCAGCTCTATAAATATTATAGCACAAAGACTATTCAAAGCCACACAGATAGGACAACAGTTCCCACGCAAGAGGCAGACATAGAACCAACTATATGAGGGTTGTACCAGAATTACGTAGTATATTATAACCAAATTTGGGGTAGAAGAACTTCAATCCTTTTCCAAGAGAATCGGTAAAAATTAATTCTAACCAAACATTAGAAAGCCTATTAATCTGTCACCATAGTAACCAATAGTTGAATAGGCAGGGCAGCGAATTTTAAAAACATTTTTGGCATTATTCAACTGCTTATACCTCACAGATATCAAGTCTAATTTTAACGCGACTTTGTGACACACACACGCATGATCCCTGGGACGTACGCCGTATTTCGACTTTATAAAGGTTACTGTTGTTGATTTATGATACAAAACAAGCAACAGCTGCTGCGCGTCACCAGTGAAAATATGACGTTAGCGAAATGCACTGGAAATCGCATCAACTTGAAGTTTAGTGTGAACCTTAGGAAGACGCCAGAACAAACGTTTTAAATGTTGGAACCTGCAAACTCTAAATATTTTGTATCACTAACCTGATTTTCAAACAAAACAAGCGCATAAATCGTGGTTGAGACTGAACAAAATGACATGGACCGACAGCGAAAACAAACGGCGAATGCGGCGTGTTTTCTAGGACCATACTGAGCTGGTTCAGCGTTCTATTATAAGGGTTACATGTGACACTACTGGTAATATATTGGAACTTTTATCACATTTAAGGTAGTAAATAAGCAATTATAAGTTTTGTGTGCGACTGTGTCCATCTTTATAGCTACAATATTCACAGTTAGGAGCTTCACTTATCATCAAAGTTCAGACAATGTCGTGAGGTTCCGTTGCAAGCCCCGCATACCCTACCCCTATCTATCACCGGAAGCTGCAGAATTTGATCCAAATAAGATACGGCTTTGAAATATCGCGTACTTACGCAGTAAATATTATTTGCACTCCACACAAAATTATTTGTTTGTATGATGAATGGTTTGGACGTATGACAAAAGTCTATATAATTCTGGTACAACCCTCATACATATTCATTCATAACATTTCAAATGAAATTTAAAAAAAAATCAAAATATTACTTTTAATATCTTATTGTCATGAGTAACACCATTTATTTTTTGTGTTTGTAGACCACAGATCAGTAGCAGAAACTGCTAATGAGTTGATACGACCATTCCTACACGAGTTTCTTACATCAGCATATGATGAT
Organism: Spisula subtruncata; assembly: GCA_963678985.1. Classification (NCBI taxonomy): domain Eukaryota; kingdom Metazoa; phylum Mollusca; class Bivalvia; order Venerida; family Mactridae; genus Spisula; species Spisula subtruncata. Next base: position 8,688,537 of record OY787666.1, read on the forward strand.
TACGACATTGTGATTTGGTGTAAGTATCTTCATTTATTCATATATTGTATCTGGGACGATATCAACTAACATTGTCACCTATTGGAAGTTACTCAGTCTCTATACCCTGACTTACTATAGTCAACAATTTCCCTTGAATGACTCTTTTATCCTGAGGTGCAATATAGCAATGTATGATCTATATAGCAACATAATTTCTTTGTTGCCAATGATGATCATACAAAGCGTTGTCATAGAAACCATGTAACACTAAGGCGGGTCACACTATTATTTGACATCCATATCCTTATTAAAAATGTAATTATCTCAATATCCACTTGATAAATATTAACGCCTATTTGTATGGCATTACGGGGATGACTTTGACATGAGAATGCCAACTTTCGAATAAATCGCTCTATGTTTGTAATCGTAAGTCAGTAATCAAGTGTATGTATTCAAGCACGTCATGAATGAAAATGACGTCAAAGCCAATAAACAGAAACCACCCGATTGTCAAACAATGGTGCACATTGGGACAACCAACAGTGCTAACCAATGAAATGATTAAATACTTATAATGTAGTGGCATTAAGCAGCTACCTGTGTTCTGTTGGCTCAAATTAATTACAGATCGCGGATTTATTAACTTACTAATAAGCACAGGTGGGGTTATAGACAATTAAGTTGATGTTAATAAATACTGTTCGTACACTGGTAGGCGCTCCAATGTTTGAGCAATTTCTAACATCATTGCAACACATTTTTGTGAACATGGTTACGGAAACCCATCTAAACAATCGGAACAGTGATATTGGATCTGTTTAGAAAGTCAGGATGACTATAAACAATAATATTTAATGTTTCTTCATGTTGAAATACTGCGCTTGAAATGCGACGTCATAATAACGTCACAGTGCGACCCGCCTCCCTGGTACACGGTATATTTAATGTTTAATAAATTTATTATTTTTCAATCAATGTTATTGATATTTCGCATATTTGTCAATGAAAGATCAAAATTTAATTATAGACAACTAGTTTGATTAATTTCTGATTTGCCGAGCTGCTATGAAAAAAGTCCTATTAATTGTGGAATACCCTTGCATCTGCTGAGCGAGAGGCATATAGTGATTTGTGTCTTCGTCCTTTCATTGGTTTGCCATCTGAAAATGTTATGGCCCCTGATTGACTAAGCTAGTTTGTTAGGACAAGGCTTCTGAATGCAGTCTTGTTGTATGACTGTAGTATGTTGTGGCATAAAGTCGAAACCACAAACTTTTATTCCTGGTACAGATGCTCTTATCATTCAGTCTGAATCTTGTATACTCACATTTCAGCTGCTACGGGTATGAAATGGATTGAAGTCAAGATGAAGGAACTTGGTGTGTCATCTCACTCAGCTTACAGATTGTGTTTTATGATAGATAGTCTGGCAATGATCAGTGTACATACACCTAAATATGGAGTTGTTGAAGTAAGTATTGTCCGTACATACACCTAAATATGGAGTTGTTGAAGTAAGTATTGTCCGTACATACACCTAAATATGGAGTTGTTGAAGTAAGTATTGTCCGTACATACACCTAAATATGGAGTGGTTGAAGTAAGTATTGTCCGTACATACACCTAAATATGGAGTGGTTGAAGTAAGTATTAACTCGCTGTGTCGACTCACTCAGCCTACAAATTGTTGAAGTAAGTATTAAGCAAAGATAATGATAATTGAAAAATCAATTTTGATGGGATTACATTTCGTGGTTTTCACTTTTGGTAAAAAAATACCAATTTGATAGGACGTTAATTCATGGATTGTGCATTTTAGGTAATAAATATGAGACTCCAAATCATTGTTCGGTGGGATTAAATTTCATGGTTGAAGGTGAACCACGAAATCCACGAAATTTAATCCCTTATGAAAAATAGTGATTTTACATGAAACAATTTTAAGTTTAACAAGTTTGTGTACATTTTGTAGTCTGAATGTCTTTAGGTCGTACTTGATGAAAATTGAAGTCTTACTATTGAATTGGTCTCGGCTCGACGAAATTATTTTGTTTGATTTTCACTTAAGACCAAAACAGTTCCATTGGAAATGAAAAAAGGGCTCTTCAATTTGGAGACTGTATTATAATTCAAGTTTTCTTTGATTTAAATTTGACTGTATGAATTAGGGGTGTAGAAATGAGCCGGTTTAGTAGTAAAATCCACTGGCTCAGTGGCTGTCTTCTATTTTTTTGTCATTTTCGAACGAACTGTCTACTTTTGAAGATGAAATCGCTACATGAAAACATTTCTAAACACCTGATTTAATAATTTTATTATTTTATAAGAGAATGAATAAAACACAACAACTGGCTATACTAAGGTTTGCTTTAATAAGTTCCAGGTTTGCCTTTTAACAGGCTTGAAATACCAACATATAAGCATAAAGATATAATTTAGGACAAATATTGGAGTGGAAAATATGTGGCCGCAGAAACAGAAAGACGGGATTTGCTTAAGGCAACCCTGTCGTAACTGTTAAATCCAACCAGCTGAGAGACAGGTGTGATTAACTGTAGTTAATTTTTTGAGGTACTCAAACTAGGTCGAGGTGCCCAAATGCAATATTCCACGCAACACACTGCACTGGTTTGCAACACGCAAACTGTAACGCAACATGAGGTGACACCAGCACACAAAGGGCGAACACCTCTACCTGAACGTTTGCAGCATGCAAACTTTTAACGCAATACGCAACATGAGGTGACACCAGGACACAAAGGGCGAACACCTCTACCTGTACAAGTTACATATATATGCATATATCGGACCAGAGACGCAATAGACTGGACGCAACATGAGTTGACACCGGCACACCAAGGGCGACAACTACAAATTACATATATATGCATATATCGGACCAGAGACGCAATAGACTGGATGCAACACACAACACACTTGCAGGTACACGCAAAACGCAACATGAGGTGACACCGGCACACAAAGGGCGAACACCTCTACCTGTACAAGTTACATGTCTATCCATATACCGGACCTGAGACGCAATGTTACTGGACGCAACACACAAGACACTTGCAGGTACACGCAAACGCAACATGAGGTGTTACCAATACACAAGGGGCGACAACCTCTATCTGTATCACTCACAGATAACTCTACTTATACACGCAACATGAGGTGCAACCAAAGCACCAAGGGCAATAACCTCGAATTGTATAAAATGTGACACTATCGGACTTGCTTTTAGTTAGCATATTAAAATTTAGCAAACTTGTCTGTAACCACCAATTCACTGCCGTGAATGAAGCTAAAAAATAGCCCCACCAACAGCTGGAAGTTGATCACAAAGAAGTAAAATACTGTGAAATATCGTTGAAGTCAGCACAAAGGCTCTAATAGCTCAGAATATGAAGGAAATATTTGCCTTCTCTCAGCTGGTTGAATTTTTCCGCGACTTAAAAGTTTAGTATCATAGCTGCATCAATATCATTTTGTAAAATGAAGTCTTTTGAAGCGTTTAACAAGCGACAGTAGGCTACTAAGTTCTGTAAAAGTTTAAAAATTCACTTTGAACATCACCGGTATTTAAAAGTCAATTTGTCTAATATGAATGAGCAAACTATGCCATAAGGTGACAGCACATTTTTCGCACCGCCGTGCAGACAAATTATCGATTCCTCGAGGAATGTTGATTCAGTTATAGTTTACAAGCGACAGTAGGCTACCAACTTCACTAAAAGTCTAAATATTCACTTTGAGGATCACGAGTATTTAATTGTCAATTTGCTTCATAATCATGGGCAAACTATTCCATAATGGGGCAGCACAATTGTAGAACTGCCTTGTAGAATAATTCTAGGTTCTTCGAGGAATGTTGATTCAGTTAAAGTTTACAAGCGACGGTACCCTTAGGCACCAAGTTCCCTTTAATTCTATAAATTCACTTCAAGGATCACGGGTAATTAATAGTCAATTTGCCTCATATCCATGGGCAAAATATTCGATAAGGTGGCAGCACATTTGTCGGTCCACCTTTTAAAAAATTCTATGTTCTTCGAGGAATGGTGATTCAGCTCGAGTTTACAAGTGACAGTAGGCTAATTAGTTCCGTAAAAGTCTATAACTTCACTTTGAGGATCACGGGTAATTAATAGTCAATTTGCCTCATATCCATGGGCAAACTAACGGTAAGGTGGCAGCACATTTGACGAACCGCCTTTCAGAAGAATTCTAGGTTCTTCGAGGAGTGTTGAGTCATTGTCAAAGATGTTTTTCTTGATGGGTAGATAACTGGTAGCCTGCACCCGTTACACCTAGGCCATGGTGTCTTTAACGTCTAGGTTATTGAGTTTGAACTTGGAATGGACTGGTACCGGACTAATGATCGCTGGTTCTGAAACATAAAATAAAGGAGACCGCAGCAAAATACCAGAACATGGCTTAAATAGGCATACAATTTATATGTGCAGTGATTTTTCTTGGCTAGTTTTGCAGCCGTAGAAAGGAACTTTCCCCTTGCAAAATAACCTCTTTTTTTTTTTTTTTCAAAAAGTCATGATTTTCCCCAAAAACGAAGGCATACATTCCTCTGTGGATCCCGTATTTATAAAAGCAATTTAGGTATGACTGTTTTTAAGTCAAAACAGTAGATAAAACTGGCCAAGGTCTTTTTTACAGTAGTTGGGAATAATCAGAAGAAAAAGTTAAATATAAACAAATTAATACCCAAAACAGTATTTTTCATAATTCCCAATTTTTGCCAATTTTAGCAGGCAGTTCAATTATTCATTTATTATTATTTATTTATTATTATTATTTTTTATTTCCCAAGAAAAATCACCGACACGTGTATATAGAATAGAACAATCAAAGTACCAATAATGTGATCTTAAATTAGTATTCTAAAGAATAAGATTCTGTTTGAGATTGAAATAATCATATAGTAATGTATCGCCAACCTTACTATGATAAGAACGCAAAAGAATATTCACAGTACCAAACAACTATGTTATAACTTGCAGAAAGTGAACGAGGGGAATGGGAGGGCGGGTGATTTTCTTTTACAAATTTTACATGTCGACAGCAATGACTGCTAGAAGGAAGAGGAAGTTACTCGCTTAGACTGGGTTTCGTTTGCTTGAATTAACACTTCTTTCTGACCGTTAAACGCTGATTACTGGAGAACCAGCCACCTTCCCATACCTTCGGGCTTTATCGTGGATCAAGCTAAAAACCCGGCTGTGTATCCGTATCATGGTAAAACAAAAACACCAATTAAATTCGCTAAAAATAAGTGTCGTTATGATTATGCATCATAACGAATATTATTTTATAAGAGAATGAATAAAACACAACAACTGGCTATACTAAGGTTTGCTTTAATAAGTTCCAGGTTTGCCTTTTAACAGGCTTGAAATACCAACATATAAGCATAAAGATATAATTTAGGACAAATATTGGAGTGGAAAATATGTGGCCGCAGAAACAGAAAGACGGGATTTGCTTAAGGCAACCCTGTCGTAACTGTTAAATCCAACCAGCTGAGAGACAGGTGTGATTAACTGTAGTTAATTTTTTGAGGTACTCAAACTAGGTCGAGGTGCCCAAATGCAATATTCCACGCAACACACTGCACTGGTTTGCAACACGCAAACTGTAACGCAACATGAGGTGACACCAGCACACAAAGGGCGAACACCTCTACCTGAACGTTTGCAGCATGCAAACTTTTAACGCAATACGCAACATGAGGTGACACCAGGACACAAAGGGCGAACACCTCTACCTGTACAAGTTACATATATATGCATATATCGGAACAGAGACGCAATAGACTGGACGCAACATGAGTTGACACCGGCACACCAAGGGCGACAACTACAAATTACATATATATGCATATATCGGACCAGAGACGCAATATTACTGGATGCAACACACAACACACTTGCAGGTACACGCAAAACGCAACATGAGGTGACACCGGCACACAAAGGGCGAACACCTCTACCTGTACAAGTTACATGTCTATCCATATACCGGACCTGAGACGCAATGTTACTGGACGCAACACACAAGACACTTGCAGGTACACGCAAACGCAACATGAGGTGTTACCAATACACAAGGGGCGACAACCTCTATCTGTATCACTCACAGATAACTCTACTTATACACGCAACATGAGGTGCAACCAAAGCACCAAGGGCAATAACCTCGAATTGTATAAAATGTGACACTATCGGACTTGCTTTTAGTTAGCATATTAAAATTTAGCAAACTTGTCTGTAACCACCAATTCACTGCCGTGAATGAAGCTAAAAAATAGCCCCACCAACAGCTGGAAGTTGATCACAAAGAAGTAAAATACTGTGAAATATCGTTGAAGTCAGCACAAAGGCTCTAATAGCTCAGAATATGAAGGAAATATTTGCCTTTTCTCAGCTGGTTGAATTTTTCCGCCACAGAAACTTTAGTTTCCCCCAAAAATTCAACTAAAATAAGAAATCTGACATCCTTAAATTTACTGCTTTTGTCTCGATATAACGTCACTTACTTTTAATTTATTATTATTATTATATTCTTACCTTTATATATAATTATTATTATTTATTATGTACCTATTTTAGCTGTTTATGACCTTATGAACGATATATCATCTTTACCTACACCGAGATGGCCAACTGACACATGTGTTTAAGGGAAAGGGCATGTCCATGGGCAGTAGATATACACTTATTAGTATAAATGATTTGTATCGCATCCCTTACTATATTTGATTGCATCTCTTAAAACTTAACTTAAAAAGTGTTTAGATGGACCCCATACAGAGTATAAAACATTGTGACGACAATGTCAGAATTGGAGGCATACTAACATAGATGATTACTTTTCTTCATTGAAGAGTAAAACATTGAATTGTCTTTGATATGTATTATAGCAATTAGATTACATCCTCTTGGGGTCATGAGTTGTTCATTTGATACGCCTTGAGTTGTGAAGTCTGTCACTCTCCTAATTCGAACTGCTCTGGCAGGGTTATTCAACACATTTTGTACTATTGACAGTTTAATTAATAGTTAACAACTTTTGATGCCGATTCCTATTGTAATACAGATATTATCACGACTTTTCTTGGCCTCATGGACTGAGTAGAACCTTGTTCTGGCCAGTGTCAGGCAATAACTTACTAACGTTTAACAGACTGCAATATGCCAGCGGTAGTAAAACAAAACTTTTAACAAAACTTTTAAAGTTGCTCCGAGCCTCCTTAAAAAACTGCATGGGGCAGAAAATTGGAGGCAATTTCAAACTGATTCATTGACAACGTAGCCCTGTGATGAAATTAGCAAATAGTTCATATTTATTTGAGACAGTACTAATGTTTGTAGATCACATGTTTTTTGGAAATTTGACATCGGACATGTTATCGCCCGTTTTCTCGGGCATGAAAATGAATAAGGTTGACGGCACCATACCTTTACAGGTATATGTGGTGGGCCTGTATTAACGGAGCATGGGTGGTGCTAGTGCGAGTCCTCCAACACACATAGTGCATGTACGGCTAAAATGATAATCTGTTCATTGCAATTTGAATATCTGTTGGAACCGATAACAGGAATTAGTCCGATAAATTTTACAGGCTATGACCTAGGTGCTGTGCCACAAGTCCTGGTCAATGTGGGGCCATGATGCAGGAGCATTGGCTTAGAGGAAACTGATTGTCATACCCTCTGCAGACAGCCTTTGGTTGCACTTGTCAAGAGGTCAATTGACACTAATTTTTGTATATTATGTATATGCATCAACTTATTAATTATACACATTTGTTATCTTATACAGTCACAGCACATGGTTTTCATAAAAATTGTGCATCATACATCTCCCATTCCATTTTTTATTTATTTTATGCTAACAGCATGTCACTGGTTTCAGTACTTTGATTAGTAGCTCGTCACGTTTTGAACAACTGTTCCCATTGGCGGGGCAAACATAGAGAAACACAGCCATCCAGTTAAATAATGCAGCACCTATTATAACAAACAAGGTTTGTACGTTTGACGCGAGATGTTGTCTACACATCTTTACAGTACCAGTACAGTTAACAAAGTTACATATTCACCGCTTACGGTCGCGGAAACTGAAGACTTTTGGCTATTTATAGTTTTTATTTATTCCATTATTTATTTAGCTGTGATGCGCCTACGATCGGAAAAGTTGATATAACCAACTGACAACTGGTCAAGAATCATTTTATCACGGACTTGTTTTAGATAAGCGTCAACAATCTTCGTTTATGCGACTTCGTATTGTGAGCAGTCTCTTGATGATGTCATCAATTTATGTGCACTAAGGGACAATGCTTTTATCACGGCGTTTGACATTTTATTTGGGGCGATTTTGTTCAACGACCGATATTCAACGATGAAAATATGAACGGGGTTGTTTACCAATTTAATGTTTGCATTTTTTACCTAGCCCCCGCCACACAATACGGCCTGAGCTGAGGAAGAACGCCTGATTATCGACTATGATCATTTCCGCAAAATCTATGGAAATACCTGATTGTGGAGTCTCTCGCTCCGTCACAACAAACTAGCGTTATCTACTTTTGCTTTTTGCGTATTCCACAGTTATTCTTACCAGGATTTATGTTTGATGGCAATTGATTTTCTTTTACAAATTTTACATGTCGACAGCAATGACTGCTAGAAGGAAGAGGAAGTTACTCGCTTAGACTGGGTTTCGTTTGCTTGAATTAACACTTCTTTCTGACCGTTAAACGCTGATTACTGGAGAACCAGCCACCTTCCCATACCTTCGGGCTTTATAAAAACCCGGCTGTGTATCCGTATCATGGTAAAACAAAAACACCAATTAAATTCGCTAAAAATAAGTGTCGTTATGATTAATCATAACGAATATTATTTTCAGGTAAAGCCTTTAGGTGTGATCTGGGGAAAGTTTCCACAATGGGGACCACATAATACAATTATGTTTGATGACATCAGAAGAAACTTTATTATGAATCCACAAACTGGCTTAAGGGTAAACACATACTATATTTATATATGTTGGTTAACAAATTGTGTGTCCTGCTTAGTTGTAGTGTAGGGGACCAACTGATTTTGTGGTTAGTATCCATCTGAATGATTCGATGGTTGTGCATCAGCATGTCACAGATGGCCATGTTTTTTCATCCATCTCGATAGCTGCTGCTTTCATTGAGAGTGGTGGAGGTTTCAGTTTCAATTCAAGGCAGTGACATTCCAAATTTGTTAAATTTGTAAATGGTTCTGGATTATCTTCTCTCATAACATCAGGAATGAGGTATGTAGAGTGATAAATATATGTTGAAAAAACTTCTTCCACATTAACCTTAATAAATTAGTAGAAACCTATATATCACTGAAATACTGTTAATCAGTGGGACCTTAAATAAATCTTTTATTTCCAGATCCGTCCATTTAGACAAGCTCATTTTAACCGAGAAAAAGATCGAGAATTACTGGGATTATCTCGATATTTGAAAGATATTTCTACTTTAGATGATTTTTCTTCTCTTAATCATCGGAAATGGGAAAAGTAAGTTGTAAAACTTTGGTAACATATTGATTGTTTGTCACTTAGTGAGTGTCTTATTTCTAAAAGGTACAAGTTTACAATCATGCTCTTCAGTAGACAAAAACAAAAATTTTATCTACCCCGGTAATTCATATTTACCCAATCTTTAATAGATTTCTCATTTTTACCCAGAATAAGAAACTCAATTTGCAAAACAATGAATTGACGTAAATGATTTTGAAATTTAACCAAGAATAAGAAGTGCCTGGCAAATTTACAAAACAATTTACTGGCATAAAGCGGAAAATGTGAATTTAAAAGTTATGTTCCAATTTGTTCCAGATATCGACCAAAGAGGAAACATAAAGATTCAAGTCCTGCTAGTGAGATAGTGTTATGTAAAGACTCTAAAGATAGCGGTGATGCTGGTGATGATCAGTCGGGGGATGGGGGTAGTACTTGACCAGAGCATATATGCTCACTTTCATATTGGTACTTGTTTATACCTACAATGCAATCTCTTGTCTACAACGCCCTTTAGGATCTGCAAATATTGACCATTGGTTAGGGTTTGTTGCCCTTCAGAGGTTGAATTTAGAGCAATTGACATTATGCTGGAGCAGAGATTGCTCTGCCTGATTGTTTGTCAAAGGTTGCTTCAAAGGCCTTCAAGTTAATTCATTTTGTAATGTGATCATAAATTGCCGTTCAAATTGATTTAAAGGATATTGGTTGACAACTGGCGTAATGTTATTTATAAGCTTAGAGAAATTTTGAATGTGTTGTTATGGACAGATTGTTGGTCTATAGAATTCTGCTCTGGAGAGGTTGTACTGTATACTATATGGCATTTTTCACTGAATCAAAGTAGTTACCATAAAGTGATGATGGACACAAAAATGTCTGTCTTAGGCTCTAACTTTAATATGAGAGCAAAGTGTGTACATTGGTGTTTTTATACCCCAAAATCTACTGATGCTGAGGGATATAGTGATTCCCCTGTCTGTACATGTATACTTATTATTATTTGGCTAATTACTAGTATGATGGAAAAGCCTACCCTTGGGAACACGGTATGAATCCTGTTCCATGATTTTTGAGTTCCGTCAGAGCAATCGCAAGGTTTCAGGCCTGTTACAAATTCCGTCAGGGAAAAACATCTTGTTATTTTAGTACCAGAAGGCTCTTTGCGGAGTATGTCACCATCGTAAAGACAAAGGTAGATATAATATTAAATGGAGCACGTTTACTCGAAACAATTGTTCGAAAAGACACTATTTTTATGGATTTAATAGTTTTTTATGCATTTTTCTTGCTGGATATACTAACATTACTTTAATCTTAATAAACAAGGATTTATATTCAAAACAAACATTCAGTTTTGAATGTCAATGTTAATTGATATCTAAGCTAGTTATATAATACGAAAGCAGTCATAGAATTGCTGTATAATGCCATTATTTTTAGCCCAACACGATCATCTGACATCGATGTTACAAATTCCGATCACCACCGTTACAAATTCCGAAGTTTTCAAAATAAGGATGATACAAATTCCGTGAATATGAATAAAATTCTAAGAACACATTCACTTACTTTTTATGTATGATTTTAGTTGTTAAGGAGACATCCTCACACAAAACATTAATTTTATAACCCAATTTGTGTTCTTAGTGAGTGTAACCATTTACAAGTAATATACAGCCTTGAACTATATGATTAAAGTACTTGGCACATTGAGTCATACTGCGCAATATTCTGACAATAATTCTGAGCATTTAAATTGATATAAACTCATATAAACTCAACATATGCATCAAATTAACAAAATTAATCTACAGATTATTACAATGTTAAGATCTCACAAACTTTGAATATGTGTACTGTACTCATACATAATTACACAAGACAATGATGTTATAATTCGTTCGAAATACAGAGCAATACCAACTTGGCATAAACCGTGATCAGATTCAAGACTTTTAAGGTCAACATACTACAAAATTAATGAAATATTTGCTCAAATGCAAACAATAGCGTTATAATTGACTATTGAGAACAACTTAATTACCGACACCAAAAAATGGTGTGTAAAAGTTTATCCGGCTCGGCTGCGGAAATTATCGGATTTGCCTACGGCTCACCAGATAAATTCCTCCGCCTTGCCAGATAAACTTACTCATCCAAGGCACTAACCTATTATTCTCTATTTATCCAGTCACTTCCGGCAAAATCGGTCGGATAACAGGGTGCCGTTTATCATTTTCAATAAACCGTCAAGTGGTCATGTGACTTGCAATAAACCGTCACCTCATCACGTGATCTGACAGACTTCTTTTTAAAGCGGCGTCGCCAGCTGAAACTCGGTACCCGAGGATGAGGTTTTCCTATTTAAAATGAGCTTGGGTCGATCAATAATTGTTCTACGACTTACCTGCGTGTACATGACGTTATCAAGATGTCCGACGTTGTTGTTTTGTCATGACGTCAGTGGACAAACGTGGCGTTACGCACAAATAATGAAAAGGCAAATAAATAGTCCCGGCTTTTATTCCGTTTTTAAAGCAGATGTAGTGACCGGAAAAATAGAATAATAGGTTAGTGCCATGGAGTGAGTATAGAGAATAATAGGTTAGTGCCGTGGATGAGTAAGTTTATCTGGCAAGGCGAAGGAATTTATCGGGTGAGCCGTAGGCGAATCCGATCATTTCCGCAGCTGAGCCGGATAAACTTTTACTTTTTGAGAATGATAAACGGCACCCTGTTATCGGGCCGATTTTGCCGGAAGTGACTGGATAAAAAAGTTTATCCGGCTCGGCTGCGGAAATTATCGGATTCGCCTACGGCTCACCCGATAAATTCCTCCGCCTTGCCAGATAAACTTACTCATCCACGGCACTTACTTATTATTATCTATATACTGGACATTTGAAACCTCTCATTCAATGTGATTCAAATTTACGATGACCAAACGATCAGATATTGGGTACTATCATAACATTAAATTTTAGCTGAAACTAAATTATAGAAGCATTATTTATCGGAAATGTTATCCTCGTTTAAAGGTGTTACCTTGCAGATAGAAATAACTTTTTTTGTTTGTCGTAGTTTTCTTCCCTTACCAAAACTTTATATAAATAAAGTTGCTGCGTGGTGCTACATGAATGCTTTATTGCATATTTGCGATAATAAATTATTGTGACCCGTGCGCCTTTTATCTAACAGATGCATTTGAACTATTGTATATTATTGTAAACCCATATATTTTAGAAATATGCCATTCCATACCCAATTTTCTTGCATGCAAAAAAGTTAAAACATATTAACTTCGTACCCTATCACTAAGTTTATTTTCACGAGTTAACATTCATATTTAATCATAGGAAGGAACTAAATGTTATGTTTTTTCTTATCTATACCCATTTTGAATTTACTGGTACATGTACTGTGTTGTGTTACATGGAAATCACTTTCATTCTGATCATACCAATTATTAGGCAGTTGTTTGTAAGATTATCGTTTTTTAAAATGAAAAAATAGGTCACTATCAGAGTTTTACATGGACCATACATGTATATACGGTGGGTAATTCTCCCATCTAGCATTACCTTAGGCATACCTTTCCACAAGAAACCGACGTGTTAGACCGAGTTTTTAAACCAATGGAAGAATGTCGAAAACACAAACGAAAACATGTAGATCTAGGCCTACCTTCTGAAGTTCAATTTCTTACTAGCAATGTTGAAAGCGCTTAATTGTTATGCGCAGTTACAGTGAGAAAAGGGGAACAGAGTAATATAACTACTTCACGGATTTAAAAGTTACAAAAATGTACTTATATCAATATTTAGTTCAAATTATGACGGAAATAACAAACTATTTCTCAAAACATGAGTTTTCCTTATTAGTTCCTCAAATGACGCAAGTTAACAACACTAAAGTACAATTCGTAGAGAAGACTACTGTTCGGAATTTGTATCACGTCCAAACGGAATTTGTATCAATCAAAATGTTCATGTAACGGAATTTGTAACAACACATCAACTTTGGGCTAAATACATGTATTTCACCGTCAGAATGCATCCAACTTGGTGCGATACTAAGCAACATAGTTGTAGTATGAAGTGTTCAATTTTTCAGGTTGTTTTGAAAGATAATAACAATAAAAATAAACAATCTTCCAATGTGTCAAAATTTTGTCATATAATGCTTTTCATTCGTGATCATTGAGTGCGATTGTGGTTTTGGTACCGTAATTATAATCTCCAATTGTCATTTCTACTATAACCAGAAGAAATCAATAGTATACTTACTTCCAGAACCTGTAACCAACGATATATTGGAGTGAAGTGTTTATTGTTCTCTTTCACGGAATTTGTAACTCGCACGAAATGCCAACATTGCTCTGACGGAACTCAAAACCCTTGTAACGCTCTGACGGAACTAAAAAAGCATGGAACAGGATTCATACCGTGGGGAAAAGCGTCTTGTTCCGTGTAAGTTTTACATTTTTTGTCGACATTTGCTGAATTTGATGAGAGTAGAATATCTGACATTGCCATCATTAATTGTTCATGTACAATTAAATTAATGTAACATTTTTCTCGGTGCCGTTTACTTGACGCTGCATTTATTTACTTTTATTGGCGGCCTATTTGTTTGAGTATTTTTATTTTCGTAAACTTTACTCTGTTGAAAATTGAATAGTATACCTTGTTACTGATTTATTTATTGGATAGAGAAGAAAATGAAAAGAAATATTTTCCGGCCTGCCAACATTTTTTATTTGTGACTTGAACCACACATGGTTGTTTTATCTTGGCCTAAGCTATTGAAGAAGTCTATATTACTGAGTTGAAAAAGTATTGTTTTTTTTCTGATCATGACATTCAATCATGTAATGAAATAAAATAATATACTGTCATATTGGTATTTCTGTTAGTTTATTGAATTTCATCTTGTTCGAGCACTAAGGGTCAATGTGAGCTAAATTGTGACCTCTCAGTTGGGTAAAAAACATCAACGGAACAGTTTGGACTACAAATCTAGAACAACCCGGATTTAACAAAGTTATGCTCATTTGAAATATCAACATCTGATATAACTAGACTATAAAATGTTTGAGACAGTTGTCTAGTAGCTTAGTTCTATTTGAAATGCATCTCTGTCATATTATTGACGGATTGCCAGTCTGCAACTATAACTGCATTCGAAAAGTGACAGAAAAATCAGCTTATTGATTGCGGTCACGTAAATTTGAAGAAAATGAAGGAGAAAACAATAAAGGGATGCTTCAAGCAGAGTGAGGTGGCAACTGGGCACTCCGGTCCTCACTGTCAATAAAACAATCACCTCTCTCTTTAACATAAAAGAAAAAAATCAATCTATACCTAGATGGCCACTGTGGTGGGGCACAACAAGTTATGAGGAAATCGTAAAGGGAAGGTAGCACTCGACATAACCAGCCGAGCACTGAAAACAGCAACAACATAACACAATTAAACGGAGGAATGCCTTACGACAACCTTTCCAAATAAAAGAAACACTTGCAAGAAATGTGTTTCTCAAACCGCTTCATATCATGAAGAAAGTTGCTTGACCAAGGTGGGGAACAAATGTAAAGATACAGTAAATGAACACACGTACCGTTCCACCCCAAACACATTACGCTTCTACAGTACGTATACGTAACTGCATCCTGAAAGGCCAACACAAACAAGGTTCAAAGTGGAGTCCCTAAGAAGATTCCACAAAAACCACCAATCAATGACACGAATAAGAACGCCAACCATGTGACACAAGGCGGCGGCACAAAACCACTTTGCAAGGCTAAAAGACCACTTCCAAGCATCAACCATAGTGTTAAGGACCAGGACATACAAAGATGGAAAACTGCAACGCCTGCTACAGAGAATGCTAGTACCTGCAACGGGGTATCATACAAGATGTTTTCAAAATCGGATTGGAACTGAAGGATTGGGAAAACAACATGTCATCAGGCTCTTCCGAAATCGCTTGCACTAGAGATGACCAGCTAACCACTGGATAAAAGATGTACTGATCGTTCAGCAGAAACGACAGTTCGACATACAGAGAGTGGAGAATATGTATCAAATATCTAGCTAGCCCCGCTATGTTACTGTCCTTTTAGTAGACAAGAGATGCTCCAATTACAGCGTGAGGACACAAGCCTCCATCTTAACAATTCTGGATACCATAACTAAACATCTACTTGGCTGTCTAAGCAAAGGAATAAAAGACAAAAGTCCCGATGTCAGCACCCAGACACTCTCAACATTACCATTGGATACCATAACAAGAGGGTATAGCCGGATTTGAAGTTGCTGACAAAGTTGCGATTAATTAACATAGAAAACTCCCCCAACATCCTGTCGAGAAGCAGATATGTATACTCTGCTGAAGCACAGTTACTGATTAGACTGGACACAGTGGTATGTGGAAACGAAACAGTTTTACTAGACAAAAATACATTAGCAATTCGGACAGGGAATGCAGCACTCAACATGCACGGAAAACATATAACGTAACACAAACACAAGACACAGTGTCCGAACGAAAATAATGTAATGCCCTAGTCTCAGTTGTCAAAAAGCTGAATAATCTAACGTTTCATACATATATACCAACTTATAAAGTGATCGTGCCCTGAACCAATAGACGCCAAAACAATAAGAATAACAAAGCTGTCCACTGGGTTCGTGTAAGACCACAATAAAGACATATTGTGAAATGACACTAGCGAAAGCAACATCACATTAAAATTACAGTCAAAATAATATACTTTTGGAATAAGTTCACAACATAGATGAACACGATAAGGCTTTACTGCGAGAATTAACAAAGAAGCAGATGGAACTTAAAATGATGAAAGATATACACATTTGGCACAATCATTGAATACAATAGTGGGGAATCTAAATTGTTCAGAGGACCATGTAATTGTAGTGTTGTTTTATCAGGGTACAAGTGTGTATATCATTAATATAACAACATTTTAGTGGGGAATTGATTTTATTCAACATGAATTATCATTATGAATTAAAACATTCATTACAGTATCAGTAACCCTGTCGGTTTCAATAGAACCAATAATTAACCATTATTAGAGGTAATCAGTGTGTTACCATCAAGATACGGCTGATGAGGCAGAAGCGGTTTACTTCGGGCTATATTTCGTATTGTGCTTCAGAAATTCTTTTTTTTTTCAGAAATATATTTGGACAATAAAAAAGCAAAACCATACTGCTCCTAAAATCATACCATGATTTTGTTTGAAAGTGATATTAAACAGGGGAACGTAGCGCACAGATCGACCATCCAACATCAGACAGACACATCTATTTTCACAAATATGCTGAACTTCCTGTCACGACAGATTTTTGACCAAACTTGTAAGTGGTATCAATAAGTTCCGAGACTCGGTCGTTGATTGCAACCACGTGTGAGGCATTAGAATGTCCGGTTCTATATTGACGTCTGCTAGAGTCATGATTGGTTCTCGGAAGTCCTCGGACATTTAGCAATAATCCGGATCTTACTGATGATTGCCGAGAACTGACGGGAGTATAGCCGTATGTTTGATACTCTCTGGTGCCCGTACGCCGCCGCCGCCGACCACGTGGTGCCTGCTGTGCTTTGTTATTTTCTGGCAGCGATATACCGCTTGAAGTGACTGAATTACTTCTGCTGCCAAATAAGTACGTGTTATCTATCAATTCGCTTATTCCTGATCCATTCGTGGACTTGTCTGCAACTGAACCTTCTGTCAAATGTTTTAATGGGTAATATCCGCTATAGATTGTACCTAAACTTCGATAAATATGCATCGACGAAAGTGTTTTTATGCTGCCTTTAGTAGTAATCTCGTTACTAGCTGCCTTGTTGTCTTTAACACTAGCACTTGGTTTCCGTTTCCGTTTGCAGATCTTCAGACTTGGAGGTAAGGTGGTACATCCGGTATACAGTGGTAGCATTATTAATGTAATCAACAAACACATCATAATCATAGCTTCTTCAATAAACAGAAAAACTATCGCAGTCATAATGATCCCTAATACAGAATACACCCAGAGATGTTTTAAACTGGAAACAAAAGGATTTGAAGTTCTAAATTCCTCTTCTACCGCTCTATGCGGTACCCATTTTGTATTCAGCACAATGTTTGCATAGAACGCGCGCCACAGTCGCACGCATCCTACAACAGCTTCCGGTGTGAATTGCACAATGGACGCGAGTGTCTCCAGAATGACGTACTTATAATTAGTCCTATTGCATACCGCGAACTTCGGGAACACTATTATCAGAAACATTATAATAGCGATTGGCAAATATGGATGCCACAAGTTTACTCCTATATTGATACAAATGTATAGCAATAACACGGGTTTCATCATCATTTGGCGTAATGCAGAATGTGCCACATATGACGTCACAAAATCTAGTTTGGACTCTGTTCTTAATTTGGTGGGGTTAAACATGGACTTCTGCACTTTGTTTTGAAGCCACCTCATAAATTTTCCAAAACCGTTCTTCCAAAAGTAGATAGCCAACAATATCTCGCCCCTATTCCAGCGTCTCTCCCTAATACTCCACGTGATATAGTTAAAACATGGCGCTTCTAGTAAAAACACACTTCCGGCGTACAAGGGTTTTAACAACGCGGCCTCGAACGTGTCATGGCTTAAAACATCGACCGGTACTCTTTCAATGAGGTTATCCGCTGTTCCTATTACATTGTCAATATAAAGCCTGTTATTTATCAGACCCTTTCCGAAAAACGAGGACTGCCCGAAAATATACATCATAGCGTTAGTCATAGTCTCGTAGATTGCCTGTCGCATTGCTTCAAGATGCATGTACGCAGGGTCTTGTTTGGTGCAATGGAATTTCATGGACGGCTGGATGATACCTCGTTCTGGATTGGCTGCCGCTATTTGAAGGAGATCTAGAACAACACCACGTGGTACGCCGGTGTCGCCGTCTAGGACTAAGGTATAGTCGTACTTACTGTCGAATATTCGCTGCTCGTCCTCGCTAGATTCAAACATTGGTTCGCCAGCTTTCCTGGCTGACTTCCCGTAATATTCGGGATCACAATAAGAGAATGCGTGTCGATGTCCATCGACTAGAAGCATTAAGTCCTGGTATTGTCCACATTTCTTTAACACACGATGTACTCTATGAACAACCATGAAGTTATCCACATAGCTGTTGCATATAGATTCCAAATGTTCATTCACAAAAGTTGTACTGTCAATATCTGCATACGCTGACCAAACATTTTCTGTGTGTATGATATCAACACTTGCACCTTCACCTTTGGAAAAAGCCGTACCTTCCCGGTATAATTTTTCCCGTAACAACTTCCGATATTTATCCCTAACCTCAAGTTCATATTCTTTCAAAATGGCGTCATTGGTAGCACTGACAAGAACTATGGATATATTTGGACTTAGATTTCCGGTATATGCCATGTACATAGTCTCAAAACATTCGTCAATGTCATCTTTACCGGTTGCTAAGAGATTGTAGTTTAGAATTATAGACAAATGGTTTCCGTCCATGCGACGATTTTCGCGCCTTTGTCCACCCACTAACAGAGTTGCCACTGTTTGTAGAGGTATTTCCATGACGCTTCCCTGTAGAATGCCGAGAATAAGAACGATAATCACGCCACTGAGGGGATGTGTACGAGACCAGTCCACATTGGCGACATTTAAACCGACTAGAATTGCAGAGATTGAGATCCAACTAGAAAAGTAAAGAATTAGGCGAAATTTCTTTCTCATGTTGTAAGGAACCCAACCAAGTGTCGTCCAATGCGACGTCCTGGTTCTGAAACAAAGAATTAAATTAATGTATGAATGCATATAATAAAACCAAAAAACAAGCTATTTAACCATATCAAATTTGTTTTCAAAACACCAAATCAAATAGTTTTCAATTTTCTTAGACCAATTTGGTAAACACATGTGGTAACCATACCCTGGTTGCCAAACACGTGGGTTATTTCAGCCTCAACGTCTCTTGTAATGCTGGATAATAATTGCATACAGTAATGCATGAAATACTTCAAAACTTTAAAACTATTTTTGCAAAGCTAGTTATTTTGTGGTGTTGTTATTAAACATTTTTTCAATATTGCTGTTTTGTGGTGTAACAATTATGATATTTTGTGCAAATTTGGCTTTTGGCGTTGCTTACGAAAATAAAAGTATTCCTGTTTTGTAGCTTAATAACGAAAATAAAGGTATTTGGATCGAAATGTTTTATTGCTACATAAGTAAAACCAAGTCAATGAATTGATTCATAATAAATATTGTTTTATTAAATAACATCTTTTTATTTCATTTATTTCCAATAATAACATACATAGTTTATTAGTGAAATTAAATTGATGTATTAATTTCGTTGTTTGGTTGGCGTGCGTCGTTCCCAGAGTCAATAAATAAATTACATCAAAAGTTTTTAAAAAAATAGAAATACAAAATCTACGCATTATTTTTCCGTATAACATTTATCACAAAAATAATATAATTATCCCAGAAAATGACAATTTTAAATAAAGTCAAATTTGGTTACAGTCCAAAGTTGCTTTCATTTGTGATGACAGCAAATTTGTATTTGTTAATTATATGAAATCGTATATCAATATCAACAAATATATATATATATATCATTGAATCCAACGGACTTACCATAAAAGATGAGTTCTATAGCCGATTGTCCACCACTTGTTATGGCACAAATCATTGACGTATGAAAATGTTGATGCTAGTTATGAAACGTCCATAACCGTATACTGCTATGATACGATGCTTAATCGAGATCGAGTAGACGGAATGCGGTTTATTAATTGTCTTCTTTCAATTTGGGTCACATGAAACACTTCTTCTTTTCAAACCATGTCGATTTTGGAAACTGATTTATCTAGTTAGGTCACTGGCCAAATATTGTAAATTATAAGCTACGTATCGTCTTTCAGCTCGGGGTGGTGTTGGTTTTCTGAACACAATAGTGCAAGGGGGTGGTGTGAATGTTAAAACCCATATAGCTTACCAATGACATGAAAGAGCACTTGCGACATCATAACGAAGCATAGGCGTACACGCCTCTTATACGTTCATGCGATACATTTTGCTATGTTTATGAATCTGACACCAGGAACATTACTCAAGATGTAGTTACGAATACCCTGCATAGAACCAACGTTTCGTAGACTAAATTTAATTACCATCAAATGGCAGAACCATCAGTCAATCAGTACATTGCAATTCATGCTGCAGAAATAACGAATATTTTACAGATTTTTACATTTTGCTTAATCAGTTTACTAGTATCATTAGTCAACTATCATAAATCAATGACATTAGTTTGAATCTCAGCAGTTTGCTGCTTCGTCATTTACAAAAGTTCATGATCATTGTTTCACTTAGGTGATGCTTCGTGAGTAGTCTCAAGTGCTGCTTTTGTGCTTTTTTGTTCTCATACTTTTACTTTGTTTGACGATAAACTTTTCGCTCTGCAGTTTCATTTCATTTTAATTTTCATTTGATGTTTGTCCTTGTACGGTGACTTGGTCTTGTAATTATATTTGACTCTCGGTGGTCTGCTTGCAATAACATAAATCTTACTGTGTACATTGGACTTGTTGCATAAAACACACAGCATAGCCAACTGCTCGTTCGCTCGTTCGTAGACTAGTAAACACTTGCACTCCGTAGTGACGGAACGTTCCGTTGCATAGAAAATACCCTACACATTCACTATTATTCTTCAACTAACATCACATGTTCGAGCTTTCCGGCTCCTTTATAATTGATATTTGCCTCTATATGATTATGGAATATTGTGACTATTTGGTAACTTGTTTATACAGAAGCATTCCCGATCCATTCAGTTATTTTCTCTTTGTGTACTCCATCAAAAGTCATGTGTTCGGCTGTAGGGTTTTCGATTCTTAAAAGATGGTTTTGACCGCTGAATCTTTGGCTTTTATTAGTTTAGCTTCATCTTCTCGTTCAGTTGTGTTTTGGTCATTAATTGGGCCGTATGATTTTGGTCTTGTTTGATTTTATTTTCTGTGCTCTGCTATTTCTTTTCCATAATCGTTTTGGTGCTAAAAAAACCGCCGTATTCGTCATTTTAGTCAGGGTCATTTTCACACAGACCTAGAAATTGTTAAAAATTCGTTATAAATGTATTAATTTACAGTTCTTTTTGTGCACACCGTGCTCATTCTCCTGCTTGATTTGTTAATACATGTATTGTCTGCAAATCTGCAGAGATATACCATTTTCAGTGCTGTGAAGCTCGTAAACACAGTATAAATGTTGAAAGACGCGCGAATGAAGGACTTTGTAGCAATTCCTGTTGCTTTCTCAAATTGATTTTGCCCCCGTATCGATAGATCGGGAGGCATATAGTGATTCACCTGTTCGTCCATTCGTCCGTCCATTCGTCCGTCCATTCGTCCGTCCGTTCGTCCGTCCGGCCTGGTTAACCCAACTTCTAGCATTATATGGCTTGCTACAAAGCTTTCAAACTTGCATGGATGTTGTATATGACCACTATCCACACACCTGTATCACCTGACTCCATTTTGACCTTCACCTTGACCTAATTTTTGACTTAGACTGAAATGGCTTCCACGGGGGCATAAGCGTTTATTGAACGCAGTCTTGTTATGTTTAAATTGTGGTTCGTACTTATGGTCCCTGATTTTTCTTGGTATAGTTTTTAGGCTCGCGATTTCGCGCCAGACTATTACAATCCTAAAAAATGAAATCCACTAAGATGAATTTACTCCCGAAACTGACAACACAGAATCTATACACTCAATGCAAATAGTTCCTCCTCGTTAATCAGTTTGCAAGATAAGAACATTCAACTTTCCTCATTTCATTTATTCTGTTCGATTGTAATATATTAGTTTCTTCTTGAAATGGAAGGAAATTGTATGAAATTAAAAGAAAAGGTGTTTAAAGGCGTAGATAATTATTACTACGCGTTACGAACGCGATATTGCGCGCGCATCAATGATTTTATTATGTTAAATTATTTAGGTCATTATTCTCCAACAAGATCGTGGTCGAGTGGATGAGCAACTCGCTAAGTAATTTCTGATGTTAAGGTCCAGCGATCGAATCACGGCGGCTCCATAATTTTTTTTTGTTGAGTCCAGCGCTTACCTCTCTTTCGACTTAGAAAATCACTTGATGTTAAATTACTTGAAAAGCTATTGTTCCTAAGCAGTTCGCCAGCCTGTCAGTACTTTCAGTACTTTGATTGTATATTGGTTGTGCATTATTGAGTCTTACGTCTTCTGTTGTTTCTGTTGCGTACTGCATTATCTGTTCGATTTGTTATTGTCTTTTTTACTTTATACATCAAATACTACGATAGTCGATTGATTGAATAATATTGGTTGCTTTAAACAGATCGTTGTTTGCTTAATGTATTCTATTTTATGTACACAAAACCAGTAGGTGCAATCTGTAGAAAACATCAATTGCAACATCATTTCTATGCCGATGACTCCCAATTGTATATGGCATTCAAACCAAAAGATTGTGTCTCGTGAGATGAAACACTGCAACGAATTGAAGCTTGTCTGAAGGACATCTTGCACTGGATGAAAGAAAATTTGCTGAAACTTAACGCCGAAAAAACAGAAGTAATCCTGTTTGTACCGAAAAGGAATGCCAGTTCAGTCGACAATCTCAATGTAAAAGTTGGTGATGCTGTGATCAGATCAACGTCGATGGTGAGAAACCTCGGGGCCATGTTGGATTCGCATTTGGACATGGACAAACATGTAAACTCTGTCTCAAGGTCGTGTTTCATGCAGATCCGACAAATAGGTCAAATCAGACAATACTTAACTGTTGATGCAACAAAATCCCTTATCAATTCTTTAGTAACATCGAGACTGGATTACTGCAATTCATTACTATGTGGCACCCCGAAAATCATTCTGAATAAACTACAAATTATTCAAAATACAGCTGCCCGCCTCATCACACGGACACCGCGTTACAATCACATCACTCCTGTGCTGAAGGATCTTCACTGGCTACCTGTACAGTACAGGGTAAAGTACAAGGTCTTGACTCATGTTTTCAAAGCACTACATGGAAAATCGACTGACTACATCAGAAGTATGCTGGAAGTATATACTCCATAAAAAACAGCTAAGGCCTCAAAATGATTCTGTTCTTCTATTTGTGCCAAGGACGAGGACTGTGACTTACGGTGACCGATGTTTCACTGCTGCTGCACCGAAACTCTGGAATGCACTGCCAACAGCGCTCAGAGACAGTAAAACACTACCGTCCTTCAAGAAAGCGCTGAAAACGCACTATTTTAATAGTGTTCCCATTAACTTGGCGCCCTATCATTGGACCCAACGACCCACATGTTCCCAGGACTATAAGCCACATCCACCTATTGGTAGATCCCTACTATTAAGTTTAGTAGGGCCCGTCTACTGGGTTAAATAGAGCCCCGCCTACTGGGTTAAGTAGAGCTCCGTCAACTGTCTTCAATAGATCCCTACTACTAGGTTTAGTAGGGCCCCGTCTACTGAATAAAGTTGAAAAAGTTGATGCAGTTACCCTCGACTTCTCAAAAGCATTTGACAAGGTACCACACAACCGTCTTCTACAAAAGCTTGAACACTTCGGAGTCCGAGGCACTACTCTCTCTTGTGTTAGAGATTCCCTCTCCTCCTGCACCCAGCAGGTCGTCATAGACGGTTCGAGATCATCAACTGCGCCCGTTACATCTGGGGTACCCAGGGTAGCGTCTTGGGCCCGTTGCTCTTCCTTGCATACATTAACGATCTACTTGGCAAGGTCACCTCCAAGGCAAGACTATTCGCCGATGACAGCATCCTATACCGAACTGTGAAAACCCAAACAGTTTCAGAAGAACCTCAGAAAGACCTAGACAGTCTACTGGGTTAAGTAGAGCCCCCGCCTACTGGGTTTAGTAGGTCCTACTTTTATATTTTATGTACATTATATACTGTTTAACCCTGTATTAGTCATGATTGTACAGCACTTTTGAACGTGTGTATACATGAAAAAAGGGCTATATAAATATGGTATAATAATAATAATAATAATAATAATAATAATAATAATAATAATAAATATTTCGATAACTATTGGGAGTTGTTTTGCTGAGAGTTTGTGTTTTTGTAGCATTCATAATTCCAATTAATGTTCATTTTTAAATCAATGTAAATGGTCGAAATTGTTGGCAGTGCCTCTTTAAAGTGCACCGCATGTTTTTAATACACCAACTGTCAAGGCACATATAATTATTAATGTACATACCGAATTAAAACCGAGTCGCTGTGACATAATCCGACCTTCTTCTAATATAGTGACTATTAGCAATATGAGTACGCCGTAAATTGGATTGATGCACATGTCTAAATATAGTAATAAGATAACACTGAAAACATAGAACGTCTTCATTGACTAGTATAGAAGTAGGGTGAATAACCAGGACGTCGTTAATTATGTAGATGTTGGTGTAATGTAGATGTATGCGGGGAACCTTCAAATGATACAAGTGAAACCTTTGACATTGTATTATTGTATTCTATAATAATGAACTGTCTCAATTATCAATTGATGATAGATGCTCTGTGAAAGTTATCTTTTTCTATTCTTATCGTTTTGAATGAAAGTTTTTTTCTCTTTACGATAGATGCTATGATCTACTTTCAGATCGTGATACATTAAAAAACTCGGTGGGTTAATGTAATAATACAAGTCATTTAACAAATGAACATCGGTTTGTGTGTACCTATAGCTGCACATTTTGCCATTACTTCGATACAAGAAAAAAACTAAGACCACGTGCATATTCTGTTTCATAAATTTATACAATTTAAGAATATCATACTGGTACATTATGTGTTGTAAACACAATACCATGGTGTTTTTTGGGCGGGGTGGGGTCAGTGTGCACATGTCCAGTAATGTGCTATTCAGCCACGCCTTATAATGTGACAGCCAATGGTATATAAGTTATAAAGAAACTTAACGCTCGGTTGCCTTTATTTAGCCTCGGGCTGAGCCCTGGACAAAATACAACCACGCGTTTGCTTTCTCTTTCTATTACTAAATGCACGGTTTAGAGAGTATAGACACACATATGCTGTTTTTACAATGCATTTTTATACTTGAAACGTTGTTTTAGTTTATGATACTTTCAGTGCTTTGATTTACAATGAAATTCGGTCATACTAAACATCGTTCTTCCGAGAAAGTATAGTCTTTACTCCTTTTAAGGTTAGCTTTAGGTCTTCAGACAGGCGCTCGGTTTACACTGTGATATGACGCCGCATAAAAAGCAAAAAAAAAAACATTTGAAAAAGCGGCGTTTAAAGTTTTGAAAGCTAGAACTACTTTAAGGTCATGTGTTAATGGTAGGGTGCTAATAGGTGACATATATCTTATTTAAAATACCGTATCATGGACGCAAAAGGAAACGCAATATATTATCTTTAAAAATTCATTCCGATGCAATTTATATGTCAGCATATACTATTGTAATAATGTGTTAATAGTACAATCTAGTTTATAAAATGATTAATAAAGGGGCTGTGGAAAATAAAAACGGCAAATTAATTAAAATGGTAAAACGATATAAGTAGGACAACAAATACATCAGATGTGTGATTGAATTTCACTAAATGTACAATATACATCATCTTTATTGTGTCGAGGTGATCCGTACAGCTACGTCTTTTATTACTGAAGACGGGTTGTATGGTGTCGAATTTTTGCCATACCGTTTGTGGTTTGTCTTACAGTCACAATCGGAACTCATCGGCGTTTATCTAACGAAAGTGCGTATTTCTCAGTTACGTAAATACTTGTGTAGTTGCGATCGAATATGTCTGCCAGTGCCGTGAAACCTCCACAGAGAGCTGCAATTATTGGTCGTAGTATAGAGGTTTGTTGCTGCACAGATCTCGAGGACCTCTCTGGAGAGGTTAAACTGTACATTTAAAAGAACCTTAAAGTGCGCAGCACCTTGATGGTTCGGTGAAAATTTGATCAGCATTTGGAACGTGTGGGGATGAATGTAACTTACAGTTGTACAAATGTATTTTTCAAATTGTTGCGTTTGGCCTCTATACCTATGACCATAATTATAAGTACATTCAATTTTTTGTAATGCGAAATTCTACAGACTTATTAAAACGATATGAGAAAATCGGACAGGGAAGGCAGCACTCAACTTTACCAGCCGACCACAGAAAACATAAAAACACCACACAATACTAACACAATGTCGAGAAAATGAAATGCCCAAGTCCAAGCTGAACTACCTCAAGTTTCATATTGGTATGACAAAACGGTGACAGTAAGTGACCAAACAAGACATTACTACGAGATGCCCCAGTTACTGGTCCCGTAATCTTCCTTCGTACATTGTCAATGTGCATGTAGTAGTTTTGGCTCGTCGATGTATTTCTAATGAAAACTCCAGCAGGTGGCATGTATTCTACACCATGCTTTATATTTACGTTTTTGCAGGAAGGTCAAAATTCCGGATGGCTTAAAAACCAGCAAAATTACGTGTTTTCTGGTATATTCTTTGTATAAAACATAATTACGTGTGCCGGATAAGAATTAGGCAAATTGTACGCAATTTGAAAATAAACATGTATGCTCGTCATCAAGTAGTACATGTACTTCAGATCTATTAGGTACAAGTGTACTAGTGATTCACATTGATGTCAACTAATGCGCCAGTCAGTTTCATCCACGCCCCATCCCAACCGGGGGATGGGCGGAGATTTTTACTTTGGGTTGCCCAAATCACGCGCTGCGGGGAGCAGCTGATACAGAGGGGGGTCACGTGATGGTTGCATTTCGGTTTTTCTAATGGCGGCGCCTATGTCAAACAGGTAATTTGCTGTTTTCTGTCCTTTAAAAAACACTTTTTAGTCACCATTAAAGCAGCACATCTTTATCTGAAGTCGCCTTCTGATAAAGGTCTCAATCTCTTAGAACCTTATTTTGTTCCATCAAAGAGTTCACCAAATAAAAGTGAATACAATGTCTCTGAGGAAGTCAGCAATTATTCCGGGAACTATAATGTGAAACTATTGGCAGTAGACGAACGTTTGTGTGGGTTGGGGTTTGAACCAATGACGATGATGACAACGACGACCAGACTGCTGAACCGGTATATTCGCAAAGTTGGAATCTGTTGAGATCACGTAAATTTGGAACAAAATTGCATCAAGCTCCAAAAAGCCGATTATTAAAGCTTTCTATCGCAGGGTTTATTATGCGCATTGTTTCAATTAGTATTATGTACAGTGTTCAGTTGATGATCAGGAGATGAAACAGATTTACCTCTAGATTGTTCACATGGTTTTTCGTCTTGACCTATTTTATGACCCACACCTGCAATATTCAAACATTGCCTAGATTATATGGATCCGATTATTCTTACCAAGTTTCATAGAGATTAAGTCAAAATGATGACCTCTAGAGTGTTAACAATGTTTTACTGTGATTTGACCTGGTGACCTAGTTTTTGACCACAGATGACCCAGTTTTGAACTTGACCTTAATTTCATAGAGACAAGCAGTTATTAGCTATGTGACCAAGTTTAAACGGGATTAAGTAAACAATTTATGTGGCCTCTAGAGTGTTAAGGGATTTTTTTATTTGACAAAGTAACCCAGTTTTTTCTCCCGATGACCCAGTTTCGAACATTGCCTAGATTTCATTGAGCCGAACATCTAACCAAGTTTCATAAAGATGAAGTCAAAATTGTGACCTCTATGGTGTTAACAATCCTTTACTGTGATTTTACCTGGTGACGTATTACAATTTTTTGACGCCAGATGACCCAGTTTCAAACTTCGTCTTCGTGACCAAGTTTAAAAAGGATTGCGTCAAAACTGTAACCTATAGAGTTGTAAACTAGTCAAATGGACATAGCTCACCATGTGATCTAAAAAGGGAGAGCAATCTAGCTAGTCTACAAATTTGAGAATATAGGATTTGTTCCCCTTGATTAAAATTTTTAAATGTTTCTTGAAGGGAAATAACTCTTAGAACATGTCCGTTTTTGTTGATTTCAGATTTACTTCCCTTGAATGATATGCCACTCTTGGCGTAGATGTTTTATTCAGTTTCATTCTATTAGGACAATGTTTATTTTTTTCTCATTTATTTTATTTAACCACATTACTCAGCATCAGTCCCCAGACTACACATGAAACTACACTGGTTGAACGAAAAGGATTACTCAGTAAACTGAAACGCTTGGACTTTAAACTATCTGAGATGATTTTGGCACAGGAGTAAAAGGATCAACCTTTAGTGGAATTTAGTGGAATTTTAGTAGACCACTCTGCTATGGCAACAAGCAAGTTGAGGAGCAGGGCGGGTATTTATAAAGCATCTAAAGTGAAAACTTAGAATTTTCTTAAAATCTCAATTTTTCCTTAAGTGTACCAGCTAAACAGCAAACCTAATACTAACAAGTATTTACATTGTTTAGAAGCATTATGTAAAGCACTACAATAATAATTTGGAAAACATGGGTTATTTATCATTTCTTGTGAAATATGGGCAGCTCAATATTTTTCACTTAAGATGCTTTATAAAAACCGGCCCAGGTTCATTGTTTCACTTATTAACTATATTATCCTACAACATCAGTGAGTAATGTGACTGGTTGTGCTCCTGTGTGCTGATATATCTTGGTTATCAAGGTTGAAATCCCAAGTTGTGGCACGATACCCTTCCATGGAAACGTGAAGTGTAGATATGTCTGTCTTATCTAATTCCATGGTGAACATTCAACATTTGTGGAGAAATTGCTGGTTCCTTGTGAAAAGGTAAGTTAGTACTGGTTAGGATACAGTCCATGCAAGCAGGATAAGTTGATCTGCTCCATATATGGCTGCATATTTGTTTCTAAGGTTGAGCTTTACGGACAGGATCGGCTGTATTTACTGTGAGCATATATCAATAAGCAATAACTACAACAACATATGTAAATTTGTTTCATTTTATTAAATATACAAAAAAATATTGTGTAGTTCCAACGAAAGCAATATATCAATGCAATCGGCACCTTCATATCAAAATATACATAGGAAAACATACACTCATACAATAATATGAACTTTACATTCGTTAGCGACAAAGTTTCATAGATTTTTTCATACATTGAAATTAAATACTTTCAATTAAATGAATTTTTTTTTTCTACATATTTCTTTTTTTCCAATACATTGTTGCATAGAGATGTTAGAACATATCTATAAAATAAATACTGTAAAATCATCAATTTTCGTGGGGGATTAAATTTCGTTGATTTCGTGGTTCACCTCAACCACGAACTTTAATCCCAACGAACATTAATTTTGACCCTTGTTTTATTACCTGAAATGCAGAATCCATGAATTCAAGTCCCAACAAAATAGTCTTTTTTACCAAAACCACGAAATTTCGTCCCAACGAAATTAAATGATTTTACAGTAGTAAACTACATATTTTGAATTCATCTGATCTACTGATGAATCATTGTTATTACAAATATACGTCTCTTTTTACCAAAATCCTCGAAAATTGATGACTTATCAGTGAGTTTACAGTATCTTACAGAAACTCGAAATTAAGGATGCGATATTTTGTGTTCCATACCTGGGAGTTGTATCTCAGGAACATTGGGTAACTATGGTTACACAATGGTATCAATAATTGATTCATTAATATCAAAGAACATACTACGGCTTAACAAAAATTGTTTGTTTCTAGTACCATGCCCCATCTCCCAAATAAAACCCCTATATATGTTGGCCCCCGGTTTGAATTGTTATTTTATGGTTTACATTGAGGAGTTACTTCCCTTTAACAAAAACTATCAAGAATAGAGTAATTGACATCACACCAGAGAAGATATCGCTCTGCCGTATTATTTCTCGAAGGTTGCTTGGCAA
Organism: Spisula subtruncata; assembly: GCA_963678985.1. NCBI lineage: Eukaryota > Metazoa > Mollusca > Bivalvia > Venerida > Mactridae > Spisula > Spisula subtruncata. The sequence continues at coordinate 8,719,103 of OY787666.1, forward strand.
GGGTTTTCAAGCTAATCCATTGGGTCATGTGATTATAATTTACCATCAAATTAATTTTAAGGTACACTAATGACAACTGGAAAAATGTGACTATGTCAATTGTACAAACAACTAAATGTTTGCGTCATAGCAAATTCTGTGGGTTGGTCAAGGCTTCCAGGTACGAGAAACAAGCAATTGTTTTAGGCCTAACTAGATTTGGCACTTTTACTATCAATACAAGGTATATATACACACACAAACATATACACCATAATATACAGGCTGGAGTGACTAGTAGATATACAAATAATTGTATCCACACATTTCACAATTCACATTAATATATGTTTCCTATCTGGAGATAATTAGGATAGCCTCGGCCTCAGGACTCTATTATGTTAATTTAATTAATTCAACACCGCCTCAAAACAATCAACATACCTTACAGGCACACATACATTGTGTAGATAAACATAAAGATCAGGGATTTTATACAGAGGAAAAGTTGATTTCCATTCATTTTAACCAACAGGACAAAAGTATTTTCTTTTGTAGCTTTAATACACCTTGCACAAAATATAGCTGGCTTAGAATGAGAAGGTCGCAAGTACAAAATTGATATATTGAGAAAATAAGAAAAAACTGTCTGCACTTATAATGCAAAAACAAGCTTTTTAAAATTCTGTTTTGTCAACATGTTAGGTTCCAATTTTCTTGAAAATCTATTCCTAAAAAGAGCCTTATGAGGTCATAAGTAGTACCCTCCAATTCCTAAGCCAGCAATATCTGTAAAACATTTATGAAACATACAAGACAACACTAAGTACTGGGAAATTACATCCAAGAACACGATATGTGGTCATCTTGTCTGGTCTTGTCATATTATGGTCATCTAGTGACGTGTTTGTTGTCGTGCGGTCGTCTGGTCATCTTTCGGTCATATTGTCGTCCAATGTTGGGTGGTAGTCCTTAGTGAAATATGTAATATCGTCACCTTAAAATGCCACACCAAAAAATCAGTACTTCAGAACACACTAATGGTATACTGGTATATAATATAATAATAATCAAATTAGGCCTTTCTAGTGCTAAACTCTTTTATGCTTAAACTGTCTTTTTAAAAATCTTTTTTTTAATATCTCAATATTCTTATATTAAAACTAGTGACAAAACATCCCCTGGACCTTTGATACCTTTCACTGTGCACTAAATATACATGTAATCACCGTTCACTAAATGTTCACTGTTCACAAACTTAGCACACCAACGTTACTCCTCCCCATTTAGCACACAGACTCCTCCCCATTTAATGCCATTAATTTCATATCTCGACTTTCTAACTCCAGAGTTAACTGTTCAACTTCGGCCTCAAGAACTTTATTCTTACGGAACATTTGAACATAATTGAGTTGTAATTGCTTCTGATACATTATCACTTTATTCTTTTCTTCTAACCACTGTTCTCTCTCTTTATCGTGTTCCTCCTTATTGACTAGCATTTCCAGTTTCAGTTTATCTAACTCTTCACGGAGAGCACTCACTTCTTTGTCTTTCTCATATATCAGAGACGGTTTTAACGTCTCCCGTTCCGGAGTTATAGATTTAATAAAGTCTGTTTGAATTTCTTTCTCACAATGACACAGGGGTATGTCTGGTTCCATGTCGGAGCCGGACATATTTAATCTCATTAGACTGTCTGACGAAGTGTTATGTGACTTTAAACGCTCAGATATTTGTCTATTTTTATTTTCCACATTAGCGTTAGCTTCGTCCAAGTTGGATTTAACATGTTCAAGTTTAGATTGAAGCATTAGAACTTCTTCACATTTTTCAGCAAGCTGACAATGTAAATTGTCTATTTGACTTTGTAAGTTAGACTTATCCGCTGATCTACGGCCTTGACCTTGCCATGTGGCATCGTCCATCTGAGCTTGTAGTCTGTTTGTTTCATCAGCAAAGGCTTCACATCTCTGCATCAGGTCATCTTTTTCTGCAAGTATTTTATCAAGATCTTCTTTCATACCTTTCTTATCTTGTTGTAACTTAAACACTTGAAGATTAAGAACTTGTTCTGATTTGTAGGATTTCTTTTGTATTTGTTTGATTCTGCTGTCGTACTCATCTCGCATATCCTGTATATCTCTCGCCCACCCATTCCTCTTTTCCTCGTAAACTTGAAATATTGCTCGCTCATTTTTGTCCATCACATCACGTAATGTGTTTATTTCTGCATCTTTTTCTTTCAAGATGGCTTCCAGCTCCCCCACACCACTATCACTTGGTGAAGGAGTCTGTACATAACCATCAATATGATTGGACGAGAGTCTACTCAAGTGGGAGGCGGCCACAGAATCTGCCCTATCAGAAGTCCTGTTACAATCACTTGAAAAACTGGTCGATCTGAAATTATACAAAACAAAAGTGTTAGCTCAATTATTACCAAAATACAAATTTGTTCATTTGGGTTTTAATTATGTTTCTCCAAGTGCCAGCAATATCCCCGCATGTGGGAAAAAAGTCAACATTGATGCCAACATTTCATTGAAGGGTAGGCCCTGTTGCACCGGGAATTGTACCTAGATTGCTAGGTTAGAAATCAAGGGCAATTACCATTGCACCAATGCATCACAGCTTGGATTTTGAAATTTTGAAGAGCTCAGTATACTGAGCATGATGATTTTTGTCATCCAAATAAACTGAACAGGTTGTTTACGCATGAATAAGGAATAATTACATGTATTTCCATTTCGGGAAATGAGTTTGCAGAAAATATGAAGTTTTTATAGGGGTTAAACAGTAAACACTCAGTTAACTCTTACAGCATAAATAATTCATGTGCTCAATACATACTTTAGCTATGTCTGAAATTTGTGATTCATGTTATACAAAATATTGCTTTCAGCCAGTAAAGATACAACAAATGTTTAATACATGAGCAGCTACTTCACTAACGGTACTGTAAAATCATTACTAATAATATTTTCATGAGAATTATTATACTTTTAGGCAAAACATTGGGGGAAATTAAATGAGCATTATTTAAGTTTTATTCTATTTTTGGTTTTTTATTCATTATTTAGACTCACAGTTAAACAATTCATAGACCAAGTATTGACAGGGATTATATTGAAAGGACCAACAAATAATCATGGTATAAATAATAATGAAATTTTAATCCAAATGAATATTACTGTTTTACAGTAAATAATAACCAGCAATGGAAATGACTGTCTGAAAAGGTTGTCATTTAAGTACAGCATAAAAAGAGAACATTGTTGCAGAAAGATTTTTTTGAGAATTTGGATGACAATTTTGCAGTGACAGGCAGTTTTTATATGACTTTTGAGGACATTTAAAATTTTGCTGAGACAGCAATTTTTCTTGATACAGATTTTAGCATGAAATTATATACTACCAGTATATATTAAAGGATGAACAAGCCACTTATTAAGTCATCGCACAAAGGTATGAATAAACATTTTAAAAGTAAGAGTTGACAGGTTTATGACAACTTTTACAGGTATATCCATGCAGCCTCAACGTTCATATGATAACATCGAAATATATGGCAACAATAAATGAGTAACGTTATAATATTTCTGTCATATGTAATGATATATAACTCGACAATGAACTTTCTTGAAGTGAAAAACCATGCCAAAATACGCTAAATGAATGTGAAATAATTTAGGAAATACAGCAAAAGTGAACTCGACTAAAGCTTTTAAAGAAGGGATGAGTTTTTGATTGTCCTACTAGAGTCAGGATGATCACAGAGTCGAGTTCAGAGTTAATGATCCCAGGTGTAATTAAAACAAGACTCTACAGAGATCACAGCAATAAAACACACCTGAGTTCGGAGACATTATCTCATCACCTCGTTCAATTTTTGTGACAAATTTTATTGTAATTTTGTTATAATTTACTGCCTTACAGATATGTGACTTTTGCCATAAAACATGTACGACCCTACTTACAGAATGATAACCAATGTTTACTGTCACACATGTATGACAAAAAAATATCTCAATGCTTGAAAAACAAAATTTGAGAAAATCAATGCTTGTCAAACAATTTTACTGCCCATTGGACAAATCCATAGCTAGAGTAATTTATATTCAAGGTCAAGGTGACCTGACCTTGACATATGATATATACAAGTTCATAAGCAACCAGCCTACCAAGTTTGGTGACACCAGGCAATACTTATTTAAGGTTTTCTAGACTAGTAACAAACACATATGGTAAAATTTGTCAACCAACATATGCTGTCAGTCTAACCAATCACCATCACAGTATAGTACAATTGTCGCCAAGTTTCTGCGTTTTGTTTGATAAAAACCTTCCTAAAAGAACCATATACAGAGCTATACAAGGCATTCTATGCATAAACATGATATTCACATGTAGGACATAAAAATTGAGATTTTCCAAGAAATGTAATAAATGAAATAAACAGAAAATCACAGACACTTTCTCAATTTAATTGTCAATATATCTACATCCTGTCTGTCCCCAGTGAAAAGTTTAGAAAAGTCTGCGACCCAATGAAGAAAACAAAATGTAATTAACGTCTGCTTGTGTGCTTAAAATATCCCATAATACTCACCAGACAACAACATTCTAACCAGACAATTTCTGGCACCCATTGATGAGCACCTTGTAATTAAATTAAATCTTCATAATACTTGGAAAACGTAGACAAATGTGATAGAGGCTCACCACAATATCTAACTGAATAGAAGTGAAACTGTAAGTGAAAGTGAGTGTGTATATAAATAAAGGATGAAGGTAGATCTGGTCTATTTTCAGTTCAGTTAACAAGAACTAGAAATTTGTCCATTGACATGTAGGTGCCCCCATTGGTGTATACATTTAAAGTAACAAAGGGCCATAACTCTCGTAAATGTTACTGCAGCAGTTACTTCCCTAACGGTCAACTACACATCAAGGTTGTCGACCTGTGAAAGTTTTAAGAAATTTTGCCAAACAGTTTGTGAAGAGTTCAACATACAAGATTTGCGTCACGGACAAAACAATAACCACTGTTTGAACGAAGCCGTAACCACTGCTTGTACAAAGCTGCTGTAACCATATGTCCCCATTTATAAATAAGTGAGGGGGGGGGCACAATAAGAGGACTTATAAAAGCATGTTAGTATAAGAGGAGTATAAGATGATGACAAGGGAAGGTTTTTGTCAAACAAAACAATACAACATGGTTGGACTTTAGGCAATTTTCATTTTCTCGTTTGTGTGTGTGTGTTGTCTCTGTTGTCTGTGCTCGGATGTTGATTTCCTTGTCCACTATTTCAGTATCTTTTTTACATCAATAAGTAAGATGGGATTCAGCAAAAAATAGTATGATTTGAAAATACAACTACATTTCTCATAGTCTAGAAGTTGAAGAGTGTTTTACATTTGAAACAGTAATTCACCTTGGAATTAACTACTCAGTAATGGCTTGACGTCAATCAGATATTTGGCAAACTCATGAGTTTTTAGCATAATTACTGAATTAACTAAATTACCTCATCTCAGTCAACCAGTACAATGATGCTCAACAAGTAATCAGTATCATATGGAAGTCAATTAATAGATCTTCAGCATGACTGTGCATTGTTGATAATCGGCCAATGAAAATGTGTTTTACAAACTTAAATTATCAGCCAATGAAAACCTGTTTTACAAACTCAATTTATCAGCCAATAAAAACAAGCTTTACAGACAATTCACCAATGAAAGCATATTTTACAAACTATTAGCTGATGGAAATATGCTTTTTAAACAATTAACCAATAGTATGTTTTCTTTTTTTTAAATAAATATCCACAATATATTTTACCTGTCAAAGTCCATTTGTGAGTATGTGGAGCCATGTGAGGTGTTTGCGGTGATCTGACCCGCCACACCATAGTCTTGTGAGCCGTAGCCATCATCATGGCTAGAATATTTGCGTGGATGCTCACCATGCTGCTTTGGTGAAGTCACATATTTGGGAGTTGAGACCACTGGCTTGAAAGCTATCGGCTTCACAATCCCTCTTCCTGGAGACTGAAAATAAACAAAAAACATACATTAACTAATGCAATCTCTAACAATATCTGATCATGTGACCATTTGTAGTGATGACTACCCATGGCTTTTTTCTATGTTAGTATGTCTTTCTAAAGAAAAATATCCTGCAACATCATGCAGTCTGCCCCCTAAAAATGTACAGCTCAAGTGATAGTGATCAAATACGTTTCCATTAAGTCTGACCTACATACAATGCATATAGTTGTAGTATTTTAGTTTCAAGGCACTTCCTAAAACGCTTGAAAATGGCACTAGCTGTAGTAGTTCATCATAAATGACCTACATAACACTTATAATTTAGGTCACCAAATATGGAAGCAGACAAGTTTTAATTTACCACACGTTCTCCTAACCTATAGTCCTAGATATTTAAGAGACATTTGCACGCGCAAGAACATAATTTGTGTTTGACAAATAACTATTATTGATAGGGTAGCTTTTCCAGGAAGATTGGAGCTCTTGTCAATGGAGTTAGGAGCTCTTTCGCGCCATAAGCCTAGGTCTTTGTCCCTTTAAAAAGCTCATGAAGGGTCTATGATCAAGAGGGCTACAATTTATCTTGATAAACAACCGCTTATGTTTAAATATAATCCAAGATTATTTTTTTAGAGGGAGTGGGATTATTTAATTTCAATTTCTCATATTTAACTTTCAAACTAATGTAACCCAGTAGCTCTAATCTTAGGGATTGTGTATCTTGATATGTCATGATAAAAGCATTTAACTTTCTCACAATCACATATATGTATGTTTATGTTATAGTTTAAGTTTTCTGTAAATGAGGCATGTTTATCTGACAATTTATCCCAATGTTTTATGTTTCTGCTGCATACTGATGATATAAATGTGTGGCTGTTTTAAGGTGTGTAGCTGCTTGTAGGCAAAAAGGTTTTTTTCACAGTCCAAGCAGCCCGCCTCACCATTTGCTACAAGCATGAGTCGCATAAGAAAACTTCTCTGATTTGCTAATGATAACTTTTTTTAACAAAATGTGCAGAGTGGTTTTGGGCTCTTTTTTAGTTTGAAGAACATAAAAAAATTCTCAGGAACAGAAGACGCAAGTCTTTGATTGCCCTGCATCACTAGCAGAATCATTCCAGCTACATGCGTGTCTATGTGTATATGAGTAGTTGTGAGTTGTTGACAGATGTGCTTACCTAAGCTTGGAATGAAGTAATGGATAAACAAGCAAATGTTAATGTCTCTGTAAATGTGTGATAATACTTTTTGAATGAGAGAAAAACAAGTGCTGTGTCAAAACCTGATTGCAATCCGTAAATAACGTCAGATTGCACTGGAAACATTCACACAGACGATGAGCGTGCAAACATGTACGACAGTATAAACAAAACCAAGGATACATATTCTAAACCAAACAATATGTTTTTCAACCCAAAGTTGAAACATTACATTCTAATCCAAATATTACTGTTTTAAGCAAAGAAAAACACATTTTAAACTAAAGATTTATAGTCCAAACCAAAGATTACATTCTAAACCAAAGATATGTCTTCCGAACCAAAGATATGCTGTCCAAACCAAAGATAACATTCTAAACCAAAGAAAACATTCCAAACCAAAGAGCTCAGGCTTATAACCAGCAGCAGATGTATTCATGGCACCAATAACAACAACAACATCATAGCCTCATAGGAAGGGTTCTCTAGGGAGTATGGAATGTGTTTTCATATTGTTCTCTTTATGTACATGAAACTATGACAATATTAATCAATGTAATTAAGAAAGAGGGCTAAAATATCCATTAAAAAGTCAGATAAGATATGGGTTATTAGATAAAGCTACATTTAATAGCAAATTGGCTTAGAGACATAGTAGCTGGGAGCTAGGATTCACAAGGAAACTTTCATTAACCAAGAATGACATTCAACATGGAAGTATTTAGCACCTCCCTGCCTCCCTGATATGCTTTAGCTAACAGCATCGAGGCAAACATATGATTCCCCATAGATTCACAATACTGCATGAATCATGTTTGGTTTAGGGGAGATATTTCTCTGAGATATTTGTACAAGATATTTCTATGATGAAGTTTTTCTCTATGTACACATATTTCCTTCCCTCACCCTGTCTTTATAGCACTTGAAATGTAACATATGGGACCAATAATATGACAGATAATACACACATTCTAGATATTCCTAGGAATTACTCAACGAATCTGTGCTCTGATTCCCTCCAAGCAAACAAAGAAAACATGGTGATTCAATAAGACTATAGAATGTGGAAACATGAACAATTATTGTAACAATAAATAATAAATTAATTAGAAAATACTTCCATTAACTTCTTTGGTATTAGCTGTTTAAGTTATTTTTCAACCTATCTTGTAGGAACGTAATTCCAATACTGTTAAATTTTTTCAATTTACTTGGACAAGACAAAGTGATGCTATGTACATGTCACTTGAAAAAAATCGTAAACTAAAGATTCTATATTCTGGTACCAATCTTTAAATGACCAACCATCATGGTTAATGGCAACAAACATTTTTCGTTTCCTTTTTTAATGACAATTTCTCTAACAGTACAGAAATTGTAAATGGGTACTACAGTGACAAAATGTCCCATTTATCTTTGTTACTATGGCAACAAAAAAGTCATTTATCAAACAATCTCTCTCAAAAAGCTATAGACAACATTCCCAGTTTCCATGAAAAACAACATTAAATCAAATTTCATTTTAACCAACATGTCTATGTAAGTCTATGAGTAATGGGAGGCTAACATAGAAGGCTTCTACGAAATTGTCATTACCGGGGACTTTTATGCTCGAAATAAGTTTTTTCTAAAGATTATTGCTAAAAACACACCAGATATTCTAGCAATTTCATAAATTGAAGTCATTAAAGACAAATTGAGCAAAATCTTTTTCCATATATACATTTTTATGCCACGGTATCTAGTATCTACAGGAGGCTTATAAATGGTGATTGTATTGTCCATTTGTTTGCCCATTTGTCCAAAGAAAATGTTCACACAAACTTTCAAATACTTCTTAAGTCCATCAAGGCATTGCTTCCAAACTTGGCATACTTGTTAACAATGTCAAATATCTTACATTATCAAAGCCGTGAAATTCTAGCAAATTGTAAAGAGTTATGGCCCCTGATTGACCTAGCTAACCACAAGGACAATCTTCCGCCGGGGCGTAAGTAGAACACAACTTTGTGAATATATTCTTTTTATATTAAATAAAGAGCACTGTGCCACAAACTTTATATCCATGGCATTTGGTTCAGAAATCAATGGTTAGACCCATAGTAATGGTGAGAAAATTGATAAATATTCTGGATCTTGGCAAGAAGTTGATGATGCATCCGCATGGAATCATCTATTATTTACAACCAGTGCAATAGAACACGCTGAACTAAACTAAAACACATGTATGCACTCAAAACATGCTGGCGCAGTGATATAGTAGTTTCTCCATTATGTAGAACACGCTGGTTCAATATCTATATTCTCAGTTCCCCATTTATTGTAATAATCGCTGCTCCCTATTTTAGTGCAGCTCAATAATGTTTTGTCGCAAAGTGTGCATACAGCTTGCAATATGTCATCATTGAAACGTTGCTGAGTCGTTAAAATGCGTTAGATGTAAGAGGCTTTAAGCTTAAGCTACTTAAAACATGACCTAAATTCATGTTAAGATAATTCTGAATATTGCTATTTTTTACTGCACTATTAGTCTAATAAACACATGATGCAAAATTCTCTGCTTTGTAACTTCTGTTCAATATTTGTCGAAATAGTAAAGCAGGTTTGTTTTTGGCAATAGCTTTGAATTTATGAAAATAGGCCATTTTTTCAAATAAATAATATCATTGAAATTGTCATTGGGCACCAATTCCCGATACTTCTGAATAGCAGCACAGACACAGAAACATTTCGACCTCCAAGTACAGAGCAACATTGTGCTTTGTCACAAAGCGTGCAACGCAACAGCTTGACAGAATGTTTACGCTAATCCGAGCCATTTAAATGCAACACATGAGCCAGAGGCATTAAAGCTTAAGCTTTTTGAACTTGACCTAGATTTAATTCAAGACAATTCAGAATTTAATTTGTTTCTGACAAATTATATACACAAACAACAAGTATTTACCAATGGCATAGTCTCGTCCCAGAATACCTCCAATGCTGTATTCACATATAAATGGAAGTTATCTTCAAATTCCTCCATAATTTCCACAAACTTTGAGAAAGCAATTCAATGTTCTATGGTTTACAACCAACACGATGTTCTAAAAGCAGTGATGTAAGAAACGAAGAATCCACAGTGAAGTAGAAGCCACAAAATTCTTGTCATTTATTTCCAGTAGATGAATTCATCAGATAACATCCTTGCAGTTTGTCAAAGTTGAGTTTTTCATTGCTCATTCACAAAGTAGCGAGGGAAGCTCAAGATCTATGTACCAGATAACAATTTACAATTTCTGTGCACGAGATTTAGTGCATCTGTGCACAAGAGTTTTACACACATACAAAATGCAGTTTCTGCAGCACATAACACAACATAGCACATAAATGTATTTATCCAAATGGAAAAAAACGAAACCGCAGTTACTCACAACAGGTATATATACAAATGTTGTGTAACGTTCAAAGAGTCTGAGGACTCAACTTCATTTGGCACCACTCCCGATAATAATCCAACCTATTTTCTTGATCACTTTATATATAGTCAGCCCTCAATCAAGTAGACTTTTACATGAGCTCGACAAGACTCATTAAATGAAACAGAAATCTGAGAAAAATCCAGCAATTATCAAATCTTCAGGGTTTTGAGATTTTGTGTATCTTTAAATATACAAAGGAATTCCAGTAACCAAAATACAGTTCAAAATATCTGCCACACTTATTGTTATTTTTCTACAATTCACAAATCAACAGTGCAAGCTGAAACCATTAAATTAAATTCAAGACAAAATATACAATATTATTTTCCGATATTAAATATTAAACATTAAATAATAAATTTGACACAGACTCGTGTTTTTATGAATAATCCAGAAGCATGCTTTGAAGTCCTGGCACAAAGCATCTAAGAATAAAAGAGCGTTTTTCTCACAGCAAGTCTGAAAGTTCCATTCACCGTAAGACTCAGTAGACCGGAACACGATATAAAACAGAACGCATGCTGATATGTCTCCCTCGTGTACTAAAGTAAGAATTTGTATTCACCACGAGTCCCTACAAAAGCTGTACCACTTCAAACTCATGTAACACAACTAATAACCCAGATATTCCACCTAACTAAGTGATATATTTCTGCTTGAGTATAAACACTTCACTAGATGATGTACAACTCTAACACACTGGAGAGCAAAACATTGGGAACAGAATGCCACTATCCTATCCAAATCATCCAATCCAAATCATTGGTATTTCTCTAAATGTAAAATCCATGTTAACCAAATAGTGCCAGCTAGTCCAAAGTGTCAACATGTCCGCATGTGGTCAACTCAACTCTTACAACTTCAACAACTCACTCAATTCCATCTAACAGATGTTAATATGATAATGATGATAAAGTTGTAGAATAATTTGAACTTTTAACATACACCAGCTATGAAAACTGACAGTTCAATTTGATCGGAGTCTTTCACCAATCAGACTTCTCATCATTAAATTCATCATGCTACTGGTTTTTATAAGCTGATAAGGTCGTAACTTCTTCTAAACCACTGAGACTGAGCATACCGAAATTTTCAACCATGAAGATATGACTTAACAGACTATTAACACTACATAGTCAGGAGTCTAGCCATTTTCACACGGAGGTACGAGGTTGTCAAGGGACTTTGTGCTTTTAATCTCGGAGACAGACAATTTTACTGCCCTAAATCTACATCTTTATCCATTAAACAAACTATTACCAAGAGCTGAAGGTACAGAGCCGAACTAAATCAATACAAAAATCTTAAACAACATACTCAGTCACACTTATACACTATAATGTTATTAACACCAGTGGCCGAGTGGCTGGCGTTAATATAACAAAAACTCGGTTAAATTAAAGAACAAAATGATTGTAACGAATTGAAAAAACAAGCACAGCTACTATTTCTTAAATTGAATACTTGATTGTAAATTTAAATTAAATCCAGTAAAATCAACATGACAATTATTGTTTCATTAAGCTGTACTTCATACATTGCACTTCGGTGTATATTTTCATTATTAAATTATTCATTTAAGAAGGATGTTTATTTAAAGAATTATATTTTATACACACCAACAGTTTTATGAGATGACAATATTATTTAATGTCTTTATCATTCATTTATATTACTTTAATGAAACACCACCAAATGCTGCTTCTATCTCTTCTCTGTGTAGGGAGAGGTGGTGTCCAGGTACTGACTGATGGATAAGCTGATTCTTTGCAATAAAAAAAGAAAGAATTTCTGTAATCAACCCTGTCCCCTTTTTGAAGAATAAATTCATTAAAGATAATAAGCCCATTTATCAAATTAAACAAGAGGGCCATTGGCCCTTAAGCGCTCACCTGAGTTTGTTGCAATGTTGGCTTTGTTAGCAAGATTGTTGTAGTATGAACTCAAAATACTTATGTGGCCTAGATTTGAATTTTGTACTAAAATGTTTGTGAGTAGTAGGTAAAGTAGAGTTCCTGAAATACATACTTTGGTTTGACTGCTGATGGGTTTAGTACCGACTAGTTGTACTTGTGTAGAATCAAGCATTATTGAATTTGGAACTTTTTCCACATGACCCAGTTTCAAACTTGGCCCAGATTTCATAGAGATCATCATTCTGACCAAGTTTCATGAAGATTGGATCAAATTGATGACATCTAGAGTGTAAACAAGGTTTTTCTAAGATTTGACCTAGTGACCTGGTTTTTGACCCCACATGACCCAGTTTTGAACTTGGCCTAGAGTCCATAGAGAAATACATTCTGACCAAGTTTCATGAAGATACAACCAAAATTGTGACCTCTGGTGTGAACACTAGCTTTTCTAAGATTTGACCTAGTGACCTAGTTTTTGACCCCACATGACCCAGTTTCAAACTTGGCCTAGATTTCATGGAGAACAACATTCTGACCAAGTTTCATGAAGATTTGATAAAATTGATGACATCTAGAGTATACAAAAGGATTTTTTAGATTTGACCTATTGACCTAGTTTTTGACCCCACATGACCCAGTTTCAAACTTGGTCTAGATTTCATGAAGAACAACATTCTGACCAAGTGTCTTGAAGATTGGATCAAAACGGTGACCTCTAGGGTGTACACAAGGTTTTTATCAGATTTGACCTAGTGACCTAGTTTTTGACCCCGCATGACCCAGTTTCGAACTTGGCCAAGATTTCATGGAGAACAACATCCTGACCAAGTTTCATGAAGATTGGAACAAATTAGTGACATCTGGAGTGTACACAAGATTTTTCTAAGATTTGACCTAGTGACCTAGTTTTTGACCCCACATGACCCAGTTTCGAACTTGGTCTAGATTTCATGAAGAACAACATTCTGACCAAGTGTCTTGAAGATTGGATCAAAACGGTGACCTCTAGGGTGCACACAAGGTTTTTATCAGATTTGACCTAGTGACCTAGTTTTTGACCCGGCATGACCCAGTTTCGAACTTGGCCTAGATTTCATGGAGAACAACATCCTGACCAAGTTTCATGAAGATTGGAACAAATTAGTGACATCTGGAGTGTACACAAGATTTTTCTAAGATTTGACCTAGTGACCTAGTTTTTGACCCCACATGACCCAGTTTCGAACTTGGCCTAGATTTCATAGAGAAGAACATTCTGACCAAGTTTCATGAAGATTGGATCAAAACTGTGACCTCTACAGTGCTTACAAGTCAAAATGTTGACGACGTACGACGTACGACGGACATTTTGCGATCACAATAGCTCACCTTGAGCACTTCGTGCTCAGGTGAGCTAAAAACTCATACAATACTGAATCGTGAAATTCGCGTTGACAGTCAGCCCCATTTTGCATGGCCTTTAACTTCAACATTATCGAAGTACACAAGGAGTAGGCGCGGGATTTCAGGGGATTATACAGATATTAGGGTCTGAGCTATAAATATACAATTACCTGTCATTAGGGTCTGAAAATGGGGTAAACATGATGTAAGGTGATAGCTTAGACACTAATAACATCAGATAAGAAGGGTCCAGTATTGCACCTCATTACGGCCCCTTAATAGCCATTACTGACCGTTGACACTAAATATGATCCCTTAAAACCCCTTTATCAGTAGTTTTATAAGCCCTTAGCAGACACTCTTAAAGTTGAGTGTCTTTGTTAACGTTAAATCCCCTGGACAAATTTGACCAGTCAATATTGCGGACAACTGCACAAATATGACCATGTTTGAACAATCTTTCCGGCAGACGTTAAGTCAGGTGATCAGGTCAGAATAACCGACTCAAAAACTTCTGAAATATTCTCCATGATTTTATCCCTAACTGAACAAAGATGACTTTATCCATACTGATAAATTGCCACTTTGACGCAACAAGGTTGTATCTTCCTATATGTTATATAGCGAGATACAACCTTCTTCCAACAAAATGACAAAATATCTGTAACAAATGATAATCATTGATACATTGTAGGCAAGGGGAATATCAAGGAATGGACCAGCTGTACCTTTTCCCAAATCTGAGAATATGGTTAAGCTGATTGCTATTAATAAATGCATTCAATGAGGAAAAGAAAAGTCTTCAAGTTCTATATAATATACCCAGTACAGTCAGTTCAAAGTCAAATGATAACGGTCACAAACATAAGATCATGGGACAGGTTAACTAAGTTGATCTACGTTTAACTGGGTGTAACTGAGCTAACAGTAAGCCCTGATATTCTTTCATATGGAATAGTTCCCAAATAAGTATTATTTATTGAATCAACAGTACTTTGATTTACAAACATTATTTTTCGACTGACAATGAAAGCAACAAAAAATAATCAAAAGAAAGCAATCACTTACTGCAACAACTATACATGAAGTCATCAACTTCATTCTTGAATATTAAATGTGCATCAAGTCACGGCAGATACTTAGTGCATGCACATACAATCCAAAGCCACACAGTTACCAGGGTTCTATAATTTAATTCCAATTTTACTTCAAAATTACCGGTATACAACAGCAGTTATATAGTGCGTATTTCTGATGGTGCAAACATAACATATAAGTTGTCAGAATGACTCTTAACTTCTGAATGCAATATATATAATGGTTTCTGTTGTAAAAATATGTACACATAAACATTTTTATTGTAGAGATAAATATTTATCTTTTACCATCAACGCAATTTTTATTGACAGATACATTTTTTTGTATTCTGCAAGGTGGCAAATAATTGATATGCATCTACACTATCATAAATCAATAACTTACATTTACAATGTATAATCAATCAGGAAATACATTAATTGATTATCAATTAAATATCAATTATCAACTAATTATCAGTAATTGTCATTCCAGTGCCTGGTGAAGCAAGACCTCTCACTATGCAGCGACCCAGCGACCAGGTAACACATCACCTTATCTAGTCAATGAACAACTTTCATAGATTATTCAACATTCATTTATCTAACAATGTGAAATTATCAGAAATATGTGATAACGACAATGTCATTATCAACAATGTGTCAATTTATCTGTTGTTCAATGTTTCTAAAGTCCTTCAAGCTTAGATTATCGCACATAGTTTTGATATTTTTCAGTAAAATTATTTTCCTTTTCTGATAAGTGTAAGGTCATTCTGAAAGCACAATATTGTTTTCTTAATGCATAGAACGATAGAAGGAAGTTAATTTAAGACATACAAACTGTCCGAAACATATCAAAGAAATGGCTCTTTGTGTTTTAAGCTTTGATACGGTCCAATTAGATTTTACTGTCCGTGTGCCTGGTATGACTGGTGAGACATAAAATTGAGGGCCCATTAATTGTTTGTCATATTATAAGTAAACTTAGAATTATTATATATTTGCAGGCACTATGGGAGAATGGAACTATAGAGTATGATGCCAATTGATTGAGCGTGATGCTAAGTTTATTGAATTTAAACGAGTACATTTGTCCAGGCAAGTGCTTCAGCGATACATCATAAATTTGGATAAAATTTCTATTCAAATTTGATTAATGTCTTCATCAGCGAAATATTTTTAAATTTTTGCTTAAAGGTAACTGACAAATTAAACTACACTACAGATGATCATTTAGTATCATAAATATGTTATAATCACTGTGATCAATCTGTAACATTCATCAAACATTGTTAACCTACCCGCTAGTAAATTATTCAAAAATAATCTTGTGTGACTTTTCGTGACTTGTATGATGATATTGGTTTGTGACAATATCATTTATTCATCAAAGCGATCGCGGAGTGTATCAGATCCTGTGGAGTATCAGTGTAGGTGATCTATTAATGGCTAGGGGTACCAGGTAGTCACATTGTACCGTAGTATGGTAACAAAGGTTGACTTAATCAGGCACAAAAGGTTACAACACGATCAATGTTTCTGCCACATCGCCACAAGCCACAACACTCCGATGTACTTTGATACCACAAGCAAATGGAAACAATAAAATCAATATTTAAACAAAATGTCAATCCAGACCGATATCAAGGTGTTATATTAATGAATGAGATAACACTGGGGCCTCCGACAATAGATTAATATTTGATTTGTACAATTGATCTCGAGAATATCAAGAATATTGGTATAATTACAAAATCTCACCACATGATAATGGCTTCCATCGGCTAATACACTAGACACCACCCTATACAATAATATTGATGAGACTTGTTGATTTGCACTTGTTCTATTTTAATATATACATCAAATTATGCTTCAAACCTATTTATTTACATTACTGGGTATATCAGTTGCAACATGTTTATGTACCTCTTGTCTAAGTCCCGAAATTCAAGTTCTAACATACTCTTCATTGGCAGTTTTCTCAATAATTTGATAAATAACGTTGTTTCCTATAATTCTAATTCATAATTACAGCAGGCCCTCAATTATGAATGTGTCACCCTTTCACAGTAGTTCAAGGATTTTTATATTTTACATGCCAATGCCAAACATGGCCTTTATTTGCCTGGGTTAGCATTCTGCTGAAATATAACAGCCATACTATATAATTTTTATGTGCCTCCAGTCCTCCATGAGTAGAACCCTGGATGTGAAATTAGATGACAAGCACACTAACCTGACTAAGCAACGGAGGCACATGAAATATTACCTAGAATATAGAGTAAGAACTTGGATGTCTCAGAAACCTCGACCAGGTCCCGAAGATGAAAACTTACCCAGAATATATTTTCCAAAGATCCAGTATATTGTGACAGGTTGATACTTTCAATGTTTTGATACTCGCTCACCAATTCGTGTACCGACATATTGTTACCTTAAGTTCTTTACCACGTTTATCCTTATACAATGTCATGCAATATAGTATATTTCAACTTGTGATCCATCAATCGTCACCAGTTAAGCCATTTGTAACACTTATGTTTAATAATTCATGTAACATTTATTCCAACACCATCATTTACAACAGTATCACCAACATTTAAGAATGTCCAATTTTACTTTCTATCAACTCAATAAAATCCAATTACATAATTTCAAGCTAATTTGAAACATCTCTTTCAACATCAAGTACATGTATAATTCCCCCATTCAAACCACCTTGCTTAATTAGTCCTATATGAACACAGTTTATAATATAGGCTTTATCCATTGAACACAATTGAATAAATATATTATCCCATTAATCTCGTATAAATAAGTTTTTATCTAATAAACGTTTTTCATAAAATCAGTATTTCAGCAAACATATTGATTGTTCATGAATGTAATTTGAGCAAAATTGTTGGAAATCAAGAATTTCCATATTTTCCAATCAAGACATGAAGGCGTAAATCAACTGTATAATTCTGAATCATCAAGTATTAAGAGCCTTTCATCAGCGGTGTGAGGAGAGTATTGACCAAATAATCCAGCAATGATCCAGGGAAATATTGACTATACCATCTCAATAGCCATCTGTTTCCATCTCATTTCCATATAACACACATTCATACCAACATTTCCATAAAATGTCAACAAAATATCTTAAACATCATCTAGTAATTGTCTCCATCAAATGTTGGTTAACATCCACTTTTCTATTTATAGATCCAACATTTTCTCTCCTTTTCTCTCCTTTTCTCTCCTTTTTATTATCTTAAATATTCAAAGGTACACTTTCAATTAATTGACCATAAAGTATTAAATGTATAAGGTATCTGTATTAACCCATTTACAGTTACTTGAACCGTTTGTCTTAAGTTCAGGAAGCACTATCATCCAATCATATGACACCTCTCATACCTGTGGACCAATCAGAACGCAGGATATAATCCCAATCCAGCAGCCAAGTAGATGTATCCCTATCAGCCAATCAGAGCACACCTTTCATACCAATCAACCAATCAGAACGCATGTTATAATCCAATTCAGCAGCCATGTTTTAAAGGTAAATATTCCACTATAAAACCTGATACCTGGATGTGTAAAATCAATATTACTATATTGAGAGACAATGACAATAAAAACCTGATATGATCATCAAGTTTTATGACCCGGTGTTATAAAAACTCCACTGATAGAGTAATAGACAAATCAATGTTATCATTTTATTGTAAATAATCTTTGTGACATTTACACAGATTATCACAAAGTTTAAACAACTAAAGAGCTCTTCAATAAGGGAATAAAACAATAGAACTTAAGACAAACACGGTCACAACCTTCTGTACTAAAGGTCAAAATAAACTAATCATTCTGCCCGTCCTCTTCTACCATGCTGCTCCTACCTCAATCATTTGCTTTAAAATGAACAACTAGACATTTCATGCATTGCAGAAAATAAAGTGTCATGAAGTAAAATCTGCCGTCTATCCTTTTAAAGAGGGAATGATAATCTGGCAATTTATTATGTTGAACATCACATTATCTTAGCATCATGTACCCAGTTTTACCAAGATGAAAGAATGACCCAGCAGCTGTCGGATTCACTTTCCCTGATGTCACAGAAGTCAATCAGGATGATGACAAAAGATGCGATTTTCTGAATCTGATGTCATCATGAATTTAAAGGAACGATGTCTCGACAATCCCAAACGGAATAAAAATTAAGTCAAACCTTTATCCTCTTGGCAATTGACTTAACCTAGCTATTATTGTAATATCATTGTGATATCTAATAGTATTTTAACAAATATTTGAGAAAGGAAAGCTGTAGTCGCCGAACAAAAGGGTCAGGTCAGTGATCCGAGGTTTTGTTTTTATTTCAAACTTAACAACAACATAATATTTAATTATCTAGCTGACCGTATATGGTCATATAAGCAATCTACATAACTGGTGACAGATGGGTGTATAATTACGTCATGCAATTTATCGTAAAAATATAGAATAACGACCGCTCATTCAAATATTGCTTTCCAGGTGAAACACCAAAAAGTTAGCGACCTTAAATAATTGTTTAATTAATGGTTTTGTGATATGCCTGAAGGATTTTATTAATATTTACATTGGTCTACTGATTATTCAATTATTCAGCTACCGTACTGCAATAATAATGTGTTCCCTAGCGAATATGGTAAAAACTGTCTTTAAAAACCACCTGTGGAAATGGCAACAACTGGTCTCTGTAGACAATTGGTTTCTCTTAAACAGGATGGATACATGAAAGGGAATTAAAACTGGTAGCCTTTGCTGACTAAAGACTTGTTTTGTAAAGGTTGTGACTTTGTTTGCGTGTCTTTACCACAGTCATAATATAAAAATGTTGAGAGAGACCACTTGTCAATAAAGAACATGTAGTAATATATAAGAGCACAATGACCTTGACCTGACTAGATCAAGATTTATAAATCATCAAATAGACCCCTGCCTACCTACCAAACAATGACACATATTGGCATGAATCATGGAATCTCCCCCCCCCCCGCACACCAAAACCACCCCTATTAATCAGTATCACAGAGTCAATGAAACATACCAACGACCCTCTCAATACGACAATGTCATCTTTGGTTATTTAATCGTTCATCAAACAGATACCTTTCATATGATGAAGGCAAGAACAAAAAGCACATAAACACAATTTAACCCGTTTTTTGTCAGTCACATTTAATTCGGCAAGGATTTATTTCATTGCAATAGAATTGACGACTGTAATTAAATAGACGTTAAACTTTTTTTTTAAATGAGTCATTAAACGATACAAAGATCATCTCAATAATTCATCTATCTGGTTCAATAGCAAGCAATAATATACATCATACGCTATATTACATTTCAAACATCATGTTATTGAGTTCATTATTCGACTATTACAAGGGCTCAGTGCAAACTATGGTAGCTACATCAATTTATACAGGCATGTAACATAGTTTTGCCCTGAACCCTCAAATTTTATATTCATAAGGATTTTTTTAATACCAAATACTGTACTTTGGATACTTTTTCACACACAGAAAATTTCGCAAAATCACTAGTGATTTGGTTTCGGCATCTGTTTTACAGTTCTCTATAGAAATGACTGTACCAAAGAGGATGAATCAGATAATATTTTGAAGAATTGAATATTTCCTTAACAAATTGTCAATATTTCTATCTACAGCTTTACAAAAACTAAATATTTACCTCATGTTTACTGAAAAGATGCAATAATCCCATAATGTTACATAAGGTGCAAGGACTGATCCCTTTCTTGTCACATATAAAGCACAATGGCTGATCCCTGTCACATATTTTAGCACAACGGCTGATCCCTGTCACATTTAGCGCAAATAATTATTGATCCCAGGTGTCACAGAAAATACAACTACTGATCCCCGCAAAGTACCGGTACTATACGTAACAAGTGTTTTAATTTCGGATTATGATCTATAACCTAGACTAATGAATCTTTCACACATATCTTAGTACATATTGATATAAGGAATTTCCCTCTAAATCCTCAGTTCCAACAATAAAACTGTTAGTACCATGTTATAATACTGTTAGTACCACCTTACGTTGCATAAACCACAATAAAAACCCCGTCTGGTGAATTTCCCACATGAAAATGACATTAAAATATTTGACACTCAGATTGGTACATAAAGTTCCCATGACTGTTGACTTACTATAAATCCCTATGTCAATATTTATGTGATCGGCTGATACTATGTATATCCAAAAGTCTTGAAAGTCTCGAAAGTCTCCGTATTAAGGCTTTATTACCTGGGGTATTATCTGACTGAAGTTTGTATCACCAGACTTGTAATCTTACCTACCCCCAATGTATACGGTATACCTTAATTACAAGTAATATGACCCCTTCACTGTCCCTTAATCCATTCATCCCGCAGGTTAAATTCGATAACTGCGTTAATCCCTACGGCATTTCAATTTTTTCACTCAAGTAACGAGGAAACTCATACGGCTTGGCTCTTACCTGAGTCTTACCGGTCCTTTCGACTCTATTATCCGCTGGTAATACCGTTATCTATCGTAATCTGAATGGCATTTCGAGTAATCTCAATTAGACTTACTGGTGATACAATCGCATGAATAGAACTTACTTCAAGCTTATATCGACAGATTTATGTCAATTTGAGTTCAAAGCCATCAAATTTTATTCAAAATTTACTCAAGGATTTTGAATTACATTGTATGTAAAGAGTTCCGTAGCGCAGCTCAAGCATATGTTCCTTACTTTCAAAGTAACTCAAAGGCTACTTGTAACCCTTCATTTAACTTATCAAACTTTTATACTTAGCTTTTAATCTTTGTTTGTGAAACAAATATGCAGTTGAGGTAGGTAAAAGTGGTCACTGTCTTACACAATACCTCCGTATCACAGATTTGAACAATATCTATCAAATCTTGCTGACATCAGCATTATTTTAAACTAAAATTTGCCACCGAAGCTATTTGGTGGTCAAGCATCCATTTCGCAGTGTATAACAACAAGTCAACTTCTGAAAATCACAATAAGTCATGCATAGATCTATTATACATCTCCCAATAAGGCATACAGTGACTGGAAGTTACAGAATCTTTTACTCACAATAATACATACAAATTGTTTGATAGAGTCTTGCAAGAAATGATACAGTTAGAAGGTTTTATACACTGTACATTTCGATGGCTTAGTACAAGAAGGTCGTAACTACCAAATCGATATTTTGAGAAAACAGGAAAAACTGTCTGACATTTACTCTTTACTTATGGTAAAACAAACTTTTACAACTTCATTTTGGTCAACATGACAAGTTCAGATTTTTATGAAAATGGGCTCATAAGAAGCGCCTTATGATGCTTATTCTAAATATGTATGAATTTTAAAAGGTCGTAAGTGGCACTTACAACCTTCTAATTCTAAGCCATCGATTTGCTTTTTTTATGGGAGAGGCACCTCTTCATTGTACAAAGTCTACTAGAGTTTTCTCTGGCATGTATAAAAAGAAATTGCTTCAAAACTACAAAGTGAATGCTACATGACTTTCTATGGTTCAGTTTGTTTAACTGTAAATATTGAGAACAAAACAAAGTTTGAAAAACCCCTGTGGACACTTATATACATTGCCGAAAGGGACACATTGCACAAATACACAAAACTTTCGCCAAACAAATACGAAGTAATGAGATGACATAATATTGACATTGGGACAATTTGTGACAACAACTTGTGAAACTGAAATCAACTTTAACCTTCAATGGCTAGGGGACTAGTGGTTATAACTAGGGGACTAGTTGTTATAAAGTCAAGGGACTAGTGTCATTATTAACTAATTCAACTTTATTGCCCCGGTCATTTTCACAAGTCTGATGACCACTTGATGACCAGTCTGGGATAACAGGGATAAGTTCAGGAGATGTAACATGAATGTCAGAATCTCACTGATATAATACATGATTGCATTACAAAGACGCTTGAGGAAACAACCGAGCATGGCCTATATTTGCAAGGTACCTTTCTACTGCGTCTGAATGGCGGGCATATTAGTGCCTCCATCCAGGTTTGAACCCGGTCACCAGTTTAGCCAGCAATCATGATAACTTATAATGAGCTTAGATGCAAGGCACACTGAAAAATAACTAGTCCCTGAAATTGACACATAATCATTTTACATTGTGTAAAAGATATATTGCTACCCCAGTGATTGGAACTTTTCAGGGATATGCAACATGGTGATCTTATAATTTTATTGTAATAATTACAAGCTTAGGACTGCTCCTTAAAACATTCACATTGCGTAAATATTAAAATTATAAACTATAGCATACATAATACATGAGTGTTATTCACGTCAATTTTCTCACTAAAACTCTAATGATTTTATAAACTTTACAAATTTTCTATTTGAAACTTAAAACTTAAAATTCCAATTTCTCAGATCAAACGTATTATTTTAACCATAATAACAATGATTTGGGTTTTCTTGACATACAAATCTTGACCATGATCGGACACAAATGTATCAAATAACGGGTAAACCAGTAATTTGAACCAGTTTCATAATGACCAATTAAACGTAAGTAAAAATTAAATCTGCCATCTAATGCATTGATCTAAAACAAGACGTGCAATATCACATTCCAGAAATGTTAATCAATCACCGATATTGGTCTGATTTGTAGGATATTTGTCGGATATTTGTGGCAGTTTCTAAATTCCTTTGAATAATTTATGGGTCCGTACAGCTGGGAACGTACATTATACATTGATGGTGGTTACCATCTTGGCTCGCGGACAACAACAAGAGGCGTGTCTGGACATAGAGTGACCGTCATTTTATAACGCGAAGATTCTTTAATTAAGTGACTATCAATATGTTTAACTTTATAATAAGACTGCTGTATAGGAGTAACCAGCAATGTTATAGACAGTCAAACGACATTCTTTAAACATTTAATGGGACTGTTTATTTTAAAAGGAATGTACATCTACAGTATCATGATGCTTCGTTTTAGTTAAAATGTTAAAATGGATGTTGCTAGGATGTGAATGATGTATAGACATCAGAAGTTGTATAGTTTATTTTTCATCTTTGCATGTACCTGTTTATCTACCATGGCCAGTCGCAATTGAGCCTGCAATCTTAACGCATAATACAAGTCCGCACGACTCAGACACTTCACACAAGAGGGCTAATATAACTCCACCCCACAATCTCCAAAGTTCAGCATTTTTACATCAATTTCAAGCGAAATAAGGGAATTCCACTCGACTGATCACAAAAAGTGTGTCAGCAATTAAAACCAATTAAAACCTTTCGATATCAAACAGAATACCAATAAAGCCTGCAGCTAGGTGACAATATAATCAGGAACGATTAATTAGACCCAGCTGATACTTTCCTGTCACAATGCTATTAATAAGTTATTAATAATATTCGCGCCTCTATGAGAAATATGTGCCTCTTATTGATGTGGACATAGATAAACATCTATACCCGATATCACATCCCTACAGCAAATACAAAAACAACAACCTTGACTACAACAACAACAACTCGTTAAACATAGAACCACAAATCCATCAATATTTATTAAACTTAAAATGCCCAATATATAATTTGACAATCAGCTTTTTGCTGAAACATGGGCAGACATGTAAATGTTTCCGCCAGGATTTGAATCCGGATCGTCTAGATTTAAGACGGCAAGCATGCTTAAACCACTAAAGTTAGGAAGGCGCAATTTTTTCTCAACAACTTTAAACAATAATGAAGTCCTATCACAATTTATTGCCCGTTTTCAAAATTTTGGGCATTCACTTATCATTATGTGTCACTTAGCATATTTATGGGCTTAAAAATTGTTGCAAAATTTTACGAAATCAACAAACAATAATTACTTATATTGTTAAGAGTGTCATGCCCTGTATACTGAATTCCCTATTGTTACCTGCATATTCAAAATGAATACAAAATCTATGAATCATTTCCAATGGCAATAGCTATTAATTATTCCTATAATTGGCCTATAACGGTTATTGACAACCCAGGTCCAATAATTTCTAATCATAATACATTAATTAATTATCCAGGTGAATAGCAGCATAACCTTTTAACCTATAACCCCAGGTGTTAGTGGACAATAGCAATAATAATAAATGAATTTTCAATATAACAACGAAATATAGAAAGTTGATCATTAGCAGTGACTTCAGAGCTGCATTATACAGCACTCCAATCCAAGATTTACAATTTTCAAGTCAATTTTCTAAAAGTTTCAGTAGAAAATAAAATTAAGATTTTGTTGAGATCATGACCAAGTTTCATGAAGATTAAGTCAACAATTGTGACCTCTGCTTGTCCCTTTGACACAACAAGACTGCATCTCTCTATTAAGTATACAGTGAGATACAACCTTGTTGCACAAATGGGACATATTTTTTAAACAAGCAAAGTGTTGACAATCTACAACAGACGGAACAGACAGAGGTGATGAAGAGTGATCACAAAAGCTTGAGCACATTGTCTGACTTGTCATATTATCATGTTGCTGAAACTTTAGTATTTCTGTTGTTTCTGTTGTTTCTACAAAATGGTTGCAAAATGAAATTAATGATCAGCTGTCAGATGAAAGTACCGACTACGACATGATCTCATTAACACCACATGTTAACATGATTTAATTGGTTATAATATCATTAATTGGTTATAACATCGTTAGTGACTTACGAGCATGTGCTCGGAAGTTAATTACTATAGGTGACAAACAGGTAATTTATGATCATGAACACAACATACTCACTGATTTTAATGTTATAACCTTCCCTGTATGAATCAGCTACTGAATCTGTTCCAATGAATCTACATGTTTTTCAGATGTATACTGTAAAATCATCTAATTTTGATTGGACAAAATTTCGTGTGTTTTTTTGTGGAATGACTATTTTGTGGCGATGTTACAATTTAAAGGATACATTATCCATTAAATTAGATACTGTAGAACCATAAATATATATGTGGAGGATTAAATTATGTGGATGAGATCATCCACAACATCCATAAAATTAAATTCCCCAGAAAACGCAACTCCTGTTTTAGATTCCAAATATTAATGTATGGCTATAGAACTGTTCTCATTGATTTAACAGGGTTTTGTCCAATAATTTTCGTTTTAGTCAAATTTATTTTTGGTCTAAAAGGATTCAGCCTAAATGGCAGTCAATGTATTTTTAGCGATAGACATACAAACATATTTGAAGTCTGCCTTATACCTGGTCTAGACACGCTATCACATTAAGATGACATTCTTACCATGTTTTGTGCAATTAATGTATGTAAAAACTATCATTCCAACTGACAAAATTATTTTCTTTTATGGGCCACTCATAAAATTTCAAAACCAATCGTGCCCTTAACAAAATATAAAGTAACCTACTGTGTCTGGACAGATAACGCACTGGACCATCTCCACAGGTCGGGACCCACACGGCCGACCCTCTAAATCAGTGTACATCCTTAATTGATCCAATTAATGACAAAAAATTGTTGAAAATAATATTTAACACAAATATATCACACTAGTAGATGGCCCTCACTTGATGATAAGTCCATTAATGTCATTCCTTTGAACACTTTTTTTGTATAAAATTGTCATTTTTTATAAAAATTTGTCATCTTTTTGTCATTCTTCAAACGCATTATATGACAGTCTGACTTAAACATGAAAATCATAAACTTAAGACAGGTCCATTTATTTAACACCAGACTGTTTGAAGTCCAGTCCACACTTGACAGCCCACAATGTTAATCAAGAAATTCCATCAGCGATTACTACAGGATTTTCTTAATCAAATTACCCAAATCATTAATTATAATTAGTAAATAACGTCATCCGATCCCACGTATATAGTACACAAATATAGTTACTGTTATACAAATACAGCCTTAATATGCAAATGAGCTTGTTTAAGTTAAACCCACGGTTTATATATATGATACTTTGTTCAAGTACAGGTATCAATTGTAACCATATATTTCAGTCTGAAATCTTATCTTTGCCGAAGTTGTACATATAATCCAATCAACATAGGGTAATTGATACACAAATCATTGGACATCATGGAACACCAGAATCACCAGATCAATAAAACAATCAGTATATGTCCGAGGATTAACGAACCATCCTTTCCCCCTGTATCCAGTTATAGCTCCATGTATCCTGTTATAGCTCGGTGTATGCGAGACTCATCAATCCAAAATCCATTAACGTTTGGGATCCGATATCACCCAGACCTCACTGAGATCTCGATATTATCCGGTAAGTACATACATCCCCAATAGCCGAAACAACAACACTAAACTGATGCTTGACCGACACTGACCAGTGTGAAATGTATCATTTAGACTATCAGTATCATCCAGGCTATGATGACCAGGGAGCATTTTATACTGACCAGCCGGTATACTGACCACGAAGTTATAGAATACAGTCACATTTAAAACATGTACATACAAATCATGATCAAACTGTAATGGCCATTAAAGTAAATTGCTGACCATCAGCCTACGGAATCACATTTAAGGTTAGATAGAAACCAAATGGTCGAAATTAATTACCACGTCCATTTAGATCAATATATTGACCAGCCGATATAATGGTCACCTTTTACATACACTCAAGATCACCATCTTAGTCAAGTTTCACCATCTTAAGTTTTAACTCTAGATCAGCGCAAACACTTCGGACAAGCAATGTCACCTGAAGGTTTTTATCAAATCGGGCAACAATAAAACACTTTGTGGACAAAAAAAGACAGACTTAAATGAAGATAATACTCAAATACGAATATGTAAATGCACTACATTCTGGGATGATGTACATTGTATTTTAAATGGTCAGTTTTCAGGACGTCCATTACTGACACCTGTCACATGACAGCTGTTATCTTAAACTGACCAATGAGAATCAAGGAGAATGTCATCATTAACTGATTGACTCGTGCGTCTTATTTCAACTCTGTATTTAAGATATTTTATGTTCCAGAAGAAATGTTTTTTCTGCAGCAGGTACCTTCGTTAAAGTCATACAGGAACAATGAAGGTATTCATTAAATCTGTTATCACGTACCTGTGGAATCAATAAACTATAATTAAATGCAGTCCAGCATGTGTTAATTAGTGAGTTCATCCTAATTAAGAAGCCACCTGTCTTCAAAAGCCCAATTAAAGCAATTTCTTTTTCTGTAATACTTACTTAAATTGGAGTAAAGCGTTTTGACTGTTAAATTTTTTATTTAGATACAGCAATATAGGAATTGCAGATCATATTACCTCTGTCAAGGTAACTTCAAATCTAAAGAATGCCAAATTAAAGATGTAAATAATTATGTACCTTTGAAGTGCTTTTAATTAGATGTAATTGAAGAAGTCGGTCATGTTAAATTGAATGAATTATTCAACTGTAATTCATTCAACTGTTGTGACATTCAGGCTAGACATTGAGCGAAAGCTTTAAATACTTTCAGTATAGACCAGTTTACCATATTACAAAGTACAAACCTATAAATCTAAAAACTTATTATAAGTATAATATTATGGCAATGATTAATGTGACATAATTAGAACTGTCACCATTTTGCAGACTAATATACCCCCTGCCAGCAAAGGGCGATAATTCTGGCGAAAATCATCTCGGCACAAATTATTTCCTTCACACACATCTACATGTTGAGGTCGTTCATGCGTGACAGTTTGAAGGAAATCTTGCAAAAAGTATAGGAGTTGCGTCCACAAGAATCGGTCTACGGACGGACGGACGGACGGACGGACAGACGGACAGACAGACAGACAGACACACAGACAGACAGACAGACAGACAGACAGACAGACACACAGACACACAGACACACAGACACACAGACACACAGACACACAGACACACAGACACACAGAGACACACACACACACACACACACACTCACACACGGACAGACAAGCTGAAAACATATGCTGTGCAGGGGCTACAGTTAATAAAGAAGCAATGAGTACAAAAGCTAATATTTTGATAATATCATATTCTAATCTAGTTCCCTCAAAGTCTGAGGTCATATGCCGATTTGATTTGTCAAAATATACTGAATGACGACTCTAGCACTAACAAACGACTGCATCCAGTCTCAGTGTCAACCACAATAAAACGTCTTCTTATATAAAAGATTTAATTAAAATGTAACCAAATATAGATACTAATTTTGAAGCGGACATCATAGTAGAACAGACTCGGGGAGAACTTAGCGTGACAGTCAGCCATTTCTATAATCGGTATGCAGAAAATAACAAATTTGTTAAGATGAATTTTACTGATAAAAATGAAAAACGTTTAGTATTAGGTAACAGTTTGTTTTGTTCATTGAATGACAAATCTAAGAGAAGGAAGACCTTGTTTAAGAGTATCAGATTTAAAAGCTCTATCTTTTAATGTGGCTTGAGGTTTTGACAACTTAAATGATCCCTAACATACAAACATACCATTTATCAAAAAACACTTTATGCTCAAATTTTGTCATCCGGTCTTACAAAATCGCGTTTACAATTTCTCTTTTGTTACATTTTTCTAGACTTTTTTATCACATTTTTCTGATGTTTTTATCACCATTACATAGCGCTACTTTTCAATATTCACAATTTCTGTCATCTACTTAAGAATGATATTCAAAATAAATTAAAAAGATGTACCAAATAAGCATTAAGTTTTTTTCTAGCCCAAAGTTTTTATAAGTGTGTGTTAACTTAAATGACACCTCAAATTTGTATATAAACGTTGAAATATTCTGACACCTCAAACTTTTATATAGAAGTTGAAATACATTGTATTATAAGTGACAAAGTGGTATGATAAAGTAGTTAAAGAAAGACCCACAATAAAAAAAATTAAAGAATTTTTGTATAATAATACATGTACTATAAAATCATTAATAGTCCTGGGCAGAAGTGGATACACTTAGTAACTTATTTAAATCTCAACAATTAACCAACCACTAACATTCATATTATTAACAATTAAGAGGATTTCTTCCAATGTTTAAAACTGCCGATTTAAATCAAACATCCCAATAAATTGTCCATAATATCCAAGTCAAAGAAATTCAAGTAACCGCCGAAAATAATGATTAGACAGTGTATTTGGTGCACCAACAGCAGTATGTTTGATAGATGCACAAAAAGTTTAATCCATCAAAAAGGGACATTAGATACAATTTAGTACATTTGTATAAATTATAATGTCTATCAGTGACACAGGTGTGTACCTAACTGTACGCTGTATTATAATAGATCACCATAGATATATCATTTATGTCTGGATCCTATAAGCTACGATGTTAAAGCTAAATGTTGAAGATGCATATTCAGACACAGATTTTCTGTGTCCTAGCTCTTCAATGACCAATTTTTCTTTAAAACCGTGCACTTACTTTAATTTTAATTATATAAGGTGTCCTAATGTTAACTTAGTTTCCAAATTTGACAGCAAACAGACTCAAACCTGACCAAAACTGACAGGCCTTTTAGCAAATACATACAAAAGGTTTATCTATGATTTTACCTAGTGACCTAGTTTTTGACCCCATAAGACCCAATATCAAACTTGTTCTATATTTTGTTGAGATAATTATTGCTACCAAGTTTCATGAAGATATGAAACTAAAATTTCAACCTCTAGTGTATCCACAAGCAATCAGTGACAGAAGAAGAGCGACAATAAAACGATGGCTTAGAATTAAAAGGTCGTAAGTGTCACTTACAACCTTTTATGATTCATACATATTTAGAATAAGCATCACCAGACGCTTCTTATGAGCCCATTTTCATAAAAATCTGAACTTGTCATCTTGACCAAAATAAAGTTGTAAAAGTTTGTTTTACCATAAGTAAAGAATAAATGTCAGACAGTTTTTCCGTGTTTTCTCAAAATATCGATTTGGTAGTTAGACCTAATACTAAGCCATCGAAAAGCTCACAACCATCAAGTAAAAACAAACCCACTTGGACAACACAAAATGATGAGATCAATGATTCACACCTATAATGTAAAACTTTTCTTGTCATTATCATAATTCAATCATAGTCTACCGGGTACATACACTTTATTCACAGATCTCGGGCAGATAAATAATATATTGCCTACAGTTTTGAGTCAACATAAAATCTTGGTCAAGTGTTAGTCATTACAAACAGTGACAAACGCTTCTATAATTTAATCTATCTATGAGCGTATTGGACTAGTATATCGGTACCTCTTTACAACAGGACAATAAGCCGAGACGCCTTCGTATCATCGATAACAATACAAATAGTTACATATCAATAGTCATCCGAAATAAAAAAGATATTTAATACGAAATCTGTCAAGCAAAATTATACGTCATGTGCTATTTACCATTGATATCATTGTACATTATAAATTTGGCGATAATTTTATGCCATTAACTGCGGAAAACAATGTCCCTTGAGTGCTACGTCCTAAATATTTGCGGTCGGCATTATTTACTTATCTTTTGTTGTATATTATTCGAAGTCTATCATTTTTCAATAAATATTTATAATAATAATATACAATATCTGACTCATCAAGTGCCTTATAGTTGGTTGGTGCTTACAAAATCACACACGACGATTACAAGGGGTTTTAAATATCTGTCAAAATATTAAATAAACTTCAACATGTAGAAATTGAGAAGATTATATTAAAATGTGTCATACAGAATGTTAATTAGGCCATTATCAAATGCTGGAGAATATTTCTTTAAATTCTGTGTACAAATAGATCAAAAATTAATCCCCGTAATTATCTTTTTCCTTTGAAATCGATAAGGCATAATTAATGTTAAATTCACCAATTTTTTTATCAATAATATTTACTGAAAGTATTAATTTAATGCCCTTTAATCATTCTAAGACTCGTAAACAACTTTCAGTTGACATCATTTATGTACATACATGAAGTTATATCTCTGAAGGTTTCTGAAAGGTCCACTGAATAAATTCAGAATATTTTCTTAAATTGACCTTTTCTCAGTAAAAGAAGTACGAAATTAATTGTTTGTACTTTCAGACATGCGTCCGTTCAACTACAATATTTCTGAACGATTCCGAATGTAACACTAAAAGACAACGTACCTGATTGGTCGGTACATCTTCCTCTATACCAGGGACCACATCACGACTTCTATCTCTCTTAAACAATCGGCGCCATGCACTTGTTGTACACTTCATCATAACTTACCAATTTTTCACTTCTTCACGAAATTCAAAACTTTTAATCTTTGATTATCACATACAATTAAGTTTCCATCCATCAAAACACTTTTCTAATCAAAGATTGACACACATTTTCTTATCATACCTTTTTAGCCCTTTACAAACTTCAAAATCATAGATCGTAAATTAATTGAAACTTAATTAGAGAGCAATTGCAACAATGTATACATATTAAATATACATGAGTAAGTTTGACAATAATTTGTCAGAGTAAATAAATCATTATTATGTTACTCCAGATATCATAGTTACCGACTATATATGGTCATCTCCATGAATATTTGAAACTTGTTGGTTAATTAGTTCACATTAATCAATGTAATCTTCAGTCCAAAACACGAAACCAGCAAAAATTAAATGTATCGAAAATAGTTCCAATTCCCTTGAGAATCTGCGAAAAATCGAATTCTGCATAAGAGAATGTTGAATGCAATGGTCAGAAATGTCTACAATGAGATGACACAGGACACAGAGTGAACATGCTCTCATTCATTATGTTAATTAATTAACTAATTAATGAGTCAGACACTTGTTCATCTGCATTAAACTCAGAAAGACACAAAGGGACAGACAAGTGTGGTCAGTCAAGGAATGTGGTCAGCAGATAATCATGCACGATTATAATCAAGCCATTGATGTGATGATGTCCACCAGTCAGACAAAACTACCCTTCTTATCTTACACTTACAAAAATGTTCAACAATCTTAATATTAGCAAGCATTACAAATTACAATAATTAAGTCTGATAACCACATTAAATTTCTATATAGACTCTTCGCGATATCTGACCACTTGTAACTAATTCAGACCATTCCTAACCATTTCTCCACTCCAATTACATTTCTGACCATTTCGAACCATTTCTCAAAGTCAATCGGTTTGCACATTCCAATTTATCTTTTTCAAAATTACTGGTACAAACCGTTTCACACCTTTTTTTAATGATTTCTTAACATTCCTGCTATATTCCATTCCAATACCCTTCATTATATTAAACATATTTAACACAGAAAGAAAATCTACACTTCTTTGGAACTTTCATGAAAGTTTTTACAGCTAAAACATACACTTGCAGTTCACTTCATTTCACTTACATGCATGTCACCTCAGCTGACGAAGAATGAAATGAAAATACGATTAATATGAATTCAGAAACACGTGCAACACTTTTTAAGTGACCAAAACTGATCCCGAAAATTCATCAATATCCATTTCGAAACAGTAACATGTACAACTGACTTATTAACCACATATAAGCGTATTAACATCCAATTTAAGACCGGAGTCAACACCGACACTTAAAACACCAAAGCTATCATTAAGTCATACGTTATCTTGAAACCAGTTTATCCAAGTACTATATCAATAATATCACGAAGATTATCAAACTTCATATCATAAATGATAACATAAATCATTGGTGTACTTTTTATATATTTACCATGTGCAAACATTTGGACATAAAATCACCTTGTCGCGGAGTTATGTCACTTGAAATTTGGCCTGTTAAGAAGCAATACATCAGGAGAAATTACTTACACACAAGGTACAAGCGATAGGTAGAGAAAGTAATCATTAGCTATTAAGATAAAATTGCTCTCATAAGCACCTACATGGAAAACGGATTTAGAAACCCTGATATAAATATGAAGGTATGTAGGTTCAATGACTAAAATCTAATCACATGTAATTATATAGGGTCACGTTTTCCCACCTATCGGTACAAATACACACAGTCCCCGCAGCTATCATCTAGGCTCTATTACTGTGTGTCGTTGCCAAACATTTTGCACTCAATTGTTTTCACAATAAATAAAATCTTCGTTATTGCCTCCCTTTGTTCATAAAAAAAATCAAAATTACCTCCCTTTATTTACATTCAAAATTGCCTCTCTTTAATTACATTCAAAATTGCCTCCCTTTATTTACATTCAAAATTGCCTCTCTTTAATAACATTCAAAATTGCCTCCCTTTTCAACAAATGTCATGAAATACCATTGAAAATTATCACACTTTCTTAATCAAATTCAATTATTAATATATACTAATATGAAAATCAAATCTTATTATTAATCAATTTGGAAGTACTATCTCTTAGGTATATTTGTATAACCACCAAGATAAAATTTGTCATGATTGTAGATGCATTATTAAGACCATAGATGCAGAAAGTTAACTATATTCTGATGTTGCCATATTTAGTATAGGATGACATAGACTGACACAACAAATTAACCTGTTTTTAACTTCATTGTACTCTGGGTGAAGAGTAGCAAGGATGTAAAAGATCTACACGTTGTAAATTTACCTTGGCCATACAATATCTTAACAAACTTGCCGACATCTTGTTATAGATGAAGGACTCAAGATTGTCTCTGATTTCAACACAATGTATATTTTCTTTGATATTTTGTGTCCACAGGTATGATACTTTACACAAGAACATTAAGTACCGCTTTACTTATTGAATTGATTCCAAGACTAAATTTGCCTCAATATAACAAATAACACTGTCATGGGTTTTTAAAGTTTCATCATTCTCAAAATACCAGTACTGAAAAATGCTTGCCAATATACTGAACTGGGGGATTTTAATATAAATTGCATAGGGCAATTATTTCTAAATATTCTGAAATCAGTATTTAGACTGAGAACTTTTATCCCTGTAATACTTCCGAGGTAAAGGCATCTAAGGGTGCTTTGGTATGGAAATATAATGTGTTTAAATGTGTTACTATGGAGTGCGGGTTATTGCTATCTAATGAAGGGGTATACATGTATGATCATCTATGCCATCCAACTTAAAACTTTATTGTAAGTTAAACCATTTTTGCCACTCCAGGGTTTTTACAAACATACTATCATTAAAATTGTTTCAAAATTAGGTCAACGTTTTAAAACAAACTCATTAAAATTGTTCTAAATTTGAATCAAATTTCCCAACAACCTAGTAACATCATTTTTTGAGTAGAATGTGGCCGACTTGAACATACAATGACACAAAATGCACGTAAAATGATGTGCAGGTTACATAAAAGATGATAGCAACCCAGAAACTGGACGGACAGAAATGACAGAATTAGAACAGTCTTCGCTCTGTGTTCTACATTGTCATGACAACATAATTGCATGGAGACAAAACATGAAGATTAGAAACATTAATATTGGCGTCAGAAAATATTGTAAGATTGTGGCAGACGCAATTTGTTACAATGTAAGAAGACGCAATAAGACTATATAATTATAACTTTGTTCATGATAACTAGTTAATGTAAATATAAGACATACTTTTATACCATTTATAATTTACTTGCTTTATCTAACCTACTGTACCCAACATGCTTTATACAGTATAACCTCTCCTGAGTGGTTGTCTGTAGAACAACAACCTCTCTAGTACAACATCTTCAAAATGTCTCTTAGATGATATTAATTCCAAATTTAACCTCAGTTGAGTAACTACCTTCAAAATGCCTCTAAATTGAATCTTTGTGGAGGAACAACCTCTATCACAAAGGCCAATATTTGCAGCTCACAAGGTTATAGCTCTAAAGAGGTTTTACTGTATATTATGAAAGGTATGCATGTAATTAACAACCTCATAATTATGAAGAAGCATGATTTAATTTGATTTAAATTACGACTTTGCTGATCATGTACATAATGGAAAAAATTAAAGGTGAATTGATAGTGATATGATATAACTTTCTAACAATTCTTAATAGTTTGATCAATATTTCAAGAACTGAATACAATTTTATTATTATTATTATATCATCATTTTTACTAATATTTTATTATTAATTTTTTTCTAACCTGAAGGAAAACGTAATTCCCATCATCTTCCATCGTCATGGTGATACAATTTTATTGTACAACAGTCTCGTGAACGAATAATAATTCCATTATTTTATAAACCGTATAAAAATGTAAATCTATGCGTAATGAAATATAGGTATACAGTGAATGAGTGTATAATGTATAGGTATACTTTCAGGCCGCAAGCAATGTGTATATAAAATACACACCGTATCTGGCTAACCACTCAACCATTCATTATCAAAACATTTCCGTATTGTCATTTTTATTTTGCTAGGTGTAAGTCCAGTGGGCTGTAGTATGTAGAGGCAGGTTTCAATAAATATAATACGGCTGCTTAAAACAAGTGACTATTAAATAAAGAGTTTGGTTATATCATCAAAAGGTAGCCAATTAAGATGGCTTCCAAATTCATTTCAATTCTGAATACTACTAACACAGACTGGACTGTACTTGTAACAGAACCAGGGGAGGTGTACACTGTTAGTCTGCCTTTTAAAGAGTTTCCTTAAAAGGTAACAAAAATACAATTGGCTCCTATGAAAGTGAGTCCCATGCAGACTGAATAAGGGGCAACATCGTCCTTTTTTGTGGCAATGTGGTCATTTTCATCATAATTTAATGCACAAATGACTGATAGCAAATGTATGCTAAAAATTGCAAAAACTGTAGACAAAAAACCTTCAAGTTGCAAGCATGTTGCATAAAGTTGCACACGTCAAACAGAAATGTTAGGTTTCCATATACAGCATGGTAATTAATTAACGGTGGTTGCACAGGCAGACGCAAAAAAACTGAGATAAAGATGGGTTCTTTATTCGTAAGTTTTGTTCCATAATCAAGGGTAACCTAAGTAACTATTCTCAACACAAAAATTGGAGTAAGGTTAAAAAAGTAATAGCTAGATAACACGCCAACAGAACAGTTATATTGCTAGCAACAAAACTATCAAGCTTTTTGTCGCCTTTCCTCAACTGCAGGCTATACATTTGTACTATGTGTTTATTTCATTGACTGCATTTTCTACTACGCAAGTTATCGATTTTAACCTTCTAGATAATTTTAATTTTTACGAACATGATTGAATCCCATAAAAGAAATTTGAAGTATTACTGGAGGCGATTAATAACTACAAAATACAGTTAGACGGGCCAAGGGCAACAACTCTGGAACAACTAGTATGAAAATCTTGATGTTAAGATGGTTAGCATATGCAGAGAAAAATAGTTGACAACAATTAGTCTAATTTTCTGCAAAGCCTGTCCGGCCACCAATCTGACTTATTGATCTAATTAACACTCCATATTACCAACCAACCAGATGACTTTTTACCCCACCCCCTTTAATACATGAACATCACTTGTGTGGTATCAAAAGAAACATATAAAGCAAAACATTGAAATACTCAAATAAAGTATTTGAAATTTAG
Source organism: Spisula subtruncata (assembly GCA_963678985.1). Taxonomy (NCBI): domain Eukaryota; kingdom Metazoa; phylum Mollusca; class Bivalvia; order Venerida; family Mactridae; genus Spisula; species Spisula subtruncata. Next base: position 8,756,778 of record OY787666.1, read on the forward strand.
TACCTAAATATTACACCAGACAGAATGATGAGACCCATTATGTAGAGTTGCCATAAGTGTGTATGTGTCATTCTTAACCGTAAACTTTTAACCACACAATAAGGTAATTGTATGATTTGATCTCCAATCAGTATACTTGATGTTCCGTATCATGAAGCTATAATGGTTGAAAATCAATTTTACATCAATTTTAAATTCAACAATTGAGTAAAATTTTACAGTTGTGCATAAAATTGCTCAATTTATGATTGGAATTCAAGCATCATAAGTTTACAAAGAGAGATAACTCTTCATGGCATATGGCAATAACAAAATAATATTGGTATGCCATTAAGAGTTACTTCCCTTGCATAACTAGCCACTTTGCTTATATATTTTTGCTTTGGAATAAATCTTCGTGCTTTTAGGGTTGAACAAAATGCACAAATTCAATATAATATCCTATACCAAATTTCAAAGCTTCCAATATATAAAGCCTTCTTTACAAACAAAATGTTTCTTGTTGGTAACGTGCTGAAATTCTCATTTTTTAGAAAAATTATTGAAAAATAGATTTTATTAATTAATGCCACAAAAACATTAAAGGTTGCGGTAAATTTTTAGGGCATGTTGGGTAACCAGAATTTGAGAAACAAACTTCATTTTAATGCCTAAGTAATGAATCTTTAGAAAACCGGCTTTATAATATCGTTGTCAAGCTGTAAATGATTTAATAGCAAGATTGCATGTTATAGGAAGATAAACTATGTTGATAATTTGTTGCTGACGTCATTTCTAATGCAGTTTTCATGTTCAAACATGCAACACATGACACAGAGGCCATTATATAAACAGCACCACAAGGCTTTTTCATATTGAGATACACAGATAGCATTTAAGATATAAAAAAACATCATTTTTTATAACAGAATGTTTCTCTTTCCTCATTTGTGATTTAAAATAACTACAAAGAACTAAAGCCACAAATTTACCCAGAATTCAAACAAGAGGGCCATGATGGCCCTAGATCGCTCACCTGATTATAAATGAAACCCTGCACAATTTAGACTAACAAAGGTAGAGCGTAAATATAGAAACTGGTGACCCTCGGGCCGGGTCAATTTTGACCCAAGGGGCATAATTTGAACAATCTTTGTAGGGGACCACTAGATGATGCTACATACCAAATATCAAAGCTCTAGGCATTGTAGTTTTAGAGAAGAAGATTTTTATATGTCTTCCCTATATAAGTCTATGTAAAACTGGTGACCCCCGGGGCAGGGTCAATTTTGACCCCAGGGGCATAATTTGAACAATCTTGGTAGGGGACCACTAGATGATGCTACATACCAAATATCAAAGCTCTAGGCATTGTAGTTTTAGAGAAGAAGATTTATATACGTTTTCCCTATATAAGGCTATGTAAAACTGGTGACCCCCGGGGCGGGGCCAATTTTGACCCCAGGGGCATAATTTGAACAATCTTGGTAGGGGACCACTAGATGATGCTACATACCAAATATCAAAGCTCTAGGCATTGTAGTTTTAGAGAAGAAGATTTTTATATGTCTTCCCTATATAAGTCTATGTAAAACTGGTGACCCCCGGGGCAGGGTCAATTTTGACCCCAGGGGCATAATTTGAACAATCTTGGTAGGGGACCACTAGATGATGCTACATACCAAATATCAAAGCTCTAGGCATTGTAGTTTTAGAGAAGAAGATTTATATACGTTTTCCCTATATAAGGCTATGTAAAACTGGTGACCCCCGGGGCAGGGTCAATTTTGACCCCAGGGGCATAATATGAACAATCTTGGTAGGGGACCACTAGATGATGCTACATACCAAATATCAGAGCTCTAGGCATTGTAGTTTTAGAGAAGAAGATTTTTATATGTTTTCCCTATATAAGTCTATGTAAAACGGTGACCCCCGGGGCGGGCCAATTTTGACCCCAGGGGCATAATTTGAACAATCTTGGTAAGAGACCACTAGATGATGCTACATACCAAATATCAAAGCTCTAGGCATTGTAGTTTTAGAGAAGAAGATTTTTATATGTTTTCCCTATATAAGTCTATGTAAAACGGTGACCCCCGGGGCGGGGCCAATTTTGACCCCAGGGGCATAATTTGAACAATCTTGGTAGGGGACCACTAGATGATGCTACATACCAAATATCAAAGCTCTAGGCATTGTAGTTTTAGAGAAGAAGATTTTTATATGTTTTCCCTATATTAAGTCTATGTAAAACTGGTGACCCCCGGGGCGGGGCCAATTTTGACCCCAGGGGCACAATTTGAACAATCTTGGTAGGGGACCACTAGATGATGCTACATACCAAATATCAAAGCTCTAGGCATTGTAGTTTTAGAGAAGAAGATTTTTATATGTTTTCCCTATATAAGTCTATGTAAAACGGTGACCCCCGGGGTGGGGCCAATTTTGACCCCAGGGCCATAATTTGAACAATTACTAAATCCCCCACTGCCACGTACATCCTGGCAAAATTTCATCAAAATTGGCCAAATGGTTTCAGAGGAGATGTCGTTTGAAAGTGTGGACGGACGGACATACGGACGGACGGACGACGGACGGTGAGTGATCACAATAACTCACCTTGAGCACTTTGTGCTCAGGTGAGCTAACAAAGGGTCACCCTTGAACTCAAGTCACATTATACCCTGCAACTGATCCAGCATAAAATGTACCCCAAGATTATAAAACATAAATTTACCCTGGACCTCAAACCACAAAATGAATCTAAGACCACAAAACACAAGTTAAGTACCTGAACTACAAAACACAAAATGCATCTAAGACCACAAAACATAAATTTACCCTGGACCTCAAACCACAAGTTTGCTCCTATAATAAATTTAATGAGCTATAAAGTGCTTGTATTTTCATGTGATGATGTAAGGGTAATAAATTACAATCAGATACAAATTACTTGAAATAAAAGTTTACAAGTCAACATTAAACCCTTCACCGGACCCTTCTGTGCTACAGTGCTGTGCTGACATAATAAATAAGCGTAATCAAGTACCAGTGTTTTCACTTAGAGATAAAATCTTCCAACTCATGATCTGTTTAATGTGCCAATATTTCATAACATACTTCTAAAACTGTTTAACCATCTGTCAATAAGGTACTTAATGATACTGTTATATTGCATGTAAGAACCATTTAACTTTCTGGCCTACTTCAAATAAGGTTGTAGCATATCAAAAACACAGGGCAAAAACTAGATGAAGAAAGTTAAGAATTTGAAGAACTTCCAAGGGAGATTATTCAGACACATCAATAGAAATATAACAAGGGAAGTAATTCAGCAGTAAAAATGTCACAAATATGTTTTAGGACAGGACAAAAATAAGGTCTATAGAAAAATGATCTTTAATAGAAACGTGAATACAGAGCATAAACTGAGTTGAAAATTGTGAGGGTATTATCATTGACAAGATTGATGCCAATTAAAACTTAAAATCTTTGTGATTTCTTATAGTTTTTACAAAAATGTTACTATGGTGAAAGGAAATCCCTGGTGCACAAACGTATGACTGTACAACCTTTACCTTGAACACAACAAGGTGCATTAAAAATAATATTCACAAAATTCCATAATGAATTTAGATTTTTGCAAATTTGCAACTATGGTGACAGCAGAAAATCCAACACAAGGTGCATTTATTTACCAGTACCTCAAACACAACACGGTGCATAATTTTATCTCTCACCTGAATGATACGGTAACATCCACATTTATACTTTCTACATGTCATCTAGAGATATCAGGCAGAATAAACATTAAGTTGATCAGACATAATATTCTAAACTCATTCGAAAAGTAGAAAGTTAGACCAGTGTATTGCACCAGCACTCTACCTGTGTAGTTCTAAGGATGCAAGTTTGAGCCCTCCTTGTCCTGCCAGCGGACAAACTGGCCATTTGCAATAGGTTTAGAACAAAATATTGTCCCTGTAACTCATTCCTTTGTTTTCAATTAATAATTCTTTATAGACATCATGACAACTCAATTCATCAATACATTCATTGAACATCCGTACATTACATTCCAGCAAAAAACACAGGAGAGTAATAAAACAATGAGTTAGTAAGTTAAATATGGAGTTCACACCGAAGTGAGCACAAAAAGTCACAAAAAAATTACTTTTTTCTCCATTTTTCTTGACTCGGAGCAAAAAAAGGCAAACAAGAGGGCCATTGGCCCTTAAGCGCTCACCTGAGTTTGTTGCAATGTTGGCTTTGTTAGCAAGATTGTTGAAGTATGAACTCAAAATACTTATGTGGCCTAGATTTGAATTTTGTACTAAAATGTTTGTGAGTAGTAGGTAAAGTAGAGTTCCTGAAATACATACTTTGGTTTGACTGCTGATGGGTTTAGTACCGACTAGTTGTACTTGTGTAGAATCAAGCATTATTGAATTTGGAACTTTTTCCACATGACCCAGTTTCAAACTTGGCCCAGATTTCATAGAGATCATCATTCTGACCAAGTTTCATGAAGATTGGATCAAATTGATGACATCTAGAGTGTAAACAAGGTTTTTCTAAGATTTGACCTAGTGACCTGGTTTTTGACCCCACATGACCCAGTTTTGAACTTGGCCTAGAGTCCATAGAGAAATACATTCTGACCAAGTTTCATGAAGATACAAGCAAAATTGTGACCTCTGGTGTGAACACTAGCTTTTCTAAGATTTTACCTTGTGACCTAGTTTTTGACCCCACATGACCCAGTTTCAAACTTGGCCTAGATTTCATGGAAAACAACATTCTGACCAAGTTTCATGAAGATTTGATAAAATTGATGACATCTAGAGTATACAAAAGGATTTTTTAGATTTGACCTATTGACCTAGTTTTTGACCCCACATGACCCAGTTTCAAACTTGGTCTAGATTTCATGAAAACAACATTCTGACCAAGTGTCTTGAAGATTGGATCAAAACGGTGACCTCTAGGGTGTACACAAGGTTTTTATCAGATTTGACCTAGTGACTTAGTTTTTGACCCCGCATGACCCAGTTTCGAACTTGGCCAAGATTTCATGGAGAACAACATCCTGACCAAGTTTCATGAAGATTGGAACAAATTAGTGACATCTGGAGTGTACACAAGATTTTTCTAAGATTTGACCTAGTGACCTAGTTTTTGACCCCACATGACCCAGTTTCGAACTTGGTCTAGATTTCATGAAGAACAACATTCTGACCAAGTGTCTTGAAGATTGGATCAAAACGGTGACCTCTAGGGTGCACACAAGGTTTTTATCAGATTTGACCTAGTGACCTAGTTTTTGACCCGGCATGACCCAGTTTCGAACTTGGCCTAGATTTCATGGAGAACAACCTCCTGACCAAGTTTCATGAAGATTGGAACAAATTAGTGACATCTGGAGTGTACACAAGATTTTTCTAAGATTTGACCTAGTGACCTAGTTTTTGACCCCACATGACCCAGTTTCGAACTTGGCCTAGATTTCATAGAGAAGAACATTCTGACCAAGTGTCTTGAAGATTGGATCAAAACGGTGACCTCTAGGGTGCACACAAGGTTTTTATCAGATTTGACCTAGTGACCTAGTTTTTGACCCGGCATGACCCAGTTTCGAACTTGGCCTAGATTTCATGGAGAACAACATCCTGACCAAGTTTCATGAAGATTGGAACAAATTAGTGACATCTGGAGTGTACACAAGATTTTTCTAAGATTTGACCTAGTGACCTAGTTTTTGACCCCACATGACCCAGTTTCGAACTTGGTCTAGATTTCATGAAGAACAACATTCTGACCAAGTGTCTTGAAGATTGGATCAAAACGGTGACCTCTAGGGTGCACACAAGGTTTTTATCAGATTTGACCTAGTGACCTAGTTTTTGACCCGGCATGACCCAGTTTCGAACTTGGCCTAGATTTCATGGAGAACAACATCCTGACCAAGTTTCATGAAGATTGGAACAAATTAGTGACATCTGGAGTGTACACAAGATTTTTCTAAGATTTGACCTAGTGACCTAGTTTTTGACCCCACATGACCCAGTTTCGAACTTGGCCTAGATTTCATAGAGAAGAACATTCTAACCAAGTTTCATGAAGATTGGATCAAAACTGTGACCTCTAGGGTGCACACAAGGTTTTTATCAGATTTGACCTAGTGACCTAGTTTTTGACCCGGCATGACCCAGTTTCGAACTTGGCCTAGATTTCATGGAGAACAACATCCTGACCAAGTTTCATGAAGATTGGAACAAATTAGTGACATCTGGAGTGTACACAAGATTTTTCTAAGATTTGACCTAGTGACCTAGTTTTTGACCCCACATGACCCAGTTTCGAACTTGGCCTAGATTTCATAGAGAAGAACATTCTGACCAAGTTTCATGAAGATTGGATCAAAACTGTGACCTCTAGGGTGCACACAAGTCAAAATGTTGACGACGTACGACGTACGACGTACGACGTACGACGTACGACGGACGACGGACATTTTGCGATCACAATAGCTCACCTTGAGCACTTCGTGCTCAGGTGAGCTAAAAATATGTACTGAAATAAATGGAAAGTGTTTGTATGCAATATAAATGGCCGTTAAATTGAGATGAATAAACACAAGCCCCCTCTGTGGGTGTCGTAAGTAGGTACATGTAAGTATTAATGAGTTAACAAGCACATGTCAAATAATTTATGAAAGCTTCGGTGACAAAAATTAATCACCGAGCAAAATGGCATCAGTGAGTCAGAGCTGAAACATCTAATGATTAAATTATTTATAGGTTAAAGAGCTTATTTAATACTTTCCCCACTGGTACACACCGGCCAATGGAAATAGACCCCTACATCAGACGAAAAAGAAAAGTAAAATTGTGTATCTGTTTTCAAACATGGTAAGTTTGTCAATCATTATATCGCAAACGTACAACACTACTGGTACTAAATAAATAACACATCTTGAACGGGTTGTTGAAGCAAGGGCTGCACTGGGAAGGTTATTACAATAAATGAATTGTTTGCTTAATATGAGATGGATGCTGGAAAAGAGGGCTTGGAATAAAACTTTTTTTTCAATTAATTACTAATTATGACAATAAATGACAAAATGTCTTAACCGGTATTCTATCATGTATGTTGTTAGACCCAGGTGTTATGATGCTTAACGTCAACATGTAAATTAATGAAATGAACAATAACGTAGGTAGTACATGATTGTATATCTATAATATTGTCATTTACTCATTTCTTTGCATCTGTAATGAATTACAGTTACATGACCTTGGAGGTTTGCGTCACATGACCTTGGCTAACAGTGTCATATAGTCTAGAATGTAAAATAAAACGTAGAGAACCCCTACAGAAATGCCCAATTTTATACATGATGAGCCCGGAGGATGAGGAGGGGAGTGAACTTTTGTCTTACTCTACAGGGAGGGGAGTAAACTCTTGTAATACTCAACAGGGAGGGGAGTGAACTATTGTCTTACTCAACAGGGAGGGGAGTGAACTATTGTCTTACTCAACAGGGAGGGGAGTGAACTCTTGTCTTACTGAACAGGAGGGGAGTGAACTCTTTTCTTACTCTACAGGAGGGGTGTGAACTATTGTCTTACTCAACAGAGAGGGGAGTGAACTCTTGTCTTACTCAACAGGGAGGGGAGTGAACTATTGTCTTACTCAACAGGGAGGGGAGTGAACTCTTGTCTTATTGAACAGGAGGGGAGTGAACTCTTTTCTTACTCTACAGGAGGGGTGTGAACTATTGTCTTACTCAACAGAGAGGGGAGTGAACTCTTGTCTTACTCAACAGGGAGGGGAGTGAACTCTTGTCTTATTGAACAGGAGGGGAGTGAACTCTTTTCTTACTCTACAGGAGGGGTGTGAACTATTGTCTTACTCAACAGAGAGGGGAGTGAACTCTTGTCTTACTCAACAGGGAGGGGAGTGAACTATTGTCTTACTCAACAGGGAGGGGGTGAACTCTTGTCTTACTGAACAGGGAGGGGAGTGAACTCTTGTCTTACTCAACAGGGAGGGGGTGAACTCTTGTCTTACTCAACAGGGAGGGGGTGAACTCTTGTCTTACTCAACAGGGAGGGGCGTGAACTCTTGTCTTACTCAACAGGGAGGGGAGTGAACTCATGTCTTACTCAACAGGGAGGGGAGTGAACTCTTGTCTTATTGAACAGGAGGGGAGTGAACTCTTTTCTTACTAGGTAAAGTACACACAAGGGGAACAACTGGTAGAAAGGGAGAGAATATTAAATTTAAATTGTGTAAGTCTTTTAAGGTTTTGCTCTTAAAATGTTGGTGAATACTATAATAAATGGCCCCAGGGGGTTCAAGGAGTGAACAAGTGGTTAATAAATTTTCACACATTGTAACAATATATACCTTATCACAAGGTGAAGCAAGAATGTATTTTAACACCCAATCAAGTTATAAAATCATCCAAATGGAAAATTCATTTCACATTAAATAAAAATTTCATCAAGATATTTAATTACATCTGAAAGTCAATAAAATAGGTATTTCACTATTTTAATTTACCAAAATTTTATGTAAAGTCATTAATGAAACAAATCGAATTGTTATCACCCGTTACCAGTACACTTCAAGATTCAATCGATCACCGCTGATTATTCATTGGTAATTACACTGTCCTACAAACATAAGTACACAAGTCACAAAGTTCCAAATCAATGGTAATAATTTCATCTTCCCCCTCCCTATTTTCAATTCTATGGGTTTCGGAAAATATATTGTTAAATGAGCAAAATATACATTGTACATAGAAATAAAGATGAATACCAATGTTTCAAATCAAAAGTACGAAGTTAGATGGAAGAAGTAAGTGTGTTCATTTTTTTTGTGGGCAGTATATATTAACTGGTGATAATTCACCTTATCAACTGTAATACAAATCATGACATTTCTGTTTGCAACAAAACATCCATTGACTGAGTATTTTATATTAAACATTTAATTTATCATTACTTAATTTCTAATGACAAATTTAAATGATTTAAATCATTTAAAGCAGTTATGTTGGCGATAAAATATTTCTAATTTTTCAACAAAAATTCTCAAGCTTATTAGTCAGCTTGAAAAATTTGGTCCAAAGAAGGGAACACATAATATTATTGTCTCCCTTTGCTAGCCATATTGGTTTGTGATCAAGGTGTTCCCCATACTTACATGGTGGGGGGGGGGGGGGGTTGATCACATTAAATGAACTGATTTTATTGGGCAAACAGAATGATTTGAACTTTGTTTACCAGGAAAAAGTGAGTTAAGGGTTACACAATGTTCCCTTCAGGGCCCTACTACATGTAATACATTATAACAAATAGAACAAATAAGGGCTCAGTGCAAAACTATGGTAAAACTATATTTTAATGTAAATACCATAGTTTTGCACCGAACCTGTGAATTGTAAAAGATTAAAACCCCTGATCTGAGTATATAAGACAATAATGGCGGTACTTACTCGGTTCAGCATACCACTGATTGGTGCAAGCTTCGGAGGTCCTGATTCTAACTCCTCATATATATGGTCTCTATCGTGATTGTTTACTGGTTTGGATTCGATCAACTGTTCGTTGCTATAGCTACGTAATCTGTGAACTCTCCTCATAGCGGAGGTACCGTAACCTTGGTGTAAACCTTCCGGCGACCAGGTTTTCCTACGTGTTTGATTCTGTGGATAATAATACGCTGCTGTATACGACTGTGACATCGAATGTGTGAGCGACGTTTTACGTGGTGTATGATTTACCTCCCCTTGTGAAAGTTGTGAGAGTTGCGATGTTGACGCAGAACTTGATGTCCTCGGAGGAGGAAATGGAGGATTCTTCACATAGATTTGTCCTCCATTTTGAACACTATGACCTTGAACACTGTGACCTTGAACACTATGTCCTTGAACACTATGTCCTTGACCTTGACTTTTGTAACTATACTGACTAGAGTTACTAGTTTTACGTTGTATATTTGGTTTCCTGTTCGAAAACTGAATCTGCGAATAATCATCCTCGGTGGAATTAGCTGAGTTGTCTATATGCTCAAATTGTGGCGTCGACTGCATTTTAATGCTCGACTGTGACCTTGAACTTTGACCTTGCTGCATTGCCAAGGTTGGGTCAAATATATATTTAACTTCCTGCGAGTATGTGCTATAATTAGAAACAGTTGGAGAATAACCTCCGCGAGTATAATCCACAGAACTCTCCGGGTAACCGTTCCGAGGTGAATAATTATGCGAATGGTTCCTAGACGAGTATAATTCCTGTAATGAGGTCACTGAATTGTTTAATGAGAACAAACTATTGTTGCCACCGGGCGAGTAAATGTCTTGGAAACCACTTTCGTCTTCAGAGAACACAGAGTCTGACACCGAGTCATCACGATAGCTCGGATAATACCTCGACATCCTCGAAGATCAACACACTGTCAGCAGCTGAAAGTAGAAGAAAAATAAACATAAGTGAAATTGTTTTTATGATTTTTTATATAATTGCATGGTACAACAACTTGAGTAACACAATAGGTTTACCTGGTGCCTTACGATACTGAAAAATAAAGTGATACTTCATCAAAAAAATATTCGTAGAAAAACAAACTCCATTCAAATTTCACTCCATAACCCACATTCAATCCAAAACAGACACAAACTCAATTATGTAAGTGTCTATGAATTATCTATGTGAAATATAAATGTTTCAAATATGAAATTCAACTACAAAGTTAGGTAATAGCACATACATGTGAATTTATGATGTCGAAACAAAGTGATACTCTTTAACAAAAATCTGCAAAATACAAAATTCCAAATAAAATTTAGTTTATACCTCACAAACAATCCAATCAACAGAAATACATAACTCACTCAAATGTTTTGAAGCCCCTATCAATTACCCAGGTAAATTAAAACAAAACTAAAGTAAAATCCTCAATAAAAATATTCACAAAATATAAACTGTTCTGACTTTTTGAAATACTTTAAAGTTGTAATTATAACCACTTAAAACTAATCTAAATATTGTCTTAATGTATTGACAGCTATCAGGAGTAAAAAGTTAATGACATTAAAATTACCATTGCTCAATAATTGAGTACACGTAATCATGTACGAGTAATTACTCAAAAACCACTTAACTAGATAAAATACAGACATTAACTCAATTACCATGAAAACACACCAAAGGTAACAAAATTACACAAAAGATTCATTGTTTCTACACAAAAGAGTAATATATTGAGCAATCAACCTCAAACACAGCAATTTACCCCAAATGACACCAAACAACAGCAATTTACATCCATTGACATCAATATATCACAATTTTACTCCAATGTCACAAAAACAACAGAAATTGACACTTAAAAACTCCATTTTACTGCCATTAAATGACAGTAAAACAAAGTGTGAAATATTTAAGATAATAAACTACGTATGAACAGCTTATTAAGTAACTTGGGGTTGAACATTGTTATCAGTAATATAAGGATATATGACATAATGTTATGTTGGTATTGAAATCTTGCAATTGTACCCGCTTTCTTTAATCTACAGAAATTTTATCAACTATTATCTTTATCAAACACTCTAAATTCCATACAGACCGACAGAACTCCTAGTATTAGTCTCAATTTACCTCTAAATGGAATATTCTATAATGCAAATTGGAGAAGGCCGATAAACATGGCAATTGCAAGTTTCGTTCCAGATTTTTTTTCCCAGCATGCCGAGCATAATAAGTAAAAGGTATTTGCCAGTCAGCTTTCTGCTGAATAAGGTTACAAGCATAATTGTGTGCCTCCATCTAGATTTGAACCTGGGTCGCCGGATCAGACGGCATGTGCGCTAACCACTGAGCTACGGAGAAAGGTTATTAAGGTGTGAAAGGTGCTGATCTTAAATAACAAGAACTATCATTACGCTTCTTGTAGTTGTTAATTGTTAACAAAGATTGGTAGGTTAAAGTCTAGCAGCCGATATTCTTCCATAAAAAATCTTCTTTTTTTATCTAAAATGGCAACTCAATTCCTGTACAAAATCAGTTAGTTTACCATAGAACTGATATTTCCCAAATGCTTCGATGGGAGACAAATTCAAATTTGGTGGTCTTTGAAGACAGGTTTAAGTAAAAATGGTCGTTATTTACAGGTGTTTTTATAAATAACGCATGTTTGGCTGTATTATATGTACCAAGTTAACTAATCGACATACAGACATAGTAATATGTTTATATAAAAGCAGTAATACAGATGTATGTTGTTTGGTAATTTGATTAGAGATATAAATCAACATTTCATGTCTGTTGGAATCTGATAACACCAGACAAATTCCTCTCAATCTAAAATAGACATAAACATTATAATATGCTGTATCAACAAACCCAAATATACAGGTGGGTGCATTAAGATTTCACATAAAGATTTAGTATTTAAGAAGGAAAATGTCAAATATTAAATAGCAATGTCAGCATAACTTTGCTTCTTAACTTACAGTCCTTTCAAAGCCAAATGAGAACGGTTGTAAATACACTATCGTCCAGCAGGTAAACTATGTTTATCTAGGTTTAACTGGGTATACCTGAGTTAACATGTATTCACTGCAATTCTTTCGAATGGGATAGTTCCTCATTAGTATCTCTTATTGAATCAACTATACTCACAGTTGATGCCAATCCTAATAGTATCCTTGTCAAAAAGCAACAACAACAGTAAGAACAACACTTAAAGGTAACGAAAGGTTCAACTCATTGCTCTTCAGCAAGTAACTTTCATTGAGTTAAAATGCAAAGTTTACGTCAACCCTTCCAATTAACCTTTGTCAAAGTTTGACATCAAAATTACAGGTGTAATTAATTAAACTGACCAGTGCAATTAACACATCATTAACTCGTTAAATAGTTCACACTTTTATACATGGATAGTAAATGGAGAATGGAGGGATAAATGACAGTAAAAGTTGACAAAGATGAGATTTTGATGATGTAGTCGTTTATTATAGCACAAATCAAGGGGAAACATTAACAGTGATTCACTGAATTAAACGGAAATTGCAGTCATGAACAGTATTGATTGCAGTTGTTGTTGTTGTTGTATTAGTACTGATGTGATTTTGAAGTGAATTCTTAATTACCCTCTGAGTGTACCTCATTAATATAGTAAATGAAACAGAAACAGTACATGGCAAGAGTGCTTGTACCTGAAACATTCGTTGGCACAAACACATTGCACACTCTGTTCTTCAACCCAATACTGATAGAAATCTTCATTTTATATTTCTATTCAGAAAGAGCAAATGTACCAAAACCAGATTCCTTGAATCACACAAGTTCTGTCTCGAATCCATCCAAGTTAAAGGACATTCCAGCCAATGAAGCTAACAAAAAAAATATAATGCTGTGAAGAGTTAAGAGTAAAACCTCACTTGAAAACCATTGTAACTTGAACCTGCAATACTCCACTTGCGGATCATGCCTTTATAGCTAACTGGTAGGTTACATGAAGTACCTGTAAGCATTTTTCTTGAATAAATGAAGATGGTCTGAGCCAATTATATCTACTGTATGTTACATTACCCTTCAATCCTGGTTATATTTAACTGTACCGGAGTATGTCTATAAGTTCATTTTATTGTAGTCTCAAGGCAAGAATGTCAACAATTACTTTCCCGTAGTGTCAGACCACACACACATAATATTAAAGTACAGAAATCAGACGGGTTTAAAATCAAACTAATTGAAGTCACTTAAAAAGTTAAATGATTAAATGAGGGTATAAAAAACGCAACAACACTTGCCACACGGTGAGGATCATATATCCACATTGGTGGCAGCACAGGTCAGTGAAAGTCGAGACCCAGGGACAATATTGTCATTTGATGACATATTATATTCACCTGTAAATGACACGCATGGTCGAACCTCTTGTAGCAAATCATTTAACTTTTTAATTAAAATGCAATTTGCAGTGACAATGTCGAGTGAAGACATATGACGTTAAGATGAATTGTGTCACAGAAAGGGAAATACATTAAAATACTGTAAAGTCATCAAATTTCGATGTGACAAAATTTCGTAGTTTTGGTAAAAAAGACCATTTGGATGGGACGTAAATTTGTGGATTTTGCACTTTTAGGTAATAAATGCAAGGTTCAACATTAGTGTACGATGGGATTTGATTTCATGTTTAATGTAGAACCATGAAATCCACGAAATTTAATCCCCCACACAATTAATAATGTTACAGTATGTGCAACTGAATACATTAAACTATGCACTGAATTCAATCTTCAACCATATATTTTTCTTAACAAATATGTGCAAGGTTTTTTGTATCTTTATGCACGCATGCATGTACAATATGAGATCCAAAAGATAAATTTAGTTAACTTTTCTCGAAGTTTCATGCACTCACAAATACTGGAATTAATTTTATAACATTTTAAAATGTTCATGTCTGGTCAAATTGTTTTAAAACCTTGAAACTATTGATTGACAAAGTAAGGTTGAAAAAATATTGTAGGCAATAAATCAGTCTACATGCTAATGCTGAGCAATATAGCCTTTATTTGCCAGTCAGCTTTCTTCTGAAATATGCAAGGCATTATTGAGTGCCTTCACCCTGATTTGAACCGGGGTTGCCCAATTAGGCAGCAAGAGGGCTAATCACAGAGCTACAGAGGCATATGCAGTATGGACACCTAACAATCCTTATTATGTTCATCCTTTAATGACACCACAACCCATATCTTCCCACAATCACAAACATTCTTCAATCAAAACTTTGAAATGTTTATACAGAAGAATAAGTCAATTGTTCATAATTTCCCTTCAAGAACTGAGATAATTAAACCATCCAGTCCTTTGATCGTAAATGAAACATGCAACCTAAATAAAGGAGACATGATTTGAAGACTCTGGTGCATGCTTCAATCTAAAAACATAGAAAAGACAGAAGTTAATGAATCTGGCACATGCTGCCTCGAGCTTCACTAAGTGTTTACTAGTACGGCCTGCATGTCAAAACATGGAATATGATTAAATGGCCACTTGATAAATTGTGCTCATTAAAAAGCTTATGCCACGCAAAAAATCAATGCCAAACTAACTGCCAACCAAAGTGTTCTTTTCCTGTTAAATGTTTTAAAGTGAATTCTTAACTCCAGAGGTTGATCAAAATGTTCCGGTTTTATGTAGAAATGACAGAAAATTTGTTGCCAACAATGAAACGTATAAAACAGCAACGTTTGTAAAAAATGAGCCCCCCCCCCATTGCAACCAAAAAGGTTGCAGCGACCTTGACCTACTGAGCTCAACCTTAATTGGTTACATCAACTGATAGTGACTAAACTTTCTACAAAGTTTGAAGATCCTAGACACAACCACTCTTGAGAGTTATGGATCAGAAACGATTTGGTCTATTGGTTCGGTGACAGTGACCTTGACCTTTGACATCCTATGGGTCATCTACAGTGGATGACCAAAGTAATTGAACAGAAACCGTTTGTCATCTACCAATTGACTGACACACACACACAACAACAAGCTCAACATGCTGATCAGACCAGACATGAGCAATGCAATACCCGAACGTGGTCTCAAATGGGAGCATAACTATCCCCTTTTAAGCATCCACATTTTCCAAATCAATTAATTGGCTCATTACACTGCAGATTATACAAGTATCTAAGGACTAAAAGAACCATATAAGTTCACCCTAAACTCATGTATTAAGGTTACAATAATATACTACCAAGATTCAATAAGTGTGCTACAAAATTCATTAAAAAATAACACTTTAACAATTACCTGTTAAATGATATACTTTCTTCTCATTATCTTGTCATGACAAAAATACAAAAAATCAATTACGCGTTTAAAGTTGAACCTATATCTATTATAGATCATGTTATGTTGTTAAATATAGACAAACTTCCTTCAGCCCCGAAGGTATCTGAGATTCTACTAAGATAAAAATAATTTTGACACCTACCCACAAAATACTAATCATTTGCATCAAAACATTTGTGTTTATTATTACACGAGACAAAAGATCACATGATCAGCCGATCGAAAACAAGAGGTCACATGATCAACAACCAGAGGTCAGCTGATCGTAATCGCACTTTAATTTTTAAGGTTTAATTGACAGAAATCATTCGATCAAGAATGACAGCTAAATTAGAATTTCATTGACAAAAATGTTTCTTTTCAATTTTTCAAGTTTTGAAAATATTTGGATATACTTTCCTATTTTGTAATTGGAAAATGATGGTATTTTTAAAAGACCAGACAAGAATTTCTTGTATTCAATCTTCATGTTTTATTTTTGAATTAATTCAACATTGATAGTTTTGAACAACTTCAGTTCAGCAATCTTTTGACTGAATTTCAAAAATGGTAGATTAGCCATGTCCACAATAACTACTAGCTAAGTCAATCAACTTGAAAGTTTTGTAACTGACGGACGAACAGTTGGACAGGATAATCCCTAAATGCCACAGTATCAGTAGATGCTGGGGCATAAAATCGGAGACTAACCAGTCACATTATCCTGAAGCCTGTCAGGCACACCAATAGTTACCTGGAACTTACTACTGCATAGCGTCAATCAAGGGAGATGATTACATACCAGTACCATTTTTTAACAACTTTCTTATGTCCCGGCCGGGATCAAACTCTCACACACTTAAAGTGGTCAGATCTACCACTAGGGCTTTCAATACGGATCAACTGAAGACATGTTAGGATATCAAGGGCAATGTTTCTATTATCGAGGTTTTTTGTTGTATAATTACAAAACCAACAAAGCTTAAAAGCTGGTCTGAGAGCAGCCATAGGTACATGTTTATTTTTAATTTAATTCACCCTATGAAGTTATTCGTTCTGTTCGGCACTTTTACACTCACGACCTTATTCAAACACGATGTATGGTGACATACCACGGTCTCGAAAACCTACTACAATTAGTTACAAACTTAACTTGTATTTTGTCAAAGGGCATAGTAAATAAAATTCAACTACTTCAATTAAATAAGCAACCAGACTTGTATTTTGTCGAAAGAGTGAGTAAATAATATTTAATTGATTTCTAACGAGCAACCCAATCATTAATCAATATAGAACTGTAATCTTTGTTTGGTAGTAATTTGTTAAAATTACCAAATATATTTCCAACAATTCAAAACTTGACATGATGACAAACATGTCATACTGGTCCCTTTTTTCCATGAAATTTACGACAATGTCACAAATTTACAATCATTATAGGATAGGCTGGACTGAAGCAATTTACAATCTTTTTTCCTATTCAAACATTACAATGAGAATACAAATATTCGGTGATTTATTGTTCATTAAAGAAATCACTTCTATTTAAGTGGTAATAGAATACATGATACAGATAGATAAAAGCATTTTCTATTATTTTTTAACGACGAAAAATTTCAATGATATTGCTTGTATTACAAATATAAATACATTCTGTAAACAGACCACCTCTCTTAAGCAAGCATTCAGCAGTATGTATTGATACATATTATGTGGCCACTTAAAGCATGTGACAGTTTAACACAGGGGTATTTGATATGAAAATAGTAGATTGAGATATACAAACACTGGCTTTTAAAGACAGGTTATCCCTGAAATCAGGCGACCACTAACATAGTTCTATTGTATATAAGAGTCTTAGACAGGTGGTTTTTTAATTCAGGTGACCCATTAACACAGGTTGAATGGTTATATAATCACTAAATACACATGACTTGTATGAGTTATTTCAGTAACAACCATTATTTCTGAATGTTCAAGATTTTTTTCTTTTCAAGCTTTTCTTTTGGCAACCGAATGTTATAGCTACTAGCTATAGGCCAGCATTTGCAAAGCTACAAATATGCAATATATAAATCGATGGCTTAGAATTAGAAGGTCGTAAGTGCCAATTACGACCTTTTAAGATTCATACATATTTAGAATAAGCATCACATTAGGCGCTTCTTATGAGCCCATTTTTATAAAAATCTGAACTTGTCATGTTGACCAAAATGAAGTTGTAAAAGTTTGTTTTACCATAAGTAAAGAGTAAATGTCAGACAGTTTTTCCATGTTTTCTCAAAATATCGATATTGTAGTTACGACCTTCTAATTCTAAGCCATCGAAATATCAACTTTATATTGAAAAAAATGAAGTGAGAAACATAAGTACAAACCCTGTATGAATATATTCCACATAAAATCCACGAGATAACTGACAAGTTTACGACTTATTCCTCTATAGAATATACATATATCCCACATATATCCCGGCAACTGACAAAATACAAATATATAATATATCCCGTCAAAATACCAAAACACTGCGAGAACAACAAACTTACTGTTTATTTTTTCTATCAAAAACTCAAAAGAATATTATCAACCGTTTAAATCAAAAACGCAAACACCGTATGAAAATAATCCTGTCAAATCATACGTTTTTTCATACAACTGAATTTTTTCAGATTTTTTTATCAATTTTTACGATCAAACATTTTATCAATGCATCATCAGTTTTATTTTAATTGAAGTCACAAATTTTTGCCACAAATCAATCCTCCAGGTGTCGCCTGTTAAAATCACCCAAAAATCCTGTTCAAATTGTTTTTATCAGGATAAATAATCAGTCCTAATAATCTCGGAGTCGAAACATTTCAACATTCAATACCTTAACCCAATGTTACAGTCATTAATTTCCAGTGAATGAATACATACAGTTTTCTGTGTCACGTTTTTTGGTTGCAGTTCATTTTTCTCAAAACAGATAATAAATGTATAAATTCAATGTGTAAACATTATCACATCCTGTGAGCCCTGAGTCATATGTAACGATACTCATGTCAGGCCCCCACAAATAACTGCGACATAAAAACCGGGTACCTTGTACGAAATTCCACTCCAATAATCAGGGTACCCTGTATACCCATTTCACGAAATTAAATCAATAAAGAAATGAATAACATCACCTTATATCTGTTGAAAACCACAAAACCCACATTGCAGTACTGTGAAATGATAATTATTTGTTTGGGATTAATTTTAATAGATTTCATTGATGATCTTCAACCAGTAATTTCAAATCACCCTACGATATAGCAATCTTTTTTCATTCATAACTGTAGTTTAAATTATCCTTAAAATTATAAAACCACAAAAAAATCCAGTTTACAAAAATCTACGAAAAATTTTAAACACTCAAAAGTTATGGTACTGCAATTCATTTTACTTTAATAATAACACTAGTGCTATTATAATATAACATCTATTTATAATAGATAGGTAACTAAGTAATACAGACAATGTTTGTGACATACACAATTTTAACCGCAAATATTCCATTCCACATTATTCTTGTAACGTTAAACAAGACACGTAAGTGACTCATACAAGATATAAAGCTCAACATACCCAACATATTAGGTAACACTCTATTTCTATATTTGTTTAAGATTAAATGTTGCAGTTAAACAGTTAAACCTGTGCTATAGGTCACCTGATTATAACAAATAGTCGTCTTAAGCAACCTATTTCATTAAAATTCCAAATACCGAAAAATTATTAACTTTCAAGGAGGACTAAATTTCGTAGATTTCATGGTTCACCTTTAACCATGTAATCAAATCCCATCGAACAATACTTTTGACCATGGTATTTATCACCTGAAATTAACAACCCATCGAATTGTTTTTTTTTCTAAACCACCAAATTTTATCCCATTTTTAAAAGCAACCAATGTCATCAAAATTCCAATTAACATATTTCAATAATGGATAAGATACAAACCTTAAATCATAGTATTATTTCTTGTGACACTATATAAACCAACTTGAATGACTTATTGCGAGCAAAAATATCTGTTATTTCCAATCATTGTACGACTTATTGAGATACTATGCAATTCATTGTGTATGACTTATTGCGAGCAAAAGTATCTGCAATTTCCAATATTGAGAGAACATAGAATTCAATGTGTTTGACTTCTTGTGATAAACTAAAATTTACTCATTTATACACTACAGGCGTACTGAACCACCAGGCCTATTGATCGAAGCATTGATGTAACCAAAGCCCGACTGCTTAATACCACAGGTGGCAGTATCAGTGTTTGGTCCGCAAACAATTAAAAAATAAAATTATAAAAAAATTCCGTCCCTGAGCTACTATACTATCAGGGTATAAAGTGTACTATATGTCTATATGCCAAAGATTGTGGAACATTGCATCTCGTTGTTTCAGCATAAAATACGGGCGCTGAAGAAAATCGCTATACAAGTCATTCAAATAAACTATTAGATATTCATTCTTACCGAAAATCTCGTTCAATAGTATTTTATAACAGCGAAACAGCAAAACAGTGTTACTTTCGTTATTTAACTTCGCTCAAGGTCATTTTATTTATGCACTGGTTACCTGCTGCGCTCACAGTATCATAATTATTGTTGGGAACCAAGCCTATTGTAAGATGCAATGTTCTACAATCTTTGAACATAGACATATACTACACTTTATACCTTGATAGTGTTTATTAGCTCAGTGACAGATTTTTTTCATTTTTCTTATATATTTTTTCCTAACACTGATACTGCCACCTATGTTTTATACGGAGGTTGTAGTTGAAAAGGAGAGCAAATTTACAATTAACATCAATTATTTTCTCCAGCTGAATTTCTGAATTTTTAGATGGTCCAAAAAAATGGGATGGTCTTTAAAATGAGGTTTCACAGTTATGAATGCATGTAAGCATGAATGAAAAGCAAATAAACTAAAATGAGGTTTACAAAAATGTTCTATTTATGGAGCTATGATTAATTTCCTGAGCATTCCAACTTCTTTATAAGATAGACTCAACTCGATAGCGTAGACTCATATATCAAATTGTTAACACATACTAAAAACATCAAGGTACACATTATAACACATAAATGACAAGCAACCTTCATAACCTAGTCCTTACAGACTCAAGTGTGTATGTATATATATAACGCCTTCGGATATCAAATTAATTTAAATATTTAAAGAATTTCACGCTGAATATTTCTTACTATTTATTTAATAAATGCAAACTTTAATTCAAAAATATATATATTTAAACAAGAGGGCCATGATGGCCCAATATCGCTCACCTGATTATAAACCCTGCACAATTTTCACCCGAAGGAATAATTTGAACATCTTGGTAGAAAGCCACAAGATGATGCTACATACCAATTATCAAAACTCTAGGCAGTGTAGTTTTTGGCAAGAAGATATTAATATGTTTTCCCTATATAAGTCTATGTAAAACAGTGACCCCCGAGTGGCGCCAATTTTGACCCCTGGTGCATAATTTGAACAATCTTGGTAGAGGACCACTAGATGATGCTACATACCAAATATCAAAGCTCTATGCAGTGTAGTTTTAGACAAGAAGATTTTTATATGTTTTCCCTATATAAGTTTATGTAAAACGGTGACCCCCGGGGCTGGGCCAATTTTGACCCAAGGGGCATAATTTGCACAATCTTGGTAGGGGACCACTAGATGATGCTACATACCAAATATCAAAGCTCTTAGGCATTGTAGTTTTAGACAAAAATATTTTTTTATGTTTTCCCTATATAAGTCTAAGTAAAATGGTGACCCCCAGGGTGGGGCCAATTTTGACCGAGGGGAATAATTTTAACAATCTTTGTAGAGGACCTCTAGCTGAGTCTACATACGAAATATGAAAGCCCTGGGCCAAGCGGTTTCGGAGAAGAAGATTTTTTAAGGTTTTCCCTTTATAACTCTATGTAAAACTAAGGGCCCCCCGGGGGGGGGGCAATTTTGACCCCAGGGACATAATTTGAACAATCTTTGTAGAGGACCTCTAGCTGAGTCTACATACCAAATATGAAAGCCCTGGGCCAAGCGGTTTCGGAGAAGAAGATTTTTTAAGGTTTCCCCTATATAACTCTATGTAAAACTAAGGGCCCTCCAGGGCGTGGCCAATTTTGACCCCAGGGACATAATTTGAACAATCTTTGTAGAGGACCTCTAGCTGAGTCTACATACCAAATATGAAAGCCCTGGGCCAAGCGGTTTCGGAGAAGAAGATTTTTTAAGGTTTCCCCTATATAACTCTATGTAAAACTAAGGGCCCTCCAGGGCGTGGCCAATTTTGACCCCAGGGACATAATTTGAACAATCTTTGTAGAGGACCTCTAGCTGAGTCTACATACCAAATATGAAAGCCCTGGGCCAAGCGGTTTCGGAGAAGAAGATTTTTTAAGGTTTCCCCTATATAACTCTATGTAAAACTAAGGGCCCTCCGGGGCGTGGCCAATTTTGACCCGAGGGGAATAATTTTAACAATCTTTGTAGAGGACCTCTAGCTGAATCTACATACCAAATATGAAAGCCCTGGGCCAAGCGGTTTCGGAGAAGAAGATTTTTTAAGGTTTCCCCTTATATAACTCTATGTAAAACTAAGGGCCCCCGGGGCGGGGCCAATTTTGACCCCAGGGGCATAATTTGAACAATCTTTGTAGAGGACCTCTAGCTGAGTCTACATACCAAATATGAAAGCCCTGGGACAAGCGGTTTCGGAGAAGAAGATTTTTTAAGGTTTCCCCTATATAACTCTATGTAAAACTAAGGGCCCCGGGGCGGGGCCAATTTTGACCCCAGGGACATAATTTGAACAATCTTTGTAGAGGACCTCTAGCTGAGTATACATACCAAATATGAAAGCCCTGGGCCAAACGGTTTCGGAGAAGAAGATTTTTTAAGGTTTTCCCTATATAACTCTATGTAGAACTAAGGGCCCCCGGGGCGGGGCCAATTTCGACCCCAGGGACATAATTTGAACAATCTTTGTAGAGGACCTCTAGCTGAGTCTACATACCAAATATGAAAGCCCTGGGCCAAGCGGTTTCGGAGAAGAAGATTTTTTAAGGTTTCCCCTATATAACTCTATGTAAAACTAAGGGCCCCCGGGGCGGGGCCAATTTTGACCCCAGGGACATAATTTTAACAATCTTTGTAGAGGACCCCAAGGTGATGCTACATACCAAATATGAAAGCTCTAGGTCTAACGGTTTCAGAGAAGAAGATTTTTGAAGTTTCCTTTTTGAAAATCTATTTTTAGCCTGTGTGACCTAGTTATGCGACAGACTGGAATTTTTTTAACAACTTTGGTAGAGGTCCACCCAAGGAACATTCCTGTTAAGTTTTATCAAATTTGGCCAAGCGGTTTAGGAGGAGAAGTCGTTTGAAGAAATTGTTGACGGACGCACGACGCACGCCGCACGACGCACGCCGCACGACGGACGACGGACATCTCGGTATGACAAAACCTCACCCTGACCACATTGTGGTCAGGTGAGCTAAAAATAGGCAAGTAACATGAGCGCCGTCATGAGAAAAGGGACACTCGGACGTTTATGACGCACCGTCAGAAAACGTAGGAAAAGTGACGACGTTCCGTGATAGCTTTTGCGACGCACCTGTATTAAGTATCGGAATCGTTTTTCTGTCCGTTCAAGTAAAACATGAGAAAAGGCGTATAAAAATGGAACAATTCGAGGTAAGTATAATTTGTTAACGATTTAAAATGTATTCCTGTTCAGTTTAATTGTTAAATTTATTTTAAACCTCAACGAAAGACTGCCGTCTGCAGAAGCGCATTTGGAAGGAAACTGCGGTGTTTCTGTCATAAAAGATCACAATTAGGAATAATTCGCCTAAAATGTACAACGATTCGATCAGAAAATATAAAAATATAAAAAAAGGATGACAATTATTGGTTGGTAAAAGCATGATTGTTGCATTAAATATCATGAACTGATGACAGTTGAAAGTTTGTTTACATGTTAACATGGCAACTATACACGCTTACCTCCCTTATTGAGTTGTATGTATATCAAATAGAAATCATCGTGAGTAGACTATGTGGCGCCGTAGTGTAGTGGTTAAGCCTCTCGGCTAGTAAAATTGCGATGCTGGTTCGATCCTCCGTGGAACTTAAATTTTTTTAATTTTTTTTTAATGAGCGAGAGTCAGGATTAACGCACGTTAGTTTTTTTTATTAGGATTTGCTATTTTATTATAAGTTTGTTATGATTTTAATTGTATTCAAGCTTTTGTCTTTCGCAGGACCTGGATAACTTGTTCCAGGATTTCGGAATTAATGCTGATGGAGCTTCTTATACTCCAGTGGAAGAATTTCCAATTGAGGAGCAAGGTTGGGGAGTAGAGGCGATAGAGGGAAGGGAAGAATACCTGATAGCGACTCGTGTAGAGAGTTTCTGTGAAGCTGCTCAATCAGATGTAGATTCAGATACAGAGACACAGGGTCCGACTGAAAACACTGTAGATCTACCTACACAGTGCACATGTAAGACTGCATGTATTTTCCAATTTGATAAGCAAACTATTGAGGAACATAGACTATCTATTCAGGAAATGATTAAGAGTGAGAAAGAGATGTTTATAATTGGTTGTTTGAATCCAATCTCAGATGCAACGACGCGACTTGGAAAACGTCAACGTTCCCGGTTCCGTTTCTGTTTCAATGGGAAGCAAGTTTGCAAGAAAACATTTATGTTTATCAATGATATTGGTATTAAGGCATTGAGGCACATACTAGAACACATAAATGAGAACGGGTTCGTACCACGTGTACACGGAAACGCTGGACGCAAGCCTCATCATGCCTTACAGTTCAATGATGTGAAACGATCCGTTGATTGGCTGCTGTGGTATGCAGATATATATGGCCTTCCTATGCCTGCTGCTCCTAGGGGAGAGGATGGTACTGCTCCAGTGTTACTACCGTCTAATCTATCCAAGGTGCATCTTCACAGGGAATACTTACGGTTCTGTGAGCATTCTAGTGTCAGAAGTATTGGAATATCTAGCTTCAAGGGAATCTGGAAAGCCTGTGTTCCACACATCCGAATTATGAGCCCCAGGGAGGATGTGTGCCCTAAATGTGAACTTCTCCGGAAGAAAGTCGCCGATGCAGGAACAGACGCCGAGAAGCTTGCGTCAGCCACAGCACTCAGTAACCACGTTCAGGTAATTACATGTAATCCTACACAAATAACGATATGTTTTACTTTTACATGATAACTTACAATTTCGTTTCTGACCAGATAAGATTTATATAGAGTTATTAATAGAAGTTAACTACTAGTATAATAATTATAACTCTTTATTATATTATGCCGCCTGTCCGGTTTGTCATACTATTTTAATGTATTCAATATTTCTATTTTTAGGATGCACAGTCAGAAAAAATGCTTTACAGAGAATGCATTATAGAAGCACAGGAGGAATTGATCAAACAACCGATAGTAAGAAACCAGATTGTTCTGCCTCTGTCATCTAATCTGAATAAGGTAAATGTGTATACTTTACAGCATTATATAAACGAATATTTTTATATAGCATCTGAGTGCAACAAAATTATAATTTCAATTTATGTATTTTCACAGGTATGACTAACGATTTTTTCATGAATAACTCTAGCTTTGTATACAAACAAATAATGTCTAAAACAACAATACAATGTCGACTTGCCGCCTGCTTTCATTGTATATTGAAAGAGTATTATGCATTTAAAGTAATAAAGCACATGAATAGACAGATATGTTCACCGAAAATGCATTTTATTTCCATTTTCAAGTGTAAAGAAAGGCTAGCGTTATCACCGGCGGACTATAACTCATGTAATTCGGAATGACTAAAGACCAGCTGTTATCACAATTACATTAAAATCTACATGATGCTTATGTGAAAACTCAATGTTGACACTAATATGTTTGTTTACACAGGTACATTACACTTTCGACTACAGTCAAAGCGTTATATTGCCCCACCACAGCCAACAGATGGGACCTATGTACTTTGTTAGTGGTCGTAAGGTTAACATATTCGGTGTACGAGTAGACTCTTCAAGCCAGCAATACAATTACTTGATTGACGAACACCAGTCTATAGGTAAATAGTTCACATACCATTTTATGTACATGTACCATGGTCAAGCATGAATTTAATTAAGTAACATAGATCTAATGTTCATCACCGATACATTTTTACTTTGTGTTTAACTAGGTTAAGTTTATATGATTGTTTTCTATATTTGTATATTCATTCCGATATGTATATAAACAATTGAGTACCCATGTATACAACTAATTGTAGGTCCAGATGGCAAAGGTACACATGGCCCCAACTCGGTGATTAGTATGTTACACCATAGTATCAACCACAATGGGTTTGGTGAGAGAAGCTGTGTTCTACATGCAGATAATTGTGGGGGTAAGCACATTCATTCTATACATTTTGTCAACATTTTGTCAGGGAAGTATAAAACATAAGATTCCTGGCTGTTTTTAAGAATATATCAATATACAATTATAATACTCGTTTATGCATTATTCTGCTCTGCATCCAATAATGTTTTAATATAAAAACTAAATTGTCAATTTAAAGATTGTTTTCATTAATTTCGTCCAACATAACACTTCAGGTCAAAACAAGAACCGTTTCATGTTGGCGTACCTTAGTTGGCGAATCAACTGTGGATTGCACGAGAATATCACTCTTCTAATGGCCATACCTGGACACACCAAGTAAGTGTTGTTATATTGTTTAAATGGCAATAAACTCAATGCATGCTCAATGCAAATCTTTTGTATAGTACAGTACCTATTTCAATCGGGATCAAACGGAACATGTCAATAATTTTTATTGTGTTGTCTTGCTGTTCTTTAGTAAAAATAGTGTTTACTGCAATCATTTCAAGTTTTAATTGTGACCTCATTTTTGAAATGCAACTTGTGTATATTATACAGGTACATACCGGTACTGATGTTACCATTTGTAGACACGATCACCTGCCTGTGATAAACTTTTACTAAACATTTGTAATACCGGGTATGCCATTTAGAACACTGAATTATGACCAAAATATGTAATACTTGTTCAGGTGCCTAGTAGACGGAGGCTTCGGACACATCAAAAAGCTCTTCCGAAGAAGTGATTGTGATAGTGTTGAGCAGCTTACGACGCTGGTGGATAAATCTGCTATTTCCAACTATGCTGTTCCGTTCCTGGACTCAGATGGCCAGCAAACATGGCAGTGGTAAGTTAATGTAATATACACCGGCCGGTATACATTGTTAATATTAATGTTGTTTTATTTAATCGCATGTGACAATTGTTGTACAATCGAGAGTTTAATTTACATCTATACAACTTTCCTAAACGCCGCAATGGTGAGTAGTCACGTGACGTCATATTTTATTTCATTGCGTCTCTGTAGCATCTTTTCTATTATCGTTTGTCCATAGGTATGACTGGAAGACATTTTTGATGGAATACTTCACTCCAGTGAAAGGCATACAGAAGTTCCATCACTTTAGATTCACAACACATGACAAGATGGCTGTGTATGTGAGGGAACGAAATGGTGGTGACGAAGAAAGAGTTCAGATAATGAAGAGGAACGCTGTCATACCAGTAGGCGCTATGCCATCAGTCATTAATCCAGCAGGTCTGACACGTCAGAGACAACAGTACTTGTATAGTAATGTGCGAGGATATGTTCGTCCTCCTTATCAGGATGTAACATGTCCCCGTGTATCCGAGGAGTAAATGATCTGTTAGTTATAACTACATTGCATTAATTGCATCTAGTTTATGTGATTGAATATGTTTGTAATTTGTTATTTCATACTTGTATAGTCCGTCGGAGACAACTCTAGCCTTTGCTTACATTAAAAAATGAAATAAAATGCATTTTCGGTGATTATTTTTGTGCATTCTTATAAGAAATTACTTTTAATACATTTAATTATTTCAATCTATACTAAAACAAGGAACCTGTCGACCTGAAAATTACACAATCAGATCGACAGGTCCCTTGTTTTTAGCCTATATATTAAAAGAATTAAATTTATTAAAGTAATTTCTTACAATAGTGTACAAAAATGATCACCGAAAATACATTTTATTTCATTTTTTTCTTGTAAGCAAAGGACGGACTATACCTTTATAATGTACATGATGATCTTAGTGTACAAGTGCGTTTATTGAATGTATATTACCGTTACGGATGATTATTGTGTTTGTTTATGAAACAGAACTATGATTTGTATTATTAAATTATCCTTGTTCATGTTTTAAACATGCGTGTGTGTTTATTCTGTTATTAATATTGCCGCATTGAGCGCCGTTATTGATACATGACGTGACGTTACGTTCGACGTTTGACGACGTCGAATGTATTACGTGCATATAGACACTATTTTGCCAAAATTCACATATCTTCACCAAATATCGTCCGATTTCAATCAAATAAAAAGCATGATATCGACAAATAAATTGCGTACAACATAAGCTAAAAAACACAAACTCGTAAAAAAATGTCCGAGTGTCCCTTTTCTCATGACGGCGCCCACATAATAGGGGTGGCAATGTACTTGAGTAGATATATAGATGCTCTTGACTAACGAGAGGGTCGAGAGGACCATTGTTTGAATCTCGGCAAGGGCACTTGGTCATTTCAGAAATGCTAAAGACTTTCATTGCTTCCAACCCAACTAGAGACGAGACTTTTAGTGATGAACTGTTCGGTCACTCAGGCATGGCTCAATGCTATTCAACAAGCTCAATAAAGAAACAAGGAGTTTGTTCCAAAAGAGCGAGAGTGTCACACCTAGATTCTCACACTAATGTATGAGGTCAATGGTTATTGGTCAAGTTTGACAAGGAAATAATGAACTCACACTAGGCTTTGCATAATGTTAGGTCAATGTCCTTAGTGTTTTATATTAGGTCACGCCCCGGGGTTGTTGTGCCTCATTTGGTCGCCATTTTGGCATGGGTTTGTGTGGGCATTGCTCAGTGTAGTTGTGTTGTGGTGTTTCTGATTTCTGTGATCGGCTGGTTAGGTTGAGTGCTACCTTCCCTGTCGGATTTTCTCATACCTTTTTTCAACTGTTTCACTCAAAGGCAAACAAACAAAAAAGAAAACCAAACCTGCATAATGGATTGTTTCAGTCACCTGGCTTAAACAACCACCTGTCGTAATTAAGCAGCCAATTAAGACAATAATTAAGCAGAAGAGAAATAAGAAATAACACCTACAGACATCGATGGAACGCTTTGTTAGCATAACCATCTGACTCACTCCGTACAACTAGACAAACATGTTACAATGAAACAAATACATCATCTGTACATACAAGTACAAAGACATTAGGCAATGAGGTTTTTGTGCTAACGATCGAGTGACAACTTTGAATTTTTCCGATGAAGCATTAATAAGATATGCATGAAAACAGTCATACATCAAAAACAAAGACATTACACGGTTAGTGTACATCATACATTGTTAACACAAGATTTAACATGTGCTACTGTGGTACAGTCACAACCTGTCGGTAAGACCATACACGTGAGCATCAGGAAGTGATTTTTGTAGCCAGGTGGTCTCTCTTAACAGGTTACATATTTTTTCTTTAGAATATAGTCTGATAACAGATCAAATATGTATATAAGAGTTTTTTGATGATCACATGTGGTCTTTAAACACAGGTTTAGTTCTACATTATTCAGAGAATAACACTATTGAATTGGATTTAATTTCCTAGGGGTTTGACCCAAATTCCACGTGGATGTTCAAATATATATTTACCTTCCACCTGTTTTAAGAATTTTGACAAAGCATTTGATTGACTGAAGGTGTGTCTCCATCGACCTATCAGTAAAAGCTAAATTTAGAAGTGTGTTACTATAGACCAATCAGTAAACACTATATTTTGAGCTGTGTCATTATTGACCAATCAGTAAAACTATATTTAGAGGTGTGTCAATAATGACCAATCACCTGCTTTAAGCATTTAATTTGGATACATCCTTTCACTGGCTGCTTAATACAGGTTGGACTATATTTGGTATAAAGAGTCAGTAAAATTCAGCCCAAATCAATATGTGCACAAAGAGCCCCACACATACACAAACATCCAAGAACATCCCCTGCGAAATGAAGTTCTTATGTCAAGAGCAGTTCAAGAACAGTTCTTAAAACTAAGTAAGTGTTCTTGACCCGTTCTTAGAGGATTTTAAGAACATTTGTACTAGAACTGTTCAAGAACAGTCTTCAGGAACGGTTCAAGAACTTTTTAAGGACCTTCCTGTTCTTGAATTATTCTTAAATTATTCTTGAACACTTTAAGGACTTTTTTTGAACAGCATATACCTTCTGATGTTCTTGAACTGTTCTTAACAATGTTCTTGAATATATGAAGGACTTTTTAAGAACAAAATTTGTTCTTAAAAGGTTCTGTCATTGTTCTTAAAGATATTTAAAGAACAGTTTAAGGAGGTTTTAAGAACATCTTATTTCAAGCACAGTTTAAGACAATATCAAGGACAGTAGTGGTCTGGATACCGTTCATAAACATGCACCTTTCCTTCTCATATAGTGGGAAGAAAGTTTTTATTAGGAGGCGGCTGGTGGCCAATTTGACCGCCTCAAATGTTATTTGGGCCGGCTCAAATTTGGAAAAAAAGAAGAGCACCGCCTTGCGGGTGCAGACGCTCATCTGATATCTGTCACTGACAAAAGGCAGAAAACCCAAAGGGGCAATAACTCACGCAAAATGCAGATCAGAATTATGGTTCTTGCTTGACATGGTCAGGTATTGATGGTGAACAAGTGTTGAAAGTTTCAAAGCAATAGCCCACATAGTATATGAGAAAAGTGGACCTAAACACAAAACTTAACCAAGAAATTTACTAAGTCCAAAAAGGGGCAATAATTCACGTAAAATGCAGATCAGAGTTATGGGTCTTGCTTGACATGGTCAGGTATTGGTGGTGAACAAGTGTTGAAAGTTTCAAAGCAATAGTCCACATAGTGTATGAGAAAAGTGGACCTAAACACAAAACTTAACCAAGGAATTTACTAAGTCCAAAAAGGGGCAATAACTCACGTAAAATACAGATCAGAGTTATGGGTCTTGCTTGACATGGACAGGTATTGATGTTGAACAAGTGTTGAAAGTTTCAAAGCAATAACTTATATAACATATGTACTCCAAATGTTCTGAAAGAAAATCAAGAACATTTTCAGAACCAATCAAGGACAAACTTGTGGAACTAGGTGGCGCCACCATCTGTTTGTAGTTTGGGAGAAAGCATGGCTCTTCTGGTAGAAACGATTTCTTTCTGCTAGATTGTTTCCTTTTGTTTATGATGGTGAAATGAATGAACAAATCACCCAAAAGGTAAACTTTACTTGTGGCCAACTTTAATACTTTAATAATTTGTTATTTTCACTTTATGATGCACTAAATCAACAGCATTGCATGTTCCAGTTTGTACTAGAAACTTTCAAGATTTCGGACAAAGTGGTTTCGGATATTGAATTTTCATTGCCAGATTCTGTACAGAAATTATTCAATCTATTCTGTGCAGGTTGACGTTGTTTGTTCTAGTTCTGTTAATGTTTTACATTTTACCGGCAATCACGGGTAAATGCACTCTCTGATTATTTTCAATATGTTTCGTAAAACAAATTTTCAGCACTCTGTGTTCGTTGAAGTTTTCATTGGTTGTTTTGTTTGTTTTTTCCTTGGTGCTTCAAGCCCAAACCCAAATTTGATCCAAGATTTATGCTTGCTTAAGCAAAGTATTAAAAGAAAAATTTCCTGGCACTAAAGACACAGAAATAACATTGAAGTGCAAGCTGTTCAGAAGAACTGTTCAAGTACATTTTAAGAAATGTTAAGAATTTTTCAAGAATATGAGTTCTTGAACAGGTCAAGAAGTGTTCTAGAATTAGACTAGAACTGCTCTTAAAGTGTTCAAGAACTGTTCAAGTGCATTTTAAGAAATGTTAAATTGGACAAATTATTAAGAACTATTGTTCTGGTAAAGTTCTTAAAAGTGTTCTCGAATAGTTCATGATTTGTTCAAGAACAAGAGTTCTTAAACAGTTCAATAAAAAGAGTTCAAGAACTAATGTTCAAGAACTGTTCTATGGACTTTTTAAGAACACTTGTTCTTAAGATTTGTCCAATTTAACATTTCTTAAAATGTACTTGAACAGTTCTTGAACTCTTTAAGAGCAGTTCAAGTACAATTCATGAACACTGTTTTAGAACAGTGCAAGAACTTTTCTTGAACTGTTCTTGAAATTTTCGCAGGGGATCTTAACAATCTTCCCCAAATGTATTATACAATATTCAAGTGTGAATCAATTATGCAAAAAGGCAGAAAGAAATGAAAGCAGGTTGTTCATCATTTATGCACAATATAAATCAACAAGTCGCCCATATAAGGACGTTGCATGTTCAATCAACATGTAATAAATTAAAAATTAAAACATTAGAGCTTTTTCAGAATATAGCAACATACCAATATATGCACTCATCATTCCTTTACAACAGTCAAAGTTACACCAACAACAGCGCACTTTTGTAATAGCGCAGGCAGATAGAAACATTATCTTGAACCTCTGGGGCCTTATTCACCAACGTTGTAAGTCTCAAACTCAGACTTAGACTTAACAACATTGAAAAGCACTGCCATTTCTTTGCAATTAGATTAAATCATGTGAAATTTTATCTGATTATTTGCTGTTACCGACTGAACATGTTTACCAATTTATATCAAAATCGGTACATTTGTAACATCATGAGAGCGAATAGAACATTTGGTAATTTAAAGTCTAAGTCTGAATTTTGGACTTACAACGTAGGTGAATAAGGCCCCTGGGTTGGTCAGTTCTAGAGTGATTGCAACTTAATGTCTGACAATGATCCTGTTTGACGTTTAAAAATATTAACAAGATCCTAAACCTTTATGCATGGATCATAAAGCATTGTCAGTACTTCAGAAAAGTGCTTTAATATGTTCAAGAAATATTGAAATAATATAGCAAAGCTTTTAGAGCATTATCCATCCACCTCCCATGCTCTATTGAAGTAATATTGTACATGCTCTTTGTTTTCACACCCCTGTGTCAGAATTAGAGCATGCATGGCATGTTTGATAAATTGAAACGTCTGTGAAGTTTATAATATAAAGACAGAAAGTTACAGTTCACATGTAGCCCAGCATATTAAATATCTATCAATCAGTTTCAATTTTTTTTTGAAAAATCTCTTTTTATGTTAAAAATGTTGAATACATAATATTGCAAACTATCAAACAAATGATGATACAGTATGTATATAAAGGTGTATGAATATGAAATTAAACGCATAATATTAGAACATCAAACAAGAGTAATTCATATCTATCATTATCATAAAGCCGTTATAATTTATTATTAATGTATTATTTCAAATGTTATAATTATACATAATATAATTATAAATTTAAGACAATGGAAACTTGTTAATTACCTAGCAAGTGAGCTTTGTACCAAATCATTCTAACACATTTTAGACAAATTATTTTATAGTTTAACAGCAGGGATTTTTTTCCTTTATCCAGTAAGGTAGTCGCAAAGGCATCTATCTTCCCAAGGAAAGAAAAAAATAATGAAAACTTTTTAATTCACTTACTTGAAGAATCACAAGAAAAGTGGCACATTTTTCAGTATTTTGTAGATATAAACCCTATAAGCTTAGACAATGAAATTTAAAATTTTGGTTCCAATTTGTCATGTGAATGATAGCAAATAATATAACAACTGTTTGAAACAGTATAATCGGCAAAAGGCCAAAGAAATGAATGTTGGGTTATTCTTTGTAGAGACACTGTGACTACTTTTTATCTACACAGTCAAAGGCAATGACCCCAATGGGGTATCATAGCTGTGCCCATGCACCCAACACTTTCCTATCAGGGGAGCTGAGAGGTTACAAAATGCACCAGAAAATACACCAGCAAAACACAATGTTACACCTAAAATGAAGGCGTTACTTACATCTTGTAAACATTTTTTCATCTTGATCAATTGCTCGATTTAAGACAAATCAAGGTTACAAAGTTGCTGGTAAAATGGGGAGACAAGGTCGGGATGATAAACAAGGATTTGATTTATTCTGGCCTCGATAATAAGAGACCTGGCAGAAATTTGTATAAAAAATATTATGAAAAGTCAGACAAATGCAAACATTGAAAATTGAATGGTTTAAAAATTCTACAAGAAATCTCCTATAAGTACCAGGTAAGTACAGGGTAAGTATGCCATCGGTTGATTTATCTGATTGTTGAACTAATGGTCCACCATAACGTCTGGACAAATGTGCAAACATAGGGTATAGCTTGGTCACATTGACACGAGCCGGACCTATTGATTACCATAATTTAACAGTCAATATATTGTCTACGTTTACACCACCCATTGGGGAGTACCACGAGTATCACAAAGACGCCCGAGAGATCTATGAAATACAAACACAAATATGAAATACCGATATTGCACAATTTGCTTGCAGAAATTGATATATTCAAAGCAAGAACCTTGTAATATAGTCTTGCATAAAGGTCAGACTCAGGTCAAAATAGCCAAGCTATACATTGCATGTAGGTCTACAGTTAGATCATAGGGTACATTACAATTACAGTAAATCACTGATACTTATGGTACTGTAAAATAAACATCAAGTGCAATAGTACAGAAAAGTAAAGAAAATATAATGGAAAGTGTGGCATATGACACTTGTTTGTTTATGGTATCAATATACACTACATCATATACCACATGTCTCAATTGATCTGAACCTAATCTTGAGAAAAATCTCAGTATGAGCTCAAATAAGCTAAATCTTAGCTCAAATATTGTTGTTTATTTGTCGTAATTGTTGCTTACTCTTTGGATGATCCAAAACAATTATTTCCAAAGATTATAGATGTAGATGTTATCCATAGACTGGTCTCTCCTATATTCATTACATATAGGACGGACTGGTGAATTCTGGGCAGTGTTTTACTGAAACTCATATCATTCACCACATCTAATAATGCCCCCCACTAAGTTTTTCGCCCATTGTCTATTTAAATGCTGGCACAGAAAGACAACACTTTGGTTCTATCATATATTCCATCTTCGGTACATGCAGTTCCCCCATCAGCTACTGTCAAACACCAACTTCTACAGTAAGAACAGTTTTCACAGTATGTATCGTGATCAACTGCTTCTCATCTCCATCAGAGAATTGTTCTGTTTTAATAAGCTATGAGGGAACTGGAAACTGATGTAACA
This sequence comes from Spisula subtruncata, assembly GCA_963678985.1. Taxonomy (NCBI): domain Eukaryota; kingdom Metazoa; phylum Mollusca; class Bivalvia; order Venerida; family Mactridae; genus Spisula; species Spisula subtruncata. Next base: position 8,792,019 of record OY787666.1, read on the forward strand.
CTCGGATGGAACTCAAACGTCATGTATCCTGAGTTCTGCAGAGTATTACATCAGATTTTTCAGTTCTGTCAATGCACTATTAAAACAGTACAATTCTCTGACGGAACTGCAAAGTGGTGTATAAAAATACATTCCGCGGATTTCAATGGTCCTAAGCATGATCTTCTGATTTACTGTATAGTGTATGACCCAGTGTATTGTGTGCTAGAGGGAGGGGCTGTCGGTCCCATTCAGAAAGTGTTGGGAAATTCTCATAAGTGAACAAAATCTAATTTACATTGTCAATCATATTTGTTAAAAACAAATTTATTTAAAGTTGCTTTAAAGTCCGAAATCTGATAGAATTAAATCCATTGTATGAAAGTTAACAAGAGAACCTGACCGCAACAATGGTCAATGGATATTTGTATATTTATTATAGTGCGTTAGCGACTAAGCTGGACCCCCATAAACCTTAAATATCTTAAAAAGTAATTATGCAATTTTATTGAAATTTGGCAGAGTTAACTTGATTACCTTTACCAACTCTGTGCTTAAATTTCAGATTGCTTTACTGTCTAATTAATGTTTTTCCCGTTGGGTCTAATGTATTACTTTTGGTATTTTAATAAAAAAATAGACAGGGAGTAAAATAAGCTATTACGGTCAGCTAGTTAAGATTATGCTATTGTATTATGTAACAACTATAACGGTATAATTTTATAACTTTGACTTACATTTGTCCGATCATCAATGTTTATATAGTTGAGGCCCATCTTCTTATTGGAAGGATCATTTGTACAAACAAGAAATACATTGTTTTTCTTGCAAATATTGCTACGAAGTTGCTTCAGTTATACAAACTAAGATAAACGTTCGTGTATGGGCCTCATTATATATTTTCAACAGTCACTGGTGTGTGACTACATGTACAGTTATACTGAACCAAATTGTTGACCTTTGCTGTTCCGGTCACCTCCAATACCCATACGTATTTACCCTGTTTTAGACTCAAAATTTTGCATTAGGCGTCTATGCAAAGTACACTTTTCTGTGGACCGAAAATTACGTTTTATTTTATGAGAGTTGGTAAGGGTGTTTTACGAAGACATACCCATTTTTGTTCTAATCGGCATTGTACTTTTTAAGATATTTAAGGTTTATGGGGGTCCAGCTTAGTCGCTAACGCACTATAACAATCTGACCAAACTGACCGATGTCCGAAGGAATTGAATATTGTAGTCAGTGGTTTAAATTAGTATAAACACTTTGACATCCAAATAAGGCCGATCAAACAATATCACCGACACCAAACAAATAATACAATAGAGTCCCAGGATCAAGGGGTTTAACAAAATTGATAACCGTTTGTGTAATCAGGAAATTTGATCCCCTAATTTCTTAATCTATCGCAGCAAGGGGTTAGGGTCAACATTGAATGTAAAAGTTTTGTCATTTTGTCAAAATGTCCTGAAAAGTGAAACTAGTAATCAAGCAGGGACTATTGTCACCTCTATTTTGAAGAGTGCCAGCAGGGGGTCGGGGCTTCTATTTGTTAACCTGAGAAGTAATACTTGGTAACTGTAACATATTGTCGAAACACCTGATACGCCTGGACTCCAACATCATTATAAATATACACACATAGTTTAATTTAATCGTAACCTGGAAACATTTAAAATTGATGTTTTGTACTCACAAAATACTGTAAAATAATTACATTTTGCAAGGAATCAAATTTCGCAATATTTGCAAATTTGATATTTCAACACAATTTTACTTGTAAACTGAAACAGAGCTAGGTAAAATGCACAAAATAATAGAAATTCCTACAGACATTCAAAAATCTCAAACATTTAACCTTCCAAACTTTCTAGAGATAACAATTGTTCAGGATAATTAAATAAATGGCATGAAAAAAAATCTGACTTTGCAGAAGAGAAAATTTTAATGACAATTAGAAAATTCTATTATCATCTTAATTTACTACAATAACCCCTGGTTTTCATTAATTATCAGAATGACAATCTAAATGATAATTAAAATTCCTCGAAAATTCCATTATTGCAGCATTATTTCTGCCTATGGATGACATATTAACTTGTACTCCCGATGGATTTGAAATCCATTTTCTGCAAATTGATGCGAAATTTAATCCATCTACCATAATTTGAAAACATTTACAAATTCATTTAAACTGCATTTTAACAACAGCAATTTAGGTAGAATTTCGTGAATAAAATGTTTTATTGTATGGTGAATGTATATCCGTGAATTACAAATCTGTTTTAAATGCATATAGTGTTAAAACTATAAAACGAGCACTAAATTAACCCTGGGTTGTGACTGGACGTTTGTACAATGTTATCTGCCAGAGTTAACAAGACATTTCCGGTGTTACATCGAACATAACTAAATTTAGAATGAACATTTAGAATAAATGAGGCTTAATCATACTATAGGTAATTCTATGCTGGATTTCAATTTCAATGCATGGGAACATGACTGTTCAATGCTTTAAAAAAAGGGTTTTTTTTCAAAGGATCAATTTTTTTCAATGACATGGAATCATGGAATGAAGGATAATTCTTCAGGAAAGATAAAAGAACTTGAATTTTGTCTTTTAATTTTCTTGAATAAGGACATTATGGATTTGTCACATTGGCCTTGACCTTTGACCTTCCCACTTCCTAATCAATAATCTACCAACTTGTTGCCCTCTTTAATGATTGTAGGTACATGGCCACTTCCAACCGCCTTGCTGTTGAGGTAACTCTTTAGTTATGATGTTGAGTGTCCGCCTACAGTGCTAGAGGTCCTGGGCTCGATCCCTGGCAGGGCCACTGGCCAGTATTTTTATCACTCCCTAATTTACTTTACCTCTTCAAAAGGATGATATCCATACATTTTGATAAAACAGACTACATTTACAAAATGATAAACAAAAAAGAGATGACAATATTGTGACACATGTACTGGTCCATGGAGCATATAGGAAGTTGGGACATTTACAGGTTGTTGACCTTTGAACCTGTGGATTTTTTTTCACCCGTCAGACTTATCATAAATTGTCATTTATAGTGAAATGTATACCAGAAAGATATCAACATGAGATATCTAACAAAAATTGTCAAGATTTTTTGCTGTTATTTTTGACAGGTTTCAAATACATAGTCACAGATCAAGCATGAAGTTGATTAACAGGACATCCTTGGTAGAAAGGACACTGTTGGGGTTTTTCTATCAAATTGTGTGTTTTTCTATTGAATTGTGTTTTTTTCTATTAAATTGTTATAAACAGTTATCAGTCTATGATATATATGAAGAGTTATGAAGCTTTTTTCAGTTTCACTGAACTACAGTCTTGCAATATGGAGATTACCTGATATAAATCAAATAATTTTATCACCAAAAACAAGCAACAATAATTTGAACATGTAGACTATTACCGAGATTTTCTAGCAAGGTGGCTGCTTAAGAAAGGAAGTTGCTTAATACAGGTGACTACAAAACACAGGTTTGACTGTTACAACATGAGTAATAATACAAATTTAAGTTGGCTGTTTAATACAAGTGGTTGCTAGTTTCATGTGAACAACTAACACAAGTTTGCCTGTATAAAACTGTAACAAATTGGTTTTTCAATACAGGTGGTTTCTAAATTAAGGTTAACACAAACACAGGTTTTTCTGTATAAAACATAAATATTGACTTTTTTAATTGGCTTCTTAGTCCAGATGACCATTTAACAAAGATAGGACTATATAAAAACAGTTAGAAAAGATCGGCCTTTCAAGACAGGTGACCTTACTAGCACATTTTTTACTAAAAAGCATCGATAACAATCCTTCCAACAAAGGTGGTTGCTAATTTCAAATGAACACATAACACAGGTTTTTTTCTGTATAATACATTAATATTGACTAGTTTAATTGGCTGCTTAGTTGAGATGGCCATCTTACACAGGTATGACTATATAAAACATGTTATATACTGTACATTATGTGTGTATGATTGATACATACCAATTAACATGCATACTATCATAATATACACATCAATTAATTATGGTAATACCATATCAATTAATATCTTTCCCTCACACTGACGTCTTATATAATGTTGGATGATCTATAAATAAGCAAAACTGCTGAACAACATTCATATCAATAGCTTACCTGGTTATAATCTGGCTAATTTTGTAACATCCCGCAATTACCACAAAATAACATCTAAATCAAGTTAATCGTGAAACAATAATTACATCCAACAGCACATACTTTTGTAATATCCCGCAAAACGTAATAAACCACAATAACACACAATCAAGTTAATTTCGTAACATCCCACAACATGCAATAACCACATTCAATAATGTACAACTAACGGTACGCAGTACAGCCAGTCCGATATGCAAACTCAACAAATAATATCACAATATCCAAATAAATCCATTTAAAGAATTAAATCCAAAATGAGACACTTAGCGAGATACAAATAATAACTTTCTATAAACTTTTTATCCTATATAAGATCCAATTCCCTTATTAGAAGATTTTTGCAACTTTTTATCGGCAATATGAGATCCAACTTCTCCGAGATAAATATTTTGCAACCTACGCAAAATCAATTTTGATAATTATTGTACCTTATATCTAATGCTTTCACATTAATTTTGTGAATTCTGTCGCTATCGAATTTCACCAAGTTTTACTTCACCACAGCATGAATGAGTTAACTATGAATAAAGAGGGTCACATCCGCAGTGTCGATATGTCATTATTTCTAGCCGAACATATGATCGGTATAGCAAATCCGTGAACCCTGTAAACCACCGTGGCCTCGTATAAACCCCGCTGGCCTTATAAGGGTTCTAGTCGGTTGTAATGCTCGGGTTTTACTTATCAACAATGACTGTCAAGATGTATTACAATCCAACAGTTCATTTAAAAGAGGTAATATAAATTCCGCAGCCGACTACCTGTCAAAATAGATAACCCGTGCAGCTACCGTAAACTTTCTAAATATCGTGAAGAAAGCTACGAGGTGGACAGCAAGTGACATACACAGGGACATACAAAGTGTGAATATCACCCATATATTTCTTATATTCTTGATTTGTGTACTTTTCATTGATCCCCGGTCAATAATCAGGGCTTTTTTCTTTTAAATAACAGCTGTCGCTAAAAATCTTTAAAGTCACATATCCCAAGGTTGAACATAAATACATGTCACAGGGTGAGAAAAATGTACAGCCTGACTTGGGCTCCTTTGAACTAGAAACTTACTATAGCGTCAACCAAAGGAAATAATAATGAAGACTTTGTTTAATGAGGCAACACAGTTGGCAAAGCCAGTCTTACCTGTGAGCCTCAGTACACCAGTACTATTTCACATTGGTATGTCATGCTAACCTTCTATTCCCATGGTGGTTCATCTACCGATAAAGTCTTGCCACAGTCAAAGCAGTCATTCTACCATGAGGCTATCAAGGCTTGTACACATCCTTTATTAAAACAGTCACCTATTAAACAGGTAACTAAGTTCGCATCTCGATCAAAATCAACGAAGTGAGAAAATTCTTAATTCAACAGAGCATTCCCTATAACAACTATGGTACTAAACTGAAAGTTTGCTTTATTTTTTTTATGATGATACGAAAATGTTGGATGTTTTTAGATCTTTACATGCATGCATCATGGATCACAGGACATTTCTTGTCAAATTATGAACCTAATTTTTCATGTAACACAATCCAGACGAGGAGCGAGCGCCTGACACTCTATTTAAATGATATAAAATTACACCACAAAAAACCTTGAATACGATATCAGGTTCGACTCAATGACTGTAGTGTCTCTCACCCTCTCAATCTCTGGTCCTCTAGTTTTTTAATGACATGCAAAATTGAGCTTATTCGATAACAAATCAGTATTATGCATCAATGGATAATTGTAAAACTAATCTAAAAATATTCTAAATCAACAATTAGATAGATCAGTTTGCCATAAGTTGTAAATCCACAAACTACTTATAGGTCCAAAGTATGTTAAGTTGTTCCCTTCGGCAAAGATGATTCTTATATACTTTTCTGAATTTTTTATGTGCCTATTTTATCTTGAAGTTTTAAACCCACAAATTTACAACAGCTCGAAATTGTCATTTTACCACAATTCACAAAATTTAATAGACTACAATATATTTGTGATTTTGCAGCAAATTTTAGAAGATGCAAATATTGGCTGTAGTTTAGAGGTTGTTGCTCTACAAAGGTTGCTCTACAGAGGTTTATTTTAAACTCTACATATCAGCTAAGGGAAATTTTGAACGACCTGGGTTTGTGGTAGAGGGGATGTATGTCTATAAAGTACCATCCAGTACCACTCAGTACTGTTGTACTGCATACATAAATAAAGTAATGGACACAGCATAAAAAGAAACATAAAATTGTACATCAGTTTGCAGCAACATTTTATCCCTTCGGGGCAGTAAGCTTGTATCCTACATATACTAATGTTAGATCATTAATTTTCATGGGAATTAAATTTCGTTGATTTTGTGGTTCACCTTAAACCACGAAAGGATCACCTTAAACCATTAAACCACGAAATAAAATCCCATCACGCAATAATTTTGACCCTTGTATTTATTACCTGAAATGCAAATCCACAAATTAACGTCACATTGAAATGATATTTTTTACCAAAACATGAAATTTTGTCTCATTGAAATCAGAAGATTTTACAGTATATATAGAGATACAACCTTGTTGCACCATTTAAGTAAGCAATTACATCAATCATGTAACATACGACCCAGGCATGTAACATACACTACCACGACAACATAACATTTACCTTGAAAGTGCACACTTGCATATTCTAATTAATTAATACATGACAATGTTAATTAGATTTTAATAGAAACATTTTCAGCTTCAATTAGTGATGACCTGAGTAAGATACATAAATCATAAAACATGATAATATATTTACTCAGCACATTTCATGGGCGTAGGAGCGTCTTCAACTTTGGGGGGGCCAAACATTTGGCAACTTGGGGTAAAAAAATTTTTTTGCTCGCTGCGCTCGCAAAGTCATTTCCTGACGTCAATTAATCAACACGCAATATTTGCAAAATACTATTCTAGACACCAACTGTACTCTAAAACCTCCAAAACACTCCTATATCTATATACTAACAGTGAGTTTATGGTTATGTGGTCATTTGCTTAAGTAATTACGTCTTAACTGGAAGTTAATCCGTTCAAGTATACACGGGTTCGGGCGCGGAGCCCTTCGGAAATTTTTTTAAACTATGGATAAATCTAGTGCATTCTAGGCGTTCTGATATACCATATTTTGCATTAAAAAAGGACTTTAATGCAGGGAATTTAAGTTCTTATAAAAACACAATTAAGTGTTTGCATAAAATATAAAAGGTGAAAACGCTTGTTTCAAAGGCTTTATATATAAATGACAACGTCCCAAAGACGTCCCAAAGTCATGTAGGAGGGTTGGGGAACATTAAGAGTACAGTTTATTGCATAAGTGTAATTTTGCAAACAATGAGTGATGAGGTATTTGAATAAAAGCAAGTTATTTTGCGAGCAAAGGGAGCAAAAAAAAATTTTTGATACGTTTTTACCAAGACCTGAAGGCAAATTGCCTATAACGAGATATATTAGGTCGTAAATTATAATTTTTCGTCTGAATTATTTGGGGGGCCAAAAGATATGTTGGCCCCCCCCCGGTCCAGACATTGGGGGGGCCTGGCCCCCCCTGGCCCCTCCTGCTCCTACGCCCATGCATTTAAACATGCACAATACAGCCCTGAGGCTGTTATACAGTAAAGCCTCTGCTGAGCTACAACCTTTGTTTAATAACAACTTCAAATTTTCCCTAAACTTATATTTACTATAATTGATTCAGGACTGCATGATTTGCATTCTTATGATTAAAACTGTTGAAGAATTAATTATTTAAGATTTAGTTTGGTTGAAAGAAAATAAGTCCAAGTTAGAAAAGTGGCTATGTGGCAGTTTTACAAACTAGGAATTTATTTATTGTGGTCTTTGCTTACAAGTTTATTAAGGGCTGTCATGTCAGTTATAAATTGAGCATATTTGGATTATGATAATTGACCATTTGGCATTGATTATGACGAATATATTAACCATGATAATACAAATGTAATAATAGAGATTGCAGAACAATCATAATTTATTATAGTTGACAATCTGATTTTACCAGATCTTTCCTATTAAATCCCCCATCTGAGTGTTTTATAGTAGCATAAAAAATGAAAAACCTGATTTAAGCAACCACAAGGAGTTGCGGTAAACCTAGCAGAGTGCTTTATAGCACTCTGTCTACATACCCCTGGGTTACTAGAAGAGGCCGTCTAAATATCACTTAATCCTAGCAGAGTGCTTTGAAGCACTTTCTACTGGAGGTATCACCAGACCCATTATATTTGATTGAACGTGAGATTACTGAATAAATTACAGGGACTCATCAGTGCTTTGCTTCGACAACAGAACCCTGTATAACTTGAAGGAGCAGTCCGAAACTCACTAAATCCTTCATCTAAAATTTCACATTACATACAACTGCATTAAAAAGTCACCTGTTTTTACCATTTATAGTTAATTTATTTCCACACTGGTTGCTTAGAATAGGTTTGACTGTATGAAAAGGTAAATCAAGGTACACTACAGATATCACCAGTTCAACAGATATGCGTGCATAGTGCATGATAAATGAGACAAGTTCAAATAAACTGTAAGTTCAAGTAAATCAGTTAACATAAATTCAGTTAGTTTCAAGTTGAACCGCAATCTGTAAACATAAATTCCCTACATTATTATCTATAATGACATCTTGAATTTTATATGAAAACATTTTAAACTCTGCTTGTTAGAATCTCGGAGATCAAGATATCTACTTGAGATAAAATATTTCCCCATATTCTTATCATGATCTCTTCCTGACAACCTGAGAACATATTCTCAATGATTACTTTTACCAGAGTAATCTCCCCTGGTTAGAAGTCTTAAGTCTATTTCTTATCATTCGATCGTCTCCCCTCTATTGTCAATTAGTTTGGTTAGATGTCTTGTTAAGTATGTTTCTATAAATTGGATTGTCTCCTCTCTATTCTATTGTCAATTTGCCACACGTGATAAGAGTGATCATCCCTGTTAGAAGTCTTGTTTAAGTCTGTTTCTGTAATTGGATTGTCTCCCCTCTATTGTCAATTTACCAATCATGATAAGAGTGATCACCCCTTGTTAGAAGTCTTGTTTAAGTCTGTTTCTGTAATTGGATTGTCTCCCATCTATTGTCACATGATTAGAGTGATCTCCCTTATTAATGAGCCTTGTTAAGTCAATTTCTCATAATTGGATTGTCTCCCCTCTATTGTCAGTTTGTCACACGGTTAAGAGTGGTCTCCCTTGGTAATGAGTCTCTAGAATTGGATGATCTCCCCTGTAGCTAATTTGCTTATACTCAATGTCAATTTTAAGGGCATAAGTTATCACCCCTCCTCATTATAATTTTCGTGTTACATTTTTAAGTCCATTTCTGTCATTGGGTTATCTCCCCTCCATACTTACAATTTGATAATGGGTGCTTGGCATAGCATCTGAGCATGAATCAATGCGTTTATTGGGTAAAGGGTCAAGAACCACATTTGCCATCTTTTTTAGTAAATTGATATTTCAAACTTAATTTTTTTTTTAAAAAATAAGGAACCATAAAGTATTGTTTTATATCCAGAAAGACTGGATTTATCATACTTATTATAGTTGATTCAAAGATCTCTGTCACAACCGCGTAAACAAACATTCAACCAGGTCGATTATTAAAGGTTTCTCATGTTTAAATTCTACCATCGTAAATACACTTATATGATTAAAACTTTAATGGTCCTAAAGCGTAGTGGTTATACTTACTGCATTTAGTTATTTAGAAACCAAACATGCTGGCGGTTTTGACAGGCATCTTTGAATCAACAATACTTAACTTCTTAATAACAGAATACCTGAAACCAGTCTCAGATGACATTCAAAAGAGCTTCCTGGTGTTAAATCAAAGTATTTCCAAGAAGTTTCAAAATGCATCAATTTTACACTTCAACAAATACATTAAGACTTCAGCAATAACACATATATATATCACAATTTTTTTTTAATATTCACACTAAATTTTCTTTCTCAAAATCAATACACTTACGGTCCCTGATAATATTCCATCCCAAATATAGAGAGAACTAAGCGAGTAAGATTTTGTAAAGTGTACTCAAGGGATAAACTGACAAACATTACGAGAGACGATATCTTACAGACTTCAAACATATCGTTTCAACAATACCGAAATCAAACACAGAATAAATAAGTTAGAATAATATTTGTTCTCTGTATGAAATATCCCACTTCTGACACCAATGTGTGTGCCTCATACAAGGAAATTAAACAGAACAGGTCAAAGAATTATTTGAGGGGGATAGATTTTTTGGATTTGTTACAAATAAAAGTAACAATTACACATTACAATTAACATCCTCAAAGAACCTGCTATAGTGCGACACATTAACAGATGCCATTGCTGCCAGAGGTTCAGGTTCACTCAAATAGTAACCAAGCAATCTGGGTTTCAAACCTTTCCATGAACAGGGATGTGTCCAGAGATTTTGGTCAGATCTGTTTCACAGTGAAGTTAAAAACTTTCAACAAGCAAATCAGCACAAATTATTCATTGAAACACTTTTTTTATATCAAAAAATAAAACCTTTTTGTCCTTTTCATAAGAAAACAAGAAATAAATTTCTACTGGCCTGAAAAGGCATGTTTTTAATGCTAGTTTACAAATGCATTTCATTGATAACAACTTGTCTGTAATCAAATGAAAATATGTAAAATCATGAATTATTATGAATAACTCAAGTCCTTCATTGATAAAAATCAATTTTATGATCATTGAAATCCGCCCCCTTAGCTTTGATTATAATGAGAATAAACTTCATATAGCTTGGCCATATTGACATGAGCCTGACCTATTGATTCACCATAATTTAACATTCGATATATAGTCTATGTTTACAAGACCAATTGTATGTTTTCATAATCGGGGAGTATCATGAAGACGCTCGAGATGTAATACAAACACAAATCTGAAATTACAATATTGCACGATTTGCTAGCCACAATTGTTATATTCAAAGCAAGAACCTTGTAATATATTCTTCCAAAAAGGTCAGGTTCAAGTTAAAACAGCCAAGCTATACCAATGAAAAAATGTACTTCAATAATCGATAAATGAAAAGGTAAGAAAAATAGACAATGAGACATTTGAGTCATTCTCAATCTTTATTTATTTGTAATGATTAAGAACATGCATGCCCACGCATATTGCACAAATTGATTAAAAATTCATTTGAAATTCAGCGAACCTTAAGCTCATAAACTTGAAATCTGTCAACAGTCTGAATGTCTGATGAGTTTTACAAACTTTCAGGGAAACTTTAGACTTATAACTAAAAGGTGTTTCATGCTCAGTTAATTGAATTAATTTTAAAAGTTCATGAAATAAGAAGCATCAAAGTACATTTCAAGAGTTAAATAACAAATGATATCTGTGCGTACATTATACTATTATGATGGAAACCCCCTCCACACCCTTAACTCAGTGCTTACCTTTTCATACTTTTACTATATTGTCTGTCCATCCATATGAAACTGTTGGTTCTTGGAAATAATTACTGACAGAATAAGTCACCAAAATTGGTAATCAACTTTGGAATAATTGTACTGTTTGCACAATATAAGTCATTAATTTTTACTTTTCGAAAAAAGGAGCGAAAAGTTTCGAAAATATTCTCCATAGAATCTCACCAACTACACAGCACACTGACTACTGACGTTTCCTGACTGACGGCCTGTATTCGCTCAGGATCCTTATAAGTAAATTTTGTAACACTTTCCTAGGTCGAAAACTACAAAGTTTGATAGATTTACTCCATAAAATCTTGCATATTCCTGAATGAATATCAGTCATTTTATGTACTTCCCATCATAATTATTTGGCTCAAACACTTCACTTTCAAAATATAACCACTGAAAGCTGAAGCACCTCTCAGATTGTCAGACGGCATATTACGTGATGGAAATCAATTAGTTTCTATAGTTCCATGATACATATTATATATTAAACACTGAACTTGCCAACAAAAATCTCCGAAAATTTCGAAAAAGACAATCTCTCACTCCTGTCAGACCGAATAACAATGCATTTCTATATTTCCATAATATATTATCAATTTCAAACACTTGACATTTTCTAAAAAAGCTCTAAAAAGTTCGAAAAAAGTTCTAACTGAGTCTTAGTATATCCCTCACTCTTGACAGACTGCATATTACTGAATGAAAATCAAAGCATTTCTATATTTCCATAATATATAATCACTTTGAAACATTTAACATTTCAACAAAAGCTCCGAAAAGTTCGAAAAAAAGTTCTAACTGAGTCTATCCAGCTCACTCGTTCAGTCTGCATATTACCGAATGAAAATCAATGCATTTCTACTTTTCTAACATATAAACTCTGAGTTTTCTCTCCTAATGTTTGTGATAACATGTCAAAACATAAAAGTGAACACAAAAATAGCACATTAAGTAATACCTCTGGTAAGCCCTACCTGTTGGTAGACTGGAGTCTAATTTCCGACCAACATGTTGATGTAGATCAAGTCAGATTGGAGGATGTCGAATCAAAGATGTAGTACCCCTAGAGTTTATCATGACTTGCTTACAAACTATTACAACATAGGTTTACCATATGTTGGGGCAACCTTCCAAGAGTTGAAGAAATGTGAAGAAATGCCGAGGATTGCTTTGAAAGTTTCTCAAGGTAATTATATTGATAGAACTGGTCTAATTCAGACCTGAGATTGATCTAAGAACTCTCAGAAATTACAACCTGTGGAGTACCACTACCGATAGTCCGTCTAAACTACCCTATGTTTAGAAAGGCAACTCCTCAATCTACTCTTTTTTCAAAAAATTATTTCCCTTTGCACCCTCAAACATAGATAATCAAGCCCAGAATAAAATCTAGCAAAATTTTTAAAAAAGTTATGCTATTTGATTGATAAAATATATTATCTAGACAGGTGGCCAGACAAGAGTACCACACATACTGATTGGCTCAACTTTTGCTGGTGATTGAGGTACAGCAATCCAAAGCTCGTAATAGTAGGCAGTCTCATGAGGGACAGGCAAGTCTGACAAGGAGAAAGGCGGATGAGACAGTAAAGTGACAATCAGGTTGGGTAGTGGATAAGACTTTAGTGTCAGATTGGACAGAATAGGAAATGCATCAAATTTAATACAAATGAGGCCAGTAAGCGTGATAGGTGATATAACGTGTGTGTTTGTGCACAGGTTACTGTATAGTTGAAAACGAAAAAAAAATCTTTTTGAAAATTTACATTTTTCTATAAAAAGAAAAATATAAATTTTCAACAAAAAATTTGTTTTTGTTTTCAATGATACAGTAACCTGTGTGTTTGTGCCACTTATTTTAAATCTAAATAAACCTGCTGTTCCTAAATCTGTAGATATTTCTATATCTCTGGAAATGAAGTTCTCACCACATTGGAGGAAGAAAATGATATACTGGTACGTAGTAATTAAGATGAGGAACTGCACTGAATAGGTGTTAATTAATGCATTATACAAGCTGCTGCCTTGATGAGGGGGGGGGGGGTAGCAGGGATAATACTGTATAAACATTTACCTTGACTAATGAGCCATGCTGTCATTAATTAAGGAACCAAGCGATGATTGTGTAGGTTATGAGTATAACAGACATTATGATGATGAGGTGGGGGGGGGGTAATTATCTCACCTTACTATGTACACTATGATATCATTAAATGTGAGAATAAATCACATACATCACAGTACCAATGATTATTTGGTGGTTAACAATAAGCAACAGTTTTAGAAGCAAAATATAACCCGTCCCACAATATCATTCCAAGTATTAAGTACAATTATTTTGGATTTCGTTTACAGTATTACTTCTACTTTTTATTTGGGGTTATAATTTAAGAAAGGTATAACTAAGTTCCTGCAGCATGACTCCTAACTCGATCTTACCACGTACCTTGATCAGTCAACTCCAGGCACTCATGGAGGTTGGGACCCCTGTGAAAAATTTATGGATACATACATGCATCACAGAGCAGTTCAGCCTCAATCAACAGAAATACATTTTATACTTTTGTCATCACTTGCATGTGCTGCAATAAAAGCTTACAAGAAAACTGCATCAACATCGACAAGTTATTACACAAGTTCTATAAGATAAATCAAAGCAAATATTGAACCCAAAGTGTTACATTAAACCCAAAGTGTTACAATGAACCCAAAGTATTAGGTAATATCACAATCAAGACAGAAATAAATACCAACAGTATGTAGCTGTCAGAAGATAAGATGAAAATATATTGATAGATTTATTTGTAACACTCAATCACAAAATACAACATTAACCGAAATAATCAGTTTCTCCCTGTTTTCCGGCCGCTCGTTCTGGCACAGAAACATATTTTATCACTCATGATAACATATGCCAATAAAGTGAATACGTAACAAGTTGTTTTGATGTTTATATGCCTTCTGTTGCCTGTCAGACAAAATATAAAACTTCCGATTTTACACCCAATATGCTCTTGTAAGATTTCTGATTCTCAATTATTTCCGAAACTTGAAAAGTATCACCAGTATTATAAAACACAACAAGGGGTGTTTAATCAGTTTCATTCAGTATTATAAAAATATCTTCTTCGGAACAATTCCTGTCACTTTTTGAAAACAATCTACCAAAAAACATTTGGAACAACCCCTCTTAATTTTGTATACGAATCAAAACATTCAATTTTGGAACAACTCATCTCCACTTTCCTAAACTATCATCTAGAAAAAACTAAAAACAACCCTTCTTCCTTCTTAATACAATTGACTAGAAATCGTTTTTGGAATAACCCCTCTTTCCATTTCAGATATAATTATCAGGAAAAAATTTGGAGCAACCCTTCTTACATTTTGTATAAAGTTTCCAGAAAACAATTAGAACAGCCCCTCTTGATTCCTGTTACAAATTGAAAAAAGTATTTTGGAACAACCAACTCTCCATTTTCAGTAATCCCCTTAAATCATTTTAAACAGCCCCTCTATATTCCCTATACAAATTTCTGAAGAAATATTTTTGAACAAACCGTCTTCCAATGTGCAATGCCAACAATTAATGGCCGCTTTCCAATCATTTCTCATATTGCCATTCTTCAGATCTATAATTAATATCTATGTAATATATATTTATTGTTGCAGGCCTAAAATCCATTTCAGGAAATTATTTTGCATGTTCATACAATCAAAGAGCATCAAAAATAACACTTTGATAGATTATTTTGGAACATGCTATTGGGAAAAAACGTAAAAATATTGGGATAAAATACAGGCAAGGAAATTACTCGAATCAGCTTAAAAGCAATTTCAGCAATTTCGCTCCTAGCACTGAATGTGATGAATGACTTTTTCCAGATAATTGTTTCTTTAAATTGCCGAGTTGACATTTTCTTTCAATTGACCCAAATAAAAGCCGATATTGTTTTACAACTACAGCTTGATGAAAGTACTGCATTTGACCCAGTTTGAAATTCTGCAGCGACATGAGATAGAATCAGACTGAAGATATGCACAAGTCACAGCAAAGAGAAACAGTCTAAATTTGTAAAACTTGTAACACAGCTCAGCAGGCATTCTAAACCGGATATTACCAAGCCACAAAAACTGTCCAAAAATTATCAAGCCATAACCACTGGGTATCAAAGCCTGTATTGAGATAGGTTATATATTTATCTGGCACCTTTATGGAATGAAGGATCAATGGTTTTGATACTCCTGGATCAGCTAAATTATATCTAAGACAGATGGAGATATTAAGCAAGCTGTTCCAGACAAATAAAAGCATCATACAGAAATATGATTTTTTTTTCATAAGGCCACAACAAATTGATCATGTGTTCGTCGGGACTGCCCGCTCCTGATTTTCTCAAAATGAAAAATAAATATTTAAATTCTAGCGCCCACACCTGATGAATCAAATACTAAATTATGACCACCATAGAAACAGTCATTTTTTCCATCAAGTATCAAACAGCCAGTTCCCAATTAAGATTACATCCAGTAAACACAGAAATCTAAAGAGATTAATTATAATAAATGGGTATTTATACAGATTATACAATATTAAACAGTAACAGAACTCACTTATCAAATCTGTCAGAAGCTGAACCCATAGCATACAAAAATACATTAACCACGAGTTACAGAAGAGCATGATAGGGGACAGTTTAACCAGTCCTTTCTGTCAAAACTGCATATGAACTAAATCACTCTATTACTTATTGGGATACTATAGAATTTAACTGGTATAACTTATTGCAATTATTTTTAAAGCACGTGTAACTTCCAATCTCTGTATGACTTATTGGGATACTATATAATACAATGTGTATGCCTTATTGCGATAAATGGAAGTCGACTCATTTTAAA
Organism: Spisula subtruncata; assembly: GCA_963678985.1. Lineage (NCBI taxonomy): Eukaryota > Metazoa > Mollusca > Bivalvia > Venerida > Mactridae > Spisula > Spisula subtruncata. The sequence goes on from OY787666.1 coordinate 8,808,622, forward strand.
CTGTAATATAGCACACCAATCAGGGAAGAGCAAGAAGTGGCAATGTAGTGCTTTGATGAAAATTCACTACTTTTTATTTAAGATTTGTGCAAAGTGGTGCAAAGTTGGCTGAAAATGACAGACTTCTTGAATCAGTTCAAAAGTCAGTAACTGTTCAATTTATTTTTTTATTCTTACTTTTCTGGTAAGTTTGTTCAGAATCTGCAACTATGTTTATCTGTGTTTGTTACAAATATCCAAGTATTTCAAGTACATGTACGTATACCCTTGAACTTGAATAAAATATTCACTTAACATTTGAGTCTCTGTGGAGTGTCAAACATTAAACATTCAACGTGAAAGAGATAATATAATGAGCACAAACATTCCCCTATCATATTTATAAGAGTTATCAATTATGAAAGAAAATTAGAAATTCATATTGAAATATTCTGATAAGTTTAATGATGTAAGAAATCAGAATTTCCTCTCAATATTTATCTAGTACATTAGATAGATGCTCAAGGTGATTATGATATCTGGCAATATTTATTCGGAAACTGTTGGAGCCAGACAGGGAAGCAAATATCTCAATCTCAATTTTGTTATTGGCATTCAGATCTGAAGAATAATTACCCAGGGGCTGTCATGCATATTAAAATTCAAGGTTGATTATCTCCCAACGCCCACCCCAGGGACAAAATACACTTATCAATTTAATTTTACAGTGAAAATATTGATAGATACATTATGTTTGTTCCACCACATTTATAAACAGTAAAACCTCTGTAGAGCAACAACCTATCTCTAGCATACACGCCAGGGACATAAACTCATCATTTGATTTTACAGTAAATAAATAAACATTGATTAATAAACACATTAATTTGTATAATTATAATATTTCATGCTCATAAAAACAATCTCTGGAAAACATCAAACATTCATAAACAATCCAAGTTAATAAAAGTCAAGTTAATAAAAATCCAAATTCATTAATAATCCAAATTCATAAATAAACCAAATTCATAAATAATCCAAATTCATAAAAAATCACAAGAAAACATTTCACTACCTACCACATGTATGCCTGGGTTAAGATTGGAATCATGTTTATAAATCAGGAACTTTCACATCAGATTCTGAGAGTTACCAAGTTTCACAGATGTAATAAATCCCCACCGGGCAATCAATTACCCCAAGGTGCCCCAATTAACCCAGATTATAGGTACATGTTCATTAACTTACTAATTCTAACAGAACAGTAATACCTGAGAGAGTAAATTAGTGCTTTGGGTCAAAGAGTACAATTAGGGACTTGCTTAATTAATTCAAACTGATACAACATAGCCTGCTTCTAAATTTTCATGAAATTATGTACTGCAATCATATTGGCTCTGACAGAACACAGGATACACAACATATTAGCCCCATCCAAGCATAACATCAGCTTTCAGTTCCTTCAGAGCATTTAAAACAGTACAATTCTCTGTTGGAACTGGGAAGCTGTGAGTATATCAGTATACTTACCAAGATATTTGTTCATAAAATACTTAAGAACTTCAGTATTAAATCTTTTGAAAAGTTCACAAACTTCTAGAAAGGTTTGTGTACTTCAAGAACTGTTTTCACAGGGGAAATATAATATTATTGTTAGATGTGTTATATATAGATGTGTGTAAATTACTTTCAAATTGGCTTCTCAACTATACACAGCACCATACACCAGTACAAGACCTAGTACATGCACACTGATTGCATTTGTTCTCTGATATATTATGTCACTATACTGGGGGAAAAATTCAATAAACCTGGATTTACTTGCACATGGATGATATTAAACTTTGCGAGAATGCTAACACCTTAATATTACAGTGTTCTTTCAATTTTCACAGCCATTAGCAATTTATTCCTAATGTTACTGCTTGGCAATGCGCTCTTAGAAAATTCAAATTTCACTGACATAAGCAATTAATTCCTTATATTACTGCATGCATTCTTAGAAAGAAAATCAAATTTCGCTGACATCAGCAATTTTCTATCCGACTCCACTCGCAATATTTCAATCCATACATTTTTTAGGGATGTCGTTTGATTACTACAGTTTTAAAACATTGCATGATTATTTCCCATGTGGCTTCATAAAACATTACAATCACACAGAATAGTTGATAAAATAGTTCAAAGCATGGCTCACACCCTCTCAATATATTATCCACTGCTCTGGGGACGCTCAAGCTCTAGGACACTCCAAAAGTTTTTCATCTTCTCGTGATAGCTTTAATATTGTTTTAAAATTCGCCCCGAAATTGCGAAAGAGTTATTGATCATTCATTTTTTTGTGTTTTGTTTTTACATTTCAAGGAAGTCTCTCCATTTCCTATTCGTGTGATAGTTTTATTATCGTTTAAAATCTGCCAAGTTGCATTCATAGCGTTTTTCGTAGGATTTTGGTGCATTTTCAATTTTCACAAGCACATAAGATTTTTTTTTAAATATCAATAATTAGAGCAAAATAATCCCTCATGCATTTTTTTCATTTTTTGAGCAAAGTTTTCATTGGTTACATATGACATAGTATAAAACTTCATAAAGAACAACTTTTCCTGATAAAGAAAAAATGAAATCCCTCCCAATACGTTTTTATTTCACAGTACATGAAACAATGATCGTAACCATCCGATTGTACTGATAGACACATACACATGTAAATAAATCATTAATTAATTGATTGTATACCTTAATTACATGATCATGGATCTAATTAATGAAGTGAGCAATCTAATTAGGCAATCATCATATCATGTAGATAGATACCACACACACTTTGCCCATCAGTTTCTTATACAGCTTCAATACAGGATGTTCTATTCTGTTCTACTCTACTCTGCTCTCAAATTGCTTTCGCTCAGACTAGCTGCTCTGCTCTGCTCTGCTCTGCTCTACTCTGCTCTGCTCTGCTCTGCTCTGCTCTGCTCTGCTCTCCTCTGCTCTCCTCTCCTCTCCACTGAACAATGAGGGGATATCATTTTATTGTAAAATCACTATAGTACAGTCAAACCTGTCTGCTAACATCACTCATTGGAACAGTTCAAACTGATCTTTAATGACAGGTGTTTTCTTAAAACAGGAACTGTGGTCTATTGGTATCATTGAAAATGGTCTAAAGATTTGGTAGTATTTTGTCTTTGGTTGACTGAGGAGCTTGATAAAAGTGGTCCTTGTTTACGGTTGGCCTTTTAACACAGGTTCCATTATAACCATTGGTATAAGTGATTTGATGATCAAGAGAGACCTGCATTTGTAATGGAAGAAGAACAAAGGTTCAGGCCAAGTTTTGTGAAAAAAATTATTTGAGGGAACTTTGCTTCAAGAAACCTTTCTGAATTGTAACAGCGCTATCAAAGACATTTCGTTAGCGCTGTTATAACCCTGTTGAAAAAGTGCAAAACTGATGAGGAAAACAGATGTGAACAACTGACACAAGCACCGAGTCAACTAGCAATCAACCTGGCAATCATCTAGCTTACTGTGATCAGCCAACTGTTTTTTATACAGATTTATTTTTAGGTTGATCACAACCTATGTTTAATCACTATCAATCCTGCAAATATTTGACATTTTTATACTATTTTTGCAATATGTCAAAAAGAGAAACAGTACCTTTAACATGCCTAGTGTATACACCCAAGGCTATGTTCCTCTAGGTGTCCAACCAGTAAATCTTGTGTTGGGTGGGAAAGACAGACAAGTGCTGCTTAACTCGGTCACCATGACACCCCTTACTAGCAGGTTAATATCTGGAGCATGGTGCCTAAACAATGCGCTACTGAGCGTTAAGTGGTAGCAAAGTGCTGCGAAACGATATGCTGGTAACACAATCTGGCATAAACATAGTTAAGCGCTACCAAAAATAGCTCAAATGCAACGGGCTCCTGGACTTTAACACCATATTGGAGAAGACAGAAAACCGGACACTGAAAAATAGAACTGTTCCATTATGCTAACAGCAGTTGCAAGGATCACATTTTAATCTCCTGCAAACATGGCAAATGCATTACGCGTGTGAAATAAAACTGCAGCATTTATAATATTTCATGAAAACATTCTAATTGATCTCATAAAAGATTCAGGCAGTGAAATGTTTTAATGTTTTAATGCCAAAGGGATTTGACCAGTAATTACTTTCCCCCAGAATTTCCAACTTCACACAATATTTCAATTTGATATTTAGAATTTACAGTTTTTCAGCAAAAACATAATTAATTAGAAACCACAAACAATTCAAAACGTCACATATTTGCAATAAAATATGCTTTGCAAAAAAAAATTAAATTCTTTATAAATCATAAAGTTTCATGAGTATTCAATTTCATGGAATATGGTGAACATTTATTTTTGTGCAGGTTTAAATATAATGGGATTCAAAAATATGTCATGACCTTTATTCCTGTTTTGGAAGTTGGATTAAGCATGCACGGAGATCTGTTTTCGTAACCAAGGTCATTTACAGGATCATGAAAATAAATGCACCACAAAAATTATTCACCACAAATATCAATAATTTTACGGTTTTTTTCTTTCTCTGTGCTGAAATATTAGATGAAAACTTGCAACAATATGCGGTAGCTGGCTCATGTTTTTGGTGATTGCGACGCATCTGGGCAGAAGGGATTAAAATTGGCTACAATTTGAAGCTAGCTCATGTTTTTGGTGATTGAATTAGGACACACGCATCTGTCAATGTGTTTCCGTAGAAACTGTGGTTACATCAGAATAAAGTTTGAATATTACAATAATTATATTTTTGCTGATCAAGCCGCGGCTCGGCTATTGTGTGCGGTAGTTTCCCCTGACGTAATACATGTACAGCCAGCGTTACAGATTTTACCAGATTTATTAATGGCTTTGTGCAGTCTGTTTTCCCAGACAAAGAAAGATTAGGAAACAACAACAACAACAGAACAATAAGGCACGATATAAAACACTCCCCAAACATTGCACCAGACAACCACTGGTTTCCTGACATATGTGAATGTATTAATTAGATTTTAAGTGCTCTATAAATATAGAATATATGCCATATTGCCATATTTCTTGGTATATTATGCACTGCAAAAACCATTTAATTTTAATGGGACGAAATTTAGTGGTTTCGGTTGGACCTACATTTGTGGATTTCGTATTTCAGGTAATAAATACAAGGGCCATTTTTTAAGCTATTGTTCAATGGGATTTGTTTTGTGGTTGAAGGTGAACCACAAAATCCACAAAATGTCATCCCCAAGGTTAATTAATTATTTTACAGTATTCCATTTATCTTGGTAGAGTATGAAATATCTCTATTCCTTGGCATCCACATGTGGAGAAGTTGTTTGCAGTTGATTGTGGAAGAGCAAGAAACATCACACAGCAAGCTTAAAAAAAAAAAAAAATGAGATGGAACACACAAGGTCAACACAAGAGATGTCAGACAAAGAACTACCTGGTGCAAAACTCTAGAGCAGGAGATGAGGGAAGGAAGACATAGTTGGCACACCATCGTGATGGAAGCGCAGCGGACAGGCAGAGATGGAAGACGATTCTTGACAGACGATGCTCCACATCGGACTGGACAGAAAGTTTTTAAAAAAAGTTAAGTTACCAATTTTCTAGGGCTCTTTTCAGCTGTTAGGCCCATCAAGCACCCTTTGACATTTCAACTTCCCCTAGTCATTGGGCTAGATATGGAAACCTACACTCGTGTCTCCCTGGGGAGACTATTTCACTCCTGTGGTGTGGCAGCCAACATTGATCTGCAGCGCCCAGGAATAGACACTGCCCTCACAGGTACCATTTTACACCATGGTGAGTGGAGCTTTGGGTCTTGCTCAGAGAAATTAACCAGTGGTTCAGAGGGGGATCGAACCCGGGACCTCTCGATCCCGAAGCCCGCGCGCTACCCCTAGGCCACCGCTCCCCACAGGCTTAAGTCAAGTAAGTCAAGACTTAGTGGAATACATGATCAACAAGGTAATTATCTATTCCAAGAAACCTAGGGTCAGCAAGATATATTTATACCATAGTGTATGTATATGACAGAAAAAAAGATCAAAATAACAATGTAATTTTTTTTCTCCGGAATCATAGATTCATTGAAAAGAAGCAATGTTTATTATTTCCAGCATAAAACTAACCACCCATAATGATGTGACTTTGGCAGCCAAATAATCGATTGAATTCTATCGATATACCAGTAATATAAATTCTTAAATATACTGGTATGTGGGGTGATCAATTTCAGAATGAAATATATTGATGATGTATATAATATTTGTGGGGTGATCAAAATGTAATAAATTACCTCATCAAAGATATTATACATGTTTTTTACCGTCCCATTTACCCCATGTGTGAACAAATTAATATAACAAGAGGGCCATGATGGCCCAATATCGCTCACCTGATTATAAACCCTGCACAATTTTCACCTGAAGGAACAATTTGAACATCTTGGTAGAAAACCACAAGATGATGCTACATACCAATTATCACAACTCTAGGCAGTGTAGTTTTAGGCAAGAAGATATAAATATGTTTTCCCTATATAAGTCTATGTATAACGGTGACCCCCCGAGTGGGGCCAATTTTGACCCCAGGGGCATAATTTGAAATATCTTGGTAGAGGACCACTAGATGATGCTACATACCAAATATGAAAGCTCTATGCAGTGTAGTTTTAGACAAGAAGATTTTTATATGTTTCCCTATATAAGTCTATGTAAAACGATGACCCCCGGGGCTGGGCCAATTTTGACCCCAGGGGCATAATTTGCACAATCTTGGTAGGGGACCACTAGATGATGCTACATACCAATTATCAAAGCTCTTAGGCATTGTAGTTTTAGACAAGAAGATTTTTATATGTTTTCCCTATATAAGTCTAAGTAAAATGGTGACCCCCAGGGTGGGGCCAATTTTTACCCGAGGGGAATAATTTGAACAATCTTTGTAGAGGACCTCTAGCTGAGTCTACATACCAAATATGAAAGCCCTGGGCCAAGCAATTTCAGAGAAGAAGATTTTTTAAGGTTTTCTCTATATAACTCTATGTAAAACTAAGGGCCCCCGGGGCGGGCCAATTTTGACCCCAGGGGCATAATTTGAACAATTTTTGTAGAGGACCTCTAGCTGAGTCTACATACCAAATATGAAAGCCCTAGGCCAAGCGGTTTCGGAGAAGAAGATTTTAAAAGGTTTCCCCTATATAACTCTATGTAAATCTAAGGGCCCCCGGGGCGGGGCCAATTTTGACCCCAGGGACATAATTTGAACAATCTTTGTAGAGGACCTCTAGCTGAGTCTACATACAAAATATGAAAGCCCTGAGCCAAGCGGTTTCGGAGAAGATTTTTTAAGGTTTCCCCTATATAACTCTAGGTAAAACTAAGGGCCCCCGGGGCGGGGCCAATTTTGACCCCAGGGAGATAATTTGAACAATCTTTGTAGAGGACCCCAAGGTGGTGCTACATACCAAATATGAAAGCTCTAGGCCTTACGGTTTCAGAGAAGAAGAATTTTAAAGTTTCCTTTTTGAAAATCTATTTTTAGCCTGTGTGACCTAGTTATGCTACAGACCGGAATTTTTTTAACAACTTTGGTAGAGGTCCACCCAAGGAACATTCCTGTTAAGTTTTATCAAATTTGGCCAAGCGGTTTAGGAGAAGAAGTCATTTAAAGGAATTGTTGACGGACGACTGACGACTGACGACGGACAACGGACGACGGACGACGACGCACGCCGGACAGCCACCTATCCTAAAAGCTCACCAGTGAGCACTTCGTGCTCAGGTGAGCTAAAAAACGGAAATGATTTACTGTATATTTTATGTAATAAATATTGTACAAAGGTATTGATCAATATTTGTGGGGTAATAATTTTCATGTTTTCATGGACCTGAGTGAAGCTTGACTACAAAATGAAATCCCAATCATAAAATTGCATCAAATAACCATCTAATAACCTCTTAGTTCAAGAATATGCCATTTTACAAAAATCCCATGGAAGTTAATAACCATGACATGACCCGGTAATTAAAACTATGATTGTATGAAATATTTTACTTTAACATACTTCACAAGTTTGAAACAGCTGCATTGTACCTTTTTACCATGCCTGCCAAGTACTCCTATTAAAGTGGAGTTACTCCTATTTTCATTGTTTTATGCATACAAATCCCTTTTAAATCACATTTAAGTGCATATTGTAGCATGTTTAACTTTTATACTCCCATTTTGGATTTAAGTAGCTTGGCAAGTATGCTTTTTCACCAAAGATATGTTGTGCCATGCCCATAACTCCCTTGTCCAATGAAAATATACAAATAACGTGAATAAAAGAGAGACAACCCAATTACAGAAATGGTCTTAACAAGACGTATTACCAAGGGAGATCATCCTTGATATTTATCCAGACATCGCGAAAGCTGTCGGACCGTCGGACATGTCTGGTAAATTTTGGGACGGTCCGACAAGATGTAGCAAGTTTACAAGACCGAGTGTCCGGTAAAAATACAAGTCAACAATGTTCCCCATTCGCGTACATCGCCAAAAAGTACGTGAAAAAACGGAATTTAGCTCATCCGGAAGTTTACATAAAACCAATTTGATTGCGCGTGCGTAACAAGTGCTCGTTTGCACACGACCCAAGCACTGTTGTACGTCTATTTTTAGAAACGTATTTATAACGACACCTACGATTGGTTCAGTGCGTCCACGTGGTTTAATCAGGGTCAAATTCACACATGTTACATGTAATTTGTAAACAAACGTGGTATTTACCGTAAGGCATAAGATTGCCGCTCGCCTCCCGCTAGCTAGATATCGTATTGTATGATCGTAAAAAGTTGTATAGTAAAGCAATATTCCGTCGATATCCGTTGATTGCCGCTTGATTTAAGTCGTAAAAATAAGTATTTTTACGCTGTTGGAAATTATGCATTCGTCCCCAACCATTTTCGACCCAAATGTAAAAAAATACGTAGACTACTTTATTTTCTTTCAAGTTTTGAGTACTTTTAACTAATTTCACCCCATTTTTTGTTTGGCAGTTGTGAAAACACTCCTGCCCCCCAAAAGGAGTGGAAACACTGGTCAATGACATAGGCCTATAGTATATGTAATTAATTTGTTATATTGTTTATAAATTGCAATTAAGTTGTGAAATCACTCAGATTTATTTTTTTTAATTCCGGTCCTGTAAACTTTGGTTCGGTCTGGTAAAACATTTCAGTTTACCAGACCGATTGTCCTGTAAATTTCTTGGGTCTTTCGTGAAGTCTGTTTATCCTCAAAAAACTGCACTGAGAATGCATGAAATATAACTTTAACAATATCTGGGATATAACACTTTACTCTACCCCTATCTCTTGTCAAGTTAATTATAAATATGTAGGGGAGACAATCCAATTACAGAATTTGACTCATCAAGACATATTGCCGGGGGGGGGGGGGTCATTCTTGCTGTTTGTCATAAAAAGCAGAACTGAGATGTTCACACTTTCTAGCTAATCTCTGATCATAATATTGCAGGGTGTATTGATTAAAGGGTTACAATAAACATGTGAGCTATTATATGCAAATGAATTACTTTTACAAAATTTTCGAACAAAAAACTTTAGTATTCAACTCCCCTCCACGAACTATTTCTAATCACTGTAATTTATCTACCGGTACTATTAAGCCGCATCTCACCAGCATCCCATAATTACTGGTAAAAATTAACTAGCAAAATTGTGTTTTAATAATTCATAATAATTAATGACTGTTCCAGTGTATAAATATGAAACATAAAATATTTATAGCAAAAAATCATTCGGCGCAAATTAAAATTTAACACCACTTATCATGTAGCCGTTATCATACTTTACAGCAACATTTTTAACAACTTAAAAATAGAAAAAGAATGTGATCTTTTTTGATATGTGAAGCACTAAATATAATATTTATTTAAAACATGATAATTTTAAACAGCTGCTGTTTCGATAACAGATTAAACATTAAAGGCATGTTTCAGTGTTACAAATATTAAACACTAAAACTTATTGATAATGTTCGAGTTAATCTCACAGTCATAAAAGATCAGAAATCTTAAATAAGGTCAATTAACACAAAGAAAACATATGAACAATAATAGTCAGAAAAGATATTAGCAATAAAAAGTAAGTTTATTTTTCACAAAGAAACAATCTAACAAGAGCTGTCTCCATAGGACGACACATGCCCCCGTGCATGCTTTGATAGTAACGTAACGTTAAGATATCAGCACCGTCACAGATGTGTCATAATATATTGGGCAAATGTGATATTGACATATTTTTCTTTGTGTAAAGGGCCATAACTCTTAAGCGTGTAGGTCAATTTGAAATCTTGTTATCTAACATGACCTAGATCTTATGGCCGTACACCTTTTCATGTTTCAAAAGGTTTGACGAAGATCCGATGACAAATGCTTGAGTTATTGAGCGGAAACGGGAAGAAACACCATTTTTCTATGTGTGAAGGCCCGCAACTCTGAAGTGTCTTGGTAAATTTGAACGGTTACCGAACCTGACCGAGATCTTATGGCCTTACACCTTTTCATGAAGTTTGGCGAAGATCAGATGATAAATGCTTGAGTTATTGAGCGGAAACCAAAAAAAACCGCCATTTTCCTACGTGTCAAGGGCCGTAACTCTAAAGTGGCTACGTCAATTTGACTGGTTATCAAACCTGACCTAGATCTCATAGCCTTTCACATTTTCATGAGGTTTGGTGAAGATCCAATGACAAATGCTTAAGTTATTGAGCGGAAACCAAAAAAAACGCCATTTTTCTATGTGTCAAGGGCCGTAACTCTAAAACGGCTAGGTCAATTTGACTGGTTATCGAACTTGACCTAGATCTCGTAGCCTTACACATTTTCATGAGGTTTGGTGAAGATCCGATGACAAATGCTTGAGTTATTGAGCGGAAACCAAAAAAAACGCCATTTTTCTATGTGTCAAGGGCCGTAACTCTAAAGTGGCTACGTCAATTTGACTGGTTATCAAACCTGACCTAGATCTCGTAGCCTTTCACATTTTCATGAGGTTTGGTGAAGATCCAATGACAAATGCTTGAGTTATTGAGCGGAAACCAAAAAAAACGCCATTTTTCTATGTGTCAAGGGCCGTAACTCTGAAGCGGCTAGGTCAATTTGACTGTTTATCGAACTTGACCTAGATCTCATGGCCTTACACATTTTCATGAAGTTTGGTGAAGATCGGATAAACACTGCTTGAATTATTGAGCGGAAACGAATCCGGACGGACGGACTGACGGACGGACTGACGGACGGACGGTGCGATTTTAATATGCCCCCGAACCATCGGTTCCGGGGGCATAAAAATTGTTAAAAACTTTTCAAATGATAATAATCAACAATTAACCCAATCATTTAACCAAAGTATATAATTATAACCCCTAAACACCCTATTAAACATGATACCGACCTATTACAAAGCGGACAAAGAGTAGAAATTGAACCGTTGGGTCCACCTGCCCCTTTCTTGACTAAAAAGCTTTTTAACAAAACAAATAAATACAACGAGGAGTTGAATTCATAGGTCGTTAAAAGTGACAAAGAATAACATTTTGGTCAACTTAAAATATAGTATTGTGTGTCACGGTATCCTAGGTATCATGTCGATCAATTTAAAAATACAATTGTAATGCTACATACATCGGATGCATCCCTTTCTATAGATATTTAGATACATACAGCTATGGTGACAGGCTGACCACTGAAGAGTATTTAAACAAATTTAAATTTTCACCCATACAATTTGTAGGAAATAAGTGAACAGAGGGGGGGATCACGTGATGGTTGCATTTCGGTTTTTCTAATGGCGGCGCCCATGTCAAACAGGTAATTTGCTGTTTTCTGTCTTTTTCATCGATATGTTAACATATTATACTGACCATGTTCTGGCCAACAACGTCCGGTTTCCATTGATATCTTGCTTTTGGCTGTAGGTGCCGTAGTTTTTGTGATTACCCTGTGCACAATTTCGAATCGAGGACTTTCTGTTATGAAAACCGCGATTGCATTGAGTCTTAACGCAAAAAAGTCACGGTTTTTGTCAAATACTGGATTTATCCAGATTATAATCGACCGTATATGTTCTCATTGCACAACATAGTATCTGTGTCCTATATGCTCAGCATTAAGAGGCGTTTTTACGATTTTATTCGAATTAATCCATAATGATTGCATTGAGAAACATATTTTTCGTGGTTGCATTGAGTACCAATCAGTACCACATAATCGAGAAGTTATACATGCGCTGTTTACTGTTGTCATTTAAAATATTTAATAATAAAAATATAATTTATAATACTTACATTGAATTGTTATGTCAAATAATATATCATATACAGGTAGTCGGTCTTTTCCATAGAATTTATAAGGCATTCCTGTAGCATGCACTCAGTGTTGTATTAATTATGCATGTTATCTTATTTCCAGTTTCTAAAGACATGCCGAGAAAGAAAAGTAACCTTCGACCATATATTTGACACAGTAGCGAGCTTGGTAGACGGTACTCAAACTAGAACACCAATCAAACACAAGATCGGGACAAACGAAAGCTAGAAAAAACACTGTTTAGTCACCATTCAAAGCAGCACATCTTTATCTGAACTCGTCTTCTGATATAGATCTAAATCTCATAGAACCTTATTTTGTTCCAACAAAGAGTTCACCAAATAAAAGTGAATACAATGGCTCTGAGGAAGTCAGCAATTAATCCGGGAACTATAATGTGAAACTACTGGCAGTAGACGAACGTATATATGTGTTTTGGGATTTGAACCATTGTGCGATGATGACAACGACGATCAGACTGTTGAACCGGTATATTAAAGTCACTAATTTAATAAGCTATTACTCGACAACAGTCGCAACGGCAAACTTCGCTCGTTCACAATGATGAGACTGAATATATCATTTCATTAAATGCGACACCTGTAGTTTCGAGTTTAATTAAAGACAGCATTCAGGACGATACGAGTATGCACGAGAGTGAAAAGGAACACATTGTGTAGATGTGGCGAAGGTAGTCAGCGTGTTAACTACTAATGTACCACACAGACATAAACTTGAAACTAAGCTTGTATGAGTAAACTTTTGATAGATTGATAGTTTGATCTCGTTCTTTGATAATGTTTTAATGTTGCATAATATGTGATTTCTTTTTAGCTCACTTGTGCACAAAATAAAAGCCCAAAATGAGTACTTGTACATAGTCGTTTGTTGTTCTACGCCTCTTCATCGAAAATTTGTTGTATGTGTTAGTTACTTATGAATTGTGATCAACGCGTATGTCTTTGCCCACTTTTCACATTTAGCTATTGTGAGCGACATAGGGTCATATCAACACTTAATAATTAATAACAGGGTCCCTTGAATAGCGCACGAGGAATCATTTAATACTGAAAACCACTTGAATTGCATTTGAATTTCTTTAGTTTGGTTCACCAAAATATTTGATCTAAATTACTAGTCATCAGTATGGACAGGCTAGATCTATGTGGTATGTGACGAAGATGCACTAGTATTTATAAAGGGAAATTAGAAAGACGACTCTTCCCAACAGGCGGGAATTTGACAACCTTATTTACTCCAAGTCCCTGGGAATAGACGTCGGTCCGGTTTCAAGACTCGGGAATTACTACATGACAACGTGTCCCATCTCCGGGGATTTAGACAGTATGTGAGTATTTAGACATGGTGTTGCTCATTCTAGACTTGAGCGTCGAGAAAGTCGTTTAAATCGGTAAAAGAATCAAATACTTACGGTTATGGGCACACATTAACTTTTGTGTTTTAAAGTCAAACATTCATGATGTCTCATACCACATGGTTTGTCTCACTGTAACATCAATCCAATTTTGTATGGCTTTACATTAACATAGGCAAGACATGATCAAAGTATAGTGAGACCTTGGACCTTGTGTATTTGTACAATGTGATTTCCTTTTACATATTGTTTCTGTAATTTATTGAATGTAAAATCATACATATGGTTCACATGGTTTGTTTTCAGTTTTTAATAACAAAATCATATTTTCAAAACAAATACATTTACCAATTTTTCATAAACAATAAAAATATGTATTTAAAAAGGGTGTCCTTTTATTTATTGATCAAATAGCTCTACACATGTATGTATGTATATCAGGAACGACAAAGTTTATTACAGATGACTCGGAGCTGAAATGCCCACTATCGGCCATTTGCAGACACTTTCACAGTGGTTCTTGAAATCATCAATACAATTTACGAGACGTTGCCTAAATATCCTCCAATCAAGTTCCAAAACCACTTCGTCTTCTCCACGTACCTCAAGTTGTGTTGTAGATGAAAAGTAAAACCAGTTTTCCTAATCCGTCCGAAGAAGAAAAACTATATCATGTAGTGGAAACTGCTTGCTGGCGACGAGTTCAATACTCTTACTATAGTTGTACAAATACAATGTATTTTGCCAAACTCATTTAGACATCTGGGCATAAACTTATAATCTTGGCTGTACTTGGATTTTCTTCCATTTAGTTATAGTACCGATAATTTAAAGTCACATTATTGCTCCCACAACTTTTTTCTCCGATCATTCATTACATACAGTGAATAATGGAACCATTGGGCTGTTTCTTAACAAATGACCAATACTCGTCGACGTTATGTTAACTACATAATTATGTCTAAATAGTAGACCATGTATCGTATTCAGCAAATTGTGTGGTGAACAAAATACTCATTTTGCAAGGGTTGCTCCTCTTAGACTTTAAATCCTGCACCATCAGGATGTTTTATTACATTTTCTTCCATCTTATGGTGTTTTCCACATTTCGGAATCATAATCATCTAAAGTGCCCAAATTGCATCATTCTGCAGAGAAGTTACCAAGTTATAGCTTATTACAATGGTGACTTTAATATACCGGTTCAACAGTCTGATCGTCGTTGTCATCATCGCACAATGGTTCAAATCCCAAAACACATATATACGTTCGTCTACTGCCAGTAGTTTCACATTATAGTTCCCGGATTAATTGCTGACTTCCTCAGAGCCATTGTATTCACTTTTATTTGGTGAACTCTTTGTTGGAACAAAATAAGGTTCTATGAGATTTAGATCTATATCAGAAGACGAGTTCAGATAAAGATGTGCTGCTTTAAATGGTGACTAAACAGTGTTTATTCTAGCTTTCGTTTGTCCCAATCTTGTGTTTGATTGGTGTTCTAGTTTGAGTACCGTCTACCAAGCTCGCTACTGTGTCAAATATATGGTCGAAGGTTACTTTTCTTTCTCGGCATGTCTTTAAAAACTGGAAATAAGATAACATGCATAATTAATACAACACTGAGTGCATGCTACAGGAATGCCTTATAAATTCTATGGAAAAGACCGACTACCTGTATATGATATATTATTTGACATAACAATTCAATGTAAGTATTATAAATTATATTTTTATTATTAAATATTTTAAATGACAACAGTAAACAGCGCATGTATAACTTCTCGATTATGTGGTACTGATTGGTACTCAATGCAACCACGAAAAATATGTTTCTCAATGCAATCATTATGGATTAATTCGAATAAAATCGTAAAAACGCCTCTTAATGCTGAGCATATAGGACACAGATACTATGTTGTGCAATAAGAACATATACGGTCGATTATAATCTGGATAAATCCAGTATTTGACAAAAACCGTGACTTTTTTGCGTTAAGACTCAATGCAATCGCGGTTTTCATAACAGAAAGTCCTCGATTCGAAATTGTGCACAGGGTAATCACAAAAACTACGGCACCTACAGCCAAAAGCAAGATATCAATGGAAACCGGACGTTGTTGGCCAGAACATGGTCAGTATAATATGTTAACATATTGAAGAAAAAAGACAGAAAACAGCAAATTACCTGTTTGACATGGGCGCCGCCATTAGAAAAACCGAAATGCAACCATCACGTGATCCCCCCCTCTGAGTGAAGCAATCACAAATTTTCAACTTTATAGTACAGAGTAAGGCTTAGTGAAATAACCAGCTCACAGCTGTGCATATTTTTATTTTTGTTTATCGGTACAATAATTATGGTTTCCCCCAAGTCTAAATGAACTAAATTATACACTCTCCCCAATTAGTGAACTATCAGGCATGAATTCTTAATGCAGAATGCCATATAAAACATGTACCAATTTCCAATTATAATTATATTTTACACATCAATATCCAGGGGGACCTTATCTAGAGTAATATATCAAAAGCTGGAATGATCAGCAACTTTCAACTTCCCGACTTTCTGACTTTCCACCAATAAGCTTTATCCTCCTGATAACTGGTAAAAAAAATTTTCGTGTGTTACTATATTTTCTGATTTTTTATAGAAAATTGTGTTTCTTTGCTGTGAATTAAAGATTTTAAACATTGGTTGCAAACCCCTTGATTTGTACTTTTATAGCCAATTTAACTTGAATATAGTTTTGAGGTTGAGTTGTACCCGTGAAATCAAAGAACATTAAATCCTCTGCAAATAAGAAAGATTTTACAGTATCTGAGAAGCCAGAAAATAGCAATCAATTCTAATTATGTTCTTCTATCACTAGGGATACCATCACACTGATAAAATGATGAAAGACAACAGAAATATGGAATACCCTTCATGTACACTTTGGCACCAAGGTGGCATGCAAATCATAAGAAGACTTTTACATTGTTTGGGATATTTTTATTATGTTGAAATGAGTTTGGAGAGAAATGCTTATGTTTCTATTTGGTCGTCCATGCTGTTATTGAAGCCAAAGTCACACACATGTCATTTCCAATAGCGCGAAAAGATACTTTTCATTTCATTGAAATTTGATTAATTTTGAGAAAAATGCTGATGCTTTAGTATAGTTTTTTATGAGTAACACTGCGGCACATGGGCATATGCCACAGACAATGGGCTTGGTCTGTATTGAGGAAGTACATACTTCAAACACTTCTCCAAAGAATATAGGGTTTCACAATCTTTAATAATATTTGTTTGAATAAATTATTAATGGCAGTTTGCACAAAAGTGCATGAAACACAAAATTACTGGGTATATATGTACTAAAACAGAACAATAACAGAACAGAAATATCACTGTGCATGAAGGCAGTTGCTAACAACAGCAGTAACTGTCAGAATGTATTCATTACATCAGAGTACAACAACATCAGGGTATACAACAACATACATATAGCTAGACATAACATGGAATTAGCAGCTGGCAATATCAACCTCTCAAATCATCAAACACTGTAAACCATGAGCAACAAATCTCGATGCAACAAATCTCGATGAGCAACCAATCTTGTCTGAAGACTCAGAACAATACTGAGATTGTATTCCAGTAACAACCCTACAAAAGACAGCTGTCAATTTATGTTTGTAATACCTGTTTTCTGATATTTAGTCTCAATCCCAAGAATCTTACTCATTAGAATCTAGTGTTAGTTGTCTAAGCAAAGGGCTACATAGCGCTTTCCTCAGGAGGTGGTGCTTTCCACAGGAGGTAATCCAGGCCTTCTATGTTTAATTGAAAAGGAGGTGACTGAACGAAGGCCTCAGTAGCGTTTTGCTTAGGCAACGAACACCTGATCTTGAAATTATGGTCAAATTGGAGTCAGTTACAAATTATAAAGTATATGCATGAAGATATACCCTTTAATGTGCCAAGGGGACATTATTAGGTGCTCAAAGACTAATAGGCACGTACTATTCCCGTCACAAAGCATTGAAGTTATTATCTCCCTTAGTCATAAATGGAATTGACACTCTAGAATGTAGACATAATGAGTATCCGATGGACAGCAGAACTCAGCTCCACATGGGTCTGCTATCTAAGTGATGATGGTATCATTCAGAAAATCTAAAGAAATTCTTTGAATCAAAGCATAATTGACCAGTGTAGCACCCCCACCCCTCTGACCCTACCAGACAAAAAGGTTCATAAGTTCACAAATATATCCAGACAGGCAGGAACTTCATCAAAGATCTGATTAATTGTTCTCCACCAACTGGACACGCTATGAGATCATATCCAAAAGCTTTATGTTGTTTTACAAAATATCGTTTTCTACTCTTATTTCATTATACTTTTCAATGCTGGTACTCTTATCATTAGACATGTACAACCAAAGCGGAGAGTGGAAAACGGAGAGTGGAAAGTGGAGAAAAGACCAGGGGTCTTCTCATTACTGCCAATAGCTTGTATAAAATTGTAATAATGTAAACTGCGTTCAATTTGCTGTGCACGTTCTAAAAATAAGATATTCTTCTAAACCACTGAACATATTCTTTAGAAAACGGTGAGGCGTGTTGCTTTTATATTTTGCAAGGGACATCAGTATGTATCCCCTATCCATATAGCCTTTGATATCGTAATCAAACAGTAGGCTGTTGGCGCATATCTAGTAGTTGGTTCGTTGGCCACTGCAACATAAGTTCCTTTTAAGTAAATGCATGGTTATGATATTCTACAAAATCAGAGAGGCTGTGTAATTATTATTGCTATCATAATATTTCTCCTTCTCAGGGTGCATCTTTTAATTTCAATCGTAAGTATAAGTGTAACTCGATAGTACGCTTTAAAAATATGTTAAAGAAATTCTCTCTAAAACTATTGGTTTTATAGTACAGGAGATGTCAATAAGTGTACCATGCGTTGCACGAAATTCTCGACCCGCGTTCACGGATAACCGCTTTTGGCAAGCATGGGGCAGAATACAGGTATACTATTTTAAGGTGATTCGCTAGTGCTGCGGTTTTCTGTACAGTGTCTGTGTGTGTACAAGGTATATCATATCTGTTATATTTATGAAGAACACATTTATGACAATCATTTTGGAAAACCCCAACCGGGGAAGTAACACAATGAATCAAGGTATTGCATCCGTTGTATACAGCCTCGGATTTCGATATTTTAAAAACGTGTATTAGTAAAGATACTAAAAGTTTGAACTTGTTTATATTCTTCAGAAATAAATGCAAAAAACCTTTCCCAAGATGCTTGCAAGTTAAAAATAATCTTTATTGCGCTATTTGATCTCAGTTTGCAGACGCTCTCAATACGCTTGCCAAGTAATTGTGATTTTTTAACTACTGTCCATTTCAAAAGTGATGAATCACCTTAAACGCATCTTATCTTGGTTTACGAGATATGTTTAGGCAATTCAATTTTAAATAAATGTTTATCATCGCTTAGAAGTACGCTCTTAATTAATGCATACACAACTGTATTAAAGTTTATGCATTTAATTAAATGTTTACATGTAAAATAGTTGTACATGATGTTTTTTTGTTTTAATCACATCTTTGAAAAGCACTTTTAACAATTTAACATGGAAATGTACTACATGAATATCCTAATAATTTAATACCATATGATATTATGTTTAATGTCCCGGCATCTGCTGATGCTGGAGACATATAGCAATGCACCAGCCCGTCAGTTACAAAATGTTGAAACTCAATTTGTTTTTATATTTCAATTGCTGGTGCTATCTATAACATATATAGAGCCTCAGCAACAGATAAGTCGGAGGTTCAATTTCATTGAGCGACACTAAGTGATTCATTTATTATTTTGTTTGGCCTTATTTAGAATGAATAAACTTTTGAAACCAACCCGGCAGTTTTTCGCCGTTTTCCACTTTCTTTTTGCACTTTCCACTTTGGTTGTACATGTCTATTAATACTAATTTTCTTAATGAAAAACAGATATTTAGCCTAGACCTTAGTAACTCTGTTTTGGGGGATTTATTCCCCGAATCAAGCAATATTTTTTATGTCAAAATAATACAGTTATGTTATATAATAACAGTTACTAGCACATTCAATAATAATTATGACAAAATACATCATAATCGTCATAATTGCCATGGTCACCAATTTTCATCAAATTTTTTGACAGACCAATTGGACATGTCTGCTCAGAAAATGGGAAAAGTTCTTTTTAATATGGAAAATAATCACCAACAGAGCCCTTGACCTTTGATTAAGCCATGACACTGGAATGTGGTACTGACACTAATAAATAAGCAACAGCTATGGCATAAGTAAACAAGGGGTCTGTTGCCTAGATAAAGTGATACCAAGCACCTTCATTAAGCTACCTCCCATTCTAATCAATATAGAAGGCATGGGATTCCTCCCATTGAAAGCGGTATGTAGCGCTTTGCTTAGGCAACTGACATCGTATTAAACTAATCCTTGAGTCTTACTGAAATATGGTCAGACAATAATCATTTACTCCATAGATATGTCAACGCAGATACCCTAATGTTAATAATCAATTATTTCCCAATTATAAGTATATATAGAGGGGAGACAATCCAGTTTTAGAAATGAACTTACCAAACCACTTTATCAAGGAAGGTCACTCTTGACATTTTATCCACAAAAAGCTGCCTGCAGATGAGATGTATACACATTTAAATCTCTTCTCCAATTATATGTAGTATCTGGACTTATGTAGGAAGTCTGTCTATTTTCTATAATAGGCAATATACTGTAAAATCATTTAATTTCGTCGGGACGAAATTTTGTGGCTTTGGTAAAAAAGAAAATTTTGTTGGGACTTGAATTTGTGGATTTAGCATTTTAGGTAATAAAACATGGGTCAAAATTATTGTTCGTTGGGATTAAAGTTCATGGTTGAGGTGAACGACAAAATCCACGAAACTTAATCCCCCACAAAAATTAATGAATTTACAGTATGTACAGAGGGAAGATGGAACATATGGCCATTGTAGGCTCGTGGATAAATGACAAAGCCCATTTCCAGTGGATAAATGACAAAGCCCATTTCCAGTGGATAAATGACAAAGCCCATTTCCAGTCTATATATATTTACTTCAAAGAATGAAATTATTTTCGGTAACCACATGCAAATAATGGTGTCAACTATATCAACTACAGCTAATGACACAGTTCTAGTAGCAAATAGTCTGTCCACAAAATGGTGATAAATGTGATGATCTAGTATTCTAAATACAGACAACCTTGCCATGTCAGTTTAATGTTTCATACTAAATTAAACCCATCATTAATGGGGTATCATGTTCTATAACAAAGGGTTATTAGAGTACCTCGAGTATGGGTATTTATAGTATACTGTAAAATTATTAATTTTTGAGGGGAATTTCATAGATTTCTTGGTTCACCTTCAACCACGAAATCAAACCCTTTTGAACAATCATTTTGACCCTGGAATTTATTACGGGATAGGCAAAATCCACGAATTAATGTCCCATGTCCCATCAAAACGTTCTTTTTTTACCAAAACAATGAAATTTTGAACCATCAAAATTAAATGATTTTACATTATATTGGCTACACAGACATACAGACACCAGACTGCAATGTGACATGTTAATGCATTAATCAAACACTAATCAGAGATTTAATGAGAACCAGGCACACACCTTCAATTTGTACCAAACCAGGATGTAGTCAGTGAACTTTCTTGTATGAACTACCATAGTTCTAGTATTACCAGGGTTACACTAACCAAGTTGGGTTGAAATAAAAGTTAGAATTACCAATTGTTCCACTGTACATCTCTAAGTGAAATCATGAGTCAAAGTATTTGCAAAAAGAAGACTCAATGATTTGAAATCAGAATTTCACTTGAAAACCTTCAGTTACCCATTGTTTTGTATGCTACAATGTTCTTCTTTGTCACAGAAACACCAGCAAAAGCAAGCAAGGAAAGGGAGAACAACATGTCTCATAACAAGGGGATGGCTTATTAAGGTTGTTCATTTGATTGACCTGTTTCTTTCAAATGACCAGTTTTGGTCAGCAGCCAGCCCGCATAGCTCTGTCGGTAGAGCGCGAGACTAGTAGCCACTACTGATTTCAGTGTTGTGGGTTCAAATCCCGGGCTGGCCATCTAAAATTACTTTCGGATGAGACTTTAAACCGAGGTCCCATGTATGGGTGCTATACACCTGGCATGTAAAAGAACCAGGGATGCTTCTAGAATTGGGGCATCTTCTGTATCATGCACTATCCCCCAAAAACTAAAAGTACTAAACCTCTTCTGGGGGCCTCGCCCATATGGATTATCCGGTGGCGAGGATAAATAAGACCATTAAAATAAAAAAAAATAAAAAAATTGTTTCGGTCAATACACTAAACATGAACATGCCACTGACCAACTGACTGTGTTGCGACAGGACTCAAACTCTTCATCACAGTAGCACACCCTGACATCAAACTTTGAGTCTACGAGATAGTACAAGTGCTTGTTTTGACTAAGTATGGTAAGTGAGAGAATTTGATAATTCAATTATACAAATCAGACTTATCTAAGACATGCTATTACATATTTACAGATACACATGTTGTAAGAGATTATATTAATTAAAGTCACTAATTACATTGCCCCATGACAATACAGGCCTTTCATTGAACCCTTGAATTGACACTTTGAACCCTAAAATATTGGTCAGCATAATTATGAGGGGTACCACCAGAGTCCCAGACCCTAGCTCATAATTTTTAAATATAATGCAATAGCTGTCAAGAAATAGAGCTGTGTGTTATATCATGAAGTCATTTATACCATAACTTCAAAAACAGTTTTGTTTACTCCATTAAAAATATTTTATTCTCAATAAAACTTACTAAAATTCTCAAAATGTTGAATAATATAATAACCAAAAAGAATTACCTAGCGCATCTGTAATCATGGTATCCATTTTGAAAAGAATATAATTTAAAAGGTATAAAAACACCAAAAATAAAGCAAAAAAAATGTCAATGAAGACAAGTCCATACACAACTATTTAAATCAACTAAGATTTTCTCACAACAAAAGTCACCCAAACAAACTCTTCAGTGCATTGTTGGCTAAAATATTCCAAGACAAATGAATGATTTGATACTGGGACATAATGCCCCTAGACACGATTTCATTGTGTATGCCGGTTCCCTCCTTTCCTTTCTTTCACAAAAAACATTCCCTCGTTCACAAAAAACATCCCCTATTTCAGAAACAAATTACTATTTGGGGAATTCCAGACAGTGAAAATGAAATCTAGCATAAAACGTTCCCATCTGGCCCTTTGTTCTTAAATCTCTACAACTGGTTGGCAGCCAGTGTTTGTCCTCCATCAGTTAAAACGTGAAAATATAATCATATAATCATCTCATCTTCAAATATCATCAAATCCAGACAGAATCTGTTAACAACATGATGTAAATATCTCCTCTAGAAATTGCTGCCCCATTAAATATTTATTTGGATGAGGGAACAATATGTATTAACTTCTCTTAAAAGCTTGCAGACTGCATTAATCATAACTCTTCACTCAATAGACACCCTTTGTTTATTTATTTATTTTAGTTTAACACTGTTTCTCAGCAACTTTTAAATTTCAGTTATATATACAGTGGTTGATTCACCTTATATGTTTTCCTGGACTGTATTTTAATAACAAGAAACAAGAGATGTTCATAAAACACACATTGAGGGCTCAGTGCAAAACTATGGTACATGCCTCTATAAATGGATTTAGTTATCATAGTTTTGCACCAAGCTTTTGACATGCCCCCATAGCAGCCAAATAGATGAAAATGGTAAAGGTCACAGTGATCTTGACCTTTGACCTACTGACCAAAATCAATAGGGGTCATCTGCTGTTTCTGACGAACCTCTATGCAAAGTTTGAGGATCCTAGGACAAAGCGTTCTTGAGTTATCGAACGGAAACCATTTGGTCTATTGACGGACCTACCAACTGACAGGCATATGCCAAGCAATATACCCCCTAATCGAAGATGGGGGGGGGGGGGCTTAATATTAACCAACCCTTTAACAAGAAACAACTTCTCCACATGCGTAGCATAGTCAACATCATTGTAAGTGAGCATTGTAAAAGACACTGATTATAAGAGTACCATAAGAAGGAGAAAACTTTGTGTGCCAACAACTTCCCTCCACAAATTGTGTTGTTGCATTTGTAAATAAGAATCATCAAAATCGGGAGAAAAATCTAAAAATCTGAGGAAAAGAATTCAATAAATCTGAGAAATGAGACGAATGTATCAATATATTAACATCACCATTATATCAGCACGATATCTCATCAGCCTTCATAATGCAGCTGTTACATAACGTGCACAACTTGCTGAATATTACACGATATTCTCTGTTATTGCTGATAAGCCACATGCCGGGTATATCCAGATAATACCAGCAGATATATTCATATATATACGTACATTGGCATCGTTTCCAATATAAGTGATTTATGGGTCAAATGCCATTACCCATTGCCAAATCATTCATATTAATGTTGCATATGTTTTTAAAATACCTCATTTCATGCAGTGTATAGCTAGTAGATGTTGTTTGATAAAACATACTTTAGAGTGGTTATCCAATATTGATCTTACTTGATTTAAGGGTAAGGACAACCAATCAGATCACACCATATTAAACTCTTGGTCTGTAACAGGCCATATGATTTGCTATTCTTATTCTCAAATTAAAGAAGATCAAAATGAATACCACCCCAGGCCAACAGGAAAACATAAAACTTTACCATAAGATGTCCAAATTTGATTTCAATCTGTTACAAAGCAAGTCAATAGATCCAATTATTTAAGGGAGCTTAAGGGTTCTATCCCCTTTATCCCAGCCTCTTCAGACCTGGGGCAGGCATAAACTACTCATGATTCTCATGATGGAGAAACATGCCTGTCACGTTTAACACAAGATGGAAAAATAACAACAGCATATTTGCCATAATTTCTAACAAACACTTAAAATGATAGTAGATAAAATGATCGGAGATTTATTTATGTATCCAAGGACAACCAAATATTGCCAGTTGGCTCGACTACAAACATACCAGACCAGGGAAGGGTACATCAAACAGAAATTAATGGTTTGATTCCGATATATATAAAACAACTGTTTATAATGGATGTATTATCATTGCCAAACATATAACAATATAAAGATAAGGAAATCATGAATGTACGCAGGTTGTACATGGAACGCAGGTCGTACATGGAACACAAGCTCTTGTAACAATAGTGTCTTGAATGCAAGTATGTGCCTTCGTAGCTCACTGGCTCGTGTGCTTGCCGTCTTAATGTGGTGACCCGGGTTCAAGTCCTGGTGGAGACTTATATATATATATATATATATATACCTGCAATATTTTAGCAGAAAGCTGACTGGCAAATAAACCTATGCTCGGCATTGATCGGTAACACTAAGTATAGTCCAGAACATTTGACAAAATCTACAATCTTTAATTAGCAATATTTCACTGCTGATATTGTCGGACCGATATTGCTAGATTTATTAGGGAAACCTTGTAATATAAGTCCCTGTTCGAATGCCAGTTCTTGTAACAATTTAGTGCCTTGAATGCAAGTAGCACTAAGTATAGTCTAGAAAATTTGACAGAAACTTCAACCTTCATTTAGCATAATTTAACTGCTGAAATTGAGGACTGATATTGCTCAATTTATATTCCAAAACCTCGTAATATCTTTGTGCATGAAGGACTAGATCAAGTCAAATTCTCCATACCATATTGTACCTTGAATGCAGGCTGATCCAATCTATTCAGTGCATCATTTTAATAGTTGTATTATACCAATTCCACTTGGTGCACCAAATTGTACCGCAGTACTTAAAGCTACCCAGACAACACAAGTAATCCATTGTCCTCTGATGTCATTTATAATGAATTATTCGCCCATACAGGAACTATTTTTCCTTGAGTTAAACTACCATTTACCAGACTTTCAATGGTTTCTATTTTGCTTGCTAGTAATTAATAAGATTTTAAAAGATATCGAGATATATAACTTTACATGGTTTTTATGTCCTTGTTAAGCAGTCATTGATGACTGTCACGTTAATAGCTTCGGTGATAAATGATGGTCGGTGTTTGAATGAAAAACGATAAATAAGAGAATCTAATAAGGCTTTAGTTGTATTGGGGGTGGGGACGAAGTTTCAGCTTTGATGTACAGTCAATATGCACCGACATTAGACGTGAAACATGAACCGATATTGGTTAAATTTGGTTCGATGTCACATTCCAATTTTTTAACTTCTGACTTTACAACTTAACATAAATGTCTGGGGATAATGATCAGACCTAGCACCTTGGTACAGTCAAATTATTAATTCAGAATTATTTTCTATAAATCTAATCACCAACATTGTGGCAGGAACCTACCACGGCCAAAATGCCTGTAGAATCTGAAGGAGAAATATGAGTCTTGAGTGTGAGTTAAATCTGAAATAAGGGTTCTTATAATTTTGTAGTAAGCTCAGAGCAAAATATTTTTTTGAAATAATTATTTTTGAGCCTGGTCTTACTCAGAAATGTATTAATAATTTGAGGCAAAATTTGAGCCAAAATGAGCTCAGATGGTTCTAAATGTCAGACCGGAAGTAAAGTTTCCGTTCAAATCAATATTTTACTCAAAACAGAATAGGTTCTTTTTTTTAAGATTGGCATAAACTCGGAATAATGACAAAAAATTTGAGTTTTATCTCACATGGCAAAGAATTCAAAGGAACAATCCTATGTAACAATATTTGAGCTGAGCTGAAGCCAGAGATATTTCTACGATTAATAGCCAGGAATCTTGTTAGTGCACTAAAAAAAGGTTTTGAAACACTGGACAAATGACTTGAGTAATGACAGCATCAATAAAGATCAACAAGTTTCTTGGAAATTTTATCGAAAACAACAAACAAGTTACAGCTTATCATCAATCTTTCAACGACA
This sequence comes from Spisula subtruncata, assembly GCA_963678985.1. Lineage (NCBI taxonomy): Eukaryota > Metazoa > Mollusca > Bivalvia > Venerida > Mactridae > Spisula > Spisula subtruncata. Next base: position 8,835,466 of record OY787666.1, read on the forward strand.
AAGAAAAAGGAAGGTAAAAACAGGACTTACCCATCGTTATATATTATATCCCAGAATTCACAATGTTGAAACATAAACTCACACAAAATGTGAAGAATTACACAACTTTCATGTGAAACAGACGAGAGAAAATATCAACAAATCGTGAAAAATGAACAAAAATTTGGCAACAAAATTTATTTCCAACTTTTTCTCTCCAAGAAACGACCAACTTGCATACACAAACAAACACACACCACTGTTTTAACTGTTTCAGTAAGAAGATTTCAGCTCTCCTACACCATACACCTTTCCTACCTCCTACAGGAGAGCTCTCTCACACATCACATACAGTACAACCAGCATGAGTCTGGCATTTATCCACCCCTATATACTATCAGTCTCTAACTATATATCAACAATCTCATAGTACTTCTGGGAATTAAAGTTTCTTATAAATTGTTTACAAGCATGCTATATGGACACATCAACATATAGATACATGGATAGTGATTCCAGAAAAAACAGGAAAAAACAGCAACACCTAATTCCTGATGGAATTCATACAAAAGCCATAAAGAAATAAAAAAATGTAGATTCCATGTCTGTTTTCAACTATTAAAAAGGTATCAGTGATGTACACCAGGCTAATAAAAAGAAGAAACAAGGAGTCCAATAATGAGTTATTGCACCCAGATTCCTTGCATCTGTCTCTTCCATGGAAGTCGTAGGTTATTCACAAATTTAGCAGGGACAGAATAAATGAACATTGCAAGTTGAACCTGACAAAGGTTTGATTATTATAATCCCCGAAACAACACATACACCCAATCTTATGATTTTAAAAAATTGCCAAAAATGATTCCATAAGAAAACTCTTCAAAACATACTCTTACATAAATCACAAAATCTTAAGACTTTTGGAAATAAAATTTATTTTCGTATATTATCAGCCTTGGCAAATATTCAACATGATTACATGGACTATCAGCAAGCTACAACTGATGTTACATTCACTGAAATATCCTTCACTGAAATACCGAGATAACAAATGTTCTTAGCTGTTTCAATTGGCCAATTTCCGGGAAAACAATTTTCCACCAAAATTTTGTTAATCAATTACACATCAAGCCAAATGTGAGCATCAATTTCACCACTGAGATAAATGTTATAATTCAAACCTAATGGCATACTTTTATACTGGAATATATCATAGTTACAGCAAATGCTGTCTAAAATAACCTTATTCACTAATGACTCTTGAGTCAACCCTCGTTATCTCAAATTTTTTGCGACCATGAAATTTTTGTTGTCATTATATAAAGTCAACAGATGGTACAATAAGGGCTCAGATCATAATAAGGGCTACATACAATAAGGGCTGTCTACAATAAGGGAGAAATTTGACTTTCAGAAAAAAACTAGCTAAAAAGAAGACACATGTTTTGTAATAGTGGTATTATTGACAGGTGGTCTTTGTACAGAGGTTTGACTGTATAAACATATACTGTGAGTTTACAAAGAGCATGTTAGTGTTAAATATCTCTTCAATGGTCTGATATTGGGAAATAAGCAGTATTTGAAGACAGGTTTTAAAACAGTGGTCTTTGTTTGACAGGTGGTCTTTCTTCACAGATTTTACTGTATCAATATAAACATGACACACAGTGCTTGTTGCAGTGTAGTGAGTACAGTATATATTCCTTCATATTGTTCCCATCATTTACCTTCTCGTGAGGCACAGGTTTGTAACAGTGGTCATTCTTCCCAGGTTTGACTATGACTATATAATGCACATGATACACCAGCAGTGATTGTTGCAGTGTAGTGAGTAATCGTATAGTATATGCCTTCATATTGTTCCCACCAGTATGTCTCCCATTGTCTGTGTGACTGACTGTACTAACCAGTGTAATAAATAATGCAACAAAATCACCAGTAATGTCTGCAGTTATTTTCAGACTTCACATTTTTTGCTGATGCCATACAACATACAGGATAAATAACTGAATTAATTTAGTTGTCCCTCCTCCTTCCAAGGAAATTTTGTCCCCTTCGACATATGATTTAGCTAACAGAGATTTGATGAATCTTAATGGCTGGTGGTAAAAATTTAAATTTGGAAACTTACTTATCAAGCTATATAGTCCCTGAAATGCATAATGCATAATGTTCTTGCCGACTAAAGAAAATCCAAGTAGTTTGGTTAATGAGGGAAATTTAAAATTAAACCTTCATTTATCCAAACCAAATACTGTGAAGTGTCTATAAAATAAAGGAAAGGAATAACCAGACATAAAAGCCAAACCAATGAGCCAATGTGCCTAAAGCTCAGGTTTCCATTAATGCAATGCTATAGAGATGTAAAATGCAAGAATAATAAATCGTTATGCATGCATGATTACCTTTCTGTTTCTTCTTAATTTCTCAAGAATATCAACTGGACACGAAACAGTACCGGAACAGTTATACTTCTTCAGTATGCATCAGATTACCTGCATGTTTCATCTTTTAAAATGTCTCAAGAATATGAACTGGACATGGAACAGTACCGGAACAGTAATAATACTTCAGTATGCATCAGATTATCTGCATGTTTCTTCTTAATTTTCCATGGAATACAAACTGGACACTAATGGAAACCAAACAGTACTACAGCCATACATCAAACTCGGGTTCTCCAGTACTGTCAGTATAATTACAGGTTGTCAGGAATACTATAGCATTAAACCATGTCCTCAATGTCTTTATCATCTCAGAATTTGTTGGAAAACTATCCATAGCATTCTAGGCCAAAACCACAGCTTTTGTCCAAACAATGATTTTGTCATTTCAGAGGCAAAAATTGTGTGTAATTTTGGGATTTGACCTTTTATAACTCTAGCCCTATTGTTATTGCAATACAAAAACAAACTATAAAATAGGCTATAGTTATTTTTTATGAATATTTAGGGGCATTCAGACTTTGTTTCAGGCTTGCTTAGTGCGAATACATAATTTCGTAAACCATATGACCCATGATTTTGATCCATAACAAAAATACTGGCATTTTGTTATTTTAAATAATTTGCTTTTTGACACCTCATTCCTGATGGTATCCATCGTCATGTAGGTATGAGAGAAGAGAAGCTAGTTCTCCAATTTATGTTCTGTGTATACCAAGGCCATTGTGGATACCATTGCTATTTTGTCTTGGGTATGACAAAGCTTGGGATTAAACCTGGGACCCTCTTGCCATCACTCCAAGTTGACACTCTTACTACATGTAATTGGCTATCAAAAAGATCAAACAGAATGCATACATCTGAGAAGCAATATGTATAACCGTCTACAACAAAATCATTTGCGGTAGAAAAAAAATAACTAGAAAATTTCAACAAACTGAGTGGAATTTCTCAAAATCTCATATTATACCCCCTTGTGTCAAAAGCAGTTACCATAGCAACAGAAACCCCATACTGTTTCCCTGGATAATTTGTGACAAAATTACAGTTGCACATGTCTATAACATCATGGCAATAATCTGACATTTAATATGATTTTCATTACTCCCTAAGCTTATTAAATACTAGAACATCTGTCTTTCATTTCTTCCAGTAAAATTTACAAGTTATAATTACAAGCAGGGAACCTGAAACCATATCTTTCATTTTACATGCCAAGCTAGAATACACTAGACATAACATATTCCTGTTTGTAAAGACCACCTGCAAACAAAGACCAGTGTTATAAATATTGGCTGCTTTGAGACTGGTGGTCTCTTAATTCAGGTAGTCACTAACTGCAATATATTCATCATTTGAAATATTGTCTAATTGGAATTTAATACATTGTACACTTGATGGCTTGATAAGACAGATGGGTGCCTAATTCAGGTAAACATGAAAATATACTACATAGTAAAACACTAACTGCACAGAAATAAGCAACATTCAACACTACATAACAATAAAACCTGTGTTACAGACCACCTCCTCACAACAAACACTGCATATAACTAAACCTTTCTACAAAGACCACATGTCCTGTAAACATATACCACTTTCACATATCATGACTGCAAAAGAAAACTTGATTATATTTTAAAGCAGGTGCCAGATTAATACATGTGTGTATTTAATATCAATTGACCAATTCATCTTAAATGTTATGATATTGGCTGCTAAAGACAAGTGGAATATAGACTTCAGGATATCCTAAACTGATGTGTTAGGTGGCTGCTTAATTCAGGACTGTTGGTCTCTAACGGTCACTGTAATTATCAGATAGAATATTGTCAAATTGGAATTTAATATACTAGTCTAGAGTTTTATATAATAATTGGCTTCTTCATAGGACAGGTAGTTGCCTAATTTAGGTGAATACTAACACATACTACACAGAAAAATCATTAATTAGCATGCATATTAAAAGGTTCAAAGGAAACTGCTTTGTGCTTTTAAAAACAGAGGTCCAGAATCTAAGTCCTTCAGAAATCAAGACACGTCACAGGCAACATACTCCTCAGCCATTCAGCAACTTTACATACTGCAGCTGTTACTATGTAAGATATAAATGATTGAAACAAAATTAAATTTTTAACTTTAGGTTTAGTAAATAAATGATTCTATGCACTTACCTTGAAAGTTTTTATGAGAATGGCTAAATGTCCCTCAGCTTCCAAAGTCCAGTAAAGTCCTATCAGGAAACACCAGCAATCATCAACTGTACAACAATAATTACAGAGGACACTTAATATACAAGCTCAAAATACCCAAGCTCAAACCAGCATTGAAAATATATAGAGATTTTATATCCAGCACAATTCTAACCCAGTATTCACATGTATTGGAAAGTTCACAGTTTTTTTTCTGGTATAACACAAACCTACAATCACCAGAGTAACACTACAGCACTATACATTTCTGTCTTAGATCTGCTATGATCCACCCATCAGCATGACATAGTTCCCCACAAATTGACCTCAGATCAACATAAATGCACACAGTTCCACAGAGTTCCACCATAAAAATTTTATTTATAATTAGATGTATTCTGATTAATTCAAGAACTTCAACTGATAAAATAAATAAATAAGATACTATAAAATTATTGTAATACTAAATAAATTAATATTAAACTTAGCAGTGTAAGTTACTGAAGTTACTGCAGTCACAAATATGAAGCGTTTTTTTAATCTAAAGCTTTACACCAAATCAAGTTTTTTTTCTTTGACAATAATATTGCCCGAGAAGTTTTAATATCCTATCTGAATACTTTGTGCAGATTTTCAGTTTTATCTGCAGGAATCGAGATCTCAACAAAAAGAGCGAATGTTTAAGGTAAACATGTCTTTCCTGTCAATTTCAACAACAATGCCCAGAGACGAAAGATCCTTTCTTTTCTTTTTACGGAGAAAAATCAATCTTGATCACTAACAATGGGGAGTAATAAGTTCAAACGTGCAATTACTCTGTTCAACGATACAAAGCTATCGCAAAAACTCATCCAAATCGAAACAAAGTTATCACCGAAACAAATGATCCATGTAAGGAGTACCTTAATAGCCGCAAAGACGGCTTGTTTACAAAATCAGTCAACATTTAAGAGACCATAGAAATAACTGTACATTGTTTGTACAATATAATCATTGCAAAATCATTATTATTTGTGTCAGAATATTTCTCATTGATTTAATGGATAAATCTGAACGTCAAATCAAATTTCAAGAACTTTTTCAACCCACCAAATAAGGAACAACATATTTTATTTCCATTTTTGTTTATCCACAAATTTTAAATCCAACAAAATAAAAATTCATTTTTTTTTACCAAAATTGACGAAATTAAATAATTCACAAAAATCACAGATTTTATAGTAAAACAGGCCCCTAGGAAACAATGTACTATTATGGTGCCGCAATAGTCCACTTAAACAATTGCAAAATCAGTTTGTGAAGACAATACAAGATATCGTATGACCGAGGGTCTCACCAGGGGACAATACCTAGGTGATACCATCAGAATACAACAACAGTCACCATTGTCTAATGCTGGAGACAACGTCTAATCAATGTCAGTACCTCATAATTAATACATAGTCACTAATTATGAATTTAATGACTTTCGTTAATACCAGCATATTGGGTGTACATGAACTGTAAAATGTCATGATTAGAAAATTTTCCATCAAAGAAAGTTTGTAAGGCCGGGATAATTTATTCCTAGACTGCATTGGACAACATAATAGTTTTATAGAATAATGTAATTGCCAAAAATAATTGAATGAAATGGATAGTACTTATTCTGGGCTAAATCATTGAGGTTGTCTTGTATAAACTGGCCAAATAATAAAATACCTACTTTTTTGAAAACCTTTTGTATGTAGATTTTTACATGTGATCTTAGCCAAAAAGTATGTTTCATACCATGCTGTATGCCCTCACTGTATTCAATCACCTGGCTACCTGGAATGGAGTTTTAAACTTGGTAAATGTGAGTATTGACGAAGTCCAACTGTTTCCATCATTTCTAGCCATAAATCATTGAATTCCCATCAGTTCACATCATGGATCACGAGGCAAACAGAATCAATTACTTACAGTATCAATAATTGAAAATCACCATAAATTGAGGATTGATAAAACCCATGACTGGTAAGTAATGAGTTATTGCCCGAACAGTAATTGATCAACTCACTGGCATCCAATATTTAAAATTGAGAAAATCTATCGCAATAGACCTATAAATGTTTACAGTTATTATCACTTGAATATTCATATCTGGACAATAGAGTTTTGGTCATTTGTGTTTGCATATGAATACAAAACCAGTCAAACTAGACCAGGTTTGTTTGTACCTACATGCAAATTAAGGGGAAACCACCTTGCACTGAGTTCCGGATATAGCTTGACCAGATTTAGTAGGCACTCATTAAACTTCGGAAGCGTGTATTATTTTCCGTAAGCGTAGTCGGTACTTATCGGAAATATTTGTTTATTTTTGCACCGACTTTGTCCGAAATATGCACGGAGTATGTCCGGAATGCCTACTAAATCTGGTCAAGTTATATCAACTATTATCCTGTTTTATGGAACTGAATAAATATAATTATATTTGGCCTAAAATGCAGATTTGTTTCTGATTCCCAACCTCATTCAAACATACTGGAAACCAAGTAAATATTTTTCTTTGCTTAACTTGTACAGAACTACATATTGAAAAACCTTTTTGGGAATAAAATATTCTTCCCTTAAATTCCGACCTTATCTGCCCCAGGTTTTAATTACACTTGAAATCAGAAAGAATCAATAATAAAATTTATTCTGGCTTTAGAATTCTTTGTAACTTTAAGTTTTCAACTCGTTTTTTGGGGGGTTAATATTCTGGAGAATCTGTAATTCACATTAAAATAATGTCACTATATCATCCAAGTAATAAGTGTCCCTATAGAAACGTTATTGGAATGGACAAAATGGCTTCTGTCACAGAGCAAAGTTTCCTTCTCTCTCTTGAATTGTTAAATGATTGAAAAATGAGTATCTGACATGAATAATTTCAATTTACCAGTAAAGCAGTCCATTTCACAAATCAATTAAGGCCTTGAAATGGATACATCCCTTTAATACACAATGCCAATATTGCAGAATCATTAAATCCAAGGGGACCAACTGCCTTCAATTGAACTTATTGAAACGTCGGTTTAAATATAAGAAAGAAAAACAAACACGTTGTCCAGTTGTTAGTTCCACATATTAATTTTTTGTATTCAATTGAACTATTCACAAACAGACTATAAACCAATGCCATAGATTGAACCAGAAACTTCTCATTTTATAAAGCAAAGAACAAATACTGCAATAACACACAGACCTAATATGACAAAACATTACCATGCTGCATGAGACAGGAGTCTCGTCTATATACCTAAAGTCACATAAAGTCATGACAATATTACTGAATATTGCAGGATAATGTGGTGTCAGGGGAAACATAAATCACAGAATGTCACTTGATGAACTACCAGTTATAAAATCAGCCATAGTGCAGAATACAGCCAGACACACACAGCTAGAATACAACCATAGTGCAGAATACAGCCAGACACACACAGCTAGAATACAACCATAGTGCAGAATACAGCCAGATACACACAGCTAGAATACAACCATAGTGCAGAATACAGCCAGATACACACAGCTAGAATACAACCATAGTGCAGAATACAGCCAGACACACACAGCTAGAATACAACCATAGTGCAGAATACAGCAAGATACACACAGCTAGAATACAACCATAGTGCTGAATACAGCCAGACACACACAGCTAGAATACAACCATAGTGCAGAATACAGCCAGATACACACAGCTAGAATACAACCATAGTGCAGTATACAGCCAGATACACACAGCTAGAATACAACCATAGTGCAGAATACAGCCAGATACACACAGCTAGAATACAACCATAGTGCAGTATACAGCCAGACACACACAGCTAGAATACAACCATAGTGCAGAATACAGCCAGATACACACAGCTAGAATACAACCATAGTGCAGTATACAGCCAGACACACACAGCTAGAATACAACCATAGTGCAGAATACAGCCAGATACACACAGCTAGAATACAACCATAGTGCAGAATACAGCCAGATACACACAGCTAGAATACAACCATAGTGCAGAATACAGCCAGACACACACAGCTAGAATACAACCATAGTGCAGTATACAGCCAGACACACACAGCTAGAATACAACCATAGTGCAGAATACAGCCAGACACACACAGCTAGAATACAACCATAGTGCAGAATACAGCCAGACACACACAGCTAGAATACAACCATAGTGCAGAATACAGCCAGACACACACAGCTAGAATACAACCATAGTGCAGTATACAGCCAGATACACACAGCTAGAATACAACCATAGTGCAGAATACAGCCAGACACACACAGCTAGAATACAACCATAGTGCTGAATACAGCCAGATACACACAGCTAGAATACAACCATAGTGCAGTATACAGCCAGATACACACAGCTAGAATACAACCATAGTGCAGAATACAGCCAGACACACACAGCTAGAATACAACCATAGTGCAGTATACAGCCAGATACACACAGCTAGAATACAACCATAGTGCAGAATACAGCCAGATACACACAGCTAGAATACAGAATATCAGCCAGCCAGCCAGATACATGAAATATTTTCAGAGTGGTGATAAAAATATCATCTGTAAAAATATTGGAACTAGTAATGATATAAAAATAGTATCATTTCAATGCTTCAAAATTTAATACTGTCAGTTGCGTGTGAAAGAGCGAAATCTGATGTTGGTTTAACCCGACTCTAATGGCTCATGACATAGGATGGGACTGGAAACTTAATTTCTAGTTTCATTTCAAGTGCTCGTCTCTCTCCAGAGCATTGACTGACAAACTGGTGACAAAATCTATGTACAAAATTACTGTGGAGTGAAATACATAGTTCAAAGATTACAACCGATAACATCATGATGCGCGCTACACCAAGCCTTGAAGCTGACCAAGGACAGGGATGTGGCAATTACCTTCAGCGACTTACAGCTGTCATTGATAGAATTGGTATAGCACAAGGATTCCTTGTATCACATAAACTTTCTGGCTTTTCCCTCGGCCAATTATACAGGGATGAAACAGAATGGCAACACTGGAAGACTATCGCAGTCAAAAGTCAGAATGGCCACGCTGGAAGACTATCTCAGTCAAAAGTCAGAATGGCCACGCTGGAAGACTATCTCAGTCAAAAGTCAGAATGGCCACGCTGGAAGACTATCTCAGTCAAAAGTCAGAATGGCCACGCTGGAAGACTATCTCAGTCAAAAGTCAGAATGGCCACGCTGGAAGACTATCTCAGTCAAAAGTCAGAATGGCCACGCTGGAAGACTATCTCAGTCAAAAGTCAGAATGGCCACGCTGGAAGACTATCTCAGTCAAAAGTCAGAATGGCCACGCTGGAAGACTATCTCAGTCAAAAGTCAGAATGGCCACGCTGGAAGACTATCTCAGTCAAAAGTCAGAATGGCCACGCTGGAAGACTATCTCAGTCAAAAGTCAGAATGGCCACGCTGGAAGACTATCTCAGTCAAAAGTCAGAATGGCCACGCTGGAAGACTATCTCAGTCAAAAGTCAGAATGGCCACGCTGGAAGACTATCTCAGTCAAAAGTCAGAATGGCCACGCTGGAAGACTATCTCAGTCAAAAGTCAGAATGGCCACGCTGGAAGACTATCTCAGTCAAAAGTCAGAATGGCCACGCTGGAAGACTATCTCAGTCAAAAGTCAGAATGGCCACGCTGGAAGACTATCTCAGTCAAAAGTCAGAATGGCCACGCTGGAAGACTATCTCAGTCAAAAGTCAGAATGGCCACGCTGGAAGACTATCTCAGTCAAAAGTCAGAATGGCCACGCTGGAAGACTATCTCAGTCAAAAGTCAGAATGGCCACGCTGGAAGACTATCTCAGTCAAAAGTCAGAATGGCCACGCTGGAAGACTATTTCAGTCAAAAGTCAGAATGGCCACACTGGAAGACTATCTCAGTCAAAAGTAAAAAAATCCAATATCAGGAAAAAACTCCAGCACTGGTCTCAAAAGATGTATTTTTATCAGATCTCATACACCATAAAACAAAATAATCTGATTAGCTGAGGAAGAAACTTTGCTAATGTTTGTAGATGAAAGCTGTCAGATCTTATTAAGAAGTTCAAAAGTTATCGCAAAGGGAGGTAATTAGATTAAAGGGAGGTAATCAGATTCGGGAGATTATCATCACTATTTGCTTACATTTTCTCCCAGTGGGGAAGAGAGAACATCTCATTAACTCTATGGTGGTCAATGTTTTCATGTTTGAGCTATCAAAGTTAGTCTACTATCTTCTATCTACATTGTACATATGAATTATAATCAACAACTTCCAGCTCTCTCTGTGCTGCCTGGAATGAGTAAAAGCAATGATGTAGGTCTCTACAGTTAATCCTCAATAAATAAGACACAAGGGGAACGACCCCCTTTAAAACTTAAAATGCTGAGCAGGGTCTCATTAAATCAAAGCACTGAAAGTACTGATGTGTGGCGTACTGATGCCATTATAACCAAATAAATAAAGGCTGGCTCAACATGCTGTGTCAGAGTTCTGATAAGCACAGACTCACTCGAATGTTTGTGCTGCTCTCAAGACACCAAGCGTCGGTATCAAGATGAGTGACTGGGTAGTCTCCATACAACTGAATACACTGGGAATTAAAACACAACGAACAAGATAGCCATCCCCCTGCTATAGAAACAGGACTAGGTAGAAATATATTAGGAAAAGTAAATAAAGGGAGGTAATTAATAAGATAGAACCATATATCATGACTTCTTTTGGTTGAATGAAATAATTCAAGAATGGAACCAGATAGAATTATGTTTTCATGTCACAACACTTCTCCTAGATGCCATATACATATATATTTAAAGTCGATCAATTGAATCAAGGTGGACAAGTGGTCCAGTGGTAAGGGCTATTGACTACTGATATGACTACTGGTACTCCCGCCGGATCAAGAGCAGAAATGTTTTTGGAGTAACATAACTAAACTTACGAACAGACTTTCGGACCATACTCAGCATAAATGAAAAGTTACCACCCTATTGACAAATTTCAATCATAACCATGTGTTTGTTATTACTTGTATCATCAAACAGAGCTCATAAATTGATTACCAGGGAGCTTACATAAATAAATATTTATGGCAAGATAAATACTTTTATGCAAGTACCGTTTTCAGAATTTGTATACGTCCCAGTACGGGACCGGTTTTAGCAATATAATATACGTCCCGGTACGGTACGGTTTTTAGCACTATATTTTTTCTTCACGACTAGTCTTTTTCTATTCTGGTTCCAGGCATCCAATCTGTTCAGCGTAGCATCAAGGGGAGGGAACTCCAGAATAGTCTTTTTCACGCATGAAATATACTGCGAAGAAAAACATTTTAAAACGCATTTATTGTTGAAATTTGTAATTAACGCTTTGGAACTACTATACGTAGAACTAGTTCAGCTTCCCGCCACCAGTGAAAACATGTTGTTTCTATTTATAGCATCATTGTTTGTAAACAACATAATTAGGTCATAGTTAATCGGGTTTCCCGTTGTAATCCGTACTCAATATTACTGTGCTATAAATAGAACATGGAACACGTTCAGGTCATAGTCTATAACGTTCAGTGGCGGAGTGATTTTAATTAAAACCATGGGATTACTTTATCTGCCTTGACAGTTAACAGGCCTTTGGTAGTAGGAATATAGTCCATGCGGAATGATTTGCCATAAATATCCTCTAAAAATAAAATCTGATATAATTTTTGTCTTAATATTTATAAATGTTGGTAATGTAAACAAATCGGGTTTAATGATAAGTGTAACCTATGTAGCATGCTTGTAATATTGTTCAAATCATAGAACTATTTATTTGCGTAGGCCTAAATGCGTTAACTTGGTAGTAAGCCAAGTAAAATAATTATGAAGATCAGTTTTAAGGGACACAGGTCTGCCTAAAACTGGTTTGCTTCTTGAGGTCTTACTGTATAATACTATCTAAGTTCAAAGAGTTTTACTTTATTGAACCATTTGTTATTGTATTTAGTCTCTGTTGAAAAATGTGAGAAAAAGAAAACACCATTAAAAGCTATCATATTTCCCTCAGAGATGATGAATGAGTCACTTTATGAAGAATATGTTGAATATTAGTGGTTATCAGAACTTGCTGAGAACTCACACAGGGGCCAGGCAGTAATGGATGAGTGAGGTAGGTGCTAATGCTATCTGACCTCAAGGGACTGTAGGGGTCACAGTAACTGACATGGGAAACTGACAGGAATAATTTATATCAATACTGCTATAGTACACGCTTTCAATAAACGAAATCTGTATTCATACAGGGTACATCAAATAGAACACAGTCAGACAACAATCTTCCATTTCGGTCAAAGTGGTAGACCAGCTTTCAATAAACAAGTATGGACAGTGCTTGGGGAGATCTTAATTCATACTAGATACATCAAACAGTACACAGACAAAATTCTTCCATTTGGGCAAACAAAAACATAATCAATGTATATGAACAGTATATAAATATATAATATACAGTATTTACATTCCTGTTAGCAAGACCAGACAAAAAGGACTAGTCTTCTTAACGAAGCAAGCTTGAGCAGCAGATATTTGCAAATTGTTTTTTTTATTTGTTCTGAACCATAGCAAATATATATATCTTAATGATTTCAAAATAATTGAAACTTTTCACTTACTTATACTGACAAGGGAAACTGATAGGAACCATTTGTATCAATATATTGCTGCACAGTAAAAAAGGTATGAGAAAGTCTGACAGGGAAGGTAGCACTCAACCTAACTAGGCGCGCACAGAAATCAGAAACACCACAACACAACTTCCCTGAGCAATGCCCACACATAAGGCTGGTCTGCATTGCACTTATTAACTGACCAGTGGCCAGTCTGTATCAGGATGCCATGCCCTCAAGGTGCTCACAGATCAGATTCTGTGGTCAGCTATCAGATTCTGTATATAAACATTTTCAATAATTTATATAAACATCTTATATTTAATATAAACATATTGACCTGCCATTGTGAGCCTAGTACAAACAGTAGAAGTAAATCTATATCTTCAGCACTTAATTAATTAATCAGTGATTTGCTGATTTAGCTTAATGAAATTTTGCTGACTTAGCTGATAAAAAGATTTAGTTTACATACCAATTTAATTCTGAATCAGGTGTATTGTCTTTCCTGCGTGAAGTTTCATTCCTTTACACTTTTTTTTATTTCTGGAGGTTTGTAAAACAAGTTCTGGAAGCCTCATTTCCGATGGTGTTCATAATGGTACAGTCAGTTTTTCATGTATGGTTTCACTTGATAATTTAAAGGATCATCTTAAGCCCAATTATTAATAATGGTACCAAATGTCTCAAACCCCAAACTTTGAAACACACAAGCTTGTAAGGCAAGATTTAAACAATTCCTAAAGTATGCACCCCAATGACTTTTTTATTTTATGCCGACTCGGCCTTTTTTTATCTGATTCAAGAAAAGCAATAACCTTCTGCAGCCAATCAAGTTGAGTAGGAATTTCCAGTTAAAAGAGATATTGAACAATGGTAATTTTAGAGGAAAACTCCCAGAAGATGCAATTAAATATTTATATCTAAATTACCATATAAAGCGAAGAAACTAAATGGACAAAACAGATATCAGATTTCACAATTTGGTGAAAAAAAATAAAACCCCTTCTCCTGCAATTGTCCCCTATTCCTAGAAAAATAGTGTAGTGATCTATAGAAAAGATTATTTTATAATGGCCTTAAAGACTAGATGCAAGGTAGAGGGAGATTGGGAGATTAACGCTCCAATGGGAATTAATGACTGGAGGAAAAGTAGCCTGTCTAACATATCCTATGTTTATAAAGACAATTCCTGAATCTACTCGTTTCTCATGAAATTATTTCCCTGTGCATCCTCAAGCATAGATAATTAAGCCTAGAATGAATTCTAGCTAAAATTAAAAAAAAATTATGCTATTTGATTGATAAACTATATTATCTAGTTGGTTGCCAGACAATGACACAAGCTTAAACAGGAAGTAATGACTGGAGGCAAAGGTCGCTCAGCAAGAGGCAGCAGTCACTGCTATTGAAAGTCATCAAGTTTTAATAATCTAGAGACCTCAAACTTAATTTCCAAACTTTCATTGTCTCGACAATTTAGACCAGACAAAATCAATATATCTCGAGGTTCACAACAAAATTGACAGCTAAATGAGTTTAACGACAGTCATCAGGAATTTAGAAAAACAAAGTAATTTAATTCAAGAGCTGAAATTCTGAGAAAACACATGGAAGTGTGACCTGTCTGCCAATAATTTCTGTCTTCTTGTGAGAAAAATATTACAACACTGAAATGACAGATGTCTTAGACAAGCTAGCTGTCTCATTGTGACAGCTTTCTAATTTCTGACTACAGCTAGCTCAGTACAGTGTACTACATTACAGTAGGTATCAAACGAATTTGACTAAATTATGAATTGGAAATATTGTCTAAACAAGTCTTCGAGCATTGCCTACAAGTGCTGGACTCTCAACTTTCACATTTATCAGTCAGTATGGACTTCTCTTGTCATGGTGAATAACTAAGCAAGTCT
Organism: Spisula subtruncata; assembly: GCA_963678985.1. Classification (NCBI taxonomy): domain Eukaryota; kingdom Metazoa; phylum Mollusca; class Bivalvia; order Venerida; family Mactridae; genus Spisula; species Spisula subtruncata. The sequence goes on from OY787666.1 coordinate 8,850,690, forward strand.
CAAGTGGATACCTTTGATAGTCTTTGAGAAAATGACTCTTGACGATAAACTGGACCAGCGCACACACAGAAGCAGACGATCCCATCACAACAATAGCTCAAGTTTTTTGTCATGGAAAAGTTGAGCTAAAATATAGAATTTTGACATACTTGTGTTTCCCAAGGTGCATGCAGTTTCAGTCTAGCCTGAGTCACTGCATACGTGTTTTGTAGGCTTCTTGGTGTTCATCCCCCAAAAATATTGGCAGACAGAAACTGAGAATAAAACAGTTTATATAGATAACAACATTCTGACCAAGTGTCATGAAAATTGAATCAAAACTTCACATCTTGTGACCTAGTTTTTTTATCCCTTACAACCCAGTACTGCATTTGGTCTAGTTTTAACAGAGAACAACATTGTTTTTAATCTGCACCTCTTTTTATCGTTTTGTCTCGAGTTGAACACGCTTCACAACAACCTTTGTACAGTCACAAGTGTGTTGATGCCCTAGAGTGGGCCCTGTACTTTACCGGGGAGAGAACCAAAAAGACCAACTTTCATGAAGATTGGATAAAAATGTGACATAAAAAGTGAATACAACGTTTTTTTAAGACTTGACCTAATGACCTAGTTTTTACCCAACTAAACCCAGTTTTGACAATGGCATAGATTTAATTGAGAACAGCATTCTGACCAAGTTTCATGAAATTTGGATCGAAAGTGTTTCTAAGATTTGACCCATTGACCTAGTTTTTGACCCCATATGACCCAGTTTTAAGCTTGGTCTACATCTTATTAAGAACAACATGTTGACCAAGTTTCGTGAATATTAGATCAAAACTGCAACATATGGGGTGAACATTGCTTTTTCTAAGATTTTACTTAGTGACCTAGTTTTTGACCCTATTTTGATCTTGGCCTAGATAAGCCAAACAATCTCGACTTAGATTATCCACATCTAAATCTGCACTGGAGATAAAGGTCAGAAATTAAAAAATCTCCTAGCAGATTGCCCCACATCTAGGCCTAGATTTCATTGAAAACAACATTCTGATCAAGTTTCATGAAGATTGGATCTAAGCTTTTGTCTTTACAGTGCACACAAACGGACAAAAAGTGATCACAAAAACACACATTGTCTCGTAATAGACAATTATCATTCCATTTTATTAAAAGGGTGACGCCAGTACTGTATTTATAAACAAAATTCCATTTAGTTGTGGCATCCAGAACTAACCTTTTCGAGCTAAAAACAACTTACGCTAATTAAGAATTAGTTTGACCTCCTGTCTTCAAATACAAGACAAACCAGCAAGTTAGCCGATTTCTTCCATCGACCATGCTTTTAGCGATCATCACGTGCGCGCTGTCAGTAAATTCACGAGACCGTGAGATTTACGGTATCACGTGCATACAGACTGGTTCATCAGAGGACCATTAAGTAGCGGAAAGTGCCGAAATGTCACACAAGCAAACGGAATATCGAATTTCGAAAGCATAGTAATAAGAGGCTTACCTAATAATTACAGTTATTGGTTTTCTAACAAAATGAAGTGCTCTAAGAAGCGACCTAAATCTACATGCTTATAAATATTTAAAGGCAAAGAGGAAATGAAAAAAGTAATCTAGCGGACGTATAGATCTATATAAGGCTACTGTACTCTAGCCTGACAACTTCACAACCCATTGTGCACAGTACACGTATCATGGACATTATTCTAGTAATATGGGGAAGGCAGCTTCCTTTTCTTTTCTTTTTCTTCATGTGGATTCCCAGACTGTGATTCTGGCAGTCTTAATTGTTAGAATGCAACCTTCAGGACCCAGAAACAGGTGGAGAGCATGAGAGTCATACGTAATGCTAGATTGATATAGATCTGTATGTTTGTCATGCATGCTGTGATCAGGGTTGGTACCATCAGCTAGTAAATAAGCATTATCGGACTTTCGTTTTCCCTGTATATTTACAGTCGCAGTTAAACGTAGAGAAAATCACGCTGGAAACATTCTGAATCAAGATAAATGAAAAAAACTTGTTTTGATGTTGAAATCGTAATGTCATGTGTACATATGAAGAGTTTCTGTCGGCAATGCCGCATGATATACAAATGAGTTAAAAAACCAATTGTTGATGTGACATTGTCCATGCTCGATGTCTTCCGAATACATGTAGATAATTAAATAATGATGGTTTTGCTCAGTGGTCTGGTCACAGAAGTCCTGACATATGAAAGATCGTCTCCAATATCTCACATTGATGTGGTATTTTCGCTGCATCATGTTTATTGACTCTACATAGTCTAATAAATAAAATTGCCTGCCCTTTTGTCCCAGTACTAACGACTATTCAGAATGACAGTTGAGCACAATGTGTAGACAATACCTCGTTTCTTTCTGATGAAATTACTTGGATAGATAAAAGGTTAGAATAAATTGATGAACCATGAACTGGACAGGGAACTCGATTCGTCACATGATTGATGGACACTATAAGGTGACAACCCAATTTACTTTCTGTGAGTAAAACTACTCATCTATCATGTATTCCCTAGTTACCATAGTAACACGTGTACAATACTGGACATTCGGATCGCCTCTGATATCTTTGTCTATTTCTTTATATGTACGGAAATTACCGAGATGCCATTTTGATTGATCATGATGATGGCACACAAAACGGAAATCGAGTAAAAGAGGGCAATGATAGTGGTTCTGGTTTCTTGATTTACTCTGATAGGCCGTCAAACATTCTATTTAGAAAACCAGAGGCACGTGAGGATATTCTTTGAATATATTAGTATATCGCTGGCTTCGAATGAGACGGTCGTAACTATAGAATCACTGTCTGACAATTACTCTTTACTTTTGGTAAAACAAGCCTTGACAACTTCAGTTTGGTCAATATGACACGTTCCGATTTTCATGAAAATATGCTCTTAAGAAGCGCTTTATGATGCAGCTTTCAAATATGCTTTCATCTTATATTAAAGGTCGTAAGTAGTAGTTACGACCTTCTCATTCTAAGCCAGCCATATGTACGTATGTTTATATAGTTGTTTGCTATAGAAAGTTCCATGTGACGGACCATGAAATTATCAAGTCAAGTGACTGATATGTGGATTCGTATTTTTTCATTTTCACAAGGAATCCCGTCTTCTCATTCGCCTTTTTCGAGTATTTCAACATATCCGTTGTTTCTGCATGTTCTGGTGCATAGAACTTTACATCTGGTGGACCTCAAGCAGTTCACTCTTTGTTTATTCCCTCTGACTCTCTTGTTGCTAAGTCATACTCTGTGGATACAACGTATGTTTGACAATGGTTTGTTAAACGTGTTTTCATTGGCTTTCAGTCATTCTGTGTATACAATGTCTATTGGTCAATGGTTTGTTAAACGTGTTTTCATTGGCTTTCAGTCATTCTGTGTATACAATGTCTATTGGTCAATGGTTTGTTAAACGTGTTTTCATTGGCTTTCAGTCATTCTGTGTATACAATGTCTATTGGTCAATGGTTTGTTAAACGTGTTTTCATTGGCTTTCAGTCATTCTGTGTATACAATGTCTATTGGTCAATAGTTTGTTAAACGTGTTTTCATTGGCTTTCAGTCATTCTGTGTATACAATGTCTATTGGTCAATAGTTTGTTAAACGTGTTTTCATTGGCTTTCAGTCATTCTGTGAATACAATGTCTATTGGACAATGGTTTGTTAAACATGTTTCCGTTGGCTTACAGTAATTATGAGCACACAATGTCTATTGGTCAATGGTTTGTTAAACTTGTTTTCATTGGCTTACACTCACTCTGTGTACACAATGTATATTGGTCAATGGTTTGTTAAACTTGTTTTCATTGGCTTACACTCACTCTGTGTACACAATGTATATTGGCCAATGGTTTGTTAAACTTGTTTTCATTGGCTTACACTCACTCTGTGTACACAGTGTCTGTTTATTAAACTTGTTTTCATTGGCTAACAGTAATTATGTGCACACATTGTCTATTGGTCAATGGTTTGTTAAACATGTTTTCACTGGCTTACACTGACTCTGTGTACACAATGTCTATTGGCCAATGGTTCGTTAAACTTGTTTTCATTGGCTTACAGTAATTATGTGCACACAGTGTCTATTGGTCAATGGTTTGTTAAACTTGTTTTCATTGGCTTACACTCACTCTGTGTACACAATGTATATTGGTCAATGGTTTGTTAAACTTGTTTTCATTGGCTAACAGTAATTATGTGCACACATTGTCTATTGGTCAATGGTTTGTTAAACATGTTTTCACTGGCTTACACTCACTCTGTGTACACAATGTCTATTGGTCAATGGTTTGTTAAACATGTTTTCACTGGCTTACACTCACTCTGTGTACACAATGTCTATTGGTCAATGGTTTGTTAAACTTGTTTTCATTGGCTAACAGTAATTATGTGCACACATTGTCTATTGGTCAATGGTTTGTTAAACATGTTTTCATTGGCTTACACTCACTCTGTGTACACAATGTATATTGGTCAATGGTTTGTTAAACTTGTTTTTATTGGCTTACACTCACTCTGTGTACACAATGTATATTGGCCAATGGTTTGTTAAACTTGTTTTCATTGGCTTACACTCACTCTGTGTACACAATGTATATTGGTCAATGGTTTGTTAAACTTGTTTTCATTGGCTTACACTCACTCTGTGTACACAATGTATATTGGCCAATGGTTTGTTAAACTTGTTTTCATTGGCTTACACTCACTCTGTGTACACAGTGTCTGTTTATTAAACTTGTTTTCATTGGCTAACAGTAATTATGTGCACACATTGTCTATTGGTCAATGGTTTGTTTAACATGTTTTCACTGGCTTACACTCACTCTGTGTACACAATGTCTATTGGCCAATGGTTCGTTAAACTTGTTTTCATTGGCTTACAGTAATTATGTGCACACATTGTCTATTGGTCAATGGTTTGTTAAACATGTTTTCACTGGCTTACACTGACTCTGTGTACACAATGTCTATTGGCCAATGGTTCGTTAAACTTGTTTTCATTGGCTTACAGTAATTATGTGCACATATTGTCTATTGGTCAATGGTTTGTTAAACATGTTTTCACTGGCTTACACTCACTCTGAGTACACAATGTCTATTGGTCAATGGTTTGTTAAACTTGTTTTCATTGGCTAACAGTAATTATGTGCACACATTGTCTATTGGTCAATGGTTTGTTAAACATGTTTTCACTGGCTTACACTCACTCTGTGTACACAATGTCTATTGGTCAATGGTTTGTTAAACATGTTTTCACTGGCTTACACTCACTCTGTGTACACAATGTCTATTGGTCAATGGTTTGTTAAACTTGTTTTCATTGGCTAACAGTAATTATGTGCACACATTGTCTATTGGTCAATGGTTTGTTAAACATGTTTTCACTGGCTTACACTCACTCTGTGTACACAATGTATATTGGTCAATGGTTTGTTAAACTTGTTTTTATTGGCTTACACTCACTCTGTGTACACAATGTATATTGGCCAATGGTTTGTTAAACTTGTTTTCATTGGCTTACACTCACTCTCTGTACACAATGTATATTGGCCAATGGTTTGTTAAACTTGTTTTCATTGGCTTACACTCACTCTGTGTACACAGTGTCTGTTTATTAAACTTGTTTTCATTGGCTAACAGTAATTATGTGTACACAATGTCTATTGGCCAATGGTTCGTTAAACTTGTTTTCATTGGCTTACAGTAATTATGTGCACACATTGTCTATTGGTCAATGGTTTGTTAAACATGTTTTCACTGGCTTAAACTCACTCTGTGTACACAATGTCTATTGGTCAATGGTTTGTTAAACTTGTTTTCATTGGCTAACAGTAATTATGTGCACACATTGTCTATTGGTCAATGGTTTGTTAAACATGTTTTCATTGGCTTACACTCACTCTGTGTACACAATGTCTATTGGTCAATGGTTTGTTAAACTTGTTTTAATTGGCTAACAGTAATTATGTGCACACATTGTCTATTGGCCAATGGTTTGTTAAACATGTTTTCACTGGCTTACACTCACTCTGTGTACACAGTGTCTATTGGTCAATGGTTTGTTAAACTTGTTTTCATTGGCTTACACTCACTCTGTGTACACAATGTATATTGGCCAATGGTTTGTTAAACTTGTTTTCATTGTCTTACACTCACTCTGTGTACACAGTGTATATTGGACAATGGTTTGTTAAACATGTTTTCATTGGCTAACAGTCATTCAGTGCACACAATGTCTATTGGACAATGGTTTGTTAAACATGTTTTCATTGGCTTACAGTCAATCTGTACACACAATGTATATTAGACAATGGATTGTTAAATGTGTTTTCATTGGCTTACATCCTGCATTTTGTCGACAGGAACTTGGATTTTCGATTGTTTATTTGGCTTATGTGTGGGCATTGCTGAGTGTAGTTGTGTTGTTTCTGATTTCTGTGCTCGCTGGTTAGGTTGAGTACTACCTTAGTGTCCGATTTCCTCATACCTTTTTTACAGCCACTCTGTGTACACAATGCCTGGTTTTCATTGGATTGAGGATGAATTGCTGGACTTAGTCTATGTATAAGCATAAGCCATCACTAACAGTGGAGTTCAGTGCAATCAACAGCATGATCACACCCTACAAATATTTTGCCCAATCTTAAATGACCATCCATAAGTCATATCATAAACCTTGAAATGAAATACCCAAATGATTAATTTAGTAGTGAAAACCTCAAATGATGAGGTAAGAGGCAAGCAGCTGAAATAACAGTACCAATATGTTTCAACATCACCACTGTATTACGCAGTATCAGTGTTTGTCAGGTTTAACAGCTACCAAATGAAATATCAGATGTTTTTTCACTCTTCCATCCCTCTAAGCATTCGCACTTGGCATTAATTTTGTTTTAGCAACCTGTTAAAATCGGCAGTCAGGCAAACTCGTTGGGTTAGACTGACTTTGAGATATTAACCAACATGTAGCACTAACATGTGTTTCAGATTTACAAATTTCCAGATTCTGTGGGAATTACAGAATTGTAGGGAGGGTTGGCCCGCAAAAAATGTGTATTTCTGTCAATAAGCACTGAGAAAAGTATGTACAATTCTTGGGAACGTGCAGTAAACGACAGCAAACAGGATGTACATTAATTGAAATGCTGCACCAAATGTTTTTTTCTGAAGTATTTTGTGAATGAGACATTTATAGTAACAAGTCAAGGCTAAACATGTGTTTAAATAGCAGAATAATTAACATTGTGACTAGGACCCTTATCAATGAAACTCTGGTTTATCATCCTGTCTTCTTTAGAAAGGGGACATAGCTTGTTTTAATTCAAAACATGGTCTTTGTGATGTTGATTCTAATAGATTTCCTTTTAGTTGATGCTTTTGAGAATAAATTAAAAGAAGTTTGTGCAACATGAAAACATAAAATTATGCGGCTGGTGTGGACAGTAAACTTTGGCCCTGTCTGATTCTCTTGTCTTGTCACAGTTTGTCTCTAAGTAGTCCAGCAATAATGTCCAAAAACATTACTTTTTGGAGAAAGTACCTAACTTGACACAACTGCTCCTTGGGGAATACCATACATGAATAGACATGTCCATGTATTGAAATTAAGAATACCATGTCCATTGTCCATTTACTGTGTTAAGAAAACAATGCATTTTCTATCGTTAAGAGAAGTTTGCGTGACAAAAAGCCCTGCTTATAAATCGTGAATTGATTATACATGTCATATTGCATGACCTGTGATTGGCTGAATAACATTATTCTATTCTATACTTGCAAAAATGTTGATGCACTTGTCATATAAGAGGTCGTCTGTACTTAAAGTTGATTATCCCCCCCTCCTGCAGTACTGTAGGAACAGTTGCTTCAACAAGAATTTTTCATTGCATAGTAAATAAAAGAACAAAGGGCCATACGTTTATGCAAATCTGTATTTTAAAGTTGTTTGTGAGTAAACGTTTGAAGAAAATTCCGGCACAAAATGTAGAAGTTGAGTTCACAAGAATCTGGATTGGCAGACAAGCTGAAAATATTAGTATACCCCTACGACTTACTTACGTTTCATGTTGACCCGCAGAATCTAGAACTTTCAATATGAAGGTATGAGAATTCTTAGCCATTGAAAAATACTAAAGGGGAGATAATTCAATATGGAAGACAGATAGACTAGGTTCTTCGTCACTGCTCTTCTACAACTTGTGATCTATTTATAATTCAAGTTTCAAGTCAATGTCTTAAATAGTTTTCAAGATATGCTCTGGACAAAATTTGTGACAGATGGACGGAACGAGACGATAACCATATCCGCTGCCATAACTTTTCGGCCGGGATAATAAACTTCTATCATTGCAAAGGCCATGCATTTTTCCATTGATATTCAAAGTATCATCAAAACGACACCAACAGAACACACAGTTTAGCGAGATCATCTAAAATTGCCTACCGGGTATTTTGATTTGACCACTGGCGTTATCGATTAATTGACTGCTACCTGACCTCAACAACTGTAAGATTTGGGACAGGGAACCAGACTACGTGGCTACGGGCAGAAAATCAACAAACAAATCATCTACATACAGAGACATGTATTTTTATAACCATCGTCATGACAATAACAAAGGTGTGTGGGTACAGTATAAAATCTATACCTAAAACTTTGTAATGTAAAATAATAGAATGATGCAGAGATGAAATAAGTAATAGTCTATATACATTGTACATGATATGATTCACAGGTGAGAGTATTCCGATTTAGGCCTTTGTTTATAACCGGGGTGTCAACAGAGCCAAAATTCAAAATCAGGAAAATCAGATGTTGATTGTTGGGCTAATATAGGCGAAGCCTGTTGCCCAATCCTATTTCTTTGGATATAAAATAAATATGAAATTATAAAAAAAAATATTGTTTCCATAGTTAACTCAATTTTATAAAGAAATTCCTTCAAAACAGACTAAATTGACCATAACTTTACCATTTCTCTCGATATTTTCTTCTTATCACTTTTATTTTGGTCAGGAATTGTTGCTCTTTCTGGATGTGTAAATCCTGAATTCCAGATTAATCAGGAAAATTGACACTCCTGACTATAACATTAAAACGACCTAAATCCAAATACATTCAACTGTGGTAAGAATGATATATGGAAGAATATCCCCCCCTCCTCCACTGCCAGGTTATAACAGTATTTAGGCTGAAGACATGGTTAGCAGTACTTAATAATTCTAGGGTGACAAATATGGAAGTTAGCACACACAATTGATTTAAGATAGAAACACAGAAATGAGATATAAAAGAAGGCATAAATTAATATCATAAAGTTGTTACGATATTAACACTTTGCTGGCTTAGAATGAGAAGGCCATCAGTAGAAAATCAATAATTTGAGAAAAGAAGAAAAAACTGTCTCTTTACTTTAAGCTGTTTAAACTTCAGTTTGGTCAATATGATAAGTTCCGATTTTAATGAAAATAGGTTCATAAGAAGCGCCTTCAGATGCTAAATTTAAATATGTATCAGTCTTATAAGACAACCTAGTAAGAACTACTTACCACCTTCTCATTTAAGCCAGCTATTTGATCACAAAGAAAGACTGAATAAAGAAATAGCGGAAGATTAAAGTGTATAGAGCTATATTTTAACAGATATTCAATGTCAAAATAATTACTTGCATCGTTTTTAGTATGATACTAGACTACCTTTATTGCAAATTAAAACTTTGGATGGGTACTGTGTACTTTGATTCAATCGTCGAAAAATAGACGATTCTTATAGTTTCACAGGGTCTTCTAGAACACTTCCGTATGGAAATGGACAGTTCGCATGTCCAATAAATCACAGAGAGAGTTTCTGTTAAAACTGAAGCGAAAAATGATCTAATGGATATGAAAGCATAATCGTTTTTCGGTTTTTGAAACTTTTTTTAAAAAAATGTTCCGATATAGCTCTATACACTTTTAACAAATACAAGAATATTTGAAACACACTAAGGGAGACAACTCCAGATATATATACAAAAGTACCGTTATTGATGTTGTACAAGTTACTTCCCCTTTACAATAGAATTCTAACAACAAAGAGGAAAAATTACTACGCTTATATTACTCTTATAACTTATTAATCACATGAATATCTACAAAGATGATTGTTATTTAAACGCCTGAAATGAAAGATTTAAACAACAAAATACTTGAATACCCTTAATTTATACTAAAGTTGTAAAGACAAAACTATATACTGTAAAATCATTTAATTTCGTTGGTTTTGGTAAAAAAGACAATTTCGTTGGCACTTGAATTCGTGGATTGTGAATTTCAGGTAACAAAACAAGGGTCAAAATCTATGTTCGTTGGGATTAAAGTTCGTGGTTGAAGTGAACCACGAAATTTAATACCCCACGAAAATTAATGATTTTACAGTATATGTGTGAAAGAGTGATCAAATTGTTGTACAGTATTATACTATAACTTCCTTAATAGTATGAAAACCAAGCAGGGCTTGACACTAACTATTTTTGGTCACTGGTCCCCCAGCAAAGAAAAGTAAAATTTGCAAATAAAACAGTTACTGGTCCTTCAAGATTTTCACTGGTCCTTCTTGATTTTCACTGGCCTCGGACCAGGGGACCAGTGTTAGTGTCGAGCCCTGCCAAGTCTAATAATAATCCTCACACAGTCTGCATTATTATCCATGTAAATGTATAGGGCTGTTCCATGATTAAATTTCTGGTATATCTAGGTTAGACATACTACTTTTGGCTGTTGAATGACCTCATACGGCCTTCGTGATTACTTCCTACGCAAATGAACTTCAAACTGTGATATATTGGCTGGTACCAGTATATCACGGAAAACTAAGATTTTACGAATTCAAGATGACAGCATTAATGGTTAAAATGTGAAACTGAACCATGATAACACCAAATATGGAACAAACAATTAGTTGATAGCGACATGTATGGAAGAAAGGTTTATTGCATGAATCAAAATGTCCCTGAAATCACATAATCATAGAATAAGAAGTCTCCTACATACATGAACACAGTACTGGTGGCTCCACAGATATAAGTATACCATATATATACATAAAACATACTTTAAGGATATTCCTTTATCCACCCTTTAAATCCTGACATTTCTAAAAAGCCTAATTTTGAATCCCCAACTGTCGAAGGGGCTGAAACCAAACGGGTCATTTAAATACATTTGGACTGATTTCTACCTTTTAACCTTTATGAATAAATTATGTATGATCTAAGAGTAATTTATGTGTTTTTGGTTGATAGTTCAGTGTGAATTCAAGCGTACCAATCAATCCCTTGACATTAAAACGCTTGATGTATTTCAACTTCTCCAAACACAATATCATTAGCCTTGAAGATTCAACAATGAATCTTCTTCGTAGGATAAAATATGAGTGACCACCTTGAAATTTGACATCTGAATATTCCTAAAATCCACATTTTGATCCTCTGTCAGGTAAGGCAGACCAATAGCCACAAGGAGGTACTTGCAGTGTTAAAAATTTGAGAAAATTACCAAAATATACACGCTTAAACAGACCCTAGAAATAATTTGCCTCTGTGCTTTTTAGATTCAAGAAACAGCCCTGTAAGGTATTCAGGCTTATAGTGAAGTCCAATGAAATATGACTAATATGACCCCTTGAGAACAGCCCCAAGTAAAACCCTTGTTTAATGTACAATAGGGGCTCCCTACTCTCATCTTTATCTTTCTATAAATAACATTTATAATCATGCTCCTCACCTCCATATGTCACTGATTTAGAATGAGAAGGTTGTAAGTACAAAATCCAATTTTGAGAAAACAAGAAAAAAATGTCGGAAATTAACTCTTTACTTAAAGAAAAAGTAGCTTTTACAACTTCATTTTAGTCAACATGTCAAGTTCCAGTTTTCATGAAAATATGCTCACCAGAAGCGCCTTACGATGTTGATTTCGAATATTTATCAGTCTTATAAGGTCGTTAGAAGTAGTTATGACCTTCTCATTGTAAGCCAGAGATCTATCTTGTACTAAAATTCTAACATTAACACAGTTTGAGAACATGATGTCGTAACAGTAGTCAAATTGTCAAACTCAATTTTTACCACAAAAATGATTAACTCAAATTCGCAAGAAGGTCAGAATAAATAAATTACAAGTTTATTGCCCTGTCATCCTTACCTCCTTTAAATGCTACCCAACTGTTTTGAATATTTTTTATAAAAGATTGTTAACAAGTTTCGAAACTATCAAAAGAATTTGGTATGAATAAAAGTTACTTTTTTGGGAAAATATTTTGTACCTTCCCAACTTTAAACAAATTCTGTCAGGATGATAAACAAGTAATATATTTCTATTAAAAATCTAAGATATGATCTCACTATCTGTCTGAATCACCACACACACGGTGTCCAAGTTAAGGACAGCCCTCTCATGTCGCTCAACTCATACACTGGTAGACAACTGACATCCAATTCCCTTGGCTCATAACACTGGTTGATGTCCAAATAAAGGGACATCCCCTAAACTTCATACAGTGCTGGATACATCACTTTCACAAAATCCCTTTCCCGAACATTGACACACAGGTTAACTTGTAGGTACATCCACATGAAGGAAGTATGAGAAATGCGAAATACACGAGTGATCCATGAGCCAGTAGCTGCCATTACACCGTCGTACGGATCTGTGTGATAAATCTTTTTATATATCTACATTAAAACCTCCATCACTATCAAAGACCCTGTGTTATAATCAAGTCTTCCATGTCTTTTTCTTCAATCTTTAAAGTCTGAAAGCATAAACAAAGAAATACTATGAGGCTGCTTTCCTTCAAACATCTGATACTGTAAAATCATTTAATTTCTGGTTTTGGTAAAAAAGACAATTTCGTTGGGACTTGAATTTGTGGATTTTGCATTTCAGGAAATAAAACAAGGGTCAAAATTAATATTCGTTGAGATTAAAGTTCGAAGTTGAGGTACCCCACGAAATCCACTAAATTTAACCCCCCACGCGAATTAATGATTTTACAGTAACTTAATAAGATCTTCCACACTTCTGAAAATAAGATATGTCAGTTCCGAAGCCTTTAGAACACATCCCTACACCTAAGCTTTGTCTCATACATTGTTCATTCATTAAAATACAGCTTATGAAACCTTCAAATGATGACTCCTTGGTCATTCTTAGTATTTGTTGCATGAAAGTTAATTTATCAATAGTTTCACTGATGCTGATAAAATGGGTTTACATAGAATAAGACAAATGCCCAAAAAGAATGACTCCATGATAGCTTGTAGATGTAATAACATATCATCTAGACGTACCTTTTCATTAGCTAAATGTAGAAGGCACACAAATGCTATAGGCACACTGAGATTTCTAGCTGTCTGACCCGACACTTTTTCTGGTAAATCTGACAACAGTTTCTGGAAGGTGAGAAGTCCCTCCATTTCTTTACTGGTACCCCGGCTCGGATTCACCGCTGGTTCCAGGTTCCATGCTCGCTGAATTATTAGCATTACCTTCTTCTGATGTGGAGGGCTAAAAATACATTATATTTTATCTAACTTGTTCAATAAAATTGATCTATTACTTGTCAGAGCCTAACATTTTGTAATTCTTTTAATCAGCTTGTTTAATAACTAAATTCAATATGTCAAGACACTGATGTAAACTGCTGGGAATCTTTAAAAGTCATGAACGAGAGCCATAACACATGGGTTATGCTCCCGGCATAGTCAATCATGAAAAATTACAAAGGGGAATAACTCCAAAAATATATATTGCAGAGTTATGGTTCTTGTGCAATGCACTTCCCCTCAACATTCACCTTCAAATTGATATCTCCAATACTTTTTTTAAGTTATGAGCCTAACAAAGAGCAGGTGAAGGATAGACAAAGCAGCAACCATAAGCTCTCCCATCAGGAACATAAAATTCATATATATGTATTCATACCCAGCCATGAAAATTAGAAAATAGTTTTTTTCCACATGTGGAGAATTTGCAAGTTCCCAGTAGAAGGGTTAGGATATGGTCCATGAAAACTAGTTTTGGTGTATCTGCCATGTATATAATTGCACAATTGTTAATAAATGGTGTTAAGCTCAAATAAACAAAGAAGTTTATCACAAATATCTACAATTACATACCACTATATTTTCTTTCGGTGCGGATCTGAGTAAATTCCACATGGAAGATTTGAGACGTTTTACATCTAGTTTCTTGGCAGTCTTTGCATAATCTATATCAATCTTAGCCACCTGTTATAGAAATAACGAAACATAATGACAGAATATTTTTTAAAAGCTGAGTTATCTGTCAAATGCAATCACCAATTCAACCAGCTATGCTTGTAAAAGATACATAGCCCCTTGGCTGATCAATAGACAGATATGGTAAGGGTCCCAGTGACTTTGATCAACTGACCTAAAATTCAATAGGGGTCAGCTACTGCTGCTGGCTAACCCATAAGTTTGAGAACTTAAGTATTCTTGAACCGAAAACAGATTGACTGGCATGTGTATTTAGCAATAGACCCCTCTTCAAATAACTCAAACAAAGCCTGTAACTGATCATGCCCTTATCAATGATGAGGCTGGTACACATCAGGGAAAATTGAAGAAATGACAAAATCAAACACTTTGTAAAAGAAACTGGCCCTTTTATTTTTTTTATTGCTTCTTGATACAGCTCTGTGTATATTCTATCATACAGTATAACATATGAATACCTTATATGGTTGAGCAAGTAGTTTATCTGCGGACAACACCGTGCCATCAGCTGGGTTGCCTTGTGTAAAAACATCCTGAGATTGTGAGAATGGATCCTGTGAACTAGACATCACATCTGTATCATCTGTACCACCATCAACAAATGTACCAAAGTCAACCTCTCCACTGTCATTGTCATCATCAACCTAAAATACACACAATTCTCAAAATTTGAAATTCAAATATTTTTGGTACAAACGACCTCCAGCCCATATACAAAATACATACACAAAACAAACTATATGATCACAAAACAAACTTATATGATGGTCATTTTAATATCAGTTAACAAACATATGTACAGAAAGAAGTAGCAACTGTATTTTATACTGTATTTTGATGTTGATTTTCATGAGTATATAATTTTTTTTTAAATTTCAGACATTTGACGATTGAAAATATGATTATCTGACACTTTTTACATTTCATAGTAGAGGTCTTGGTAGACTAAGTTGAAGCAAGAGAAAAAGTAAGTATATTCATTATTCTGGAATGGTGGGACCACTGGATTCCAAGAATAGTTGTTAGTCTGAATTCCTGACACATATGTTACCTTCCAATGTTTGTGTTGTTGAGGTAAGTTTATGGTCGGGTCCGGTGTAATATATTGCATGTTGAAAAACACACTCCATTAAATAAACAATAATATAACTGCGTCCTCAAATTATTATGACGTCATTTAAGAGATAAAGTGACCACATTTAAATGTTATACTACACATGTGTAGTATAAGAATATAGTTACTCCTTATAAATACTAATCCGGATACCAGGAAAGTCATGTATCTATATATATATCTAACCCTATATCTATCATACTTACATCATCATTTGGACAATAGTTTTCTCTATCATTGGTATTCTCATAATCGTAGTTCTCTATAGCATCATCAACATCAGCGCTAGATTTCTGTCTCTTTATCTGTGAATACAAGCAACATAGGTTAGGTAACACATTACAAGAACAACACAGACATGCAATTCATGATGTATTTCCAATGTGTTATCAACATCTATCCATCTAGAAGTCAAGCACAAAGTCAATAAAGCTGTACACATTCGTTCATCAATGTATCTCACAACGGACATGTATGGCAAAATAAAATCTGATTTCTTTATGTCAAAGTTTTAAAGCTTTTTATACATGAAGTGTAATAACATGATTTCTTTTAAGCGAGTATACCTTTTCATTAGAGATTGGACCGAATACGAAAATCAGTATTCAAATATTAATTTTTTATAGATGTCAACATATGAATATGACGCCATCGGCTGGCAATGTGAAGAAGAAACTTTGTCTTACCAGTCTACGTTTTAACAAGAAAAGACGGAATAATTTATCAGCATCGTAGTGGTGATCCTTGGGTAAAGTTGTCTGATCCCGACTGTATTTAACTAACGTATTTCTCGTCAACGCTGTATGCTTGGATGTTTTCCATAATGACTCAAAGTCAACTTCCTGATCAAAGTCTATTCTATATATTTGTTTTTTGCCTTTAGGTTTCTGTAGTTTGGAGGCAGCCACTGAGGATTTCCAATTTTCTGTAAAATGTTCACAAATATAACACATGGTTCAATACAAAATTCTCAAAAAGACCCCAAATTTCAAGGACTTTTCAAGGTTGAATTTGTATTTTCAAGGCATGTTTTCAAACATTTACCAGATAATATTATATTGTACAAATAAATATCACTCTATAGGTAACTTAGATAAACATGCAACGTCATCTTCAAAATAAATTTCCTACACATACAGTCTTTTTGGTTTAATAAATATAGCTCCTATTTGAACTGAACTGATAAAACTTAGAGTAGAGTAGTATTCTTACTTGAAGAATGTAACATATGAATTTCTCTACTGTACAATAAAACCATCTTTAGATGTAAAGTTTGAAGAGCCTATGGCAAAGCATTCCTGTAGAGTTGTTGAACGGAAACCATTTGGTCTACTGACCGACCGAATACAAGTGCAATGTTTATAGTAAGTACATAAATCATTTCTTTACCTTTTGATAAGTTTCCAGCCCTCCAATGTGATGGTCCCGCCCAGGTCCGTAATAATGCTTTATTGAAATAAGAATAATCTGATGGCTCTGTAGATAAAACTTGCATTAATGCACCCGTGGTCCCATGTCTGAAATAACGTAAACAAACATAAGGTAAATCTTATAGCAAGTGTTTTTTTTCAACCACCAAAATTTTCTTTTTTGCTTTTGATTATAAAACAGGCAAAGTTTTTCATATCTTTTCACCAAGCAAATTTTTATCTTATCTTTTTAAATATGGGAGTGTGATCTGTGCAAAATAAATTTGAATTTTAGCTTTATTTTACTATTTGTTAATTTATTTTTTAACATTTTGACATCGTTACTAGCATTTCTGCTAGAGTGCTAATTTAAATTCAAGAACTGCAGTAGCTAAATTAGGTTTTGACAAGTTTTTCCATTTTGACATTTTCTCTGATGGTGTGTACTATATAAATACTTACGTCATATCACTGAGTACAGACTGTACTAGTTGAGCAGCTTTACCATCCCCTATACAATTATCCGCCCCCATATCCTCATCTAGATTAGTGTCAGCTACATCTGGAATAAACATATAATATTGTTACTTCATAAAGCCTGGCCATTGACATACAAGAGGGGCATGCGATGCTCTCATATCATACAACCCCATATAAATGAATAAAGGATCAATCCCATAAATTTGCCTACGGTGGGTCAGACTCGCTTGGAGTTAGAGAGTAAAGTGTTGTTTTTTTTGTAGCTGTCAAATTTCATTTCGTACCAGCCATATATCCAGGTACTAAGTAGCCTGTATCAAATTTTTTGTAAGGACCTAGCAATGTCATGGCGGATCATCAATGAATACAATTATTAATACAGTTATCTCTTATTCTCTCTGAACTCAATTTTTCACATTTTAACAACCATGGTGACATTAGAGATAAAAGTCTATACAAGAGGGTCCAAAGGGCCCTGGGTCGCTCACCTGTTTGGCCTAGTGACCTAGATTTTGGCCCAAATGACACAGTATCTAACTTGACCTAGATTTTATAGAGGTAAACATTGTGACCAAGTTTCATAAAGATAGAGTCAAAATTGTGACCTCTAGTGTGTTCACAAGATTTTTCAATGATTTGGCCTCGTGACCTAGTTTTTGACCCCAGATGACCCAATATCGAACTTGACCTAAATTTTATAATGATGATCATTGTGATCAAGTTTCATAAAGATAAGGTCAAAATTGTGACCTCTAGTGTGTTCACAAGCTTTTTCAATAATTTGGCCTTGTGACCTAGTTTTTGACTCCGGATGACCCAATATCGAACTTGACCAAAATTTTTTAGTGATGATCAGTGTGATCAAGTTTCATAAAGATTAGGCTCAAATTGTGACCTCTAGTGTGTTCACAAGCTTTTTCAATGATTTGGCCTTCAAAGGCTTGTGACCTAGTTTTTGACCCCGGATGACCCAATATCGAACTTGACGTAGATTTTATAGAGATGATCATTGTGATCAATTTTCATAAAGATTAGTCTCAAATTGTGACCTCTAGTGTGTTCACAAGCTTTTTCAATGATTTGGCCTTGTGACCTAGTTTTTGACCCCAGATGACCCAATATCGAACTTGACCTAGATTTTATAGAGATGATCATTGTGATCAATTTTCATAAAGATTAGTCACAAATTGTGACCTCAAATGTGTTCACAAGGTTTTTCAATGATTTGGCCTAGTGACCTAGTTTTTGACCCCAGATGACCCAATATCGAACTTGACCTAGATTTTACAGAGATGATCATTGTGATCAAGTTTCATAAAGATTAGGCTCAAATTGTGACCTCTAATGTGTTCACAAGGTTTTCCTTTGATTTGACCTAGTGACCTAGTTTTTGACCCCAGATGACCCAATATCGAACTTGACCTAGATTTTATGGAGATGATCATTGTGATCAAGTTTCATAAAGATTAGGCTCAAATTGTGACCTCTAATGTGTTCACAAGGTTTTCCTTTGATTTGACCTAGTGACCTAGTTTTTGACCCCAGATGACCCAATATCGAACTTGACCTAGATTTTACAGAGATGATCATTGTGATCAAGTTTCATAAAGATTAGGCTCAAATTGTGACCTCTAATGTGTTCACAAGGTTTTCCTTTGATTTGACCTAGTGACCTAGTTTTTGACCCCAGATGACCCAATATCGAACTTGACCTAGATTTTACAGAGATGATCATTGTGATCAAGTTTCATAAAGATTAGGCTCAAATTGTGACCTCTAATGTGTTCACAAGGTTTTCCTTTGATTTGACCTAGTTTTTGACCCCAGATGACCCAATATCGAACTTGACCTAGATTTTATGGAGATGATCATTGTGATCAAGTTTCATAAAGATTAGGCTCAAATTGTGACCTCTAATGTGTTCACAAGGTTTTCCTTTGATTTGACCTAGTGACCTAGTTTTTGACCCCAGATGACCCAATATCGAACTTGACCTAGATTTTACAGAGATGATCATTGTGATCAAGTTTCATAAAGATTAGGCTCAAATTGTGACCTCTAATGTGTTCACAAGGTTTTCCTTTGATTTGACCTAGTGACCTAGTTTTTGACCCCAGATGACCCAATATCTAACTTGACCTAAATTTTATGGAGATGATCATTGTGATCAAGTTTCATAATGATCAGGCTAAATTTGTGACCTCTAGTGTGTTCACAAGCAATTGTGAACGGACGGACGGACGGACGAAGAGCGATCACAAAAGCTCACCTTGTAACTTTGTGACAGGTGAGCTAAAAATCAGATTAGCCTTCAACGATATCCGACACTATAAATCAAGGGAGACAAACATTACAAGATGCAAGTAAGCATGGGTTACTGTGTTATACCTTCTATATCATCACCAAGGAAACTACCATCACCTCCACCTAACATGGACATATTATCATCATGTATAGGTTCTGGCTCGGCTTCCATATCAAATCTATGTTCCTCCTGAGATGCTGTTATACCAGCTACAGAACTCTGAAACAATCACAGCAAACACCATTCATGTATACTGTAAAATCATTAATTTTTCATGGGGGATTAAATTTCATGGATTTTGTGGTTCACCTAGAACGAATTTTAATCCCATCGAACAATAATTTTGATCCTTGTATTTATTACCTGAAATGCAAAATCCAGAAATTAACGTCCCATCAAAATGGTATTTTTTACAAAAACCACAAAATTTCGTCCAATCCAAATTGAATTATTTTACAGAAGTCTTCATCAAGCAAAATTTCATGACTCTTTCATGACAATTTTTTTTTTTTAAATTAATGAAGTATTTTTTACATCTGAGCTCTGCTGTGCAATTTTCAAAGTGAGGTTTTCAAGAATAAAGGTATTTTTTAAGAGGTTGGAAATCGCATAGCAGAGCTCATTTATTGATTTACATGGACTTTGATTGATACTCAAAATTGGTCATTACATTTTTTTTAATAATTCTGTATCGATTTTTGTTTTACAATTTCAAGTAGGAAAACTGGAAATTCAAGACAATTATTTGAAATGACAGAACTAAGTATTACATGGCACAATGAGCAAAAACAGTTTTCCATGACTTTTCTACAATTTAAATAAGGTAGACACAAATCATCTAGTTTTCGACCTGAACATCAGAGAATCTTGTTATCAATACCTGATCTGATGAATCCCAGTTCGTGAATCTGTACGTTGAAAATGCAGGACAAACTTTGAGATCTGTATTTGATGTTGTGGTAAATAAATCTGAAATTACATCAGAAATACACAGGATTTATACAGTAAAATCAGAATTACCGGAAGTTAAGTTATTACGTTAAAAATTTATCATCTTGAAATGAAGTCTTTATCAGTTTGAAAATAAGTTTTTTCTTTTTCAAAAATAAACTGAATAGATTTTCTCAAGGTTTTTCATTTATAACAACTGTTCCAAGAGAAAAGGCAATAGGCACAAAAATGAGTCCAAACACCATGAAATCGCTGACCCAATTTTTGATTGATTTCGTTCTTGTCCCCTGGACTATTTTCCAAAAAATGCCTTAAACTGTCCAAAGCATAGACCTGGCTCATTTCAATTAACCCTATATTTGTGGAGAATAGTTCAAGTCCTCTTTGTTTATTCTGGCTTAACCCTGTTTTTCAACATAATTTCAGTTATTAACTGCATTTAACCAGATTTCCTGGGCTGAATCCGAACTAGTACTTTCATACCCTTCAACAAGGAAACACCAACTTCTACATGTGGAACAAAATTGACTAAAGGATTAA
Organism: Spisula subtruncata; assembly: GCA_963678985.1. NCBI lineage: Eukaryota > Metazoa > Mollusca > Bivalvia > Venerida > Mactridae > Spisula > Spisula subtruncata. The sequence goes on from OY787666.1 coordinate 8,871,800, forward strand.
CATCAGTTCTACTGAGGCATAATGTCAAATCCTGTTCACAAGTCGCAAGTTCCTTCACCTTAACTAAGTTTCAAACATGGTCTCATTGTTGAAATTCTGATTAAGGCGCTTGAAATGACCATAACTTTTGTCAATTCTTTCATCAAGTCACTTTTATTTTGTGCAGAAAATGTTCTTCTTAATGTAGCAAATTATTCCGGAATTGCTGGATTAAAAACAGAAACATAAATACAGACAGCATACCTTTATATTCTGTTATATCGACACCTTCCTTACGCTCTTCAATCCTTGACGTATCTAAATCATTCTCTGGACTTATAAGTGTGTTAGAATCTAGAACCATACGTTGTGTGTTGTCGAATGTACGTAAATTAGACAGTAATAGACCACTGCTACCACCTTCATCAAATGCTGCTGACATCACTTTGAATAATGGGTCCACCTAAAATACAAACATTTCAAACTTTTATAGCCAACACAAGAACTCTGGACATTTCATAAATGTTTACTAACAATGTCGGGTATTTCTGCCTAAATTAGCCTAGCAAAATAAAAACGATAAATTCAAAACTTTTACAGCATTTCAGTAAATTTATAGCAGAATTTCAGCATGTTGAATTTCAAAAGATCATAACTTTTTAAATATTTGGATTTGTCATCAAATAACTTTATTTTGAGCAGAAAAGTTAATTCTTGCTATTGCATTTTAAACATTTAATTTCGTTGGTTTTGGTAAAAAAGACAATTTCGTTGGGACTTGAATTCGTGGATTTTGCATTTCAGGTAATAAAACAAGGGTCAAAATTAATGTTCATTGGGATTAAAGTTTGTGGTTGAGGTGAACCACGAAATCCAAGAAATTCAACCCCCCCACGAAAATTAATGATTTTACAGTATCTGGAATTAGGACCATGTTACATGAAGATTTCAAACCAATGCTGGAAGAAAATATCAAAGTATACCTCAAATTCCAGATCAAATTTGCTGACGTTGATGTTCTTCAGGTTTGTCTCAATAGTTTTACTCTTACGCTGAAATATACACAGATGGACATGGTTTAGTATAGTGATATTTATTTGCAGGTCGGGTCTTTGCAGATATACTCCTTAATAGAAGTCTATTACAGCTAAGTTAGACTCAGACTGTACAAAAATGTCTCCTAACTAACTATATGCAAAGTGCCTATGTCACAAACAAACAAAGCTCCTTGGTTCTTTAGAAGCCTAGTGTGTAGTATTGATACATGCAAGACTATCTAGGTAAAGAACCACTAAATGCCTCCGCGGCCAAGTGGTGATACACTCAAGTAGTCCTTAAAAAAACTTTGGTTTGCCTGTAAATGGAGATATTTGACAAATGTGGAGTTGAATGATGAAATTGAGTTTAAATGGTTGATCAACATGCATGTGATGTAGTAAAACTGTAATATTTGTATTATTCCGCTATTTTTGTCTTGATACCAAAGTGAAAGTAGACTAGGGTAAAACCCAGAACTTATAAATCCGGACATGCGTAAAAACGGATAGTTTGAAGGACAAAAACTTTCTTATAAGATACATGACCCCCTTTTTTATTGTATTATTTTGAAGCTTAAATGCCCCTCTTAAAAATGATATATGTGGTGCAGGTGGCCATGGACTAAAAAATGATGAAAATTCGGACCTACTACAGATTTACATTGAGCTTAAGAGCAATTTTATTTGGTGGTTTCTAACCTCTATGAGTTTAAAACAAGTTTATCTCTAGTTGGGTCACACGGAAAAAACTGAAATGCATTGTGAAATTTCAAGTGCTTTAGTCAAGATTCAAACCATGATTTGTTATCAAGAATGCTAAGCCGCTAACCACTCAATCACTTTTCTATCCCAGTAAAATAACTGAAATTGAATACAAAATTACAAATGGAGGCACAATGGTCAATCTCACCTTTTTCTTCTTTTTCTCCTTGGTTTTATGTTCATCATCTTCACCTTCAGGATGTTCACCGACGTCTTCATCATCTATAACATAAACACATAATATACATTTTAATTAATTCACTTATAAATCTACTACATTTTGTGATTAGTATTAAATTGAGAAAAAAATATCATTTTACCATAAGCTAAAGAACATCATTATAACTTTATTAAATGGAAGAAATGGGGTAGGTTTTTCAGGAATTTCTCATTTTAATTAATTCACTTATCTTCATTTCATGATTTGTAATCTAGACAAAATCAAACACTTAACACAAGCTTAAAAAACCTCGATTACTACATTAAATGAAAGAAATTCAGTTGTTTTTTCAACAGGAAAGGTTCTGTATCTACATGATTCATACAAAATTCTTACACCAAACTACAAGGACTTTTTAAGGCCTGCACAAACCTTGGTCTACATCATATTTGAACAGTATAAAGGGGAGCGTACCCTGTGTTTGTTTCTGTTTATCTGCCCCTCTACCGAGACCACTGAGTACTTTATATGTCTCTGCATGTATAGCATCCACTCTACCAGCATATATCTTAGCACTAGCATCTAATGTCGTACTGGCAACCTGTAATAACATACAATTAACATGCACTTAATTAATTTTTTAAATACACGAGCAAACATATGCCTGCCATATTCAGCAGAAAGCTAACTGGCAAATAAAGGCTATGCTCGACATTTAATTTTTATTAAATACAAAACAAAATTGCCAAAGCAGCCCTCTGTTAAGCAACAAACTAACAAGTTATTGTTGTTTAGAATGTATTCACTGCTAATGGTTAGGATGAGGTAACATTAAACTGGAAGTATTTATGCTGTACAAGTGTATTATCATAACTGTATATAGTGAATGTTAAGAATCTGATCACATGACAGATTGAAAGATGATCACAAGAACTTAGAAGATAATTATAGACATGTACAGTAAGAATATTTTAGCGTGATCCTCGAACTTTTATACATTTGTACATTTCAACAGCTGATATTGTGTTATGGTTAAAGGTATCCAATGCAAGGACCTTATAACACATTCATGCATAAGGGAAGGACAGGGATTTCCCTGATGCAGGTTTTCTGCGTCCCTGACGCAACTTTGTGGCTTGGGACCTTCATTTCTGCATTACTGTGCATCCTTGGGACCCCCAATAGGATCCCTCGAATAGACATTTTTATTTCAGCTAGAACATTTTTCTTTCTGCTATTTATTGCACTAAGTCTTTTGTTGCATTGAGCAAACTGCATTTGCTGTTTTATTTATTTATAAATTTGATACTCACTAATAAAGAGCTTGAAATGCATTACTGTAGAGTGAAGGGACCCCCAAAATTTCTCAAGGACTCCCTAAATATAAATTTTAAGGGTCCTGCGACCCTCGTATGAAAAATCCTAGGGAAAACCCTGAAGGATCAAGTCAATATCTTTGTACTTTAGAATTTAATGATATATAACAATTACCTGGAAGTTTTCTAATTCTTTCTTCTTCAACAATTCTGACATATAGTCAATTAAATGCAGACCAAATGCATTCTTTGCATTAATTTTCTGAAATGGAAATAGATTAAATATGACACTGCAACACATTTAAAACACACATTTGAGATGCAATAAATTCAACAAAAATAACACTCAAGATGATGAATAGTCCTGCACATCCATTTTTTCATGTGGATATGAACAAATGAGTTCCACTACGCCAACAGCGAAAAAAGTATGTTACTATAATATGTATGTCAAGATACTAAACTCTGAAAGTCTGAATTCTATCAACAGACAACTTCAAGAGCAGCAACCTATATTCTAAGTTTGAAGGGTTGTCACTCCTTATTTACATGAGCAACTTGGGAGTTATGGCAGCACTGGACCCAAATAATTAAAGATAAAATGAAGTTTCCTTATATTAATTAGTGGAAGGATTTTTATTGATACTTACATTTTCAGCAGACAGTTTTATACAGCTTGTATAATGTTCTGTGAGTTGTGCTGTTGAAAAGCCTTGAAGGGGTAGAGATTTTCTTCTGTAATATATTAAAACATTCATTCATCAATAATGATTAGGCCTATAGTCAAGATTAAATAAAAAAAATTCTCTCTTATTTTAATTAAAAAAGCAATTTAAAATAATAGAAGTTAAATTGTTTACAGATCTTTGAATTTTGAAAAGTCCTGTGATGGAAGTCCTTGTTAATTTTTAATGTCCCACTGGCAGTCATAAAAGCATAAATATGTCATTTGTTTCACCGACTTCGAGAGAATCCGGATACACTACCCTAAAGTAGGTAAGTACCCTAGCTCTAGATTGTGAATAGAATCCTTGGATCTGTAATGTGCTCAGTCAGGGGTTTTCTCCTTGTATAACAGAAGTTTACTTTAAAATCATGTAGTTTCCCCCAAAAATATCAAGTCATACCTACTATTTTGTTTATCAAAACAGGAAAATACTGATATTCTTCCAAATATTAAGAAGCTAAGGCCCCTTCCCGAAATGATCAGAAAAGCCCTGTCAGTGTATCATCTCTATGTTTGGTGGGAATCACTGGAAATGACCTAATTGCCCTAACCAAGATTCAAACCAGGGAGCTCTTAATCGAGTCGACACTTGGACAGTTGAGAACGTTACCGACATATCCACTTTTTCATTGTTGAAGTTATTTATCATTATTATTGCAGTAATACCTATCAGCCGGTGAACTAGGACTTCCCATATTCTTCCTCTGTAGGTCCATAACCCTCGACCTTCTACGCGCCTTCTTCTCCAGTTCATCATTTTGTTGCTCCATGAGTAATGTTGATTGACTATTGACACCTGGTTGAAAAACAATTGCATAAAATTTACGACAGTGATATTTACATGAAGGATTTTTTTTAATTTTGACCAACACACTAGTAGTGTATCCACTAGGCCATTTTGTTTTACTCTTTTTCAAATTTAGTGAGTTTGAGAATTGTAACTGGTAGCAAATCCCTCAGACGATGAACTTTCTATTAAACTGCTGTAATTATTTTAAGAGATCTGATATTACCTGTAAGCATATAAAAATGCTCACAAATAAAACTACAGGAATTTAAATAAAACTATGTACAGGAATTTAAATAGCTACAGGAATTCAAATAACTACAGGAATTTAAAAACATGGTATAATCTTTTTATCCTATAAACAGGCTGTCAAAAGATATTTATTAGTGAATATTTTAGACCAAGTTTGACCAGGAATGATCCGAATTAAAGCATTGGAGTACATCTAAATGAATAAATTATTCTTTATAAATACTAACTACCAGTGTACTTAAAGCTGTAGGAAAGGTGAATACTTACTTGTAACTTTGACAGATGGTGAAGATTGTGAATGATGTCTATGAGGTATGTTAGGTGTGGTGACAAGGGGGGATAATACCTCCCGTTGTCTCATGGCCGACATTGCACGCTGAAACAACAAACTGTACAAAGTAAGTAAATAATTCACCTTTAATACCTTTTTTACTCTTTTATCAACTCACTGTGCTGATGTGAACCTGCACATTTATAATACTCACAAGGGGGTGATGCAGTATATAGAGATAGAAAGATAATGTAATAGTAAACTGAAGGGTTTCAAGCTAGTCTCCCAATCTTAGAGACTCAAATACATCACTTGGACAAACACTGCTCCCAAACATACATGATTGTGCATCAGGTTTGGGGCTTGAAACACACAACCTATCTAGGGCTCTAGGCATCTACATTTGTGCTCTAACAACTGAGCTTACACTTACCAGGGCTTTTTTCACTATACAGTGGAACTTGGTTATAACGAAATCCTCGGGACCTTGAGAATTGCTACGCTATATCCGATTTTCGCTATATCAGTACAACGAAACTTCGTTATAGCCTGACGTGGAACAAAGTTATGTTGTACTAAACACAAACATACATGAGGTTGAACAGTATTTTAATATGAAATATAATATATCGCTTAAGACAGTGTGTACATGTAATATTATGATGATTAACAGTATATGTTACATGTAGCACATTATTATGATTAAGTTTCAACAGAAACTAGTGTATCTAGTTTTTTACGTTAAAATAATCTCTGATTTTTACTTGCTTTGATCCAAGTGAGTGTGTTTTTTCTGTTCCACGACATTGAGCGATGAGAAAACGTGTCCTTCTATATCGTCGCACCCTTCAAGAAAGATCCATTTGGATATCTTGCAGAATTTCAAATTTAGTTTCATATGAAATCGTTTTTCGTTTTTTTTCCATTTTGTGACAATCCTGTTAACTCCTAATTACATGTACACCAAAGGGAATGCATTACACACACAATAATGATATATTGTAGAGTAATTATGATCCCCATCGTGTAAGTTTTAATATATTCAGGAGTTTATCATATCATTAAAGGGTAATGTGAGTTGATTTGTAATTTAAGTTCATTATATTGTGAAAGCTGGGTTACTGTGATGAATAAATGTAACGGTTATGTAAAGGATTATACTAATAGATAAGTTATATCGCAAATGTGAATGCCAGTGGCGCAAACACTTAACACCTTATTAAGATGGTTTGCACAAACATATCGCTCGGTTACACCTAGTCACATTTTAATTGTCTTTGTTATAACCGATTATGAATGCACACAAAATACATTATCGGGACCTAGAAATCATTACGCTTTAACCGATTTTTCATTATATCCGATTACGTTATAAGCGAGTGGTGTTACAGTTAAATAAAGAAGGGACTCGGTCGGGGATTTTTATTTGTTACGCTATAACCGAGTTTTCGTTATAAGCGAGTTCGCTATAAGTGAGTTCCACTGTACAACAGAGGCCGAAATAAGGCTACTTCACAATTGGATGGAGGGTGTTTCACAATTACAAAATGCCAGTTTCACAAACCACAAAAATGCCACTTTCACAAATGAAACCTGGCTTGCCCAGACTCAAAATTTTCTACAATTTAAAATTGACAAAACCAGAGTAGCTTAAACATTAAATAATGAAATATATCAAGCCTTTAGTGATTGTCTTTACAAAATAAAGTAAAATATTAGTTGTAAACTGCTGTTCACAAATTTATTAAAGTCAATATAGTGTTTCCTCTTTCACAATTCAAAAGCAAAACTACGCTTGAATTTCACAATTTGAAGAAAAATCGCGCTTAAGTTTCACAAATCTAACAGGCTAGGGCTTCTTCGAAGTTTTGGCAAAATAGCCCTGCTTACAGTTTGACTATTTTACCCTACCTCAAAACAGTTTTGTCACTAACAACCTTTGAGGCTCATCAGCTGTCACAAACACAGTATAAAGACTTTTTAGAGTTTATTAAGCTGCCACCTGTCGTAAGCTGAAGTGTTATAAAATAGGAAGTGGCTAGAGATACGGGTGAAAGGGCAGTGGGGATATAGGGGTCTTGCTGACTGGCGGAAATTTGACAACCTTATTGACTCCTAGTCCAGACTTCCCGATAGCCGTCAGACAAATCTGACAGTTTCGCTCTCGGTCTGAACTCTGAAGCTTGGTCAGGCCTTTTCATTGTATGTCTGATGATTCGAAATTGTCCTGTTATGTTTGCATTGAGTATGTTTTGTACTAGGTACGTTACCGCATGTATAAATTTTGTAAACTTATTTTGATTGTTCGGTAATAATTAGTAAGCCAATCGCAAGCGCGAACCATTTTTTTAACTATGCTTTCTTGTATTCCTCCTTTGAAGAGTCTCTAGTCTTCCAATTTTGTGTGGGAAACATGAAAAAATATGGATAAAATCGAAAGAATTTAACTATCGGTAATTGGCCACCGGATAACAAGTTCAATGCTGATTTTTCAATGACAGTACTGGGAAAATCATCTCTTACTGTGTCAGTCTTCGACGTAAATGGGTTGCCCGATGTCCGGGACAAGTCATTTTCCCGTCGGACAACCTTGTTCTAAATGAACAATGTCCGCCCGGACAAGGTCGAAAATTGAGGAAAGAAAGAAAATCTAATCCTCATAAACCGTCGATAACACAAAAATTTACCCCAAACTCCAAAATAGTAGCATTAAAATGGGTTTTAGATCATTTAATTAAATAATTTCGCGTCCCCGAGACGGTGCGTACGTAATTTCTTCTCTCAACCGGTGCGCACGTAGATTATTATTGAATTTTCGTACGGAACGGTATGGCGTTTATCCATTGTTCAGTTAAAATGTAGAAAAAATATGTATCATTTGATTGGCATTACTAATCAATTAAATGAACGGCTCTCAATTATTTTTTTTAATTAATTACGAGTGCGACATCGCGGAAGCAATATTGCATTTGTTATCTACGAGTCTGGAAAGCGACAAGACGACATGGCCGCCATATTGTTATGCAGAATGGCTTAAGTCCGGTATGGGACCGTACCGTTCGTATCCGGGCCGAAAATATATTCGGAATTGAAATATCAAGGACAAAAATCGTAAAATTAATTGACAGATCATAGCCTCATACAATGGAAAGGTATGTTATGTTTGGAAAAAAGAATTTAAAGAATGATAAATAAGAGAAACTAAAGGTGGCAGTTGTGGTCTATAATGGGGCTATTGTTGTTCATGAAAAGTGAGGACTTCTAACCTTTATAATAAAACATGAAAGCCCTTGATGATTTATCATGTATGTGGACTGCAGTTTCCTTTTTGATGTATCTTAAGTTAGACTTCCTTTTCCCAATTTGGCCAAAAATCGCGCTTGAATTTCCCAAACAGACAGGCTAAGGCCTCTTCCCAATTTTTGGAAAAAAGGCCCTGTTTTGTTTTTAATGTTTCAATCAACTTGATGAAAGGTTGTTCATACCACTTTACTATGCTTTAATTGTGTTCTAACACATTTGGTCAATAAAAGTCACTACTATTATGTCGGACAATGTGAAGCTTAGGGGGACAAGGTTGAATTTTAGGTGGATTGTCCCCCAGGACAAGGTGCAAAAAAAAGTTACGTCGAAGACTGCTGTGTGTACGGGCCTTAAAAGGTAAATTAAAAATATTTGCTTTATGGTTTCGGGTCTGACAGTTTCTCCAAGTTCATTCATTGGACCGTTGGTCTGACAGATTGTCAGTGACTAACCTGCTAATCCCGCGGAATAAAATCTGGTCGCTTCCAAGACCCGCGAATTACTATGTATTAATGTGCCCTGACCCCAAGGATTTAGACAGTAAGCATTGTCTCCAGTGTGGGGATTTAGACTCCAAATATGAAAATGTGTAAATCCCCCTACGTCATCTGGCACCCTGGGCGGGCAAAACATTGACTGGCAGATCAGTTTGTTAGATGGATTCACGTTTTGACAGCCTGCGAATGATGTCAGTCTTCAGACGTGAAAAAGTACCACCATAAATGCTGTTGTTTTCTATTTTAAAGAAATTTCGAAACTTAGAGCACTTGACAAGTTTACAAAACATTTTTATGGAGCCTGTTTTGCTTTTCAAACAGTGTGAAACATTTGATGTTTAACAGCTTAAACTCTGGAAATGAAGAATTAATTTAAATAAACAACAATATAGCTTACCCAGGATTTACAGTCAAGCAAGCCATGTATCACACAAACAGATTCAGAATCAAAACAAAATGGAGTTATCTCCCCTTAAAGCTCTCTCGAAATAAAATCTAAAATTCATTCAAAACATATCCCGCTAAAACAATAGAGCATAATCTAGACATCAATTACAAGTAATGTTATGAATATTTTGTAAACAAACATACAAGCGCTTGCTTAATTTGTGTGGAACACTTGACGGAAGGAACAATCAAACAAAAGGCAAAACAATTCCCCACCCACTTAGTGTAACGTTCAAAATCAATAACGGCAGCGGGAAAAGCCCTTAACTTAGAAGAATTCTTTGCAAATGTTAGTGGATGCATACTTACTTTATATCTACTAAGATAAACCTAAAATCTAAAGATGAAACACAATGTAAACAAGCTGCAAGCAGTTTATTTATTCATCTTTGAACAACCCGCCTTTGACACCGGTCTCGCGAGATCTCGTGATTCGAGTTCGGCATTTCAGATCAGTAGAGGTCAGAGTTAGGCAATCAATGTGGAAAATGGTGCACAATTCAAATGTTATTGTCAGTCTTTACTAAGGCTTTGTTTAACGGTAATAACTTGAAAATTTCTTTATTCTAGTCAATAGTACTCATGTTGGTGTAAGGTGTATGCTTAAGCAAACGTGCTTGTTAGTCGTCAACAAACTGATTTGTTTACAAATTACACTGGGCCCTGGGGAGGTGATGGGGGTCACTGTGTACATGTATTTATGTGATTGGGAAATTATGTTTTAGAGTTATGTTGGTGACCATTTATAACGACGTTGTCACCGTCATTAATTTGACACGCTAAATGCAGAGTGACATTTCAACAATCACAAAAGTAAGGAATTGGCCTCCAGTATACTCCCCGAACCACAATATCGCAATCCCGACATGTTCATACTGTGTGTGTGTATTACTGATTTCGTCACATAAGTGTTTGTTTGTCTCCCTGAACAATGATGAAAGTACGATTGTGATGATCAAAACGCGATGGTACAAAGGTGAAAACACGATGGTAAAAAGGTGAAAACACAATGGTACGCTGGTGAAAACGCAATGATATGTTGATGAAAACACGATGGTATATGCTATCGAAAACACCATGAAACGATGGTGAAAGTATGTTGATGAAAACACAATGGTACAATGGTGTAAACGCAATGGTACAATGATGAAAACATGATGGTACGATGGTGAAAACATGATGGTACGATGGTGAAAATGCGATGGTACATTGGTGAAAACACGATGGTATGATGGTGAAAATACAATGGTGAAAATACAATGGTATGATGGCGAAAATACCATGGTTCGATGATGAAAACGCTATGGTAGGATGGTGAAAACACGATGGTGAAAATACAATGGTACGATGATAAAAACATGATGGTATGATGATGAAAACGTGATGGTACAATGGTGAAAAAATGATGGTGAAAACGCGAGGGTACGATGGTGAAAACACGATGGTACAATGATGAAAAGGGATGGTTAGATGGTGAAATACGATGATACGTTGATGAAAACACGATGGTATGCTATCGAGAACACTATGAAACGATGATGAAAGTATGTTGATGAAAACACGATGATATAATGATGAAAACACGATTGTGAAAGTGCAATGGTATCATGCCATGGTTCAGCGAGACAAAAAAAACTTATGTCCAAACAAAACACTGTACTGAAACCACTGAAAAATACTCATTTGACGCTGATAGGATTGTTGTCAGTGATAAGGTACAAAATATTAATTATTGTATTGTATTGCCTCTGATAATTTCACTGGTTATTTTATTTCAGGATGTCATCAATGAATGAAGTATATTAGAATCTGTACTCACTGAAGTGTGTCAAGATGCACCATACACCATCAGATGAAGGCCAGGTAAATATCACTGGTGCCAGGTCTGTCTAAAATATGTCAATACAAAAAATGTATATGATAAAATTAATTTATGAAAAAATCTAGTTTATTGAAAAATATCTTAACTGTACTGTATACTATTGAGTCAAAACCATGCCCCAGAGTCTCTAGAGTGAACGCAAAGTTTTTTTCTAACATTTGACATAGTGACCTTGATTGTGACCCTACCTGACCCAGTTTCCAACTTGGCCTAGATTTTACAGAGAGTAATATTCTCACCAAGTTTCATGAATATTGGATAAAAACTTACCTATGGATTGAACATAAAGCTTTAAATAAGATTCGAAGTGACCTAGTTCTTGACCCCACATGAAGATTACATGTACATCAAAACTGTAACCTTTGAGTGAACACAATGTTTGTTTAAGATTTGACCTGGCGCCCTTGATGACCCGAATTTAAATTTGGCCTGAATTTGAAAGATTTGGATCTAAACTGTTGCCTTTAGAGTGCACACGAACAAATGGTTGACATATGGATGGAGAGTGATAACAAAAGCTCAACTATGTCAAGTTTTGTAATGACACCCTGGGTAGTATGTGAGTTAAAAATCATTGATTGATGATGATCTAGCCAAATAATACCATTATTTTATTCCTATATTTTAGCTCAGTAGCAGCCTGAAGGAGAGACTGAAGAGGTGTGGTCGTTACCATGCATCTCCACCTGTTGCTAAGCAACCAGAGACAACAAACAAACATCAGAGAAACCCTGAATGTGACAGACATGATCCGTCTCAACGTTCTACTGAAGGTGCGACCAAGAGACTTTGTACAGGATTAGGGGTCCATAAAGAAACACCTGTGAAGTCTGAAGATCATACTGAAGGTGGTACATGTAAAACAATCTCTTCTCAATCATTAAGTGAACCAGATAACAATGATGTTCGTTTAGACCATGATATTTTTTCAGAATCAGGACTTAAGAAATTACCATTGAATGAAACACCTTCCTTTCAAAGAAGAAAATCAGAAGGTTTAAGAATAAAAGGAAGCAAGCTGTTGTTTGAAAGTGGTGACAGTATCAGTACTGACTGTGAGGGAGATGTCAATCCATTGGATTCAAATAAACACCTTGTTGATACTCACAGTTTAGATAGTGATAAACGTGGTGACGTTGATACAACTGTTAACCCTAGTAACCTCAGTCAAACTGATAGCCATGGCAATGTGAATAGAACTAATAACCATGGTAACGTCAAGGAAACCGATAACCCTGGGAATTCAGATAGAAATGATAAACATGGTGACGTGGATGAAACCGATAACCATGACAATGGAGCCATAACTTTGACAACAAAGTCAGACATGAACAAAGATTTGGCTTTGAAAGAAGAAGAAATAAGGAAACTAAGAATGGTCAAAATGTACAGATCAAAGGTAAGAAAATACACATATACAGTACTGTACTAATAAGCTTCGCTGAAAGATCACTTTAATATTTACTGACTTTTGAGTCCAATTTTTTATGAAAGTTTAACAATAGGTAATTACAGTCTTGCAATCCAGCTGTTTAAATATGTCACTTAGACCACTGAGTGACATCCAAGGGAGATATATACCATTTTTAATGAAATTGGTAGTTGCAACCCAAGACCTCGTATTCGAAAGTAAACACTCTCCATTAGAAAGCTGATGTTCAAAATGTGATCTTTTTCAAATTCCAGATGTACTTGAAAGTTAAATAAAATCATTGAAATTATAGTCTTCAGATAGTAACGTTTTGTCTTTTTCATTTCAGAATAATTTAAGTGAGTTACAGATTTTGATAGATAAATGGCGTGACGTATCCCAGCAAGCTCTACAAGATTTACACGAAGCAATGACCGAACCTAAACCCTCGCTGACACAACTTATCAATCATCTAGGTATAGATCATCAACTCGTTAGATTTACTACGGAAAATGATGAAGAAGATTTTTATTGAAGAAATCACAACAGAAAACTTAAAAAGTGGTCTCGCATACTGATCCAATATTTTTGGTTAATTATTCATGAATTTCAATGAATTTTATTTAAATGATAAGGAGGACCTTTTATTGATTCAGAAGAATTATTTACGGAAATTATTGAACAGTTCATTTTTGATCTTGTTTGTTTTCTATCACTTTTTGGTTGATTAAGAGTTACAATAAAGCTTATTCTGACAATGTTGAAGAATTTTATTGAAGAAATCACAACAGCTGTCATTAAACAGTAAAAACTTGATAATGTGTTTATACAAGTTGTCTCCCTTGCTGTTCCTATATTTTTGTTGTTAATGAATTACAATGAATGTTATTATTTAGTACTATTTAATCAGTAAGAAGGATTTTTTATTGAAAGAAATATTTATGGAAATCATTATCAGTTCAGCTTGGATTATGGTCATTGGAGTGGTCTCCCTTACTATACCAATATTTTTGGTTCTTAATGAATTACTATAAATTGTATTATTCAATAGTCACAGGTGGCAGTATCAGTGTTTAGTCCGCAAACGATTAAATAAAATAATAAAAACATATATAAAAATGTCCGTACTGAACTAATATACTAACATTATCAAGGTATAAAGCGTACTATATGTCTATATGCGAAAGATTGTGGAACATTTCATCTCGTTGTTTCAACATAAAATACGGGCGCTGAAGAAAAATTGCTATACAAGTCATTCAAATAAACTATAAGATATTAATTCTTACCGAAAATCTCGTTCAATTGTGTCTTATAACTGCGAAACAGTGTTACTTTCGTTATTCAACTTCGCTCAATGTCATTTTATTTATGCACTGGTTACCCGCTGCGCTCACAGTATCGTAATAATTGTTGGGAACCAAGCCTATTGTAAGATGCAATGTTCCACAATCTTTGGACATATACATATACTACGCTTTATACCTTCATAATGTACAGGGAGTTAGATAGACAATCGATATATATACGGTCCATGTAATGTATTAGCTCAGTGGCGGATTTGTTCTTTTTCTTTTCCAAACACTGATACTGCCACCTGTGTTCAATAGTATGTTAACAATGAGAACCTTAGATGGAAGAAATATTTACGGAAAACATCATGTTAATAGGAGTGGTCTCCCTTTAAATACTGGTTCAACATTTGCTGTTAATGAATTACAATGAATTTTATAATATTATTCAATATTATTTCAACTGTGTGTTAAACCTACGTTTTATCTTTTTTTTTTGAGAGCTTATTAATAAAACTAAAACTGTTTGGAACTACAATTATTAAGAAAAAATTTGGGTGGTTCTATTTTTGCGTTTTACATAATATGCTGTCTGTATAGAGTATTTGTGAAATGCATATTGTTTGTAATTTATCATTACAATTTCAGCAACTACAGGTTCTTTTGCATTGTTCTTTTTCCTGCATTTTAAAGAATATACTAGTCATTTATGCTAGTTATAAATTTAACTTAGTTTAAGAAGCTTGTTACGTAAAATAAAGCCTTTACTTACTTACTTCATTACTTACTGTCACGATGACCTCTGATGGTCTTGTATAAAAACAAGACACATGATTTTTGTTGAATCAAAATTTGCAAGTTACATGCCTTGTCTCAAAATCAGGATTTTTGTGAAATTTATAACTATTTGTTCATATTTTTTCAACTGTTAGATCTTCTGTCTCTTTGTTATTGTTCCATGTTATACTCTTGTTGATGTTTTATAATTATTGTTAAAAATAAATGTTAATTAACTATAAATGTTGAATTATTATTGAGTGTAATCTCTACAAACTTGATTCATTGAATTAAACAAGACTAATTTCGGTCTTGGAAATGTAAGAAAAATGCTTGCTAGTAATTTTTGATGTTACTGAATTGTTTCACGAGTTTTACATTTTTGGTGGGTTTATAAAATCAAGGAAGGTTCATAGTTCTGTCAATAAGAACACGGCCTACGAGTGCTGGACACTCACTTTCTTTATGTTGGAACGGCTTGGGGCTTTATATCGGCCTGGGCTGAATATCATGAAACTTGAGTAAACATGCCAACTGTGCTGACGTCACAATGACAAAGCCTTACATTTGTGTCCTGTCAATAATTAAGGTTTGGGCCAAAGTGCACCAAACTTCTGGCAAATGTGTAACAAATGAAGACATGCAGAACCTGACTGACGTAAGTCAAGGTCACAGTGCACTATCTATTAATCCGTACCCGGATAATAGCTGTCTTTCAGACGGTCTTGTTACATCATATGTATGTCACAGGGGGGAGAAAAATGTGCGTCCGAGGACTGAAACTATTTACATGGCAAAATTAATGCTCTAATAGTAGCTGCCCTGGGCAACTAAGGCATGACCACAGGCCTATGAAATTAAATCACAAAATAAGTTTTGACATCGCTAATTTTTCGCTCATTTGCCATTACAAGATATTTATATAGTGAACACAGAAAATTTGGGATGTCAAACATATATTTTGTGATACAATTTCTTAGTCCTGTGGCATGACATAACCATGCTATTTGACACAACGATGTTTAATTCAGCATTCAAAATGCTAGCATATTCTTGTTGGAGTGCAATTCCTGATATTAAAATGAAACAAGAAGAATATCTTCATACATTTTATAACATTTTATTTCAACATGCAAAGAAAATACACAGATATAAAAATAATGAAATAAAACATACACACATCTTTACCTGATACATTCAGGGCCCGAAATAACAATCAATACTTACACTCGGCACTCAAATATTGAAATTGTCATATTAATGAGCTATTATTTGTTCTAGATTGCTGATCTAGGTGGGGAAATGTATAGAATTGTTATTTGAATGTTGCAAATAACATTTGAACCATATTTTTGCTATTTTGTACTATTTATTAGGTAAAAACGTAAGTATTGTATCTGAGTGCACTCAGACTGGTAAATTACATGTATAGCTTACAAATACATTAAATTTCAATTTGAAACATCCAAATAATAATATTTACCACCTATTTAACATAACTTCAACTTCTAGTTCTAAAAAAATGTCGCTTAGAATCTCAAAAGAAGGAATTTCAATATTTGAGTGCTGAGTGCAGAGTGTAAGTATTTGTTGTAATTTCGGGCCCTGATCTCCATAAAACAATATACTGACATCTTTTTAAAATTTGTGTTAAAGGCTTATTTGTATCAAGTTAGTATACTGCAGGCCTTGTAATTAGCACTTTTATCCCAGTTCCAAAGCCTAAACTCAATTTTTCAAATAAACAAAGAAGGGAAAATTCACGCTTCAAAAGCCTGAAATCAGACACAGGCCTGTACTGATACAGCCTGTGAGATATTTGCTACATTTTGCTTAAGAACAAACAGTGTTGTTGTTTCAAAACCAGCCTACACATCAAAACCTCAGTACATTTAAAGATAAAATTCATCCACAATAGATGGCATTAATCATAAGAAGTCTCGACCTTTTGTAATTCATGATACACAGGTTGCTAGTTAGTTTCTCATTAGCTACATTGTTAATTGTCAAAACTACTGTTTTTGAAAAACCACAGTTGCGAAGATAAAACAGGATAAAACATTTAATACAATCAAATTCATCAAGTTAAAATTATCTCATTCATTCTATCTGTATTCATACATACAATACTGTAAGAAATATAACAAGTATGTAAATCTATTTACAACAATATTTACATGGGTAAAAGTTTTCAGTCTCAATATTGTTTCAGTATTTTTAGAAAAAATGCACTATGTAATTTGTATGAAAATCATCTAGTTCAGTATATTGACAAATGGTTCTCATTATTTTGAAAAAATTGAACTTTTACCCATGTATTTATACAACATATTGTTCAAGTGGCAGACAATGTAACTACAAAATCACTAAAAATGCTATTTGTCTGCCAAAAACATAATGGAGGATGCAAGAACTTACAACATTTTTTTGCATTTAACTGAGGCACATATAAGTGCAAGTGCCTAATTGCCTTTGGCCCAAAATGTTCAGTTTCAAAAGTCTCTTCAATTGTTCAATCCAGAAAAGAATTAAAATATCTGCATAAATTCAGGATTTATTGGTTCCCATGGACCTGAATATTTTTATTTGTTAATTAACTTAATTCAAACACTGATCAATATGATATCATGTTAGTATGTTCATCAAGAACTAAGTATGATCATGGGTACATATTATAATTAAATGCAAGAATTTTATATGTAGTTTAAAAGTACTTTTGTCCTATACACAGACTAATCAGATAAAGAATACCTGTAAGTCCAACAAAAAATCCTAAGACACTTTAAACACATGTATATACACAATATGTACAGAAAATTTAAAACACAAGCACTAGAAATTAACTATTGGGTGGGGTGACCTGGCCCTGATCTCCCGAAACATCTCAATTTTGAGATAAATCTCATCTCAAATATTGACATATATCGTTTGGAAAATAGCACCAGAAACAGCAAATTCATTTCTTTGTTTTAGTTTTCAATGACTTCTAACTTCAGATTTATTACAAATTCAAACTCCGATTTTGGCAAAATCTCAATTTGAGATGAGATTTCTGCTTGAGATGCTTCAGGAGATCGGAGCCTGATCTTAAAAAGGAGCGGTCCTACTGATAAATAATTGTCTAATCATGAAATTAAAAAGTCTCTGTTTGGGGTTACATTATCATAGATGCCTGTATTAAAACAAGGGGTTTTACTGTCAGAGGCATACTGTCAAAACTTGAAAATAAGATGTGAGTCTCTATAAAGATGTGTGTATCATAAACACAGATCCCTTCATTTAAATGAAGTTTACAATATTATTCTATTGTTAAAATTCAGTTTAAGAAATTTGCAAGTAAATTTTGTGGTTTATTTTTTTCAGCAGAAATAGTTCTTTCTTTTTAAAACAGATTTGTAGGACCACCACTCCTAAATTACACCAAAATGACCAACTATAAGACTAGAACTCTAAACACACTATGTACAAACTAACTATGCATGAAAACCAGCATCAATACCAGTCTAAACAAACAAATGTGTCCGTTGCTTAAGCAAAGTGCTATTGAGCGCCTTCATTCAGATTCCTCCCATTCAATGAAATATAGAAGACATGTATTTACTCCTTTGGTAAGTGCTACCAAGCACAGGGGTGTCAATGCATCCAAATCTATAATCAGGAAAATCCTATGCGATCAAATATTTCGACAAACAAGAAGCTTTCAACCACATTGTTTCTATATCTAAAGCAGATTAAATTAAGAGAAATTTCTTCATAACCTACTAAATTGACCATTACTTTGCCATTTCTCAAGACATTTTCATCAAATTGATTTTTATTTTGGTCAGAAAACGTGGCTCTATCAGAATTTGGAAATTCTGGATTAATCCAGAAAACCGTCATCCCCGAAAGCACTTTGCTTAGGCAATGGACACCAGGACAAAGTCATGTAAACATACAACATATTAAAATCACAACATCAAAAGCTGCCTTAAGAATTTAATTGGATAGTTTTTTAAAGCAATTAACACAATTATCTAATATTGCGGACAACTTGTATCAGCCTCGGAGCAGTCTCGCGGTGAAGTTGGAGGTGAGGGTGACATTGGATCATGTACAGATCTCGGTGATAAGGACATGGGTGTTGATGCATCCCACATTTCTAGTGTTCCCATATTTGGTTCTATATCGATGGAATCGTCAACAAATGGAAAGTTCATAGAATCAATATCTGGTACGGGTATATCCTCTATATCATCTAGGACTCCGACATCAGACAAACTCACTAGAGATAAGTCCAACAGTTGATCTGAAAATATATATATATTTATTTAAGAATGTTGCCTTAAAAGCCGACAGGTCAATTGTTTTAGTCATACATAGACTCCCCAATCACATCATTGTGATAATGGGCCAACCAACTGTTACCTAGATAATGCAAACATCACTGAAGGCAGGGTTTTCCCTAGGATTTTTCATACGAGGGTCCCAGGACCCTTAAGATTATATTTAGGGAGTCCCTGAGAAATTTTGGGGGTCCCTTCATTGTACGGTAATGTATTCCAAGCTCATTATTAGTGAGTATCAAATTTATAAATATATAAAACAGCAAATTCAGATTGCTCAATGCACCTCAAGACTTAATGCAATAAATGGCAGAAAGAAAAATGTTCTAGCTGAAATAAAAAATTCTACTCAAGGGATCCTAATGGGGGTCCCAAGGATGCACAGTAATGCAGCAATGAGGGTCCCAAGCCACAAAGTTGCGTCAGGGACGCAGAAAACCTGCATCAGGGAAATCCCTGCTGAAGGTAAAAATTCTAAAATGCTGTTATCATATGGAAATACAGTCATTGATTAGTTACCTCCCCTGCTCTATTAACTGCATTTATAGTAACAACTTCGGCCAACAAGGACTCCATTGACACGGGAGCAGGGAATCTGACCCTTGAAATCTCAAGGTCCAAATTTCCACCATCAAGACTCTGGTTTGAACAAACTGAAGGGTCATTTTCTTTTCCTGTGGGTATTTGCCTATAAAATGGCAAAATATAGAGTAAGTTCCACCAAATTATTTATATTTTACCTAACTCTGGTGGAGGAGACATTTGCCCTAATGTTTTATAATCCTCTTCATCATCACAATCGCTATCATCCAGGTCACTATCTGGTCTACCTGCACCAAACATACACGGAGGTCGCCAGTTCCTGATCCTCTGTACTATACCAACCAATGCTTTATCTGTCTTAGGCTTCAAATCCTCTGTTTATACAATGATGAAACATAAATAAATATCATATACCCAGACAATAATTAATAACATACAACAATACTGCATACAGTAAACGCTAAATCACCGGGGAAGCCTTGTGCATAAAATAATTTTAGCAGGTGAAAGCTATAAAATTGCCTTTTGTGGTGCCCTTAAAAAATCTTTGGAAGGGTCTGTATAATAATGTTAATATATTATAGTAAATTCAGGGCTCAACACTAACACTGGTCCCCTGGGCTGATGCCAGTGAAAATAAAAAAGGACCAGTAAAAGTTTTGAATGACCAGTAAATGTTTAGTTTACAAATTTTACATTTCTTGTCTTGGGGACCAGTGCCCAAAATAGTTAGTATCAAGCCCTGGTAATTCGTATTTGAGTGATTTATGTGAATACCTGAGGGATCATATATGTTGAGTATTTCTCTCTCAGGTAGTGGTTCTGGTGCTTGTGTGATCACTTTCTCTATATGTTTCACCTTCTGTTGGGGTTCTGGATCAACCTGTGTATAGATATGTTAACTTTATGTAAGTCATAAATCTAAGTTTGGATAAAAACTATGTTGTAACGATTCTGTTAGATTTAAAATATTTTCCCTATAAACTCTATATTTAATTACTGCAAGCGTTACTTGCCCGACTGCAAGCGTTACTTGCCCGAATTAATAATTACTTCGTCCCGGACATCTAGACAAGTGCTAATATCGCAGAATGTTGTAACATTTGCAACTTAATTTGAAATATCACAAAAGCACTAGTCACTACTAAGAGTAGGAGGGAGAAAGCAGTCTTAGGTCACTCACTGGCAAGGATAAAGTGACTGCAAAACATATTTAATTATATATGGTACTTTTGCAATCTTACTTTTAGTTGACACATTGACTGATTGAGTTTATATTTATTATAAATTAAAAATACTGATTAAATATTGATTTGTGAAGAAATCATGTTTCAACTATGACTTGATTTAATATAAACACAAGGGCACTTCTTACTTACATTTTTAACAGCAGCAATGTTTAATATTTAAACAGGGCAAGATCCTTGAAAATAAAACATCTATTAAACTTACATGTATATGTAATTTTGAGGTTATATTTTCTTTATCATTGGACTGGAAAGACTGAAAGCCGGGCTTTTTAAATATAAGACTCTTTGGTGCCTCATGTCCGGGTTTTCTGGCTTGTAAAGATTTCTGGGCTCTGGAAAGATAGAAACATAGTCTAGACAATGTCAGCAGGAGTTCCATTATTTCACGTAACAGAATGGCGCTAGTATTAAACCATCATTAAAAATTAAGGTCTAAATTTGGCACACATGTGGAATTTTTTTTTCTAACTTTCTGATAACATGTAAGCAAAAAGACAAAATTAATAACTAAATTCTTAATATTTTCATGTTGCTTACCTAAATACCAGAGCTACAGATAAGGTTTTAGTCCATTGGGTATTTTATCCCTCATGTTCAATTTTGATTGGGTTTGACAAATTTTATTTGGGTATTTAATAGGGCTGTAACGGTATACCGCGGTACACGAAAGACCGCGGACTTCAGTCCCACACGGTTCACGGTACAAGAATTGCAAATTTCGGTACGGTTCGGTATGAGTTTTTTAATGAGCAAAATAATATTAAGAGAACAAAAATGTCTAAAAGTCCACTGATTATGTAAACTTACCACGCATCACTCGTTTTAATTGTATTAAGATATGCCTCATATTGTCGAAATTCAGTTAAAATAGTTGATAGCAACATACTAATTGCTGTTATGGAATCAACAAATTCATTGTCACTTAAAAATTGTAGTTTTTAAGCTGCTTTTAGAAAACATTGTATCATACCGAAATATACCGAACCGTTAGAAAAAATGACGGTACGTATCGGGTCTGTCTAAATACCGAATATGAGTCATATTCGCGAATATGGATTTGAGACCACGAATATGAATGATAATTATTTTATTAAAGACGAGAATTAAGATTTTAATGTTTAAAATGGTTAATTGTATAAAAATACACTTACATGCCAAAAATTTATAATTTATAAGCATAATTACGCTTTTTATTCAATATTCGTGATCAACGAGCAAAGTCATGCCCGCGAATATGACCAGAAAGAAACGAATATGAGCGGTTATTATGTAATTGGCGGGACATATAAACAATTTGATGTTTAAATGGTTTAATTATATAAAAATACACTTACATACCAAAAATAAATAAAGTATAAACATAATTAAGCTTTTTATTCAATATTCGTGAACAAGGAACAAAAGTCGTATTCGCGAATATGACCAGTATATATAACGAATATGAGTAGTAATTATTTAATAAAAGACGAAAACTAAAATTTTGATGTTTAAATTAAAAAAAAAATATATACATACACACCAAAAAGAAATAAATTATAAGCATAATTAAGCTTTTTATTCAATATTAGTGAACAAAAGTCATATTCGCGAATATGACCAGTAGCCTACACACCGAATATAATTGGTAATCATTCTAAATCAATGATGTTCGTGTTGATTATTAAGATAAAAATACATGTACATGCCATATCATTTGGTGTGGTATTTATTATACGATTTTATGAATGAAAAATAATAATAATCAGGTGGACATAGCACGGTAAGTCTTTTATACTGCGAGTGTAACATTATCTGTGATTTCTTGAGAACCAGCTCTAGGCAACATCTATATCTCATTTCTGTACTACCGACGGCCTTCGTCACCTAATATTAAGGTCGAAACAGAATTGAAGAAACAGTCACCATCAGGAGTGCTGTGTAGAGCAGTTTTGTCGTTTGCATGGAAGTGTGTGAGAAGTGCATTAGCTGTCTGGTTTTGAGCATGGTTCCTGAACTCTGAATGTATGGATGTGTCGAATGGCACAGTTTTGGTGAACAGATTCTCACGTTCGACAGCTCTAAGCTATTTCTGATGCCCCACTCTTAATGAATGTAAGGTAATGTATGAAAATTGCCTTAAGTGTGCTTAAAGAATTGCACAAACTGACTGAAACATGGTGTTTTTACGTTTATTTTTAATGAGTAAAATGTAGGCCATTGCAATAATTTACTTTGTTCATTGCGATAGTATGGTGTACGTGTATGTGTAATTAAACGCACGTACAAAATATCTTTAATATTAGTAATAATGAGCAAAGTTATAAATGGTAACGGTTATGAACATAACCTTGTCCGTCAGGTTACTGCTGTGTTTATCTAGGTTTTAACTGGGTGTAACAGATTTAACTGTAAAACCATTATTTGGACTTCAGTAGGGTCAACATTATTCCGATTTTCATGAAAATAGACTCATAAGAAGTGTCTTGGAGTACAGATTTCAAGTATGTGAGTCTTTTAAGGTCGTACTAATGATATTCTCATTCAAATAAAATAATTATTATCATACAATAACAGTAATACACCATTTTTGCGCTTACCTTACTTGTATATACAATAAAGCATACAGTATATTAACGATCGGTATGTTATCAAGTGTCACACTATTGCAATAAACAAGCAATCAGCTACCGTACGTAATAGGATTAGTCGATGATTGTATAATTAATTGACAGTAGCATACATCATAATTATCGACATATTCGACACACATTTTAAAGACATCAGAAGAAATATTTTTTAAGATCATGTCTCATTAAAGATATGCCGATTTGACACCTTTTGCTTGATCAAACAAGTATGCTACATACAAAAGTAGATTTCAAAGATACTGTGCGGCACGCACGGTAAGTTAAATGAAGCTCCATAATCCAATATCCAATCAACACCTAATTAATATTTAATTAAAGCTATCAGTTTGGCATACTAAGGATGATAATTATAGCATTCAATAAAATATGTAAACCTTTTCAGCATCAATACGAAAAGAGAATAGGTAATAATTAAAATAAGTAAGTTAATTTAAAATACTTTTATATTTAGTTTAATTATATTTTATTGCATATTTTTACGAAGGGTTTGCATATATACAATCAATTACAACAAATGGAAGCATATCATAAATATAAACCATAGAAACTTATACAATGTTATATTGAAAAGGATCGGGTCACAAGTTATTTCAACGTAGCATAGTTATTGCATAATAATTGCTCATGTTCATTATCTCGTCGTTGTTCACGGACATTCCAATAGACCGCTTAATTATTACAAATATTTAATACAAATATTTGATAATGCTTATATATTATTAATAATAATCAATGCAAACATCGAAACTTCAATATTATCCGTCAAGAAAATAATAATGCGCGACTCATATTCGGTCTACAGTAGACGTATACTGGTCATATTCGCGAATATTGAATAAAAAGCTTAATAAGTTAATTATGTTTATATTTTATTCATTTTGGGTGTGTATGTGTATGTTTGTATTAAAAATCATTTTAAACTTCAAAACCATAATATGTGCCGTCAATAAAATAATTACCACTCATATTCGTTATATATACTGGTCATATTCGCGAATATGACTTTTGTTCCTTGTTCAATATTCTAGGTTTTGATGTTTAAATGGTTTAATCATATAAAAATACACTTATATACCAAAAATAAATAAAGTATAAGCATAATTAAGCTTTTTGTTCAATATTCGTGAACAAAAAGCTTAATTATGCTTATACTTTATTTATTTTTGGTATATAAGTGTATTTTTATATGATTAAACCATTTAAACATCAAAACCGTTATTTGTCCCGTAAATTAAATAATTACCGCTCATATTCGTTTCTTACTGGTCATATCATAAATGTAAACCATAGAAACTTATACAATGTTGTACAAACTATTGTTATATTGAAAAGGATCGGGTCACAAGTTATTTCAACGTTAGATATCGGCCTACTCCATTTTTCATATTTTAATATGAATACATGAATCCTTATCATAAATGAAGAGTATATACTAACGTTTGAATCAACCAAACTATGCATGCTCCCCCGTACATATATTTATTCTTTATCATAATCGCATCAATGTATTTGTATTAAGAAATAGTCATTGCATAATAATTGCTCATGTTCATTATCTCGTCGTTGTTCACGGACATTCCAATAGACCGCTTAATTATTATAAATATTTAATAATGCTTATATATTATTAAGTTAATAATAATCAATGCAAACATCGAAACTGAAATATTTTCCGTTCAAAAAATAATAATGCGCGACTCATATTCGGTCTACAGTATACGTATACTGGTTATATTCGCGAATATGACTTTGATTCGTAACTCACGAATATTGAATAAAAAGCTTAATTATGTTTATATTTTAGTCATTTTTGGTGTGTATGTTTGTATTAAAAATCATTTTAAACTTCAAAACCATAATATGTGCCGTCAATAAAATAATTACCACTCATATTCGTTATATATACTGGTCATATTCGCGAATATGACTTTGGTTTCTTGTTCAAGAATATTGAACAAAAAGCATAATTATGCTTCTAATTTATTTATTTTTGGTATATAAGGGTATGTTTGTATTAATAACCTTTTTAAACATCAAAACCTTTATTTGTCCCATCAATTCAAAACCATAATATGTGCCGTCAATAAAATAATTACCACTCATATTCGTTACATATACAAATGTACTGGTCATATTCGCGAATATGACTTTTGTTCCTTGTTCACGAATATTGAATAAAAAGCTTAATTATGCTTATACTTTATTTATTTTTGGTATGTAAGTGTATTTTTATATAATTAAACCATTTAAACATCAAATTGTTTATATGTCCCGCCAATTACATAATTACCGCTCATATTCGTTTCTTTCTGGTCATATTCGCGGGCATGACTTTGCTCGTTGATCACGAATATTAAATAAAAAGCGCAATTATGCTTATAATTTATTACTTTTTGGCATGTAAGTGTATTTTTATACAATTAACCATTTTAAACATTAAAATCTTAATTCTCGTCTTTAATAAAATAATTATCATTCATATTCGTGGTTTCAAATCCATATTCGCGAATATGACTCATATTCGGTATTTAGACATACCGGTACGTATCATATCGTGAGGTGAGCGTACCGTTACAGCCCTAGTATTTAATCAAACTCATATAGGGTAAATGATCTTTTATGTACTGATTTTCACTACATATAATTATCTCATCCTTTTTTTTTGGAGATTGTTGTTGGTCTTTCTTACTCCCTCCTCTCAAAATCTATTGGGTTTTTAAGAAAATTAATTGGGTAATTACCCCAATACGCAGCTTAAATGTTACAGTATTTATTTAACAATTCACTGACTTTATTGAGTCTTTGTCATCATTGATAGTTCTGAGTGCAGCTCTCGGGGTTGTCATGTACTCTGTAGTAGACATCTTGAATCTGAAATATTGTGAACATATATTAATTAATCAACAGAAATATTTTTAATTGCACCTAGAGATGTACGCTAGGCTAAAGATACGGTCTTATTATGGTTGGGTAGTTAGGCCGCGAATAGACCGCCTGCGTAATATAATACAGTGCTGTCGGGTTATTTGGCGCAACTTACAGGATTTTGTCTCCGAACCAATACCCGGGGACAATATTTAGTTGTCAAGGGCCAGGGAAGTATTGTAAGCATTCGTAATTAATTGTGCTTGTTGATACCATCATGACTTTCCTATTTTCAAGGATTTTACCAGCCGCTGTTGGCGAATGGCTGGGTTATAACTAGTGATTGGAATCGGTCAGTTGCGTATGTGCCCCCACCCCGGGGATCCTCGGGGGATAGTCGGGGAAACATCCTTGTTTTTACCTTCAAGCTTTACCCTAGAATTACAGGGAAAATGTTGGAATTTTTTTTCTTCAAAACTAATATTCCGGGGACACTATTTAGTTGTCAGGTGCCCAGCGAAACACACGAGATTTTAGCATCAGTTGTGCCCCGGGGGCCGTGGATGCAACTGACTGGTGCATAAAAAGCACACATTTCGAAAAAATTATTCTGAATTCTTGCCATCTTGGCCCTGGGTCGAAATGGATTTGGGACAGTATAAACTAAAACATGAATTTTAGCCACATAGAGAAATATATGCGCAAAACAAATCATGAACTGAAGAAATAATAACTAACTATGCTTCATGCATCCAGTAATGTACACGCATTTACTGGTAAGCTCTTGCGAAAATCGTCTTTTTCTAATCTTCGCGGTGCGAACAAATCAACTTCAACTCAACCAATCAGAAGCGAGTATAGAGTTCGGCAAAACAACACTATAAAACCCAACACTTGTACCGTTCAATACGGATATGCGAAACTTCCTCTAATGGGGGGGGGGGGGGGGAGGGGGGGGGGGTTAAAGGTATTTGCCGAAACTAAAATATTAATTATCAATCAGATTATCTTGTCATTGCATAAACTTTTTACCGCTACTTATCTGATATATATATGATACATAGATATGAATGGGCTATATAAATATATAAATAATAATTATTCATATGCCATTTTAGTGATTGTGGCGTCAAGTATAGACCACCATGGTTGTGTATACATGCAGGCCTATTAAAATGTAAGTTTTCGCAATAAATCATACAAGTTGAATTATAGACAGTACGAGACTAAACTGAGTAAATTTGACTCCAACATATGTAGCTAAGTAAGTAAGTAAAGTCTTTTACGAGGCTAACATATTTACAATAATGCAATCTTCCATATGAGCCTCAACATATATACATTAAATATAAAGGGTACATTACATGAAAAATTAGTATACAAATATAATTAACAAAGTAATAGTTACAAAGGTAAGATGTATTAACAGGATGAGTCGTGTTTTATGTCAATGTTTGTGGGTATTGCCATTTAATGTATGCATTTTGGAATTTATTTCTTGAGTCTGATTTTCGTACTGCTTTTGGTATTTTATTCCAGTTTTGGTCCTGAGTAGGCAAGTGATTTTCTGGAGAATTCAAAATTTGATGATGGTACATACATTGGTTATGTATCTGAGATTACATGAATGAACTTGGTTTAGTTTTGTGAATTTTTGTTGCATGTATCTTGGAAATTGGTTGTCATTGAGTGATTTGTACACAAGAATTGATTTTTTATATTCAACTCTTTTGTCAAATTTCATCCACTGAAGTTTCTTGAACAAAATGTCAGAGGGAGTGTCAAAGTCTTGTTCATCAAGAATAACACGTGCTGCCCGTTTTTGGAATTTAATGATTTCGTTCATTATCGTTTTGTCTGTATTACCCCAAATTGAACAGCAATATTCTAGGTGCGGGAGGATGTAAGCATTAAAAAATAATTTTCTTGTTGAAACATCTAAGTATTGTTTGATTCGCATGTAGGAAGAGTTGTGTATTGCATTTTTATATGGTTTTGTCAATATGAGTTTTCCACTTTATTGTATTATCTATATTGATTCCAAGAAGTCTTTCACTTTCTGAAAGTTCAATATCATGGTTCTTTAATTTCAATTTGATGTGTGGGATGTTTGGTTTGTTTGTTTGTTTGTCTTGTTATATACATATGTTTTTTTTGTGCATTGATTATCATGGAGTTTTGTGCGCACCATGAATCTACAATGTCAAGATCAGATTGAAGGATCTGATGGATGTCTTGCATTGTAACACCTGATGCTGAAAGTGTTGTGTCGTCAACAAAGATGTCTGTTGTAGAAGACTTAATATGATACGGTAAGTCATTTATATAAATGAGAAATAACAGGGGTCCTAAGACTGAGCCTTGCGGAACACCTGGAACTATATCTGGGGGGTCTGAAAGTTTCGCAGAAACGCATACTTTCTGTGTTCTGTTTGATAGACAGGATTTAATCCAAGCTCTGCTGTCTGGTGACAAATGGTAAAATTTGAGCTTGTCTATAAGAATCTTGTAGTTGACAAGGTCAATTGCTTTGGAAAAATCAAGAAGCAATGTACCGACAAGTTGTCCCTCATTGATCGCAATAATCCAGTTATCTACTATATTTGTAAGTGCAGTTTCACAAGAGTGTTTGGCTCTAAAGCCTGACTGTGATGTGTACAGCAGGGAGTGCCTTTCAAGAAAACCTTTGAGTTCATCAGAGACGTGTTTCTCAAACAGTTTTGAGATGACTGGCAGAATTGAGATAGGACGATCATTACTTTTATCTGATTTTTTGCCCTTTTTGAATATTGGAATCACTTTTGATTGCTTTAGTGATGTTAGATTTTTTTTAACAATTATGCTCATGTTAATGATAGAGGCCAGAGGTTTTGCTATTATTGGAGATGCTGTTTTCAGGAATTTCGCGCTTATATTATCCAGACCAGTTGATTTTGTAATGTCCAATTTGTCTAATTGCTCTTTAACATATTTTTCTGTAACATGGTGTATCACAAATGTTGGAGTGTCACTGGGTATTTTGTCTAGTGTCATCTTCTTAAGGATTGATGACGTTGTATCATTGAAATCCTGTGGGTTAGTGACTGTCTGAAAAATATTGGTGAAGTATGTATTGAATGCTTCTGCTGATTCGCTAGGGTCTTTGGTATACC
This sequence comes from Spisula subtruncata, assembly GCA_963678985.1. Classification (NCBI taxonomy): domain Eukaryota; kingdom Metazoa; phylum Mollusca; class Bivalvia; order Venerida; family Mactridae; genus Spisula; species Spisula subtruncata. The sequence goes on from OY787666.1 coordinate 8,901,462, forward strand.
GTTATTATCATTTATGTAATGTGTTTGGTGGCTTTCAGTTTTGCCAGATATATATTTTAGATTTTTAGATTTATCTATCCACCCTACAGGGCATGATGGTGGTCTGTAGATATAGCCAATGATAAATGGCTTTTGATGTTTAAGTTTCACTTCTAGCCAAATTGCTTCAATATCACAGTTTACATTCAGGTCAGATCTTTCCTCACATGGAATGGTCGTTTTGATATATAAAACAGTTCCACCACCCCTGTCAGTTTCTCTGTCATTTCGAAACATATGAAAATTGTGCAAATTAAATGTAGCGTTAGTGTGAGAGTCATTTAAAAGTGTTTCACAGATTCCAATTATGTCCCAATTAGGTAGTTCATCTACAAGATTTGCCAGTTCATAAAATTTAGAGTTTAGAGAGTGGATATTTAAATGTAGAACGTTAAGTCCATGTTTATCAAGATTTGTGTCATTTATGGATTTGACATTTTCAGTCTGAACGTTCACATCTTGGTAGTCTATGTTGTTCTGCGTTTGAGTGTCTGTTGCTATGGCTCATTCGCAAAATGACAAGTTTTAATAGTTTCAAAAAAGAAGAAAAAAGTTGTATATACTCGTAGATCTGTGTAGATTTGATAAAAGTGTCAACCCGTGCCAAGGCCTGTACAGTTCAATACCCGTGTCTTTCCCATGAATTCCTGACCAGTTTTCACCGACTCCAAAACTGTCAGTATTCGTGGACTATAAGTTAGCAATCTTAAAATGTATATAGCTATATCGGACGATATTTTTTTTAAAAGTTTCAAAAACTGTAAAACAATTATCCTTTCATAAGCATTATATCATTTTTCGCTTCCGTTTTAATAGAAACTCTCTCTGTGATTTATTGGACATGCAAACTGCCCATTTTCATACAAAAGTGTTCTAGAACACCCTATGAAACTATAAGAATCGTCTATTTTCGACGATTGAATCAAAGTATACGGAAGCCATCCACACTTTTAATTTGCAATTAAGGTAGTCTAGTATCATACTAAAAACGATGCAAGTAATTATTTTGAAATTAAATGACTGTTAGAATATAGCTTTATACACTTTTAATGTGTGATTAATTGTTCAAACAGATAATAAAACTATTCCATAAATAACGGAGTCTGGTTCAAACTAAATGAAGAAATGCTTTAAAAAGTTAAGTTACCAATTTTCTAGGACTCTATTTAGCTGTAAGCCGCTCACGCATCCTTTGACATTTTACCTTCCCATTGTCATTGGGCTAACTGAATTTAAATCTTTGATCATTGTCTTTTCATTACCAATTTCCATCACTTTTACCAACCTATTGAAAAAACATCAATTTCTGACAAATTTCTCCCAATTTGGGTATCTTGTTATTCTGGTTACTAAGACGTAACGCACGCAACTGAGTACGTTCGTAATTTCGTACACTCGCTGTAAAACAGTAGTTGATACTTCTTTCTGTTTCACTCGATACATTACATATCATATACCAAACTATTCACTATAAAATTGTCTACATTGTCATTTTAATTTGAGTTCATGTAGAATTGTATGTAGCCGTAGAATTGGAGACAATGCCCGACAGATGTACAAAAATCCGTGTGCAATTTGTAACACAAAATATTGGTCGTCGGCATAAAATAACAGCCGTTTTATTAAAAATGTCATTAAATTTGTGGGATACTTCACTGAGTGACACCAAAAGTGACGTGTTGTAACATACTTTCGTGAAAAATCACTGGTGCAAAAAAATAAAAAAGTTAAATAATAAACTGGTATCACGAAAAAAGTGCAAATTTGCAAAAAATTGCTGAAAATTTTCCGAAGACGCATGATTAGTACGCAATTCTTTTTTCATTTTTATAAATAAAATTATTATGATTTCGTTTTTAAAATATTATTTTTGTTTCATTATACATAATAAAATCCCAATGCATTCTAGCCAACACTTATCACGATTATTAGATTGAAACATGTGGAGGAAAATTGTCCTACTCGCTCGTTTTAGCGATACATGGTGGCACAGACCATTTTCAAAACTTAATAATTTTATTATAAGTCATACAACGTACAATTAAAATAAAATTTGAAATATTATCAGAGTGAAATTTTTACTTTTAAAAATTCTTTACGATTGCTTTTAAAATAAGTCCGACACACTTGATTCAATGTGTGGAGGAAGATTGTCCTACGGCTTAATTTTGCGACGTTTTGGACGTTTTATGCAACGCGAGTTTTTATAGTGGACGAACTACATGACCAAAATAATTATTTTGAGCGATATTATGCATAGGCATGCAATGCATTTTGTACCCGTATATTCTTGAACAATGTGGTGGTTTGTTTTTCATAAAACAGTACACAGATAAGTGTATTAGGGGTTGAATACGTGAGTGAGTAAGGTACTTGTCAGATAGACAACGAGTGATACAAGTGAATAAGCGTTCAATTGAACAAGCGGGAGTAATTGCTACCAAAAGACACCCAATGTTTTTAATTAAAAACGATGTTATTGACAGATAAATGTATTGTAGTTTTCGACATTGTAAACATTTGCAGAATTAAACAGTAATGTTTAGATCATAAGACTAGTATAACGCAGAGTAAGGTATGCTGACGTAACATGACGTTACACAAACGTACGCAATACCGTGCGTTACGTCATAATCTGCTTGTTTATTTGTACTTTGTATTTCTTTTTAACTGAAAATAACGCAGTAAACATAAAATACAACAATTTGAGTATAAATGCTATTTTACCAACTTCGCAACGAATTATGATAATTTGAAGACAATATTTAAAAATATTATTATATTGCTAGCATGACGTAGATTGACGGAAATACCTATTGTTTACCTGGAATATTTCCTAATGTTAATTAAGTATAGTTACACAAGTCGAATGATTATAATCCGTCTGTAAAATTGTCACGATATTCGTGGTAATATCTAACCGTGATTACACCAGTCAACACATGCGCGCCATTTAGTTTCAAGAATCTGCGTGCAACTGTATATCATAATTATATTTATTACAACCATATAGATGGGAATCCATACTAAATATTCGTCTTTCATTGATGTCTAATATCAAACATTTATAGCCGAGTCATTTTTTTCGCGGACTTATTTGATAATAATTACCGTAATGCTGTAGGCAATTTATATAATGTTTCACAAAATATCCGTCATTTAGCAGACAATTAACTGTGTAAGTACCTGTTGTCAACTAATGTCGAACAATTTCTTCATCCTAGAATTCTGTTTCTTGAAATAAGTATAATATATAATTATAGTTACAGTAAAATAACGTTTATTTACACGTGCTACATTTTAGGGGCGTTTCTGTCAGCAATAAACGGGTTTGTATCCAGAATTGACCAGTTTATTGGAAAAAACAAATGCATTCCTTTTTACACTGACTGACTGTCCTTGAAGGCATAGCTAGATGTATCATTGGAAAAGAGTAAAATGAAAAAATTGTTTTCGTAAAATTTATATTTGTCTAGAGAACCTGAATTTTCCCATTTTTTTCAAATTCCATTTTTTAAATTTCTTTTTCAATGATGCTGTTGCTTGTGCTTGAAGGCGGGTTAACGGCCATCATGACCATCATACTATTGCCATTTTTTATGTAGCTGATTACAACTGGAGATTAAATGAAACAAATTGAACAAATCTTAACAAAGAATTAAGTAGAAATATTGATTGAGATTCTGTCTTTGGGGTTTTATTTACATTCTCGGGTAATACAGTTGTAAAAATCACGATCTAAAATTCACGATCTAATGTCACGACGACACATTCGGAAAAAAAACAAAAGTTCATACAATGCATTTGTCCACAAGTTCATACAATGCATTTGTCCACAAGTTCATACAATGCATTTGTTGTTGCTTAATTCAAGTTAATTGTACACGTGTATGCATATCATACGGGGGAATTGTTTTAGTTGTATGAGACAGCAAGGTTTGCCTCCCACAGAGAAATGACTTCTTCTCAATAAAAACCTTCAATAAATCATCCAGTGGCGATTATAATTGTCGCCGTGAATGAACTAACTCAACAAATATACAGGTGACTCATCACTCCAACTTTTAAGGGCTTCAGTGTTTCTGTAATAGGGATTAAGGGATAATCTAGTACCGTAGATGGGACGTCAGTTATGTGTCATCGTCCTCATGTACATGTATACACTAAAGTTACTCTCCTGTCATAAATAGTTCGTATAGTTGATTAATACGCTACGCCAATAGAAGAATCCGAATTATTAAAGTGTATAGAGCTATATTGGACGATATTTTTTAAAAATGTTTCATAGTCTGAAAAAAACAATGATACTTTCATATCCATAAGTTCATTTTTCGCTTCAGTTTTAATAGAAACTCTCTCTGTGATTTATTGGACGTGCAAATTGTCCATTTTCATACGAATGTGTTCTAGAACATCCTATAGAATTATAAGAATCGACTATTTTTCGACGATTGAATCAAAGTACACGGAACCCATACACCGTTTTAATTTGCTATTAAGGTGGTCTATTATCATACTTAAACGATTGTTAAAATATAGCTCTATACAATTTAAAGGAGAAGTACAATGCCATGTTCAATGTTCAGAAAAACCCAAATTCGTGAACATTGGCGATTACAAGAACATCGTTCCCCCAAAAAAGATCAAACGAGTCTGTTCGTAAACAGTGTCCTGGGGGGGGGGGGGCGGACGTTTAATGTGTCTTTGTTTGCTGTTATGTTTAGCCATTTTTATGACTTTTAATTTTCTGAAAAAACCCCAACATTTTCGTGAAAAATCGTGACGTAAAATATTCCCAAATACAGGTACTATAGCAACAATCATGCAACACCTAAAACGAATACTTTAAGGATTTTTTTTCACGAAAATCGGTAAAAATGTCTTTTTCTCAACAATGGACGTGTTTGCATATTGCAAGGATTATTTGTACATTCATACATTTGAATGTCATTGCATAGTTATAAGAAACATTAAAGCAGATTTATAAGAACATGCAAAATGCACATTTTTATAGGATCAAATGAAACCATTCGCGAACCTTGTCCTTTGGAAGCAATACAGTCGCATTCACTTTAACTATAAGTATACCTTACGTTATAGCATAGTTCACGACTTAACAAAGTGTTTTGAGACAAACATTGTAGGATTTTAAGGACCACGAGCTAATTCAATGAGCACACAAAGTGTTTAATCATGAACGACATAAATTAGTTTCCAATTGTACAAAATAGTGATAATAATTTCAATGGTATCTTAATTTGATTTGAAGTAGTTCAAAAAATGCGAATAGGTTTTACATGTTTGTGATATGATTTTTTAATATTTGCTAATGAATTTGTGATGGTTTTGTGTTGATTTATGGTTGTTATACCAGAACTTATCTGTACACGTGCATTGTGTCACAGCGGTGTCATAATGAAGTCATAGCATATACTAATATTCTTAAACAAATAGTCAAAATTTTCAGTTGTATCTGTCCAAATGTTTGCTAATCTTGGCGACATTAATTCCGTTCGATTACTTAGATAGCTGGTATGCCAAAACTATGTATTTTACTAAGTTCCATATCTACAATGAATTATTGATTGGAAAAATGAATGGATAAACGAATGAACGAACGAACGAACGAACGAACGAACGAACGGATGATTGCTTGCTTGCTTGCTTGCTTGCTTGATTGATTGATTGATTGGATGAACGATCGGTTGAATGATTGATTGAATGAATGAATGGTTGAATGAATGAATGAAGAACGAAATAATGAATGAATGAATGAATGAATGAAGAACGAATGAATGGATGGATGAATGAATGAATCAATCAATGAATCTATGAATCAATAAATGGTTGAATCAATGTATGGTTGAATAAATGGTTGAATGGTTGAATGAATGAACGGTTTAATGAATGGTTGAATGAATGAATATATGAATGGTTGAATCAATGAATGGTTGAATGAATGAATGAATGAATGGTTGAATGAATGGTTGAATGAATGGTTGAATAAATGGTTGAATGAATGAATTAATGGTTGAATGAATGATTGAATGGTTGAATGAATGAATTAATGGTTGAATGAATGAATAAATGAATGAATGGTTGAATGAAAGAATAAAGAAATGAATGGTTGAATGATTGAATGAATGAATAAATGAATGATTGAATAAATGAATGAATGATTAAATGAATAAATGAAAGATTGAATGAATAAATGGATGGTTGAATGAATGAATGGTTGAATGAATGAGTAAATGAATGAATGGTTGAATGAAAGAATAAAGAAATGAATGGTTGAATGGTTGAATGATTGAATGAATGAATAAATGAATGATTGAATAAATAAATGAATGATTAAATGAATAAATGAAATATTGAATGAATAAATGGATGGTTGAATGAATGAATGGTTGAATGAATGGTTGAATGAATGGTTGAATGAATGGTTGAATGAATGAATGGTTGAATGAATGAATGAATTAATTAATAAATGAATGATTGAATGAATGGTAGAATGAATGAATTAGTAAAATATATAAATAAATTAAGCAATTTATTAATAGATCAATCAATCAATCAATCAATCAATCAATCGATAAATGAATCTATGAATCAATGAATGGTTGAATGAATGAATGAATGATTGAATGAATGAATGGTTGAATGAATGAATGATTGAATGGTTGAATGGTTGAATGAATGAATGGTTGAATAAATAGTTGAATGAATGAATGGTTTCATGAATGGTTGAATGAATGAATCTATGAATGGTTGAATCAATGAATAGTTGAATGAATGGTTGAATGAATGATCGAATGGTTGAATGAATGAATGAATGATTGAATGGTTGAATGGTTGAATGGTTGAATGAATGAATTGATGGGTGAATGAATGAATTGATGGGTGAATGAATTAATGGTTGAATGAATGAATAAATGAATGAATGGTTGAATGAAAAAATAAAGGAATGAATGGTTGAATGAATAAATGAATGATTGAATAAATAAATGAATGATTAAATGAATAAATGAATGATTGAATAAATAAATGGATGGTTGAATGAATGAATGGTTGAATGAATGGTTGAATGAATGAATTAATTGATTAATGGTTGAATGAATGAATGAATGAATAAATAAATGAATGATTGAATGATTGAATGATTGAATGATTGAATGATTGAATGATTGGTTGAATGAATGAATAAGTAAAATATATCAATACATTAATAAATTAATAAAGCAATTAATTAATCAATCAATCAATCAATCAATCAATCAACCACCAATCAATCAATCAATCAATCAATCAATCAGAATAATAAATCCATTTTGTATTATTAGTAGTTAATAAATATATAATTAGTACATGTCGTAAATCAGTCAATAAATAAGTATAAGTATATCCATAAGAAAAAAATAAAGAAAAACAGAATAAACAATACAAAAATAAATACATAAAGGATAAATCGTCTCATTCATTTTATCGTGTGATATGTTTTACTTCTATTGTTGAGCGGGACCCAAGCAGCGTGGTATGTACTGCTAATATTCCAAGTCTTTACAGCTTTCAATACTCAGTGTGCTGTCTCAATGACAATACATACTACACATTACACATCCCTGTAACGTCTTATATACATCAACACTTAATCTGCTGTTTCCATTATGATCATAGAGTGTTTCTAGCCACATTAAATCCGTCATTTAACGTTGTTACTATCAACTTAACCAACACCATAATATGTCTGTTTTCGTAATCGGAGAAATTCTATACGGTCGTAAATAAAACTTTCTGTTTGCATCGTGGCAACTTCTCCTACTCATTCCTCTGTGTGTGTTAGATCGTGCCAGTATGCTCGTGGATAGTCTGGCATTATCTGTCCGATGTCTGTACAGTTGTTTAAGTATGTCAGCAACCTTAAAAGATAATAGTATTTTACAAATCGGAGAGGGAAGTCAGCACTCAACAGAAACACCAGAACCCACACAAACATGCCGAGCCTAGCCTGCCACCTTTCCGCTAAATATGGCAGGCATATGTGTGCCTCCACTCTGGTCGTTGGATTAGACGCAAGCGCACTAACCACTGGGCTACGGATCGGGTTGATTGCGACGTTTTGCGTTGATTGCGACATTTCGCGGCAACATTGCGACGTTTTACGTCAGTTGCGACATTTTACGGCATTGCGACATTTCACGGCGCTACAATCGTAAGCACACATCACAATGAGTAAACAACAACCAAATGAAGAAAACGATACTTAGAAGTAATGAAAAGGATTTGATCCGTAATGATCGTTACCTTACCACGGGGTCTCAATCAGTGACACTGATTCCGTGTGTTTCACAACCAGGAGCGATAATGCTCTTTGTTTTTCAGAGACAAGCGTAATGCATGGTCACTGTCCTATTGCTCAATGACCCCCGATTTCGAGGGAACAGGCAGAAAGTTTGTGACTGTTTGATTAAGGTGACATCTAACTCTGTATGGCTTTGCATTTCTTATTATATATCTTAAACTTTTGAAAGCACTGTAGGAATAAAACAGTTTGTGGTTCTGTTTTGTGCTTCTTGTTTCAGCATAGAAACATAAAATAACGCACATTTGTATTTCAAAATTACCACTCCCCACCTGGGTATAGCACACCACGTTTCATTACAAACTGCAAGTCATGAAAATGATTAAAAAACACAAATCAACCTCATACCAAACTGAATTAACTTACCTACAAACTCTGTTTATAATACCATACTAGTGCACCGAATATATCACAGATAGTGTTCAACTTATTGCCCTTGATGACATTTTTGCGACAAAGTGGTCCTCTTCATTATGCTGTTTCGACGAAGTGCCGTATAAGTATCACGGCACGACACACGTAGCTATCTCGTCTTTACACATCCCTTCGTACTATGAGAGGCTCTTCATCTCTAGATTGTTTAGTCGCTAAACATCCTACGAGTGTGACGATTCAGTCAATATGATAAGATTCATAGTAACAGGATTTTTACCATTTTGAAGATGGGCTCACGCTGTTTGATTGAGTTGACAGAGATTCATACACCAGTTAAATAATAAAGTCCTTATATAGTAAACATTACAGGTCATTAACACACGATCTTAACCCTATTCACAAAGCTTCTTAAGGGAAAACTTAAATATTTTGACTTATAAATTATAATTTAACATTTTAAAAGTTGCCCATACTAGTATTCCACAAGAGACTGTATGTTCGGTGTGAAGATAATAACTCTTTCCAAAATGCTTCTAAACAATGTAAATGGTAATCTTTATGTTCCTGTTTTGCTGAGATACGTAGATACGTATTTAAGGCAATTTTAAGACTTTGATGAAATGATAAGTTTTTCCTGAAGTACCAACCAGTTCCATATTTCGATGGCTTAGAATTAGAAGGTCGTAAATGCCACTTACGACCTTTAAGATTCGTACATATTTAGAATAAGCATCACAAGGCGCTTCTTATGAGCCCATTTTCATAAAAATCTGAAATTGTCATGTTGACCAAAATGAAGTTTTAAAAAACGTGTTTTCCCATAGGTAAAGAGTAAATTACAGACAGTTTTCTCTTGTTTCTTAATATATCGATTTGGTAGTTACGACATTCTTGTTCTAAGCCATCGATTTGTCGGACATTGTAACGTTATTTACTTATTTCTGTCATCATTGTCAATACACGAATTTATAAGACGAAACCAAGAAACAGAAACCTGCACCTAACGCCGTCAAAGTGTTTGTATTTTAGGCTATTTGACGTATTTGTGGGCTGTGACTTTAATTTATTTACTAATTTGAAGTAGGTTTAAAGACACTGCCGGCGACATTTATAAATACGTACATTTGTATGTTAATTATTCAGCGATATTTCAACCTAAACACTTGCAGACAATAAATCCAACTGTTTCCTCACGATGTTTTGAATCCTGTACGGACATTACCATGTTCTATTTTGGTCAACACACATTTTTCTCAGTCGCCCAATGTTCAGTTTCCATTGTTATTGTTTATTAGATGTCTGCCGATACTGTTTTGACCAGCTTGCTTTGGATTGTGCATGCATCAAAAGTTTACCAAAGGTCCAAAAATGAAACCGAATAAATGGATATTTAAATCGTGTAAAAGGGTTGTAATTACACTTTTGAGAATGGGCTTCTCTAATACCCCAGTAGGTTAGGTTTACTTCTACAATAAGTTTGCCGGAACTTAATCATAAGTACCCAACCTTCTTGGAATTGCTACAAGAGGCAAAGGTAATGTTATCACTGTCATGTTATTGTCACATTGGGTCAGGAGGGATAGTTAATATACCATTGTGCCTGGTTGGGTTCATTAACCAATATGTACCGACTGTCACCTTATATAGATAACCTTTTAACTTCCCCCATGTTCGTTTTCGATATTACATATTCTTATAAATCGTTATGGACATAGTAACAAGTAGATCAAATTCTTCTGTCCTCATGACCTACCTACACGTGCATTTAATTTGAAAGCAGGGGTGACTTGGCAAAATCTTTCCTGCAAAAAACCGACAGCAAGTCGATTGACTTGATCTCGCTTGTTCCATAAATTCTACTTGACTTGACATAAACATTTGGACCATTGATGTCACGATTACCATGTCCAACGCATTAATGACGTCACATCACGTGTAACTGTAGGTTATTTTAAAATGAACGAATTGCATAACATGTAGCAAAGAAACATGACTTTAGGCTACAGGGCCAAGACGAACTGTGCTTCACTTCGAAAACTAAAAATGCCGTAAGTATAATTTTTCTATGAAATACTTGCGGTTATTTTTGTTTTCTAAATGAAGCAAATTTTTTCTTAGCATTGTAGCCCGAAGTCACGTTGTTGTAGGTATCATGTGTGAGAATATTCACCTCTGAATTTAATTCACTATCCGACTAAAAAAATATTGTACTGTGTTTTAGTAATTTCGACTAGAATGAGTATCGTCGTCATCTGGACTTGTTTGAAACGCGGACCTGCGGGCAACAACCCCGATACTAAAAAAAGTCTTACGACCAAAAGTAAAACGGTTACATATAGATCTGTCTTTTGACAATTATTGTAAAATATTGTTGTTTGTCTGAGTAGTTTTATAGATGTGCAATATCATAAATATACAATTCGCAAAATAGGAAGCGTCTTAAGTAATATTAGTTGAGTCACAACAATGCAATGTTAATCGAATATTTGAAATTCTGTCAACATATTGAACAAAGATTAATATGAAATATAATGTCACCGCTTGCTGTTAGATCATACGGAATAGATTATTAATCTACATTTTATTTGCAGATAATTAATTTTTAAGTTGTTATCATGTCCCGTGGTATGTGTAACACGACATGTTCATTTAACAAAACGCTTTAGCAGTCATTAATATATATCAGGTTAAAGATGATTTCTGTAAATTGTCTAAGTTAGTAAAATATTATGGTCATTTCCAACGACTCATCTTAGAAAAAATCATCCCGGTTAACATGTAGTGGTAACTTAACCTTTTCACCAAAATTAACGTGTAGTATCACCATGGTAACGTAAAATTATCACCTCAGTTAACATGTAGAGTAACCATGGTAACGTAACATTATCACCTCAGTAAACGTGTAGTGTCACCATGGTAACGTAACATTATCACCTCAGTTAACGTGTAGTGTCACCATGGTAACGTAGCACTATCACCTTAATTAACGTGTAGTGTCACCATGGTAACGTAACATTATCACCACAATTAACGTGTAGTGTCACCATGGTAACGTAAATTATCACCTCAATTAACGTGTAGTGTCACCATGGTATCGAAGCACTATCACCTTAATTAACGTGTAGTGTCACCATGGTAACTTATCATTATCACCACAATTAACGTGTAGTGTCACCATGGTAACGTAACATTATCACCAAAATTAACGTGTAGTGTCGCCATGGTAACGTAGCCTTATCACCTTAATTAACGCGTAGTGTCACCATGGTAACTTAACATTATCACCACAATTAACATGTAGTGTCACCATGGCAACGTAACATTATCACCACAATTAACGTGTAGTGTCAACATGGTAACGTAACACTATCACCAAAATTAACGTGTAGTGTCGCCATGGTAACGAAGCACTATTACCAAAATTACCATGTCGTGTCACCATGGTAACATAACATTATCACCTCAGTTAACGTGTAGTGACACCATGGTAACGTAACATTATCACCACAATTAGCAAGTAGTGTCAACATGGCAAGGTAGCCCTTTCACCACAGTTAACGTGTAGTGTCGCCATGACAACGTAGCACTATCACCAAAACTAACGTGTAGTGTCGCCATGGTAACGTAGCATTATCACCAAAATTAACGTGTAGTGTCGCCATGGTAACGTAGCATTATCACCAAAGTTAACGTGTAGTGTCGCCATGTCAACGTAGCAGTATCACCAAAATTAACGTGTAGTGTCGCCATGACAACATAGCACTATCACTAAAATTAACGTGTAGTGCCCCTATGGTAACGTATCAATTTCACCTCAGTTAACGCGATGTGTCGTCATGGTAACGTAGTACTATCACCACAATTAACGTGTAGTGTCGCCATGGAAGTGGAAACGTAACATTTTCACCTCAGTTAACGAGTAGTGTCGACATGGTAACGTAGTCTTATAACATCAGCTAACGTGTAGTGTCGCCATGGTAACGTAGTATCATTACCTCAATTAACATGCAGTGTCGCCATGGTAACGTAATACCTTAAACTCATAAAATTTGTAGTGTCGTCATGGTAACGTAGCATTATCATCTTAGTTAACATGTAGTGTCACCATGGTAACGTTACATTATTTTCTCAGTTAACATGTAGTATCACCATGGTAACATAACACTATCATCTCAGTTGACATGTAGTGTCACCGCAGTAACGTAACAGAATAACATCAGTTAACGTGTAGTGTCACCATGGTAACGTAACATTATCATCTCAGTTAAAGTGTAGTGTCGACATGGTAACGTAACATTATCATCTCAGATAACATGTAGTGTCACCATGGTAACGTAACATTATCACCTCAGTTAACGTGTAGCGGCACCAAGGTAACTTATTAAAATAATCTCAGTAAACATGTAGTGTCATCATGGTAACGTATCATTCCAGTTAACGTGAACGTGTAGCGCCCCATGGTATCGTAACAAAATCATCAAGGTTAACGTAAAGTGTCACCATGGTAACGATTACATTATCACCCTAGTTAACGTATAGTGTCATCGTGTTAACGTTGCATTATTATCTCAGTTAACATGTAGTGTCACAATGGTAACGTTGCATTATCACTTCAGTTATCATGTAGTGTCACCATGGTAACGTTGCACTATCACCTCAGTTATCATGTAGTTTCACCATGGTAACGTAACATAATCACCTCAGTTATCGTGTAGTGTCACCATGGTAACGTAACATTATCACCTCAGTTAACATGTAGAATCACCATGGTAACGTAACATTATCACCTCAGTTATCATGTAGAATCACTATGGTAACGTTACATTATCACCTCAGTTAACATGTAGAATCACCACGGTAACGTAGCACTATCACCTTAAATAACGTGTAGTGTCACCATGGTAACGTAACATCATCACATCAGTTAACGTGTAGTGTCACCAAGGTAACGTTACATCATCACATCAGTTAACATGTAGTGTCACCATGGTAACGTAGCACTATCACCTCATTTAACGTGAAGTTACACCATGGTAACGTAACATTATCACCTCAGTTAACGTGTAGTGTCACCATGGTTACGTAACATTATCACCTCAGTTAACATGTAGTGTCACCATGGTAACGTTGCACTATCACCTCAGTTATCATGTAGTGTCACCATGGTAACGTAACATTATCACCTCAGTTAACATGTAGAATCACCATGGTAACGTAACATTATCACCTCAGTTATCATGTAGAATCACTATGGTTACGTTAAATTATCACCTCAGTTAACATGTAGAATCACCACGGTAACGTAGCACTATCACCTCAAATAACGTGTAGTGTCACCATGGTAACGTAACATCATCACATCAGTTAATGTGTAGTGTCACCAAGGTAACGTTACATCATCACATCAGTTAACATGTAGTATCACCATGGTAACGTAGCACTATCACCTCATTTAACGTGTAGTTACACCATGGTAACGTAACATTATCAACTCAGTTAACGTGTAGTGTCAAAATGGTAACGTAACTTTATCACCTCAGTTAACATGTAGTGTCACCATGGTAACGTAACATTATCACCTCAGTTTTCATGTAGTGTCACCATGGTAACGTAACATTATCACCTCAGTTATCGTGTAGTGTCACCATGGTAACGTAACATTATCACCTCAGTTAACATGTAGAATCACCATGCTTACGTAACATTATCACCTCAGTTATCATGTAGAATCACTACAGTAACGTTTCATTATCACCTCAGTTAACATGTAGTGTCACCATGGTAACGTAGCACTATCAACTCATTTAACGTGTAGTTACACCATGGTAACGTAACATTATCACCTCAGTTAACGTGTAGTGTCACCATGGTTACGTTACATTATCACCTCAGTTAACATGTAGTGTCACCATGGTAACGTAACATTATCACCTCAGTTAACATGTAGTGTCACCATAGTCACGTAACATTATCACCACAATTAACATTAATGTAACATTATAACATCATTTAACATGTAGTGTCACCATGGTGAAGTAACATTATCAACTCATTTAACATGTAGTGTCACCATATTAACGTGGCATTGTCACATCAGTTAACATATAGTATTGTCATGGTAACGTAACATTATCACCTCAGTTAACATGTAGTTTCACCATGGTTACATAACATTATAGCATCAGTTAACATGTAGTGTCACCATGGAAACGTAACATTATCATCGCAGTCAACGTGTAGTGTTACCATGGTAACGTGACATTATCACATCAGTTAACATGTAGTGTCACCATGGTAACGTAGCACTATCAACTCATTTAACATATAGTATCACCATGGTAACGTAACGTTATCACCTCAGTTTGCGTGTAGTTTCACCACAGTAACGTAACATTATCACATCAGATAACGTGTAGTGTCACCATGGTAACGTAAGATTATAACATCAGTTAAAGTGTAGTGTCACCATGGTAACGTAACATTATCACCTCAGTTAACGTGTTGTATCACCATGATAACGTAACATTATCACCCCAGTTAAAGTGTAGTGTCACCATGGTAACGTAACATTATCACCTCAGATAACATGTAGTGTCACAATGGTAACGTAACATTATCACCTTAGTTAACGTGTAGTGTCACCATGGTAACGTTACATTATTACCTCAGTTAACGTGTTGTATCACCATGGTAACGTAACATCATCACCTCATTTAACATGTAGTGTCACTGTGGTAACGTGGCATTATCACATCAGTTAACGTGTAGTGTCACCATGGTAACGTAACATCATCACCTTAATTAACATGTAGTGTCACCATGGTAACGTGGCATTATCACATCAGTTAACATGTAGTGTCACCATGGTAACGTAACATTATCACCTCAGTTAACATGTAGTGTCACAATGGTAACGTAACATTATCAACTCAGTTAATATGGAGTGTCACCATGGTAACGTAACATTATCACCTCAGTTAACATGTAGTGTCACCATGGTAACGTAACGTAAGGTTATATACAAAATAATCTGACTCAAGCAACACATTAACATATTTTTCCATCGTTTATTGACAATGTCATGTTTTACATAAAAACAACAATAAATACGATAATATGAAGACAAAAACAAAATTTAAATATTTAACATTCAAAATTTACCATATACTCCTTCAACCACATTTCACAGATATGAGTGAATCCTGATAAGTATTTGTGGAATAAGATTCAAAGTTTCAAACTTGAACCCATAATCAAATGCAGAAGCGTTATAGTAGTTTGTAATAAATAGTTTCACCCCCACTTTGTATAAAGGCCTTATGGAATATTGTAAATGTATTTACTAAACGCAACCTTGTTCCACACTATTTTTATCACAATATAACTCCAAGTTTACAATGTTGACGTTTTTCACGATACAATATTCAGACAACATTAAACACCGGCAACACCAACGGAAACAACAATTATCACGTGACTCGCCCATAGGTAACAGTGCCATTGTTTTTATGTCCAAATCTTCTCCTCTCTCAGTACACAGCTCACACAGTCGTATATGCTGTAAATTGCCTAAGACCGTTTTCATATCGTTTTCATACCTTTGCTGAGATTATAATTTTCAACTTTTAGAAATCAAATACTAGTTATCTTTTTCACTTCTATTTTTATTCAGGAAAGAAAGAAAACTCAGACAATTAGGGTAAGTTGCTAGAAAATCGTGTTCGTAGCGATTGAAAACTAATGCCAAGGTCACTGACCATCTTTTCAAATACATGAATTAGTTGAAGACGGCGTAAAACAATGTTCGTTCAAATGAGATTGATTACCATCGGTAGAATGGTGTTCTATAGGTATGTTCGTAATAATACCTAATCTCGGTTCTATTACACGTATGGACAGAGATAGTTCATGGCCGGTGCGAACGATATAGAGGGATAAAACAATGGACGAATCACTTCCTCTCGCTCATAGAGACGCTTGCCATCTTTCACGAGGATCGTCACAGACGCTTGTTTAGAACTGTTTGTAAGCGCTTGTTCTTGCTGTAGCTGTTTCCGCTTGGTTTTATATCGTCTGTTCTGGAACCATATCTTCACTTGTGTTTCTGTAAGCTTTAAGGCACTGGCTAAATCTGCTCTCTCCGGACCGGATAAATATCGTTGGTGCCGGAAACGGCGTTCTAGCTCGAATACTTGCGCATGTGAGAACGCAGCGCGTGACCTCTTCTTCCGGGGTTTGTGGTCTCTGTTGTTGCTGTCCCGCTTCCGGTAGGCGGAGTCTTTCTCTTTGTGGGTGGGCTTATCTGAAAGATACAAAATAAATCAATCAACAACTCCATTTACATTAAATGTACATGTATTGAACAAGAACCAGAGTCAATTGGTAGGCGGAATTGTCTGAAAGCAACACTATATTATTATAAATAAATTTCAATTATCAAATTCTGTATAAAATTCACTCGCTTTGAGCAGGCATATTTAATTCACACACTGTCAAGTCGCTAAACACTAGCAAGACTGCATTGTTCATGACTATAGCTTGGCTATATTGACCTGAGCCTGACCTTTATGCAAGAATATATTACAAGGTTCTTGCTTTGAATATATCAATTTCCGCAAGCAAATCGTGCGATATCGGTTTTTCAAAGTGTTTGTATTACATCTCGAGCGCCTTCGTGATACTCCCCGATTATGAAAACATACAATCGGTGCTATAAACGTAGGCAATACGAGGGTCATTCAATATATTCGTAGACAATCGTTCTCATTTTATTATATTCATGTTTAAATAATAATTTCTCATAATATTATCATTATAAACATTTATCTATTACCTACCGTAGATACAAATTTATCTTTGATTATGCAACATAGTAACATGTCGTGAGCCGTTGTATTAACGCGCTACCACCCCCTACCGACGTAACATACCCTTGCAATTTTCTGCACTTGTGTCGGAAAGGCTGTAGTTTAGTGCGATATAATTAGTTATTCTCTGCGTCAAGGTGTATTAAAATGACGAGTCCAGTCCACGAATTTATTGAATGACCCTTGTATATCAACTGTTAAATTATGCTAATCAAAAGGTCAGGCTCGTGTCAAATTGGCCAAACTATACCAATGATATGTCTGACATGTATCAAACATCATGAAACTGTTGCCGATTGGTTTGTTGTGGTAGACAATGTCTATCGGATTTTTATGTTTTTAATTGTTTTTTTTTAAATTAACTAAATGAATCAAATACTTCTCTAAAATTTTAGAGAAGTATTCTAAAATTTTCTCTAGAATTTATTACATCATTAGTAATTGTATATAGTAAGTTAATTGATGATTTAAACAATTAATAAATTTGATACATACAGGATACATGCACTTATTAGAACATTTTAATTTTAGAAAATTAACCGTAAAGCTAAAACATCAAGTACGTAGGTTGGAGTCATGAAACTGTACTACACTGAGGACATACGGAAACACAGTAGTTATAAAATTATGTTCTCCGTAATACCCTAGTCACATTTGCCCTACGGGCTCCGTACGAGCCCCGTGCGAGTTGATTTTTCTGAACTCGCACGACGTCCGTACGGAGCCCGCACGAAGCCCGTACGGATATCGAGACTCGTACGAGCATCGTACGGATTTTCACAACCAGTAGAGGACTCGGTGATCTGGAGAAAACTATACATTCTGTACAACTCGTACGAGATCCGTACGAGCTGTGACCAGATGCTAAGAACGTACAACTGATACCGTTAGGATTTAAATATTTCAGACTCGTACGAATTGGTAAATCCGTACGGACATCGTACGAGCATTGTGACCGTAGCAAGAGGTTGCATCCTATAGCTTTCTTCGAACAATACGCTCGATGTGCTATGGTTGTTAACACGTTAGAAAGATTGTTTCGGCAGTCTGTTTCAAAACATTACCTTTTCAACAAGGAAAAAATGCTGAAAATTTATTTCCCGGATAAATTCGCAAATGCATGTATATTGATAATGAAATAATTGTCGTTTTCAGGCAAAGTTCAGCGAAATTTGGCATTCGCGTAAAAATACAAAATGATATTACAAATCAGAACTAAATCACATTTATTTATAGTATTTAATTACATAAAATGTTTCATGAAAGTAACGCACTAGGAAATAATTTAATTGTTGAATAATTTGTTATAATAAAAATGTGGAGGATGGAAGGTGATTCGCTCAGGTTGTATTAATAATATCAATCATTGAATACGTACTTCACGATGTATTTATGAAACTTAGAAAGACATCAATCAATCAATCAATCAATCAATCAATCAATCACGAATGAATGAAGAACGAATGAACGAATGAACGAATGAATGAATGAATGAATGAATCAATCAATCAATCAATCAATCAATCAATCAATCAATCAATCAATCAATCAATCAATGAATGAATCAATCAATCAATCAATCAATCAATCAATCTGTGAATAAAGAAATCTCACCGGAAAGTAACATTTTGTATCTGATATTTTTAGCAGTCCTTATTACAGAACAGAACTGTGTTCAACAGAACAGAACAGAACAGAACAGAACAGAACAGAACAGAACAGAACAGAACAGAACAGAACAGAACAGAACAGAACAGAACAGAAGAACAGAACAGAACAGAACAGAACAGTTTTAAATAAAATGCAAAAATATCGTTTTGCAAAGTAATGCTTTCAGCATGAAACAGGAATAGCTCGACAGGTAAATAACAGTATCTCTATATTATTTTTGCATTTATCGTAACATATTACAAATGTTATCACATCGAACCATCACGTAAAATGTACCTGCTTTGTAGAGAAACTACTTAAACTATCAACACTTTGTGATAAATATGGGATTATCAATATGATAGGTGACTTCTTACAACCATACACTACTTAGTAAACGATGAACATTGTACAGAAGTTCTGACATGTTATCGCTAAATATTCAAGTGGAATTTTTGAAATTCATTGATGTACATGTATATATTTTGATTTTGAATGTTTTTGAAAAAAAAACCTAACACAAATTCGTTTATTTAGTATGAAAGGATACGGCACATGGTTTTCGAACTGGATACAGCATTTACTATTTGCAGTCGTGTATCTTTGCCAGCAAGCGTTCATTTCTTCTGTCAGTCCGCCTCACGGATTACCTCTTTCGTAACCTCATTTGTTTAAACAGTGAATTGTTTATTACATTTTTATATGTTATATGAGACTCCTTTTTGCGGAGACTAAGACAAACAAATATGATTACCTAAGGCACACATATAATGCATAATTAACACACATATATAATTACCTAAGACGCATACCCATGTAATTACTAAAGGAACATACATATAATTACCTATGATATGCACATATTATTACCTACGTCGAACACATATACTATTATCATTACCTACGACGAACATATACCATTACCTACGACGAACATATACCATTACCTACAACTAACATATACCATTACCTATGACAAACATATACCATTACCTACAACAAACATATACCATTGCCTACGACAAACACATACTGGGTGTCTAAAATACATGTCCACTTGTTGAGGGGTCATAACTTTGCCAAATGAGATAGTAAATTGATAATCATAGTCTCATATGAAAGCTTAATTTTAAACTTGTGGGGTGAATTATATAATGTGTCAATACTCGAACACTTGATGACGTCATATACGTTATACTAACGTCATAAGCTACAGACGTTCTAAAATGTCCGAAGAGGCAGATAACATAGTTTGTACGGTAACATGGGTAAACTTTATATCATAGGTCGGCAGAGTAATAGTCAGTCGTACCCTACTATGCACACACTGGCATAGAAACTGATTAGAAGTCATTAGAAAATAAAATCGGAAATCGGACGTATTTAAGGGAGGAACACATTTTAAAACAATTAGGACTGAAACTTGGATATTCACACAATTCTAGGAATATCATAATTATAAAAGATGCACCAATCGCCTCAAATGAACATACTGGATTGAATGTATAGCGGTATCTTCAGCTTATCTCCAACAGTCCAAAAATAGTCATATTATGTAACTTTAAACAACAAAATAGTACTTAATGAAGTATCAATCACCAAAGAACTGCCTTGGTATGAGAATGAATTTGGTTATGCTATCTTTATTGAAATCAGGAAAAAGTAACCAAAACATCCTAAATATTTATTTCTTCTTATTCTATTTGAAAGTTAGATTATATAATTCAAGAGATATAACTACGAGGATCAGTCAAGAAAAACTGAGAGTTGTTAAATAAAGCCTTCAAAGTGTACATAGAACAGAACAGAACAGAACAGATTTTTATTAGGACTTGTACAAAGTACATCATCCGATTCACATACATATTTACATAATATACAATAATAATCACGTGATCTATATACAAAAAAGTTCAAACAAATATAACAAAACAATTGATAGGAAATACAGTTGTAGATGAGGATAAATAGTAATTAAACATTCAATATAGTTGTTCGCAAGAACAAAGCTTCTTTAATATATAAAGACAAATTAATGAGAACGTTTTTGTTACATGAATTTAATAACTCAATAAATTTGTAAACGGACGGACGTTGGTAAAAATAAATGCCGATATATTTCTTTCTAATGGCGTTAAAACATGGGCATATACAAACAAAATGAAACTCATCTTCTAAATCTAATTGGTTGCAACATAAACAATACCTTTCTTCTCTATTTACACGATTACGTGCATATCTACCCGTTTGCATTCTTAATGGAAGTACTGACAGTCTAAGTCTACAAAAATAAAATCTAAGGCTTTTTGGCAAAACATCTAAATAGCATTCATATTCATGTACTGGTTTAAATTCTTTGTATAATATTAAAACCGGACTGTGCAGTTGCCTACACCATTCCTGATTAAAACAATTAATCACTCTACTTTTAAATTCAGATAAAAATAACTTCTTATTAATTGTAGCAGCATTTTCGAAAACATACGTGAATCCATAATTGTTTAAAATTCTTCTAATATTCGAAACCCAATTTTGACGGCAATATATATACAATTATATTTTCTACCAATCATCGTCAACTATGATCCATTGCGGATATTCTGATGAATTCAATGATCGGATATAGGCTTACAAATAAAGTTGCCAAGCAACCAAACAACATCACTAAGGGGTATGCGTTCGCACCAGCGACTGGAAGACTGATTTTGATGTCAATTCGAACGTTTATTTCAACTTTATATAGCGTAATTTAGTACAACTAACATGTGTATATTGTAGAATCGTATATATCAAATAATAATGGGCGTTCGTTACAGAATGGTCACTGGTGCTGTATTGTTAAGTTGCCTAGCAACAATTTTACCCTAGTTTTATCGAATTTCTCGGCATGTGTTCTTTGCGTTACCATGGTATTTTTAAACTAAACACTGAATTCACAATTTCTGCCCAAGATGATTATGAATGTATCTAATGGGTCTAGTGACCGTAATAGAAATAAAAAATATAACTTCACTTTTGAAAAACAGCATGCGTTCTTTTGGGCTGGGTAAAATTGTAGTCTCAGTACCAACAAATAAAGTGACAATTAATAGTTCCATCAAGTATATTTTCTATATTGGAGGAAAAAATCAACCATAATTAAGTATATCTGATAGATTAATGTATTACAAAATAAAAAATAAGTTTGAAAATATTCGATATAACTTTATGTGTCCATAGCAACGCAAAATTGTGTTCAACAGACAGCGCGAACGCATGCCTTCGAGTTGTCTTCTTCGGTTGCCTGGCAACAAGAATCACATTTTCATAACCAAACGTGGTATTCGCCATAACATCGATGAGATACAATATTTCACGATAATGTATAGACAATATACGAACACTTATTCTCCTGATCATTATTCAACAACTCTCAGTTTTTCTTGACTGACCCTCGTACATCGAAACTCAACATATCAATTTGTGGAGAAATTGGAAACATCACATACGACTCAAAGTTATGTGAACGTCATTAAAATCATCAAATGACGTCAAAAACATGTTTTTACCGAATTTGGGTTCGCGACTCAAAATGCATTCTTCAGGTTTTGTTTGCATTATTTCGTATTATTGTTTCATAATTTCTTCATTGATTTGAATGCCCTTTGATCTTACATATTAATCAGATATGTAAAGCAATACATTACAGAGTTATACGTCCTCAACAAGCGGACATGTATTTTGAGACACCCTGTATATAACCTACGAAAAACACGCATCATTGCCTACGACAAACACATACCATTACCTACGGCAAACAGATATAATTACCTTCGACAAAAACATATACCCAAGACACATTTCACCTAAGATATGATTTATCTTACCTAAGATAGAACGTATATTGCATAAGATACTTTTAATTGCACAAGACAGTGACGACTTTTATTAATTTGTATCTTCACAAATCAACGAGTGACTAGTGTTGATCATATTTGCTATGTATTTAAATCTCACCAACAATATAATTTGATGTCGGGTTACTCAACCCACCCCGTTTGAACAAGGTGACGACAATTAAGTAGTGTACATGTGTGTCAACCCTTCGTAAATGTTGTAAAAATTCATGCAATAAAATATGGTTAAACTGAAAACAATCTATTGTTTCTTAACATAATCAACGTTCGAGGCTCCATTGTCAATGCAATAAATACGCAACAAGCGACGTTTAAATAATTATAATGAATGTGCTTCATGGACAATTTACGATTGCAGGAGTTTGCAATTTTACCAACCAAGATCACCGACGGAATGCTCAGTGTTGCTGTTTCTGATGAATGCTGCCTACCCTGTCCGAATATTACAATCTTGGTATTGAACAAAACAGAATATATTACAATATGAACAACTTACGACTTTCCATTGGAAGTCTTCAAATGCCATGTTAAATATAACCATCAATCATTTAGTATAAATTTACATTGCAATGTCTCCCCGGATCCTTCAAAGTGTTAAATGACTATACATGTATTCCTTTTATCTAGACTATATCTATTTAATTTTACAGGCTATTTAATTGCTTTGTATTAAACTATTTTAAGTGGAAAATCTATCGCTACTAACGATTAATCATTTTGTTGCACATATTTTTATATTATTTTCTGTATTTACAAATGCGTTTCGATGTTTCCGAGTCTCAGTTTAGGGGAATATTTTTTTTATAGAACAACGAATTTCGTGAGTGAACTCTTTCAGTCTCATCTGTTCACTCATTTATGAAATCGTATTCAATTAAAATGAATAGAAGACATAATGTGATTTTATTTCAATTGTTTTATATTCAGATTATCATTTTAAAAATAAAAATACATTTAATGATGACATCCCATCCGTCGGCACGAGGGTTTGTGGGGAGAGAAGTCATTTTTTCATCTTTGAGATCAACACAATGTACGATAGTGTCGTGGAATGTTTGGGTAGGTCGGAAACAGCCAAGCATTTTATACCTTATTCCCGTAAAAACAGAAGCGTTTCTTTGTCGTATAATGTCCAAAGTAAATAGTGTATGGAGGTCGGAATTTGTTTTGCTTTCTTTTTTAAAATAAGCTACTATTATCTTTCGAAAAGTATAAAAGTATAAATTATTAGCAAATACAGTTTTCCCAAACGCTTTAAAATATTTAGAAACTACTATTTATTTTATTGGTCTTGTAATTCGTGTAATTTTCTTTTTGGTGTTTCTTTTTGTGTGTGTGTGTGCCTTTCGCGTCCTCTTGTTATTTCGTATTTCAACATTAATTATTAGAAAATAGCGCTAGCACTGATTTTAAGATCACCAACGATGATAATGTTCAACCTCTTATTGATTTTTTAAGACTTAAGTGGTTTGGTAACACATTACCGCGAACACCTTGTCGCAATAATATACAAATGTATAGTAAACGACCATTTGATTTGTAGGAAAAAAAATATCACATAAATAACGTGATATTCCATGTGATAACAAATGACGGAACAATGTTCTCCAACACGTGTGATGATAAACGCGGGGAAACGTAACGTGACGTTGTTTTGACTCGGTAACTATGGTAGTATGATAAAAAATCCGTCATTCGTTGTCTCTGAGATCAACTTTTCTTAAACTCGTCACGAAATTTTTTCATTTAGCCCGCCAAAGGCTCGCTAAATAACTTGTGTTTTTTAGACTCGTTTAAGAAATGTTGATCTCCAAAGACAACGAATGACGGATCCTATATGTTTTTATCTATAAAGTTTTATTCACGAACTATTATTATTTATGGTATATAATTGAATAAATGCAAAAACATGAACAAATTGTGAATACGTGTATTTGCACCTCTGCAAATATATATTTTCGTTTTTTGCAAACTTCAAAAACTTCTGTGAAACAATTCCTGGAACTACTCATGGAACTTAAAGAAACACCTCTTGTACAGTCGGATATGGGCACTTCGAAATAGTGAATACAGGTGAATACCCGGTATTATTCGAAATAAATACAAGGATCCCGGGATAACAACGAATACTTGCACCAGACACTCAAATAAAAAAAGTACAAAGTGTTCTCCTTTTTGTTTTAGATTGAAATTCCAGATGTCTAAAAAAATATACGTAAATGTTAAAGGGGTGTTGAAAATAAAAAGTGGTACATTTTCTTTGGCATTGTACACATAAATTATTACTTATGAGGTATAGACGTAATTATTGAGTGCCACACTCACTCTTCACTTCGACTGATGATTAAAATTACATAATATCTTACAACACACTAAACTATACATGAAAATAAACATTTGTGAATTATCATAATTTAATTCTTAAAAAATATCTTATAAACTGGAGTGAATTTTAACGCTTGATGTTTGAGTTCAGATACATTTGTATTTACCAGAATCCGTTGTTATACCGAACCATTATCTTACCTTTGAATAAAATATTAAAAATTCGAAATATAATTATAGATCTAGTAATTAGAATGGATTCGAATGAATTCGACTATAAATAATTATTAATACTTGTATTATACAGGGTCATCCTGTTAGCCCAGTAGTTAGGTTAGAATATTGGTCACAATTCCACGAAAAAAACCTAACCCAGATAAGATTATTATAAGACTACAATTATAATCTAGCATGTAGATTGCTTGCAGAAACTGAGTATAGTTTGCTTAATTTTAATAGGATTAGGTTGATATTCATAATGTTTGTACGGTCCATTGAAAAACAAAACATTGCATTTCGTACGCTCTGTTCTCTCCAAACACTATTATTATTAAAACAAAACTGCTTTTTAAGGTTGATTTCAAACAGAGATCAATCAATCTATTCGAGTATAATATATTGGAGTAATTTAAACAGCAAAATATTTATCATTACGTATGTTTATTTTTTAAATAACAGGCATAGCTAAGCACAAGCTAAAGTTATGCGCATGGAGTTGGTGCCTATATTACATGTCACTCGAACAATGAGGGCACGGTCCCCGGAATTTGATACCTATTCATGTTCTTCTGCGAAGATGACCATGCGAATGTTCGCGTGTGGAGAAATTGTCATTTGACTGCGGAAGATCAAATAAGTTTGTGCTGGTTGATAATAGTTCCAGGAAATCTTGTTACACCAACGGACCGGCGAACACCATAGGGGTCTGTTTCATCGTCCACACACAGTCACTTATACAGTGAATGAGGGAGGGAAGATGACATACGAGGAAAGTATTGTTGACAAATGACGTTATGTCTGATAAATACAAGCAAATAAGTACTGCTTAATACTATGGCGCACAGATAATTCAAAGTAAATAATAATTTAAATATTCCGTGACAATGGATACTTACAATGAGTATGTGGTTTTTCATGTAATTCTGTTTGTTTCAACACCATTCCGATATTATCGTCTGCACCATGGCGTCTGTCACCACATGGCGCTCCGGATTCATTGCCCATGTGACCTTCTATCACGTGATTGACCACGTCACTGACCACGTGATTGTCCAGACGATCTGTCTTGTACTCATCTTCTGACACCACGGATATATCTGAATCACTTTCCATATTTTCAAACGACAAATCGTCAGAAGTTTCTAACCCAGCCAAATTGTCGTCAATATTTTCTGTTTTGTCACTAGATATGTCTAAAACTTTCGCCTCACGTTGAATGTGATCCGTTGCAGCCATGTTAGGGGCATTGTGGACGGACAGTTTGCTTGGTATAAAGTCACGTTCATTTCTCATATTGTGTGTAAGGAATTGTTTATGAATGTACCCGTTCAAGCCAACAAACCCGTTCTCCATCATAGAATAGCCGAGATTGTTAGCAAAGAATCCTCTTTGAATATGCTCAGCCAAGTAGCTCGAGTCAAAGCCAGGATGGTTCTGGAACGGATTCGACATTAGACGGTGATGACATTTTTCTGTGTATTCGTTAAATTGTTTAACATGTCCTTCAACAAATTGGTTCATATTTCCAGTTTTGTCCACAACTTGTTTGCGTAAATCTAACGCTGTTTGTCTGTCCGAATTTGAACTTGCATTATCATCCGTTGGAGTCTTAGACACAACCGCTTTCTCTGTCGCGTCATGCTCGTGCTTCAGTTTTTTTCTCGTCAAAATATTCTCTATCGAGAACGACAGACCTTGTGTCGCTTTAATGTTCTCTACAACATCTTGAGAAGGTTTTAACTCTTCTGTGGACATTTTTACGTTATCTAAACCATAAACATTTGAATATTCTATTTAAAAAAGTCACTTTGAAGTATAGTCTTTGAATTTTATTTCTCCGTTTTAAGGAATAGTTTTCACAGCATCACAACAAATTCGCTCTACCTGCCACACTCGGTGTGTTTAGTGCCAAACGAACTTGTTATCAGAACACTATTAAGTCCCATTAAACAAATAACAAGTTTATTAGTTTTCTTTTACCGCAACCAGTGATAACTAATGCATGAAGCTCTGTGTTTTATCCCTGGTATTTGAGATAATCATAAGAAGCTCTTCAATGGGGAGGCGTGGTTTAGCGCGGCAAATTATTAAGAATGAGCCAATGGGCTTTCGACAGAGCCATCAGCACAGGATAGTGCCGGAGTAACGGCAAATCATTGAAGGAATTATTAAAGTTTCAGTTTCTGTTTATAATAGGAACGGAGACTTAGAAGGTAATTAGTCTTCGAAGATTGTAAATATTGTTTTATATAAATATATTCTAACACGTGGAAATTTGTTTGTGAATTATTTTGTCTGGTTGGTCATTATGGGTATCGCGTGTTGCCTGCGTCCGAAATGTTGGTTTTCTACGGAAACGGAAGGCCTAACAATTTCGTCTCTGGTGTATTATTTCTTCACCAGCATCATTTGGATACTAACAATATGAGAACTTGACTAACCAACGACGTATGAGTATAGGGAGGTCAGAGAATACCGAATATGTAATAGAAATCATTGCTAGACTGTAAATCAATTTTCACCGTCGTTTAAAAAAAACAAGTTCAGTAATACTTGTATTCGACGGTCATTTGGTCTAACAAGCTTTCCTGGAATAATTCACCATTCAGTATAACTTTCACTACCACTAACTATGTGTGCAGGACATACAACTGTATCTAAGGCCACCACCATTTTCCTGACTTGTGTTCGGTTTGGTATTTCAATATTAAGCATTTCGACAATTCTGTAAGAATAAAACTAGTTGTAAAAACACAGGCATAATGAATTGTGATGAACAGTTTTTGCTATTCCAATTTTTCATCCATTCGATAAAGTATATTTTCTTTTTATATGAGTAAAATTTGGGGTAGTAAATCTCCGTTTTTTGTGATATAATTTCTTAGGTCTTTGGTAAAATAAAGAAAACAAATTTTGACCGAAACTGGAATACGAGGGTTGTTCATTTAATTCGAAGATTGTGTTAATACTTTTAGTGTCCGATGTCACAGAAAATATTGTATCAATATACTATACACCACGACCTTTGGACAAGTATTTTCTGAATTAGAGAGTGGTTTATTTTCGTTTAAAATACATGTAATTACGAAGTCCAGACAGACATATCGGTCAAAACTTATCAGTTTTTGAAGTTTCGACACGTTCAGATCACTTTTAAAAGTATTTGAATATAGTCTGTTTTATATAAAAGGAGTTGATCCCCCAAACTTTATCCAAAATCCAAAAAGATATTTTGTATTAAATCCGCTTAAAACCCTTTAAGTAAGCAGTCAATTTAGTATAAATGCCACCATGTGACTGATCGGTCCTTACTGAAGTGTTTTGTCTTATTATATGACTAACTCATTGATAATAACCTCAAGCTTAGTCAACATAACGAGGCCTGATAGATGACGGCAGGTCAAATGTTAAACACATTTCGTACGGTGACGGATTTGATATGATAATAAAATATTTCTTCTTGTGATAATGACATTGCACAGCACACTATACGACATATGAGTGAATGTCGGTGTATTAGGTGATTAAACGGGTGGCCATGGTCTATTCAGACAGTTTTGTAACAGTGGTTTTTGTTCACAGATGTTCTTTTACACTGGTTCGACTATAATATAATTATATTATTTATTGATAAACTTATACCGCTATTGTGTCATACATTACAAATCATATGCCCTATTGCTGTTGCTAGAGTTGAGTAGCGGATACCGACAACTAAGCATTTTACAAAGTTGTCCACCTGCAATATAAATTTGTTGGAATGTGGATCTCAGGTCATTCTTCTATCAAGAAAAGCTAAAACATGGGTACTCTTTATAACTAGAACATCAAAAAACCATCGCAGTGGTTCGTTTTTAACCTCAATATAACGGCAAACTGAATGAAAGAAGGTGTGCTAAATGATTTAAAGAGTGGTCTTTATTATCGACGTCTTACTTCATGCACGTTTCGTTTTTATAATCAAACTGGAAACGAACATTGGGATACAGTGTCATCCTGCAAGTGCTTCCACTTGTGGTTTTATTATGGTAATTTTTTATATCTTGGCCAATTTGACACGACCCTGACCTTTTGATGAGAATAATTTAATAGTCGATATATTTTCACTTACCAGAGATTTATTGCATGCTGATCAGTGGTGTAAACTTAATCAAATGTCTATTAATTCTAAAAAATCCAAGGTTTTATTTATAACAAGTAAACGAAATAAACATCAAATTGTTGAATCCAATATCAACATTCCTTTTCAAGGTAATTCAATTGAAGCTACTTCATCAGCAAAGCTATTAGGTATCACAATTAACGATAGCCTATCTTGGGCAGACCATATCAATAATGTGATAAAGGAATGTTATTCCTATTTGTACCTCTTATCTAGAATTAAAAACTTTCTTTCGATTGAAACTAGAAAACGTTTTTATAATGCATACATTCTTCCCCATTTTGACTTTTGCTGTATTATATGGGGAAATTGTACTAGCAGTCTTGAAGATAAACTTATAAAATTCCAGAAAAGAGCGGTTAGAGTAATTCTTGATAGCGATTATTCTACTCATTCAACTGCTCTATTTTCAAAACTTAAATGGATGACATTTCATGAGCGTGTTATTTATCAGAAAGCTATCCAAATGTACAAGACTCTCAGAGGAGATGCACCAGATTATCTTCAGAATGCATTTACATTTACTACAGATATTCATTCACGACTGTTATGTTCTTCTTCTACATACCAATTGTACAGTCCAAAACCCAACACCGAGTTATTTCGCCATACTTTTGTTTTCTCTGGCACCTCAATATGGAATTCTATACCTCTTTACATCAAAAACTCTACTTCTATTCAACATTTTAAAACTTTATATCTACGCTGGGTGAAGCCATCATACTTTGAAACATCCCATGCTATTGCTACAACCTAATGACTGGCTAGCAAACTTCATGCAAACATTACTATTGCAGGTATAATAATCTATATATCCTTCTGCATAATTATTCCTTTGTGTATTATGTTTTTAAAATGCCATTGCTTTAAGTATATTGATTATGTCGTTCACATGTATAATGATACGCTGGCTCCTATGGTGTGTCTTTATCGGATTAAG
Organism: Spisula subtruncata; assembly: GCA_963678985.1. NCBI lineage: Eukaryota > Metazoa > Mollusca > Bivalvia > Venerida > Mactridae > Spisula > Spisula subtruncata. The sequence continues at coordinate 8,932,294 of OY787666.1, forward strand.
CGTTTTTGTTTAATTACAGCTGTAGATATTGTCTTGATAAAGTTTCTATAATTATGCATAGACTATGTATACCTTTTTTTCAAATCCTTTCACTGACACTCTTTAATGAATTTTTCAACTTATATTGTGAGACATCATAGGGGCCAAAATATCAAAATATCAAATATCATTGTTTTCTTGACATAGTTATTTTTCTAGTTCATTGTTCATTGTTCATTGTTGAGGATCTTATGGAAGATTGATTGTTTAGCATATTGTCAAATAAGTTTCCTCGTAAAATAAAGTCTTTATTATTATTATTATTATTATTATTATACTTTTACAACACAGAGTGTATGTTTTCATAGTCGGGGAGTATCATGAAGACGCCCGAGATGTAATACAAACACAAATTTGAAATACCGATATCGCACAATTTGCTTGCGGAAATTGATATATTCAACTCAAGAATCTTGTAATAAAATATTGCATAAAGATCAGGCTCAGGTCAAAATAGCCAATATATAGTGTACTGTACACGCATTTATGAACCACACGTCGTATTTTCTGTTAACATCGTTGCAGACGAAAACAATTTTCATATTTTCTCGACAAACCAAACATCCATGAATAATAAGCAGATGACAGATTCTCATTTTTACAGTATTCTATAACCCATTCTAAATGGGATTCGAATATGCTGTTAACAGACACGTCGTAAACTTGATACGGGTTACAAGTTTGCCGCGGACGTATTTACGATTCTCTGAATATCGCTTCTAAATTGAGTGTTTAGGAAAACATTCTTGAAATGAGAAGAGGTTTATTATCAGAATTATTGTAACAGTTTGTAAGCACTTTGCTTGTTTTCTCTTCGTCTGTATAATTACCCCCGTCTGCACGTGCTGGCATTCTGGCTGCGCATGCGCATAGACGGGTTTCTTGGACCGGAAGCAGTATTATGCATTTTGTTCACAGAAATTGACACTGATTATGTTGAAAGAGTGAAATAATAGCGAAGTATACAAGAGGTTCTTACATCAGAATGACCTCACGTCTCTCAACCTTGTAATCTTCCACACGCAGAACATCATGACTTACATGACTTACTAGTACTTGAGGGATTGGTATGATGGCGGAGCTGATCGGGTATATAAAATAATTCCTATCGTAGTTTTGCTCGTACAATGGAAGTCCTTTATAGGTGACTGTACCTATGATACAAGGTCAATGGTTAGTAAAGATCGCATGAAATCACGTAGTCGAGCATTGTGGTCTGCTGCTTTTGTCGTTTTATCAACGTCATATTTCCAAGTGTTCTTTTTCACGAAATCGTACAGCAGGCAATTCATTAAACAATCTTTCAATGGATCAGCTCTTATCAACCAATGCTTGAACACGCTACTCCGCGAGCAGTTGGCAACTTCTTCGCAAGACGGGACCGTAGCCAATATCACGAAAGAAATTAACCCGCCGTGACTAGTCCAGCTATCCACTCGTGCCGTCAAGGCGAATGTTTTGTAATCTTGTGACTGTTCTGTCATGTGTGGCCCTAGCTTAGGAATCTTACATGGTCCGCGAAAAGTTAGGTAAAACAAACAACAAAGGTTGGTCTAATGGTAGAGTGTAATTATCTTGCTATACCATGGAGACGAACGATTTTAAAAGAGTAACTTCCGCGGAAGCTGGCTTCTCTTCTCTCATACCCGCGTTACCATGGATACCATCAGCAATAAAGTTCGGAGAGTAATATGGATACCTGTTAGTTGGAAATTTTTTGTTTCACAATAGACTTTGAATAATTTAAATATAAAGGGAAGTTGTAAAATTACAACGAGGGTCTTAGATCCTGCTACTTATCGTCAAGTACGATCACGTGTAGTTGCACTGGAGACTCTCGAACCCAGTCACCCAGCAGGGCTACCGTAAAATTGTCGCAACCATGAATTTCAAAAATCTTATTTTAATAAACTCACATCGTGAGAATATAAGGGGAATATGGATTTATCATAAAAAATAACATTCAAACATTGTGTGGTCCCACTGAACGAGATTAACATTGATACAGAAATCAACAAAAAAATGTTAAAATATGGATACTTGGCCTGTCAGGTTCTGTCAACGTCACATAATAAACCGCCGAGTTTTATCTGCAAATTATTAAGTTGTCTAAACCTGCATGATGTGCAAAATAAAATCTGACGAAAGTAGATACTTTGTTCTGTTTAGAGCACTCGGATTTTCTGTTCAACGACTATCAGTCGGGCTGAGACGACAGCGATACGCAACTAAATGACTCGCAATTTGATTAGTTAATACCATGAAATGACAAGTTAAACAAGTAATTGAAAAATCCCAGCGAAGTGGTCGTGAATTCGACACCTGTTAGAGACAGCTTTTCATATTATCGCTTAGAGGGTGTCATTGATTTTCGATCTAATGGTTTATGAGTTGAGCTACTTAGAGATAAAGATAGGGCAATTGAGAGAACTTCAGAGACTATCAGTTGAAGATATTTGTGAACATGTGTTTTTATTGATATGGCGGAAACAATATGGAATTACGCTATAATAAATAAATTATTTTTATTTGGCGGTAATTCCTCGAACCCGGCGGTCATTGGACAAATGTGCAGGCATAAAACCGAATGGACACGCAGTATAAGTCGAACACAAAAAACAAATAGGCAGGGTATCAATTTTTCATAAAAAAAATCCAAACATTTAAATACAGATTAATTTCTGCTGTCCATGATGACCATTTCGTTAATTTTGTAAGTATCCTCAGACCATGTTGAAAAGTTGTCAGTTGTTTGTGGATAACATGTTTGTACTTCCTTATAATTATTTCCAAAACCGGATATGACGTTTGTCAAATTGGTTCAAAAAATTAAAAGATAATTATATGGACAAGTCTGTCTGGAAACTCAAATACCAGTAATTTTATTCAATGTTTACATAGCAACCAAACAGATTACATGACTACCAGAATTACATGCATGCAGTAAATCACATGGAAACGACACAAAATGTATGTAATTATACACACTTTCTTAGAAATTTCCGTCTAGTATTGAGTTATTAAACACTTTATTTCCAGAAAAAGAAAATCACCTCAGGGAAGCCGTCTGTGCATGGTGTAAACATCTACACGTATGAACAACATGTAAGCTCACTCATAATATTTATCTGAACAAAATTACTTATCCCTCTTTGGTCGACTCGCGAAGGAAATTAATTATTTGGATTGTACAATAAGCGATCCCCATCCTCTAGTCGGAACACCTCGGGCTCAAATATATTCTAAACATTTTAATTAGATATAAACTTCACATTAAAGAGTTCTATATTGAATGTTATGAAGACATTGGTGTCTGTGTTTTGTCAAAACTCCAACGATGACTCAAATGAACGCTCTATTCGGGAGTCCTCGGATTTTTACATAAATAAGTCTTATACTACATGTACTAACATTTTGATAAGTGTCCAGTTTTGAAAATATTGTACAACTATTAAAACATCTTTTAGTCGAATACTAAATTTTAAAAAAAGTGTGAAGTTTTCAGAGTAAGTAAAACCGTTACATCCTTTTTTGCCAGGTAACTAATAAACCCTGTATGCTGAGCAGGGACCCACAGTGGAAGAACAAAATTGATTTTTTGTCACTTTTTATTTTAAAAAGTACATAAAACACAACGTACCAAAACACCGGACGGCATTCTGCTATCACAGAGGGGTTGACTTATCAATATTTTTGAAGCAATTCTTATTCGCTAATGTAACATTATATTTCTGAAAATTCTATCAGCCCATCTTATTAAATTGCAAATTATGCACAAGGGAGACTAATTGACATCTTTTATTGTTACATAATCTCAAAAGTACTCGGAGCTGTACATAAGTCAGCCGAATTCCGACAGTGAAGAGATCAGTGTGGACACACCACGTGACTTTATGGCTAAGACTGCAAGAACAAATATATTAACATGAAGTTAAAGTCGGTCAACATAATACATAGAATGCTGACCTATTTAGAATATAGACATTGCGTGCAATGACAATTTAACTTAAGCAATTCCTTCCTTTTGGATTTTTCTGTACAAGGTATATAAAACCTGTAATTTATATGAAGATCAGATCAATGCCAATCATTTTGCAAATTCCCAATAATTTTGCAAGCCTATGCTTTTTAAAGATATTCTTAGATTTTGGAGACAACCTATAAACACTGAAAATGTATTTTACCGAAAAAGTTTTGGTTATATAAGCACAAAACTTGGCATACATGAAATTTCGCATGTAAGCGATCACACCGAGCATAGCCTTTATTTGCTTTATTTCTACTGAAACATGGCAGGCATATATATGAACCTCCACCCGGATTTGAACCCAGGTCGCCAGATTAGACGGCAAGCGCACTAACCACTGAGCTACGGAGGATCAAACAGTAAAGTATATTATATACTTTGTAAGTTTTTCGTATTTTTAAGAAAGTATTTTAAAATATGTATTTTTTTTTTAAAAATATGTTTAACGTAAAACATCGTCGAACAACATATTGTTTTCGTATCTGCAAAACCAAAGACGTTCATACACATGAACGTCTTTGGCAAAACGTACAGTAACACTTACAGAAGCTTCATAGCAAATTTCATGACGATTGCCCGGCTAGATTTTTTTTATTTACCTTATAGTAATTTCAGAAATGCTGAAAAACAAAGTTTTGCATCCGTTGCCTGCTATATTCGCGATAATACGTGTTTAATAAACGTTTATAATCAGAAGTAAATGCAATTGAACCTTCTTCTAAAAAGTTCGGGATGCGGTTTAAAATATTGACACATTTTGATATGAGTGCATAGTAACACGTTCTACAAGCGTTGTAACCAATTCGCAAGATTTGGTGTTTAAAAGCATTTGGAATAAATCATTCTTCGATATTTTTATCAATAATGTAAATTAGTATTTACTTTTCAGAATTATCTCGATTTTAAGACATGAAAAGGACCGACACGTCAATTTTAAGCTTTTGCAGACGTGTTGATCACGATAGTTAGCTGCTTGAGATACGTCTAAGGGACTGCGATGTTTAACCTTCCGCCCAACTGAAAAGGTAGCATTGACCTTAATTATAAGCATAGTGATACGAGGAGAAACTTTTGTAAGCATTTTCTGCTATATATTAAATTCATGAAAATAATTTCTCTTGAAACTACTTAAAACCTTATAAGACTGATACATACTTGAAATCTACACCATAAGGTGCTTCTTATGAGCCTATTGTCATGAAAATCGGAACTTGTTATGTTGACAAAAATGAAGTTGTAAAAACTTGTTTTTCCATAAGGAAAGGGTATTTAACGATGTTTTTTTCTGGTTTTCTTAAAATATTGATTTTGTAGTTACGACCTTCTCATTCTAAGCCAGCGATCTATGGATTCCGTGACAAACCGCTAAAGTGATGTTGTGTTACCATTAAAATTAAAACGAGCCAAACATAAAACATGTTATGTGTTTGTAAGTCACACAATAAATGCCATGTTGTAGAAAGATAAATCATTATGCTAGTATTATAATGTTGAACAGGTATTTTCTCTGAAAAGTCTTATACATTTGTTGGAGGTATATCCATTTAACTAATTAATACACTTAATTGCTTTCATCAACATCAATTATCTCTGATTTATATTTATCGGCATATGGACGATTTATTTGATGTTTTGTTAGCGGACTCGGCAGATATCCGCGGTATGAAAAGCCGTTTCGCGTATCATTAAATTCACATCCTTCACAAGTCGTTTCCTGATTTAATCCCCTTTTACCGAAATAGTGCCTCTTTAACCAAGTGAAAGATATTAACCGGACAAAACAATATTTTAATATGGAAATGGTCAACTGCTGGTATTGTTATACAGTGTATAGTGAGGGAAATATTCATCGGAAATTATAAGTCTTATCGCGTCCCAAGAATTAAACGGCCTGTCTTATTAATTGACGCCGTGTCACTGAGACATATTGCGTTTTATAGAAATTACAGAACAATAATCTGTTAATTGATTAGTATTTATCTTGCGCTTCACGTTAATATCAACCATATAATCTCGTGCGTGTTTAGTAATAAATCCTTCAATAAGATGAAATATTATGCATTGTATAAAGTGCAAACACGGTGATTGTAGGACACGGAACTCGATGAGTTTTTTAACCCGCAAAATCTGGCTAATTGGTTAGAAAACTGGGTGCATATGTACCAATATTCCACGTAACCGTATGCAAACGCAATAGAGGGTCCCGCATAATTATAAATATACAATTAATGCTTGTTTATTTGTGCTCAACAGAGACAGTCGCGTGTTGTCACTTTGTCCAAAGACACACAGCTTCGACAGAAGAAACAGTTGTACGACACAAAGAATATAGCTCATTGGTACTTTTAGTGTCCGGTCCATAAAATTAATACACACGCATAACTACGGTACCTCTGTCTGTTTCCAATTTGATCATATCCAGTTGAATGGAAACACAGACAATGATTGTTCGGTATTTCGGCATGGTTATACTTGTTGAAGGGTAGTTCCTCAATGGTAAAAAATCAGAAGTAGACAGTTTTTGTACGGCACAAGGAATCGCGATGCACTACCATAGTCGAAATCCACGAGATTACCAACCAGATCATTACCAGTTAAGTGTGAAAAACAGAAAAGTGAGTTTTTCAGTACCCTTGTTAAAGTGTAGTTCTGAATTGACAACAATCAAGGAGTAGTGTGTCCCTGTACTCAACAAAGGAGTTTAAGATGTGATTAGTTAGCCAGCTCAAACAACGAATAGTAGGCCCCTTTTCAAGTCAGCTGATATCCTTGTGTTTGAAGAGAATGGTCGGTTCCTGTGATTTGTCACTCGAGCTAGGAATAACACACGATCAGGAAGTGTGTGGTATTCAAATGTGCAAATAAAATTGAGGCCTGGTGATGACTAGTTGAATTCATATGGGTTTGTATCTGAATGGGCGGCCGGGGAGACGATACATACCCCTATGATTGAATATAGGTGAGTCTGTCGCCGGATTATTACTATAGCTGAAGCTACTTGTTGAAAAATGACGTTAATGCGGAATCAAACTAACATGGAACATGATTGGTTGCAGCAATCAACCTGTAAGACTGTACACTCACCGCCACCGTGGCCTAGTGGTTAGGGCGTCCGCCTCCGAAACGGAAGGTCGAAGGTTCGAATCCCGGTGAAAGCTGGGTTAGAACTGATGCGACCGGTTGGTGAGCCGCCAGCTAGTTAAAGAATGGTTACCGTAGGCCCATCTCTGCCAGGCGCCCGGCAATATGAGAAGGGTTTCGGGAGGTTCTGTGCGCAAGAAAAATAGATGTCTCATAAGTCAAATTGGCTGGCCCTTTCAATAGGGGTGATACTATAATAAACAAACACCTTACCTTTACCTTTTATTAGAATATTATGTACATTATTCCCGTATTCAAAGAGGCCCAAAAAGTTCTTGGACTTCTTTGTCGTATTGAAGCCGAATCAAAGACGGTATTTTTCGCGAAGTTGCAACAAGGGAAGTAACTCCAATGCGCTCATAATTTACGAACTAGTATGTTTGTCTCCCTTTAACTTGAGTAAAACTGGTCAAGAAAACGAGCCTGTACGGGATTATCGGTCCTTCACATACAGTCCAGTTAGGATAAAAATCCAGTGACGCAGTGGAACCATTCACTATTCCGGTGTAAAAACAAGCAAAAAAGCTTGTACCAACAGTTCAATACCAAACTAAACTCTACCTGTTTAAGCAATGGTTTAAATCTTTTAACTATGACGTCACTGTCAGATTACCCTAGCTGGACTATACACTATCATACGTTGGTGATCAAAACTATCTGAGAAAACATATTATAAAATGAGACAGACTGATGGATAATAAGAAAATACTTTTTTAACTCAGGAATATTCAATGGATATTATTCGACTATTAATATAATTTTCAGCAGTTTCTAAACATGTCATAGCATTTTCTTAAAACATTTTACGAATTTTACTAATTACAACATAAACGATTGGATGGACTGATGCGTATAAACAGCAATTTCGTTCAGGGATTATAGCTAGCCTACCTTTATTTAATAACATTGTTAATACCTTAGATCGTAATAGTAGACAGTCTGTTAATAATGCACTAAATACTTTTACGGAGACATTGCGTAATGTGGCTGACCCGTTATTTTCGAAGAAATGTAAATTTAAGAATGTTCATTGTTTTGAAGATGAGTCATTCATGAAGCACGCTGATTGGTTCGATAAGGATTGTGATAATGCACGTAAGGTTTATTTAGACTCTTTACGATTGTTTAATTGTGACAAAACTGATTTTAATAGAATACAATTATGTGAACATAAGTCATACTATAAAAATATTATACGTAAAAAGAAAAATATCCATTATAGAATGAAAATGCTAGAAATAGAAAATTTAAAGAAAAGTAAACCCAGAGATTTTGGCGATATTTTAAAAAGAAATCGAGTAAAAGTGGAAATAATATTCCATTAGAGGAATTTAGGGAATATTTTTGTAATCTGAGTAATGATATATTTGACTGTCATAACGATAATGCTGAATTTTTCTGTGAGAATAATGATTTTGATAAACCGGGAGACTGTTTTCCCGAATTGGATACACCAATTACAATCACAGAAATATTGAGTGCTGTCAAATCGTTGAAGCGTAACAAAGCCTGTGGTAGTGATTATCTTTTGAATGAATATCTCATTGAATGTATCGATGTTTTATCCTCTCATTTATGTGATCTATTTAATTGTATATTGAACTCAGGTTACTTTCCGGATACATGGACAGAAGGTATTATAATCCCTCTGCATAAGAAAGGTAATGTTGGTGATGTCAATAACTACAGAGGTATCACACTTGTTAGTTGCTTGTCAAAATTGTTTACCACTATTATCAATAAACGGATTGAGCAATTTTGTAACGAACATAACACTATTTCGGATGCTCAATTCGGATTTCGTAAAGGGAAGTCTACTGTTGACGCCATTTTTATTCTAATGTCACTAGTTCAAAAATTCGTTAATGAAAATAAAAGATTATATATTGTATTTGTTGATTTGATGAAATGTTTTGATTCCATTTATAGAAACGGTTTATGGTTGAAATTGTATAATTGCGGAATCCAAGGTAAATTGTTAAGAATTGTAAGAGATATGTACCAAAAAGTTAAATCTTGTGTTAAATCATGTTCTGATTATTCGGATTACTTTCAATACGCTGTTGGTTTACGCCAGGGGGAGGTAATGTCTCCCTTATTATTTTCACTCTTTGTAGAAGATCTTGAATTATATCTGCAGAATGATTCTAATTCTGGCCTTCTATTTGATGATATTGTTTTAATACTTTTACTTTTTGCAGATGATATGGCCATTATGGGTAAAACGCCGGAAGAGATCCAGAAACATTTAGACCTTTTATATACTTACTGTAATACATGGGGACTTAAAGTAAATACTTCAAAAACTAAAATCATGGTATTTCGTAAAAGGGGTGGACTATTAGCCAATGAACATTGGTCATATAATGGCCAACCCATAGACGTAGTTAATGATTTTAATTATCTTGGTACTGTTTTTAACTATACTGGGAATTTTGCACTAAACCAAGAACATTTAGTTGGTAAAGCACTGAAATCAATGAATATACTGTTACATAAATGTAAAGAATTCGATTTAAATCCTAAAACATTATTACAGTTGTTTGATGCGTTTGTTTCATCTACTCTGAATTATTCAAGCGAAATTTGGGGCTATTCTAAATCTAAAGAAATCGAAAGAATTCATTTAAAGTTTTGCAAAAAATTGTTGAAAGTTAGACCAAATACATGTAATGCTAGTGTTTATGGTGAACTGGGAAGATACCCACTATATGTTAACAGATTTGTTAAAATAATTAAGTACTGGTTGAAAATAACTGATACTGACAATATAATATTAAAAACTGTGTATAATCATGCTTTAAAAGATAGTATCAATGGTTGTAAAAACTGGGTTACAAATGTTAGAAAACTTTTAAACGATTATGGGTTTTCACATGTTTTTGACAATTATAGTGGTATACACAAGAATTTGTTCTTGAGCGAATTTAAATGTCGTATTATTGATTCTGTTAAGCAAGAATGGTATGCTAGTTTGCAAAACAGCTCTGTATTAAGTATGTATAAAAATGTTAAATGTTATCACGAATATGAAAGCTATTTGAATATATTACCTAGGTGTTTTAGATTTTATTTTTGTGGCCTTAGGCTGAGTAGTCTTCCGCTTCGAATTCAAACTGGTCGTTACAACAGAAATCACATTGTTCGTGAAGAAAGATACTGTTTATGTTGTAACACTTTAGACATTGAAGATGAGTTTCATTTTATTTGTATTTGCAACTGCTATTCCGATATTAGAAAAAAATATATCAAAGTCTATTACTACAGACATCCATCAATGCACAAATTTATACAGCTTTTAACTTCAAGTGATAAAGTAGAACTTATTAAACTATCTAAATTTGTAAAAGAAGCCCTTGGTATCAGAAATGCACTTATAACAGTAGAACGCTAAAAATACATGTTCATTCTCCGTTGTTGTTTTTTTCTCTGTATTGTTTTTTTTTTTTGCATTCTCCGTTGTTGTTTTTTTCTTTGTATTGTTTTTCCTATATGATATACTGTAGTTGCTATATTGTTTACTATGTATATATGCCATACCTTTGATGTTGTATATAATTAATGTGTTCAAAGACGATGTACAATGTACAAGTCTTAATAAACTATCTGTTCTGTTCTGTTCTGTTCTGACTCCACTCCAGACTTTTGATTTTTACGTCTCGATTAACTTATGGTATATCGGAACTTACATGTATGTGTGCATGCATATTATTATAAGAGACAAGGTAACACACTATATGTACATACATAGGTAAAACATTGCTACAATGTATTGTCCATTCAAAGATGTCTGACAAAACCGCCATAATGTTCCCTTTCTGGATAGCTAATTGCAGCAAGTATAACCACAACGCTATATGACTATTAGCTTTTTAATCATTTAAGTGTTTTATTGATGGTAACATTTAATCCTGACGCACATTTAATAATCGGCCGGGGTGAATGTTTGTTTACGCGGTTGTGGCAGAGATCTTTGAATCAACTATATATCACATATCTAATTACATTTGACAAGGACATATTTTTGAACGTGGATTAAAGTATTTTAAAACATTAACTAAAAATATTCCGCATCGAGGGTATTATATCCATAAGCGGATTATGAGCACAGGTTTACATAGAGAACACTAATTTTGTACATACTAGGTATATATTATAACACATTGATTGACTGGTAAAAGTATTACTTTTTTAAATAGACTTGCAACCGACAAATATTTTAAAACTTCTAATCCATGTTCAGGTGTCGTAAACTAAGCTCTGGATGAAACATGTAGCAAGTCTATGTTTTGTCTTACAACGGCATGATACAACATGATTTTGTCAAACCTCGAATAGACGGAAATTTAGTTAGTACTAAAAGTTTTTTACACATACGATTTAAGACCACAAAGTTGTGTTTCTGATCGCACAAGGATTTATATATTCTCATTTTGGGAAAATTTAACAAATAGCAGTCAAAGAAAAGGTAAGGATATATTTTCTCATTTGTTTTAATTAAGCAAACACATACTGTTAAACGAAAGCACTTATAATATGTCTTCACTTGATAGAAAAAAATCCAAATTTTCTACGGCTCTTTTAAGCTGTTAGGCCGCCCAAGCACACTTTGACAATATAACTCCCCCTGGTCATTTACACCATGGTGTTGTGGAGCATGTGGGGTTGAACCCGGGACCTCTCCACCCCGAAGCACGAGGCCAACCTCTAGACCATCGCTCCCACGATAAGCCACCGCAACCTTAAATCTTAACTTGATTAATGTTTAGTAGTGTACATTTTAATGGTACCTGGAAATCTTATGCGGTATTTCAGTGAAAATTAGTGGTCAGGGGTGGTCAGTGGTCGTCTAGACGAAGGGAGAGCGTTTCGGATTTTAGATGCTTCGGGTTAAATCCCAGTCTGTGCTTAATTTCTTAGAGCAAGAATTACATGTACAATGAATCCAATGCTCCACTCGACGACCAGTTTGTGCATTAGTACCCGTGAGGGTGGTGCTTGTGTAAATTCGATATTTCTAGGTGCCCAATTTTCACAGAGAAATTCCAAGGCAGATTCAAATGCAGTTTCCTGTCCACTAATGGACATGGACAGTTAAAAATGTCAAAGGGTGGTTGAACGGTTGTCTATCTGGAAGCGGCCTTAGATCGTATCATTTTTTTTTTTTATTAAGGCATTAAACTAGCTAATACATTTCACCATAATTAGGATCATTGGCTTACCACTTTAAATAGGGACTTGCAATTATGGGTTTTCAAGTGTTTCCAATTAGATATATGACAATATTTATTAGTTTTGGACTTTATTTCGAGTGTCCATGTACTAGAGTATCAGATTCTCACGACCACTAAATTATGCTCGACAAAATAAAAGTTTTGTTTTGGTATAGCTTGCAATTATGATTAATTTAGTATTCAACACAATATGTATTTTCGGCAAGATTAGGTGAAACATGTATGCCGGGTGGTAAACGTTGATTGGACATATTTGCATTGATCATGATTATGTTATTTCTTGACTTGACTTGAAAACACTTGAAACCTCAAACAAGTTATTCCAAATGTCTATTTTTTTCAACAGGTTATTCAGTACCGAATAAATGCCTACTTCAACGGTTCACTCAAACATTGACAAGTCGAATAGTTACACTAAAAAACCAATGTTAAAAGCAGTTACACAGCCATTTGTTTGGTCAAGGGTAGTCGGCGACACATGTTATTCACACATCCAAATGAATGATCACCTATCAGTGGTTTTGAACGTGTGACAAATTAAAATTCAGGAATGGTCAATATTGGTATCTTCTTCTTCTTCTTCTTCCCGTACTGTACACGACCCGCTCTGGAGCATCATCGTACAACGGTATAAAATTCGAACACCTTTATTTTCAAACTTCTCCGTGTATAGAAATACTGTATGCAACTTTTATCAATTATCTTTTTCGTTTTTACCCATTTTATTTATTATTTATTTTATTTATTCATGTGACGTTTTAGGGAGGGGATACTACTATAGCCAAGGAGTCTAATGAGTTCATACTTCATATTGCTAGACGGTAACACAGTGAAGTATGTGTTCGAACCGCACTATATACGTGGGGTGTTCCACAATTAATAGGACCTTTTTCATAGCAGTGCGGAAAATCAGAAATTTAGAAAACTAGTTTGCTATAAATAATAATCCATCTGTCACTGATTATTTATGCGAAATAACAGAGCAGTTGGTTGAAAAATAAAATATAATTATTATGTCTTATACATTAAATGTACTAAAAACCACGGAGGCGTGTCACGCTGTGACGTTATGGTGATGTCGCCTTTTATATACAGTAATTTTAATAGAAATACACACTTCATAGTGTTAATATGTAGTCACTCTGGTATGCCAAAATATCTGATGTCGCTGTCCCAATTGTTAAAGTGTCTCATTACCCCTGAATGCAAAAAAGTGGCAAAAGTGATGTAAGAAATTTCTTTGACATTGATGCATATGTTATTGTTCGAACGGTGTCTGTTAACGTCAAACTATCTTTCCCATGACCAGTCTTGTGTTCACTTGTTAGCTCATATCTCTGCTATCTGTACACAATTTGAATAAACGTAAGACGAATAGCTTCTTGACGCCACTTCCTTCTGCTTATTTGATCATTTCAATGGTTTGCATTGTTTACCACTATTTAACAGTTGCGCAGTTTCTAGTTTTTGACGTTGACGTTATTTCATTCATGACGCACATTGGTACTTATAATTGTATAATCACTTGTGATCATACACAGAGACGATTTGCTTCATAAGTTTGTAAACACACGTCAGGGGTATCTATGTAATACCAAATAGTTAGGCGTTATTATTTATGAAGGGGTTACTGAGATATTCACATTTTTAATAAGGATGGCAATGTGAAATAGCAATGCGACCCGCCTTGGCGTTACATGGTTTCTATGACAGCGCTTCGTATGCGTATCACCAATAACAACGACAACCTGTTGCTACCAGTATATAAAGCAAGACTTGCTTAGCATACGGGAATTTTTTTATTTAAATGTAAGTGTTGAGTAAGAAGTTATGAGAAAAGTCCTATTATTACTGGAACACCCCTCGTACAATGTAGATATAGACTATTTCGTATCAAACTTTTCTGCGAGTAGAATATTCCAGCAATGTAAGTTTCTGTCTATTTTCAGGAACAGTTGATTATCAACCATAGAACAGAGATATAGACATGTATGTGAATAAAAGGAAACAGAACATTTTGGTATTTGCTGTGTTGGCAGCCATGTTGTTTTTGTTGTGTCTACGATTGCGGTCCTCTAACTCGGACATTGTGAGAGTTTTAACTGGTGACTCGAGAAATGACGTGTTGAAAAACAACGACGACGTCACAGGAGGGTCGCACAACATTGAAAGACGAACATATGGTGGATGGGGTATACTACATGACGAAGATGCCCTCAGATATGAGGTTGAGCGGATACATACTATGCATTTCGATCCTCCGAGTGGTGAACAATGTGTGAGGAGACCTCCAGATTGTGTGGTTGCTGGAATTGATAAAACAGGAACTGTAGAATTAGTGGACTTCATGTCAATACATCCAAACATTGTTACCAAATGGAAACCTTACCTGTTTCATAGAGTCAAAGACTTCAGACCATCAGTCGTTAGTGACATGCCGTGTGCATACAGGAACCAAGTCAGCATGTCGAAAGCTGACGGACTTTACATGGACCCAAACAGACCGTCGGAGTTACTGAGTTTGAATCCTAACATAAAGATTATTATTTTAGTCCGGGAACCAATCTCCAGAATGAAATCCTCGCTGACGTTCCGTCCAACACATGATGATGAACGTCTTGTTATTGAAGACGCTAAAACTTTAAAACAATATATACATTCCATGCTGAAAAAGCCAGCTTCAACCGCATTAGACTTGTCTACTTATGACACGCATTTTGAGAAATATTTAAAAGTATTCAAACGAGAATCTATTTTAGTTATGGAAAATATCGAGTTTATGCACAATCCAAGTGCTGTGTTTAAAAAGGTAGAACACTTTCTTGGAATCAAAAGTTTTAATCCAGAAAATCATTTCGTAATCAACCCAGAGTCAAAATTCCATTGTATACGTAAATTTGACCAAAGTGCACAAAATATGGTGTGTTACGAACGTAACCGGGGACGAAACGCCTCACAGGGATTAGAAATAGATGCTGAAGATAAGGAAACGCTGAGACGATATTTTAAACCACATAATGAAAACTTTTTTAAGATGATCGGTAATCGGTACGATTGGTGATGTTGTTAACGAATATGACAGTGATTTAAAACTTATATATGACAACAATTGTTAATCCAACTAAAGAAATTGTTAACCAAAATGGACAGAAATTGTTTACTAATGTGACAGGAAATGCTAACCAATATATGGCTGGAATTGTTAACCACTGTATGACAGGAATTGTTAACCACTATATGACAGGAATTGTTAACCAATATATGACAGGAATTGTTAACCACTATATGACAGGAATTTTTAACCACTATATGACAGGAATTGTTAACCAATATTCGACAGGAATTGTGAACCAATATGACAGAAATTGGTAACCAATATGACAGGAATTGTTAACTAATATGACAGGAATTGTTAACTTATATGACAGGAATTGTTAACTAATATGACAGGAATTTGTGACTAATATTTGACAGAAATTGTTGACCAATACTTGAAAATAATTGTTAACCGATGTGACAGGAAGTGTTAATCAATATTTGACTGGAATTATTAACCAATGCCGCAGGAATTGTTTAACGATTCGAAAGGAATTGATAACAATATGTTTATTGTTTAAGTAGTCTTTTTCCATCCACCGACCATAGAAAGTCAGAAATTATAGACAACAAACATGTGCTATGTCGATGTAAACTTGATACTAACTTGCGTGCACACATGACTGTATGCGCATTTCTAGTCCTTGAAATACATGTATGTATATATTATCTATGTTTGTCATTAATTGTGTTATTTATGTGGTAAATATATTTTATACATGCACGTGATATAATTCTTATTTGATTCCGTAGTGATAAGTTGAATATTCTTAAGCCACAAATTAACTGTTCTCTTATCTGCATTACTGTTTGATTGAAGAGTGAAGGCAAGGTAATGTAAATACACGAACATAAATGTATATAGGTTATATATCATTTATTAGAATTTGAACAGTTTTCACATGGAGGCAGCTGGAAAACCGCGACATCCCCTCTGCACTGATCATGAAACTTTCAATGTACGGTATGACCAGTTGTGACTGAAGAACGAACCAGTACCTACGGATGTCAAATGTACGTGTAGTACCTCTAGCCACGATGGCGGCTATGAATGCAAGCAGTGTTCCATATCAAATAACCATATCGATGGCTTAGAACTAGAAGGTCGTAACTACTACTTACGACCTTATAAGACTCATACATATTTGAAATCTGCTTCACAAGGCGCTTCTCATGAGCCTATTTTCATGAAAATCTGAAATTGTTATGTTGACCAATATGAAGTTTTAAAAACTTGTTTTCCCATAGGTAAAGAGTAAATTAAAGAAAGTTTTCTCTTGTTTACTCAATATATTGATTTTGTAGTTACGACCTTCTCATTCTAAGCCTACCATATCACCAGTTAGATTAGAGAAAAGGTTACAGACTATCCATACTTACTATTTCATTGTAGATGTTCAATAATAAGGACTATTTCAGCCGCTCAGTCATCCTTTGACATTTCATTGAGTCTGGTTTCCATGGAAGCATCGCAAACAGGACACCAATAAATAATAACATGTGCAAACAGAATTCCATAATGCACGAACTTATTAAAATTCAGTCTGCAAATTAAGAAATGATTTACTTATTTGTATTTATCTTTATCAAAACATGTCAAAACAGACTCGTGCCTATTTAGTTTACCTGAGATACACACATTCGCATGATGGTTTTAATACGACCAGTTAAAGACTACTAGTATTCGGTTTGCAAACGTTTCACAATTGCCCAGATATGTATTAATAAAAGGGAAATAACTACAGAATAAGTTTTCAAACATTCAGCGTGTGTTACTTCCCTTTGAGTTGTGCAGAAGTTTATTTATACATGTATATTTTTAAAAGAGTGCAGAAACTTATCTCCTGTGTTTTGTTGGTTTGATACAAGGAATCTTGATAGGCTGTCTTAGCACCTTCCCAACGTACGTATTGGTTCTTTAACGTGTCCGGTGTACAACACTGAAACACGCGAGTATAAGTCTGGGTTTCTGACTACTTCAACACAACTTGGGTGGATAAAACACGAAAAGCGTTTTAGAAATGACCAACGGCCAAGGATCGAATTAGATACTTCTCGATCAGTAGTTTTGAGTGTGTGTCTTTCGACTACTGAACAACCCTCACGGGTTCGTGGTTTACGGCTTCGAGCTGTTTCAAAACAACACTGTTCGTCAGTGTTGCCCACCTAACAAATCAGGCACACGGTCCCATCGATATAATGAACTTGCATGAAAAATATATTTCTCTTGCTAATAACAAACTGCATTGAAAGGGAAATATATTTTTCATGCTAGTTTATTAGATAGATGGAACCGTGCGTCTGTGTCTAACGCAAAATGATTGTCAAAACCCACACCTGATGGTAAAATATCCAGTATTTCCCCGGCCCCTGACAACTAAATATTGTACCCGGGCTATTGGTTCGGAGAAAAGTTCCCGAATATTTCCCCGACAGTGAGAGTGAAGCTGGAAGATTAAAACTTGACCGTTTCCCCACTATCCACCACCAATCCCCGAGGTGGGGGACCGTGGATTCAACTGACTGATACATTTTAAACTTACGTGTTCGGTGTTCTATCGGAACTGACTAATTGCGGTATTCAGCTTAAAGAGGCGTTCCATATAACTGTGCATTTAAATCGATTCAGGAATATTATACATTAAATGAGAATAATTATTGCTTAAACTCCACTAATTGTCAACAAAATGTTCCCACTAAGTACCGAGAAAGGAATGAAAATATATTTCCGTAACGAGCCAAAACAGTCACGAGTTGTTTCCCTTTGACCACATAATAATAAATCGCTGGAAGAGATAAATTATTATTGGTGATTTAAATATATTTTTTATATTAAAGAGATATATTTGCGCACACTTTCTTCTGAAAAAGTTATGATAGTGCATTGTACATTTAGCTCATTTAATGTGATAGTAGAGAAAATATGCTAGTTATAGGGAATGCCTCTTTAAAAGCAAACAACAGCACCGTCATGCCATCAGAAATGAGACGTCAACACTGATTATGGATACTATAAATACTAATATCGTGTTGGAAGATGATTGTCTTACATGTTATTTCTTCACTGAGTAGTGTTTTATACGTAATTGTAAACAAGTAGGAAATTCTATCACTGTCATACAAAATCGAATGTCATAGTTTTAAGGGTTCATGGTTGTTAACCCAGCCCTGTATTCAAGACATATAACTCATATTGTTATAGACAAACACTGTGCCATACAAGTGGTGCATGATAGATAATCTATCATAGTTTAGTTTTGTCTTGACTGATTCAAACACAAGTATATGACATTCAACAAGATAATAAACAGAAGTCAATGTCATGGATAGTAGATAAATAT
Source organism: Spisula subtruncata (assembly GCA_963678985.1). NCBI lineage: Eukaryota > Metazoa > Mollusca > Bivalvia > Venerida > Mactridae > Spisula > Spisula subtruncata. The sequence continues at coordinate 8,951,172 of OY787666.1, forward strand.
ATAGTGTGTGGAGACTTTAACCTGATACTTGACCTTATGTAAGCATAGTGTAACTGCTAATATCTTGTGTAGTCCCTATGTATAACAGTAATTTACCACAGTTGTACTATGGTTTTCAGGAGTGGAAAGTAGCACACATTTAAGTCGTTCGAGGTGGATCACAAACACAAATTTTAAGGACCAATAATGCACGACTATGCTCACTTAAATAGATGCATTTGACGCAAGAACCTTGTGATATATTTATACATAAAGGTCAGGATCAGGTCAATATGTCCTCACTATATACCGATACAGACAGTCACGATGAGGAGCATTCGCGTCATCCGAAAAGACTCCCAGATGTTTAATTTTGTTCATTACATATACGACTCGGACATAATATTATATTTCTGTCAGCTACACCGAGCCCATGTTCGTCTATCACGCTCCACCGGAGTCCAACCCATCTGAAATGTCTCCGCCCCCCTCCGCCGGAGAAATTGCTGGGTATATAAGTTCATTTCACGACATGCGGCAATTACTATTATATATTTATTTTCTACAATGGTGTTACTAAAATTACAATTTTTAAAAATATAAATTAACTTTAATTAAACTAGAAAAAGAGTGGATATGTTTTGCCAGGACCCTATGATAGCCCCATTTATTCTCCCCGTCTTTTGATATGATAATTAAATATAATGGACCCTAGAGTGTCAAAAAAGGTGAAATTGTCGACAAGTTTACAAGTTTATTTATTTGTGTCGACAATAACTGGGAAGAACTAAAAGCAGTTGTCATATTTGATTTACATTGATATATGCAGCAGCAGCAGCAGCAGCAGCAGCAGCATCAGCAGCAGCAGCAGCAGCAGCAGCATATATCAGCAGTGGTAGTGGTAGCAGCAACAACAGCAGCAGCATATATCAGTGCTCAGTGGTAGTGGTAGCAGCAACAACAGCAATATCATCAGCAACGTTCGTAAGCGTATCGCATCCGGTTTGGTACCTTTTATTGCATGCTTCATTTATCCGCAAACACATCCCTTTCCAAACTTTGTAACCGAAATATCGACAATAAATGTGCCTTTAATACACACTGTATTTACTAATTGACAAGTTCTTTTGAACTTCACACACCTGTTTAACAATTAAAGCAACCTTCACCCCAACTATCGAGACATTTAAAGCAATTTATTCATTGATAAATATACGAAGTTTAAAGTCGCTTGGACGAATTCCAAAAATGTTGTTTACAGAATCTAGAAATGATGCAACACGAACGTCAGAAATCCAGAACGAGGCAAACTAGTTATGAATATTCATGAACTTTAAGTCTCGGTTAAGATAATATCCGATAAGATACTGTGTGCAAAGTTAGTTCGTTTATACATTCGTTGGTGAATTATTTTAAGTGGTTCTATATTCAATTAAAGGGATAATTAAATAGTGTTGGAATATGCCGACGACTCCAGAAAAATTGTCCAAGTATGAAAAGGTAGGCAGCGTACATTTAGTCGGTGTGCTAACTTCTCGCTCTTAGCTACACCTCGACGTATATTGCTGTATGACCTATATCTAGAGTTAGCTAATCTATTACTGACCTATATGCTAGTATGAATGTTTACTGTTCATCATACGACATGTTATCATTAGGTCAACGTGTGGGAAAACAACGAGGGTCCTTTAAAATGTCGTTATTAAAATATTCTACGTTACAGTTGATCTAGGTGTAAAACCAGCGGCTATTCAATAGCCGATTATTTGGTACCGTTTGTGTAATACAATCATTGTCATTCAATATCGTGTGTATGTGGTTTGTATACAATGTGTTAGTTTTCAGGATACTCGATCTACTGGAACCAACCTATTATGTTTGGCCTAATCATCTATTACAGCTATTCAGTCACTATCTGAATCAGATAACGATGTTTGTTACAATGCGTCTTTCTGTAGGAAATATAGGTTGGAAATAATACAGTATGGTTTGAATGGTGAAGATAAAATAACTTCATGTACACAGTTTGTTCCCCAGTTCCTCATGTTACAGAAGAGGTACCAATATACATAACTATATGTCAATTTAATGTCATAGATGTGGTGGGTTCAGGTTAGGGGTGTAACGATACGGTCACTTAACGATACGATACGTATCGCGATATAAGGGTGACGATACGATACATATCGCGATACAGACATACCTTATTTCTCCTATAAAGTATTGATACTTTTCGGAACATTTTACTTATTAATATGAACTATTTTACTTGATCATTTTAATTCAACTCAAAGAAATTGTACACAGAGCTTATTCAACAACAAGGAACAATATTTTGCATTAGTGTTTTAATTTTTCTTTTAATTGTCAGACATTTCAATAATATTCTGATATCACTTTAGGTACAAATCGTATCGTGATCTGCTTTATGTCACGATACGTATTGTATCGTGGGCTACGTATTGCGATACGATATGATACGATATATCGTTGCACCCTTAGTTCAGGTTGATTGCAGGTCGTGGTGTCACAAAAACTCCTTAATGTTTGAATGAAAAGTCCATGTCATTTTGAAAAAAAAATGTAAACTCGTCAGAAAGATGTATAAACCGAGTAAGTGTTGAACTAGATAAGGACCTTGGCTCATTTTACTTAAGTATAACAGCTAGTGAGGGTTGTTACATTGTGTCTCACTCAGGAAATACTCCTGGGGTGGTATTCACAAAGCATCTTAAGTGCAATCTTAAATATTTTGACTTAAGTTAAAATGTTAAGTTGGGCATATTTTCCAAGAAACAAAGAATAACCCATGTTTTCTATGTGATTATTATAGCCCTTTACATACTGCTCCTAAACAATATAAATAATTTTTAATTTTGATTTTTCTGTTTAGCTGTTACACTTAAGGAAAATTTGAGACTTCTAGAAAATTCTAAGTTTTCACTTAAGATTCTTTGTGAATATCACCCCTGTACATCTACATAAACATTTCCCCGTGATCAGACAGAATGAGTGAACTATGGGTTACGTTCTACTGATGCACGTCATAGCATCACCACAAAGTACTTTTAAAATGTATGAATAAAATCATGTCATTTTGGATAAAGGACATACGAGTATATTTAGGCGTCAGATAAACTGATGTAAGGCAAGTGCTAGTATGTTTAATTTGTTTAGGACCCCGGGTCTCCTTTTACTTAAGTACCTTAGTTTCAAATTTCATAGTTGGTAAAATATTGCTGACTTGACAAATACAGCCAAACAGAGAGTAGCATTTAAACTCATGGTAGTATAGTCGTACTGTAAAATAGGACATTAATTTGCGTTTATTTCGCTGACAAAGAAATCCACGATACTTAACCCCCCTAGATTACACCCGACCATTTGCGTTTACAAATGCAAAATAACCACGAAAAGAATCACCGCGAACATGTATAATTGGATATTATGACTTGAGTTTAATACTCGTCTTTTCGGATTGTACTTTGAACTTTGTGTGAAAACAGACATTGATGTCGAATTCTAGGACAAACATTTTTCACGTAAACAAACACGGTGTGAGTTAATAACGTCATTTAGATTATACCATGATATAGAATGCCGAATCCGGATTCAAAACTGAATGCGGATGTTTTGCCTCGTACGTTATGATATAGACATAGCATACTGTCCATGGGTATTGTGAGAGTAACGCAGTAGTTAATGTTTACACCAAATATTTTCTTAAACAATAGTTTAGCTTAAGCAATGGAACTATAGCTGTCTGCATTAGCCTTTATAATTGGATTTAGCAATACTTACAGTAACGTGCATTTAACCATACAATTACTTATAATTAACAAAATCACATACATTTAACAATTCAAATTGTACCCACATTTACCAATAAAAAAACATACTGCTAGTCTTCATTATATGTATATGGACTCCGTTTAAAGTTTAGATGTATACATGTAATATGAACTTCCGGGTTGAAAGCCATATTTGAATCGGGAACTATGTAGTTAAACGCAAATTGTAACTAATATTGTCAAATGTGTCACTGTTGTGATTATTAAATTTCACTAATTTTGTCGGTTCACATTTTAGCAACATAGAGTTACACATTTCGATGTTCGATTAATGTTATGGACATTCATCAATTGGAAACATACTGAGCCTCACACCATTCAGTGGAAACATTCTGAGCCTCACACTATTCAGTGGAAACATTCTGAGCCTCACACTATTCAGTGGAAACATACTGAGCCTCACACTATTCAGTGGAAACATTCTGAGCCTCACACCATTCAGTGGAAACATCCTGAGCCTCACACCATTCAGTGGAAACATCCTGAGCCTCACACCATTCAGTGGAAACATGCTGAGCCTCACACCATTCAGTGGAAACATCTTGAAGCCTCACACTATTCAGTGGAAACATTCTGAGCCTCACACCATTCAGTGGAAACATCCTGAAGCCTCACACCATTCAGTGGAAACATTCTGAGCCTCACACCATTCAGTGGAAACATTCTGAGCCTCACACTATTCAGTGGAAACATTCTGAGCCTCACACTATTCAGTGGAAACATTCTGAGCCTCACACCATTCAGTGGAAACATTCTGAGCCTCACACCATTCAGTGGAAACATCCTGAGCCTCACACTATTCAGTGGAAACATCCTGAGCCTCACACCATTCAGTGGAAACATCCTGAGCCTCACACCATTCAGTGGAAACATCCTGAGCCTCACACCATTCAGTGGAAACATCCTGAGCCTCACACCATTCAGTGGAAACATCCTGAGCCTCACACCATTCAGTGGAAACATCCTTAGCCACACACCATTCAGTGGAAACATTCTGAGCCTCACACCATTCAGTGCGATGTTACAGCAAGAGTAGTCTTTCAATGACTGCACTATGTCACTGTCATGTTGCTACAACCTACAGGGTTTCGTTGATCACAACTCGTGTCGTAACATTCTACAGGGTGTCACTAAGACACTGTATATTGCAACAGACTTATACCGTGATGTTGATTGTCACGATTCTTGTTATTTAGATAGATTAAATTCGTGTCTAATGTCTATATTTTATGTTACTAATGTCTATATTTTATGTTACTAGACAAATAATTTCCTTAATCACAATAAATTTATCTCAAACATGATTTGAACATTCTATTTTCGAAGAAGATGCGTAATTTCTTGGCTGATCTGTTTTGACGTAGACTTGATCGATAAAGTAATGAAAATGGCTCGGATCTCATTTTTCATATTTCTCTGATACACGTAGTTGTACGTAAACACAGTGTTGTTGTAGCTTGTTGTTCGCCGATGTGTTGTTTACAGATTTTGGCCACTGGGTCACGGACATGTCTATGTTAACTATGATCATTTTTTGCAACTGACCGAATTGTTCTCGTACAATCTCGTCGGTCTAACGAGAGTATGAGAGAAGAAACATTGCGTTGGCCTAAAAACGGATATATAGGTTAATTTATACGTACGTATTATGTGTTTGGCTAGCGACTTGTCCAAACTTATTTATGTACATGTTACCTTCACATACACAAACATATACATAATGAAATTGGTGAAGACGCAACCATGTCCATAGGCATTTGATTTCTAGTGCTTCTAAGATACACTGGTGGACTTGCGGTGACTATGCATAATAATTATTTTACACACACTTGAAATCAAATGCCTTTGACCATGTCAGGACAAAACTACTAACGACTCTCGTACGAATTTATTTTAAATTTATTGTTCCAAAACAATAATTTGGTTGCTTATATACATCGATAATTCTATATTTAGGGAGGCCAGATCTGACAACAAAGACAAATGGTTATGCAGTTCCCTGCTGGGTACTTATTTGCAGACTGTACAGTGCATCATAGTCTGTATAACATACCCTATGTTTAGAAAGACAACTCCTCCATCTACTCTTTTCTCGTGAAATTATTTTTTGCACCCTCAAACATAGGAGGTAATGAAGCCCAAAATAAAATCTAGCGAAAATTGAAAACAGTTATGCTGTTTGATTGATGTAGCATAACAACCTCGATATATCAACACCTTTAATATGCCCCTCTAGTCTATCAAACATCAGTATAGCAAGTACCTCTACATAACAGTCAATATTTGCTGCTATCGAGGTGTGTTGTTCAACAGAGGGTGTACTGTTCATAACTGAAACCGATTCATGATGAACAAAAACGTAAATAAATTTATGTAGATTTTAACAGATACACGGTGCAAAGTGAAATCAGATGTGTGCTCATACATGAAATATTGTGTAAGGTTCGAGGAAGAAGGGCACCAGATTCTTGTAGGCAGAGGAAATAAAATATCACATCCATCAAAGATGTAAAAACCCGGCATCAAACCTAATGTTACGTCAGGTGTTTTTGTATGGTTACGTTTGAGATATTACATCTACATGCTAATACAGTCACGTGATACCAGGCAACACATTACAATATTTCCCGGACAAAGTTTTTCACATTTTATTCACATTTTTTGTCGCATATTATCTGTAACGCATTATCTATAGACATGCTGTCTCTCATACAATATTGCAACGCGAATGCCCACTCTCTGTTTGGTGCCTGCGTTCTTACTACGTCACCGTCAAACGACGTCGTGTCTTAGAAGATGCAGAACTAGGAAGACAATACTACATGTACAATAACTATTCAGAATATTCTCCAACCCCTATCTGTTGACACCCAATGCCAAGTATTTTCCAACCCCTATCTGTTGACGCCCAATGCCAAATATTCTCCAACCCCTATCTGTTGACACCCAATGCCAAATATTCTCCAACCCCTGTCTGTTGACGCCCAATGCCAAGTATTTTCCAACCCCTATCTGTTGACGCCCAATGCCAAGTATTTTCCAACCCCTATCTGTTGACGCCCAATGCCAAGTATTTTCCAACCCCTATCTGTTGACGCCCAATGCCAAGTATTTTCCAACCTCTATCTGTTGACGCCCAATGCCAAGTATTTTCCAACCCCTATCTGTTGACGCCCAATGCCAAGTATTTTCCAACCCCTATCTGTTGACGCCCAATGCCAAATATTTTCCAACCCCTATCTGTTGACGCCCAATGCCAAATATTTTCCAACCCCTGTCTGTTGACGCCAATGCCAAGTATTTTCCAACCCCTATCTGTTGACGCCCAATGCCAAATATTTTCCAACCCCTATCTGTTGACGCCCAATGCCAAATATTTTCCAACCCCTGTCTGTTGACGCCAACAATTGCTTTGTGGTAGTTGCCTGTAAACGATATAGATGTGGAAGATGTTTGCTCCTTAGCTTTAAATAACGTCTCTCTGGACACTTAGTAGACGAACTGCCGAGTAGACTAACTGCCGAAACTTACAGATACATTGCCGACTAGTGTTTGGGCAACCGACACGTGTGGTGTGTGGTGTTTTTGCGTACTTTCGGGTGATGTGACATTCGAGTTAGGATATGAATAAAGTGACACAGTGAAACAATCCACTATTGCGGTGTTAAAACATGTATAATGGCTTATACCAATTGTTCAATAGTTCAAACTTAACCCTACCTTTTCAGGCAATGGTTGTAATCTTTTTGGAATACACAAACGGCTACATCACTCGCAAAATATCCTAACTGGACTGTAACTATGCCTTATTTGTAGGGTTTTGATTTACTTCGCGTGGCAATTTTGCAATACACGGTAAACGGCCAATACAAACAAACTTGTAAAAGCACCGTTGTCAAGACTACAATAAAGCACTGTAACAAACAGTCGTCTTTACTGATTGAGACACAATTTAGAAATAAAAACATAAATACTTGATGTTTTGTGGAATTATGTCGGCACACTTTATGACTGATAGACATCATGCTATTGCAGGATGCTATACTCATGATTCGTACTCTATTAGCATGGCCTTGGTTTAAAGTTGGTCCATTCTAAAATTGAAATGTTCGATTGATCATAACGACAAGGGGACAAGCCAACCTTGGTTCATGAGACGCCTCCTTTCTCGATGAATTTACTTCCGTCATCATTTAATGTCACATACAAGGTAGTCAGCAAGGCACTCGGTTACCATTAATTAACTGTATTGCAACATATCGGTCGACTGTAATTATATAAGCAGTGACGCATCCAGGATTCGAACCTTCGTCATCATGCGCCAAATTGATTGTTAACGTTTCTAGTATATCCCTTGGTTATGGGTACTGTATACGCATTATAAGGGAATCTCACTTTGAGCAAAATATTACCTCAAATATAAATGATCAAAGAAAACTCAATTTAGTCAGACCCACATTGCAACCCTTGTAAGTTGGTCTTATAATTGAGCCAGTTTTATCACATATATCATATTGAAATTGAATAAAGGGCTAGCAGTGAATATTGACCTGAACATTAACCGAAGCCTCGAGTAATTATTCCTAGTAATTAGCGAAGAAAACATAATGAATATGAAAATACCACTCTGTCCTCTTTTATGCAAATCTGACGCACCTAATGTATTTTAAGAAATATTTTGATTAATAGTTTGTGTCAAGGAAAACATTAATTGTTCGCTTGACCTATCACCAAGTTGTGCGGCTTTGTAAAGTGAATAAATAACTTTGATTTGAAATTCACATACATCTATGCGGATTGTTAGTACGTCTATATCTAACGACACTGGTTAATGCTTTGTGAAAGTTTGTGAGTGCTTGCCAAATATTTGCCTCCATTATGCACTTCACCATTTTTATTTGGCGTTCAACTGCACTATTCGTCTCTTGCACAGAAACGTCTGTTGGGATATTTGCATACTGGAGTTATATAAATCCCGGACCGTACCGTATCTAGGCCAAGGTAATTTACCGGCGACATGTGCGCTGAACTTGACCTAGTATAACTGCGCGCTATATGCCAATTGTATTCTTATTTACAATGGATTTGTAACTTGGTATAGCAATATAGCTATAAAACATATAATGAAGTGTCGCACCAGTTGTGACGATACATAAATCATGACTGTAATACGATAAGAAAGTTTAGTCTAACTGCCGGGTATATCTAGGTCCGTATATCTATCTACATACTAGCATTCATATTGTGTCTGCTCGGGTTGGATCTTGATTTACCATGTCTCGTATGGATCAGGTAAACTTTGACTTATATTGCATTTTAAAATAATTGCATTTTGTTACCTGTTATGGTTTCTTTTTATGGCTTAAAGTAACGTTGATTTTATTTTATTTTTGAAATACGCCTATACGTGTCACAGTCCCTTTAAGGCGGTCTCCGTAGCTCAGTGGTTAGCGCGCTTGCCGCCTAATCCGGCGATCCGGGTTCAAATCCGGGTGGAGGCACACATACGTCTGCCATATTCAGCAGATCGCTGACTGGCAAATAAAGGCTTTGCTCGGCATTTTTTAAAGACACAGTCCCTTTAAGGTAATGGTCGGGTTAATGTATGTGCCTTTGAATTGATTATACGAACATTCCGTATTTCGAATAGACAATGCATAGTATAGTAGCAGTGTTATAACTGTTCTCTTTAACCGTACTTAAATTTATTTTAATGTGGATTGTCTTCATACTGGGGATGTGCAACTATTTCATGACCCGACTTGGTATCTTAATGAAAGTATTAATTACATAATTATATGGTTTTAATTAAGCAAACGGTAATTACTTTAATAACTAGAATGTACTTTTGTTAAGGGTTGGTGATACATGTAGTATTGCATGTAGATAGGGTTAGGGTTATTATTATGTCATTTTATCTTCAATTATACATGTATATGTCTGGAACTGATTAAATGAATTGATAATCAGAGTAGTAGAGCAGACTTCGTCTAGTCTTTGGTTGATAACGTGTGTCATGACTAATGGTATCACAATGACCGTCTGTGATATTCAATATGTCACAATATGCGACCCCTCACATTTAAATTGTTATATACATGTATATACATATATGCAGATGAGTTTCGAACGATGTTGATAACCGTTCAATGCTCGTATAATCTGGGATCGTATAGATCTACTTTGTCCCTTTGGTGCATCACGGTTGTACCTTTGTATAAAAAATTTGACTCTTGAAATACAGTACAATATATAAATTTAAGGGCCAACTTCCGACAAGCTGACAAGGACACGTGTAGAAAATATGAAATGTTGATAACAATTGTTCTTAGCTCTTAATATTGAAGAAATACGTTGTTGTGTGGGCATTTTAATTAAATAATCAAAATCATATAAATTATTTCTTCAATATTTTTTGTTTTTGCAGTTTATACTTTTTAAACATCTAAATCACCATTATCGGATTACGTTTATACTCGATATCAACTGTTAATGATAACATCCCAACAAAAATCATGAATTGATACTAAGTATTCAGCAGTCTAAACAATTTATAGAATCAACGTATTCAATTTTTCGACCAAACATGGTGTAAACCAGGGTTTTCCCTAGGATTTTTCATATACGAGGGTCGCAGGACCTTAAAATTTATGTTTAGGGACTCCCTGAGAAATTTTGGGGGTCCCTTCACTATACAGTAATGCTCATTATTAGTGAGTATCAAATTTATAAATAAATAAAACAGCAAATACAGATTGCTCAATGCACCACAAGACTTAGTGCAATAAATAGCAGAAAGAAAAATGTTCTAGCTGAAATAAAAATGTCTATTTGAGGGATCCTATTGGGGGTCCCAGGATGCACAGTAATGCAGAAATGAGGGTCCCAAGCCACAAAGTTGCGTCAGGGACGCAGAAAACCTGCATCAGGGAAATCCCTGTAAGCGCCGCGGTATGTTTCCAGATAATTTATGCGACAAAATATTGTCAGAATTTCCCTAAAGGTGGGGAATGTCCGAAACAGTCACAATGTTCTGTTAACAGTACAACCTCGTCGTCTTGTCCCTCAACGCCCTCTCCATAACAAAACTCCAGGGTACTGTTTTATCAAAGCACTTACGGAAATCGTTACCTTACGTTCAAATTTAAATTCTTTATAATTCGTTAACGACTACCAACTGGGGCTAGATATTGTTTGTAGGAGTTTCTTAGTTGAATATTCATTAGTATTGCAGCTCCATTAACCTCACTTTGCAGATGTTAACGTATTATTAAGAATTTAAATTTGACCGTAAGTTTAGGATTTGCCTAAATGCTTTGATTAAACAGTGCCATGGGGCCTTATTCACAAATGCTGTAAGTCTGAAATTCAGACTTAGTCTTTATATTTCCAAATATTCTATTCGCTCTCAATTTGCTATTAACATACCGATTTTGATATAAATGGGTATACAGGTTTAGTGGATAACAACAAATATTCAGATAGAATTTCACTTGATTAAATATAATTGCAAAGATATGGCAGTGATTATGAATGTTGTCAATTTTAAGTCTTAGTCTGAGTTTTAGACTTACAACGTTGGCGAATAAGGCCTCTGTGTGCAATATAAAATTACACATTTAACATCTGTAGAGCAGCAATCTTTATACAATGATCAATATTTGCAACATCCAAAGTATGCTGCTTCACAGAAGTTTTATTGTATATTGAAAAATTACCCTGATATCGCTGGCTTAGAATAAGAAGGTCGTAAGTACCAACTCGATATATTGAGAAAACAAGAGAAAACTGTCTGTAATTTACTCTTTACCTATGGGAAAACACATTTTTAAAACTTCATTTTGGTCAACATGACAATTTCAGATTTTCATGAAAATAGGCTCATAAGAAGCGCCTTGTGAAGCAGATTTCAAATATGTAAGAGACTTATAAGGTCGTAACTACTACTTACGACCTTCTCGTTCTAAGCGTGGTTTTCTTGATGCTCGATAAAGGCCTACGTCGTCTAACTTCCACAGATCTTGTTGCTCAATGCTTATTGATTTACTTGCGCTGATCGAGGCGTTCGAGCGTGCGGGAAACTCCTTCATTTTTTTGTCACTCGATATTCTTTGATTACATTATTTATAATAAAAATATATTTATATTTACAGATCGAAGCGTTTGTGCGGGGATTCAAACTCTCCAGTCTCACATATAGAAGAGTGATGCATCTACTCACAGAAGAGATGAATAATGGTCTCCGTGCAAACTCCAATCATCTTGCTGACATCAAAATGTTCCCCACATTTGTCAGATCTTTACCCGACGGCACTGGTATGTAGTTCTCATAATTGTTTTAAAATAACCTAGAACTATATACATTGCGGTCCTGTGGCATATAACTTAATGAAAGCGTTCGTATGTTTGTATAGCTTGCCCTGATTGACATGAGTCTGACCTTTTGATTAGCATGATTTAACAGTCGATATGTTGTCTACTTTTATACTACCGATTGTATGTTTTCATAATCGGGGAGTATCACGAAGACGCTCGACTTGTAATTACAATCACAAATCTGAAATACCGATATTGCACGATTTGCTTGCGGTAATTGATATATTCAAAGCAAGAACCTTGTAATATATTCTTGCATAAAGATCAGACTCAGGTCATAATAGCCAAGCTATACAAGTATCATATCGAACATTATCTCAATCCTTGTCAACTATACTAGTAGTATGCTGATAGTATTAACGAGCAGCTTACCCTTTTTGTACTGGTAGTATTTACAATATTTGCCTAACAAGGTCACAGGGTCAAGCGTCCGAGAGGTTAACGTTGCAATCATAGTTTATATTTTGTTCGTGAACTTTTGCCCGAACAAACTTGTATTTGGTTTCACCTCATGGTGACAATTGAGAAAAGAAATATCCACTTAGGTGTTTATAGATGCTAAAAGTCGTCTTAGCTAAATTCAGACAAACGTTATCCATACTCATAAAGTGGTCACAGGTAACTGTATCATTGACAAAGACTAAAACGAAAAATATATGTTTTGTTAAGATTTGTATTTTCTATAAAGGTATATTTGTTCTAACAGAAAAATATAAATTTTACAAAAAAAACAAAACATTTTTTCGTTATCATTGATACAGTTACCTGTGAGAGTGTGGACACAATTATTGTTTTGTGTGTCTGTCCGCGCACACAATAGCTACCTTAGGTGGTCGAATGTGTAGCACAAAACAATAAAAAAAGTACCAAGTTCATTCCGTAACCACGTTATTCGTTCGTTCTTTGTCAATAGAAATACCACCTATGGTACAAATCGCGGGACATCTATCAATTCCATATCACATGAGTATTAGCAGTTGGTACCAAACTTTCTCGTGCTTATTATCAGGAATTTCGTGACTAATTAATAGTAATTATTGATAGTGATACGGGACTTTGGAGGTCGCAAATGAGGATTTGAAAACTCAGTTATGAGTTATGACCCCTTGATGATAAAACAAGTTTTATTGGAGAAACATATCGATTCTAGTTCTATATTGACCACTGTGCATACCTTATCTTTCAGAAAACGGTAGATTTCTGGCCTTAGATTTGGGTGGCACGAATTTCCGTGTGTTGATGGTGGTAATAAACGACCGTGATGTGGACATACAATCCCAGACCTACCTCATACCCCAGCGAATCATGCTCGGTACCGGCGTACAGGTAAATACAACATGCATTTACATCTTTACTATTTTTCAATTTCATTAAATCTATTACACTTATAAAGGCAGTCGAATCATGAGATTGTAAAATATTTGCTCCTGGTTTACACAAAAAGAGACCAGGAATTATCGGTTGAAGTCGGTATGCGAAAAGATACTCTAACATTATTGTTATATTAACGAACAACACTTTCACAGATAACACACCCTCAATGAATGTTGTTTTGAACATACATTATAAATTATAATTGTTAAACAAATGGGAAAGTATAATTACCTGGATATGATTTGCAATTCATAGTGTTGCCCGTCTGCATTCTTTAGTGAAACCACATTATCATCGCAATTACTCGGTGTCCATATGTCCGTCCATCCGTCTATTCGTGCCAACACAAATTACGTCTATACATGTAGTTATATGTATTTGCGAAATGTTACATCAAGATTACTGGCAGATTTCCTTCGTTGTTCGGACAATTCGAAATGATGAATTGGTCATATGGACAAACGTATTGCAATTTTTTTTATTAAAACATGCCGATGTTATGTGGCTTTTTTTTCTATTTACACAATCCAAATGCTTTCTTGGCTATGAAAGTATCACAGCCAGAGTAAACCTTAAAGTGCATTGCATGTACTTACATAATATTTATTTTAATCTGTCAATTTATTTTTATATTTCAGTTGTTCGACCATATAGCAGATTGTATATGTAGATTTATACGTGATCATGATTTGAAAAACGTGCGACTTCCGCTGGGGTTTACATTTTCATTTCCATGTAAACAGGAAGGACTTGCCAAAGCGAGGCTTTCAAAATGGACGAAAGGTTTCCGGTGTGAGGGTGTTGTGAATGAAGATATATGTTTCCTTTTACACGAAGCCATGAAACGAAAAAATGTAAGTATACTGGAACAAATCTGTCTGAACATTTGGTACATGTAATTCGAAGATAAAGAATAGTCAAAGAAAATGAAAAAAAAACCACTTGGTATTACATTTTGTCTTGCAATGCCACTCAGGTGAGCGATATAGGGACATCGTGGTCCTCTTGTTACAGTACATACACCTCTAATGGTTTCTGCGAGATATTTAATTTGGTTTAACCCTTGACTGTCGACGTATATCTATGATTTTTTTATTACCGGCACACGAGTGTGGTTTTCGATTTGCGTTCGCCGTTATAAGATGTTGTAAATTTTGTATTGTATACAAATCACGAAAGTCTAATAATCGTACGTATAGATCTACGATATTTGGTCACCAAACATCCTTAACTAACATACTAATAGCAACAGTTGCGTGTCTAAATGTTTAATAATATATGATACACGTTTATGTATAACTCCATCTCAGTGCATTTACTTAAATTACTGAAATCTAAGACAGCTGAAGAATCCAACTTTCGTGATAATTGAAGTTGAAAAAAATACGCTAAGTTATACATAATTACGGTGTTTAGTTATGCAAATATGCGAAAACTTTCGCAAATAAGCTATAAATGGGCTTCTGCACGACACACGTTCTTAAAGATGAATATGTTATGCACATAGACATGCTATTGTCTCGTTATTCTTTTGAAATAATGTTCCATGGATATGATCGTGGTCAGAGAACAAGGCCAATGCTAGACCAACGGAAATATAGGTCGCGTTCGCGAATTAAATATTTTTTTGTTGGACTGCATTGTTTTTGGAATATTATTTCTTCTTACGTATTTGTGTTATTGATCTTATTAAGTTTAAAATTTGTGAATAATTATAGCTCAGCGTATCGCCTGTTATGTACCAATAGTTAAATACCTGTATGGTGTCATCTGATTTAAATTATTTAGAAAATCGTCTTAACAAAAAAATACGGGTCGTCAAAGAATTGCCGCGATAAATATTTTGACTTGTACCAGTATTTTTCCGTTTGTCTTTGGAACGATATGCCTTTTCGTTTGTGCATCATCGTCTGCTTATCGGTAAAACATTTAAGTTTCTTAGAACTTGCTGTATGTTTATTGCGTTGCTTAAATTCAATCGCTTTTTATCGGTCAAATTCGGTCATCAAACTTCGTTCCGTTACGTTTTGCATTCCAGAGTGAAACAATGTACATTTTTTGTAGTTGCTTTACCTTTAGGTCATTCACCTTTTGGATTCAATCTTTTTAGCCTGGACGTGTCAGATGATGAGTTTGTTTAGTGCTAGAAGATGGATCAAATACCTGCTAATGAAAATCATAGATTCTAACTAGGTTGTACTAAATGTGCCAATTTTCCGTAGAAAAATGAAATTATTACGTGTCGACTATTTCTGTCTCTTTTCATCGGCTCCGTAATTTCCTGTTATGAAACCTTGTGCGTTCCCGATTGGATTCTCCAATATGGCTTCTGTTTGGTTTGTAATATTTTGTGAAACATGAATACATGTACATTGATAGAAAAATGATCTCATCAGGGTTGGGGTTTATATGACGCAAGAAAATGAGACGCAATGGCACCTTCAGCCATTTGTAATACTATCGTTACCACTTTTTAGCTCACCTGAGCACGAAGTGCTCACTGGTGAGCTTTTAGGATAGGTGGCTGTCCGGCGTCCGTCGTCGTCCGTCGTCGTCCGTCGTCGTCCGTCGTCCGTCAACAATTCCTTTAAATGACTTCTTCTCCTAAACCAATTGATGGAATTTAACCAAATTTCACAGGAATGATCCTTGGGTGGTCCTCTTTCAAAGTTGTTAAAAAATTTCCGATCTGTCGCATAACTAGGTCACACAGGCTAAAAATAGATTTTCACAAAGGAAACTTTAAAAATCTTCTTCTCTGAAACCGTTAGGCCTAGAGCTTTCATATTTGGTATATAGCACCACCTTGGGGTCCTCTGCAAAGATTGTTCAAATTATGTCCCTGGGGTCAAAATTGGCCCCGCCCCAGGGGCCCTTAGTTTTACATAGAGTTATATGGGGGAAACCTTAAAAAATCTTCTTCTCCAAAACCGCTTGGCCCAGGGCTTTCATATTTGGTATGTAGACTCAGCTAGAGGTCCTCTACAAAGATTGTTCAAATTATGTCCCTGGGGTCAAAATTGGCCCCGTCCCGGGGGCCCTTAGTTTTAAATAGAGTTATATAGGGGAAACCTTTAAAAATCTTCTTCTTCGAAACCGCTTGGCCCAGGGCTTTCATATTTGGTATGTAGACTCAGCTAGAGGTCCTCTACAAAGATTGTTCAAATTATGCCCCTGGGGTCAAAATTGGCCCCGCCCCGGGGCCCTTAGTTTTACATAGAGTTATATAGGGGAAACCTTAAAAAATCTTCTTCTCCGAAACCGCTTGGTCCAGGGCTTTCATATTTGGTACGTAGACTCAGCTAAAGGTCCTCTACAAAGATTGTTCAAATTATGCCCCCAGGGTCAAAATTGGCCCCGCCCCGGGGGCCCTTAGTTTTACATAGACTTATATGGAGAAAACCTTAAAAAATCTTCTTCTCCGAAATTGCTTGGCCCAGGGCTTTCATATTTGGTGTATAGACTCAGCTAGAGGTCCTCTACAAAGATTGTTCAAATTATTCCCCTCGGGTCAAAATTGGCCCCACCCTAGGGGTCACCATTTTACCTAGACTTATATAGGGAAAACATATAAAAATCTTCTTGTCTATAACTAAAATGCCTGAGAGCTTTGATATTTGGTATGTAGCATCATCTAGTAGTCCCCTACCAAGATTGTGCAAATTATGCCCCTGGGGTCAAAATTGGCCCAGCCCCGTGGGTCACCGTTTTATAGTTTTCATAGACTTATATAGGGAAAACATATAAAAATCTTCTTGTCTAAAACTACACTGCATAGAGCTTTGATATTTGGTATGTAGCATCATCTAGTGGTCCTCTACCAAGATTTTTCAAATTATGCCCCTGGGGTCAAAATTGGCCCTACTCGGGGGTCACGGTTTTACATAGACTTATATATAGGGAAAACATATTAAAATCTTCTTGCCTAAAACTACACTGCCTAGAAGTTTGATTATTGGTATGTAGCATCATCTTGTGGTTTTCTACCAAGATGTTCAAATTATTCCTTTGGGTGAAAATTGTGCAGGGTTTATAATCAGGTGAGCGATATAGGGCCATCATGGCCCTCTTGTTCTACATTAATTGGCAAATATAAAAAAAACTTACTATTGGGTTCTTGTCTTTTCCTGAAACACCAGGATATACAGGGTTAGACTTCAATTCGCCATTAGTAATGACCGTATTTTCACGATGATTATTGCACCTTTGAATGAAAAGGATAAAAAGGACACAGTGTGATAACTATATACAGTTATAGAACATGTTTTCGCAAATGTTACTACGTACATTCAAGCATGGCGATCTTAGCCTTCTTTGCACTTATTACGGTGACCGTTATTTTAATGTAAATTTTAATTTCCATAATCTTTCTGTTTACAGACTACGACGGTTGAAGTAGAAGTTGTTGCTGTAGTCAATGACGCAGTAGGTGTACTCATGTCTACAGCTCATTTAGACCGGAAGTGTGAAATAGGACTCATTCTAGGTTAGTGACGTCACATACTCGTTTATCCAAAATACATGTACGTCGTGTTTGGCAATCGTAACTGCTCGGGCATTTCCGTTACTGATAAACGCCGAGGAGTTCCGATTGTGTGTTAGGCTTACAATGACTAGGCAAATACAAAAAGACAAGGTGGTTCTGGTGACCGTTCCTATCCGGTTGTGTCCCTATCCTTAAACAAATTGCTGCAAATCACAAAGGAGCATTTATTGACTTTCCAGTGCATACTTTCAGTAAAAATGTGTTTCTATAAAAAGCTGTTCCCAGCTTTATTTCAGCGTTTTGCCAGAACACTAGTATTTTGTTTTTGCCCGATTTTACGAACATGCAAGCCTAGCCTAGATAGTATACAGAGGGATATATTTGATAAAATAAGTAATTCGTGTGTTTTAAAATCATGTCAAGTATCTATGAAGAGGTATATTTTTGCATAGCAATTATTACATACAAAGGAATTTGGTATCCATTATCACAAAATCACAATTCACATGTTTAATTTTCTCAGAGCAATGCGGCATATCACAACAACTGCAAAAACAAAATACGTACTTCGACAGTTACCAAGTATTTAATTATTTATAGAAAAAATAAGTCAATCTGACGTTAATAGGTTAAACAATATACAATATGCGTGCGGGGAGTGTTATCTGGTAAAGAATGACGTATGTGGAACTAAAATGACTTCATACACAGTTTCATAGTTTGACCGATATGTTATTTATTTTGTACCTCCATTTATGAAGAGTATGTTATACTCCATCTACTTAACAACAATAAATGAATTGGGAAGCATGTCAAAACAAGACTGTAACGAAAGACAATGGTGAATCCGTATTAAATGTTCCAGATCTAATCTATACATGTATACGAGTACGTCAAACATCTGTTTTGAATCGTAATGTTGTCGAGAGAAGCGGAGTACGAGATGTGCTCTCTGTACGTAAAAAAATCGTAATTTTTCGTTTGCTTTGTTTTGTTTTACTTTTAACGTGCTAGATCTGTCTTTGGACTTGATGGCATTTTCTGCCAACATGCAGATAATCTGACGGACTAAAAGACAGTCACACTTAGAGACTGACTGGCTTACAAGGCTGGCCGGGTACCCTAGCTCATTTATAATTAGAATCTCGCGGGCTCTATCACATTTTGGCATGCCTGATGTACATGTATAGCACGGATATACGCGAGACTACATCTGAGGTTTCTTACCAGTTCATCTATAGGTAGGAGAGAAAAAAACATTGAAAAACGTTTCTGAAATTGTCAGTGACACGACTTGTTAAAAAACATCATAATTCATTATATAAACACGATCAGACATTGTTTTTGCGCCAGAAATACCTAATCTTAAGAGACATTATGTCTTAAAAGCACTAAATGTATTAAACAAATATTTGAGATGGTGCAAATCGATCAAATGTCAATACGCTAGCATTAAATTTGTATCGTTTATGTTATCTGGATTCCTCTATATGACGTATAGGTCTGTCTTTTAAACCCTCTGTTATTATAATATCAAACAAAAGAGACACATGTCGATGGCTTAGAACAAGACGGTCGTAACTACCTCTTACGACCTTATAAGACTCATACATATTTGAAATCTGCTTCACAAGGCGCTTCTTATGAGCATATTTTCATGAAAATCTGAAATTGTCATGTTGACCAAAATGAAGTTTTAAAAATGTGTTTTCCCATAGGTAAAGAGTAAATTACAGACAGTTTTCTCTTGTTTTCTCAATATATCGATTTGGTAGCTACGACCTTCTTATTCTAAGCCAGCGATATATCAGTCATATTATACACGTAATTGCAAACGTTACTTGATTCAACTTTATTTAAAAGTCTTCATCGAGTGAATAATAAACAAAGCATCAAAACATCTAGAAACTCTGTCAGAAAATACTGTCTTATAAAGTGAAAATCGATCATTGATATTAGCAGTACGTAGATTTTATATAGAGAATACCCTAAGTTTACGATTACCATTGCGATGTCAGATTATGTCTATACTGGCGAATATGTTAATTAATGTTCATACTTTACAAGTATTTGAAAGTTGCGAGTCAGGTTTCCTGTTTTGGGCTGACAAAAGTCCTCGCAGCAACCACCTCCTTCAATAGGAGAGTTGTTCGACCTTGGTTTATGTCTTTTCTATGTACTTTCTACATATCGAACAAACATATTGACATTAACGTTCAAGTGCAAATCAATATGTTTTGAAAAATGTTGAATATAACCGTGTTGACACTTTCAATCCAATTACTAGTTTAATTATTGACGTAATGAGTTAACGAGTTGCCGCCTTTGGGCAATAACGAACAGTTTTTATTCAGAAATAAAACATATACTTAATGAATACAAATACAGATCCGCTACCAGACCACTTGAGCTATTTTATAAGCATGCACATCTTTGCAATTTTGAATCGTCCCAAAGACTTAGTAAATTCAAAACAAAAATGGTCCGATGATAACACCAATTAGCTAAATTAAGATCACCTTTTGTCTGATCTAATTTAAAATGAACATAACTTCAAGGTAACGTTAGTAAACATTCGAGACACGTTATTTGTGTATTCTTCCATAGTTAATCACTTCGTCTTGTTGCTATGCATAAAGGACAGTATAAAATGGTATTTTGGAAATGTATTTTTAACTTCGAATTGGCAATTCATTAAATATATGAATACAGAATACCAGATACATTGAAAAACAAAATGCTTCTTTTAGGAAGATTATGTACCTGTTTAATAGATCAGTGTTTGTTTAATCTTGCTAACCTGGACTAACACAGTTTTGTTGATCGACTTTGTTTGTTGATATTCACCGAAAATTGGTACAAAAAGGTCAAAGCACATGAAGGATAAACATGAATGTACCAAATGGTGTATAAATAATCTATTTTCGTTCTATAAGCCTAGAAGCGAATCTTCCTCTAGATATATCTAGAAATGTTGTTTTCTCCCGTGCTCTGTTTTCTCTGTGTGTGTATTCCATGATTCTACCCTCAAAACACAATCTATGGAATGCATACGCGCGCGCGCGCGAGAGAGAGAGGAGAAATTCCACCAAATGACGTTATGCTTATCTTTATGTAAGGAACTATTTTTGTTTTTAGCGCAGTTTTGCCAGGCTTGTGTTCGGGGTATTATTGCGTAGTTTATAGCGTCACTTGCTTTCCCAACACATATTTTGGACTGCGTGTTACTGGGAAACAGTCATTATAACCATTCGGATCACCTCGGCCTTTATGCCTTGCAAATACAGTTCCTCGAGACAAACGGAAATGACCGAGATTTCACGAGTGTAATTATAACGTCATGATTACCTGTTTGTTATTTCATATTTTCTGAGTTTGTCTGTCAATATCCGCCTACACTAACAGGTACCTGTACGAGTATTTAAGTGTTTTTCTGGAATAGTGAGGTTTCTGATCGCTGACATACAATGAACTTCGTGTCCTGGTTTCAGGATAGAACATTAAGGGTGTTTGGATTTAACGAAACTTGTGTCAAACCATATTTGACCATGCAATTCAACACACAGAACATGACTTAAAGAACCAAGGTCAGTCATCTGTCACAGTAGTCCAAATGGTGACCTGAATAATCATTTATAATTTTAAGAAAATTCATCCTCTATTTCAAGCACAATGTTTTCATATTGCAATATTCAGTGTCCTTAATATTTACATCAGATGGCCAATATCAAAACTCTATCTAGATTAAATTTAACATTCTGTACAAAATACATTACCACTCAAGCGTCGACATTTTCCGCTCTGTCTTAACAGCAGTACCCTGGCTAACACATATTACCGGGGTACACGGGGTAATTCTGACCAGCTTGCATGCATATCTAGTGAAGAAACAGCGCCTATAGCATACACAATTTTTTGTTCAGGATTGCATGCAAGCTGGTCAGAATGTTAACTTGACATAGATTCGATGTTTTAAGTGATCATGATGACCAGATATCATAAATATCTGGTCAAACATGTACTTATTGTCATCAACAGACAACAAAAGGTGTTTATTGATTTGACGTCGTTGCCTTTTTTTAGACCAAATGTGTCCTAATATCGAGGTGCTCATTGTGACCAAGAAAGCAATGACTGTACACAATCATATTGTGAGCGGTTTGGTTATGGCCAAAGTCTCAAACTCGCACATTAGATATTTATAAATTTCATGGTTAGAACTTTAATTGTTGGTTTCGATAAGATATGGACATACTTCGAATATGGCGTATGTGTGGTCAAATTGTAGAAACACCTTTGTGCATACAATACTAGTTTATTTTGTGGATCCTGGTAAAAATGTTTAGATGAATGATGATATCTAACGGTTGAGTTTGTATATAGACACAATTAAAATATATAGGCCACTGTATTTCGGTTAGCGATATAGACCTTTTGGCTCTCTCAAGGCATCGTGCATAACTATTCGTATATGTACGAGCGTATGTCGTAATGAGCCCCAACTGGGTTATGTGATCGTAGTAAACTAATTATGGAGCAATTAATAACGTTATATTAAACTGGTATCTTTATACTCATCTCACACAAACTATTTACTACAATAAGTGGTGAATGTTATTTGTGGATCCGAAACACCTATTTTGGATTTATGTCATGTTGTTTAAGAATTATGACAAGTATCAGGCGACAATCGCGTGATGAAGGCAGAAGGTAGGACATACTTACTTGACTGTAATATAATCGCTCCTGTTTTTAATAGCGGACCAATATTTCACGCAATTCGAAGCGGCCGGCTCATTTTTGCGGAACGTATGAAAAATTGTCAAGAATTGGCAAGTTCCAGATAAATTCGTCAACTTCCGTATAAATGACGCAATTTCCGTGTAAATTCGGCAATGTCCGTGTAAATTTGGCAATTTCCGTATAAATTCGGCAATTTCCGTTGCTAAAAAGTCATTTTAGTGGTCATCTCGGCCTTTATGCATTACAATATTTACCGAAGACAAACGGAAATGGCCGAGCCTTCACGGTTGTAAAAAAAGTGTTGACATTCGTAGGTCCTAGTAATTTGCCGTCAGTGTATTAACTAGTTGACCTTGATACATATTAACTTTCCTTGTATTATCAGTTGAAGTTTATATTTACATGTTTAAACAGTGATATAAAACATGGCGTGTTCATTCACTGTTTCTAGATAATCGCTACAGGAATATACGTAATTTATCTTTTTAAAAGTTCAATTTAAGGTAGGGGGTCTACAAAGCTTGCACATATTGTCGTTTTGATACTATCGTGTCGCAGACTCTTTCATATGTTATATAATTATAATACTGCGAATTCATTCGCCTATCAGCTTAGTTGAACAGACAAAATAATGTCAGTGACTGCTATGTTGATGACAATTACAAAGAATGGAATGATGTTAAAATCAACACACTCTTGATCGCGTTTAAACTGCCCCGAGCATGAAAAGGGCACAAACAAGAAAAATCACAGACAGCTTGCAACCCCAATAGAGAAATGCTTTCTGACTGCCTTATTTTAAACTTTCGATTTTATTCACTTGAATATCTTTACTTAAAACATTAACATAATGTACAATTATTTAAAAAAAAAACAGACAAGGAAGACGGTTCAAACAGACACACCAGAGCACGAATGACGCAGAAAGAACAAGCACAAAATAACTGGGTCCTTATTCAACAACGTTATAAGTCTAAAACTCATATTGCCTTAATGTTCTATTCGCCCTCATGTTGTTATAAAAATACCGATTTTGAAATAAATCGGTTTACATATTCAGTTGATCAGATAAAATGTCGCATGGTTAAGTCTAATTGTAAAGAAACTGCAGTGATTACAAATGTTGTCAATTTTAAGTCTAAGTCTGAGTTTCAGACTTATAACGTTGGTGAATAAGGCCCCCGGCCTGTTTCCATTGAACGGCAGTACTCTACTTACAGCATGTGCAAATTATATTTTCTGTTTAAACAAATTACCATAAATGTCGTGAATTTATAATAAATCGCCCCTCTTGGTTATATACTTAGCTCTTTACATTGCACCTCAAGATATGGTACATTGTATATATATCGTATGGCCTAGTTTGGTTGTCTGACTAGGTTAGTAAACTATGTCTAACTATTTTAGAATTAATCTAACCTTGAAATGTTGAACGTTTGCCAACATTCTATTATCTACATATCGTTTTGTCACAAGCATTTTGTCCTTCCATAATGTGTATATAATACTAACAAGTTTTTTATACGATACGTGGCTAGTTTCCAACTTGGTACCGACTAATCAAGTTTATAAAGATATGCTATACATGTAGCAATATTTCACAACATAGTTGGCTTCATATCGCGTGTGAATAAGACATTAACAAAAGCTTAATTTGTATTAACCCTGTAGCTAATTGCTCGACCATATTTAAGGTTTAGATTAAAGCGACCGTGACATATGTAGTATTATAAACAGATTTACAAGATAACACTGTTTAAAAGAGTTTTATGAACAGGGTTGTTTGATGATGAAAACCCCCTCTTTTGGTACACGGTTTCATAGGCAATTTGCATCGTATTTGGGACGTAGCCATTGGTGCCATACGCGGTACGGATTATAAACACTTTTTATATTCAGTACGCAAGCTACCCCCTTAAAGTTGTTTGGAGACTTTAATTTTCAAGCATTATAAGCACCGACAACGCCACAAGCATGCTTATTTTTCAGAAGTCGGTGATAAAATAAATAGAAGAAATCTTGCTTTGTGGACCGGGAACGGGGTGTCGATCCCTTATTTGCAAATCACGTTTATTGCAATGCATGTCAGTTAAGTATTGGTCAGTAGAGTAAGCAAGTGTTACAACTGTATCCATGATCATATACCTGGTGTGTTTATACTTCAATCGCTCTGTGCATATTAAAGTTGGCAGCGGACAAAATCCTAACTGTCATACTGAATGGCCTAATCGTTGTTATAATCTACACGTGTGGTATATTATATTGTGCTATTATTTACTGCGTATCAAGAACGTATTTAGGGCACATAGAATGCCCAGGTAGGGAGTAACATTAAACAATAGGCTCAATATAAAACGCACTTGTCAACCGGTAATTACAACCAACACGATTTAAATAAAATCTATAACGACTTGCGTCATAGCAGCAAAATATTGCCAATCAATTGTATATACAATCGATGTTAGGCCTATAACAAATTCTTCAAACACATACTGTACTCGTTAACAAAACAGATTATTTGATAAAGGTTTCTGCCACTTACAAGTATGGTAATGTCTTTTAGAAAGACAATAACAAATGAGTGAGGGAAGAAAAGACTCAACATAAACATCAGAAAAGACAGATAGAAAATTGCATATTAAAGCGGACCAAATGAACAAGAATAAATGAACATTTTCACAAACACAGCTTCCTGAACATGAACTCTTCAACATGTCCTCTTAGTCGGTCAAATATGCTCCGAATATGAGCCAAATAGACAAGAACGAACCACAAGTAAAGTACGACCACACACCATAAACACTTGACAGCGGCAGGCATCCAACATAAACAGTTGTCCGTAGAGAATGTGAAGATCCAAAAACAAAGTGTTGTTGAAACGGAAACCATTTGGTCGACCGACCGACCGACCGACCGACCGACCGACCGACAGACAGTCGGGTATATACACAGTAATATACCCCCTCATCAAAGATGTACTAACATGATCGTTTGTCTACTTACAGGAACTGGTTGTAATGCATGCTATATGGAATCTCTGGAGAATGTTGGATTGTGGGAAGGTGATTATGAACATCCGGCCGAGGTAAGTACAAATTGAATCCGAATGTATACGATGTAAGCATAGTGTCATTTCGGCATATATATGTTCACATTTGGGGAGAGAGTACTTGTTGGCGGTGGGATAGCTGTTCTGAAGCTCTCCACAGATTTGGCACACACTATACTGTCCTCCTGGTGGTTCCAATCCGCAATATGGTCGTAAGAAAGTACCAACTCCTGTATAGTTGTGTGTTCCACTGCACCGATTTATATCTCTGCGCATGATTTCTGACTTGCTTTGACATTATGTTTAGTTTCAAGTCCTGGGGTCTTATTCACCAACGTTATAAGTCTGAAATTCAGACTTAGACTTAAAATTGATAATATTCATAATCACTGCCATTTCTTAACAATAAGATTTAACCATACGACATTGTGTCTGATTATTGTGTGTTACCCACTGAACATTTATACCTATTTATATTAAAATCGGTACATTTATGACAACATCGGAGCGCATAGAACATTTGGCAAAATAAAGTCTAAGTCTAAATTTTAGACTTATAATGTTGGTGAATAAGGCCCCTGGGTGACGTATTGTTTGATATGCCTGGTACTTGTTGTTGTTGGTGCAACATTTTCTTGGGAGTTATAAGGTGACCTGTAAAATGACTTAAGTCGGTTTTTCTTTCGCCTATCACTGAGTGGAGGTAGCTGTAGGTCTTGAAGCATCTTTGTGACATAATCTTCTTCTCTTGACTTATACGAGTAAACTCCAAAGATTAGCCATACGGTCTTCCAGTATGAAACGTAATAATTTATATCCGCACATGCAAAACATTTTTTGATAAGTTAATCCCGAGTGAAATGCTTCTTATTATTTTCTAATGCCACCATGCTGTTTAATGGTAAGAGTATTGAAAATAAAGACCCCAGTAAAGTCATGCAATGCTTTCATCAATTAGTTTATGGAGGTCATATGAACATCTGCCACATGTTGTGTTACACGTACTAGTACTTCAAGTATATTGAGCTTTAATTACCTAGATTGATTTTATGCGCCAAATGCATATCACTGGCTTTGAATGAGAAGGTCGTAAGTATAAAATCAATATTTTGAGAAAAAAACTGGCTGAAATTTACTTTTTACAACTTTTAAAACTTCATTTTGGTCAACATGACAAGTTTCGATTTTTATGACAATAGACCCATAAGAAGCGCGTTATGGTGCAGATTTCAAATATGCATCAGTCTTATAAGGTCGCAAGTATAAGGTTCTCTTTCCTAGCCAGCGATATGACACATTACGTTGATCGGACATTTATGTTGGTCCTGATCCCGGAAGCATTTGAAACATCACAAGTATTCACACCCAATAACAACACCATCAATTGGTTGTTTACTAGTCTAAAGGAAGAAATATATATGTTCAACTTTTCTCATGTTTTTGTCATAATGTGTGAAACAAAATTATTACCTTCTACGTTTGCATGTTTAAACTAAACTATTTCTGGATTGTATGCACCTTGCGTCTAGATCACCGTTTAACCAACATAAATCAACAGTTACTGTATCTACTTTCTCACGTGTGATTCGCTGCACGTTTTCCCTGCCTTCTCAACTATGTGAGGTATTTGTTTGTTGATACCACACCGTTGGTCTATAAATACTTACCTCGCAGAATGAGTAATACTGTACATCGAGAGAAAGCAACAATGGACTGTACATGTAGGGGTCAATCAGTTAATAATATTTATGATGGTATTGCTTTGTCAGTTCTAGTTTTTGAATAATAAACTTTGCAAGTTCGAAATGTTTGGAGGTTTGAAATTGTAGACCTATTGGTCGGAGGTTCGGAATTGTAGACCTATTGGTCATATGTTTGGAATTGTCGACCTTTTGGTCGGAGGTTTGGAATTGTCGACCTATTTTTTGGAATTGTCGACCTATTGGTTGACATTATAGACGTATTTTTAGCTCACCTGAGCACAAAGTACTCAATATGAGCAATTGTGATACCGAGATGTCCGTCGTTCGTCGTCGTCAACCTTTAACTCGTTAACACTCTAGAGGCCACCGTTTTGACTAAATCCTTTTGAAACTTTGTCACAATGTCTGCCACTATGAAATTTAGGCCAAGTACGAAATTGGGTCATCTGGGGTCATAATCTAGGTCACTTGGTCAAATCACAGACTGAATCCTTTTGAAACTTGGTCGCATATTTGTCGGTATGAAATCTATGTCAAGTTCGAAACTGGGTCATATGGGGTAACAAATTAGGTCACTAGGTCAAATCACAGAAAACCTTGTTAACACCCAAGATGTTACATTTTCGACACTTCTCCACAGGGACCTTTATTTTGGAATTGTAGACTTATTGTTTAGGATCGTAGGCCAATGGTTCATACTTGTTTGGTGGTAGGAATTTGTACATGCAAATGTATATCTATGTTTTTGCTTATTTGAAATGATAGATACTATAGATCTACAACAATCTTCGAGGCATGACTAGTAAACACTTAGTGTTCTATCTCTATAGAGGTCATGCCTCGAAGATTGTTGTTCATCTAAAGTTTATGGTGTATGCTTGTTCAGAGAGTTTGAAATATAGGCCTTTATTGTTTATACTTGCAGGTTTTGATCAACACAGAATGGGGAGCGTTTGGTGACAATGGTTGTTTAGATTTTATACGTACAGAATATGACAGAGAACTTGATACATACTCAATAAATCCTGGTAAACAAATGTAAGTATCCCAGGAGCTTAAAGCAGCTGATTGGTTGATAGTGACACACCTCTAAATATAGTGTTTACTGATTGGTTGATAGTAACACACCTCTAAATATAGTGTTTACTGAATGGTTAATAGTGACACACCTCTAAATAATGAAGTGTGGATGGTGATATACCTGTAAATAAGTGATGTAGAGTTTACACTACTGTGCATTGGCACTAGACCAGAAAATTATAGGCCACGGATATATATATGTTCAAGTGTCAGTGATCAGGTGTGACTGCTTAAAACTGACAATTAATAAATATTGCATACATGGTAGGTAGAACACTATTTCACATGAAAAATCTACTTTATTTCACATTTCTAAATTATTTCCCATTTTTCCCCAATCTCATTCAAATCAGACACATAACAGTTCCACTACTTTACACTGATATAGGATCTGACACCACTCAGTATGAGGACATGTCAATGTGGACTTTACATCATCCAATAAAATCGCTACTTACACAAATCTGAAAGTGCAGAGAATCTCTGCTATAGTTTACAGCCAGATAGATGTTTTAAACTATTTACATAGAGAGTTAAACTGGAGTACACTCTGTGAACATACAGATGAATAGCCATGGTACAACATGCACAAGAAAGGTCATTTGAACATGACTTCTTATGTTGAGTTGTCAGATCTAACTAAAAGCGCAAAAGCATGGAGCAAATGTTAGGATCTGAAGAGATAGATTGTTCCCATTATTTCCCATGTATCACACTATTTCCCATTATGTATATTTCAGATATGAGAAGATGATATCCGGCATGTATATGGGAGAGATTGTACGACTTGCATTGGAACGTTTATCGATGGAAGGTCTACTGTTTGAAAGTGCCGACAGAGATTGTGAACTATTTCATCGAGGACGATTCTTTACCAAATATGTTTCTGAAATTGAAAGGTTTGTTAATATTTAGTTTTCAAGACCATAGCCACATAAGGCTCACCAAAGTGTTTGCTTCGGTGAAAATTAAAACAAAATACAAAACAAGCATACATGGGTCATAGAAAATATTTGACTTAGAGCTTTTTTCGCTCAGGATATGGCCCTCACACAGGTACGGTTACTTCAAAAGTTATAAAATTAATTTGCATGTGGTCATTTACAGAAGATAAAATATTATTATATTTGACACACATTCAAACCATATTTGATATCAGCGGTCATTCTAGTCGCCAATAAAAGTAAGCGTTATCGCTGTACACATGTAGTCAATCAATCAGGCCATATTCACTATGGAGTTCATGGTCAGTTATAATCTATCTACCTGTCAAACATTGCTGATAAACACACACTTTATATGTCCTTTGTTATATGAATGACCTTAAAAACTCTTTATTTATATTTTCCACTGATAAAAAGTAATCATAAACTTTTTAAGACACATTTTAGAAGACATTTTCCACTGACTCAAATGAATATTTGCATACCTCTACATAATTATTTTATTGATATGTGACCTAAATGAATATTTATTTTCCTCTGGCCTATTATTGAATATCTACTGTCATTTCAATAAGTAATACTAATGAGGGAACTATTCCATTTAAAGGAATAGCAGGGATTACAGTTAACTCAGGTATACCCAGTTAAACCTAGATAAACCTAGTTTACCTGCTGGACAAGCTGATGTTTACAGCCGTTGTTATCATTTAACTTCGAACGGACTGTAGTCTAGATTCTTTTAATTATTCTATTCAACTGACCTCAATGAGCATTTATATTTTGCAGTGACCATGATGAGTTCTTTAGAAACACAAAACAGGTCCTTGATGAGATCGGTGTCACAAATTACACGTCTGAAGATTGTAAAATAGTCAAGTACATATGTACGTTAGTCTCAGCACGTGCTGCGTTCTTGTCGTCTGCCGGTCTGGCTACACTCATCAACCGACTCAAGAAACCAGAAATGACGATAGCAGTTGACGGTTCATTGTACCGATTTCATCCACGATTCCATAACTTAATGACCTTGAAAATACAGGAGTTAGTCGATCATGGATTAAAGGTACATTGTCAACTTTATTCCAACATACATGCACTAACCTCAAATTTCCAGAACAAAATGGATTGCAAAATCAACACAAACTAAAGTTTTAGTACTGTAGTAAAATTATATAGGGTTATTAGGGCCCTGCAAATATTTTGCAGGTGCCCTATAGTAATCACCCTGTTCGTCTGTACGTCCACATTTTTCATGTTTTTTTCTTAATAACTTGCAAACCGTTAAAGGTATAGACTTCAAACTTTAAACATAAGGTCACAGCAACAATACATTATTGTATGCCAAGTTATGTTACTCCAGCTACAATATTGTAAGAATTATGGCCCTTTGTAAAATTACAATTTTCCTCATTTTTCATCTTTTTTTCTACATTACTTCAAAACCGTTACAGATATTCAAATGAAACTTGCTATACATATTGACAGTGACAATACGCACATGTGTAGCAAAGGGCAACAACTCTAGCTTTAATAAATTTTGGCTTGTGCCCCTTTTTCGACTTCAAAACTTTAACATTGGCCATAGTTCAAAAACTTTTCAAGATATTCAAATGAAACTTGCAATACTTATTGACAATGATAACGACAGGGCCCTGATCAGGACAGTGATGGTTCTAGTTTTATTTTAATGTCTGTTTTAACCAGCAAACATAATTTAAGGATATTTTTGTTAACAGAAAAACTTCAAGCATAGGACTACCATTCGGACCTTTTGAAGTTTTAAAGTTATTTATTGGTACAATAAAGAGCAAATGAGTGAAGAGGATTTTGAAATTGGTTTATTATTCAGGAGGTCTTTAAGTGTAGCATGTTTATATTTGACAGGTACTTTGCGCTGGCTGTCTTGTAATCTACTAACGACATGTAATTTTTTTATTTCAGTTCAAGTTACAGTTATCACATGACGGGAGCGGTAAAGGTGCGGCGCTAGTTGCAGCCGTAGCTATGAGATTACGAGACATAAAAAGCAATCAATGTCCAGCTTGAAGGTCACACACCTCTATCATCCAAACATTTAGTGGTGTGCAACCATCAGTGATATATGGTGTGTTAAACAATATAGTGTGATTTCTACTTCAAAACAGAATGGTGTGCAGAGATATCATACTGATAGATGAACACATAGCGTGAGTTCACCACAAACTTCCAACCAGGACGGTGTATCAAGCATTAGACATACAAGACTTATAAAACTTCAATTTATAGTCGAAAATGTTGACTTTCATAAAATTTTGTATTCATAATTGTGTGACATTGATCATTACATGCTAGCTACTTCATGTCCTGAAAGCTTGTGTTATTCTGTTACTGGCTATAATAGTGGCAAATGTAAGGGACTTTCAAGGATCTGGGAAAGCAGACAAGGTGAAATGACGAAGGGACCCCACCTTCTAGAAGACTGGGTTGTTACTATTCAAGCCATTGTTATATATCATCAGACTTTTGAATTATTTGTAATGTCATGGTCATGTGACAGCATATGAATGGTCATGTGACAGCCTGATTGTGGTCATGTGACTACCAGAGTGTGGTCATGTGACTACCAGAGTGTGGTCATGTGACAGCCTGATTGTGGTCATGTGACAACCTATTTATGGTCACGTGACACCTATGTGTAGCCATGTGACAACTGTCATGTGATATGGTATGCACTGCAGGATTCTGGGCATTGATTGTGTCTTGTTTTATGCATTTATTTCCAAGATATTTATGTACATTTTTATTTAATGATGAGTCTAGTAATTGAGATTGTACAGAGATTTAGGAAGGAGTGTGTTCTTTTTGATCATGGTCGGAAAGCAACAATTGTGTCACCCAGCCATACTGTGGTTCATCAGGGGACAGCTGGTTATATGTCATACCTTTAGTATTAAACTACACAGTCACCTGTATTCAAATCTGTGTTGGGCCATGTTCATCTGAATTAAGTAGCCACCTGTTTTAAACAACCAATTAAAATCCAATTAATGATTTTTATATGAAATGACCCTGCAGTTAACAGTCATCTTTAATGTCTGATAAAAGACAAGTTTTATACACATGCATTGACTGAAGAGTTGCAAGTAAAGGTACGTTTTGTGCCTGAACACTCTTCACTAGGAAAATGTCAGAGTTTGGCGCAAAAGTTCGAATTTGTTCGGCCGATTTACATTCTTGAGATTTTTATGTTAAAATGATTGAAATTATTTTGTATACATGAAGTTGATTGTTTAAATGAATGTTCTGAACGATGTAATTGGTCTAATTGTAGATATATACATATGTATTGGCCTTTCTATAGTGCCAGGCAAGTGTACATTTGTCAAGCTTAACAAACTGATACAAAATATGTATGCCTATCGAATAATATTTTGTAAAGATTGTTCTATGAGAAAGGCAGTTTATAATTCTTAGTCTGCTTATCGGTCGGTTGTTACATTTTAGGTAACCATCCGACTGTTAAAGAATACTTGTGAATATGTATGAAAAGGATTATGCATGGAAGGTATTATTCTTTCCCCTTGAAGTAACATCTGCATTTTCTATTTTATTTTGTAATCATAAGTTATATTATTTCCAAAATGCGAAATACTTGTATTCATAATATAAAATGCATGATTGATATACATTACTATTACATATACATTATTATTATATAAATATTATATACACTGAGCAAAAGTTCCAACTAGACGTTTTATAAACCTCAATAAAACTTCCATTTTCAAAGGTATTGATCTGAAATCCTTAAGACTATAATGTGTATTGACAGTGTACACATTTTAAGAAATTTTTTTTGTCAATGTCCTAGAATTACGTAATCGAGGAAGCACGTGCAAAACGTGTTTTCCGCGTGCGGAGCACCAGCCATTGTCCGAAAATGATTTTTTTTGCAATCGCTTCCAATGCCTATAGACAACCCGAACTGAAAAACATAAATTTGTCCAACCAAGTTAAACATGCTTCGAATGCAAAACGACAAAAGAACACGTGCTATAGAAATGTTGGAAACTGAACATCATGGAGTCAGGTGAAATGCGTCAATTCCTTTATTTTTATGATTTGATTGGTTATTATTGTTTAAAACATTAGCTTTACCTTTGGAAAAAGGATTCCTTTTGGTATTGATTATTAATGCGGATCGCATTGAGTGTGCTGCCGTCATGT
The DNA here is from genome assembly GCA_963678985.1 of Spisula subtruncata. Lineage (NCBI taxonomy): Eukaryota > Metazoa > Mollusca > Bivalvia > Venerida > Mactridae > Spisula > Spisula subtruncata. The sequence continues at coordinate 8,984,963 of OY787666.1, forward strand.
ACACATACCCTCTGAACAGGTACGTTCGAAACCGGAAGTGAAGCGGATGTGCCCCGATGATCTCGGCCCCGTGTAAATACGCTTATAGAGGGTTGATGTGTTGTGTAATGGCACTTACGTAGTCTTTTTCAACCAAAACGTCATTGACGTCTGGAGGCTGAATATACGCGATATCTCGGACATCAATTCCGTAAATGATGACGTGTGGTTGTTTATCCCTCGAACATTATGGGGCTACAAGTCACACAACTGCCATCATTAAGAATGTCCTACCACGTTATCATGTTAAAGGTTAGGTTACAAATCCCCATATAAACCACTTCTGGCAAGAGTTTGATTGACGCATCAGACGAGTTCCGGTGGCCCCTCAAAATCTTCAAAAATTGCAGCAATTCATCTTTAGGGCACGGTCTATAATTGAACAGCGGTACATTCGATTTTACGTCCGAACCAGGGTTAGACGTTGCTCAGAATCACTCAATGAAATGGCGGTTATACGCGCTTTTTGAACAGTGTGACTTTTAACTTAGAGGGTGAAGTTGTAAAATAATGTGTTTTGTGATGAGCCAACATGTTCTGTTATTGAATGATTAATCTTGTTGTGGGAAAATGAATTGTTTTTCACATCATGTAATTTATTTTTGCATGTTTCCAATACCAACAAAAATAAACCATAATAGTCATGGGGTCTAGTTAGAACTTTGGCTCAGTATATATATTTCATTTTTATTCAATACGTTTTAGTATTATATTTTAACCAAATTATATATTTTAACCAAATTATATATTTTTACCAAATTATTATTATTAAGTTTTATACCAAAGAGTATTAATCCTATGTTTTAACGAGATAATATTTATGTTATTTTACGAAATAAAAAATTAGAAATGTGGATGTTATTTCATAGGGATTTTATATTAAAACATGTTTTTAACGTTTATATCTATATTATTGAAGCGACTGTCATAGGGATTATTTCTGTATTTTATTATAATTGTAACGGTTATGTGACATTTAGGTACAATGCAATGTTGATTTGTATTTATATATCTCTGAGAGTCTGTGAATTAACGTATGAATAAAATCGGATATTATCAGGTCACAATGGTGAATTGCTCTTTATATTGTTGGTCGCAATTCAAAACCAACTTTACTTAAAAATTATGTTCTTAATTTTTAAGTTGGTCTTCGTATGAGGTTGCACTGTATACTGAATGAAAGGTCACATGTTGTTATCATTTTACATCCAGCAGCATCTGTTATGTCATCAAGGATAGCACACGTGTGAAGATTATTTTTGATTGTTAATAGATCACACTCATTTAGTCTGTATAGTTCAGAACCGTGAATCTCAACTCAAACTTAATTCCATGTTTATATGCTAGAACAGACATTTCTTGAGTTGTTACCTCATAATATAATGAGTTTGTTGTAAATTCAAGCATTAACTCAGATGTTCCTAGTCAGACAGATTTCATCAGTTGCACATTAGGCCTAAAAAACAGTTTGTTTGTTTCCAATACCTAAACATTCACTGCGTTTCATGATTAGAATTTTGCGACATTTGACAAAAAGAACCATACAATAATAAATATGCATGTTTTCAATATTGTTTATGCTTTTCAGAGGCAAGTTACCTTTTCTTTGTAAAAATTAATTCCAAAACAAGATAGCAACCTATTGAGCGCCTAGGATAACACGATTCACGGGAAAAATAGAATAATCCATGTAGGTGGAAAAATCTAGCGTGCACGATTTAACAGTGTTATTTTAGTATACAATTAACCGAATGTGTTTATTTAAGCAAACAATTTTGCAACAGTAGACCAATCCAGTCAATGTTTGTAAATATAACATTATCCTGGGCGCAATATACCTGCCCTATGTTTTTGGTCGATGTCAAATACAAACATTATATTGAGGGTTAAGAGAAGATAGAAGGTTTTATAATACTCACTAATGTTCAGTATGTTAACATTTTTTACCTTTACATGTTAACTTTGAGGCTCACAGGGAAATTTGGACTTGCCCAACTGTGTTGTCGTCGTTATTATGATTTAACAGGATGTAATGGTCAAGTTAAAACCACCGTATTCTGTGTGGAGTTTTTAGCTTGGATACAATAACATTAGGGAAAGAACTTATATTTATGGAACTCCATTAGAGTTGCTCCTCTTCTTCGAGAAGGGAAATCAAGAGTTATGGCCCTTAATTGCTCACAAGAAATGACATTATATGTTTCTTTTTTCATTGTAATAAAATGAAGTTAAGTGACAGCTATTAATATCAATTGTAAGTCATGTGACAACTATATATAGATTATAAGTCATGTGGCAGCTTATATATACGGATTATAAGTCATGTGGTGGCTATATAGGTATTATAAATTATGTGACAGCTATATATAGATTATAAGTCATGTGACAGCTTTAAATTGATTATAAGTCATGTGACAGCTATAAATATATTTTTAAGTCATGTGACAGCTTTATATAGATCATTGAAAGTCATGTGACATTTGTATATAAAGATTATTTGTTGATGTACATAGATATTGTATATATGAGTATTATACTTGCATCTTGTTAAAATATGCATTATGTTAAAATGGATTAAAACTTCAAAATACACAAATTTGGTTCTTGTTGTGTTTGTACGAGTCATTTCCCCTCAATTTTAAGGTTTCCTGATCAGCTATCAGCGCAGGACAGAGGAGCAGACACAATTCTATTAAAGTGTATGGAGCTAACAGTCATTCAATGTCAAAATAATTACTTTCATCGTTTTTAGTATGATACTAGACTACCATAATTGCAAATTAAAACTTAGGATGGGTTTCATGTACTTTGATTCATTCGTCTAACAATAGACAATTCTTATAATTTCATAGGGTGATCTAGAACACTTTCGTATGCAAATGGACAGTTGCATGTCCAATAGAGAGAGTTTCTGTTAAACCTGAAGCGAAAAATGATCTAATTGATATGAGAGCATAATTGTTTTTCAGTTTTTGAAACTTGTAAAAAAAATATCTTCCGATACAGTATAGCTCTATACACTTTAATGTATAATGCAAATCTGGATGAAGCATGATGCATAGTTTGACCCAGAGACATGTTGCTTGATACCAAGCTGTGTGAATATGCAAACAGAATATTGAACAGTCCATCAACAGAACCAGTCAACACTCAGAATACCGATACTGTACACCAATTCCAAACTAAGCGACACAACGTCCTCATTATTTTGACACTGATCCAATCAATTTTCTTCTTTCTAAGATTCCTATAACTCAATATTTCTGTATTTCTGACCAAATCAGTAATAGCTTTCTACTTTTTATTTTCATTTTTAAATAGTTCACTGACCCATACATACAAACAATATTCACATCAACATTTCGATGCCTAACCAAAACCCTGTGACTCAATTTTGCAGCCAATCGCATTACTTAGATGGCGACAAGACAGAAATGCGCAGAACGTCCGCAGATGCGGATGCTGCAAAAAAAGTTTTCCCGCCAAAATTGAGTTACAGGGTTTTGGTTAGGCACCGTCGATATTTATAATGTACTAACCTAAATGATCGTTTATCATATAATATATCATATAATTTTTTTCCAATAAACTTGAATGGAGACGGTATATGGTATCAGGATACATACATTGTGAATGGATTCCAGAAGGTCTGGAAAACATTGAATGTACATGATGTGGCAATAGACAACACATGAAGTAGTGTCATCAACTAGGACACACATGAACAATCACACAACAGATGGTGATGGTAATATAGCACTATAAATCTAGCTACAAGCTTTTAACAGATCAATATCACTTAGGCCATACCAAATATCATCAAAGGTAACTTTGTGAAAAACCTGTGCAAGGAGTATTAATACATGTATCCCCTTCCTGCTAAAAGTGCTGACTATAAAAAATCCAGTTACCCAATAATCCAAGTACAGTATAACCTGTGTAGATCAACACCCTTTGGGAAACACATAATGTGGTTGCTGCACTAGAGGGGTAAACTTTATAGTAAATGGTTACTTCTGGTACAATGGTAATCCTGCTAAAGTGAGGTTCTTGCTCAAGAGAGTGTTGTTCTGGAGAGGTTACACTGTATAAAGGCAGCTAAATGAACATCATTCTTGGAACTACATGTTCTTGCATTTCTTTATTTTCCAAAAAGTATTTTTTGCTGTTATCATCCAAAATGATTGACTTGTTTACTTCGTAATCATTTTTTTAGCTTGGACAAGTTCCCAGACTAGCGAAAAATATGCTGGTTAGATAAAGGGTTGAATGAGAGTGGGGGATGATCACCAAACTTAAAATTTTAAGTGGCCTAACATTAAAGTATTAAACTACTAATGAACTGTTTTAACAGGGACCTCATTTCAAGTTTTATTTAAGACTTGGTATTAATGGAAATATTTTCTATCAATACATTGTCAAAGAATATTTGTGACATATAGCTCAATTGATGTATCAGTAAACAGTAAACACTAGAAACATGAAAGTATCAATTAGTATTGATTTGAAGATGTTGACAAGCAAAGTTATAATGTTTTTTATTCTCCATAACACCAGCAAAACATGCAACAACTTATTCTATTATATTGATAAAGAAGCTACACATATTACTCAGGAGAGAGAGGGTGTTGGTTATTTTTATCTGTAATTAATGTAGTTATTTTAAGACTAAACTAATAAATTTAACAACACAATTTATGTTTTCCAAATTTTACATTTAATCAAATTATCATTTTCCATGTCTCAATACTATCGATAAGTTAAAAGTAAGTGGCATAGTTTGACCGCATTGAAGAAGCCCTGAGCTTAATTCCATTGGTAATCAACTACAAGTGTTTGTAGTGCCATATGGAATTAATGAAATTTTATTGTAATAAAGACACTTGCTAAGGATAGGATGGTGCCCCCCCCCCCACTTTGATATTCATGTAATATTAGGTATCCCTTAACTGACAAGCCTTCCAGCCTATCTGCATATTCCGGTCTCTGTATTACAATATCTCCAAGTATATTATAGCTCCAATATACTGTATCCCATATTATCCAAATTTTCCAGTAAATATTATTTCTGTTAAATATCGTATTCCATCCAATCTCCTATCTCCGTAAATAAGTTAAAATATCTCCATAAAAATTGTCTCCACTTTAGGCCCACCTGTTCCGAGCAGACCCAAAGTATACTAATGAAAATTTAAGAAATGCGCAAAGCATAGATGACATCCTTCCAAATTGGTAATCACAAGGAAATAAGCTATTCCTTGAGCCATATTATGGAGAGGATAAAACCATCCATACCTATGCTAAAAATTGTATAATTTCGGAAATAAATGTATAAAATTGAGAGTGGCACCATCCCATCACAGCCGCCTATGATTTTCCGCCTAATAAATTGTTCCTATGTTTCAAGCCTTTAATGCTCCAATGCGGCGCCTAACATAAACTTATAATACTGTATTAAGATATAAATTCTTATGTACACAGTGAATTATTTATTGTATTAACAGTCTGAACAATGTCATATTAGCACTCAAAATGGTAAAACACAATAACATCTTCAACAACAAAGTCCAACATGCAGGGTAACTTGACCCAACGTAGTATCACGAGCATCGAAGGGAAGTAGATCTAGATGAACGTGTAAACTTGAACACCTTTGGCTGTATTTGCGCCGATGTTCAGTGGCCTATGCATCTCGTCAAACAGACTGTATGTTGTGTATTTCAAGATCATTTTTGACCATTCTGAAAATATAAATTCTCCGAGCAGAAATATGGTAACATCTGGTTGTATAAAAACAAGCATAATGTAAATCTACAAGATAGGGTGTGGCGGGTGGGATAAATTAGAGTAAATTTGTGATGAAATTGCAGACAGCTTGCATTTTGAAAGGGAGATAATTCCACGCAACTTCCTGTCTCAAACAGGAAGTACAGTTGTAAAGATAACTCTTGAAACTTGTTTAATTGTCGTGCTGGAGTAGTCTCCCTTATTATAATCAAAAATCCACTCCAAAGTTTTGCTAAAATAACCAGGGCATTATTGTAGATAACAATAAGCCATATTATTTTAAGACTAAACTAATAAATTTAACAACACAATTTATGTTTTCCAAATTTTACATTTAATCAAATTATCATTTTCCATGTCTCAATACTATCGATAAGTTAAAAGTAAGTGGCATAGTTTGACCGCATTGAAGAAGCCCTGAGCTTAATTCCATTGGTAATCAACTACAAGTGTTTGTAGTGCCATATGGAATTAATGAAATTTTATTGTAATAAAGACACTTGCTGAGGATAGGATGGTGCCCCCCCCACTTTGATATTCATGTAATATTAGGTCTCCCTTAACTGACAAGCCTTCCAGCCTATCTGCATATTCCGGTCTCTGTATTACAATATCTCCAAGTATATTATAGCTCCAATATACTGTATCCCATATTATCCAAATTTTCCAGTAAATATTATTTCTGTTAAATATCGTATTCCTCTCCGTAAATAAGTTAAAATATCTCCATAAAAATTGTCTCCACTTTAGGCCCACCTGTTCCGAGCAGACCCAAAGTATACTAATGGAAATTTAATAAATGCGCAAAGCATAGATGACATCCTTCCAAATTGGTAATCACAAGGAAATAAGCTATTCCTTGAGCCATATTATGGAGAGGATAAAACCATCCATACCTATGCTAAAAATTGTATAATTTCGGAAATAAATGTATAAAATTGAGAGTGGCACCATCCCATCACAGCCGCCTATGATTTTCCGCCACAACAAAGTGAACTACACTTTGTCCCCCAAAATTATAGGGGGTATCCATTATCCTTGAATAAACTTTTTATCAGAATGACATAGATAGTCATTAACGGCCTCAGATAAGGTAAAAATAAACAATTCATTTCCAACATCCGTCAAATGAACATTATCTTGACGAAAAAAACCTGGTGTCTGGGAATCAATAGACTTAATCGAAAGAGACCTCCCATTTGGAGTAAGATAAAACGAAACTAGACATTGCTCTGTTGTCTTGTTTCTTTTTGCTGCCATAGCCTGTAAATCACGGCTTTCTGAAAGCCTACTCCAAGATAATCTTGGTAAAATAAAAATCCATACAATTATTGAATCGGGGAAATTTATAAACAGATAAGAAAACTCGGCCTTTGGAAGCCTAATTAATTTGTTCGGATTGGTGTTGTAAATATTGTTCCCACCTAGCAAAAGAATGGCTTTAGGGGTCTTGCCTTGAATTAAACCTAGTTGCAAATTTGAGTGCAGCCCTTCTACCTAAAGCCCACTATGACCAACCCAGTTGAGGCTGAAATCTGTAAGACACTTTCTTGTATGCCTGTAATATTGGATTCCTGCCCAACGAATTAGGGAATCACCAACAATCCATACCTCTGGAAAAAAGGCCCGTTTATAATGAGATATGCAAGGAACACTGACGCATGTAATTACATTCTTATGTAGCGGGAGTAGGCATTCGAAGACCAACGTCCCATTAGCTTAATTTTATCGTCAGGGATTCCCTGGGCAGCCAGATCTGTCGCCCGACCAATTCGAAAACTGTAAGAATTTTAGATTGAGCACCTATCTGTTGACATGCTTTAGATAATACTGCAGAAAACTGATAACGTGTTAAAAGTGCACCATTAGCATGGCAGAAAAAACTGTTTAGAAGGACTGCGGTCTATATGACCGAAATGTGTCAAATTGTCGACAAGACATTTTTCCATGATTTGGGATATAGCATATTGAGCAAATATGGGGGAACTTGCAGTTAGGGAATTTACAAGACCCCTTGTTGAAATCAATGCATGGTGGGGTTTGTCCAGTATTTGAATGCTGTTGACTCATGGGGCCAGAAAAGCAGCGTAACCATAAATCAGCATTAATGACTGACCACTTCTTGAAATTATCTGACTGACGTAAGCGAAACTGCTCATCATATGTGCGCCACATTATGCCTCCATATTTAGCAGCGGCTTCCCTTATTACAAATGTGTATTGGAGCATATCCTGCACCTGTTCAGGATGGGCCTCAAGATAAATGCTTGAATATACTAAAAAGGCATCCGTCCACTTATCAATTGACTGAATGTTGTCCGCCCTTTTTTGGAGTCCGGACCTAGACACTACTCTGTTGTGCTCATCCAAGCCAAGGAATGAACCAGAGCACATTTCCTCCAGCTCTACTGGCAAAGGAGAAGATTCCGGACAGAAATCGCATAAAAAGCTTCCCCTGGAGTTAAAAATAGATTTTTTCTTAGATTTTTTTGTGTTTACAAATACCTTGGTTCAGGATCTTTGCTAAAAATAGGTTTCCCGAAAAATGACGTCACGTTAACAGCAAAATATTGGGGCCTGAAAAGGGGCTATTTTGTGCTATTTTCAACGATATTACCGTAGATATACCGGACAGTCTGCTTCGAATATTCCGCGACGAATATTTAGAAACATATTACCAGAAAATATTTAGAACAGGGTTCCTTCTTCACAATCATGCAAAAATATGTCAATATTTACGACATGACAACACGTGACGCACATGTTTTCAACCCAGGGGGCGCTCGTGACAGGTTAAATTCCAATCCATACCGTATCTTGTTTACCGGCCGAAAATCGAAACAAAATGTGGAAAAAGTTTTTCAGATTTATTGACAAGATATCAAAAAAAAAAATTCTCAACAGATAATGAGGACAAATTTCCGTCTATTGTGCTAAAGTAAATGCTGGAAGAAAAAATAAAAATTAGAAAATCTAAAAAAAAAAAATTTTTTTTTTTTTTGGCGCTGCCGTGATTCGATTCGACCTTAGCAATAGATAATTACTAATCGAGCTGCTTAACCACTCGGCCACGATATCGTTAGGAATTTTGAACTAAATAATTGAACAGCATAAAATCATTGTCGTTCGCGCTGTGCACGCGCTATACTGCGCATGCGCACTAAATTTGTTTAACCCCCCGGCGGTGCTGATGTCAAAATCACAACAGCAGACGATATTTTCGGTAGGTAATTATTTGTTGATTTTGATTTTTTTTCTTCCAGATTTCCTTTAAATACGCACCTGAGTGATTTGATACCAATATCAATGAATTATTTAACTAAATAAACCGTCTACGACCGTTTGTCCGGAACTTCTCCTGTCCGGAATCATCTCCCTTGGCAGTACAGCCCCTTTTAAAAGAATTGCTAAATTCACATAGGCATTGTGTTTAATTTTTGTTTTAATTTGCTCAGGGACATGAGTTCCCAAAACATCCCCGCCGCACCTTAACATTTCTGGCTTGTCAAAAACATCATTAGACCTGGGTAAATTTAAAGATTGAGATATTATTGTTTCAAAATCAATAATATTTTTACTATTGGTAGTATTGTGCCTACCCTGTGTATCACCACAACTTTCAGTCTCCAGATCCAAGAGTTGGAGGGTCTCTGGTTCGTCCACCAAAACTATCGGTTTTTTCCTCTTCCTGGCGTCTCCCTGCCTTCCTTTTAGTCCCTTTCCCTCTTCCAGGCATTATTATAACTTTATAGGATGATTTGAGTTCAAATAAATTGCCAAGTTAGCAGATTAAACCAGATATAAATTAGAGTAAATTTGTGATGAAATTGCTGACAGCTTGCATTTTGAAAGGGAGATAATTCCACGCAACTTCCTGTCTCAAACAGGAAGTACAGTTGTAAAGATAACTCTTGAAACTTGTTTAATTGTCGTGCTGGAGTAGTCTCCCTTATTATAATCAAAAATCCACTCCAAAGTTTTGCTAAAATAACCAGGGCATTATTGTAGATAACAATAAGCCTTACTATTTAAGTTCAGGAGCAATTATAACCATTTCACAAATTGATCAAAGTTATCATATTTTCAACGTTATCAATCAACTTATATGGTAAAAACCTTTATAAAAATATCTGATGTTTTGAAATATGAACATTATCTATAATAATTATAATATATCCATTTATTATTAGCTTTCAATGGATTATGGTGATTTTCTGTGAAAATAACAATGACAAATAACAGTGAAATTATCATTTTGTTATTTTCACTGTTTTGGAGCTGGTTCCAATATTGTGCAGAAAAAGAAACACAATGTCAACAGCACCGGGCTGTAAAATATGCGTTACGTCATTGTGATGTCATATTTGTCACGTCTTGATGTTCTAATTTCAATGTAATTTTTCCAATTTAGCCAATTACTGTACCGTTTTACGAAAAAATGAAGCAAATAATAAACAGAAAATTTGTTGATTTTTGGTGAAAGATATTTATGAGAAAAAATGCTTTTCAACAACTTTGGGAACCATGTGTTCAACATCACTTCCATAATACGAGAACAAAGTTAATTTTTATCATAGTTTTATACATAGTAAGATATAATATTATAACTGATACATAATAATAACAAATCTAAAACAGTTACTATGTGAACACATTAATGGCAGAAACATAGTTAAACATCCTAATTGTCAATAATAAAGTAAAATAATACTTAAATCAGGCCCCGATCTCCTGAAGCATCTCAATCTGAGTAAGATCTCATCTCAAACAGTTACTATGTGAACACATTAATGGCAGAAACATAGTTAAACATCCTAATTTTCAATAATAAAGTAAAAGAATACTTAAATCAGGCCCCGATCTCCTGAAGCATCTCAATCTGAGTAAGATCTCATCTCAAACATTTGCTATGTGAACACATTAATGGCAGAAGCATAGTAAAATATTCCTATTCAATAATTTAGTAAAAGAATACTTAAACCTTGCCCAGATCACCTGAAGCGTCTCAATCTGAGCAATATCTCATCTCATATATTGGCATGCATCTTAATTATAATTTCCATACAAAGCTAGACCCAAAATTAGTATCACTAAACAGAAATTATATTCGGAGATTATAATAGAAAATATCCAAGAGCTTTGAACTTCAGACTTATCTCTTATCACGACTCTGATTTGAGATTTCTACTTTAGATGCTTCGGGATATTGAGGCCATATCTATACCAAGTTTCATGATAGTAGGTTTAAGGTAAATCAACCAAGCCAAACAAACTTAATGCCAAATGTAGAGCAGGCATTTATAGAATATTTTAAAACACTAATAACTTGATTTGACAATCATTTGACCATTTACTCCATATACCAAATACTGTTCTTATAGATGTGCAACTTTTTAGTACAAAACTCAAGAATAATCTCCCTTGATAATGTACTTTACTAAATCCATTCTCATAGTTGGATTGTCTCCCTTCCATAATTATTTTAGGAAAAATTGTTGATAACCTTTTAATAGAGCACAAATTGGCATATTTTTTGGAGTAAAGGGTTAGGAACCAAAGTGTTAAAAACAAGCAGATAACACATGAATACAGACAGGAATCCTATAGTACATTGTAATCATGATTTCACGGCAGATTTTTTACCACCTAGCCGACGTTTTTTCTTGACTGGTTCCTCCGTGGGCACGTTAGATCGTGATTGATCGTTTTCCTGATCGCTATTGTCTGAATTTTCAGCCAAGGTTACCTAAAAACAACAACAATTTCATTGCATCATAAAGTAATACAACATACAGGGTGACCAGTGTTGGGAACATCTTGTCAACAAAGACATCATGTTTAAAATTTAATTTCAAGAATTCTTGATTTTCATAATTATGATTTTTTTTACAAAACCTATCTATAGAGACCACCGGTCAAAAAGACACATTCCCATACCCGTATGGAATCTTTACATCCAGGTATTAATCAGTTGATATATTGCTTTATTATGATCTGGAAACAAGATAGATGTAGTTTACCTCATTGTTTGTAGTTGTATTATTAGCAACACTATCATCATTGTCCGCCTCACTATCATTCCCATCACTACTACTATCACTGTCCTCATCCTGTGGTAGTGCTGCTGGCATGATACGGAAATCACGTGATGTACTATGTTTCATATGCTCCATCAAATTCACCTACAATAAATGTTCCAGTAAAGTTATAAAATCGTGAGTCCCATCATTTAGTTAACCTAACTAGAATCATATATTTCAACAAGTTAAAGTTGAAACTAAATACAAGTGATGTTTCTAAAATATGTTTGTACACATGGTAGCTAAGTTGTCATTTTGATGGGGACCTTAACCCAATCTGAGTGACCTTCAACTTTGACCTCATAGTCATAAGGGGTATTTTACTCATAGTGACAAACCTCCTTATAAAGTTAGACAATCCTAAGCCCTACAGTTCTAGATTTAAGGAATGGAAACTGTTTGATTAACTGACGGACAGACCCACTGACGGCACAAACTAGTTTTGTACTATCACAATGTATGACATGGAATCAAGGGGGTCTTTCATCTTATATCTTGTGGACTTGTTTAAGAACTTTAGTAGGTTCAAGCATTAAATGAAGTCTTAGTTTCTGTATGTAACCACATTGACTTACCTTAGACTTCTTGGATAACTGTATCAAGTAACGTTCATACTGTTCTATAGCATATATCATGTTAGGTATAGTTCTTGTTTGTTTCATCACGTTAGACTGTAATATATAACAAACCAGTAAAGGGATACAATTCATTAAATATGTTCTGTTCTTGGGAGAGTTCACTCCCTTGCATTTATAAAGTAAAATTAAACTATTCTTAGTCTGGACAGAGTTCTGTTGTTTTGCTATTTCGGTGTCACACAGTTTTTTAGTCAAGTACATGTACAGTTAACAGTTTACTAAATCAGTTTTCGTGGATCATTCAGCACTACCCATCAACAGACAGCAGACAACTTCTCCACATAACAAGAATATAACAGCAGCCAATGTGAGGGATAAATAATCTTGTCCAGAAGAGAGAGCAGTGATTATAAAGGGTCATACCATACCTTGCCAGCAGCACCAGTGGCCCCTTTCTTCTTCTCATCTTTCTTTTTCTTCCCCTTATCCGGGGCTGCATGAGTGATCTTCTCAGATTCTGATGTCTATATATAGAACAATACAAAGTTAGTAAACAGATATCCAAGGCATCTCTATAGTTATAATGTTTTAGACCAATGTGACCTTGTCCATTGACCTTCTAACAAAGCGGTCGCCTACTTGGAGTAATCAGGGTCAAGGAATGAAAAAGAATTCCTAATGCATAAGTGTTTACAAGAGTGTCCTAAAAATACCTGGGTTACAAACATATAAGTTCTCAACCATGGTTTTTAAAACTTGGATTAACAGAATGGAATAACACACAGGAAAACAAATTGTAAATGCAGGTTTTATTGCATACAAATTGCCTTTTATGGCTCTATCCCTTTAATTCTAAGACTGAAGTTAAGTAATTAAATGATTGTGAGTAAAGAAAGACCCCTAGGGGATCTTAATTCTATCAACATATAGCATCCATACCTGTATATATGTAATCAAGGAATAACATTGCTGTGTCAGATGTGTCCCGGATAACTTCACAAGTTTCTCAAATCTTGAAGTTAGATGCCCGCTTCTACTGGCGTACAATGATAAATACTGTAACAGAAAGGATATACAAGTTGTTTGATAGTTTAACCCCGTTTCTCAATCATGTTTTAGTTATTTATGGCACCTGGTTCAATTTTATGTGAAATTATTCCTACTTGAGAAAAAGACTCAGAATCTGGTATCACATTATTAAACCCTTTTACAGAGTTTACAACAGAAAATATCATTTCTGATGGTATCTAAACTGTTAAGAGTGTATATCTGTCAAAAAGACCACCGTTTGTTGTTCCAAAAAAATGCATTTGTTCATCACAGGTTTGACTGTATTTGGGAGACTATTGTAATACTCACATATTTTACCAGCATGGTTAATGTACCATACATCCTGGTGAGTACTTTGAGAAGATGTTCGGTACATGGACCGATGGGTAAAGATGTCTGCACTAGTTCATGGTACATGGTAACCAGTACACCAAGTCTTGTACAGATAGATTTCTCGTGACCTTCTCGTTGTGTCAGCTGTGGAGACTCTCCTCCTGAAGGTAGAAATAGTATACAGTTAAATATCACGTAACCACCATCTAAATGGTAACAACACTTCAAAATTATGAGCACAAATTCCACGTCCATTTTGATAAGTCAATTTTAAGATTGGCTAAATAATGAGAGACCGTTTCTCAAGGGTCTAATTCTTGAGGCACATTTTCTTAGCCTAGCAACAATGGCCATCATGTGTGAAAAAAAAGTATTAAGACCTTCTGTACTTTAAGCAGACCAAGTTGTCTCTACCACACAGCGATCAAGATGGTTCAAATCCGTTAGTTTACCTGTTTGTCTAACTAATGTTGCCATGGTATCAGCTTTGACACGTGTTATCACCCAGTCTGTATCGTCAAGTTCTCGGTCACTGTGTTGTAGTATGATCTGTAATAGAGTAGGGGCTGCAGCACGCAGGGTTATCATCGCAAAGTTTGTCCTGTCATCCATCTCTATCTCCTGGAATATTATAATATTAATATATTGTTATAAGTCACAGTGGCATACAAAAGAAATGCTACACAAATGTTAACAATCATGAACACCACAAGTTCAAAATAGCTGCTGTGTCATAATTACCAAACTGCAACTTTGGTTCATGAATCAATCTGCGTTGAAGTTGGATAGATTTGTGTTAACCTCATTAAATGAGAGGGTAACTGGATCTGTTACCCCTGTAATACTCATTTGAGTACAATGTTCTTGCAATTTTCACCAAATTTTCATATTAAAATTCATTAAAACAGAAGTCAATTGGTCCTAAAAATGGCAGTGAAGGGCTCACATGCAAGTTTGTATTACTGATTAGTTTAATAAGTTTTACCAAGATTAACTTCAGAAGAAAGTTAGGAAATAGTTTTTGCACAAAGTTTTAAGCAAAAATGGCCGCAGGTTTAAGTTGCTTGACCCTTCTATCTGTGTTCCAACTGATATGACTGCATACCTGATCTATATCACCTATCAGTGTATGAATATCCTGCGACATATCTCTGGCTAACACTGGAGACATCTTCCATCTATGTGACATTGACATCAGTGCATTAAACATTGACTTACATAGAGGCAAATCATCTGAAATAAGAGCAACACACATGAACATTTCATGAAAACACTAACGGCCATAATTCTACTAAAACTTGATTCCAATAAAACTGACTCCACATACAAGAGCTATAACCAAAAGCATTTATATTTTAAACAAGAAACAGTCCTATATTTCTTGCTGAATCACTTATAAGAAAAGAAAGAATAAGATGTGTTTAGTCTTTATTTGCCAGTCAGCTTTCTGCTGAAATATGGCAGGCATATAGAAGTTAGATTGTGTGAACATTTAAATGTATTGATACCGATGAATTTTAGGCAATTTCACGTCTGCTATGATACAAGTTATACTGTACCGATGCTTTGTTCCCTGCAGAGTTTTTCCAGCCATGCTAACACATGCTCACAACCAGTGAAGTTCTGTGTGAGAGATTTAGTGAACTGGAATATAATATTGAGCAAGGAACCAACATCCTTCAAGCTCTTCTCATCATCGTCTGACGATAAAATGTTTGTGACAAGTTTCTGAAAACAATATAAATAGCATAAGTCAGTGATGCTGAGCTGTTTTCCTTAACTTTTTAGAGTGATATAGGGGATTCCAAGTTTTAGGAATGACAATTAATATAGCTTTATTTATTTAGCATTGTCCCAAGCATGGATATTGTCTGTTTTGTGTATATCCCTCATAGGAATTATAAACAGCTATAATAGAGAATTCCCAGACCTTTTACCTTTTCAATGACTAATTCCAAATTCCTAGATCTTATAAAATATGACCATTTAACCCTGAGACACTGACATACCTGAAATTTCTTGATCAAGGTATAAATATGTTCATCTAGGCTCCCATCAAAACTTTTATCATCTGAAATACACCAATCACAAATTTTCTTCATATTCTTTGTTTTTGCTTCAGTATTTTTTATTTTCCTGGCTCTAATACACAGCTATGACTAAAATCTCGGGAAATACAGTGCATTGTTTAGTTTAGTATTTTTTTAAACTTATGTTGCAGACAAAACCCACCCCACAATGTTTCAATAAAACTACATAAACTTTCTATAGCAACTTCAGCATCTATCTTGTAAAAGAAGTGCATATTTTCTGACCTTATCCGTTATAGTATTGATTGTAACATGTTTGCTTTTTAAATCTTTTATGTAAAATGTCATGGTGACATTGGTGACATTTGACCTCAAAATTAAAAGGGATCATCTACTGATGATGACCAATCACTCTTTCAAGTTGAATATTGTAGTTCCAACTGTTTTTGAGTTAATGATCAGACATAAAATAAATATTATAACAAGTAGTTACAAGAAATACAGAAGTTCCCTACAATGTTTCTGCTGCCATGGTAAATAATTAGATGTGCATAATCTTCTAATTGGTCCTTATCCACATACAAGTTTCATAAACCAAGCTTGAAAACTGTTAAGAGTTACAGCAGGATCCAGATTTCCATGACGGACTGTCTGACAGACTGACTGGCGGACCGAGGGCAAACCTATAGTCGCCCCGGGATGAAAACAGGTCAGGGCCTAATAATAAGGATATTTACCTAATTCTGACAGAAACTTTTCTAGTTCTTTACTATACTGTTGTGTTACTATGGTAACAACATTACCCAGACATTCTAAGGTCAAGGTCAATATTTGTTTTTCAGTGACACGCCTTGTTCCAACTTTCTCCTGATTCTGACGATAATATGTAAATAACAACCTGAAATAATAGTAACACAGTCAAAAATATAAATAATGAAAGACAACTCAGTTTGGCAAGCCCAGTCTGCTAACTTTTACAAAATATGCTACCAATGACAAAAGGGGCTGTCCATTGTTATGAGCTCTGGCTCTTCATTAGACTTCATCTAAATGTTTTAATCATAAGGCCTATATTTAAGAATCAATCACTGTTTTAATAAATGCTTATGCCCAAGTGGAAGTATTGTCCATATTAATTAGCCTTATCAATCAGGGGCCATAATTATGTTGGGTAGTGTTACATGACTGGCTTTGGCAATATAGGATGTGCATCATGGTCAAATTGAATGCCAAATAGGAAAGTGAAATGAATTGTCAAAATATTTTACTTTAAAGTTTTGTTAACATTTTCACTGGGACAGACACAAGTCAAATGGACCAACAATTGAATTGCTGACCTAGATATTTCACAACAATATTGAAATATTTTCGGTTTCTGTTTTCCCTCTGACCCCTCACACAGTCCCTTGTCTTGTATCTGTACCAGTTTCTGCTGGGCAGTGGTCAGTATATACTTCATGAAGTCTGTATTCAGTGTGAGTGTCTCAACTAAGTCTTCATCATAACTTGTAGATCCACTGAAATAAGAATATAAGAATTATGCCGGAAAAAGGGTTTTATTCTATAATTTTGGTAACGAGAAAAGAGAATTTAACATAAACAGTCAATTGATATAAACTTATATTTAATGAGTTTTTGAAATTCCAATGTACTTGTGATAAAGAGGCATCTATTCCTACTCCAGACAAGAGCTGTCACTGGACAGCGCGCTCCACAATTCTCAGTCACATCGTTTGATAGTGTAAAATTTATTTCAAGTCAAAAAGGGGCATAATTTGGTCAAAATGCTTAAAAAAGTTACCTCCTCTTGGGTAAAGGTTGGGGTCATGATGGTGAACAAGTGCGCCAAGTTCCAAACCAATATATTAATGGACTTTGAAAATACTTGAGGCGGTATGTAAACTTTAACATTACCATTACACCAGCACTCGGGTGACTGCAATAGCTCCCATATTCTTCGAAAAGTGGAGCTAGTAACACTAACATAACATATTTTCACATTCATTTTGTTGTTGCGAAGATTTGATATTTCAAGCTTGTGTTACCATAGTAACCTACCTAACTAGTACATCTAATACTCGACTGATCATCCTTAATGACAGGAGACTCATCGGTGATTTGGCCGGGGTTTTGTTTTTCTTGCCGCCACCAGTGGTAGACTTCTCACGTAATATGTCACTCAACTTCTTGTGGTTCTCAAACAGTTGTAGTATATGTCGTACAGCTGTCTCACTATAGATACATTATTGGTCATACACATATATACAGTTATCTTCCATATGAGAACAAATCTCAGAATGGTGATCTCTAAAGTGTTTGTGAATAAATGTGTGAGATTAGCTAGCGATGTTAAATTCTTTATTCGGTTCCTTCTACAAAGTTGGTTGCCGACTATTTTTCCAACAAAATAAAATGTATATTAAACACAGGTATTTACAATAAAGGTTCATTTAATGAATGTTGATGTAGGTTTTTTAAAAAAGAGTGGGTAGGAAAACATTAGATTACTTAAGATGATCTTATTGGTATCATGTATACCTTTGTCTCACAACTTTGTGCCTTCTCATGAAATCCGTGCTTAGTTGAATTCAACTCATTTACATGTTTTACATAGTCATTTTGGTAAAATTATCCAAATAAATCATCCCACAAATATCCTGTATCAATTGAGGCCCTTATTTTGGACGACATATCATAACTATGACATTGACGACCAGGAACGATACACCTAGTAATTATTCCAACTGATATTTTCCAACTGGTGTTAATTGTTTTTGCATCCTGTTTTCATTTAGCATTATTTTTATCACCTTAGTCTTTCATGCTCAAACAGAATACGCATTTTCATAAGGACTACTCCAAATTTGTTTAATCTAACTGCAAATTTGAATACATCACTTTGGGCCCCAATACAGAGCCGTTTTACGGAGGCACGGATTTCAGGGGAAACATTCACCAGGATTCAGAGCATTGACCTAGACATCAAAATGTTATGATTTTACGAGTTTTCGTGAACATTTTTTAATTTTCTAGTTCTCATTAGCTTAGTTAACATTTTTTCTTCCGAAAATGGTGCAGACTATATTTTAAAACGTATATGCACGAGTGCACATGCGTCGCTGAAAGGGTTAAGGAGCACGGACATACGAGACAACAGCATACTTCATAACAGTAACTTCAAGGAAAATGTTGTAAAACAATTTCAGATAGAGACAAAATAGGTAATGTATGGTTAATATATTTAGATACCTACCTGAGCTCTCCTATCATAAATGAATACTCAATGAGGACCTCATATGTTCCCAGTATTAATATAGCAAAGATGTTGTTTCTTACACCAACACTGTTAGCTAGCGAATAGTCAGCTGATTTATCCTGAAACAATAGCACAGAAAATCTTGTGTTGATCAAATAATTCGTAATTATCATCATTCTACATCAAAACGCTGTTTCACACAATTTAGTTTACAAAATTTCAAATGACCAAAACATAATTTTTTCATCATAAATAACTTTTATTTTTAAGCAAAATAGCTCAGTCTTTCAGTTTCTAATAAGGACAAATCCAAATTACTAGCTTACGGTAAAATCATTTAATTTAAATAGGACAAAATTCCGTGGTTTTGGGGAAAAAGACCATTTTGAGAGAACAAAATTTCAAAGATACAAGAATAGAATAGAATACATGATTCACAAAGTTAGATACTATAGAATCATTAATATTCATGGGGGGGGTAAATTTAATGGTAGGTCATCCATGAAATTAAATCCTCTACAAATATTAATGATATTACAGTATTTAAGTGTTGCCCTACCAGTTCAAAGTCTTCCATCTCTGAGGTGATCATTCTGTTAATGAGTGATTGGATCATTTTCTCCAGTTCTTTCTGTACCGTATGTTCATCATCATCATCATCATCACTGTCGTCGTCGTTGTTAGCTGATGATGGATGCTTCGTCTTGATTTCATGAGATTTAACCAGACATAACTGTATGCAGGAAAGTAGGTGTGCCTGTAATAAGAAAGATGTTTGTCACGTTTCAATTTTACATGTTGGGTGAATTAAAACATTTGTATTGACCAGATCAAGCATTTTAGCTCTTTTATCTATATGAGCTAAAAGTAAATGTTTTCAATAGACCAAAGCAAGTTTCATGAAAAATATCAAAGAATAAACCTTAGATTAGCCCTGCAGTCCTAGTTTTGCCCTGCTTTAACCCATTGCACAACTCTACCTACAAAGTGGGGAGCAGTGGCCTAGAGGTAGGGGGTGCTTCGGGATCGAGAGGTCCCGGGTTCGATCCCCCTCTGGACCACTGGTTAATTTCTCTGAGCAAGACCCACAGCTCCACTCCACCATGGTGTAAAATGGTACCTGTGAGGGCAGTGTCTATTCCTGGTCATCGCAGATCGATGTTGGCTGCCACACCACAGGAGAGAAATAGTTTCCCCAGGGAGACACAAGTGTAGGTTTCCATATGTAGCCCAATGACCAGGGGAAGTTGAAATGTCAAAGGGTGCTTGAGCGGCCTAACAGCTGAAAAGAGCCCTACAAAATTGGTAACTTTTTTAAATCACGATAATATAATTTCAGAAAATTTCATGAAAATCCATTGAAAAGCATGAATGAGTAGAAAGTCTATTTACCAATGGTTCAGCCAGAAACACCTGATCTCCCTGTCCAAGTATACAAGGTTCTAACTTTAATGGAGGATTAACATCTTCATTCTTCTCATAGTACGACTTTAATTGTGACATCAGCATGGATAATACAGGGTCATGTAACTGTGTGTTTCTGTCTAATACATCAACTAGTCCCTGTGAAATATAAACCAAAACATAATTTCTAGTCCCTGCAGTTTATAAACCATAAGTTTAGTTCTGAGTTATAAATGAGTAATTGGTTGGAAATCTTATCTTTGTTTTCGCAATAAATAGTTACAAAATTCCATCTATAGACATGTGTATCAACTTAGCATAAAAGGGTATCACAGAGCACAACCGGGAATAATACCTGTATTGTAAGGCTACAGAAAAAGGGCACTTATCACTGGATTATGGCTGACAATAACATGTACGTACCTGATAAAGAAGTAATCTAACATCTGCTTGCTGTGACAAACATCTACGCAAGTTTCCCAGTATTTCCAGACACAGTGACTCGTTACTGGACGCGTTGTTGGGTACATGGACATGTATGTCAACCTCAATCTGTAATATATTATATATTTCAACCAATCAAATGGGAGCAATATTAGTATTCAACCAATAAAATTGAGCAAAATTAGTATTGAACCAATCCAGTGGGATCAACATTTGTATTGAACCAATCAAATTGGAGCAACATTTGTATTCAACCAATCAAATTGGAGCAACATTTGTATTCAACCAATCAAATTGGAGCAATATTAGTATTCAACCAATCCAGTGGGATCAACATTTGTATTGAACCAATCAAATTGGAGCAACATTTGTATTCAACCAATCAAATTGGAGCAACATTTGTATTCAACCAATCAAATTGGAGCAACATTTGTATTCAACCAATCAAATTGGAGCAACATTTGTATTCAACCAATCAAATTGGAGCAAGATTTGTATTCAACCAATCAAATTGGAGCAACATTTGTATTCAACCAATCAAATTGGAGCAACATTTGTATTCAACCAATCAAATTGGAGCAATATTAGTATTCAACCAATCAAATGGGAGCAATATTAGTATTCAACGAATCAAATGGGAGCAATATTAGTATTCAACCAATCAAATTGGAGCAATATTAGTATTCAACCAATCAAATGGGAGCAATATTAGTATTCAACCAATCAAATTGAGCAATATTAGTATTCAACCAATCCAGTGGGATCAACAATTGTATTGAACCGATCGTATTGGAGCAACATTTGATTTAAACATATAACTGATAAACAGTTGAAACATTCATTTAACCGATTAAATATGAAGATCTCACGTGGCAATGTTGCCACCAACAGCTTCTCCGTTTATTGTCCGCCCGATTATGTTATTTTACAAATGAATGCCCATCTTCAATTCAACACCTTGCGTTCTGTTGCTTCTCATTCCATACAAATTTGACCCAGCTTGAATCTGCTTCTCTGAGGTCTTGAACAATATATAAATATACCTGACTAGCTGATATTGATGGTTGACTACATTGACTAGATCTCAATCCACCCAGAACACGGAAATGTTTCAATATCATCAAGAATCCACTGGCACCAATCTTACGTGACTCAAGCTGCCTAAAGTAGATAACAGGCAATATGTAGCAACGTTGAGGATCTGCTAAAAAGTACCAGGGTCGGTATTTATAAAGCATCTTAAGAGAAAACTTTAATATTTTAACTTAAGTTAAAATATTGAGCTGTCCATATTTTATAAGAAATGAAAAATAGCCCATGTTTTCTATGTGATTATTGTAGCTCTTTACATAGTGCTTCTAACCATGTAAATAATTGTTAATATTAGTGTTCCTGTTTAGCTGATACACTTAAGGAAAATTTGAAATTTTAAGAAAAGTCTTAAGTTTTCACTTAAGATGCTTTATAAATACCGGCCCTGTATTTTATCTGTTAATATTTATTAACACATTTTAATTAAAATTGGAGAGTAAACTTACACATTTCTGTACCTCAAAGTTTAGTTTGTAACTTCATTCCAATAAGGTACAATATTTTTGGTATAAAGGTTTTTCTACATTTCTAAATACCCTAGTTTCTTTGTTTTCAAAGATGCCACTTCACCAGTCATTCAACTGCATACCAAAGCCAGAGCTTTTCATATTTTACAGATTTTATCAATTAATTTAGCATCATAAAATGTTGCAAGATTATTTAAATCCTAATACATGTAGGTATAAATTGTACTATTTTTACCTTGAAAACATTGCTTTCCTCAATACGACAATCAAGGAGTCTTTCAAATTCATGCTCAGTTTTAACAGGGGCTGTATGGCCCTTAAAAGCCCTTCAGCTGACCCCAACGACAGAAATGCTAGATAGTCAAACATTTCTCTAACTTTAGTTGTGGAGTCCAACAAGAGTTGAGGAGCAGTAAATACGATAGTCCCCAGTAAATCTGAAAATACAAAAAAAATACTTCTACATTCATATATCACTGAAGGCCACTATTGTTTTAAAATATTTAATTCCATTGGATCATAGATATCATATATACTAACCTCAAAATCAATAGAGATTATCTCCCATGCAAAGTTTGTGAATCATAGGGTCAGGTATCCTAGATTTATTGCTACAGACAGACATACCAGTATGTGAAAAGAATTGTACATGTGACCCCTAATCCTGGAGAACGGCTCATATGTTACTTTATGTTTTATGTATGGGCTGGTGGCCTTAAACATGTTTCTAAATAAACTGTAAACTGTAAATATAACATGGGGGGCAATATATTTATCTCTTTGTTTTCACACTGACAAATACATGTCATTTATATAGCGCAAAAATTATGAAAGCATATTCTATTGCACTTCACAAATATATACGTGCACATTCAAAATTTAAAACAATATTCTAGAATTTACATTTAGTCATATGATCAAGAGCATACTCATTGCCCATGAAACTGCCTATACAACAAAAACATTCAGTCTTTGACAGCTTGATAATTGTTTGTTAGATTTTTAAAACTCTTGGGACATCTTTTATTTAAATGTTCTCCAATGACTGTATATAACACATACAATCCTACATACCTAGATAATGTGATACTGGGGAAGCTGCCTTCGTTATAACACGATTAAATATCTGATCCAATATTTCACTCCGAACCATTTCATGCACCTGTAATATCAATGTTTATAAGTTTACATATGTCATTTGCAGTGTTTTCACTCGTAAGGCAATCAAAATGATTACTCTCTATTTTGTTTCTTCAGATCGTTTCAAAAAGCTTAATTTATTTCTAGCAATGCAACTGAATATCCTCATCTTTGCATATTCGGAAAATGGTTCAATATTTCAATACCCAAGTTCATATTTGAATATCTATGTACAGTAAAACTTTGCTAAGACGAGCATCAATACTACGAGCACCCAGGTTTATAAATTTTGAGCATATTTCAAAGTCCCAGCGAGTTTGCTAAATATTTGTTGAATACTTATATCACATGGCTTTTCCCGATTAGTCCTCGAGATAACGAGGTTTTACTTTATTTGGTGGTTCTGCACTTTTAATAAACAGGAAAATTAACTTTAAATAAAAAATTTAAGCATATTCTGCTTCTTTTAATGACACAAACCTTGAATGTTTTAAGGAGAATTTTAGCTCCTAGTTGACAAGCTTCATGTGTAGGTCCGGACTGATGTACAGGGACCAGGTCCAGTCGTCCGAACGCTGCCTTAGGACCGAAGGAATCCATGAGTATAAAACCCAGCTGCACTAACCCTTGCACAACATGATCCCAACCATACGTGCTGAAGATACAGTACAAAACAACTTGTTTGAACATAAGTAAACCACTCACTGTAAAACTGTTTCTAGTTTCTAGAGCTATTCAGAGAATGTCAAGATTAAGATTACAGGTTTAATTATGGGAGTATTTGCGCTTTGAATTCTAAGAGTGACCTTGAAATTGAAGATAATACTCAGAGCTACAGATAAGGTTTTAGTCCATTGGGTATTTTACACCCAAGTTTCAATTTTGATTGGGTTTCCACAAATTTTATTTGGGTATTTAATCAAATTCATAGGGTAAATGATCTTTTATGTACTGTTTGTCACTACTGTATAGCGGGTATATTTCACGGTGTCCAATTTTCGCATTAATTGGATCCTTTTGAATTCACGGTGTCTTGATTTCGCGCTAACGGCCTTGACCGCGAAATTAAACCCTTGTTGGTAAACATGGAAGGGGCGGTAAACGTTAGAGTATGAGTATAATATTCACTACTGATCTCGGGGTTGTGGGTTCGAATCTCGGGCTGGCCATCTAAAATTACTGATAGTATTTTGGGTGAGACTTTAAACCGAGGTCCCATGTATGGGTGCTATAAATATGACATGCAAAAAGAACCAGGGATGCTTCTGGAATAAGGGCATCTTCTGTATAATGCACTATCCCCCCAAAACTAAAAGTCTTCTGGAGGCCTCACCCATAAGGATTATCCGGTGGTGAGGATTAAGAAACGCAATAAACCAAACATACTGATCATTAACTGCTAACATAAGAAAAATATGTAGATCTATTTACAAACAAATAATTATTTCGGCAAACATTTACACGTTATGCAAACAAAACTGTTATTGAAATTGAACAAGTGTGATGAAACGGCTTACAATTCAAACCTTCAAACGATATTGATATGCCTGCATAGAGATTTAAAGACGTTCTTTACAAATATCCAATTTCTAACCATACTTTATACATGTTGTAGTCTATTTATTATTACCGTAATTTACAGAAGCGACACAATGTGTCGTTTTGTACGTCTTGCAAAGTAATGTTGGATTATTTCTTAAAGTTCCTTGATGCATTGTCTCCCTTTGTAAAATTTGTATATTTTTGGTGATTTAATTTCGCGGGGTTTAGATTTCGCGCATTCGATGTTGACCGCGAATATAGCGAAAATTAACCGCCCGCAAAATATACCCGCTATACAGTATATCATTCTTTTCTTTTTGGGCATTTCAGATTTTAATTGCTTTTTCTTTCTCCCTCCTCTCAAAATCTATTGGGTTTTTAAGAAAATTAATTGGGTAATTACCCCAATACGCAGCTTATCTGTAGCTCTGATACTGAAGTGGAGATTGTGCACTGTGCCAGTTTTTTTTTTAACTCCCAAGACAAGCTAAATCATGGCTCAACAGTCAGTCCTTAATGGAACCAGGAATGGCTGAGCTTGGTAGTTAGGAGTACTTCATAGGCCCAATAACAGGAATGAGGTCTTGAATGACTGTACACAGTGTTGCATCTCACATTGTAGTGTCTAGAATATCTGTAATAAAGGGTGGAAGTGAGTATCCCATATGGCCTGGAAACTGTTATAAAATTATATAAACAGATCATACCTATTCTGAATGGTTTGTAGAACAAAATCTTCTACTGAAGTGAGATCAGAAACCACATCTTGTATCCAACATGAACAACTCTGCTTCTCTAAATCTTTAAAACTCTTCAACAAAGTAGCTTTCAGGAAGTCAAATATCTGTAATATATGTAATCTTACGTGTTTTTTAGTGAACACCATTTCTCAACAATTTATGCAGAATGATTTTAGCCAAAATTAGTTAAGTCTAATAATACAAATATTACACTTTGACATTTCGCAATCTTGGATATATAAGATATCTATCCTCATGTAAAGTTTCAAAATCATATCTCTTTTGGTAATGGAGTTATGCTCTGGACAAAATTTAAGAATGAAAATTAACAAAGGGGAATAACTCAAAAATTAAGTAAGGCAGAGTTATGGTTCTTGTGCACTGCACTTCTCCTAATTGATATCTATACACATGTGAAATTTCAAAGTCATAGCTTGCTTAGTTTTGAAGTTATGCTCCGGACAAAAGTGTGACGGACTGACAGACTGACGGACTGACAGAGCCCAAACCATAGCCAAGTCCCCTCCGGTTTCACCAATAGAGGACTAATAAGCTTATGTGAATATGTGACAGAACAGTACAATATATGTCTTATATAGCAAAATGTGTTTTTTGGACAACATTTTCAGATGTTTAAAAAAATGCAATATGAAATCTAACCTGATCTTCAAAGCGGAGTATTCTAGCCAAAGACAAGGCTAGAGCCAGTGAGAATGGGGACAGTGTTCTTACAGCACTACAATTCTGATAACTCTGTAACAACAAGAATTATATAAGTTCAGCAAGAAATATCAGTCGCCAGGGTTGGCGACTACCCGCCCAGGGAGGGTTTTGAAACCCGCCCGGGAAAATACTGGGCAATACTCCTAAAATTGACTGAAGTGGGCAATACTGGGTAATAAGAAGTTTTGCAGTTGTATTAAATACAACTGCAAAACTTCTTATTACCCAGTATTGCCCTTGATTATGCATAATTGAATTAACAAGTATGGGGCAGTATGCCAATTATCTTATCAACTGGCCCCAGGAAATGACACTAGTTAGATCTACTCAACATTGTCAACCCCAAAGTGTAAAATTATACGCCCATGAGAAAAAATACGAAATTTACGATTTTTGTAAAGTTTTTTTTTTGTCGCCAGTAAAAATCGCCAACTGATTATTTTTAGAGCCAAATTTTATTTTCTTGCGCAATTGGCGCCATTGGCGACCGACAGCGGGAACCCTGTATTGTGTTCATTAATGGTGATTTTGTTACAATTAATTGCTGGCAATGAGATGAAACACTTGCTAGGCCGTAAGTAAAGCAAAATATAGTGAAACTGGTTTAATTAGCACATATATATATACTAGTACAATTATGTGATTTGCATAAATACATGGAAAATTCAATATCGAGTTAGCAAATTGTAGGTCTATACCATTTATATCATATGTGTTGCATAGTAAATTTTGTATAACACTCTTATACACATTTGATTGCAACTAACTTCCACAAATACCACTACCAGTCAATTTCTTCCTTTCCTCTTAACATTCTGTAGCAAAACACTAGTTTTGCCGTTTTTTCAATGCCAAGCCAGTTTTGTAGTTTTGTTTGGATATTTCCAAAGTTAGAAAAAACATGTTCAATGGATGCTGCTGATGCTGGCATGTCCATATTACATAGTTCTTGTCCAGCAGCTTGTGTTCTTTCCACGCATGTCCACCACACAACCGGTTTAGTGTTCTCCACTGTTGCATTGTTTGTCATTGACTTGGGCAATATCATCGTTTCGCTTATGATTTTTGGATTTATTTACCCTCGCCACCGGGATAACCCATATGGGCGAGCATTCGCTTATGAATGACAGCAAAACTTCATTTGAACACTTTTTAATACATCTTAAATCCTATGTATTGCTCAATAATTGCTCAATTAGCAGAGCAGTGATCTGACAGGGGGCTGTTTTGACAGGTAACAAAGGGAGCCTTAAGGAGGTGTTACAATCACTTTACAGGTGATTAAATAGGTGCAGGGATGAAAAGTCACTTTAATGTATTGAAACACATTGGACTTGAAGTATATAATGTCTTGATCAGTTATGAAGTTGATCAACTTTAAATGTTTTTAATAGTCATTTTTAACATTTTTTAATTAATTTAAAGTAAATATTGAATTAATGATCCTTTTAATCATATTTTATCATGACACTCACCCCCCCAAAATAAATACTGATTTTTATCACCCAGTATTGCCCAGTAAAACTCGGGTTTTCCCGGTAAAACCCGCCGGGCTGGGAAATACTCATAAAACCCGGGTTATTGCCAACCCTGTCAGTCGCACAACAATAGATATCTCCAATTAGTATTACAATTAATGGGCATTCTGGGGCATAATGCCTAATCTTGAATACCCATTTTATTTGTATGATGTTTTTGCAAATGACAGAATTCTTTAAAAGGTACAAGGAGCAGTCACTGACAGCCATATCCCCCGCCGAAGGAAAAATTGAGGTGAACGACAAATATTATCACGAAAGCTTCATAAAGATGACCACTACAGTTGAATTGTTGTTGATGATGCAAGATTATGTATAATGTACCTCATAACTGTACTTCTGTAAAAGTTTTGACAAAATTTCATTAGAAATATGTAAAAAATTAACAAAGGGCATTAACTCTGTCAAAAATGGTTGAATAAAAAAATCCTGACCATATTCGCTGGGGGGACATCATAGCAGTTATTCTGTGAAAGTTTTGTCGAATTCCTTATGAAATGTAGGAGGAGTTGCACACAGAAGAATGTATATGTAAAAAACAACAAAGGGCAATAACTCTGTCAAAAATGGTCGAATAAAAAAATCCTGACAAAATGTGCTGGGGGACATCAAAGCAGTTATTCTGTGAAAGTTTCTTCAAATTCCCTTAAGAAATGTAGGAGGAGTTGCACACAGAAGAATTTATATGTAAAAACAACAAAGGGCAATAACTCTGTCAGAAATAATCGAATAAAAAAATCCTGACAATATGCGCTGGGGGACATCATAGCAGCTATTCTGTGAAAGTTTTGTCAAATTCCCTTAAGAAATGTAGGAGAAGTTGCACACAGAAGTTTGGACGGACGGACAGACTGATGCCCCCACGATCGCTACCTTAGGTGGTCATTCCATTGTTTAAGATCAAAGGAACGACCACTTAAAGGACAAAAGAATTAAGTGGTCACAGAATGAATTGAATAAATTTCTATTGTGTTAGGCCACACCTCCGACCACCTAAGGTAGCTTTCGTGTGTGCGGCTAGACTGACGGACGGACGGAATGACGCCTACCATTACCATATCCCCTTCGGCGGGGGATAAAAATGGAATGTACTAAAATTAATACAAAAATCCCATTAGGCAATATGTGGGTATCTTTGGAAAATTGTAATTGAAAAACACAGTATTTTGATAATGTTTACCTTTAAGCATTTGATAAATTCTCGACCAAGATCCTGCTGTTGTTTCACGGCAAAACTGATATGTAGTATAACTGTACCCTCGATCTGCCTTAATGTCTCTACATCATTACACCCGTCATCTAGTAAATCCTCACTGCAATCAATCAATCAATCAATCAATCAATCAATCAATCAATCAAACACTTTATCAATATTTCATGCAATAATAATTATATAAAGCAAGGACTAACGATTTCTCTGCAAACATTAAAGTTTTTAAAGTAAAAGACACATGCATTTGGATTGTCTCTCCCTATTATTCATAAATGTATAGAAATTGGTGATTATTGCCATTGGTTAGGGGGTAAAATATCTTGAGTTATAGAGGGTTTAATGTCAAGAGTAACAATTTGACAGTTGACAGGACCATACCTATACTCTTGTTCATCGAAAGGTTTCTGTTTTGAGTCCAGTTCTGTGAAAAACTCAATTATTCCTTCCAATATCAGCTTCTTATGACCCTGAAAATAATTAGCATTATCTCATCTTCAGTTTAAATCTTTGGTTTAGAACAAAAATGGAATGGAAGATGACTGTCAAGTTGTAAAGATTTGGAATTTGGTTAGTTATAGCTATACAGTGTGTAGAATCAGGTGATCAAAATGATTGAAATGAATGCGGTTTTATTGATTCTCGACCAAATGCAGTTTCCAACCGAGTGTAATAATTTGATCGAGCATCAATTAAAAACAGCTAAAGATAGAGCAAACTCGGTAATTGTCAGGTATTCTTATATATATGGAATGTACTTTAGGCTATATAATATAACCATATAAAATGCACAATCGTTATAATCAAGAAAAAACTCACCGTTAGCAGACGAAATCGCAATGGTTTTGAGCGTAAAACCGCATTCATTTGATCATGTGATTCTACACACTGGCTATAGTCATATATATATATCAATCAATAATAATTATAACTTATTCAAGCCATCAATAAGTCAAACAATCAATAAATAATTAAATCTATCAATAATATAGTCATAAATCAAATCACAACCATTTTTCATTATTTTTCTTGGTTAGTATGAACGTGTTGTTAATACTTTACCTTTGTAGACAATAGAAGAAGTTGATAGACTACAGCGGGTATATCACTAAGTTCTAACTCTGTAAACTGTCGTAACACTTTCTCCACGACAAACTTGAGTTCATCATTTGTCAGTGGTACATCTCTAAACATGGACGCTAGACTCACTACACTACCAACATGCCATCTGTAAAATAAAGTTATCAGTTATTCAGCACTTCAGCCATTCTGTTCATGCCCTTTGACATAGTGAACATAACCTGTGTTTGGGAGTCTGGGAAGACTATTTCACTCCTCGTTTGTATGGCCAGCCAACATGGAGTTACGACGTCCAGGTAAATCGAACATATTCGGACACTGATCATGCAGATATCCAATCAATCCTCAAATTGAACATGACAATTATTCCTGCTCAGACAAACTATGCAGTGGCATAGACAAGAATCAAATATGGGAGCTCCCTACCTCTAGACCATTGCTCCCAGCTAAGAATAGGACCTCCTTACCTCTAGACCATTGCTCCCAGCTAAGGATGGGACCTCCCTACCTCTAGACCATTACTCCCAGCTAAGGATGGGACCTCCTTACCTCTAGACCATTGCTCCCAGCTAAGGATAGGACCTCCCTACCTCTAGACCATGGCTCCCAGCTAAGGATGGGACCTCCCTACCTCTAGACCATTGCTCCCAGCTAAGGATGGGAGCTCCCTACCTCTAGACCATTGCTCCCAGCTAAGGATGGGAGCTCCCTACCTCTAGACCATTGCTCCCAGCTAAGGATGGGACCTCCCTACCTCTAGACCACTGCTCCCAGCTAAGGATGGGACCTCCCTACCTCTAGACCACTGCTCCCAGCTAAGGATAGGACCTCCCTACCTCTAGACCACTGCTCCCAGCTAAGGATAGGACCTCCCTACCTCTAGACCACTGCTCCCAGCTAAGGATAGGACCTCCCTACCTCTAGACCACTGCTCCCAGCTAAGGATGGGACCTCCCTACCTCTAGACCACTGCTCCCAGCTAAGGATGGGACCTCCCTACCTCTAGACCACTGCTCCCAGCTAAGGATGGGACCTCCCTACCTCTAGACCACTGCTCCCAGCTAAGGATAGGACCTCCCTACCTCTAGACCATTGCTCCCAGCTAAGGATAGGACCTCCCTACCTCTAGACCATTGCTCCCAGCTAAGGATAGGACCTCCCTACCTCTAGACCATTGCTCCCAGCTAAGGATAGGACCTTCCTACCTCTAGACCATTGCTCCCAGCTAAGGAAGCCTGAGGTATGAAAGACTTTTGTAGGAGTTCACTTGGTGCAGCATTTAATTAGGTTTGAAAAGTTGTTGCATTAACTTACACAATGTTTACGAAAAACGTACAAGTTGCAATAGTATATTATGTGCTTTGACAAAACAATACCCTCGTCATGGCTTCTGACATAAACACTGTCATCACATGTAACTGCGTTCTGTTTTGTCTAAGCACTTACAGAAGTCATAAACTTATGTTCGATTTTAATTCTTTATAACTCCTTAAAAACAACAACTTGGGGAAAGGTATGTTTTGTATGAGTGTATTAACTGAATAATTAGATCCATTTTCCACACTTTGTAGTTGTTAATAAATTATAAAGAATTTAAGATTGAACGTAGGTTTAAGATTCCTGTAAGTGCTTATATAAAAGATTACCCTGGTACCTAGCTCAGAACTCACCTAGAAGAGCAAAGCATATTTAACACATGACCCTTGTATTCCGACCCTTTCATATGGTTCCCGGCATACACTACATTCTCCAGAGAAGCTATTGAAGACAGAATCTTAGGTAGAAGTTCCAAGGCCCTGGTGAATTAAACAAAGCATTGATAAACGACAGTAGGTTCAAACATCTGTAAATGGGAGATCAATTCATACATACATCGGACAAAACTAAATCTAACTTTTACATGAATTGTTCTTCTGTTCAGGTTTAAAATGCAGATTTGGAAAAAATAGTATTTGTAATTCTTACTTAATTATACCTGTTTTATTTACATTTGATGATAATTGACTTTAATTGTTATCTGACTTGATCTGCAATGTTATATGCTTCTTATACTAAATACATATTAGTAAATATGATTAGCAACGGGTAGTTTCTTGGGAAAGTATTTTTTTCAATATGGCAAACCAAGCAAAATGATTATGAAACAAAGTAGACATACTTTCCTATATGAGAAGCATCAGATTTAACTCTGTCTATATAAATAGCTGTTAGTTCAGCCAGTGCTGGTCCAGGTAATAGATCAGTCTGTGGAAATAGGAAAATAAGGTGATGAAACCAATCTATGCTAATTTATAAATTGCACAGGAACTCAAATCAAGAATGAAAGCAGCTTATATTGGATGTACAATATACCCTAACATTGTTAGCTAACTCATTACAATCTGCTTGGGCTGACAGAAGGACAACCAATTTCATCAGTGGTAGAAGATAAAATCATAACAAATAACAAGGGTTGACACTAACTATTTTTTGTCACTGGTCCAATACTAAAGAAGCATTAAATTTATTATGGAAACAGTTACTGGTCCTTCAAGATTTTCACTTGTCCTTCATAATTTTCACTGGCCAAAGTCCAGGGGACCAGTGTTAGTGTTGAGCCCTGAATAATACCTGATGTACAAAATACATTAACATACCTCTAACATGAGTAAGCCGACTAACTCGGAGGCCATCTTGTTATTGAGATCATTGTTCTGTAATGCAGCTATACATTGTTTATATACATCACATCTACGTTCCACACATGCTGTGTTCTCTGGTGGTGAACCTACGGACAGACAAACAACAATATTACACCACCAAAGCTAAATCGAGGACATATTACATTTCTGGTTCCATGATATTGGGTTACTTAGGGCAAAACATAAGGCGAGTCTAGGGTTACAAGAACTGCAATATTCATTTGTTTGACCGCAAATTTTACTTGTGGCTATTTGGTATGAATTAATTGGTAGACGATATCCGTAGATACTCAGGAGTCACTTTATTGAGTTTATGCAACTACCGTTTTTTTAGCCTGAATACCTATCCCTAGATTCAAAATTTCAGGGTCAAAGTGTCACGTTAAAGTCCAATGAAACCCTTGAAAACAGACTGGAGGAGAGATTTTGTTATATCAAATGAATTTCTTTGTATCCATACTGGTTACTATAACCTGTATGTATAACTCTATACATAACGAGTGTAGTATAACGTTTAAATGACGTCATTAAATCTCCCAAATGACGTCATTTTGTGCTGAAAATGACGTTGCTTTTAGCGTTGTTTATATCGCGGAGTCGGTTTTTGAGCTGAAAGATATACTTTTCCCGTGTTATTGGAGTCCAGTGATATAAAGAATCTAATACTCATTGTCAATTGATATAAACTTATATTAAACTCGTTAAGGAAACATTATTAAGCTCGCCAAAGGCTCCCTTTATAAAATTTCCCAAACTTGTTTAATATAAGTTTATATCAATTGACAACTTGTGATAGATCCTCTATATATCTTAGTCAGTCTAAAACATCTATCACACATTTGAAACTTGAATTCTAAAAGGGTCAAATTGAATCACTATACTGTAAAATCATTTAATTTCGTTTGGGTAAAAAAGACCATTTAGATGGGACGATAATTCATGGATTTTGCATTTCAGATATAATAAATACAATGGTCAAAATTATTGCTAATGGGATTTGATTCTGTGGTTGAAGGTGAACCAAGATATCCACAAACTTTAATCCCTCATAAAAATTAATAATTTTACAGTACATACCTAGAAGTATAGCACGTACAAGGGTGAAGGTGTCATTGCGTCCTTTCAACACCTTGCGTTCTATCATCTGACATAGCTGAAAGTGAATCATAATCAAACTATAAATGTGACTATACTTTCAGGCAGACTTGTCCTCAACAAATCGTTGGCTTAGAACCAGAAGGTCGTAACTACAAAATCGATATATTGAGAAAACAAGAGAAAACTGTCTGTAATTTACCCTTTACCTATGGGAAAACACGTTTTCAAAACTTCATTTTGGTCAACATGACAATTTCAGATTTTCATGAAATTAGGCTCATAAGAAGCGCCTCGTGAAGCAGATTTCAAATTTGTATGAGTCTTATAAGGTCGTAAGTAGTAGTTACGACCTTCTGGTTCTCAGCTATCGAAATGTGACTATACTTTCAGGCAGACTTCAACAAATGTACCAGAAGAGTTACCAAACGTACTCATGAAAGTCCAAACAACTTGTGTCCATAGAAAACAGAACTGATGTGTCCCCATTTGCCATAAATTGGTAATGTCAAGGGTCCTATCTCTGTGAATACCCAGTCTATGAAATAAGCACTTGTTCAGTTTCCGGAACACATAGTTGTTGATTCAGGCAACTGACATTTGCAAAATTATTTGGAGGATAAAAAACCTAATCGGACATTTTTTGCCCATTTTGGCAAGTAGTTTTAAACTGAATACCTGATGTATTTGAATCACAATTCAATCAATGTACCTAGGTAACTACACATGCAAACAAATTTTTACCCAAGTTAAAAGACTGGACCTCAAATTCTTTAAGAGATACATGTAACACAACATTTTCAGCTCAGATGAACAAGTGATGCCCCCTCCAACACTAAGTAATTGATAAATATAAAGCACTGACTCTACATACCTCACTATTACTGACAGTCTCCAAACATTCTTTCAATTCATCTACCTTGTTCTCCTCAGCCAATCCCGTGATTTTCTTGTCCATGATTCACACTGAAAATGTAAGCAAACTTAAGTAATTATGCTCTACTGTACATGACGGCAAAACAAATAAGTTCTAAGTTACAGCGCAATATAAACTTGGTAATAATGTTAGGTATATTTTTTATGAATTTATGGTTATCTAAGGTTTAGCAATACCGAGGATCATGAACTTTTTAGGCTTTGGAATAAAAATTGTACTTTTCCCAATTTGGACCAAATTCATTCCATTTCCGCGGCTTTTTTAACGGGCGTTGACGTAATCGGGTCCTCTTTCAATATGTCCGCCTCTCGTTTGAGGTCCTTCACGGGTTTCTTTTTACTAGACGAAAGTCTAGCATCCATAACAGGACTCAATCCCGCTTCATCCATGATTTTATAATTAATTTTCCTTGATTTTCTATCTGAATTTCTCGAACCACTCATTTGTTCATAAGTCCAATATATAAAACTCCTACTTGGAGCCTCGATCTCCAACAATTCCACGCAAATCGTATTCAATCTTCAATATTTTCAATCGTGAATAGATTCAATTTTTTATCGCAATTCTTCATAAGAAACTTTTTCAAAGTGGCCACAGCTTAAACCAATAACAGATCAAATTCAAAACAACGTCTGTTCTTCTAAGTGTCGGACAAAACTGTGACAAATAGCGCGAAACCGAAGCTCTTATTTTGTACTGCGCATGAATACAAACATTTCTGACGAAACAAAATTTAAACCAATCAAAAGGGCTGTTACTTCCATAATTAATAGATTTTATTTATAAACAAAATACTCGAAATTCCCAATCCCACGTGTTTGGGTCATGTTCCCAAAATACTGGGAAAAAACCCTGCTAAACCGGCCATCCACGAGCCAGGGTTTTAATAAATTGATGGACTGCTGCTTTAGACTGAAAGTAGCGACAGTATAGTCGAGAAGCTGCTGACATAGGCGTTCTCAATACTGTTGAGTAGTGGTTAGATAAGGCAATGCCAATGGATGCCAAGTGACAGTAAGGGTATACAAGGCCCGACTTTAGTGAGAAGAATGTGGAGGTCAGAGATTAGTAATATACCTACGTATTTACTCACTTGCATATTAAGCTATCATAATTATGTTAGTGGATTCAAAGAGTAAGTTAGTCGTAAACTGATAAATTACAAATAAACATTTGATCGCGAAAACTGGTTACAAACTCATTAATATCGTTTTTGAAATGGTAGCAGAAATGTCTAGTTACCTCAGATCACAAGGAGATCAATGGTAATCATAAAAACGTAATAATCGTTTAAACACTGTATGACATTTGCATAAGAAGTTTGTATTTTCGAATATGAAATGGAGATGTTTACATTCTCAAATTACGCGGGAAATAAAGGAGAATAATAATAGCCAAACCAAACCGTAACTAAACGGTACAATTTGTAAATTTTCAGAAGAGTGGATGTTCCTTTCTTTCTGTATCCAAAGCTTTTCTTAACCAAATTAATTGAAGTATATGAATACACTCAGATCAAAACTGATTAGATTACAGTTTGTATGTTATATTGGTGTGTTTACTCATGAACGTATATATGTTCATGGTTTACTGTTCTGTAAGGGTGTTCAGTAGGTCTATAAAATCTAAAGGTCACAAACCACTAAATAAATTTCTTCTTTAACTCAATGTAAAGTTACAATAGTCTGTCCCAGGTGGAAACATGTTAAAGTCTATGGCCAGGTGGCAGATATAATTTTAGTTGATGCATTCTTCCTAAAAAGGGCGTTTCTATTAACCACGAAAAAGAATAAAAAAAATATCATGTAGCTTATATTGATCTCTACAGTCCAGTTAGGATAAATATACAATGATGCAGTGGAACAATCCACTAATACGGTGTAAAAACAAGTAAAAAGGCTTATGCCAACAGTTCAATACCAGACTAAACTTGACAAACCACTGATGTATGAGGAGTTCTAGAAGCCATAAATTTCAAGTTTCATTGCAATTGCATTAAATGTAATGTCTTTGACTATACAGAAAGAACTTAATTTATTCTTGAGATGTTTGGTCATCCTTATCTTTCATTCTTGTCCGCCGACTCATTTATTTACACATATTTGACTGGATGCGGTATGTTGTCAGAAAACGACCTTTTGTAGCTATTAAGCTTCATTTTCATGTTGATATTTGTTACTTGCCATGTTTCGTGTATTCTTCTTGTGCTTTTCCTGTTCTGTTGTTGCTGTTAAGTACAGCCTCACTACCTACCTTTTGTCTGCCTTTTGTCTTCTGGGAAACTTGTTAGCCTCTTATCAGGCTGTCTTCCCCTTTTAGTACTTCTTGGTATATAAGTATTAACTATATATTTAAGATCTCCGGCCCGGTCTGTGATTACACTTATGACTACTCAATTAATAAACGTTTGACTACTCAGTCAAATTTGTTGTTTTTGACCCAATAGCAACATAGACGTTGGAGCAAGTGCACAAGCTATCCTGAATCATTGAATGGTTAAGCTAAACATAGGGGACAACAGAAGACATTTGTTACCTGTAATGTTTTATTAACTCTGTACACATTCCAGTATAATAAATGAGTCAGAAAGTGTTCAGCAGCTTTTCAGAATATATATCAAGAGTGATCTCCCTTGATGGAACCATGCATGTTAAGTCTATTTCAACAATTCTGATTTGTCTCCCCTGCATTATTTTCGTTCAACCAGCGTATTTTTCATTCAGAATCATAGCTTGTCTATGAACTTGACTAACCACTGATCACAAGCCTAAGAAATTAGATCACACACTACATTTTTAACTTCCCCATTTTTTCATTCTTTAAATGTAGTACATATTTGACAGGTTTGAAACGTTCAAGTAGGATTCCATTGTCGCTCATTGTTATACTCAAAACTCTATGCAATAGACAAAAGCCTGTACCAATCACTGCGCGTCCGCACTATTATCACATTAAACGGTTAAAAAGGTCACAAAAGTTATAATCCGAAATTAATAGCTGCAGATTGCGTTTTTTAGCAAATATTGTTAAGATGCAATTAGCGTTGACCAATATCAAAACGAGTGACATTGGAATCCAACTCGATCGGCCAAACGTCAAAAGTACCTGTTATTATACTTCAGGTATATATGATTGTTTTGTGTATCAGAGACATATAAGACCCTACCACAACCATTTTCTGGAATGTTAATGCGTTCAATGGTGGTTTCAAGAGGATGCACTGCATACACATAATTGGAAAATAAATGGTTACTGTCATGGGGTAGGGAGCATATCTTTTATGGAGGGCATATATAGCTATTGAATAAAGAGTTACCATTAACAAGAAAAAAATACATTAATGTAATTGACAATTTATTTGTAACAATTGCACACATACAGCTATCACAGTCAATACAATTAATGTAATTTGTTTAAAATTTCCCAAGAGTTATGTTGAAATCACATACTTCGTTGCTATGGTGATCAATTGTGGAAAAGTACATTGATTGAGAAAAATTAGGAGTAAGTTGTTTCAAACAGTAATAGCCTAATTATGAATGCAAATAGTTTCAATTTTAGAACATATTACAAAAATTAAAGCATCATTCTAAATGGTGATGGTTTTTTTAACAGTTTATGACAAGAAATGATCAAATGATGTAATTATGAAATGCTTGCTCTAGTTATGTCAAATAACATTTGAATGGCGTTTGTGATGTCAGACGAAAAAAAAAAGAATCGTCTACAAAATCAACTGTAACTTCCTTTAAACTATAAATATTAACACAATTTCTTTTGCAATTTGCTTTATTAACATTATTCTTTGAAACTATGAAAAATCTCATATGTATTATTCTTGTAAAAATAGCAGATTTTCCTGAAGACTGGCTCATATTTTTTGAAGTGGTTCAGGCAGCACTGGTAAAACAATAAGGTAGAAAGGTATGGTTTCTTAATCTGTAGGGCTCTGGAATAAGCTCCTAAAAACATTATTAAATCAATATTTATACAAGTGGCACAGTTAAATTACTTTTTCTGTATGCTACTGAAACCAGCTCAGTATTTTCACTGACAAATTTCTCTTAATCCATTGTTAGCATATAATAAATAAACATGATTAATTCATAACATACATAGAGGATCTATCACAAGTTGTCAATTGATATAAATTTATATTAAACAAGTTTTGGAAATTTTATTATGCCAGCCTCTGGCGAGCTCAATATTTCCTGAATGAATTTAAGGACATTCGTTTCTTTTGAATTTTTCTGTACAAGGTATATGAAACCTGTTATTTTTATGAAGATCAGATTAATGCCAATCATTTGGCAAATTCCCAACAATTTTGCTAGGCTAGTTTTAAGATATTCTTAGATTTAGGGGACAACCCCTAAAAACTGAAAAATGCACTTGACCGAAAAAGTTTTGTTTCAAAAGCATAAAACTTGGCACACATGAAATTACGCATATAAGGAATCGTACAGTGAAGTTTATTGTGTATTTTGTAAGTTATTTGTATTTTAAATACTATTTTAAAATATGTATTTTTTTAAAAATATGTTTAACGTGAAAAATCATTGAACAACATACGGTTTTCGTATGTGCAACACGTCAATTAATAATTATAGAAGTTTCATAGCAAATTTCATGACGATTGCTCGGCTAGATTTTTTAAATTGAACTCATAGTGATTTCAGAAATGCTGAAATCAGGGTAGGTGACAAAGCGAATCAACATTTTGCATCCGTTGTCTATAGTTTTCGCGATAATACGTGTTTAATAAATGTTTATAATTAGATATGTGAGCAGTTTTAGGGCTGTTTCTCCTGCATTTGCTAGTCAATAACCTTAAGAAATAAACGCGAAAGAACCTTCTTCTACAAAGTTTGGGATGCGGTTTTAAAATATTAACTAGTTTTGATATGATCGAGTGCATAGTACTACGTTTTACAAACGCTGTAACCAATTCGTGAGATTTGGTGTTTAAAACCATTTGGAATAAATCATTCGTAAGGCCTCATCAATAGTTTCCTGATATTTTTATCAATAATGTAAATCAGTATATAATATTCAGAATTATCGATTTTAAGACTCGAAAATGTACTACCACATCAATTTCAAACTTTTGCATACGTTTTGATCATGGTAGTTAGATGCTTGAGATACGTCTAAGGGACTGCGATTTATGAACTTCCGCTCAACTGCAAAGGAACGAATTTCCTTAAAGTGTATAGAGCTATAACGGAAGATATTTTTTAAAAAGTTTCAAAAACTGAAAAACAATTATGCTTCCATATCCATTACGTCATTTTTCGCTTCAGTTTTAACAGAAACTCTCTATGGAATGTTTGACATGCGAACAGTCCATTTTCATAGGAAAGTGTTCTAGAACACACTATGAAACTATAAGAATCGTCTATTTTTCGGCGATTGAAAAAAAGTATACGGGACCCATCCAAAGTTTTAATTTGCAATTAAGATAGTCTAGTATCATACTAAAAACGATGCAAGTAATTATTTTGACATTGAATGACTGTTAGAATATAGCTCTGTACACTTTAATAATAATATATCAATTGACAACGAGTGATAGATTCTTTATATCATATGACACTTAAAACGCAAAATATGCATCGACTTATTGGAAAAACTCAATACTACACATGGTACGTATAACTTTATATCACATGATTTTCCTTGTATCTAGGTTAGTATAGCGAGTATGTATAAAGTTATACGTACCACGTGTAATATAAACTATTGGATTTTTTCAATGGTGATTTTGCCCATATGTTAACTCAAACAAACCCCTAATATTCATCTTTTCTTGGTATTTGCAGATGCTGGAAGTCAACGCTCATAACAAAAACTTGTATTATGTAATTTTTGCTCAGCGAGGCTGTGTTTGTTTTTCGCGACATCAAACTAAAGTGTCAGAGTTTTGAAAAACATTAACATGAAATGTTGATTTTTATGCTATAATCATGTTTATGCAAATTTTTTCGCGTAATAGCACAAAAAAGCTTGCGTTAACCCAACAATGTGCGGTATCAATTTAATGGCACTCTAAAACTTGCATAGTATGATGTATGTCTATGGATATGTGTCAATGAAATTATTTCAAAGGATGCCTGTTAAATTGATAGCTGCCAATTGATGCCTGTCAATGGATACCCGTCAATGAATGCCTATAAATGGACGACTGTCAACAGAT
This sequence comes from Spisula subtruncata, assembly GCA_963678985.1. Lineage (NCBI taxonomy): Eukaryota > Metazoa > Mollusca > Bivalvia > Venerida > Mactridae > Spisula > Spisula subtruncata. The sequence continues at coordinate 9,026,405 of OY787666.1, forward strand.
GCCTGTCAATTTATATCTGCCAATGGAAGCATGTCAATGACTGTCTGTGAAAGGATATCTGTCAATGGATGCCCGTCTCTGTCAATAGATGCGGTCAATGAATATATGTCAATGAATATATGTCAATGAATGTATGTCCATGGATGAATGTCAATGAGTGTTAATGCAGGTCCTCACTATTTTCCATGGACTCACTGGATTGTTTGTTTCCATTTTGTAACATTTCCATTAAAGTGTCAAACTTTTGATTGAGTCTTGATTCCATTGCATTTAAACTGGTATCAATATATTCCTTCAGTTTTTGTTCACTAGTTTCACACATTTGTGACACAGTCTGTTCTATCATCGTTTGCATCATTTTAATGTTAATACCAGTCTGTTTTGTAGACTGTGTCTCATCTATATCACACTCACTTCCCACGGAATGTTCCGGTCTGAAACAGAAAATAAAATAAATTTTATTATGCAAGTAACATCTTATTCTGTAGACGCCAAATTATTTACCCATATTAGCATGCACTATCTGTGTGAGTTCGTTCATTTAACACTTTTCCTGCCTCAACAGTTTTCCAGGACTGTATGTGGACACTTCCACAAGAAAACGGCAATTTGTACAAATGCAGAGGAAAATCAACATTGTTGTCCCAAATATTCATGGATTGGTATGGCTTGTCACAACCATAAATGGAACCCAGATCACCAGGTAACAAAGTCAGCATAACAATAACCACAGCTCTACTACATCACTTTAAGTAGCATCAGACCTTTTTCTTGGTATTGTCTGAGGCCTTTATTCTGCCTCAAAATTGGTTCCCAATTGCTGAAAAAAATTCCAAATTGCTGAAAAAAATCCCAATTGAAAAAAAAATCCCAAAATAATGAAACCAAACTCATGAAAGCCAAGTAAAGTGTTTCTTTAAGTTAAACCAATGATCTATTTACAAATACACAAATGAAATCGTTGGTGTCAATAAATTGGAACAGTAAAGTTCATTCTATTTTCAATACCCATATTCAATCATGGACCAAATAAATCCTAATATTTGCAATTTATTCGATTAAATTGCATCCCAATTTCGAAAATTTAGCGATGCAAAATTCCCAAATTTGGCTGGAGCCTTTTTCCCAAAAAGGGCAGAAAAAGGTCTGAGCATGGGAATGTAGCACTTAGTGTACACAATCTCTAGTTACCTAACCCATTTAAGTAAAGAGTTTGTTATAAAATACATATATAGCTTTTTAAATTATATACTTCTGAATGCTAGAGTAATAGTGCAACAAGTTCTACAACTTATCATTATATCTCTCTCCAAACCTCATTCTTTCCTGATCGTTTACATTACCAAGAGAGTATGAAAGAAGAGAAGCCAGTTTTCCTAAGTTTAAACGCTCAAGAGCAGAACATCAAGCAATCGTCATTCATCATATGATATTTATATTACTGTATAGCGGGTATATTTTACTGTGTCCAATTTTCGCATTAATTGGGTCCTTTTGAATTTGCGGTGTCTTGATTTCGCGCAAATGGCCTTGACCGCGAAAATAAAACCTTGTTTAATTAAATGAAATCTGAAGGTCCCTCTAATGTAAGTTTCACAGTGTAAGTATGTAAAAACAATATTGAAATTAAGTCTAATCGTATATGCAATACTGCATGAAAACCAGTCGTAAAGACGAATTGTTCATTAAGATTTGATTTTAAAATTGCGAAGATATGTACAATTTCAGATGTCCAAGATGATTGCTATCCATAATTAAACAATATTACTGTCCATCCAAATGCGCTGATTTTGAAACAATTTGCATGTAACCATAAGATTACATAAGAAAAAAATGTATTCACAAACAAATTACTTTCCGCAAACATTTACACGTTCCGCAAACTTTTACACGTTCCGCAAACATTTACACATTCCGCAAACAAAACTGTTATTGAAACTGAACAAGTTGGATGCACAGGTTTTAATATACAAATCACATCTTATAATTATGAAAATACACGATATTGGTATGCATGCATAGAGATTTAAAAATTGTATATGTTTAGGAAATGAAATTCGCGGGGTTTAGATTTCGCGCATTCCATGTTGACCGCGAATATAGCGAAAAATTAAACACCCGCTAATAATACCCGCTATACAGTATCATAGATATTGTTATAGATACTATAGAGCAAGCAAGTCATGTATACCTTTTGGTATGTTCATTCTCCCCTTGGTCTATGTCTGCTACAGGTTCTTTCGGCGCTTGTTCACTGACTCGTAATTTACCCACTTTTCCACATATACTTTGCAGCATGGCAAACATTTGACCTTGACCTTGACTATCACCTTGACCCCCATTCTGTGACCCTGACATTGACTGTAACATTGCGGACAATGCCCCACCACCCTGTGAGGGTTGTTCCACAGTAGTTTTGTCCTCTTTAGAATTGTCAGAATGATCAGTTTTTGTGTCTCTAATATTTGAGGGTCGGTTAGTTGCTGCTGACAACAAACTAGTCAGGAGACCGAAACTACCCCCATTGCCAGAACCAAGAGCTTGCTGCAATCCACCGAATCTTGACATCTGAGTCTGCAAAATAGTCAAAACAAATATTACATTGTATAAACAGTACAGGGGAGACTAGCTGGCTTAAATTGCCAAATGGTATTTATTACAACAGTATGAAAAAATTACCTGTTTTTCTTAAGCTCGATATTTAGGCAGGGGTCCTGAGTCCAATTGTCCATGTACAAGTTAGACCCATAAATTCACTTGTCCATACCAAAGGAAAACTTTCCATACTTTTAGATAATGGAAGGATCAGCAGGTCCAAATAAACAGTGTCCCTCCTACTCATAGCCTTTAAATAAACTTTAGTTTCGTTCACTAATAACAGGTACACAGTTAAAGAGGCATTCCCTATAACTAGCATATTTTTCTCTACGATCACATTAAATGAGTTAAATGTACGAAGCACTATCAATTATAATAATTTGTTAGAAGAAAGTGTACACAAATTTGTCTCTATAATGTCAAAAATATATTCAAATCACCAATAATAATTTATCGCTTCCAGTGATTTATTATTATTTGATCAAAGGGAAACAACTTGTGACTATTTGGCTTGATACGGAAATATATTTTCATTTCATCTCGGTAATAGGTGGGAGCTTAATGTATAATATTCCTTCATCGATTTAAACAATCTAAGTCATAGGGAACGCCTCTTTAACGACTTATTTCATTTTTATATACTGATTACCATGGAAATTGTTTACTTGTCCCCAGACAACCCAGTCTTTAAAATCTGCTTGTCCATGCAGGTGAGTGCCCAACACGGACAACTCGGACAACTTATTTCAGGACCCCTGATAGGCTTAACAATGCTAATTTCCATGTTATGTTTGAAACATTGTAATGTATAAAGGAAGTTTCATTTCTGGTAACTGGGTAAAATGAATTTTGGAAGGTAGGAAATATTTTTTTCATTTAACATAGAGAAAGATTTTACAATTTAAAAGGTCAAAAAAGATTAAAATAAGGGAACTGAAGGGTTTTTACAAATGTCATAAACTATTTAGGATCTGGTTAAATGTTTAGGGCAGTCCAGGACAATGTCTTAACATGCACACACCTGTTGATAATCTTCCACAGCATGTAGAAGTTTGGTACCATTTACCGGAGCACTGTCCCCCATATCATGTAGATAACCTTTGACCTTCTCCATATTGATCATACCAGGACTCCCAGTGGATGAAATACTGGATGACCCTGTCTCGTTCTGATGTACGTAGAAATGAAGTCTGTATAGTTTAACACTCTGTTTGTCACTTACACCCAAAAACTGAAAAAAAATAAGAAAGAAACTTTATGAATCTGATACAAAATACCAAGGTGCGCAAACTACACATGCTAACTAATATTCTAATGATTAATGTAATGAAGTTTGTGGACTGTACATATCAGCTGCTTTTTATCCAGTTTTAACAAGTTGTAAATAACTACTTTTACCACAGGCCAAGATTGTCCACCTGTTTATATATAGACACCTTTACTTGGAGCCAAGTTGAAATAATCGGCTGCGCATGTGTACATAGTTTTAAATGAGCTAATGATAACTCTGCTAAGTAAATGGAAGTAGGGAATGAATCTTAATTAAAATGCATAGCAAGAACAGAACACTACACTTTTACATCCTCCCACGAAGATACAAAACTTTGCATATCAAACACTTTCAAATTACTGGTACATGTTACACTGCATTTTGACTGACCGGCTGACAGATAAAAGAAAATCTATATGTTGGCCTTATTGGAGCTGGCAATAATACTGGTACATGGTGCCTACCTTTAAAATGATGCCATCGGATGGCTTGTTTAGCTTCCCAACGCAACTATATAGAACTGGGATATCAACACTGTCAGTTATAATGTCTACACTTTGATCAAGGTGAACTTTCTGTCCTTTCACAGTCAGTAGATAACCATCTATATCTGAATATACTTCCACTGTTCTAGCTTCACTGATGATGTGGAATCCAATCAGAGAGACGCCATGATGAGATTTACACGTGCTTGTAATCTCTAACATGTCCGAGTCAATGTTTCGACTGCACACAATTGGTGTATATTTGAGCACATTCTTAGATTCAAAATCATTCTGTTCATCACTCCTGAATAAAAGAAACAAGTGTTAACAAAAAGTGACAAAAATTTGCGTTGAGCACTGCACAATATATGAATCAAAAGTAAGGGATAAATGTATAGATTACAATTCTTATGTACATGTATATTAATAAGTCAGTTTCAAACTGTCACTGAAATTATTGCACTAACCAACATGTCTCAGATCTTAAACATTGAAGGTTCATTACCGGAAATTCAGTCTGTCACTGATCGATTACATAGAGTATATTGCATGAATGCTCATTATGCACCAGTCAATATTTTTTCTTTATGGGGCTGGGTGGCAAGGCAGGCGACCCATGAGAATAGACAATTTTAATTGTTTTTTCATCTAAATCCCAACCCTGGAGACAATGCTTATTGTCTAAATCCCTGGAGATGGGACATATAATCATGTACAGTAGTAATTTGCAGGTCTTGGAACCATACCAAGTCTATTCCATGAGACTCAGTCGATAAAGTTGTCAAATTCCTGCCTGTCAGAAAGAATCGCCTGAATACCGGCACTCAACCGGCAATGCAGGGACAACGGAAAGGTATAAACACATCATTACTCCTACACTTCATGCGAATTACTGTAGTATAAACAAAAATCTGGTTTGTTGAAGTGATAATATAGAGTGATTCACACCATTCATGTAATTACTCTGTGTGCGTTTGTCATAGTATGATAAACATGCAACGGCCAAAAAACTGATAAAAGGATGATAATTATTATTTAAGTTAAAATTGTAATAATTGTTAAATTATAATTTGAAACACACCAATAATTGCATGATTATCAGACAATATTAACAAATAAATCAATCGCCAACCCCAACAATATAACTAAATAAATTATCTTATAAAAAGGTGTTTGTTCACAATTCTATGTATATCAACTCATATCCCTCTATAATTTAATTTGACAAAACCTCAACCTATTTTGTACAGAAGGTAAAATTAAGTTTGATGAACCAGAGATTTGACGAACCCACTGTCGCCCCTTCATGCACTGGGTCGGCTACAGTTAATTACTAAATTAGTCCTACAAATACGACTTTCGGTTTGCTATTTTAACATTCATTTTCAAACCAGATACTGCCATCGGGGGACTGTCCCCAAGTCAAGATTGTTTTGACTCCGAGGTTCTAGACTAGGTTACAATAAGCGTCTGATTTGATTGACTCTTCATCAGAGCCAAGACCAGAATCTAGGTGCTGGCTGGTGTAGCCTAATTTTAAAACAAGTGTCAAGACTCTGAAACTTTGAAAGTGAACTGTGTTTCTCAAAATATTGAAAACAAATTTTCTTTACCAATCATCAGTGTCACAGTTCTGAATTGAGTTGTAGCTGGACAGAAACTCTGGATCATGATCACAATGCCACGTGCAGATAAAATCACAATATTCTGATGATTTCCACATGATGTCAGCAGCTCTAAATGTCTAAACTACTAAACTAATAGTCATGTCTATTTCTACTAAATTGCCATTTATTTCTAATAAGCGCTTTGTGACACAGATTGTTTTCGCCCATGTCTGGTTCCTAGCCTTCCTTCAGGAATTCGACAGGCTGCAGGAAACCATCATCTGCTTAACAAGGGAGGTAATAATTTTCCGGACCGGTCTTTCCGGAAAACGGCCGTTAGTCGAAACGGGTCTCACTAATATGCGCAGCGGAAATCTGAATCGGAAATCTGAATCGGAAATTTTGGAATACAAAATACAGTATACTCGAGTACAGCAGTGTTGGACGTCTTTGAGCGTGCTATTAAACAACTTTATTGTGTCGAACGAACATATCTTAATAATAATCAAGATATAAATATACAAAGGTTTAAAAAATCCAAATTAAATCTGAATCGGAAATCTGAATCGGAAATTTTAGGAGGCAAATCGGAAATACAAAATACAATATATAGTAGTTTAATGCTTGAACGTGTCATTAAAATGCTTTATTGTGTCGAACGAACATATCTTAATAATAAACAAGATATAAAATATAAAAATGTTTACAAAAATTCGAATTAAATCTGAATCGGAAATCTGAATCGGAAAATCTGAATCGGAAATCTGAATCGGAAATTTTGGTATACAAAATACAATATATATATTGCGGGTTAATGCTTGAACGTGTCATAAAACTGGTTTATTGCGTAGAATGCACATATTTTAATAATTATCAAGATATAAAATATAAAAAAGGATAAAAAGTTCCGAATTAAATCTGAATCGGAAATCTGAATCGGAAATTTTGGGATGCAAATCGGAAATACAAAATACAATATATAGTAGTTTAATGCTTTAACATGTCATTAAACTGGTTTATTGTGTCGAACGCACATATTTAATAATAATCAAGATATAAAATATAAAAAAGGTTAAAACGTGCTGAATTAAATCTGAATCGGAAATTTCTGGATGCAAATCGGAAATACAAAATACAATATATAGTAGTTTAATGCTTTAACATGTCATTAAACTGGTTTATTGTGTCGAACGCACATATTTAATAATAATCAAGAAAAAGATTAAAACGTTCATAATTAAATCTGAATCGGAAATTTTGGGATGCAAATCGGAAATACAAAATACCATAAATAGTAGTTTAATTCTTTAACATGTCATTAAACTGGTTTATTGTGTCAAACGTACATAATTAATAATAATCAAGATATAAAATCCGAATTAAATCTGAATCGGAAATTTTGGTATGCAGATGGGAAATACAAATACAATATATAGTAGTTTAATGCTTGAACGTGTCATTAAACTATTTTATTGTGTCGAATGAACTTATCTTAATAATAATCAAGATACAAAATATAAAAAGGTTTAAAAAATCCGCTTTGTAACTTAACAGAATTATTAACATCACTCGAGTTACTGTAAGTGTGAGCGTAAAGAATGTCGCTGTCTTTTGTCGGTACATCAATAGAGTGTATGTTTCTTTGTCGAGATTTAATCCAATTATCTTTGGATCTAATCCAATCATATTTGGATATAATCCAATTTTAATTGGATTATAATTACAGCCCTTCCTTATTGATCACCACAAAAAGTCTGTGTCAGCGAAATTGAAACATGAACTACAACATCAGGACAGGGCATAGCGGAGAATGAGTTAAAAGAGCGGGAACGGGCCATTAGGGGAACAGGGAATTATAAGTTAGCATACCAATTTCACCATCACGCAGTAGACATTTCTTATTGGGCGAATTTGACTAATGACCAACAGCAAAAAAAATCAAGAAATTTAGATCAGACAAGGGAAGGGAAATTCAAAATGCAATAGTTTCAACCAATGGCCAAAGATCAATAATTCGGACACCAACTGCGGGAAAAAAACAAATCAAGTAAAGAGAAAGCGCGCTGAACGTTCGCAAACACCAACATCTAAAAGAAGGCTAATCCAACAATAAAGACAACGATAATTTGAGGTAAAAAAACAGTGTAAATAGTGAAAAATTCAACATTTTTTTTTTAAATGTGTGGGCCATGATTTGAGAGCCTCCTCGTTGGTGTGGTCTGGATATCATTTATCACAAGTGTCTTTTAATGTTAAATTTAAAATGTTAAATTTAAACATGCATATTGATATTAAATTTGTGATGAATGGTAACTGAACGCTCTTGATCAACTATATCATAAATATAATATTCTAACACGATTCGCGGATTAATCCAATACACAAAGAACGAACCGAACCATGTTTTATTGCCCCCATAAAACATACCTATCAAATTGGCTGTTTCTATTTACGCCCAGTATCACTTGACATATTTATGAATGAATGAACGTAAACTTTATAGTAAAATTTACTACGAGTCACAATGACAAGGCGAGTTGCACGAGAATCCAGTGTTACATCTATGACGCATCTATTTTTAGAAACTCCAATATACTCTAGAAACCAAGATTTATTAATGCTTCTGATAATCAATCCATTTATATTTTTCATTTTATGAAATAGATACCATATACTCGTGTTATTAAAATTGTTTCAATGTTTAAATTGTGGTATTTCCTTCAGAAAATTACGAAGGTCGTTTTCATTAACGAGGGAGGTAATTGTACCAGCTAATAAGCCACTCAATTGGCAACATTGGCTACGCACTCGTGATTTAATTTTTACGCATCCGAACTCTTGCCCGTGTTTTATTCACCGACAATAAACGCGAACAGATTTTTATTTCTTAAACAATAACTGACAACTAATATTTGCATGGTCTTAATTTTTTAATCACTTTAGCTTTCTAACCCTTATACTATTTATTGTTATTTAAAGGTGTCATAATCCAATTATCTAATCATGATAACGGGTTTATCGTTAAATGCTTCCAACTACCATGTTATGCTAGCGTGTCAAAGTTGTGAAATGCAATACACGGGTAAAGCTGATTGATTCAACACTTCAGACGCATCAATGTGAAATATATGTAAGTAATATTTGTTAGCTGTTTTTAACTACATTTCTTAATTACAAAAATCACATACTATAATTAACTATATAATAAAATAGTTTAAATTTACATCACCAAATCCGAAATTTTCTCTCTATGTATTAAGCTGCAAATCGGAAATTTTCTCTCTATCTATCAAGCTGCAAATCGGAAATTTTCTCTCTGTCTATCAAGCTACAAATCTGATTTTTTTTATGTTTTATATATTGTTTATTATCAAGATATGTTCGTTCGACACAATAAACCAGTTTAATGACACGCTCAAGCATTTAACCACCATATTGTATTTCCGATTTGCATACCAAAATTTACGATTCAGATTTCCGATTCAGATTTTCCGATTCAGATTTAATTCGAATTTTTGTAAACATTTTTATATTTTATATCTTGTTTATTATTTAGATATGTTCGTTCGACACAAAAAAGCATTTTAATGACACGTTCAAGCATTAAACTACTATATATAGTATTTTGTATTTCCGATTTGCATACCAAGATTTCCGATTCAGATTTTCCTATCCAGATTTCCGATTCAGATTTAATTCGAATTTTTGTAAACATTTTTATATTTTATATCTTGCATATATTATATGTGCATTCTACGCAATAAACCAGTTTTATGACACGTTCAAGCATTAACCCACAATATATATTGTATTTTGTATACCAAAATTTCCGATTCAGATTTCCGATTCAGATTTTCCGATTCAGATTTCCGCTGCGCATATTAGTGATACCGGTCGAAACTATTTTATATTTTACGCGCATGCGTGACCGCCATTACTGAACGACCTGAAAACGCAAAACAATGTCGCGTTATTCCAGGCCGCCAAATTCCTCTTTATATGTCCGCAATGTCCCTGATAATACTAGGTAAGTATTTGTCCCTCGCTTTGCTATTACTAGCAGTTAACGTTCTATCGCCATGTAGGCATTTTTCTTCATAATTCAAGTAGAAAGCCGACCGCCCACGAGGAACGAAAAAATTGAGGGCATGCGCGATTTTCTTTGTCGTGAATTTAGGATACACTCGGCAATACAATATATATTAGCTGTCATCAGTTTATAAATACCTGGGTAAGTTATATGCAGGTCTGTACTTAAAATAACAAGATGAACTAAAAGTCAAATTTCTCCAAGCAAGCGAGCTACACAAGTCAAACAGTCAAAATATTACAACAATAACGCACATGTCGACATGAGTCTTGTCACTTTTCCCAGCCTAATATAGGCTTACACTAAGCACCTATTTTACTATGTCTATGCAAAGCTACCACCGACAAGTGTGTAATGCAACAGTCAGTGGAATCCATGGCCCCCAAAGTTCTGAACTCGCGGTGTGCGTCTTGACTCGAATAGCTGGGGAAACTGCTGTGTTATATTTTTTACTTATAACCTTCCAGCTTTCTCCGCAGGACTGGGGAAATGGGGTTATTTTTCGATTGTGAACCAATACCCTGGGGACAATTTTTTTTTGGATAATATTTATAATACCGGAGATTTTACCATCAGCTGTCTGCTGCAGACCTTTGAAGCCAATGAAGGGTGGGGATTTTGACAACCTAAAGTAAAAGTGTGGCACAGTAGTACAAATGACTCCTGATCCAGAGGTCCCTGGTTCGTTCCTCGGCCAGGGCACCAGGTCATTTCAGAAGTTTACGCTATTTAATGATTCCCACCCAACTACTGAACTAGAAACAAACTGGTTGGAAACCCAGAGGTAGTCTCGCGTGTTACGGTGCTTTACTCCGGGTATGTTAAAGAACCAAGGAATCCATTCAAAATGAGTAAGTGTATGCATCCAGATTCTTTGTATCTCACTTCTGTTTCTTCATTGATTATATTACGTCTGTCCTTGACAGGCACTGCCAATAATACTCGAAGAGGCATTCCGCAGTATAAAAAGATAGATAATAAAAATATCTGGGTATGGGGCCCTGGATGCAACTGACTGGTACATAACGTTTCTGCTTCACATAACTAGACATGTATGCTTGCTGTCTCCTGTGGTCTTCTCTCAGTCTCACTACGGAGAGTCGGGCACAAACTAATGTGTCACTTTTCTATGCAGAATTTGAGGACTGTCTAGGATTGCAGAAGTTTTTATATCAAGTACATTTTCATGTTTTATTTCACACAGGCCAGAAGAACTTCGATCACTATTTGGTAAATACGGGCCATTATCAGATGTCTATGTGCCATTAGATTATTTCAACAGGCGACCTCGTGGATTTGCATACATTCAATATCCTTCGGTATTGTTACATGTTTCCTATAGCTAGTTCACAACTTATTACCACCTGGACCGGGAGACCTAGGCTATAACCACAAACCCCATCTAATGAAATATACACTCTATGTTTATACCACTTGTTTGGTTCTGTTCATTTGGTTTCTACACATATTTTGGACTATGTTAATTTAGTATTTACTGTAACACTTGTTCCATAGTACTCTTGGCATTTGTGGCTTGTCAAAATTGGTTGGCGAAAACCACTTGCACCTGTCCTTTGGAATAAACATTAACCAAGTTTGAGGCTCTGACAAACCACCAAAAGTAAAGCTTAGTCTGCCAAGCAAATTAACTTCTGAAGAATTTAGGCTAGTAATGGTATGTTAATCCAGACTGAAAAATAAGGTTACATATAAATTTGGGTATTTAAGTATCATTTTACCCCCAACACTTCCTGGATTTTGTTGAGGTATGTATAAATTTATTTGTTGTTTCTTTTATGCATTGTTTAATGTTTATGTTTTATTGATAGAGGTGGTAAAAGTCAAGTAAAGACAAAGATCAAGTCTTCGCATAAAAGGCAAAGACAAAGTATTAAAGTTTACATCCGAAACAAGTTCAAGTCTGCTCGAAAGGCAAAGACCAGTACAATCGTTTCGATATCAAGTTCAAGGTATTGGCTAAAGGCAAGGTCAAAGCTCAAAAGTATCAAGTCAAGCCTGCGTTTTAATCAAAGATTTAAAGCATGGACGGCAGACATGAGGACTTACAGTTCAAGTCAAGTACAGAGTTACACAGATATAAAAGTACAGAGCTCATTTAGTCTCATTGCGTCTAGTAACAAAGATCCGTTAACTATTCCGACCAAAAACACACAGAGCGGTGAGTTCAAGGCACTGGTTTAAACAGATCATACAGTCCAGCAGTTATGTTTTTTACGCGACAAGATTGTGAGTAAATCAAAAGCAATTTGCTTTTGCATGCTGGTTTGGTCCTCCCATTATATCCTTACTTTAAATACTTATTCCTGGCTTCTATGTTGGATATTCATTTTAAAAAATAGTGCAAGAATATATTTTAAAAATTGCAGTTCAAATTTTTATATAAGTTATATATATTCGACTTAATACAATTTTGTTTTGTATTAATTAATTTGTTCTTTTATTTTGGTTAACAATGTTTTGTTATTATTTGGTTGAAGTCTGTAATTCTTGATCATATTTATAATCAGCATCATTTCAATGATTTCATGTTTGGTGAAAGAGAGGAATGTCTTCCTGGTACATCATCTGACTGAGTCTTGCTTGGTTCATGCTTGATAACTTTCATTTCATTATATTATCTTGGGCTTGGGTGGTCCTGAAATCAATATATGTGTACACAGTTTGTTCATCTTGATCATGCTTCATCTTACCAGCATCAATACTCTTATAGTTATAAAATAATTCATTTAATAACATATGTTAATTAGTGATGTAGAAACTTGTTTTAAATGATTTAGTACTTAACATTTAATAAACGGACTCTAGAACTGCTTGATCATACATAATTATACCTGTTAATTTAGAAACAGTACTAAGGTCTCGTAGCCACTACTTTTCGGAATTAAAGGAAAACCAAATCAAATGATCCATAAGCTTTAAAGTTTGACTTTTCTGAGCAACAGAAAGTTCAGAAACCTCCTTCACTGTGTTTGGATTCCGATGCCAAATCATTTGAACTGCGATGTCATGCAGGGGTTCCATTCAAACATGAAAATAGAATTTTACTCCTGCACATTCTAAAACACCACTTTGACTTAGAAACATGTGAAAGGGAGTTGTGGGAGTGTGATAACTCGATAAGATCTTCTATCATCTATTCTGATTTAATAAGCATTTGTCATTATAATTACTTTATATTCCTCATACATGTACTTGTTGGTGGGGGTGTTCATTTATTGTATTTAGCAAAAGATTCCTTAACCATTGCTACGTTTGAAGATCCACGTGATGCAGACGATGCCTTGTACCACCTGGATCGTACTAGATTCTACGGACGAGAACTGGAAATTGAGTTTGCTAGAGGAGACAGAAAAAGTAAGTCATAATTCTTATTATACAATTGTATTGGGCACCATAGAAAATTAGTAATCTTAACTATAGGTTTCTATTGACGAATTGACTGGCAAATTATGATTCTTGTTACAAAGTTTTATTAATAGGCCGTTGTGTGAGTGGAAGTGAGACTCCCGAGAGATATTGGCAGCAATTTTTGTTGGTTGCTGCAATACTGTTACAACATGTAATAATAATTAGTTAATTATATGAACTTCGTAATTTGATAGATATTTATTGGATAATTATTACTTCCAAAATTCATACATGTGTAGTTAGAAAGGCACATGAAAACATTATTTAAATTGAACTAGTAGATTGCTTTCAGGTTATGGACCATGTTAATTTGACAAATATATGTCGGATGGGATATAGATATAATGGTTGATCATCATGTCACTTTTGCGTACTATGGATATTTTTCAGCACCCAATCAGATGAGAGGTAAGGAGAGAGGACGTAGATCACCATATAGAAGTCGTTATGATGATAGACGGCATAGATCATACAGTAGAAGTCCTAGGTATGTCTTGTTTATGACGTTGGCTCCTTATCTGAATATCACAATGTGTTACAACACTAACACACATTGTTTTCTAAAGAAGGGTTGAACACATTTAATATACTTTACTGTGACTGATGTATGTGCAGTCATTTTATGAAGGAATTGTTAAATAATATATGGTCTTAACTTGTCTAAACATCATTTACATGTGCAGGTGACAGTAACATATTGGTGCCGAAGCCACGGCATCTCATATCAGCTAATACTAAGAGACAGACTCAGAACTACTGAGAACTCAGTGCTTCCGCTGGCGTTCGCCAATGGCGCCATTTGCGCAAGAAATGAAAATTTGGCGCAAGATAATTCAATTTGGCGACAAAAATAAAAATCGGCCATTTTTTTTCGATAATGTTTACATCTATGTCGCAAAATGTCCATTTTACGACCACATGTCGTAAATTTACCGTAAAACGGTCTCACACTGGAAATGTGTGAAGCAATTAGCGAGCAGTTTGTTTACACAGTTTGACATGTTTATTGGGGTCTGTCGAGTGCAATCAGGAAGATTACGATTGAAGTGTGGTATTGTTTGTATAAAGATAATCTGATTAAGCGGTCTTGTGGGCAATTAATGTCAATTAAAGGGGTTAGACGATTGTATTATTGAAATTGAAATATTTGACTACGAAATACACGCACGTTAGAGCAGTTTGTACCACAGTTGGTACCTGGTGAAAGAAATAGATTATGACAGTTAGCATGGTTCCGTTTGTCGGCGAGTCGGTGTTTGTTATAATTAAAGCCAGGACTGTATTTTTAATTACTTGTTTTGTGGTTAATTGGGCCTGTCTTAGGAACTCTCTCTCAACCTCTTCTTTAGAGAATCTGATGCACATTTCTATTAATGGCCCATCTAGATCAGACTTTGATTTCCATAGAGCTTTTGTAAGGTGGTCAGGGGTTAAGGACAGGCGTATTTTTAAGTGAAAGTGATTACTGTGATTGTACTGTAAGACTATCAGAACAGTGAACTTTGAACTCTTGAAGCAACATGTGGCATGTGTATTTATTTAAGTGTTATTGTTTTTTGGTTCATTAATATAATTTCAAAAGGCAAGATTAAAATTTATGTAACAGTGTTCTTGTTTGTTAGTTTTTCAGTTCATGAAATATTATAAGGATTTATTGCTATTAATATGTTATATAATATTCATCTTGGCTTAGCATACTGGAAGCATGCTATTTTCTGATGAATGTTTAGCATATTGTCAATAACATAGAAAATATGAATAAATTGTAAATATATTTGAAACAATGATGACTTCACACTGAAAAGGAACATAAGAAATGCAATTAATGCATTACCATCGACACTTATCAAAATACACATAAAACAGAAATATATACAAATACAGATTTACATAATTTCAATTTTGGTCAAAGTGGCGCATAGGTGGCGACAACTTTTTTCATTTGGCGAAAGTGGTGGCGCAAGAAAAATATAAGCCAGAGGAAGCACTGGAACTTACCATGTGTAACCCAATTATACAAATAGAAATTAGTGCTATTGATGACAGATTATTGCTTGATGCAGATCTTTGTCAATTTATTTACACATTGAACAAATTGACTTACTAAAGGAGTTGCGTGACTGATGAAATTTGTGTATTTTGCCCACCATTTTTGACATGTGTATGATTTAATGTCTATTTTCAGACGACGATCAAGATCTAGAAGTCGTGACAGGAGGTATGTGTATTGTAGATGTTTAATAGGTAGAAAAAATTTGATGAAAATATGTGTATCAAAGTCATGTTGATTTAGTGGCGGTCAAAATGTTAGTTTATAAGGGTTCTGTTGTACAAGCAAAGTTCTACAGAGCACCTTTAGCCAGTTACCTCCCATTTAATTGAATAGAAATATACTATAGAAGGCATAAAACCACCAAAGTTAATTAAAGATCACAATATAAGAATCCCACTTGCTAAGTCCCACTGATTACTCACAGTCATTTAACTGTGGTTTCAAAGTTTGTTAACTGTGATGTTACATATATAAGTTTATAACTCATGACAAACAAGCATGGTTTACATGTTTAATGGAAAACAATGTTAACTTATCAATAGTGTGATAGTTAAATTGCTTTGACCATATACCTGAAATGCCCTAGTCTAGTTGCATGACAATTTGATCTAAAACTTACATAGCTAAACACAATGTCTGCATATAAGCTTGAACACAATCTCAACAAGAATCTCTGTCTGGGGTTATTCTCAGCTCAAATGTTGTCACTTATTACTCATAATTTACTTGTGAATTTAAAGTTAGTTGCTAGTTTCTAGAGTTCTAGTTTGTGAGATATCTAAACTCATATATTGGCAAAAGTTTAGTTTTTTGAGTTCAAGAGCTCTAGCGTAAGATTTTTTGTGCTCAAATTAAATTTCTTAATTTCAAGTTTCCAGCTTATAACAGCATATGTTATGAGCTATGGAGTGACCTTTGAGATTTAAATTAATTAAGAATTTGAGTAAAATCTTAATATTTGAGATTTAAGTAAGATGTGAGTATTTGTGCTGAGATTGCTGATTGAGAGACTTGTTGAGATCGTTGGTTGCTTACTGAGTGGTAGCTTGTTTGTTTTGCAGGTATAGATCAAGGTCGAGAAGTTATGATAGGAGGTGGGTTGATTGTTGTTACACGCTGTGACACATAGACACTCATACACTTGTCAGCAACTCAGCATCGTCGTTGTATTTGTTCTATAGTTTCATCCCGTCTTTCATTTTATTTTGGTACTCTTTCTGTTTGAACAATTTTGTTGTCAGTCTATAGACTACTAAGACATGTTATCAAATCCAGACTTTTTGAAAATTATAAATGTTTCAAATATTGTAGCAAACTTCTGTAAAGCTGAACTTGTCAATAATGCCTGTGCAATTTAAAACTAGTTGACAGACATAAACATAGCTTGTGTGTTGTGTGTCTACAGAATTATTTGAATGGTAGTAAAACTGCTGGGGTGTTTCATAAGCATGCATAGTCGTACATATAGATAGTTAAATGGGTTTTGTTGGAGTCCAGTTTCAGCAGGTGATACACACTTTGTCATGGTTTATTTTATTTCCAAGAGAAAGTGTTTACATAGACTGTTAAGGTATAGGGTAAACTTTTGTTGACAATTCTCTCCGTATCGGAATCGATAAAACTTAACTATTTTAGTCATCATCTACAAATATTCTAAAACAGACTTTTATACCGTGTGTTGTTTTGAATCAAATAATTTTAAAATCAATGATAAAAAATAAAAGTAACAAGAAAGTATAAGATGCCATCATGTGAAGTTGTCAACTATATGGCATGATATATTTTATATGTAATGTTGTATATCTTCAGGAGATCCCGATCCAAGAGCTATGACAGAAAGTATGTACACACTGCTCACATATATTGTTGTTTACTTTATACACCAAAAGAAAGAAAGCTTAAAAGTTAACATAGGCGTTTCAATTACAAGTTGTTTCCATTGGATAACTTCTGTTAGGGTTGAGATCGTGATGAAACTTGCTGAAAGTTTACATAGTTGAACTTGAGTCCTTGTGAAATAATTAATGCTGTTTAACAAATTATCAATTTGCGCTGGTTGTCTTCTTTCACAACATTCAATGCAATGTTGGCATAATTATAGTATGGAGAAGATGTCAGCTGCTTTGAAAGAGTAAGTTTGTACTGTTTGAGAATTTTTCCAGAATAAACTAATGTATGATAGCAGTAGGTCTGGTATTTTCAGGTCTTATTTCTGGGATTTGGATCCTGAATTTACTTTCTTTGTATATAAATTTTATTGAAAAATAGAAATTAAAATAAAGTTTCAGGTGTTGAAACTTATATTTCCCGGCCTGAGAATGACTGCAAAATACCAGACTTTTATTATATAAAACCTGCTAAACACTAAAATTAAAATCTAGCTAAGATATGTTGTATGTTTTCAGACGTTCCAGGAGTCGTGGTCGTAGATCCTACACAAGGTCCAAGAGTCGATCTCGTTCTAACAGGTACTACTAGTTGTGTTGTGTTTGACTGTACTTCCTCATATTTCTCTGTATCATTCATTATTCCATGTACACTGGTATACAACATGTTCAAATAAAAGTTGTAAATAATTACAGTTAGTCTCTTAGTCAGTACAACTGTTGCATATTTTGTGCTGGATGTTTTGTCTTATTGGATTTATTGGTCAGATTTTGATAGTTGTTTGTGTATAGAGGGTGTCTAGTTGTCGGTTAATGGAAAAATGAAATCTGATAAATATTTAAGATTCTCATAGTCTTTCGTCTTACGGCTTTTTATGGAAAATATGGGTGGGTGGGGATCACTCATCACTGATGTTAAAATTCACATGATATCAATCAACTCATTTCCCACTTGATCTTGTAATATTGAGATTGATATTAGATTGTTTTTATCCAAGTGCCAGGTTGTTTCTGTAAGCACTGGATTTATCAACTATATTTTTATCCTTGTTTATTTTCTATTGACATGTTTTTCTTGTTGAAGGTCAAGGTCATACAGTAGATCTAGGTCAAGGTCAGGAGGTCGTGATCGTGAAGAAAGAGACGCAAGAAGTCGCAGTGCTTCCCCGGACAAGGATTAAACGGACCCGGATTTATAAACTTGCAGATGAACAAAATGATGACAATTGATTATATTGTGACAGTGTTACCTGTGTTACGATCTTCGAGAAGTTGGTGACAATGTAAATATAGTGTAGTGTACTGAGTATAAAAAGGTCATCCATCAAGGTCGTTCAAGGTCATCCAACAAGGTTATCCATCATGGCACTCAATGTCACTCTGACAACCAAGGTCACTCTCAAAGGGTCACTCTATTGTACCATCAATATACAAATGTATGAATTGTATTGTGGAAATTTTAAATTCAATTTAAACTTGATACTTTATAAGTCAAAGTGGTCATTTCAGTAGGTCAAAGTGTTAGCCATGTGGCAATATTAGCAATTTTGAAAAATTCTTTGTAGAATTTAATTTTGCAGAAAAAATGGCTAAAAATAGAAAAGAGCTGTTCATAATGCATTGTGTATTTCTATTTTGCTAACTTACAACATATACAGTAAATTGTTGTTTTAAATTTATGTAGAACATTACATCTAATCAATCCCATTGGCTTATCATGTGAATGTGATTAAGAACTAGAATAAGAAATTATTCACATGTTTTTAACGAGTCCCACCATATAAAATTGCCTTTTCTCTGAGTCTGTCAGTATTGTTTTAAACTATTTGATTACAACTGTTTGCATTTAAAAGAGAACAGTTAGGTTGATTTTATTGTTTTTAATTAAATATCGGGGTGACCAGAGCCACAGTTCAAGCTGAAAGTTCCCGTACCTGTTTGATTTTCAGTATCATTATCATTTTTCAGCAGATTGTAGAACTTTTGACTTTGTACATCTATAGGTGGATAAAAATGTGCTAGATTATGTTACTGTATGCTGATCATTAACTTAAAACTGGTAATCTATTTTGGCATATCATATTGATGTGTCTAGTAGATGCAATATCCCATATTTTAGAGCCATAACATTTCAGTCTGTTTCAGTCGATTGTCATATCCTGACCCTTTTTGTGAATTTTGATATCATGATCAGGGTGGTTTTTGTCACATCGTGCATGAGTTCATGCCTTTTTTGTTCATGTTCATTGGCATATGAACCCTGATTACATGTTAGGGGATGACACATTTCAGTCCTAGACATTTTTGCTGAAATCTATAAGACTAACTTTTGTTGGTTTGGATTAAATCTGTTTTATCTTGCGGTACCATACAATCTGATCAGAAAGTTCAGCTTTATTAAATAGTTTTTGGACTAAACTAGGAAGAACTAGTCGTTTAAGTGGGGGGAGGCGTGAGGTATTGAAGGAATTTGGCTGTTCCTAGATGAACATCGGACTGACAAGTGACAATGTAATATGTTAACATAAAAATGTTTTTGTTATTTGCTAGAAGCATGTAGACGTCACTCATTCTTGTACAGACAGATTCAATCATCTGTTTCCATTAACTAATTTCAATATCATTCATTTCACCAATAAATCAACATTTTTTCAAAGTAACATTTCTGTGTTATTTATGTATGATTTGTTGTATACATGTAGATGTATTGCTATTCTGTCCGTGGAGTGATAGATGTCACCTATATCAGTAAAAATACATGTATGTTTGACATAAAGTTCATGCGTAGTGATGTGTTCTACCCAGAACAGAATTGCAACGGTCAGGTTGAGTGCTAGAGCCTCTAGTGGTGGATTACCAGGTTGGGCAGATTGATTTTCCAGGACGTTGGTAACAGCAATAATGTGTCGTCCCAGGAGTTGCTTGCGGATATAAGTACAGTGTATAGTTAACCAGCAAGACTGGGAGTTATCTGCCCTTTTTACTCTTAGAATTTTCACTCACAGATGAGCAAATATACTATCAAGAGTGAGAAAGTCAAGCTTCCAGCACCTGTGGGTGGTGCTCTTGTTGTTCAGGTAAGTGGATGCCAAAAAATGTGGCAACGGCTGAATTTGCATGCTTACCTTCTTGCTGCGTCATTCCTAAGAAGAGAAATGGAACGTGTTTTTTATTGCTCGATGTCTTGCTTAGAAAACGATGCACCTTGTATGCACTAGGAAAGCTACACAATACACTCAGGAAACATGATTTTTTAGCTCACCTGTCATGTAGTGATAAGGTGAGCTTTTGTGATCACTCTTCGTCTGTCCGTCAACAATTTGCTTGTGCACACTCTGTAGGCAACAGACTTGATCCACTCTTCATGAAACTTGGTCATCATGTTGTTCTCTATGAAATCTTGGCCAAGTTCGAAACTGGGTCATGTGTGGTCAAAAACTAGGTCACAAGGTCAAATCTGAGAAAAACATTGTGTACACTCTAGCGGTCATTGTTTTCATCCAATCTTCATGAAACTAAGCCAGGATGCTGTTCTCCATGAAATATAGGCCAATATTGAAACTGGGTCATGTGGGGTCAAAAACTAGGTCAAATCTTGGAAAAACATTGTGCACACTCTAGTGGTCATTGTTTTCATCCAATCTTCATGAAACTAAGCCAGGATGCTGTTGTCCATGAAATATAGGCCAATATTGAAACTGGGTCATGTGGGGTCAAAAACTAGGTCACTAGGTCAAATCTTAGAAAAACATTGTGCACACTGTAGTGGTCATTGTTTTCATCCAATCTTCATAAAACTTAGTCAGGATACTGTTCTCCATAAAATCTAGGCAATGTTCGAAATTGGGTCATGTGAGGTAAAAACCTAGGTCACTAGGTCATTAGGTCAAATCTTAGAAATTCCTTGTGTACGCTCCAGACGTTACAGTTTTGATCCAATCTTCATGAAACTTGGACAGTTGTTCTCCGTGAAATCTAGGCCAAGTTAGAAACTAGGTCATGTGGGGTCCAAATCTATGTCACTAGGTCAAATCGTAGAAGAACATTGTGTTCACTCTAGTGGACGTTGTTTTCATCCAATCTTCATGAAACTTGGTCAGGATGTAGTTCTCCATCAAATCTATGCCAAGCTCGAAACTTGGTCATGTGGGGTCAAAAACTTGGCCACTAGGTCAAGTCTAGAAAAACCTTGTGTACACTCCAGATATCGCCGTTTTGATCGAATCTTAATGAAATATGGTCAGAATGTAAGTTGCATTGATACCTAGACCAATGTGCAACAGGTGAGCGACCTAGGGCTCTCTGGGCCACTGGCACTACTCACATCTGCAAGTGAAAACCTCACCTTTCCTGTTTATGTTAACATCCTACAGATATATTCAGAGAGGCGTTCCCTATAAATGATCGTTTAAATCGATTCAGGAATGTTATACATGCTTAAACTCCTCAAATTTTCGACAAAAAGCTCCAACTAATTACCGAGAAAAGAATGCAAACATATTTCCGTAACGAGCCAAAATAGTCACAAGTTGTTTCCCTTTGACCACATAATAATAAATTTCTGGAAGCGATAAATCATTATTGGTGATTTAAATAATGTTTGACATTATAGAGAAATATTTGCGCACACTTTCTTCTGACAAATTATGACAATTGATAGTATTTTGTACATTTAGCTACTTTGGTTGGTTGTTAGAAAATATGGAGGCATTTGCATTGACGTTTACACAGAATCTACAATACATGTATTTTGGAATTGAAAAATGTATAGGAAGCTGCGCTGGAACTAAATAAAGGCTTTGTCTACAATACCTCACAGAAACTTTATTTCCAACAATATTTTTACTTGTAAGATATATCTAGATATCATTTAATGATTTTGAATGAATGAAATTAACTTTCCAAAGT
This sequence comes from Spisula subtruncata, assembly GCA_963678985.1. NCBI lineage: Eukaryota > Metazoa > Mollusca > Bivalvia > Venerida > Mactridae > Spisula > Spisula subtruncata. The sequence goes on from OY787666.1 coordinate 9,048,731, forward strand.
ACATGTAATATTGAATGCACGCAGGTAAGTATTGCATCTCGCCTGTGGTAGCTAAAAAATAAAACATTAACTGCGAATCAGTTGTGATGTTCAACTTTCCGAAGTGCACTTTGAATCATTAACAAGATGAAACACAATCGTTATTCACCACGGTCCAAGTCAGAATTCGTTTGAAAGTAAGTCATGTCTTCGAAATAGCAGGTTAATATTTCATTTGTTTATTTTCTCCCAAATTTCATTTCTGCTCCTTCAACATGAAATACAATAAAACGTAACCGATATTTTGGTTCGTCACGTTCTTGAACAGTTTCCTTGGGTATTTCTTCGCCAGTGAAATCTGTAGCAGCATTAAAGCTTGTCCTCGGTTTCCTGCTGATAAGCACAATTTATGGTAAAATTGGCACAGCCTAATTATTATAAATTACATCATGTTGCTTTGACAATGCGTGATCTTGTACTCCGGCGTGGTGTAATATTAAAACGTGTAGGAGTTTGCATGTTCTGTTTTAGTTTATGGATACTTCGTCTTGTGGTGTCAATGGCTACATCTGTGGTCGCTGGGATGTCCTTATCTGTTGTCGACTCCGTACTTGATCTGGAGATGATCGTATTCTTCGATTTTGACCGATTCACTGACGGACAATTATCTGTTGATATAGTTTCCGTATCGGCGGGAGTTTTCCTCTGAGCTTCTGCAGCATGCTCACCGTCTGTGTCATTTGGGAGCTTAAAAGTAGCATCACTTATCACGACTTCTGTTGACACGTGGCACTTTTCGACCAATGACGTCACATTTGAATCCACGTGACCAGATTTGTCGTCGTTTGCATTCTGCTCATGCGTTTCTAAGTCTGTCTCATTTGATTTATCATTTCCCGAGACTACACATCGCATAATTCCACTTAATGTTCGTGCCAAATGGTCTGTTAGAATTGCAGTATTGGGATCTTTGATTAAATCACAATTGGGCTCATCACCCTGGGTGATTAAATCGCCGGAAATGACGTCACACATATCACTAACTTGTGTTTCAGCATTGATAAGGCGATTCAAAGTTTCCCGTAACGGCACTGGACTGATAGTAATGTCGTCTGTTGTGTCTAGAAAACAACTTTCTAGATAGTCCGTAGGCTCGTCTGGTTTAGTGACCATGTAGTCGTTCCAGCTGTGAATGGTTATAAATTGATATCATATTAATGTCATGTTCGTTGTTAATCACACGCACAAACATTTAGTAAACCTTCACATAAAACCTCAATATTTTCTTTAAGAAGACAAGGTTTTAAAATATTTAAAAATGTGATTTTACCATTTCTTACTAACAACAAAAGCATGCATTGTCAAAAATAGAATCTAGAGGCTTTTACTATTTTTCTGTTCAACTGTACATTAAATTGCCTAATATTACAGGCCTTATAATTTCATTGGAATACAATAGTCTTAACATGGATTTAAGTCAGATTACATTTATGACAAAATGTTTAGTCTTATTCCTAGACAACACCATCAACTCAGACTTACTCGACATTCTTCGACAACAACATCAACCCAGACTTACCTGTCCATGTCGAGTTTGAGGGATCCTGGATACATCTCTGACAACATATCACCGGGTGTGAGGAAAGGGTCATAGGGGTCTATCATCTCTACATACATATGATGGTCCATGTCTGTAAATAAGAAGGGACGTAGAAGGGGTTTGGACACAAATGCTATTATCATTGGTGCAACAGCTACTGTGTGAGGCTTTATTAAAATAAGATTATCCAACCAACGATTACGGAGAACATACGCGGTCACACCAGGGGCCTTATTCACCAACATTCTAAGACTGAAAATCAGACTTAGACTTAAAATTGACAATATTTATAATTACTGCCATTTCTTTGTAATTAGATTTTAACCTATGAAATTTTGTCAGATTATTTGTCGTTACCCACTGTACACGTATACCTATTTATATAAAATTTTGTACATTTATAACAAGACGAGAGCAAATAGAACATTTGGCAATATTAAATCTGAGTTTTAGACTTACAACGTTGGTGAATAAAAGGGCCCTGTTGCATTCATCCGGATGTCCAGCATAAAATTAATATGTTGTCTCCACCACTACATGTAAGTGTTTGAACATCAATATGCGTTCAATGAATGGCAATAATAATGATTAGATGTACGGAATATTCGAAATGTTTATCTCCTCTAAATGATTTTATACTACAAAATAAATTAACAGTGCCCTTTCTAGGATTAGAAATTTCAAATACAAGTATAGTGAGCTCTCGATCGTTATGTCGATCTCGATTATATCGGAATTTTGGTTGAAAACTGGGCTGATGTTTCATAAAACCAGCCGAACTAAGTCGTGTATTACATCGAGTATAGATTACCTTCATTGCTCCAGTCTCCTGGATTATCTGAAAAGGAGAATGGCCATAGTTCGTCTTCTTTCTTTATCACCGTTTCTTCAGGACACGTACTTTGTGGTACAAAAATAGGTATCGTTGGTGTGTTTTCCGTTACATCTTCTGTACGGTGTGAAACGTCAAGTACGGGTTTTATCGTGTCCTCAATATTTGTACTTGGGGGCTCCTCTTTATTTTCCTCTTCGACTGATGTCATAGAAACAGCAGACGTTTTTGTGTTTGACTGTTGATTCTGTGCATGTCGGTGTGACGTCATAAGTTCGCCGGCGGCTGTCATAGAAACAGCAGACGGTTTTGTGTTTGACGATGGATTCTGTGCACCTCGGTGTGAGGTCATAAATTCGCCGGTTGTCATAGAAACAGCAGACGGTTTCGTGTTTAACGGTCGATTTTGTGCGTCTCTGTGCGACGTCATGAGTCGTACTGGAGTGGAGGTTGGACTTATCCATGACTCTGCTACCGGAATATTGAACGGATTGGAAATAATTGGCACTGAAAATATTCAATTCATAAATTAGAATAAGAATGATAAACAAAAAGTTACTTCAAAATTGAAAAAAAAACGTTTTGTAAAAGCCACAAACCCCAGGAGCGATACGCCTGTAAACGTTAACACAATTTGGAATTTGCTTAGAAAGAACAAACATGATCAAATTGTGACATACGAGGTCTTACTACTAAAAGTTACTTTTTGTGTTATTTGGTAGTGAGCTGGTCGCTCTTCCGACTTTCAGTGGGATTCAAAACATATTTTAATGTCGATTTAAAACATAGACCCAACTTCAAACGTGGATGCACATATGACCCTGATTAGTCGAAAACTACAGAATGAAACTCAAAATGATTTATTTAATCTAACAATACAACACTGTGTTACTTGTGTACTACTGAACAGCTTCGCTCCCATTTGAAACAAACCTTTTGGTCGCAACTTCGGTATGCCTTGTCTCACGATGTTACCAGTCGTGCCACGCATCAACCCGGTCAGAACTGGTCGAACAGTCGTGCCACGCATCATCCCGGCCAGCACTGGTCGAATATTGGGGGTTCTAAAGTTCATCCTGCCGAAGTCGAATGGTGCTCGATTAACTGGAGTCATCAGCATCGGTCTGTTCCGACACGGAACGTTAGTTAGTTGAACATTAGTAAATCGGGATTGTTCGCTTTTAAAACTGCTTGTCATTTGTGTGGAGGTTTGTTTATTTCCCTCAGTAGTCGCCACCGATGATATAGTGTTTGTGCTTTCATTGATCTGTTTCCGTTCCACAAACTGATTATACTCGGATCGGCTGTTGACCGGAATAGCACTCGTCACCTGAACATGTACACTTCCGTTATTTTCGGATGATTTGGTCTGTTTTATTGTTGTATCATTTTGCCTTGCCATTGTGGTGAATGCCCGTGTAGCCGAACTTGAACAATCCTTGGTGATTTGCTGTGCGCTTTTTCGATTATTTCCAGACGTATTTGCTTGTTCATCAGGTTTATTTTGCGCATGCGCACGTAGTGTTTCCTGTACGTTGGTGAGTTGTTCTCGCTCCGACAAACATGGTGTTCGTTCTTCGCTCTCTAGGTCATTCAAATGTCTGATTGCTTGATTCATTCTAGATGTCACGTGATCAAATGGTCGAGCAGATATTATCTTTGTTGCTAACAAATCTTTCGTTTTCTCCGTAACCTTGTTCACTTCCGGCGCTTCCATGGCGGACTGATATTGCACTTTAGACAAATCAACTGGTGTTTTAATGTTTCTTGGACTATTTGAAAGACTTCTGTACACCGGTAGAGTTAGCTTATTCGTATTATCCATTTCTTTCGTGGAAACCAAACCCAACTTTTCCAACTGACTTTGATACATATTGATTGACGAAACAGCGGTCGGGACTACTTTCCCTGGACTTCCGGTAAGTGTTCGACTGGTGCTCAATGGTGACGTGGTGGAATTATTCTGAAGGAGCAAACTTTGAGAAGTTGTAAGCTTTGTGTGGTGGATTTTGTTGTCATTACTGAGAACTACAATCGTCGTCTGCTGGGTACCAGTAACGGTAGATGATGTGGTTTCTGTTGTGCCTGGTACCCCGTCTATATGTTGATAATTCAGGGGTGGTGTCGGCGTTCTACCGTAGTTTAAAACTTCCTCCTTCTTCTTCATACCTGGAGCATTTGGCTGGTACACCCAATCTGTAAAATAAAATATACGAACTGATGTAAACCGCTTGCTCACGAATGAGAAGATTGTAAGTACACAAACACTATTTTGAGAAAACAAAACCAAACTACTATTTACTGATGGAAAAGCAAACTTTTTTTTAAAAATCCAGTTTGTCAACGTGATCTACTCCGATTTTCATGACAATAGTCTACAAGGCTTTTAAGAAGCGCTTTGAGATGAGATGTAGTTTTCAAATATGTACTAGTCTTATAACGACCTTCTCATTCTAAGCCAGCGAAGTATAGATTACAGGCCAATGCTTGTTTATAGAATAGGTTATCTGGTCGAGTGTCAACGTTTCAATGGTTATAACAAGCATGTATAATCTCATTTGTTAAAACATACATACATGTATACAGGTATCATCAATATGATTGCTTAACTAGACATGAACATGATTGGTTAAATATGCAGACGTGTCTATTTCATATTTACCGGGGTAATCTTTTCTGTGTTTTGCTTTAATTTTCTCGGCAATGTCATAATACTTCCTCTTATCGTCTGGTTTCATCGCAGCCCAGATCTGACCCAATCTTACACTGATCTCAGAGTTAGTTGCATTCGGCATTGAAGTAGCAAGATGACTCCGACAGTCACGTGCCCAAACCATGAACGCGTTCATTGGACGCTTGATACGACCGTTCTTATTCTTATGGTTGGCACCAGGTGTTCGGTATTCAACATTTGTTCCTGGAATAATAACATAAGAACATTGATTTACTACAGTAGTATTTTGATTTTTGTACGTGATTAAAATTTATTTCACTGAGCGATCACATTCTTTTTTTACGAGTGACATGAGGTGGCACGATGGCCGGGTTGATATAACACTCTAGCTTAGTAGACTTAGCATAATTGAGAGGCCCTGTCACTTACTCACGCAAGAAACGCTTTTCAGTGTTTCACTCTCAACTTGAGATGGACAACAAGGAGTGCATATTTTCTCTACAAAGCCGTAAATCATTGTTTCTGCACTTGAATTCACATAAACATTTAAATATAAACTTCTGAAAGCTTCCGACCAAACCCATTTCTTCATTGTATTGTTTGTATAACAACAAATCAGTGCCGTACACAGACACGAATTTTAGCCGAGGCAGTCTTGGGGCTGGACATGACCGTAACTAGGAATTTTCCAAAGTGGTGCGAAATCGGGTCTTGATTGGGTGACTGGGTATTTACAGGAAGGGTCGTCCAAATTCGTTCTGCACATGCTATTTTGAATATTTACAATGTATTTTGCGAGCGAAGCGAGCTAGAAAAAGGGACTATTTGTTGAAGCTGACACAAATTTAATTTATGGCAAATATGCACTATTTGTCCGAGCCCACACACATTTTTTTCCACATGATATTATTAATGCTCATAAATTATTTGGCGAGCGAAGCGAGCCACAAAAATGCACCATTTGTATCAGCCCACACATTTCGTTCTCTACATGAACTTGAATGGTGATAAATTATTTGGCAAGCGAAGCGAGCCAGAAAAAAACTATTTGTACGAGCCACCACGAAATTCGTTGTCTACATGATATTATTAATGGGCATTAGTTATTTGGCGAGCGAAGCGAGGCAGAAAAAATGAAATATTTGTCAGCACAAACTCGCGTGGTGTGATTAATCCTTAAAGGTGCATGATTTGCCCTAGCTCACACAAACTCGTTCTCTAAATGGTATGATAAATCCTCACATTATTTACCCGAGCTGCATGCCACATGAATTCGTTCTCTACACGACATTATGAAGCATTGATGTTATGTGACAAGCAATGAGAGCCAAAGAAAATGCACTGTTTCTCCAAGTTGCATGTCATGCAAACCAGTTATCTACATGATATTTCAAACGAGTAGTTATTTGGCAAGCGAAAAGATCATGATTTCTCTGAGGTTCAGTTAGCACAAACTACTCTCTACATGACATTCTTAAATATGTGTTCAATTCATTTGGCGAGCGAAGCGAGCCGAATTTATTTTCAAATGTAAAACATTGCACTTCTAACCAGGAACACTTAAATTGGTGTAAAAGGGGTACGTTTGCGCCCGATGCAATCCTTAGTTTTGACCATGTAGTGGTCCGGTGTATTTGTTAACCTAAAACGTTTCTGAAAGCACGCAATTAAACCACCGAATACACTTTCAAAATTAACAAAATCAGAAAAAGTAGAATAGCAAAGCGAGCTAGATAAACATTATTTATATTATTTTAACACCATGCCAAAACATATTCTGTATTTGATAGTATTCACTTAGATTTATCTATGAAGCCTTCTAATTGATAATAGTCACTGATACAGCTGTTGTGAAGGCGAAGCCAGCTAGAAAAAGCATTATTTTCTGAAGAGCACCATTGGCGACAGGATCGTTTTTCTATTCGAGAAACATTTCATCAGCATATCCTACGAACTCGAAGGCTGCAAGTTTGTGTTAAGGGGAAGCTTGAGCGATTTGATTGCAAGTAAATTAAGGGATCAATGTCATGCTCTATGGGAATTTTAAAACAAATTCATCTGTAACATTATTTGGTCCCTTGTTTTGGTATTGAAACGGAACATCAAGAAAATTCATAGCAATTTTTAAACAAGAGCCCAAAGGAGAAAATACTTATATGTACATGCTTATACTCTTAAATGTGTAGCCCACCTCAATATTAAATTGATTGTAAACAGTACCATGCGAGCGTAGCGAGCGAAAATTGGCATATTAACTATTTTTACTCACAGAACATTGACCTGGATTGCGGCGATATTAAGGGGATGGTGTGCCGGTGCCACTTGCTTTCTATATACAATAAAGGGAAAGTGTCGGGTATATTACCATTAAGGTGCAAATCTAGTGCCTCAAGTTGCACAATGTATACTACCATTAAGGTGCAAATCTAGTGCCTCAAGTTGCACAATGTATACTACCATTAAGGTGCAACTCTAGTGCCTCAAGTTGCACTATGTATACTACCATTAAGGTGCAAGTCTAGTGCCTCAAGTTGCACTATGTATACTACCATTAAGGTGCAAATCTAGTGCCTCAAGTTGCACTATGTATACTACCATTAAGATGCAAATCTAGTGCCTCAAGTTGCACTATGTATACTACCATTAAGGTGCAAATCTAGTGCCTCAAGTTGCACAATGTATACTACCATTAAGGTGCAAATCTAGTGCCTCAAGTTGCACTCTTTGTTTATAACTTGCGACAGCTCGTAATATTTTTTATTATTCAGGCATTTTATTTTACATATAAGTTGAAGACGAATTTTCCACCAAAAGGTTAGGTGTGCAAATTTTAGGCGAGACAGCTGCTAACCTATTGCCTCAGAATAAATTGCCTCATTGTTTGTTACATGCGACAATTTGAGACATTTTATTTTAAATATATTCAGGGATATTTCATTACAAGTATATATTAATAACAAAAAAATGTTTGGTCCGCAAATTTTAGGCGAGGCAACTGCCTCGCCTGGCCTCAGTGTAGTTACGGCGCTGCAAATCGTAAACTTATGTGAAATGAAATATGTTTAAATTACACTAAACTTTGAAAACTGTGAAATAGGGTAGCATTGTACTTCGGAGGAGCCTGAACATAAATCGAATGTTTTGAAGTTGAGAATATGGACAAACCTGGGACTAAAGATGAGTTCAAGTTCTGTGTAGATGTAGACGGCAATCTCTGTTGATGGAGTAATGTATGTGCCGCTTTTCTTTTCATCTCCTCTAAGATATTTCTACCGGAAGTGGTCGATATGACCGGAACCAATATGGCGGACGTTGAATAACTCACGGATCTACGATTGTCATTTAATTTCGCGGACACGCAATTCGTTTTATCGTCATTGTTCTTTGTATCGCCTTGTCCACAATCTTCTAGCGTTGTTTCTAAACTTCCAGGTATTAGCTTTGTGGTCCCGTGTGTTGGTAATATCTCATTACCACCAGAGAGTTCGAGAGACTTGTTTACATTGTCGCCTGTTGTTGAGTTCTGTATATACGATGTACTATTCATGCTACTGTCCGTTTTTTGGTGTTTTGGCACTAACATTTGAAACGCGGAATTCATTGTCGTAATAACATTGCTTGAAGCGTTCACTTCCATGATGTACTACAAAATATTTCAAGTTCAAATCGCGATTCCTTTTCTTTCAGAAAAACGTTATATTTTGTTGACGTGTGACGTCATCACGACGACGTCGTTTAAAGCGCATTTCCCGCTATTTTTCGCGTCAACGAGTTAACGACAAAAAGTTTACAAATTCTACAGTATTCAGCAAGCTTTGAAAAGACATACGTCCACGCATTATCGTATGCTTTAACCCTCCCATACCTTACCCATTTATAACGAATATAAATTCTTGTAAATCGTAGTGAGTTATTGACAGCATTCGCCTTATTCCTCCATGGTCATGGTCGTATTCGTAAAATCTGGGTTCGTAGCTGAATCATTTAAAAGTAACAAATATAATCATAGAAATAGCAACATTCTACGAAGTAACTTAAATTCGGAAGTTAACAATTCATGGCGATCGACGTTATTCGTGGTTTGTTTGGAGTATCCCAAGTGACTTTCTTATGACACTTGTGTGGGCTAATTTTCCCCTTTCTTTTGCATTTTGAATAACACGAATTCCCTTCATAAAATGTATACATTACACAGTCCTGCCATAAATGTGAGCACAAGACGACCCCGAATATTTCATTCTTTCTCTCTAACTTTCATTCATAATTTCTTTCTTTCTTTCTTCCATGTGATTTGCAGGGCCCACTCTGGGACATTATCGCATTGGATGTTCCTCAAGAGTGACATTGGATATTTATTGATGTGACGAACGAGGGTAAATAACGCTTTAATCGTGTCTGCTGCTGGACATTCCAGCAAGTGGGATCGAGAGGAAGTTCAAATCTTCTCAGAAAAATAGATGAGCATTTTATAGAATTTCTATCAAATATCACTTGATAATTTCCTGTACATAGGTTCACTGGCCAGTCTACTCAGCACTTCACACATAGCTAAAACTGTTAGTGATAAAGCGCGTCTGTGTGGTGAGAAGTTGAAACAAAACTCACACACTGTCAGGCTGGTCTTAATTGCTAGTTATTTAGTTCATTAGTTATTTAAGGATTAAGGATCGGCTATTTTCGGCATACCTCGCCAATGTCCGTACATAAGTGGCGGAAATCTATACTTATGATGATGCACAACTCATCATTTTAACACAATTAGGGTGATTGTGCGTGTATGTACTTATGTAGCATTCATAGTTCTCGTTCGCCACAGAATGTTGGCTGGAATTTAAACAGTTGTAAATTGGAGAGTTTAGTTTAACGGTCATGTGATATATGTGCAGTCCCTTAACGTCGGAAATGAATGTTCGCGTGGATTTCTTATCATCGTTCTTATTGCTGGGTGAGAATTGTTTATATACTTTATTTAAAACCGCTTATCTTTAATGACCACCTTGTAATCATGTTTCATAGGTTATACCTGTACAGAAGTCCGTGTTGAATCATTTTCAAATGTCTTAATGTGTTTGAATTACTAGGCTATTGGTCTACCTTCATTTTATATGAGGTACACTCAAACGCGATTCTTTAATATGAAATAGGTAAACTACCTTCTCACCAGTCGGTAGATAGAGATACCTGCCTTGGAAGTGTGAGGTTTAGTTTTTGACAACTGATCCTAGTGGTATGGTGACAGCTGATTCTTAAAGACCACGCGTTGACAACTGATTCTAAAACACAACATGTTGAGAACTAATTCTAAAACACAACATGTTGACAACTGATTCTAAAACACCAGGTGTTGACAACTGATACTAAAACGCCTCGTGTTGGCAACTGATTCTAAAACACCACGTGATGACAATTGATTGTAAAACATCACGTGTTGACAACTGATACTAAAAACATCACGTGTTGACAACTGATTCTAAAACACAATGTGTTGACAACTGATTCTAAAACACGACGTGTTGACAACTGATACTAAAACACAACGTGTAGAGAACTGATTCTTAAACATGCCGTGTTGACAACTGATTCTAAAACATCACGTGCTGACAACTGATTCTAAAACATCACGTGCTGACAACTGATTCTAAAACACCACGTGTTGACTACTGATTCTAAAACGCCACGTGTTGACAACTGATATATTAAAACACCAGGTGTTGACAACTGATTCTAAAACACCAGGTGTTGACAACTGATACTAAAACGCCTCGTGTTGACAACTGATTCTAAAACACCACGTGTTGACAACTGATTCTAAAATATCACGTGTTGACAACTGATTCTAAAACACAATGTGTTGACAACTGATTCTAAAACACGACGTGTTGACAACTGATACTAAAACATCACGTGTTCACAACTGATTCTCAAACACCACGTGCTGACAACTGATTCTAAAACATCACGTGTTGACAACTGATATATTGAAACACGACGTGTTGACAACTGATTCTAAAACATCACGTGTTGACAACTGATACCAAAACACCAGGTGTTGACAACTGATTCTAAAACACCACCCGTTAACCTCGGATGCATCGACAGCAAAACACTGAAAATGGAAATAGAATTGCGTTCTAACATGTATTTTTATTATTGGTGTAGTCTTATTGCATTTGTTTTGTATTTCATTGGTCTTATTTTAATGTTCTGTAGTATGTGTTCCAAGGACGTATTAATTAAGTGTAGCTGAGATAATGAGTCAGTGCATACAACTTATCTAGTTTTAATTTTCATCCTGGTTTGTTAAATTATGAAACCCGCTAAATATTAATTGGTTATTAAGTGTCCACTTCAAATAAATAACGTTAACACTTCAATATTGACAAATGTTCACATATGTAGCGGAAAGATTGAAAACGCGCGCACATCATGCGCGGAAATTGAAACCACAATGTTGTACATGTAAATTCTGCACAATAAACTCCATCAACACATTCATGCGTAAAGATTAGGATAATGGCAGATGAATAACTCCTAAACATAAAATCATAGGTTGACCAGCGTGTATAACAAGATCGCCAGGAACTAGTTTAGGTTGATTCAGGCAGTACTTGAGCTTTACCAGCTTCATGTATGTACGATGTAGAGCAATGACACATACATGTATATCACTCATATATTTATGTTACCATGTAACACACGTATGTGAATGCCTTGGTAGCTAAGCTTCCGTACATGGTCGCATACCACTACTGCCATATAGGCATAGAGTAAAACTGCACGTTGTTAAAGTTAAAATGTTTGACAAGAGATGCCATTTTTTAACAATGCATGGTCCTCCCAATATGTTATAGGAACAGCACCCAAATCCGGATACACGTTCGAACACAGTTCGCTTCAACAAGCAGTGTGTAGAATCACGTGATCAAATGAATGCAGTTTTACGCTCAAAACTATTGCGATTTCGTCTGCTAACGGTGAGTTTTTTCTTGATTATAACGACCGTGCATTCAATATGGTTATATTATAACCGAGTTAAGTATGGTCGACCAAATGTAGTTTCCAACCGAGTGTAATAATTTGGTCGAGCATCAATTTAACAGCTAAGATAGAGCGAACTCGGTCCTTGCCGGGTATTCTTACATATACGGAATGTACTTTAGGCTATATAGTATAACCATATTGAATGCACGATCGTAATAATCAAGAAAAAACTCACCGTTAGCAGACGAAATCGCAATTGTTTTGAGCGTAAAACTGCATTCATTTGATCACGTGATTCTACACACTGAACAAGGGACCGCTAACCTTTCAAATGTAGCTATATACACATACTGTTTTAGATTATGTTGAGTTATTTCCATTAGACGTGAATGATTTGTGGTGATGTTAATCAGAATCATTTATTACTCTAATCAATGTTTGGTATATTTCAGTTCTATCCGGACTGTTAACATCCACACTAGGGGATATAACTACAACCGTACGTCGTTATGAACGCAATAACCAAGCAGTATTACCCTGTAGAGAGTATGGTCCGACATCACAGGACCTGGCGGTACGTGTTTGTTTCTTCGGTTTTATTTCACATGACCTCAAATTAAATATAAATTGTAAAAAATATATTACTACGTTTGTAATTGGTTGATAGAGTTTTATATTGGAAACCGTTGGTCACCATGCCGAGCGACAACCTGTTAAGCAATATAGGCCTACTGTACCTAAGACCCGGGAATTATTACATCAGTACATGACCTCGTTTCCATGGTGGTGATTTAGACATAAAACTCTTAAATGTCTAATACCAGCGCCCCCAGCGGGCATAATATTGACTGAGATGCACTACGTCAAATTACATTACTTAAAACTGATGAGATGGAGCTAAACCCAATACAAATGTACTAATGGATGGGGTGTGTCTTGATTTGCAAAGGAATTCAAGTGTATTTACTACATTGCATAATAGGAATTATATAACTATATCTTAACTTACAATTTGTCCAGATTTCCTATGTGCTATTTAGCCAGTTTAGATGATGGATAATATAGTTAAAGCTACATAGAATTATGCCGAGCGTAGCCTTTATTTGCTTTATTTCTAATGAAACACGGCAGACATATGTATGTACCTCCACCCGGATTTGTACCCGGGTCGCCAGATTAGACGACAAGCGCACTAACCACTGAGCTACGGATGCTACATATTAGTCATACTTTTTGTAATCTCACATATTGTAGGTACAATGGTTCCGAGGGACTAACCTCCTATCGTCAAATGACAGAGTGACCAACAGTGGATTAAGGAGTAGGATCTTTATAGAACGACCTGCCCCGGGAGAATGGAATCTCGTTATTAGACGTGTGGATGAATCGTTCGCTGGTACCTACCTGTGTAAAACGAATAAAGGACAACCTCTGTCAAGTATCAAACTTGTAATTGAAAGTAAGCTGCAGGTTCTCTTCTGTTCTGTTCTATTCAATTTGAATAAACGAAGCACAGAATTTAAGGCAGTGGGCCCCTAATACACAAAATTTTAAAATTGATCAATTTGCTATTTTTTATTGCTAAAAATACTTAGGAAGCATAATGTGAAATATAAAAAAATTCTAACCACAGGTTTTGAAAAAAAATTTTTTTTGGTCTGATCACCTCCTATATTGCAATTTGTATGAAAAAATGGAGGACCATTCTGACAAAAAAAGACAATAAATCATCCAATTTTATTACAATTTTCAAACAAATTAACTTTACATGTGTCTAATAGTCCTATACAATGAAAACTATATCAATTACAAGTACGATATAAGATATAAGATAGCTATGTACATGTATATTACTAGCATAGTTGTAAAACGTCGAGATTTGTTTTTTAGTCTACAAAACATATGATTTCTAAAATCCTAAAAAAAATCAAATAAATGAACAAATAGCACTTTAAATCACCCCAAAATTTTCATAAGACCATAATGCATATATTTAATCCAAAAGAAATATAGGTTCACCATCAAATTATCAAGATATAACATTTTGTTTGACCGCCCACCCCCACTTATGATGCTGGTCAAAAAGCATGGGAAATGGTAACCTGATGATTTTTCAAAAAGGTGTCACTATTTCATTTGAAAATGTCCATTTGTATAAGTAATATATACATACATTTTCATCATATGAATTTCCAAAGGTCTTAAATCAAATGATGCAATGGTTGCCATGGCAACCAATTCTTAATGCGAAAATTGCAAATTTTTGCTAAAAAGTCTTAATTTGACCCTTTATTTCACTTAAAATTAATGAGATATAGTTCATGATATGCACTTGAACCGATTCATAGTAAGGAAATATAAACTTAATGAAAATATGTATGTTCTTAACAAACTTAGAGCTGCAAATACTACCTGTGGTGCAACAAATACTGTCGCATAAATTGAAGTTGCATCATAAAAAGCACAAAGGAAATTACAAAAAAACAGTGTTGGGTTCTGTTTTGCAGTTCTCTTTATTCAACATAGGTAAGTAACAAATAATTCAATGATTTAATTGTATGAAAAGTCATTATTAGGCTCAACTGCAGCATAGATCTAGATTTGACCGCCAAGTTATGTACATTTTTGGTATTTTGACTCACAAAATGTCGTTTCAGGCATACACTAGGAAATTGTCATGGTTAAGTGAAAAGCATTTGAAACTTTGTCCTTATATATAACATGTTCAGATATGTGATGAGGTATTTTTTATTTTATATTGCTTGAGATATCAATGGTCCCAATACCCCCCCCCCCCTATCCAGGTAATGAATATTGCCATTAACCCTACTTTCACAATCTATTTGCCTGGGATTTTCTTTGAAAAACTGGGTTAAAATTGTGAAAATGTATTTGTCTTCTAACATAATGGAGTTTCATTAATTCTCTGCTAACTAAAATTTCTCATACCAGACTTCACACTTTCTAAATTGAGGTTATTGTTTACAGCATTGGCAGTAAAATTACATGACACTAGTTCCGAATTCGGACATAATACAACAAGCTGTTTCAGAAAATCAATGTCTGCCTTGGCATTATGCACATCGTTATTATTGTCTAGGTTAAGTCTTGACTGTCATGGATTTAAAAACAACACTAAGACTGTCTGTTCCACCATGCACACATAAAAAGAAGGAATCCCGTTTTTTCATTGGCTGTCAAAAATTAATAACTGGGAAGTCAGTTTTGTGTATGAGTAATTATAAACATATTGAATCCAAGCTGCATAATTCGTTCATGTGAAGACTTTCAATCCTAGCATAACTTGTGTTTCAGAAATACACAGAAGCTGTCTTAAGGTTTTACTTCCGGCGCACTGCAGCATTTTTTTCCGTCAGGCGTCACTGTATCACAAGCTCTGAAATATGAATATTGAAGAGTTCAGTTTATATGCATAACGATACATGTATATTTATAAATTAGTATCAGGAAGTATAACGTCGTGACACAAATGAACGTCATAATGACGTTTTAGAGTGGCGATTGATATTATTAATAAGGGAGATAACTAAAAGACGTGTCATCCTCTGAAATGTGTAGGGATTGTGTCCCTTGGACAATTAAATATTATCCCAGGTCATGACGTCATACATGACGCAATATATGTTACAACAATAGTCTTGAATGTACTTTAATTTCAATGTAAACAAACATGGAAGAAAGGTGTAAAGAACTTACACCTGATATAAAAAGCTGCATCTGTGATGAATGTGATGCTTCAATACATGCCTTATTATATTTTATATCACATTGGCAATGTTTACAAGTGAAGGGGATACCTCACAAGTATGAACTAGTGTAGCAGGATGGGCAATACAATAAAGAGGCTGGCCTGTAGGTAGTGGTACTCATTGAAGCATTCCAAGACGTTATTTAACTGGCACATCGACTCCTGTGACCGTGACCATAAGTAGGGGGTCCAGTATTTTGTTTTAAACATTGAAAAATTCATGTTTTTTTCATGCGTTGATCATGTTTTGTGTAAATAAGATTAATACTGTTTTTAAAGAAAATGAAAGAAATAAAAAAGAAAAAAAGAGAATAATAGAGAAAAAAAGAGGGAAAAAAACCCCCAAAAAAGCCAAAAAAAGAAAAAGGCTAAATAACGTTTCTAAAAAATAAATATGAAACGAATATCTGAGAGAAAAAAATCAGTAAAAAATACAAAAAAAAATAATAAAAAAAAAAACACAAAAAAAAATTTTGGTTGCCATGGCAACTGTACTTACTTAAATATTTTACTCAAAACTTGTGATTTTAATGTACAGGAATATGATTACACATTAAGTATACCACTATATGACTATATTTGGTATATTACTGGTATATAATGTCAATTTTAAGTGTTCAAGCTATGCGTGAACCTAACTTTCAGGATAAATAAAGGCGCCATGTTGCCATGGATACGGAATGATTTCTGAAGGTATAACGAATGAATTACACCTTTAAATTTGTTATTCAAGAGTTACTTGTTACTTAGAAACCACAACATTACATCCATCTAAAGGTTTTGAGAGATACAAATGTACTGTAAGGATAACAAAAAACATGACTTTTTGGTGCCGTTTGCTATATAATAATGTAGCACAGAAATAATTACAAATTTTACAATGTTCGCGAAAACTTAAAATTCTGTAACTTTCAAACGCTTCGATGGATTTTGTTCATTTTTTTTTTATTTTCATGCTGAGACCTTTATCTGTTGGGAAAACAAACAGAATGCATGATATTAATTTACTGAAAATACTGCCTGAACCCCCTACCATAAGGCTACCAGATTACATTGTAAATGACAGTATCCAAAATGTAGGTTTCGTCCGAATTAAGATACACTTCGACTGATATCAGGACTGTTATTTAAGTGTTATGCTCATTTCTGTGATACTAAATATACATACATGTACCAAGTAGGTTGTTTATATCAAAGCATGGTGTTACTTTCGCTTCCTGGAGGTTTGTTTTCCTATTGTCAACTAGACTTGCAGGTTGGCTGTCGCTCACGAGATGCGCTTTTCAGGTTTCAAATGACAAACACAACGACAATTTACGACTGAGCAGCTGTCGGTATTATTCTGGTCCATTCCAATTACTTAAGACACGTTGTACGGTAGTTTAGATGCGCAAACTTGACGAAACATCCCAGATTTTTCTCGATACATCCATGTTTACATGTTGACGGAGTTCTGCAGTGTGCTATTTTTAGCATCAGTTATTCTTCCGTTTCCAGGGAATCCCCAAAGCGGAGCTCTCAAATCGAGTTTTTTTTTTAAATAAACGGTTGGTATTACATAAAACGAACCGATTAGTAATTAAAACTAAACTATTAAGTGAAATTCAGAGCAAAATTAAAATAATATTCTTGTTTAGAATTTAACGTAGATTACCGACATTGACCGACATCGGCCGACATCGACGCAGCTCGACGCAACGTCATTATGGGTCCGCTACGTTAATTTACACAGTAAATGTTCACGTGAATGTATGGCGTGTCAGACGTTGCAAAATTCAATAACTGTCTATGTTTGTGGTATATTCGTATATATATGTTATATAAACTCATATATACATTGTAAAATGTTATATATATATGGTATTTTATCATATATATGTTCCATAAAGTTATATATATTTGGCAAAAACCATATGTATGTGGTATATTTCTATATATATATGTTGTATAAAGTTATTTATATTGTAAATTAGCGTATGTATATTCTATAAAGGCGTATTTATTGTAAAAGTTTTCATATATATATTTTTATTCATATATATATATAAAAATTGTTCATATATAATTTTTTTGGTCGTATATATATGTTCTATAATTGCATATATAATTTTTTTTGATCGTATATATATGTTCTATAATTGCATCTTGGGAAGTGTTTACATAATGATTTGAAACGAAGGATTTCATTGGACAGCGGTAGCGGGAAGCGGGAGTTAAGGGTCTGTGGCGAATCGGTCGGTCCTCCACCCGACCCGTCTTGAAACACGGACCAAGGAGTCCAACATGTGCGCGAGTCATGAGGTCTTACGAAACCCAAAGGCGCAATGAAAGTGAAGGCAGTCTCCGATTGCCCAGGCAGGATCCCGTCGTCCTCGTGGCGGCGGGCGCACTGCCGGCCCGTCTCAGCCGCATCGTCGGCGAGGCGGAGCAAGAGCGCACACGTTGGGACCCGAAAGATGGTGAACTATGTCTGAGGAGGACGAAGTCAGAGGAAACTCTGATGGAGGTCCGCAGCGATTCTGACGTGCAAATCGATCGTCAAACTTGGATATAGGGGCGAAAGACTAATCGAACCATCTAGTAGCTGGTTCCCTCCGAAGTTTCCCTCAGGATAGCTGGCACTGATTCGCTGCAGTTTTATCCGGTAAAGCGAATGATTAGAGGCCTTGGGGACTAAATGACCTCAACCTATTCCCAACTTTAAATGGGTAAGAAGCGCGACTCGCTCAATTGGAGCCGCGCCTCGAATGCCTAGTGCCAAGTGGGCCACTTTTGGTAAGCAGAACTGGCGCTGTGGGATGAACCAAACGCCCGGTTAAGGCGCCCGATGTTGACGCTCATCAGATACCATAAAAGGTGTTGGTTGATATAGACAGCAGGACGGTGGCCATGGAAGTCGGAATCCGCTAAGGAGTGTGTAACAACTCACCTGCCGAATCAACTAGCCCTGAAAATGGATGGCGCTGAAGCGTCGAGCCTATACCGGGCTTTCTATATGAATTATTGAACATATATACGCAAAAATATCATATATATATTCTATTAGGCAATATGTATAACTTTTTTGAAAATATATATACAAAAATACCATATATATATGTTTTTATAAATACATATATGACTTTATAGAACATACATATGGAAAATACCATACAAATATGATATTTTACAATACATATATGACTTTATACAACATATATATGATAAAATACCATATACATATGATATGTTACAATACATATATGAGTTTATAGAACATATATATGCAAATATACCACATAAATATATAGTTATTGAATTTTGCAACGTCTGACACGCCATATGAATGACCTGACAAAGAGATTGCCTATAAAGAGAATCTTTGTTTTTCACAATTCCAAAATATTGCATCATTAAAAATGTCTTTTTAGTGAAATTCGAACTAATGCTAACACTTTACGACGTACTAGGAATTGTCCCTAGTTATAATTAATACATGTTTAACAAAAGTTTCGTCTCAGGGAAAGCATTACACTTTAGAAACTAGTTCCGGTAATGGTTCCGAAAGTTGTCCCTAAAATAATAGCTTCTTCGACTATATCAGCGTTACTAGGGTTGGGGAATTGTGGATGCAGTGTTGAGTTCACTCTAATATATATACAAATGGTCTGCAATTGTGCAGACTTGATTCGACCAGAATGCAAAATGTACTATTTTGTACCATTGTACCAGGACTTGAAAAGACAAGGGGCTACATGTATTATCAAATTAGGAGGGATGAAAAAGACAAGGGGCTACCTGTATTATGAAATTAGGAGGGATTTAAATGACAAGGGACTACCTGTATTATCAAATTAGGAGGGATGAAAAGGAGAAGGGGCTATCTGTATTATCAAATTAGGAGGGATTAAAAAGACAAGGGGCTACCTGATTTATCAAATTAGGAGGGATTAAAAAGACAAGGGGGCTACCTGTATTATCAAATTAGGAGGGATTAAAAAGACAAGGGGCTACCTGTATTATCAAATTAGGGGGGATTAAAAAGACAAGGGGCTACCTGTATTATCAAATTAGGAGGGATTAAAAAGACAAGGGGCTACCTGTATTATCAAATTAGGGGGGGGGGGGATTAAAAAGACAAGGGGCTACCTGTATTATCAAATTAGGAGGGATTAAAAAGACAAGGGGCTACCTGTATTATCAAATTAGGAGGGATTAAAAAGACAAGGGGCTACCTGTATTATCAAATTAGATGGGCTTGAAAAAAACCTCGTGTTTAAAGTATAACAAGTATGTCACATAGTCTTTAACAATTATCTTTTTTTATTTAAACTAGCGCGACCTAAGATCGAGGAGGAGGCATCAACAAAGGAGCATACGGTGTTTACGGAACATAGTTATGCTAAACTAGAATGTAAAGTGTCTGGTGAACCTCCACCTGTGGTCACGTGGTATCGTGGAGAATCAATGACTGGTAATGATATATTATTTATTACATATAATGTATATACCCGGCAAAAACGAAACGCCTACAGCAAACATTGCATATCATGCATTATAACATGCTCGAGATAGGCAGAATACTCGTAATATCGATGCTCGTCTGTTCAGATCGTTGAAAACAACTAAGATACCTGTGTATGTGTTCCTTTATTGTTTTGTATCATAGTCACAGGAATAATTAATTAATGAAGTGTTGGGCATTGTAGCGTGTGATGGTGGTATATGATATTTTATGTTTTCTGTACTCGGCTGTTTCAAGAATTGTTGCAATCAACGTTATACATTAGGATTATTTTCTTTGGAATTTCAGGACCCGTCTATTTCGACTTCCTTTGAATTTCATCGAATGTTGTTATATGTTTGTCAATTCATATGACAATCCTCATTCTTGCTGCACATGCATGTAATTCTAATTATCAATATGTTGAAACAACAACTATGTATGACAAACTGAAAAATCTAAATTCCGAGGCTATTTACGTAAAGACGCGCATGAATATTAACCGGAAGTGGAAATGTGTAAAAATATAGTGCCTACTTATGGAACGCCGATTTTGTCTTAATTTGGAGAATTAGTGCATTTTATTTAAACTGCCCTAAATAATGTACACTTGTTTACATGTGCATAATGTTTTCAGAGCTTGGGATTAATGGAGAAGTATTAATAATACCCAACATAGAAAGATATGCAGCGGATGAATACACATGTATTGCAAGGAATAAACACGGAGAGGCAGAGAGGCGTATGACAGTCGACGTGAAATGTAATTTTGCCTTTGTTTTAAACGCTCATGTTATTACCTTCACGCATTGAAATGAAAGTGAACATAACGCATTCAGTAAATTCCAAAATGAGAACTTATAAAATCAAGGTTTTCGTGATAATTCGCCCTTTTCCAAGTACATTGACACAAAAGTTATTGCTTAATAATATTTAGCCTATCAGCATAAGCCTTGCATATTTCATATAATACTTATACAAATGTATATAGTAAAAAGTAACGTATTTAGATTCTAATCTCCAATTCTAGTTCCAATCTCGCACAGTATAAATTTACGTTATGTAATGATACTTGCAATAACATAACCTGTGTGTCGGCGAACGTATTCCATTGACTCGTTTTGAGTCAATGTATCTTGTCTTTATTTCCGTGTGTATATGGGTGTTGATCTGTTATTGTATGTTTGTCTAGTTGGTCCCGAGGTTGCCGTAATGAACACAACAATATACGCGGATATTGGAGAGGTGATTGTCATGGCATGTAGGATACAGGCATATCCCTCACCTAAAGTATATTGGACAAATCATGAACATAAAAATGTTAAGTCCAACTGGAAATATAAGGTAAGTATTTAATACCTCTTATTTATGTTACATATTCTGCTATACATAGAGGATCTTACATGCGTGTATTTTTAAATTGAATTTATCAAACGAGTTGGATAGAAGTGATAAAATAGTTAAAAATGCGACATCGCGCATGAATACATAAAATAATGATTATCCGCCTCATTTGCATAGTTATTATATTACTGAGTAGTGCAATATCGTTTTTATTAAATAGGCTTTATTGCACTCCAGCACCGGGGTTTATGTGATAAATGTATATATCGTACAAAAAGAGATGGTCTTACACATGTAGTACTTGAAACAAACCATAAATCTGCGTTTGTGTATAAGGCAAGACTTATCGTATGTTTGTCCTCGAGCTTTAAATAGTTTTTTTGTCTTGTAGTAGTGTATCCACTAGGACATTTGTAATTTGAAAAAAAACGCCCAACATACTGGATGTTTTGTTTATCATAAATTGAAGTGTGTTTCATTTAAAAACAGTATTGCAATTGCAGAAAATGCTACATGACGACGCTGACTATGTTTGTGTATTTGTGGGACTTGGACGCCACTGAACGCGTCTTGTTGTCGTCATTGGGTCCCTGTCTGGATTTAGCAGTTCATGTTAATTACAGTTCTATTGGTATAATTTACCAATACATTATATTTGTTTATAGATAATCGAAGAGGAAGAAAGTGACCATATTCCTGTACGAATTATAGTGTTAGTGATTGGACCTGCCAAAGTTAGTGTGCATGACGAGGGTACTTATACATGTACGGCAATCAGTGATATCGGGGAGGAACATTCGGCTGTTGTAACACTATCTGTGTCTCGACCATAATAATACTAGTCATCAGGAGCACAACTGAACCGTGTATCGGAACTACTTACTGACCGGACTTCTTTCTGGATAAAAAGGAACATATAGGTGCAGTGTCATTGGCATCTACCAAAACAGTAAACACAGATTGTAAAGCACAATTATGGATATATAAAAATATGTATAACGTTGGTAATGAAAGTTCCCTTTCTTGTAACGCCGGCGGAACGTGGGTTACCCATGATTACTGTTTTTTTTGCGCAATTTATTTGCCTGTCCAGAAGAATGTCAAGCTGTTGACTGTATTAAGCATCCTATGTTTATCAATGATCATGGCGATCCGAATGCATTTCAATATCATGCGACAGAATTAAAATGAGTACCAGAGACAATTGAGTCCAAACGGTAAGTGTGTCTTATCGCGAAGAGAAATTTTGAGACGGATTCAAGTTTTTGGGTCAAAAGTATTTTAGACTAACTCCAGACTAGCAAAACCACTCACCGTATACTGAGTTGGTATGTCGAGCGTATGTCCTATGTCAATAATGATTGTTTTATTCGTGTAGAGAGGAAGACGATTAATAAAGGACAAAGGGTGTTTTAAAATGCCTTTTATTACAATTCATTGTTTATTATGAGTTTGTATGTCAAACGTACAGTCCAGTTAGGGTAAAGATACATTGACGCAGTGGAACAATCCACTATTACTGTGTAAAAACAAGTGAACATGCTTATACCAACAGTTCTATACTAAACGAAACTCTACATGTTTAAGCAATGGTTTAACCCTTTTGGTACACATAAATGATTATATCACTGTCAGAATATCCTAACTGGACTATAAATGTCACACGTTTGAGATCACAAACACCAATGTCAACTTTATCCTGTTATGAATACATCGAGTCCAATTCCGTGACTGCTTATATTTTTATTTAATGTATTGACGATGTAAATAGATAAATTGTTACATATTGTTATAAATTTGCATAGATAAACCATGTTTTTTGAGCCGTGACTTATTTATGCAGGAAGGTTGATTTGCCCTCAAAGGATAGATATAGGGTATTTATTAAGGCTTAAGCAATTATGTGATCAATGACAGTAATCAATCCCTGGCCCAAAGATATTTTAACCAGGCAGATTCACATACCTTTAACTAAGAAGTGTAACCTTCCGTCACGGCTAAAAAACATAGTTTATCTATATATACATTTTTGCATATACAATGTAAAAGTGTGTTAATCCGGTGCACCGTGTTGAGAATTACTCGCGTACTTCCACTGGCGTATCTCGCAAGACCTGACGTATCCGAATACTTGTACATGTACACTGTATTACAACCAATACAATTCAGTTTGGGGAGAAATGTTTAGGTACATCCTCTTAGTTTGCCTTGAGCTTACCTGAGCATAAAGACGAGCTATTGAAATTGTCCTATGTCCCTGTAACATTTAGTTCATCTGGTCAACCTATCCCTCATCCGGTCAAATCAAAGGGCTTCCAAGGTCAACGTTTATATTGCCTGGCCAGATTAAAATGAGACGACTCCAGACTATTTTGAAATACTTGTTTAAGTGTGATGAACATAAGCTAAGTGTGGCTTACTAACCAAGTTTGTTTTGAACCAGCTCACATTCGTCTCCAGAAAATGTAGGTCAAGGTCACACCTTTGTCATCTCAGGTTCACCTTAGTGTACGTTGCTGTACTTAATAATGAAAGCCATGTTAGCATTTCAGATGAAACTGTTCTGATATTTACTGTATAAAACCAATGCTTGTTGTTAAGGCATATGCGTAAAAATGTCATAACTTAACCATCGTACTCATTATGCCTAAAGTGTTTAGATGAGCACAATATCGCGTTGTTTCTTTTATTGCTCGTCAAAATGAATGACTGCCGAAAACAGGGGAAGTAATTTTGTAAACATATATAACACAATACGTAATATTTATTCTGATTTTATTGCAAAAATATAAGCGTCTAGTCTTAGAAATGGAACGAATTTCTGGAATATTTACATGATGCAATATTTGTACAAAATGATACAATAATAATAGATCTACATGTAATAATTGTAATAATCTATACATGTACATTCTGTGTGTTAGAAAACATGTCCATGGACGACCTAAAAACTTCACTTGACATACAGTAATGCCATTTTCTTACACCAAATAAACTCATCAGATAGGAAATGACTTTGACACATGCAATCAGAGCAAACAGTTTATATTTTTCCGAAAAAGATCTATAATGTATTTTGATAGAAATACCATATATAGATATCTGTCCCAGGAAGAAATCCACTGACGTCATGGAACATTATAGTGACGTCACGTACGGAAAATCCAAATGTGTTAAAATCTAAATATACATGTATATTCTAGATTAAAAGAATTACCAACCAAGTAAATTAAATGCAAAAATACAGCTGATCAAAACAGATTTATCACTAAGGTGCATAACTCTTGTCTTATAACATTTAAGGAAATTGGATTATCGCCCTTGGAGACGACATTGGGAACAGTATACAGTAAATAGTTATAAACGATGTTTGAAAAGTACTATTTCTTTGCATAATTATATTAAGCTGCAGTATAGCTTGGCTTTTTTAACCGGAGTCTGACCTTTATGCAAGAAAATATTACAAGGTTCTTGCTTTGAATATATCAATTTCCGCAAGGAAATCGTGCAATATCGGCATTTAAGATGTGTGTTTGTATTACTTCTCGAGCGTCATCGTGACACTCCCCGATTATGAAAACATACAATCGGTGTTGTAAACGTAGATAATACTAGTAATTCGACTGTTAAATTATGGAAATCAATAGGTCAGGCTCATGTCAATGTGGCCAAGCTATATAACAGCTTATAACATACTACATTCGTAAACTCAAAACATCAACGAAACAAAATAACAAACATTGCAATCAAATTTATCACATTTCAAATTTAAAACAGTATAATATCTACCATAACAAGCATAATAAGCAAAATATCGCATACAACAGTTTATTTTCGCGTACGGACATATTTACGCCATTGAATTAGATTTGTTTGTTAATATGTTAATCTAAATTCCAGAAGTTTTGAAAAATAGATCTAACTATAGACATGATTTTCATGTGTTGTATTGTTTTGGCTACTAGTATTAAAATAGCAAATATACATATAATAGATAATAAAGCGAGCGCGAAAATAACTGTTATAGATTTAATACTAATAAACTATATACACTACCTGTTGTTAAAAGCTATTATTAATAAACTATTACATAATGTTATAATAATGATTGTAGATCTACAGCAATAATAAAACTGTCAAACCAGAGTTTTGGATACGACCAAAACGTGTTCTTTAAATCGGACTGTCCGACAGAACCGGATTGTCCTGGTTTCTAGACGTAACTCTTCCCTCGTATCTGTGTCTGTGTCTGTACACCCACTGTATAGACGAGGTTTAAAGAACACAACTCATTTAAAGGCGCCAAAATGGAAACAAATAAGAAACAGTTCGATTACATGTCTTTTGCAAAGATGACATGTATATACATAGTATAAGTATAAGCAAGTACACTGTTATTTATTTTTCTATTAAAACAAAAACGAACTCATCAGTCATACTCCACTAAACTCGAAATGCATACAAAAAATTAAAACCACGCATGTCTGTGACGTCATTTCACGAAGTGGTAGTAGCTCGTTTACAAAATGACATCACACATCACGTGGTAAATTGAGATGAACTAAACTTGGTCCCGATCCATGCTTGCATTGTCTTAGACATATTAAATATGTAGAGTTGATAGAATACACAATCTCATATAAATCAGACCAACGATTAGCCCCACTACTTTACACTGATATAGGATATGACCACCCTCCTTATAGAGTCATATCGATGTGAACTTTACATCATCAAATCAAATAGCTACTTTCACAAATCTGAACGTGCAGAGAATCTCTGCTGTAGTTTACAGTGAGAGAAATGCTTAAAGTTATATACATCAGTGTATATAGATAGTTAAACTCTCTATAAATACAGGTGAATAGCAATAATCCAAGATGCACTAGAGAGTTCATTTGAACGTGACCTCTTATATAGTGTAGTCAGATCTAACTTACAGCGCAAATGAAGGGAGAACGTGTTAGGATCTGATTCTAATGAGATTGAGATTGAGATACATGTACCGGTAATACAGTAACAGACCGACGGACTGAACATAATAAACTCACATGTGGTTAAATAATACTACCAGGTAAGAAAAGTTTTTGTTTTACTCTCGGATTAAATTTGTTTTAAAAGCAGAATACAAAACAAAAAGATTAATTCGATGCCGCCAGGAGGCGGCATCGAGTATGAAAGGGTGCAAGCAGATGTCCCAGGAGGATACAAGATTTGATTGGTTATAACGCTGTTGGACTCGCCCGTCAGGGGTAAAATAGGATGATAAATGTTCGGTAGGTACTAAAGTCCAAGTCCCAGGAGGATACAAGATTTGATTGGTTATAACGCTGTTGGACTCGCCCGTCAGGGGTAAAATAGGATGATAAATGTTCGGTAGGTACTAAAGTCCAAATCAGTTCGGAACGGGTGTTTATATAACGGCTACATATGTTGCAATTTGCGGGTCTTAGCAGGGGCTATTAAAAAGTAAAAAAAAACTATTTGCGCGGAGCGGCGATTTTCCTTTCGAACTTTTATGGAACATGTTAAATACTTTCATGTCTGTCAGATATTTTTTAGTTATGATTTTCGATTTTTTCCAGTTCTTAGGTTTTGTCTTAATCTAAATTTGATAAATGCAAGTGTTTTTTTAATCTCTATGTTTCTTTATTTATGTATGTCAGAATAGTTTGTTTTGCCAAAATTTAAACGGGTAAATATAGCTTGCCAACATTGAACTGACACTTCTTATTTACAAAATATTCATATGCGCTCCTATACTCCTGCCAAATGGAACTAGTTCTATGCATATTTTAAACTATGTTGAACGTATTAATTCGCAATAAATTTACTTATCAAGCTCACAAACCACGAAATAACAATGTCCTTTAGTGTCAGTTTCACGTTGTCAGGCTATACCACGAATACACTTTGTTATTTTATTCAACATGCTAAATGCCATCTGTGAAGCATTAATCAATATTATAATGGTGCTCATATTTCTAAAACATGTTATGTTCATTTGAATAAATATTTCAATAGAAAATAGAATGTTTTCATGTTTTATATTCTTTCCTGGTGTTTCACTGCCTTCAAGTTTTTAACCAGGTTTTCCAAAGGAAAACTCTGGTTATTAGATTGCTGAATGTCGGCGGGCCTTAACAATTTCTTCTGTGCACAACTCCTCCTACATTTCTTCATAGATTTCAACCAAACTTTCAGAGAATGATTGTCATCATGTGACCTGGTGCATATTATCAGGGTTTTATGATTCAACCAATTTTGACGGAGTTATGGCCCTTGAAACAGAAAAAATTGGCCGCTTTCCTTATGTCGCACGGTACTCAAAGTACACGACATAGAGTCATGAAACCTTCACAGAAATGGTCAGGATGTTTTCTCTACACCTGGGGTTTCACTCCCCTTTCAGTTTAGTACATCCAGAGTTATTAGCCATTGAAATGGTGTAAAATAGCCATTTTTGACTTGTTTCACATGCTACTCAAAAAGTATTTGACCTAGGATCATGAAACCTTTATAGAAATGTTTGACAGCATGTACTCTAGTGCACCTGGGGTTTCACTCCCCTTTTAATTTAGTACAACCAGAGTTATTGCCCTTGAATTAGTGAAAAATACCCATTTTCAGCAATCTTAAGTTTTTGCAGCGTACACTCAACACATGAGAATAACTTCCCTTGTGCATCACACATCACGCCGGAATTTTAGTTTGTTTACAAGTTTCTACCAATACCTTTTACTAAATAAAAAGATTTACTTAAAAAGAACTAGCGGCATCTTTGATGCCCAGCATCAACATTTCACTTGTACTGTATTGGGTCACAAATTGGAATCGGTAACCTACTAACATAAACTAATGGCGTTTTTATTATCCAACATTTATCATATAGTAGTTTTGCATTACAAACAATTGATTTGAATGGGTGACAGTGGGTTCGTCAAATCTCCGGTTCGTCAAACTTAACTTTCTGTACAAAATAGGTTGTGGTTTCGTCAAATTGAATTATAGAGGGATTTGAGTTGATATACATAGTTTTAAGTGTGAACAAACACCTTTTTATAAGATTTAGTTGTATTGTATGGGATTGACGATTGATTTATTTGTTAATATTGTGTGATAATCGTGCATCACAATTATGAGGTTTTAATTACTTGTTTGACTAATTTTAAATTTATCACACTATGAAAAACGCACACAGAGTACTGTAATTTCATGGATCAGGTGTGAATCACTCTATATTATCACTTTGACGAACCAGACTTTTGTTTATACTATAAATTCACTTTGACGAACCGGGGATTTGACGAAACCACAGTAATTCATTTGAATAAAGCTCACAATAAGTCACTACTTTGATCATCGCATAAATGTGTTTTGAAAATAGCCTCGAAAATATTTTACGAAGTAAACAAGCAAGTAACATAATATATTCAAATACATTGCTAACAATGAACAAATAAGAAACGCGAGATTTTTGTCACAAATAAAAAGTGTTCTGCTTCCGGTTTTGTGAAAATTGTCGAAACGTGTCATACATCTCTTAAAATTATTCAACATAGTTCAGCATAGTTTGTTCAATAATCATTAATTGATTTAATTAAAAGTATATTTAATCCCAGTAAACCATTCAAATTTTAATATACTATAAATCAGATATCACAAGTCAAAGTGTTATTTTAATAGTTTGTGAAGAGTCCGGCGTCAGAACATTGGGCTGACAGGAAACTAAATTATCCAAATAATGATTTATCCGAATCGATGATATTCGAACAAGTTACCATACACGACATTTGATTGATGGGTTGTAACGTGAAATATAAGAGCACTTGAATACATCTTGGAATGCAAATGAATTTGACAAGGCACCTTCAATCCTGAAAATAGACAAACATACATTACAGTTGATCTTGAAGTCTACTTGTGGGTCTATGAGACGTTTACGCAATAAGTGTTTTGTTTTGTACTTGTCCCTAATCTTATAACCTTACAAAGTAGTATGTCACTATTTTATCGGATAGTCAAACCACACAAGGTTTTTTTGCTAGATTGAATGTTAATTTTCGCTTGAATTTCGGGGGAGAATCCTGGCATTACTCTGCATCACAACACTTTGACCTTTCTATGGAGTTTAAATAACACATTAGTGACCCACCCAATATGACGATCAATTCAAAGCGTCCAAATAAAGCGCATATCCCGCTTAATGAGGTTTTGAACGTTTTACTGTATACCTTTCATGATGGTAATTGTTTACATACCTGTATGGTCCAGGACTGTGACTATCGCGGACAAGGAAATCTTTGATTCCGTTTTCCTTCCACTTTGAGCAATATAACTGTAATATTAGAAGACAAGGGTTAACTTTATTAATCACAGTGAGTTTTGTTTCGTTCGTTTGTCTGATAGTTACGTCCCTGTGTCATACAGACAGTAACGTTCTGTCATTAAAAACACAAATAAATTCATAATAATGAAATAAAAACAGTAATAAAACGACTTTCTTAAAACGAATACCCAGCCTAGTAATTACAACTAACGTTAAGCGGAAACGATAATGATAAAAACTGGACACAGTAAAACAAATTTCACAATAGTGACAATACGTTAATCGGTTTAGTTGATATATAACCTAGCTAAGATAAGCAGACGCTTTCAATATAACAGCATGGATGGAAAGTAAATGACAATTAGACATTGAATACAGATTTATCCAAGAATGATTATCCAATCTACACATTAATAATTAATAATTAAACAGTTAACATTTGCCTAACCCGAGCATAGCTAATATAAAATAACTGCCTGTTGGTCAATGTGACCCCATTCAATGGAATACCTGAGCAAAGCTTATATAAAGATCTGCCTGTTGGTCAGTGTGACCCCGGGCAATGGACATACCTGAGCATAACTTATATAAAATATCTGCCTGTTGGTTAATGTGACCCCGGGCAATGGACATACCTGAGCAGAGCTTATATAAAATATCTGCCTGTTGGTTAATGTGACCGCGGGCAATGGACATACCTGAGCATAGCTTATATAAAAGATCTGCCTGTTGGTCAATGTAACCCCGGGCAATGGACATACCTGAGCATAGCTTATATAAAAGATCTGCCTGTTGGTCAATGTGACCCCGGGCAATGGACATACCTGAGCATAACTTATATAAAATATCTGCCTGTTGGTTAATGTAACCCCGGGCAATGGACATACCTAAGCAGAGCTTATATAAAATATCTGCCTGTTGGTTAATGTGACCGCGGGCAATGGACATACCTGAGCAAAGCTTATATAAGTATCTGCCTGTTGGTCAATGTGACCCCGGGCAATGGTCATACCTGAGCAAAGCTTATATAAAATATCTGCCTTTTGGTCAATGTGACCCCGGGCAATGAACATACCTGAGCATAGCTTATATAAAATATGTGTCTGTTGGTAAATGTGACCCCGGGCAATGGTCATACCTGAGCATAGCTTATATAAAATATCTGCCTTTTGGTCAATGTGACCCCGGGCAATGGACATACCTGAGCATAGTTTATATAAAATATCTGCCTATTGGTCAATGTGACCCCGGGCAATGGCCATACCTGAGCATAGCTTATATAAAATATCTATCTGTTGGTCAATGTGACCCCGGGCAATGGACATACCTGAGCATAGCTTATATAAAATATCTGCCTGTTGGTCAATGTGACCCCGGGCAATGGTTCTTCTTCACCGTGTTCCTTCATCCATAACTCAAACGCCTGAAATTTAAGTTGATAGTATTAACTAGTTGTACTGTATATAACATTTGACAGAAGCAACAACATAAACCACGTCGTAACCCGCTGCTACCAGCATGCTGCTTACACTGCTACTGCTCGTACCACCGCCACTACCACAGTAACAGCTGTTTAACAATGGCACGATGTACAACACACGAGAAATATCCATGATGTGTCACTACATATGACATAACATAATTACGCTGTACATGTAGTGTGGCCACATGACATATGACATATCATAATTACGTAGTAGTTGGGTCACATGACATATGACATATCATAATTACGTAGTAGTGTGGTCACATGACATATGACATATCATAATTACGTAGTAGTATGGTCACATGACATATGACATATCATAATTACGTAGTAGTGTGGTCACATGACATATCATAATTACGTAGCAGTGTGGTCACATGACATATGACATATTATAATTACGTAGTAGTGTGGTCACATGACAACTAACAACTCTCGACAAAGGCAATATTTAGTACGGATTTACATTGTAGCATGCGTCTATATACGTGCTAGTACATGAATCTGAGAATACACAATGTAATTAATACGTACATACACCATACATTGTATCGTTCAATGGTTCGTAAAACACGTTTTCATTTGTTGCGCTATAGTTTGTTTACAGTCGTTCAGATGCTGTAACTTGTTGGTGTCTTACAATGTTCGACGAATAGAGCAAGTGGCTATTACTGCTTTCATTACAATTGTGACTTAATGTAATTTATTCTAATGCCGAAATTCAGACACAAAAAACTAGTCACTTTCAGCCGGTAATACTAGTATGCCAGTAAAAGCATATCATACCGATTGAAAACTGTTATTCGTATTTAATCACATAAACTTAATTCCGGATATAAAACCGACAGTAACCCAACATAACTTACAATATGAGCAGCTCGCAGACCTCCATTGTCAGCAATATTTTCCTCTAACGTCTGCTCACCATTAATCTAAAATAAAGGAAGAGAGATTATTTATAAAAATGTTGTCTAGAAACCGTGTGACGAGTAGGCGGAATTGTCTATAGTTGAGCATTTTTCTCACACGTTGAATATTGTCCTACAGACAGTGTTGCCAGACTAATCTACACCATTAAGGTAACACTAGAGGCTGTTATTGTCGTCTGTTTACTCCACTAATTTATGGTAATCATTGACAGATGTATATTATTCTGACGACTATTAGCAATTGTCTAGTTTGCAGTGGGATTAAAACGCACTTTCCACTGCATCCTGTCACTTTTTGTTTAACTGTTGACAAAATGTCAGTGTGACAGTTTAGTGCCTCCACAGTTTTCGTTTATGTTCCTATATGTCATTGAAAATGAAAATAATACAATAAAATGCATATATTTGCAATTAAATATAGACCACGAAGAGGCAAATTGAGCTTTTTCGTTCATTGATTATAAATTGTCCGTTCTGCATTTTTCTACCATCTGTCATAATTGCGATGGTGTACTGAGTGAGCTAGCCAATCACTACCGCTCTGTAATTTGAACTGAACTCAATTTCAGTGTTTATTTTCTTTTTGTGTGTAAGAGCCACAAATGTGGCTGAACCACTATTGAATATTGAATCGTTTTATTTGCAGACTAGAAGCCAAATTCTGACGTAAAAGCTAAATATATGTTGTTGTTGTAAGCCTGGACTACTTCTATGGAAAACACACTATTGAACCTACCGTCATATTATCTATTTTATAATGATCATATTGGTCCTTCATGCATTGTGTAGTTTCGTTGAACATGCCAGCTGTGACCGGATCCCACCAGTCTCGTAACCGACCATATCCATCATATTGTCTCCCTTGTATGTCGAACGCATGTGTGATCTCATGGCCAATCAGTGAGCCAATAGCACCGAAATTCAATGCACTGAAACAGAACATATTCAGTGTTATAAAATAAAAAAGTTCAATTATAATTGTTTTTTAGTACCAACCCTATATAATGGCCCTGCTAATTTAACGTATGAAAAAACCAACCGTTACATAATACCTTTTCTCCTTGACTTGCATCCTCTTATGTCTGGTGCTGGTATTCGAAAACCTACCTCCCGCTCCGGAGACGGAAGCCTAAACCACTAGACAACATTACAATGTATACATACAGAATAATAATGCTGTCTTAAGATCCAGTCAGTAAAATAATCGATATGGCTGTTATAAAGATGTGGGCTAGTATAATTTGTTTGGTGGTAAATAAGAAAGGTGTACATGTTAAATGCAGATATAGAAACTAGGTTTTACATCTTTATTTTGGACAACATGACAAAGTCCGATTTGCATGAAAATAGACCCATAAGAAGCGCCTTATGGAGCAGATTATAAATATGGATCGATCGTAAGTAGTAGTTACGACCTTTTGATTCTAAGCCAGCGATATGTATTAATTGTGATTTACGTACCTTGGACCTTCGTGGCTATATATGGGCAGATGGAACAGCGCTATGGGGAATATGATGTCATTTCTTACTGGAGAATAATCCGACTCGACAGTCACTGGTGGATTCAACCAACTGAAAAGTAAATACAATTCCGCAAATAAGACAATTTGATTATGTTGAAATCATGAGTGTTTTCAATTACAAGATTTAGAAACAATCCGATATTGAATTAATTAAACTTTACCAGTATTTTACTATCGACAAAGTTTTAGTGAATAATGATATTTGATGATAAAGACATAAATACAATACCTGCTTGTTCGGTCAAATTGTTCATTCAGCGATTTTATCATCAAACGCATTGAGAATGATCTCCAGTTCAGTAAATTTCTAAACCAGTCCTGTCCCACCGTAAACTGTAAGAAATTAGTTAAAACATACACATACAAAACAGTTATATGCCCATGTACAAGAAGAACTGGTTTCTACAAAGGTTTGTGGAACGCCCCGTCTTGCCGATACATGGTCCGATGCGTCTTATAATATAGGTCGACTCATAAGTGGTAAATGTCGGTATTTAAAAATACATTTGCCTTAAACTGCATTGAAAATTGTGAATTAATGAAAATATTTCTATATACTTATACGAAGGACGATAAGAAGGTTATAAATGCTCTGAAATCATTAATTTTTGAAAAGTATTGCTTAAACTTAATCAAACTATAAAATGGTGTATACCAAACCTTAATCAAGCGCTGATAGCGCTACGAAAACAGGGTTTTAAGGCTTCCAATATGTAGGATAAAACGAATTAAAATATTCTAGAGTATACCCTTAATATTTTATTCACAAAGTATTTCAACGATAAAGGAGAACTTTTCTATAACATAGTATAGCATAACGGATTTTACACCTCCAAACTATGTATATAATATTATGCTGTACGAGTTATTCCCCTTTGCATATACTAATATTAGTTGTGCTATAAATAGAACATGGACTAGAGAAAAGGCACAGTGTAGTAATATTTACAACTATAAGCATAATTTGTTTGAATAACTGCAAAAAATATTATTCATCGTAATACAGACATAGTTATTTTTTGTTTTATTTTGAGTTCCCATCTGCAGAGAAATGTGCAATGAAGCATTATCGCGGAACTATTTCCTTGCACGTAAGCTTATTTTGTGTGTGTGCTAAAAATAAAGTTGCGCGAGTCTAAAGTGCCGTCTATCTGCTCAAAACAGCGGTCGGGTCGCTAGCGACCCTGTTTAAAAACTACATCCAATGAACCATTTTCCCTACAGACACGTTTACTTACATGATCATAGAACTCATCGAGGAATGTGATATTGAGAATAAACGATGGATAGCTCACTTTCTCTATCATTTCATCAATCTGAAAACAATCCACAAAATCAAGATAATATGAATGGACAACCCTAGTTCATAATAATGGTAATAATAATATTCCGTCAATAATAAATTGTTCTACATCAATAAAGGTCCATATTTTTCGCGCAGACAAAAGCATATCGACGGTGCCAAACCAAAACCCCGTAACTGAAAACTTTTTTTGCAGCATCCGCATCTGGTAGACGTCCCGCGCATTTCTGTCTTGTCGCCATCAAAGTAACTCGATTGGCTATTCAAATGGCAACAATACAGAAATGCACGGGACGTCTAGCAGATGCGGATGCTGCAAAAAAGTTTTCTTTTATTACTTCCCATAACACGTTTGGGTTCGCTTCTTTATTTATTTCTGCAATTTCTGTAATAGATTTGCGTATTATTTCTTGATATTTTGTAATGTCAAGAATGGAATTATTTATTTTGAAAGAGCCTGGACCTCTTTCTATTTTTGATGAATTTATGCATATATGAACAAGAGAGTGATCTGATTTGAATCCTACTGAAATGTTTGCCGTTTAAATAGAGTTCAATAGGCTAGCTGATACTAAGAAATAGTCTAATCTACAAAAGGTAGGAGGACTCGTAAAAAAGTTTTCGCGCCAAAACTGAGTTACGGGGTTTTGGTTTGGCACCGTCGATATTCCAGGTGCAAATTGTTGCATTTTGACACATACATTTGGAGAGTGCTCTCATCACGTCGTGAAAAAAGCAGACAACCAAATCTGGTTATTGATATAATATTTGAATAATATTGATCAATTACTTTATGTTAATATCCGACACTGGTGTTTATTCTAATAAATGCAGCCTCGAAAGAGAAACAACCTTTTGAAAACACTATGTTGTTTCTTTGAATGTGATGAGTCAACTTCAAAACATTGGTACGAGCAAAAACATGACTTTCTGGTCAATATTTTCAATTGACTTTGTCGCGTATTATCTATACTGTATCATTATCCCCATTTGAACAATTTATTTAATGAACAGGTTTGGGTTTTTTTCAAACGCATTTATTGATACGAGTTAACGTGACTATACCCATAGGTAGAATACACTTAAATGACACTACTTTGTACATACCTTATGTCCGGCGTTCTGTTTTGTTTTTGCATCTAACCATATTTTGCGGAGTAGATAATCCTTGAAACCCTTTTTGACATAATTGACAAGATCTGTAATCTGAAATAAGAGAATAATAAAAACGTGTTTGTTGGTATGTCGTCCATATTGAAAGGTAGTTTGTCCCTTCTTAAATTTCTGAACACATTTACTACCTATTCTATATATTTGATGGTCGGCAGGTTGGCACAAAAATACGGAATCATTTTAATAAAATATTTTCACACAGTCCAGTGATATATAATGGAGCATACTACACTGCCGTTCAGCAACACAGCTACGATAATACTCATGTGTGTCACGTGTTAAATAAGAGAGAAGATAATTGACTTCACACGTTCACAGACAAATTGTAAGATATTTTATTAAATTGATGTCTGCAAGACACACGAGACACGACCTATGTAGAAATACTGAGTATATGTTTGAACTGGGATATACATGTACATGTACAATACTAGTAAACACTCGGTAAGCAGAATGGTGTAATTATTACACGCATTCATTGCACGACTCTGCACTCAACATTTATGCTTTGGGTTATAAATTTGAGACGAATCGACAACAAATACATTGTAGATTCTCTTAGCCAAAGCTTTATGCGTCAATGCCTGAAGCAAGCCTTTAAAATACATTTTGTATGCATTTTCTACAAAATGTTCTGAGTTCAGTTACAGTTTTGGCTTAGCTCAGTGCTCGGTGATTGCGGTCAACAATCCTAACTGGTCATGTGGTATGACCTACTATCTGACATTTAACGCAAGTTGAAGCCCGCTGGCACTATAAAGCCATAACGCTGAACAGCATGGTCACTGCAAAGGGTTGCGATCGTTCTAACTACCAGACCTTCAAATTATTCATAGAACTGTTTAGTGAACATAATAATGAATGCACATGATAGTCGTATAAAGATATACAATATAAATGCATATAAACCCATTTTCTTAGCAACTGTTAATTGGAAGGAAATGTAAAAAGAAACAAAACAATATGATAATGTTTGTCCCAAAGGGTGTAACTGGTAGTTTGCAATTAGGCTCGTATGTGTGTTTTATGTACGATTGAAACCGATATATCATGCGGATGTCCCACATATTCCTAATAGATGACGGTAATTGTGCAGTTGAACCCATGGTCAAGCAGAAAACTCGACAAAAACGGAAACGGTAGCAAGCAGAGCATATGCCACCGGCCCACCGGCTGTTACAAGTGGTGTCAGATGTTAACACTATACGAATATAATAAAATAAACGCAACCCAAAAAGCCAATGAGATATCAAACTTAAAACAACTATAATTCCAAAAGCTTGAATTAAATCATACAGGCATAAAGCGAAACCCCTTCTCAAAAACAAACAACGTCAAGTCTTTCTTTTGAACTATAATGCCATAAGGAATAATTATGATAATTGTCAGTGAATAGATTATTTGCTATTCAAACCATTTTTGAAAAAGTCTTTTTGAGATTCAAAATAAAGACTTAACGTATCGAAACATGTACTCGTTTGTCCTGATCCTGTTTCACCAAATATGTCAATACCAAACTGGATAAATTGTTCCGTTAATAAGACCAGACAAAAAGTGGTCTTCGTAGCGAATCGGTCTTATTAGCGGACCTCTTTGTTCTTAATTTGATACTTTGGGACCTGAAACTGGCAAAAGTCTCCATGATTTTTAAAATAATCAAAGTGGTCTTATTAGCGGAACTTTACTGTAATAATGATCATGCGGGTATTGATGCTGCTTCTGATGTTATTGTAGATGTTGGTGACCATGTAGAACATATTGTTGATAACGTTTTTGGTGTTTTCTGTATGCTTAATATTGAGGGTGATAAAGTGCTTATGGTGTCGTTGGTGTCCTCGAGGTTGATGTTGTTGGTGTCCTCGAGGTTGGTGTCGTTGGTGTCCTCGAGGTTGGTGTCGTTGGTGTCATCGAGGTTGGTGTCGTTGGTGTCCTCGAGGTTGATGTTGTTGATGGCATAGCTGGTGTTGATGTTAAAGTGGATACTGTTAATGTAGATGTTTATGACATATTGATTACTATGATACTGTTGTTAATGCCGCTATTAATGAAGATAGTGGTATTTTTACTTTGTTGTATACTCATTCATACATTTTAAATGCCAAGTATGGCTCATTAAGTTCATTAAAAAGCTCCACAAGTTCAAAAGACCCACGCGTGACCTATATAATTGATATATTTGGTGATATCAGGACCAGGGTATGTGTACAAGTAATAAATCATCCACTGAATAAAGACTGAAGGAGGGGTGTGTGAGCTGACCTACCTTGTCGATTCTTTCTTCCTATGATTGTGA
Organism: Spisula subtruncata; assembly: GCA_963678985.1. NCBI lineage: Eukaryota > Metazoa > Mollusca > Bivalvia > Venerida > Mactridae > Spisula > Spisula subtruncata. The sequence goes on from OY787666.1 coordinate 9,087,432, forward strand.
AACAACACACAGTGTTAGTGTACAAACAGAACAAGCAAAGCGACAAGTGTAACAAACGTGAACAGTAATATCATATCTTAAGGACCACCTCGATCATAAGACTCTATGTCAATATTGTAAGTTGTACTTGTATAGGGGAGGGCAGCCTCTTGGCGTAGTTAGCACTTTTAACCCAACCCCTTTGCCTTTAAAGGTATGACAAACAGGGAAATTAAGTATGTTTAATCATAAGACTACATTAATAAGACAAACCCAGCTAAAAGTATAAAGCATATAACTAAGTCATTTTGTATTGGTTTGTTTGTTTGTTTGTTTGTACATTATCCATATTAAAAATCCACTTACATTAGACTGTTGGCAAGAGGTTATGGAAGGTCTTATGATCGAGGTGTTACTGTATAGTACAGTGTATGCAGAAGATAAGGAGGATGTCAAGGTCATTTATATTTGTTTTTGGTAGGCGTTGGAATGGTCAGTTTTTCAATTCGTTCATATAAATGAAGTCGGATTGTACATATATAAGTTAATATAGAGGAAAGGACAACGACTTCGGCTAGCCTTAATCCACAAGTAATTGTATTAAGATCTATGTATAAATAATAAACTCTGAATTTTTACAAAATTGGTTCATATTTAACATATGAGTCAATTTCGGTCAATTTTAACACTGATACAGTTTACTGTGGTCTTACTTACTTTCATTCTTTTTAAAGAATAAAAAACCAAAAAATATACATAAACTCGATACAAACAATGACCTTGACAGCCAGCTATGCTTAAATAAGATGTGTGACAAAAAGTGATTATTCAAGTCAACCCAGACACATAAGTTTCAATAATGAAATTACACCAGAGTAAAGCACATATCTCTTCTATAATGTACCAATTAAAAAAGCTAAATTAAATGTAAATTGTCTGACATATGTTTTAAGAACATTAATGAAAGACGTTTAGTATTTTAAACAACACAATATTCTGGAGAACAAAATAGTTATGTTTTTTTACTAAAGAACAAAATAATCAAATTGTCCACCCCGATACTATAGTAAAATAGTTTTTGCATTGTTTTTTCACTAAAGAACAAAGAAAAATCAAATTGTCCACCCCGATCTATATTTTTAATAAAAACTTAAAGTAGAGCTACCCTTCAAATTCTGGCTTTGTTCAAATTTGTTCTAAATGTAACATTGTATACAGCCTGAGTCAAATGGCAAATAAAATAGAAGTTTCTGCTGCAGCGCGAATTACAGATAAATTAAAGCAAACAACTTGTGAAATAATAAAACGATAAAGTGTACATCTGTGCAAACTCGTGACCAACATAAATACTTAAGTGTGGTCTATAAATAGATTTATACCTGGCTCAATGACGTGTCTGATGACGTGGCATTCACGTAGATAGATCCAGTAGCCAATCCCATCGCTTTATTTGTATAAAACGTGCAGCGTCTCCAGTGTTCACCTTCTATGTCAATTTCTGTGTAAATAAATAGAACAAAAGAACACATTTTATCAATGGTTGGTTTCAGAGTACATTTAGCACTATACAAATGCAAATTCTCATCATTTACGCTTGCCAGCCATCAAGACGTTTAGTCCCTACAATTTCAATATTGGCATGCTACTGTTCTAATGACTAAAATAATTATACCCAATTCAACGTTCTTACTAAAATGCCTTTTTGAGTGTCACTTAACCTAACAGTGTGTTTGTTATTCAAAGGAACCATTCGATGCTAATATATAAACAGTAGACAAACACAGGTAACTGTATCGTTAAAAACGATTTTTTGAAAATTTATATATTAAACAATATAGATTTTCCCCAAAAAATCGTTTTCAAATTGTCTTCATAAATGATACAGTTACCTGTGTAGACATATGGCAAAATAGCGATTTCTAGAATTCAATTTAATATTTCACAATTTCGAATCTTGTAAATTTTGAAAACGAAAAATGTCGCTGTCGCCCTGTGGTAACTTACTTACCCTCATCTGGGTCCATTTCTGGGTCGAATGTATTCATATCAAAATATCTCATCATAGAACGAGCCAAGCTGAGTACAATATATCGCTTCAAAATGCTGAAATGTCACAAAAATACAGATATCAAGGTCTCCTTGCAATTAATCATTGTACTCAGGTCGTACATATCATTTTAAGTCGCTAGTTCATAAATTGGAATGAAAGTTCAGTGCTAGAACCTACGTTATTTAAAGATCAGTTGACTCATCTAAATTAAATCAATTAAAACAGATTTTCCACGAATATTTCACATATTCTAGCAATTAAACTGTCACCATGGAAAATTCGATTTTTAAAATCAGTCTTTTTTCTTTGATACCATATGTGCCGGTATAAAGAAAAGTTACCAAAATAGCATAGGGTTGCATAAACAGGCACGTCCTCACATTACAGAATAAAGATGCTTTCTAAAGATTATTAGGTTTTGGAACATGCATGATAAAAACCCCACCTGGTTTAAGACGTTACCTGATACTTGTTGCATTCTTCATATAATCTGTCACAATAAGACAGACTTCTTCCAGAGCTCTCTCATGTAGTACTATAACTTCTGACTCGTCACCTAGATGGTGAGTCTGACTACCAAATATTCCATTCAAATATGTCGTCCAGGAAAACTGAAAATAAATAATTCCCATATAATTATGAATTAAGTAATTTATCGTTCTAATTTGTCAATTATTAATTACAGTTTACCGATGTTTTACCTTGTGGATACTCGTAGTATGTCACAACTAACTTTCAGTTTACAAAATAGGCAGTTCTTCTATAAAAATTACTTTGAACATATACGGGACGTTTTACTTTACGACCAGCCGGATCAGTGCAAAACAGATTATCACAAAGGAGGGCAACTCTTGTTGTCTTGTCAATTGCGAGAAAATTGAATCATCTCCCTTGAAATCTAGTGACATTAACAGCATACTTACCAAGCCGCATTTCTGTTGAAGATCTTTGATTTTCATAGCATTGTAAGCCTGTGTTCTGTTATGTATATGTAAATCTATATCATGTGCCTGAAACATAGAGTAATATGCGATATAACCATCACTCATTTACGATTTCATAGATAGGATACAAAACCGAACTTAAGTTAGTAATGAATGTTCTAATAGATGTACTGTAAATCTAATGTTAAACTCTGGTACCCTAAAGTATGTTCTGAAAACATAACCTGACAAAATCGTTAAAATGGAATATCCGCTCTTTCTATTTTCACTCTTTCGGTAATATATTAATACTAGTGTACACATGAAATTGCAAGTCACGCGACATATGCGTACATCAATTACAGTGGTACAATACTAATAATGTTTTATCTACCAATATACACCAGACACACTAGCTGCAAATTGACGGGCTTACATCGGCTACCATATATGGCCTACTCTATTTAATATCTACCTATTACGTCATATATGTCTACCAACAAAATGATATAATCGCCTTTATTCGCCGCCAGAGATATTATTGCGATATTATCCACAATTTTGTGAGATATTATATCCAATTAACCCCATTCACTCTGTCTAACCGACATGGTTGTATACGTACGGTACCCTTCCTGTGACAAAAATGGATCCTACGTCCAAATTTTGTCATAAAAGAGTTTCATCTTAATTCTTATATATCTAAATATGTAATAAAGGTTAGTCTAAAATTGCTATGTAAGGTACAGTTCTTATGAAATTCCCAGGAACACTCCTATCAAATTTGATGGTGAAATTATATCAATTGATTTAGGAGCATTGTAAAAAGATGTCGACGACGGACGAATAACAGCCAAAAATATTAATATCAACACTTTGTCTTCCGATTAACAAAACTAAGAGCAAGTTCTTTTTACTCTACTCTTAATCATTTTCAACTTCAATATTTAGATCATATTAATTAGAAGACCAATTTTCACGAGGTATGAATGTACGACGAACGTCTGCAATCTCATTCAAATCAGACATATACTAAATACTACTACTTTACACTGATATAGGATCTGACCACACTATGTATGGGGTTATGCTCATGTGAACTTTACATCTTCCAATCAGATCGCAGCTTTCACAAATGTGGACGTATTGGACAGTGAGATAGATTCTTTATACCTACAAAGTAATCATGCACTGTAGAGGTCCTCTGAACGTGACCTCCTACATAATGTTGTCATATCCCGCGCTAAGAAATGGAGTAAATGTTAGGATATGATTTTTAATGAGATTTGAACGTTAGTTATGGTAACCTACCAAGGAGAATTTCTTCTCTAGTTCTAGAATTTTCTCGGCCTCTTTCTCTGCATCGTCTGGGCTTATACCAAACATGGTTTGTAACAACACCGAGGTTTCACGTAAATAACTACCGACCATCTGAAGAGTAAAGGTAATAAATGATAAGTCAGATGCTCAATCGTGAAAGCTCGGCCATTTCCACCTGTCTCCGGTATTTTTTCATCGGATAAAAACAAAAGTGATCAGATGTCAGATGCTTAAAAATGATAATACAGTACTATTTAGCGGCAGAAATTGCTCATTTAGCTGCAAAGTCCAGTGAAAGCCTTAACACCCGTTATTGGCATCATTTTGATTGTTCCGTTCCAAAGAAAACTGCTTTAAAACAAAAACATTCCGCTTATAATTTTAATATTCATATTTAAAATAATTGAAATTTGCATTTGCAAGTTCAACGGTCTATCCAAGCTTAAACGGGTTTTAAAAGTAAAGTACAGTATGTTTGAGACATGAAACGTCTTGGTTAGTCATTGTATTTGTGTATACGAAAGAAGAACAACGATTAATGAGATTACACACATCAGTGTGTGTTCTAGTCCTATATATAAAGATCAGGTTCATGATTTGTCCCATTCAGTACTCCTGTGTAGTATCCTATCTATGTTCATCAATCAATCATTCAGCTTTTCTGTAATTATTACATTCATCTCTGTCAGAATTGTCCGAATGAACCAAAAGGTCAGAAGTATACAGATTAGATTTCTATTTATAGATCTAGGAAAATACATCCGGGAACTTGCTTACATCTGATAAGTTCACGACTGGATGAGGATGCGTGTCTTTTATGTGCGGCTTTTTCGTTGATGTCACCGGTTTTTGAGTAGTTTGTTGATCTGTTACATTATAACTGGTTTCGTTGACTTCTGTAGCATTTATATCTACTGTAACGTTTGTTTTAGATAGACTGGATGTTGCATCACTGACTACCCCAGTCCTGAAAGCAAATAAAGAAAACCATTTGAATTAAAAAATGCAAATATCCTTTTGATGTTGCAGATTGCGATGTCGTTGGTGATAACATTGATATAGACAATGATTACAATGTCATTATTTTTGGTTACCGTATTATGGTGATATTCATGACAATATGATGATAACTGAAGTAATTTTGAATTTGAACCAACGAAATAAATATTTGTATAGTAATTGTACGTTAATACATTTTTTCATCAGTGTTCTTAACTTTGTTGTACTCATATTCGACTGACCTAACAACCGGCGTTTTTACAACCAGTACTAACCGCAGCTCTCCGAAATATAGAAGGGTTAGAAAATTTAGAAATGTTTACTGGCACTTACTTGTTGGACGAAGTTTTTGTTGCATTGGAAGCATTTATTTTATCTAACAATTTCTTCTTCTCTGATTTGAAACTGTTGTATGGAAATGGTGAACTACCTGCTTCTATCTGTAATATAGAATTTGAAATTGTTTCTCATTGCAACAATGAAACAAGGGTAAATAAACGTCAAAGTGATCTAAGGATTTGTATATCATCAGGTATATCCCTTCCAACGCGTGACCTTTACCTTCCAGCAAGATACACACACGTCATTTTCGTCAATGTACCTAACACAATCCGGCTTAAGATAAACATAGATGTCCATCTGTGTCAATAGTTGGGCTAAAAGACACTCGTCTCGCATTCACAATCGTGTGGCAGAGATGGAACCCTGGTACCATTGCTTAGAGGTGCCGAGTTCCAAACACGAATTCTTTACCTACTAACAAATAGTACGAATCAACTTTTGGACACAATTTCAATTGGTATACTGTATACATAATAAAATGTTTAATATGAAAATAGAGTATACCTTTATGATATTTTTCTTCGGATTTCTTTCATCTGGCCCCACTAGAACCTGGAATAGTGGCCACGTGTTGAGTTTATGGACATCTGAGAGTGACTCCATCAGGTTAAATACCTGACTAGTTTTTGATATGTTGTGTAACAAAGACCGGAAGTTGTTTAATGTTGTATCACGTGGTACTTTACTCTCTCCCATACAACTCTGGAAATACATCTTTGCCTTTTGTTGTGCTGTACCGTGCAACGTATGAGATTCTGGAAAATGTGATACATATTATGTAACAACGCTTGTGATTGGCTGAATGTTCTGTAACATCTATTCTGATTGGTTGTTTGTTTTGTAACATTTATTTTGATAGGTTGTTTGTTCTATTACAATTTACGACAACGCTTTTGATTGGCTGAATGTTCTGTAACATATATTCTGATTGGTTGTTGTGAACCATTTATTTTGATTGGTTGTTTGTTATATAACAATTTACAACGATAATTTTGATGGCTGAATATTCCGCTACAGCCTTTTTGATTGGCTAAAGATTCTAAAAGTTGTTTTGATTGGCTGAATGATACGATTCCAGTAATTAGATTGGCTGTATGTTTAGTTAACTACATTTTATTGTGTAGATGTTTAACCTGGATTTTCAGAAACCATTCTGAGTCAAATATCTCGAGGGAGAGTGCGACCTTTGTAACAGATGAATTTTCCATAATAAAAGTACATTTTTGTAACTGCTCTATACAATTTTGTTTAGCCGAAGGTGCAACCATCTTCACAGCCAATTAAGAAATATTCTTAAATGATGTACTACAATTCTAGAAATAAACAATACATAAATTTATATATAGTGTTTAGCCGACGGCACAAATTTTCACAGATTATTCAGAAATAATGGCAAATGCAATATACTAAAATGTGTAGGCCTACTGTATTTAAAGAAATCGAGAGATATATACAGTTCTACTCATAGTAACATTACATGCATTGTGGCAGACATTATTTGATATGGTTCAGGCGGTAAACACTCCCAGAACATAGATGTATCACCTGTGTAATCGGTCTGGAAAACAGAAACAACTTACCTATAAAATCTTTCAACATGTACATATTCTTGTATGATAATTGTTGAAATCTGTCCCACATTGGATACCCTGGTGGTATAGGGGTTTCCTTTAACCAACCACCACATGCATATTGATGAAAATCTTCACAGGGGTCCACTGAAGGGTCCATAGCACCCATTAATGAACTAGCTGCATTCAAACAACCTGTTGACTCACACCGGATAGGGGCTGTAAGGAGAACACGATAATGCCATATGTTTGTACGAAGAAAATGTATTTGCATATGCGGAAACAGTAAGTCTCCGATTCCCTTGGATTTCTTGCTGTTTAAATGTTTAAATGTTTTGTTTTCAAGTTTCAACAAATATGTACATCTGATACAAGACGAAGACATATAATCGATTGTTAACGGCGTGAATGTTGCTGGATTGTACACCATTCTGTAACAGACTGATAGATGAGCTCGTATAAAGCGATAACTGTTTGTACATCATTTCACAATTCCTTAATGTTAACCTTAACATTATCAAGTGAAACAAATTTAATTTTACTAGTATGCCTGTATTTATATACGAATGAACTAAAGTATGTACGAACGAACGAACGAACGAACGAACGAACGAACGAACGAACGAACGAACGAACGAACGAACGAACGAACGAACGCACGCACGCACGCACGCACGCACGCACGCACGCACGCACACACGCACGCACGCACAAACCTAACGCATGAACGAAGAAACGAACGAACGCACGCACGCACGCACGCACGCACGAACGAACGAACGAACGAACGAACGCACGCACGAACGAACGCAGGAACGAACGAACGAACGAAGATACATACGTTTAATGTCTTTCTTGTTCCCAAGGTGTATGGCAAGTATTATGATGATTATGAGACAAACAAAACCAAATCCAATGGAAGCTTTTTCAATCACAGTTAGCTTTCTCCGACGTCGACAAGCATCACAGTTAAATATAGGCTCATCATCATCAAATTCCAGGAAATCTTCCTCTGAACCAGCACGACTCTCTTCAAATGGTGCGGCATCCATCTGCAATTAATAGAAATATGTAAGTGTTTATGACAATGTTTTTGGTTGTTTGACCTGATAGCCTGTTGTTTTGTCCTGCATGTCTAAGTTGCAAACTTATCCTAACTTATTTCAAAGACAGTGTGGCCAAGTTTCATAAGGATAAATACCAATAAAAATGGCCATCTGGTGTCTTGTCTGATCAAGGCTAGTCTTCGATTTTGTCCAGATATCTGGATTCTTCTCCAGGCAGCCTAATACCAGACATTGTAACCGCATTCCACACATATTGTCAAAATCTAACAAGATGTCGGCATGTACCTCAATTATATTTTGTTAGAAATAAAACTGAAATTGTGATATTAGCTGACAATTTTTAGAATCATGCCTAATGATCTACTAAGTTTTTGTTATAAATCCCGTTGACTTTGTAACAAATCCGATGTATCTTTTGTTGAATGATTTAGCCAAGTGACACAGATAAAGTTCTTATATGGAATATGGAAAATATTGTTGGCAATGAAGGGCTGGATGACAGAGATCATGAACATTATATTGAACATGTTATGCTCAGAATCTGTTGAGCTGAATCTTTCTATATTTCACTACCCATTATAAAACAGTGAGTTAGTATACTTTGTCCGTTAGAGCCTTGTTCTTCAAAATTATTAAGGCAAACGTATTTTGTCAAAATATCATTATTTTGGGGTCAAGTGAAAACAAAACTACATGAATGTACTGTTATTTAAAATGTTGAGAATAAATTAAAATGTATTTCATTTTCAAACTGTACATTGTAACATTCTAGTAAATTAAAAGCAATATGAAACATAGGCATCGCCTGACCATCCAGACAGGTTTATGTAAAATTCTGCCCTGAAATGTTTGTAAATAAGGTTTTATTGTACGTGTTTACAGACATAAGTTAAACAACAAATCACCGCATTCCTGAAAGTCTGTTCTATGGTTAGTTAGTTAGCTACAACAAAAACAACAGCAGCAGTAACAATAACAACACTTGGACAACAAAATCACCAATACCAACAAAAACAACCATATCAGAAGTGAGTCTAACACTCGGTTAGTGTGTCATTTTAATGACAAGTTGCTCCTATAAGAAACACTGAGAGTACTGATAGTGTAACTGTGAAGCCGCTCTAGAGTCCGTCATGTTTGTGTCATCAACAACCTGCCTCCAACTACTGGGCTATGTATCTATATTAATTATCCTGTGGGCATATTCCACTCTAAATAAACCATCACCGAAGAAAGGCTAGTTCTAGAGAAGTTGTACTATTCTACAAGGAATGGCTTGTTAGTTAGTAGTTTCTTGGCTATAACAACTTAATAAGACACCTAGAGTTGTCATCACTAACAGGGAGCCAGCGGCTGTGAGTATATACATATTAACCGTTGCCCGGGGAACCAGCTATCACAACTAGATTATGTTAACTTCCGTCTTCCATCTTGTTATTATATTAGCAGTGTTAAACGTGTGTTATTGTGTTAACATGGTGGCTAAATGATACGTTTACTACCTCCTGGCTTGGAACTCGTTTAAATGAATCGTAGGAGGCGTTTTTTATGTACTCAATAAGCTCGCTCTCTGATTCACCATATTTGGATGACTTCTGTCTCGGCCCTTTGCTAGTCTGTAATTAGAACATACTTAACTATGATAATTAGTGTGCTTGACACATTAAATACACTCTCCATTAATATTTCTCTCTACTATACAAACTCTCAGACATATATACATGCTGAATAAGTCTGGTGAACGAACACAGATATACGTACATGTCGTGGAAAACAGGCAAGACATTGACCCGTATTCACAATACAAAGTTTCTTAGATGTGTTCGTAAAGAAATGTTCTTAGACGTATCTACTTAATAAAGGCCTTGTATTCTTTGACAACTTTAACTCTTTTTATATTGACAACCTAAAGATAACCTAATATAATACAAAAAAGATTCGTAGAATAAAAAATAAAACGCCTAAAAAGCTTAGTGCCCATTGCAGATTCCTATCAGATTCATTCGTTAAGGTCAGGCTGGGACAAATGCACATAGACTATGATTGCAATAAGTCGGTTCCATGTACAATCCATTTGAATGGAATGGAGTGCATATGAATAACAATTACAGACATCAATAATCCATTTAGCGCAGACATATGTACATATTTTATCTCTGACGATTAATATTATTACAACAACGAGGGATATTATTTCCTACAAAAGCCTCTTAAATATCATTCAGATTTGAGCAATATTGTATTAAAACACATTAAATCCGGGAAAATTGGATTTTAATTCAGATTTATATGAAAATTGCCCATCAAACATTTAATTTGTATTGCTGACTTATTGCATGCATTCGTCGAACAAACACAGAACACGCAAACTGCTTTTAAAATCTGCATACGATTTATAAAACCAGCAGCACAATTGTCTTGAAGTGATATATTACTCGTAGATTCCGAGGTAAAAAGTTCATAACGCTTCAAAACGTAGAGAAATCGTATAAATCAGTAAAACACAAGATGGATTGGAGTCTTGTTTAAATCGTGTCGACTGACATTCTGAGAGAACACTAGTTCCATATTGCACACCAATAGTTCACACGCTTGTATGCAGATAATTGTCAACCGTGAACAAAACAAGAGGATCGAATGGGCAAGCTAAGCTGTTGGCACCCATGTTTGCATTGTTTTTGTCTATTTAAGAAAATGCAGCAAATATTGCAAATACTAGTTTTCACATTGTCGAGCTTGTTATTTGTGAAATCTATCGTACCCTATACAATGATTTTCTATGATTTGAACTAGTGACATATGTTTTACCCGAATGACTGAATATCGAGCTTGATCTAGATTTTGTTGAGATGATCATAGTGACCAAAATAAAGATTAAGCCATAATTGTGAACTCTACTAAGAGCATACTCAATGTTTTCTTATGATTTGGCCTATGATCTGGTTTTTGACCCAAAATGACCCACTATCAAGCTTGACCAAGATGCTTAGATGAGTCCTCTTTCATATTTCCATTGTGGTCCGTAGATTTAGATGCACTTGCACAGACTGGATTGCGTCCTAAAATCCACACAGTCTTTTACATTAGAAATAAGATTTCTTGTTTGGTTCCATTTTCTTGATGAGGTTTGTGTTGGACATTGTGCTGTATTGTATGGTCCTTTGTATGTTTTTCGTGCTCAGCTGTGTTTCTATCGAGTCTGATGTTCCATATTCACATGTTTGTAAGTTGCCTCTTTGTACTTAAACAAGGCTACACTATAGACAGAAAGTTAAATGTATTGCCACACTCTATTAGAGCATTTGGTCTTTTTTGTATTGAGTAACGATGTTCGCCAGTAAATTTCAATAGAAAATACATCGTCATTCATTTCAGAATAAAAGTCGGAATATTTCTGGAAAATGTAATAAACCGTTCTTTTCTGTGTCAGATAGTTTCAATAAAGTATTCAATATTATTTGGCCCGATGTACTTTATGGGATTAATACACTTTCCGCTCATTCTTATTCAAACGTTTGGTTGCCATGCCAACAAGTTTCTGTGAACGCGGAGATTCCACAGACTTGAGATTTAATATATATGTTTTGTAAAAACTTCTTTTTTAATTAATTAACGTTTGGACTCTTTCTTCCCTCTTTGCATTTGACTTTCGAAATGGTGGTGATATGTCTTTTCACAATGGATTTACTATGCCAATGCTGTCCCGTCATAAGATATCCTGCCAATGTTCATTTAATCGTTGGACACACCACTACGATACTCATTAGACAAACAAAAACATACTGATTATTTAATATAACAAGGCTCCGGAGATTGCAAAGTCAGATTGTCACACGATAGAAGCTATCGAACTTCCGGTAGATCTCTACCAAGACACGTGAGCTCTATATGTACATGTATGTTGTATATAAATGGAGTGTTTCATTCACGAAGATTGTCCATAAATCAAACATCTAACAATCCCCCTGTAATGTCCCCGGAGATTCTCCTGATATTAATTTTATACCACAAGATAGCACCTACTTGACATCGTATTATATCCTATGGTATATCAGAAATACACAGAGAAAATATCTCGTGAGCTCGTGATTCAATTATTACAAAACTCGCTGATTGAAAACCTAACCAGTGTACTATACCATGTCCCAGATGATGAAGAGAGTTATTTACTCGTGATTCAGTACACACTATTACCCCCAGTTGTTTTCCACTACTTTCTTATCGCCTCTGTTAGTTTCATTGTTTTTAAATAAATAATTTACTCCATAGAATTCAAACTATTCACGACAAACGCAAGGGCCAAATTAAGTGCTTATTTTGGCCATGTTTAGAGCCGATTAAGTATTATTTTCAGACTCACTTTCTTTAACCGAATTGCTCTTTTGATAAGAGCAAATGTTCCAAATGCGGTCCAGAATTCATTGAAAACGCAACGCGATCTAAGGCGACCATTGTTTCTTATCCATTAAAGTATTAGTTAACTTGTTGAAATTAAACGTCCAGCATCCACTTGGGGCAGGAAAATTTCATCCAACATGATTACTTGTTTTTATGTTGACATAAATGAACTAAAGAGCCCAGGACATGCAAACATAAATATTGATATCAGTAATTGTTCGTGGCCTGGCTTTCCCTTTTCTTCTATCAGAGAGTTATTCGCAGTATCGTCTCGGTATACAGATAACGTTCTACTACCATATATCACTGATCTCCATATATAGCGAGAAACTTAAATACTTCTAGAATCGGTTTGAGGAAATGCGAAATAACATTTGTATTTTTTAACTTTTTGTAGGTTGCTCTCGATTTTAACGGATTATTGTTTTGATATATTTTATTTACATCAATATGTCAAGATTTCAAATAAACAAATAAGATCACGAATAAATGTTTACAAATAAACAAAGCACCAAACCCATATGGTAAGCTATAACAATATAGTATTGATATAGTAAAATAATGCCTTGGTGGTATGAACAATTCGGGGATGCGTGAGGATGAATCAGGGAATCAATTGACCCTAACCTCATGTAGAAGATTGCTAACTACAGATATGTGAAAGTAGGACAACTTGTCTTTAAACTTCAGATGATGATTAATGGGGTTATTAAAAATGTACAAGTATGGGGAATGAAAGATGTAATCATGCATATATTTAACAACGTCTTATCCTTTATTAATAGAGTTTCTAGATTTTTCTTCATCGAGAAATGTTCCTTAAGCAATTGTTTTCTCATTGGAAAACATGTTATCATAGTAAAAATTATAGAGAACATCCATGTTAGACAAATAATTAGATGTTTTGCAAAAGCTGCGAATCGTAGAACCAGGAACATCAAAATCCCAACGGTAACAGCATTAAATACATTAAAAATTGTAGCCATGAAAACGCAATTATTGACTTATGTCGTTGCAAGCAAGTAAAACATTTTTGGTGCAATTACAACCTTTAAACAGAAGTACTGCGTTCATTGACACACACACTTATAGAAACTAATTACGGTAATGCAGAAGAAATGTCACCATTCACAAACTGATCTAACGTCATTACCGCCCTCTTATGATCTTATCTTTAATTCATTCTATCAATACACGAATCCTTTTCTCATTTTCTTGTTAAAACGAACATGATATTTGTCAAGGTATTTTTGAGAACTATGTTCTTTTACTTATATTTGTTTTAAAGTTGTTGTTCACAAAATTTCAGGCGGTCAGCAAATAAAAGCATGTCTGACAAAGTACCATATTAATCATGACTGAAAATTGGTTACACAATAGAAATCGGGGATACAAAACATCATTTTGTTAACGTGTTTTCAAAGTGATTCCAGTCAAGAAGGACATCAAATAGGACAAATTATAGTGGATGATGGGGATTCATAAAGAAATAATGCTTCAACGTCATGTGATTCAAACGCCTTGGACTCATACATAATTTGCTTTACGGTTATTGTACATCGACGTGCCTACATTTGTTTTGCGACCTTGTTGCTCATTCACGGATATTTGTCAGTCACGGTGTGATCACAGTCACCACTAACCGAACATAACAGATGAAGCAGCCTGTAAGAGTCGTCTCTAGAACTAATTATATAGCAATAAAAAAGCTCCATGGATTAAATATTTCATAAGCTTGTCTGAACAATAGGGTAACTGAATCACTTTATGATATGATCTTATTAAAGAGTCTCGTCTCTACATTAAGGTAATTTTATGTCAAACATTTCTTGAAATTGATATTTTGTTGTTCCCGTATGTGACATATTAATTGTACGGCCCTCAGCTACATCATTATATAAAATGTTAACGTTTACATAAGTGGAAGACAATTTACTGACACGCCATTCTTTTAATGATAAAATAATGGTGAGCATGTAGGTTTAAAATATAGTTTTCAAAGTTATTTAATTAACCTTAAGCCTAAGCAAAGCTGCTTTTAGGAGAAGATTATGAAATAATATGAACTAAGGCATTGCCTATATGGGTATTTAATAAATATTAAATAACCGCTAGGCTATGTTTGTAGATATAGACACAGGCCCCAGTTGCTATGCATTATCCAAGGGAGATAACAAATGCATGCAATCATTGTGAATTGTAATCTTTATACAGCACACAAGTCAATCAATCAAATTGTCATAATTTGATTCCAATTCAATCAAATCAAAGACGTACCTTGTTGTACTGTATTGTAGTATTGTAGGCCTACTTTAAGATGGTTTATTCATATTCCGAATATAGATAATTTACAGACTCCGATGTTTGTCTTTCGTCCTTATCCGTTTGGAAAATCGAAGATGTTATTACATAAGCAACAACATATGGACCCTCCTAGTACACAAGTTTGTCCACCACAAATAATTAATGCACCAGTCAGTTGCATCCCAAGTTCCCCCGAGCACAGAGTGTTGATATCATTGTAAAGCTACGTAAAAATGTCTATTAAAGACCAATTTCCTCGGAGATCGAGTACTGTCATGACAAATCGTCTATTTAAATGAAAATTTCACCTTTATTTTTGATGTTTCTTAAAACCTCTTCCATGTGCAATGGGCGCATGGAAATCTCGCAAACGCTTGCAATGAATTGGCTAGTGACACGGTCCACGGTCATGGGGAGTAGAGGTATTTCTTACTTCCCTTTGTATTTAAAAATAGTTTGTTTGATTTATTACACTTTTTTTAAAAAAATAATAATTAATTGAAAGAGAACGATAGGCTCAACCGTTTACAGCTTACTATTTTTTTTATATTCCAAGGACCATTCACCTCGGAAAACTGCCTGAAAGTTTTGACCGGAAATAACTTTTTTTGAAAGCATTAGTACCTGCTGAGACTCAGCGAAGATACGCATGTCACCCGCATTACCGGTCTGGGTATTTTCAATAGCCTGCGCTATGCGCAGGCAATTAAATCCCCTATTAATATGTTCATTGGTTTTCGTGATAGACTGTTTCCGCGTTACGGCTCCCAATTAATTAAGAGTACATCATCATAAGTTGAGAACGCTAGTTTTACCAATGATCGCATCACAGTGCTCCGTAACATACTATCCACACATTATTTCAGAGAAAAAAGTTGTCATCCCTTGCCACATATAATCTGCAATTCATTCATACACTACCGAGATTATTCGATAACTTACTCGTACATATATCGTCGGTTCAGTAAGAAACAAAACAATGGCCCAATGTTTGTCATATTGTCTATAAATACTGCTACGGTTGGGATCATTGTTAGAAGTAAATACACTATAAATCCGTTTTATACGAGTTGTTTTTGATAATTGTTTATTATTTGCAAATAGTTTTCATATATAAAGGCCACATCACATCTATGCAATATTTAATATATGTTTGTTCGTTTGGTTGAACTTTTTAATAATCTCGTCCTGTTATACTGTGAGTTGTTGATGTTACAAAACATCTGCTACTCATTTGGGTAAATATGCGATTGGATTGACATTCAAAGAAACCATTTACGTAATGACAATTGCATTTAATTATAAAGAATTCCACTATTCAATCAAATGTGATCGCTTTTGAAATTAAACAATGCAAAATGCCCCCAAAAAGCTTTTATCGCCATTAAAATCGCAATCCCCATGGACCAAAAGTTAAATTACATAATGCAAGGAAACATTTTAATTTATACTAAAATGCCTTAAGACTTACAATTGCATCTAAGGAAACGTTTGTTAAGTTTATTATTGATAGTAACTTGTCTTGTCTTGATACACATTCATAGAACAAAATTTAAACTTACACCACAAGAGCTTTTAATTCTATAAACCAAACAAAAGTATTAGAAATCTAGGACATAACATTCATATCCACAGGCTTAAAGATTTGAACTAACTTATAATCGTGTGATTTATTTAAGTCATAGTGCAAGAAACATCTGTTTGTGGCGTCATGAGCGTCTCGCTTGCTCGCGTGAGACACACATAAATCTAAATCATCTAAAAACCATGTTCTGAGAACGATTTTTATGCTTGTGAAGTGTCTCATTTAAAGGGTATATGTCAGTATCATTCATGTATCAACAATGTAATCTGTTCAGAGAACAGACCCCAGAAAATAAAGCGAATTTCATCAAACCACGATCATATAAGCACAGTTCCATGCGACCACACACCACGATAACAGCACTTTACTCGACAATTAGAGGACTTCATAAACATTAAGTTAATTGAAAACAATCCTAGTCCAATTAACACAAATTAAAGTATATGCAGTCGAATGACTGTAATTGCCGATGCATAAATAATGCCAATTAGGCTTTAAAACTGTAGACTGATGTACCAGTTAAGAGAAATGAGCAGCCGTTTCCGATTGAAATTCAAGTTTATGCACTAGCCGTCGAATCCATTACCAAATAAATCTGGAAACATTTCCAGGATTTTACTTGTTTACCTGGTCACATCAATACTGATTTCCTTCATTTCTGTTCAGCAATTAGATTTTATGTTGCTAATTATTTACACTACATATTCTGTTGGAGGCGATATTGAATATTTAACATTCAGTGAATATGTGTAACTTTCCTGGATAATTATATTACTTTGAATTTTCAGGACTGTTAGATACAAATCTCACTCATCCCATGTAATGATTATACAAAGCTTGCTTCGGGACAAGGTACCTACACTACCCAAAGGTTCTAACCCGCCACCTTACATTTTTCGTCATCACTTTTTTATTAAAGTACGTAGCCTCATGACATGTTACATACCAATACTTAAATCCAAGATGCAGTTAATTATTAATTTATTTTGGACGACAAACGGTTATGTTCACTGTCACAGGCGTGTTATGTAATGAGGTATTTTTTACCAATTCACAAAAAAAACCCAAAATGTTTGTGAAATCGTGCAGAAATCAGCGTATGGAAAGCACGATGCCATAAACATTTTTGCCTAACTGATCACTGCCCTCGACGAAAAACACGTTAGATGCCGTTGTTTACTCCAGACGAACTCAGTTGAAGAGTAACAAACTTCGAACAAAATAAGAAAAAGGCCTTGTCAAAAAGGTTGATTTTGCAAAATCACTCTTGTATCTCCAACCGAAGTTTGATGTTTAGAAAAAACGAACATAACCACCAAAACTACAAAAACAATCACAAATATAAAAAATAAGTTTGTGAAATTAAAAAACTAAGGGCCGCAACTCTACTCGAGCTCATAACCTTCCGACAGGTCTGTCGTGTTCTTTGTGTGCCAAACTCAGCATGTAAGGTGTTTTTCGCGTAAGAAATTCATGATTTTTATCAAAACCGTTCATAAACACGTGCTTTTCTTTGCGTATTTCTTACACGTGTAAACATGCTATATTACGTAACAGGTCTAACACGGTGAATTCAACCGCAAATTGGCCAAAAATCAACACATCATTGTCTTTAATACATCTTTATACGTCTGTATGTGAATTTTCATGCTAATAAATCCATAATTAAAAAAGTATTTTAAAAAAAGAAACATTGACACCTACGAATTGTGTTCAAGTGATTTTTCAAGATAAGCAGTCATCAACAATACAGAATTCGTTCATGCCCACGTAAATTTTGGTGCACACGCAACGCACGTGCAAAAATGCGTGATTACGCAATACGCTGAATGCACTGAGTTTAGCCAAAATATCGCCAAAACAAATTAATGATCAACTGCAACTACTTAACATGTATCGGTATGTGAAATTTCACATGAATATATCAATTTTTGACTCTATAGGAATGAAATATATAAGTGGCGGGTTAGCACTTTTGGGTAGTGTATATTAGAACATATCTGATATACTGTAGACTGATAATGAGTTTAGATCAGTATGTGTAGTTTGTTTTACGGAAAATGTACATCTATGTGATAGGTTTGTTGTACATGCGTGAGTTCAGGTCCCGCACAAGTTTGTTTTGCGACCTTGTTGCTCATTGACGGTTATTTGTCAGTCACGGTGTGATCATAGTCACCACTTACTGTGCATAACAGATGAAGCAGCCTGTATGAGTCGTCTATAGAACTAATTATATAGCAATAAAATAGCTTTGTGGATTTAATATTTCATAAGCTTGTCTGAACATTAGTGTAACTGTTTCACCTTATGATACGATCTTATTAAAGAGTTTCGTCTCTACATTAAGGTAATTTTATGTCAAACATTTCTTGAAATTGATATTTTGTTGTTCCCGAATGTGACATACAAATTGTACGGCCCACAGCTACATCATTATATAACATGTTAACGTATATAATAAGCGGAAAACAAATTTACTGACACGCCATTCTTTTAATGATAAAATAATGGTGAGCAAGTTGGTTTAAAATATAGAATTAAAGATGGTTTTGTGGCCGTTAACAACAGCATCAATAGCATAGATACAATTCATTATTCATTGATAATTTCAAAGTTATTTAAGTAACCTTAAGCCTATACAAAGCTGCTTTAACGAGAAGATTATGAAATATTAATATGTTCATTGGTTTTCGTGATAGACTGTTTCCGCGTTACGACTCCCAATTAATTAAGAGTACATCATCATAAATTGAGTACTCTAGTTTAACCAATAATCGCATCACAGTGCTCCGTAACATACTATCCACAAATTAGTTAAGAGAAAAAAGTTGTCATCCCTTGCCACATATAATATGCAAATCATTCATGAACTACCGAGGTTATTCGATAACTTACTCATACATATATATTCGGTTCAGTAAGAACCAAAACAATGGCCCAGTGTTTGTCATATTGTCTACAAATACTGCTACGGTCGGGATCATTGTTAGAAGTAAATACACTATAAATCCGTTTTATACGAGTTGTTTTTGATAATTTGTTTATTATTTGCGAATAATGTTTATATATAAAGGCCACATCACATCTATGCAATATTTAATATCAGTTTGTTCATTTGGTTGAATTTTTGAATAATCTTGACCTGTTATACTGTGAGTTGTTGATGTTAAAATACATCTGCTACTCATGTGGGTAAATATGCGATTGGATTGACATTCAAAGAAACCATTTACGTAATGACAATTGCATTATGGAGATTTCACTATTCAATCCAATGTGATCACTTTTAAAATCAAAGAACGCAAACATCCTCCTAAAAAGCTTTTATCGTCATTAAAACCGCAATCCCCATGGACCAAAATTTTAATTACATAATGCAAGGAAACATTTTAATTTAAACTAAGATGCTAAGGAAACGTTTATAAAGTTTAGTAACTTGTCTTGTCTTGATACACATTCATAGAACAAAATGTAAACTTACACCTCAAGAGCTTTTAATTCTATATACAAAACAAAAAATAGAAATATAGGACATAACATTCATATCCACAGGCTTAAAGATAGCTAACTTATAATCGTGTGATTTATTTAAGTCGTTGAGAAAGAAATATCTGTTTATGGCGTCATGAGCATCTCGTTTGCTCGCGTGAGCCACACATCAATCTAAATCATCTAAAAACCATGTTCTAAGAAAGATTTTTATGATTGTAAAGTGTCTCATTTAAAAGGGATATGTCAGTATCATTCATGTATCCACAATGTGATATGTTCAGAGAACAGGCCCCGGAAAATAAAGCACATTTGCACAAACCACGAAACTAGAAGCACAGTCCCACACGACCACACACTACTTAACTCAACAATTACAGGACTTCATAAACATTTAGTTAATTGAAAACAATCGTAGTCCAATTGACACAAATTAAAGTTTATGCAAACGAATGACTGTAATTGACGTGCAAGGTAAGAGAAATGAGCGGCCGTTTCCGATTGAAAGTCAAGTATATGTATTAGCTGTGAAATCTATTACCAAATAAATCTGGAAACATTTCCAGGGTTCTACTTGCTTTACTGGTCACATCAATACTGATTTCTTTCGTTTTTGTTCAGCAATTAGATTTTATGTTGCTAATTATTTACACTACGCATTCGGTTAGAGGCGATATTGAATATTTAACATTCAGCGAATTTGTGAAGCTTTCCTGGATAATTATATTACTTTGAATTTTCAGAAATGTTAGATTCAAACTTCGATCATCCCATGGAATGAATATATAAATCCTGCTTCGGGACACGGCACATATTAGAACATATCCGACATACTGTAGACGGCTAACGGGTTTAGATCAGTATCAGTTTACTAGTATTTGGTGTAAGATTGTCGCCGGTTGGGGAAGAGTGTTAATCTATTTAAAAGAGTATATTAATATGGAATCGAGTTTGGCAGATTGTTATAAAACATTTGATTATTCCTATTATCTCGTCCAATTTCCCTATAAATAATAGTAGACTATAGGCTTAAAGTCTTCGAATTGACAAAACACCTAACTCACATTGTGGGTTATAACATAGGGTTGATTACATGAAAAATTGGAGTCGTATGAAAATTTGAAAGGTTGGGAGAAAAGAAAACTAAGAAATTAATTGAATATGGCCGCACGTAGAAGATTACTCACTTCAGATATGTGAAAGGAGGGCAAACTGTAATCAAAATGTGGATGATGATGAACGAGCTTATGTGATGTACAAGAATAGGGGGCATATGTGATTTAATCATTAACCTAACCCTGACCCTATATTCACAAAGCTTCCTAGATATTTTACAGAAACAATTTCCTAAAGCGATTTTGACTTAGTACAACATTGAAAATATCCATAGTTTAGATTGTGTCTGGAATGCTAAGAGTATACTTGAACCAAAAACACGTATCTTTCCTAGACAAAGGTACTCAAGAAGCTTTGTGAATTAGGGTCCTAGTGGTTGTAAATCTAAATATGGTTATTATAGGAAATGATGTTAAAGCTTACGAAATTCATAAAGATGCATTTCTTTATAGTTCAAACGGTCGCCAACATATTCAGAATTTATTCAGTTGGAAGGTATCTATTGAAATTAAGAATAAGTCTGATTTACAAATAAATAGCAATTTTCTTGAATTTAATTGGCTATAAAAGCTATAAACACTCATATATGAACTAGCGTTTCAGATCAAATTTAAAAAAGTACAGGTGAGCAAAAATGACATACCTGAATATCAGTCGTTATAATTTTTGGTTATATTATTTTAGTTTTATGTTGATCTTTATCTTATACGATAGACGACTAACCTATCAGTTTTCTTGGAATTATTCAATTGTTAGTAAAAAGCAATCAACAACTTCTCCAAAGGTAGATGACATGACTCGAGCCAATTTCCCAGAAACCCCATGTCCATCCAGTTCGCCATGATGATAGTTTAATTGTCTAGCGCTTTACCGTTTGCGCTACACAGTGCTTGAGTTCCAGAAATGTTAAATAATAAGAGCAAATAAAACCAACGGAAACAAAATTAAGAGAACAACAGTTGCAGCTAGAATAACTTAATTCTTGACGTATGGCGTTTCTAGCAAGTAAAACATTGTACACGAAACATGCAAAATTGGTGCAATTACAACATTGATACAGAAGTACAGCGTTCATTGACACAATTATAAAAACTAATTATGGTAATTTAGAATATTGTCAACACAACAAACACCCTCTGATATAATGCCATTGTCCCATCGTTTGATCTTTAATTCGTTCAATAAATACACGTATGGTTTTCTCATTTTCTTGTTACAACGAACAGAATTATAATATTTGGGTATTAATAAAGGTAAAATAAATGAGTAAATATAAAGGTATTTATGGGAACTATCAAATGTTTGTTAATATCGCCTACTTATACCTGTCTCAAAGCTGTTGTTCTCAAAGTTTCTGGAGGTCAGCAAATCAAATCATGTCTTACAAATCACCTCTTTAATTATGGCTTAGAGTTGGTTGCCCAATAGAAATCGGGAATATAAAACATTATTTTGTTAACCGGTTTTCAAAGTGACTGCCCCAAACCATCAACAAAGAAGGAACCCAGATAGGACAATTCTAGTGGATAATGTAGATTCGTTAAGAAATAATGCTTCAACGTCACGAAATTTAAACGCCATTTACTCATACAGAGTTTATTTTACGTAATTTGTATATCTACGTGTTTGGGTTTGGTACATGCATGAGTTCAGTTCCCGCACACGTTTGTTTTGCGACAATGTTGCTTATTCATGGATATTTGTCAGTCACGGAGTGATCATAGTCACCACTTACTGTGCATAACATATGAAGCAGCCTGTGCGAGTCGTCTATAGAACTAATTATATAGCAATAAAATAGCTCCATGGATTTAATATTTCATAAGCTTGTCTGAACATTTGTGTAACTGAAGCACTTTATGATATGATCTTATTAAAGAGTATCGTCTCTTCATAACGCTTAGATTATGTAGAGCATTTCTTGAAATTGATATTTTGTTGTTGCCGTATGTGACATGCACATTGTACGGCCCACCACGAAAGCATAACATAACAAGTTAACGTATACATAAGTGGAAAACGAAATTACCGAGACACCATTCTTTGAATGATAAAAAAGGTGATCATTAGGTTAAAATATATATAATTAAAAGGCGGGTTCGTTGTCGCTAACAGCAGTGTTCATATGAGTGATATAATGCATTATTCATTTGTAGTTTAAAAGCACTTTTAAAGTTATTTAAGTATCCCTAACGCGTATGCAAAGCTGCTTTAACGAGAAGATTATGAAATATTAATATGTTCATTGGGTTTCTGTTATAGATTGTTTCCGCGATACGACTTCCAATTAAGAGCGGTACAACATCATAAATTGAGTACTCTAGTTTTACCAATATAACGCATCATGATGCTCCGTAACGTACTATCCACAAATTAGTTAAAAGAGAAAAGTTGTCATCCCTCGTCACATATCATCTGCAACTTATTCATAAACTACCAAGTATATTGGATCGGTTCAGTAACAAACAAAACAATAGCCCAACTTTTGTCATATTGTCTACAATACTGATACGGTTGGGATCATTGTTAGAAGTAAATACACTATAAATCCGTTTTATTCGAGTTGTTTTTGATGATTTGTTTATTATTTGCGAATAGTTTTCATATATACAGGCCACATCACATACATATGCAATAATTAATATCTGTTTGTTCATTTGGTTGAACTTTTGAATAATCTCGACCTGTTATACTGTGAGTTGTTGATGTTAAAATACATCTGCTACTCATGTGTGTTCCCAGGTTATACGATTGTGTTGACATTCAAAGAAACCATTTACGTAATGACAATTGCATTATGGATATTTCACTATTCAATCCAATGTGATCACTGTTTAAAATCAAAGAATGCAAACATCCCCAAAAAGCTTTTATCGTCATTAAAACCGCAATCCCCATGGACCAAAACTGAAATTTCTCAATGTAAATCAGGAAACGTTTTAATTTAAACTAAAATGCTATTGCATATAAGACGATTGCATCTAAGGAAGGGTGTGTAACGTTTAGAAACGAATCTTTTGTAATAGTAACTTTCTTGATAACTTTTCGGATACCAATATTATATCAATGGAGCTCAAAAGTCAATAAACCAAACAGGAAACTAAAAATCTAGCACATAAAATTCATATCCACAGGCTTAAAGATCTGAACTACCTAATAATCGAGTGATTTATTTAAGTCGTTGAGAAAGAATTATCTGTTTGTGGCGTCGTAATAATCTTGCTTGAGCCACACCTAAATCTAAACCATGCTCTCAAAAGGATTCTTACGCTTAAGTGTCTCATTTAAAGTACATAATTATGTCACCATCATTTAGTATTACCAGAGTGATCAGTTCAGTGAAGTGCCATGGAAAATTATGCAAATTTATATTTGAACACATAACTCGAAAACATCAGCACAGTCCCACACGACCACACACCACGGAAACAGCATTTAACTCCACAATTACAGGACTTCATAAACATTAAGTTAAGTGAAAACAATCCTAATCCAATTGACACAAATTAAAGTTTATGCAAACGAATGACTGTAATTGCCTATAGATAAATAATGCCAATTATACTTTAAAACTGTGGAATGACGTGCAAGGTAAGAGAAATGAGCGGCCGTTTCCGAGTGAAATTCAAGTTTATGTACTAGCTGAGGAATCCATTACCTTGATAAATCTGGAAACATTTCCAGTGTTTTACTTGCTTTACTGGTCACATCAATACTGATTTCCTTCGTTTTTGTTCAGCAATTAGATTTTATGTAGCTAATTATTTACACTACATATTCTGTTGGAGGCGATATTGAATATTTAACATTCAGCGAATATGTGAAGCTTTCCTGGATAATTATATTACTTTGAATTTTCAGCACTGTTAGATACAAATCTCACTCATCCCATGTAATGATTATACAAAGCTTGCTTCGGGACAAGGTACCTATATTAGAACATATCTGACATACTGTAGACTAATAATGAGTTCAGATCAGTATGTGTAGTTTGTTTTACGGAAAATGTACATCTATGTGATTGGTTTGTTGTACATGTATGAGTTCAGGTCCCGCACAAGTTTGTTTTGCGACCATGTTGCTCATTAACGGATATTTGTCAGTCACGGAGTGATCATAGTCACCACTTACTGTGCATAACATATGAAGCAGTCCGTACGAGTCGTCTATAGAACTAATTATATAGCTATAAAATAGCTTCGTGAATTTAATATTTCATAAACTTGTCTGAACATTAGTGTAACTGTATCACTTTATGATACGATCTTATTAAAGAGTCTAGTCTCTACATTACGCTTAGATTATGTGGAGCATTTCTTGAAATTGATATTTTGTTGTTCCCGTATGTGACATGCAAATTGTACGGCCCACCACGAAAGCATAAAATAACAAGTTAACGTATACATAAGTGAAAGACAAAATTACCGAGACACCATTCTTTGAATGATAAAATTATGGTGAGCATGTAGGTAAAAAGATATAATTGATGATGGTTTTGTGGCCGACAACAGCGTCAATATGATAGATACCATGCATTATACATTGATAATTTAGAAACACTTATAAAATTGTTGAAGTAACTTTAAGCCTTATGCAAAGCAGACTTAATGAGAAGATTATGAAATAATAATATGTTCATTTGTTTTCCGTAATAGATTATTTCCGCGACACGACTTCCAATTAAGAGCAGAACAATATCATAAATTGAGTACTCTGGTTTTACCAATATAACGCATCATGATGCTCCGTAACGGACTACCCACAAATTAGTTAAGAGAGAAAAGTTGTCATCCCTTGTCACATATCATCTGTAACTTATTCATCAACTACCGAGTATATTGGATCGGTTCAGTAACAAACAAAACAATAGCCCAACTTTTGTCATATTGTCTGCAAATACTGATACGGATGGAATTATTGTTAGAAGTAAATACACTATACATCCGTTTTATTCGAGTTGTTTTTGATAATTTGTTTATTATTTGCGAATATTTTCCATAAATAAATGACCGATAATCATTTAACCGTGCAAAACATTACATCTATGCAATATTTGACGTCTGCTTGTTCATTTGGTTGAACATTTGAATAATCTAGACCTGTTATACTGTGAGTTGTTGATGGTACAATACATCTGCTATATTCATTTGTGTTCCAATGTTATAAGATTTGATTGACATACAAAGAAACCATTTACGTAATAACAATTGCATTATGGAGATTTCACTATTCAATCCAATGTGATCACTGTTTAAAATTAAAGAATGCAAATATCCCCCAAAAGCTTTTATCGTCATTAAAACCGCAATCCCCATGGACCAAAATTTTAATTACATAATGAAAACCAGGAGACATTTTAATTTGAATTTAGATTCTTTACAACTTACGATTGCATCTAAGAAAATGTTTGTAAAGCTTAGTAATCTTTTGTAAAAGTAACTTTCTTGATAACTTTTCGGATACCAATATAATATCAATGGAGCTCAAAAGCCAATGAACCAAACAGGAAACTAAAAATCTAGCACATAATATTTATATCCACAGGCTTAAAGATATGAACTACCTAATAATCGAGTGATTGATTTAAGTCGTTTAGAAAGAATTATCTGTTTGTGGCGTCATAATAATCTTGCTTGAGCCACACCTAAATCTAAACCATTCTCTCAGAAGGATTCTTATGCTTTAGTGTCTCATTTAAAGTACATTATTATGTCGCTATCATTCATGTATTACCAGAGTGATCAGTTCATTGAAGATGCCAGCGAAAATTATGCAAATTTCCATTTGAACACATACCTCGAAAATATCAGCATAGTCACATGCGACCACACACTACGGAAACAGCACTTAACTCCACAATTACAGGACTTCATAAACATTAAGTTAATTGAAAACAATCCTAGTCCAATTAACACAAATTAAAGTTTATGCAGTCGAATGACTGTAATTGCCTATACATAAATAATGCCAATTATACTTTAAAACTGTGGAATGACGTGCAAGGTAAGAGAAATGAGCGGCCGTTTCCGAGTGAAATTCAAGTTTATGTCCTTGCTGTGTTATCCATTACCTAAATAAATCTGGAAACATTTCCAGTGTTTTACTTGTTTTACTGGTCACATCAATACTGATTTCCTTCGTTTTTGTTCAGCAATTAGATTTTATGTAGCTAATTATTTACACTACACATTCTGTTGGAGGCGATATTGAATATTTAACATTCAGCGAATATGTTAAGCTTTCCTGGATAATTATATTACTTTGAATTATCAGCACGGTTAGATACAAATCTCACTCATCCCATGGAATGATTGGATAAAGCATCGGGGCACGACATACGATATATATTTGAACCAATTCGACATTCTGAAGACTGCCAACTTCAGTTCAGTATTATATTACTAGTATATAACACAAAGTGATAACCAGACGGTCTTGGTCCGACAACCAGGCAGTACAGGCCAGGTTTTTCCGTCATAATCGGGTGTAGGAAAAAATTAAGCACTGTTTCAAACAGAAAAGTAGTTTGTGGTCTAGCCGGTTAGAACTGTGTAAACATTAAGAAAAATTGTGCAATAAAAACTTGTTATGGTATCTGATCGTCGTAGGGGACATTCCTTAGTATATTTTGTGAATGAATTGTTGATACTATTTCTAGTAATGAATATAACAGTGTTATCATTAAAGTCATGCCTGTCATTAAGGAGTTTTAAAATCAGTAAAGAACTGAAGTCATTAAGATGCTTTAAAATCAGTAAAGAACTGAAGACTGAAAAACCAAAACATTCAATGTTCAGCAGATGCCCTCCAAACTTCCTTGATATTCTACGAAATATATAATTATGTGTAATATCGAAAGTATATAATCGTAGTATATAACATATTTAACTGATACCACTTTACGTGAACTGGATATATTCTATATGATGTGTCGCATGTGTCACTATGTATCCTCTAGACAGTAATAACCCAAAACTTTGACGATTGCATGAAACGTCTTCAACACATAATCTAGTAGATCAATCATACATCATTATTCCCAGACCATTCATCAGATGTTCTCCATCTTATATCTGTCACACACCATGGAGTATTGCACAGTAAACAACAGCATGTTACCAACAACACACAATGTTTCAAATCAACATCATTATCCACATACTGCATCCAGAGGAGAATTTAATGAGACAGGTTAACTGAAACACACGCACAGATTTCCAAAAGGATAAAACTTATATTTCATCAAATTTAACACACTTATTTGGAATGAGGAAAATCTGTTTTTTAATAAGTCGTATTATGTTTGTGATATGCATGACAATGTGAGAAGCTGTCTATTTTCTAAGACATTTTTGAAATGTAATGAGTAAGATTGGCAAAATGGTGAAGAGCAACATCGGTAATCTTATTTGAAGCCAACTATAGACTGTGTCCAGTGTTGCGTGATTCGACTGATATAAACGACGCCGGTAAGTCGGGATACAGTCTGACCATAGAGTACATTTGTTGATTGTTGATGAAACATACACGCGAGATGTCACATAGTGTTTGTGTTCATGACTGGTACCATAATTGATTAAACTAAGAAATTACTCTAAGTTATTAATGGCTGCTCCGAACATGAGCTTACTAGTGTCGTGGTTTCTTTTAAGATACTGTCCTAATATGGGCCCCCCGATTACACGGTTATTTCTTGATCAACACATATTCACTGTTGACAAAATATAACGCCTATACGTGAATTCTCCCCCAGGATTGTTATTATTGTAATCAAAGAGATCTTTTTGGTTTAATTTCGACACAATCCCCTTCAATGCATGTGTACCCATTTCGAAGCAGTGAATCTATCCGGTCGCCTGGCAAATAATCTCTGACGTATTTTTAGGATGCTTTAGCGATTTTGAGTCCTCACCAGCTCCAAACAGAGTAGAACCATTTGACTGGACATTTGTATCATACCACCTTCCATCTGGTTTGCATAACAACATAAGCACGTGCTCTCATGTATTTGACGGTGGTCATGGTAAGTATGCCTCCGATTCTTGGCGACTACGCGGATGTACGCTCACGTTTACATTACCATGTGTGCCTGGAAGAATGTTGTCTTGCGGGTACCATCGTTATTTAGCTAACGTAGACCGCATTTTGGTAAAGCACCGTATGTTTACTTCACCCAGTGTTCAAGTTATAAAAGCGCAAAATGTCAGTGGGAAAAAAATCAGGTCGCATACAACCTATGTTTTGTATTGACATGAATTGAACAATATATTGGTTCTTTCAATGAAGACGTTATGAGTTAGTGCTGTACCGTTTTCGTGGACCGAAGGCCGAGGGTTCGAATATGGAAATGTGCTGGACTTCTCCGCGGTTCTTCAAAACCCCGTATAGTTCCTGAGAGCCTGACAGAAACTCTAGAATCACCTACCCGTGTCGATTAATATTGCATTATGTTATTTTCATGTAGTTGTTTAATAATCGATGTAAATTGAAAATATACGCGTACTCAGCATGCCATTTCAGTAGATATTGAATGCGAAATATCGATCAGAATTTTATTAATAAAACTTTCAGCAGTTTTTAATGACTTTTAATAAATTAATCGCAAACGGAAACGATTGTGCAATGAATATATAATATAACCTGCATACAGTGGCCAGTCCATCGGTACGTCCTCCACACGTAGTATACCAAATATAACATGTTCACATTCAACCCCAGAGTAAGATTAAAACATGTGGAGAGAGTGATAACTAACACAGAATGCATGAAACAACGTGATTATTGTAGACGTCAGAAACCTCACATAACTCAACAACAACAACAACAAAAACTACAACAACAACAACAATATGTTTCTGTTTCTCATTACTATAGTATACCCTAATCACATATAGTAATTACATCTAAACAACCACAAAATTAAGATCTTTCATAATTCTTATTTTAGCAAACTTTAAGAACAAACTCATTTAAGAATAAATCAATGGACGTATTGATAAGGAAAAGAGGAATTGCAAACATAATTCATTTTAGTAACCTATAGATTTAAAGTAAAAACAACAGGTATACAATTTAGACAAATTGAAAATCTTAAGTTTTTTTATAAATCGAAGTAACATTTTCGAAAAAAGTAAACATAATTATATTTATTTAAGTGATATATGCTCCCTAGGGATTAACATAGCATCAAGTTAAGTAAGTCATTTATTTAAGTAATATCCACACAAATGCATGTGCATGTAACATATTTGTACATTTTGGGTTCAATAGAAATACTAGTATGATAATTTACACCCTCAAATATATGACGTATTTAAAGTTTATCATCGAAAAATGTACATGTACATACATATAAATTACATACATTTACTTTATCAGATGCGTTCAACTAAACTGCATTGCCAGCAATGTGAAAGATGCCTCAGTGATGTTGTCGGATAGATTTTACCAAATATGTGTCCTGATTGATAAATCATTAAAGTTCACAATTAAAATGTTTAAGTTTGTTTGAATAATCTTACAAATTCCTACCTTCATAACACAATATTCCGTAAACAGACACAAAATTCCACACTTAACTAATAACCGTTAGTACAATATAATGATAGCTTGGATTGAGAACAACTAACGAGCAGCAGCAGGGGCGGTCACATCGTAAAAATACAGGGAAATAAAGACAGTCGAGTATATACACAGAGTCGCTGGTCTTCTATTGATTACAATGAATACATAAGTATACTAGGAACTTACACTGTAATCCACGTCAACAAAACACTGGGTGATTTTATAAATACACGCATTATAGAATTATTATTAAATTTGTCACAGTTTGCGTTTTTTAACGCAGGTTTGCTATGTAACGTCGCGTTTATTGAGAATGGAAATATTGATTTTAACGAGATCGACATTTCATTGATAGTGGAGAACTGATAACAAGATCGTACGGTTGTGATTTTGCAGATTTCGAAAAAGCATTATAAAACACCTTAATCCCTATTTCGAATGTCGATCAATCGTGGTGATCTAATTTAGTTGTTGTTTGTAGATTAAAAAAAAACATAATAAAAAATGCTTAATCCATATTTCGATTTTCGATTAATCGTAGGGATTAAATTTAGTTGTTGTATTTTTAGGCAATATTATCATGTAACGTAAATTAATACCTCTCTAATTAAACGAGTTCGACAATACTTTGACATAAACGTACGGGAGTAGTTCGACATACGCGAGTTTGAGAAAAAATAATAAGTCAGTGGAACACTTACTCGAGCCGAACACGTTCGAGCTATGTATTGTTTGGTTTGTTATGTAGGTTAAAAATGTTGGCTTTTAAGCATGTGGTCCTATGGGAAATCGGTGATAAGCAGACTAAATCTGTTGGCAAATGAATAATACGTTAATAATTCTCGCGAGTGAAAACAAAACATTTAATTATTTTGATAAAATTCCCATGAAAGACAATTTATATTATAATAAAATATACGATTTATACAATATAACGATAATATGTGCGATTTTAATTTAATAATGAATGATAAAATGGAAAGCACACTGTTAATAGTTTGTAAGAAAGATATAAAACGTATTAATAATACGTTATTATTGATGTAACGGAATGAACTATTGTGACAAATGGATCAATTAAGTTCATAGCATGGAGAAAACTAGATATATCTGCAACACAACGACCTTTAAATCTCTTTTACCACCGCAACAACGGCCATTTCAGCGTTATTTGTGCGAGTTGCCATTGCAATAACGTCCGAATTAATATTGAACATGATAATATATTATTTGCTGATGAATTATACAACTGACCACTGCAACAACGCACGGCTTACTATCGAACATGTTATTCTGTTTGTTAATGAAGGATACAGCAATTGTCTCGCCACATCATAGTAATAACTCTATCAGCGCAAACTACATTATTGTCGACACGAAGATTGGACATTAAACGTTAGAACTAGTACTTAATGAAGTCTACACAAGTAAGCTAAAACATGTGATTATCTCTCGGAACAATCAACAATTCTCGGGATAAAGTAGCTCTTCTAGATAACTTGATTGTACGCGGAATGAGTAAACGACATACTGATAGATTGTCTCCAACAAACATCTGCGGTAGATATAAGAGTAACCAAACTATATAAATTAACCTTCCAAAGCCAATACATTTAGAGCAGTTAACATTGCCGTTAATAGATACCTAGATATATATACTCTCTGACAAAGGTCTGGATTTACCAAAAAACGAGAAATGCCAAAAAAGTCTGTTTCTGTTTTATTGTGTTATTGATTGAAAGTATAAAACCCAGCGTATTCCGTATCCGTCCCATTACGGTCATATAAACTGGGAATGAATGGAGGAAGTACATGTCCGAGGATTTCGCAATTCAGAGTTGTTGGCAATTAGCTCCATAGGACATGTATTACATTGAAGCGATTGAATTAACCGCGTGTATTGTTGTTTCTCAGGAAGGATCGTCCCTACGCTAACCTAATTTGGATGGCATTGCGTCATCAGATTCGTTGATTACTTCATTTACAAATTACAAAGACTTTACCAAGTCAAGGAGGAGAACTCCGTGCAAACCAAATCGAGAATTAAAATGCAATGCGTGAGCCAATGAGTTGTTTAGAATATTTCACCTAGCAGGTAACTCAATACTAAACTGTATAATATCTTTGAGACAACCAGTATTTTGTTGTTCTACTCATCGGTATTCGAATCACTTATGATTTGAACCGATCAAACATTCTTTTGAAAATGATAGGTTGATTTATATAGCATGTTATCGTATTCTGGATAATTATATTCGAAAGCAATAAAAATAAAATATAACAAATGATAATCCAAGAAAGCAGTGCAGAATATGTATGCATTATGGTGCAAACTATCACAGATTCGGAGGAAATAATATACATAAAAGTGAATGTAATGAAAATACATACCTTGATATTCAGTCGTCCATTCTCATTCAATGGTTCGTTCTCTTCAATACAATTGGTCCTGAAATATAGTAAAAACACATTATATCATTATACAAAATAAATTCCAATAATATTTTAAACAGTTTAATTGAATACGCAAACGGGTGTCATTGCCGAGTGGATATCGGCAACCAAAAGCCAGAAAGTATGGACACAGCCAAGATCTTGAAAGCTTTCATGGGCCACCGCCACCAACGATATATATCAACACACCTACCTACAGATTGCGTGTACCTACGTAGTTACAATGATGGTCAGAGGGCTCCTTACAGATAACCAAAAGGACGGAGTATAGGGAGATGTTTTATCTGTAATTGGACAACAACAACAACAACACCACAGTTTCTAGAAACCATGAACACTGTACTGTTAAACAATCGTCAATGCTAATCTTATTTCTACCAAGGTTGTGGACATTAGATGGGAACAGACACGACACATGAACACATAAGTCTTGTACACACGTTAATTCAGTTCTTACTCCATTGTGAATGGTTGTGTAAGTGTTGTGAGGGCGATTTTACGACGTTATTGGTGGCGTGTGAATGTATATCTACCGGGTTAAGCAATACAGTGGAACAGGGAAATTGTTAAAATAAAACTCTAGTGTTTCCTGTGCTCTGTGAATCTGTATATATGTGTGAAGAAAGACTTTGACAGATGATGTGCTACTCTCTGAGAGTGTGGGCGATACACACCGCTCAATATGGACATTTATTCACAGTCTCACAACACTCGTATTTCCATAAACACTTATCATAGTCAAGTCAATCACTCTATTGCGTTTCAACAAATGAACCGGTCTGTCAAGTTTAAATGCTAGGGGAAGCTATATTAGTAATTACCAGTGTTAACTATGTACAAACTGCTAAAACTTTAGTAAATGTCTTTTTCATTCTAATCAGGGTTAGAGTTACAATATATGGAGAGTTTGACTTTATTTTAGAGCTCACGGTAGGCGGCTGGTTGACACAAGCAGCTGCAACAGCAATACTAGCAGTTGGTGCAGATGCGGAAACCGAAACAGCAACGCCACAAAGCATCACAATCAATTGCAGTAACAATATCAATACCATTAGCATCCTGAAAACAACAATAGTGGTACATTGATAAACAAAAACAACATCAACATACAAATAACATTATTCTAGAGGAGTATGCTTATCTCGTACAAGTTTGGATTAACATCAGTTTCCCCTGTAAATCAGCTAATTGGTTTTACTGACATCTACAGATGAGTTGTCTGTCGGTTAATCAAGCAACAGTTCCGTGTATGTCTACTTTAATCACCCAATAATCACGTGCACACGGCGTTAATACAAGTCAGCTCTACACAATACAACGTAAACTACGTGACTCCACCAACGTAATAAAGAAAATACTATTCTATCCTTGATTAGACATTTATTATGTTATCCGTGAGCGAATTTAAGTCACGAAATGTGATAATAATAGTGTTTATGTACGAAACTCGCGTCCGGAATTAACTTGTAGTGATTTAATTTATAATCTTCAGAGGTCAAAGTTCCCAGCCTCGAGACCATGAATAAGAACTTGACGAATGTGAAAACTTCGTTCTAATATCTGCTTTTATGATAGTTTTGGCTTGTTGACACGGTAATGATGTCCGTAAGCACTGGGCTTATGACTTCTGCGAACTTTTTTACATCTTATTTAGACATAGAAACTCAAGTTTCCTTGTTCTTTTAGAAAAAATATGATGCATAGAAAGACGTCTGACCAGACTAAAATCAGTTCCCGGGCTTAACCATTTAAGAAAATACACTTTCTATAAAAAACGAGAACTATTTTCATCAGTTAGGCTGCCAACTAAAACGTCTCATCGGTCAGAATGATATTGCTCAAAGGTCCGAGTGCAATGGATATTTCCACACAACACGTATAGTTGGTCATCCCTTACCAAGCTTTTATGATTAAATGTAATCTACGAGGCCAAAAATATTAATGTAATAGTTGGTAGGAGTTCAAAAACTTGATCCATGTAATGTCGCCTGTGGGACGGTCTGTACCATTATACATTCAGATCCCTCGGTAGACTGTCGGCAATAGAAAAAGTCTGAGCTATTATATTCATAATTTGGCGCAATAGTTTTATGTTATGTAGATATATTATGTAAGACGCTTGATATATTTTGGCCAACAAGCGACCGTTCTTGAATGGAACGAAGACAATATTAAACACAAATATTTCAATCCATTGACAATTCAACTTGATAGAATGATATTGTTATCAATCTAGTAGAGTAATCTGGTGAATATTTAAGGTAACATCTCAACGTGACCCAAATCTCAGCACAAATAGTGTCCGAAGCCTTTTCACAGAGCAACAAGTTGGCGTGGAGTTCAAGTCAAGAGCGAATGTATTACATTTTTAAAATCATGTTATTTGTCTGATATCTTCCGGACAAGGGATAAAATGATACTAAATTCATGTTAATTTACAATTGAATTGATAAAACTCGTAGAATAATTTCTTCACATATATATTTTTCGAATATTAATTTGGTTGTATTGCTATTTGATAGTTTTAGATAACGTTTGGTTTCAACAGATACGCTGCCATACATTTATCAAGCCTTCCGTGCGTTCTCTAAAATTGGCTAGTTTCGACAAGTTAACATGTGAAATTCGAAACAATATCACCTTGAATAGTTTGTAATTCACATTGGGTAGTACAAATTGTCTATATAGACAAGCAATGAGAAAATGGAGCATCGCCTTAAGGCGAATGTGATGCTTGAGTATACACTCCTACAAACAACATCGTCTCTCATGGTCGCGCCCTACGTAAAACATAGTGTTGTACAGTTCTCACCATGCATATTTAAACCCGTCTCTCACGTTTTCTGTCACATTAACAAACATTAAATTGAGTTAAAGTGTGGTCTAAAACAACAGAGAAGGTAAATTGTAAACAAGTTTTGTCTGGACTGGTATTTTCAGTTAAATTGAATTTTCGTGAAATAGGCTACTGGGTACACATAAGTGCTGATTTTACGATTGTCTGTGTAAGTTGCATGGTTTTTACAAACAATAGTACTCCATTTTATATACGTCTGGTATGGTGCGCCTGTGCAATAGTCCCATAGTCCGACGAAGTAACATTTCGATATAAAGGATCGTAGGTCGAACAGTCGACGAACACATGCGTGACAGGCTGAGCCATCACACGATTAGTGATCTTCAGTAAATTAGAAACATAAATTCCAACTCTAACGGTGGGTTAAGATGAAGCGTTCACTCGGACATGATTTGATCAATTGACCGATCGCTATTTTAAACACTTTATCCTCTGCAAATAAGGTATACTAAAGAATAATTACTACAGTAGTGTTAAAAAGCAAAAATGAGATTTTCGTTTCAGGCAGTCTGCTGTTGACCCTGAACACAACTGTCCTTTTTGCAAACTGTATATATTATAGAGACTAAGGCCGACGACTTGCTAATGATATACACCGTTTGCCATTACAAGACCACGTCCATTGTAGACTGAAATCCAATTACAAGTTTCGATACAATTGCAAAGCCTCGGTGGCTCCATGGCTTACATACAACACAAAACGTTAATTTGTTTGACAGAGATTTCTGACATATCGCCATTTCTCGCGAGACGAGGTTTGAAGCGTGAATACAAAACTCGTAAAATGAACACAACTTTCCTCTTTCTTCACGAGTTTGGTATTCATAGAAACATGATGCTCAGACGGCAAAGTGACATATTCCCGCCAAATATAACATAAAGTAAATATTACCTTAATATGATCTGTAAATATCGGCAAGAACACAGAGTCAATATTGTCTCAATAAGATATGAACATACGAACGTTGGAATGTAACATATAATTTGATGAAAGTTTTTGGGTTACCGCAATGACATACGAACTCATATCCTGTTCCGTCAATTATTCTTTGCAAAGAGCATTTGAGTGATTGTATCAAATGTGTGGAAACAAATATGAAATAACTTCGCATTACAGAGTGGGGATATAAGATCTAAATATTTGTGAATACAGTCCGCACCATTATTAGTTTCGTCACGAGGGAAAGTATGTAGAGTTAGAGTAAAAATAGCTTAGGATTAAATAGGCACTTCACAGTCGGTGATTGTATGGTTAAAACTTCGTCTCTCATCGCCGTTGGATGCATAGCTAAACCATGGACTACAACATATGATTGCATATTAAACACATAGTTTTCATATTCACACATGCTTCACAGATATTTTAATAAGAGCAGTACCATTACCACCACAATGAACAACATCAACATCAGCATTAACTGCAAGGACATCATAGTTATCAATAATACAAACATAACCCTCAATGTACTGGGAAATATAATATTCTTAAATAATCGAAACCACACACAGGAATAAGCTGATCTATCGTTTTTAAGCAAACGTCTTCCTATATCTAAACATTCAATTAGGTAAATGGTTCTGTACTTAATCAAGCGCAAAAGCCAAAAGTAGCCACATCAGACGAAAACAAATACAAATATTGACCACTCCGTTGAAACATCAGCATTTGGAAATATATACCTCGTTCGAAAAACTTAAGCCACAGAGAGACATATATCTGTACATTTTGTCGAGAGTAAATCAATGTATACATGTAGTCATTGTGAAATCGCCGAAAATACAAACCGGAGACATTGTAATTATGTCGATCTAACTATTTAAAGGAAATCTCTATTTATTTTTCTATTCTCTGGTGGTTGTAGTATTTGTTTTCAAACACAAAATTTGCATTCAAACGAGAAATGTTTTATTCGATCCTTTTTGCGGTCGTTTAAATCAACGATCTGTCAGACGTGAAACATAATTCATGTGAGGTCAATGTCTTTGTTTTGTACGTCTTCCCTGCCTAATTGGCCAATGTCATTAGACTATGAGTAAGATACATTTCCTTCTTTGTCTAAACAGATACCTAGGTTAGTGAATATACATGTACTTGGTGTTTAGCTTTTCTGTTACCACCCAGTACATATATAGCAAGTATTTCGCGAGGTAGATGCCTTATAAAACAGTATCAGACACGATTGTCTGCGAGGTCAGTAACATTGCTTTCATGATAAACTGATTTCAACGAAATGAAATTTGTTTGTCCGCACCAAGACAGTTTATTCATTCAAATTATTCTGTATGTAGGCATACGATCATAGGTTTCAATTGTATCGTGTATATCAGTTAAATATGGCGATATCATTCGGTGATTGGTTAAAAAAAGGACATACACACGTCAAAAATACTGTTGCTTTTGAAAACGATTAAGGCGAAGCGTTTCATTTATCATAATTTCATCACAACATAAGCCTCTCGATGAAACAAACCAAAAGTTATTTAACGTTATACATCAGGCACATCCCTTCACCAGCACGGCCTTGACATGCAAACGTGATACCCAACGTCGTTTTCGCCAACTTGCCTAAGAGACATACGCCAGAAACAAAATAAGGACCACATACTTTTCGAACATGTGACCTTCACCCGAATCAATATACTGACAATTTGATTCTGGCAAACAGATACATTGCAGACACGAAAAAGGGACGTATTAGGCCAACCTGGTGGATGATAACATCACTACAAGAAAGCGTTCATTCCGGAGAATGAATATATGGAATAAAACTCTATTACGTACCGTGCTAATAGTAGTGTTATAAGTGCGCCACAATCCAACATATGAATAAGTAAATGAACAAATAGATGTTCAACAAAGACAGATTATATCTACGACAATTTTTGTGACAACAAATAGAGGAAATTGATCGAAACAGCAGTGAAACTGCAAGAAACGTGCCAACATGCAATAAAATTAATTGTTTGGAAAAAGCCAATTCTAAAATACCATTTATTTTTGCCAAACTCTTTATACCATTAGCCCTCAATAAAAAACCACACTTTTCAGAACATTTTCTGCAGTTGGTCTTTGGGTTGTGGTTGAGACAAATAATGGAAAAGGAAACAGCACATTGAGATTCTGACCCATATTAGGATTCAACAATAGTTGACCTCCATACATGACCATCATTAAGTGGTCTTGTGGACATGTGGTGTCTTTTAAATTCAGTGGAAATAAAACTAACGTTCTTTTAGCCACACGTTATTGCAGTCAGCAGGTTTTCTCTAACCTATAATAGGTTATAGTGCCATTGCACACAAAAATAGGAACACAGAATGTACTCGTAATATATTTGTAAATTAGGTATTGGGTACAAAAACGTTATTGTCTTTTCCTTATAACTGCAGATAGCTTCACACTTTTTGTTCTAGAAGTTAGTAAAATATTCATGTGAATTCCCCACCTTCAGAGATATGGGCCCGCTTCGTATCTCATTGTTGGTACATATACCGACACACATACAAACCATCGTACAAAAAATAACCTCAATTGTTACACAAAAACCTACAACATAACAATCAGCTTTCATAAAAAGGAAGAAATGTTCTCTCTTCCAAAATTGAATTATCCCGACGTAAATACATTAAGTTTAAGGTTAAAGAATATGAAGCGGTATATTTTAGAACATAACCATTGTCATTTAAATGTGTATTTAGACTCATGCTTGCTCTTAAAATCAATACAGAAGAACCTTTTGCAGATTTAAACAGATCTTTTATCATTAATACTTCAATATTTTTGCTATTTGTTTAAAACTATTATACTGGTATAACTTTTTGCATGCAATGTAACCAGGTTTTTGCGAACATTTGTTTAAAATGTATTCAAATTGTTATATTCCATTTTAATCCATGATAGAATACACTTTGAATGACTAATCCAACAAATCGCATATGATGTCTGGGAAATATAACGATACATCAGCTTTAAACAGGGATTGAAACAATACAATGATCATCAAGGAAATGTTAACTGTACTTTGAATACTAGATGTTGTCTGTAAGTCAGCCGTAAAGTTTAATTCATTCTGATAGGTTGTGTCTATAATCAGGGAAAGATGTAATTAAAATAGTGCGATAATTAAATTCCACACAGTGTAGGAAATAAACGAAGCTGAAATTAACTGGAGACTTTGTCCTGATGTCCTGATATGTCAACATCATGGTGAGTAGTGACTTGTTATTAGTGTGCTCTTTCGGCTGTGTTCGTTTGTTGTGTACATATAAGTTATGTTAGGAGGGTTTGGTATGTATTTACCAAAACTATAACTATAAACAGCTTCGATCTGTCTCACATGCCAGTTAACAACAAAACCATCACCAATCACCATAAAACTGTACATGTAACAAAACAACAAAAACCGCAACCGTAAGAAAACAGTGATATTCAGATAATTACATGTCCCAGAATTGCCCAGCTAAGGCTGTAGGTTTTTGTCTTTATATACTCGGAGTCTGTTTATCTTTCCTGGTGTTTTGTATACCTGAATACTCCGCGGTCAGTATAATTTAGCTTGCCTTATATTCATCACTGTCATTAATTGCCAGTACACGCACAACATGAATATATCTTACAAGGATTCGGTTGTCAACACAACGATTTTCGCAAAATGAAATGCATTTCACCATCCCGTTTCATGAATTACAATGATTCACACCATGGAATTCTACAGACTTGTCATTCCGCTAGTTAGCTATATTGCTTATGTCAGATAGAAGTTACTGGATTCCAATTGACGGAAGATGAATGTCCATGTTAGCTTCTGTTAGCCGCGTGTATTTGATGATTTGATTGGCGGCAAACCGACAGCAAATGGCTACTCGTATATTCTCATATCCCTTCATTCATTGTGTAGAATAATTAGATCGAAGTACTTGAACCAGGATAAAATATAACTCTGCAGACAAGTCTATAACTATTCTCACATTATCTATGTTTGTTAATGCTTCAAGCTAACCGTATACTAAGCCTTCTTGGACCATGTAAGACGATTGTTGTCGATTTGTAATCATTGAACTAGACAGTCGTGATCTGGTAAGTGTCTAAGTTTGTGTAATGAAAGTTGCCACACCACAGAGTGCACGAGGAACTGCGAGGACATGAATTTATTGTTTTAAGATGTACATGTACACGGTTGTTAAGTTATATTTCTTGCTCGTACTTATGAATGGTACGTATTGTATGGCGCACAAAAACCGACATTACTAGTACCACAAATCTGTTTTGAAACATGTTAAACCGATGTTTAACTCTAATGCTAACTAAACTTTTAACCGTCGATTTCAATAAGTACCTGTGTTAACAATGTATAAGGTGCTAGAATTTCGGTTAATATAGTTTTTATTCCAATCAGGTTTAGGATTACTATGTTAGGAGCGTGTGTCATTGCTTTAAAGCTCAGTGTCGGTAGCAGTGTGGCACAAGCAACAACAACAACAACAGCAGCAGCAGCAGCAGCAGCTGGACTAGCATTTTGTGCAGTTGCGGAAACCGAAACAGCAACGCAACAAAATATCCAATTCAACTACAGTAACACTATCAAAATCATTAATATCATCAAAACAACAATAATTGTAAAATTTAGCATCAATAACAGCAATACCAGTAACAACAAAAACAACAAGAAAACACAAATAATATTATTTTCGAGGATTATGCTTATCTTGTACAAGTTTGGCTTAACATCAGTTTCCCCTGTAAATCAGCTAATTGGTTTTACTAACATCTACAGATGAGTTGTCTGCCGGTTAATCAAGCAACAGTTCCGTGTATGTCTACTTTAATCACCCAATAATCACGTGCACACGGCGTTAATTTCCATACAACAAGTCAGCTCTACACAATACACCGTAAACTACGTGACTCCACCAACGTAATAAAGAAAATACTATTCTATCCTTGATTAGACATTTATTATGTTATCCGTTAGCGATTTTAGGTCACGAAATGGGATAATAACAGTGTTTATGTACGGAACTCGTGTTCCGTCCGGAATTAACTTTTAGTGATTTAATTTATAATCTTCAGAGGTCAAAGTTCGCAGCCTTGAGACCATGGAACGGAACTTGACGAATGTGAATACTTTGGTCTAATATCTGCTTTTGTGATAGTTTTGGCGTGTTGACACGGTAATGATGTCCGTAAGCACTAGGATTATGACTTCTTCGATCTTTTTGACATCTTATTTAGACATAGAAACTCAATTTTCCTTGTTCTTTTAGAAAAAAATATGACGCATAGAAAGACGTCTGACCAGACAAAAATCAGTTCCAGGGCTTAAGCATTTCAGAATATACACTTTCTATAAAAAACGAGAACTATTTTCAACAGTTAGACTGCCAACTAAAGCGTTACAATAATGTTCACATAACAATTCAAGTCTTATCGGTCAGAATGATATAGCTCAAACGTCCAAGTGAAATGAATAATTCCACAAAACACGTATAGTTGGTCATCCCTTACCAAGCTTTTATGATTAAATGTAATCTACGTGGCCACATTTGCCAAAAATATTAATGTAATAGTTGGTAGGAGTTCAAAAACTTGATCCATGTAATGTCGCCTGTGGGACAGTCTGTACCATTATACATTCAGATACCTTGGTAGACTGTCGGCAATAGAAAAAGTCTGAGCTTTTATATTCATAATTTGGCGCAACAGTTTTCTGTTATGTAGTTATATCATGTATGACGCTTTCAATAGAACAAAGATATATTTTGGCAAACAACCGACAGTTCTTGAATGGAACGATGACAACACGAAACTCAAACATTTCAATCCATTGACAATTCAACCAGATACAATGATATTGTTATCAATCTAGTAGAGTAATCTGGTGAATATTATAGGTAAACATCTTAACGTGACCCAAATCTCAGCACAAATATTGTTCAAAGCCTTTTTCACAGAGCAAAACGTTGGCGTGGAGTTCAGGTCAAAAGCGAATGTCTCAAATCACGTTATTTGTCTGATATCTTCAGGACAAGGGATAAAATGATACTAAATTCATGTTAATCTACAATTGAATTGATAGAACTCGTAGAATAATTTCAATTATGAACTAACATTTCCTTCACGTAAATATTTTTCGAATAATAATTTGGTTGTATTGCTATTTGATAGTTTTCGATAACGTTTGGTTTCAACAGATACCCTGCCATACATTTATCAAGCCTTCCGTGCGTTCTCTAAAATTGGCTAGTTTCGACAAGTTAACATGTGAAATTCGAAACAATATCACCTTGAATAGTTTGAAATTCACATTGGGTAGTACAAATTGTCTATATAGATTAGTAAGGAGAAAATGGAGCATCGCCCTAAGGCTAATGTGATGATTGAGTATATACACTCCTACAAACTACATCATCTGTCATGGTTGCGCCCTACGTAAAACATGGTGCTGTACAGTCCTCACCATGCATATTTAAACCCGTCTCTCACGTTTTCTGTCACATTAACAAACATTAAATTTAGTTAAAGTGTGGTCTAAAACAACAGAGAAGATAAATTGTAAACAAGTTTTGTCTGGACTGGTATTTTCAGTTAAATTGAATTTTCGTGAAATAGGCTACTGGGTACACATAAGTGCTGATTTTACGATTGTCTGTGTAAGTTGCATGGTTTTTACAAACAACAGTACTTCATTTCATATACGTCTGGTATGGTGTACCTGTGCAATAATCCCATAGTTCGCCATCTTCCGACGAAGTAACATTTCGATACAAAGGATCGTAGGTCGAAGAGTCGCCGAACACATGCGTGGCAGGCTGAGCCATCACACGATGAGTGATCTCCAGAAAATTTTAAACATAACTTCCAACTCTAACGGTTGGTTAAGATGAAGCGTTCACTCGGACATGATTTGATCAATCGACCGATCCCTTTTTTAAACACTTTATTCTCTGCGAATGTGGCATACTAAAGAATAATTACTACAGTAGTATTAAAAATCAAAAATGAGATTTTCGTCTCAGACAGTCTGCTGTTCACCCTGTACACAACTGTCCTTTTTGCAAACTGTATATATTATAGAGACTAAGACCGACGACTTGCTAATGACATACATCGTTTGTCATTACAAGACCACGTCCATTGTGGACTGAAATCCAATTACAAGTTTCGATACAATTGCAAAGCCTCGGTGGCTCCATGGCTTACATACAACACAAAAAGTTAATTTGTTTGACAGAGATTTCTGACATATCGCCATTTCTCGCGAGACGAGGTTTGGAGAGTGAATACAAAACTCTTAAAATGAACACAGCTTTCCTC
Organism: Spisula subtruncata; assembly: GCA_963678985.1. Lineage (NCBI taxonomy): Eukaryota > Metazoa > Mollusca > Bivalvia > Venerida > Mactridae > Spisula > Spisula subtruncata. Next base: position 9,131,767 of record OY787666.1, read on the forward strand.
TTTCTTCACGATTTTGGTATTCATAGAAACATGATGATCAGACGACAGAGTGACAGTTTCCCGCCAAATATAACATAAAGTAAATATTACCTTAATATGATCTGTAAATATCAGCAAGAACACAGAGTCAATGTTGTCTGAATAAGATCTGAACATACGAACGTGCGAATGTATCGTATAATTTGATGGAAGTTTTTGGGTTACCGCAATGACAAACAAACTCATACATGTATCGTGTACCGTCAATTATTCTTTGCAAAGAGCATTTGAGTGATTGTATCGAAAACAAATATGAACTGACTTCGTATTACAGAGTGGGGATATGAGATCTAAATATTTGTGAACACTGTCTACATCATTCTTAGTTTCGTCACGAGGGAAGGTATGTAGAGTTAGAGTAAAAATAGCTTAATATCAAATAGGCATTTCACTTTCAGTGATTGTATGGTTAAAATTTCGTCTTTTATCGCCATTCGATGTATATATAAACCATGGACTACAACATATGGTTGCATATTTAAAACATAGTTTTCATGTTCACACAAGATTCACAGCATACACATCAACATCAGCAGCTACACATGATAAACATAAACATCAATAATACAAACAAACCTTCAATATACAGGGAAATATAGTATACTTAAATAATCGAAACCACACTGGAATAAGCTGATCTATCGTTTTTTAAGGCAACTCCTTCCTATATCTAAACATCTAAACATTCAATTAGGTAAATAGTTCTGTACTTAATCAAGCGCAAAAGCCAAAACTAGCCACATCAGACGAAAACAGATACAAATATTGACCACTCCGTTGAAACATCAACATTTGGAAATATATACCTCGTTCGAAAAAACCTATGCCACCGAGAGACATATCTCTGTATATTTTGTCGAGAGTAAATCAATGTATACATGAAAGCATTGCGAAAGCGCCTAAAATACAAACCGGAGACATTGTTATTTCGTCGATCTAACTATTTAAAGGAAATTATATTTATTTGTCAATTCTCTGGTGGTTTAAGTATTGTATACGATCACAAAAGTTGTATTTTATTCGATGTTTTGTGACTGTTTAAGCCCACATGGAAGATTGGGTAACCAAATGTGTAGCCTCGTTAAATAAAGTCGTTACTTACTTACTTACTTACTAAGGCAAATCTCGAACAGCAAGGCGTCAAATTGAACGCGATGAATTTAAATGACGTCGCTATGTTTGGGTTTGCATTTTCCCTGCCTAATTGGCTGATCTTAGACTACATGTATGAGATATTGCATATCTTTACCCAAGCAGACACATTAGTTCTTTAACGTTTTGGTTGCATAGCATCGATACTCTCATTACAACCTATCCGTTACCAAGCAATCACCTTTCAGAATAAACAAGACGTTGACTTATAAAACAGTATCAGACACAATTGTACACGAGGTCAGTCACATTCCTTTCATGATAAACTGATTTCAACGAAATAAAATGTGTTTGTCCGCGACGAGACAGCTAATTCATACAAACTATGTATCATACCAACCTTGGTTCCAATTGTATCATTTCTATGTAGTCACAGTTATAGAATGTCGATATCATTCTGTGATTTGCTAAAACAGCACACGCTTACGTCAATATTACTTTGTCTTCCGAAAACGATAAAGGTGAAGTGTTTTATTTTATATATTAAAAACAGAAAATACGACTCAGGCCTCTCGATGCAAATGATAGATAACAAGTATCATAAAATGTATTACATGATAAACTAGACGCAACAAACGCCAACGTTACACAAACGTTATACGTCAGGCATATCTCTTCTAAAGTGCTACCTTGACCTTTAAACAAGATGCACAAACGTCATTTTCGTCAATGTGCCAACACTATACGGATTAAGAGATATAAAGCAGGAACAAAATATTTCCACTCACGTGACCTTCACCCGAATCAATACTGACAGTTTGATCCTGGCAAACGGCGCAAGAGATAAAAAGCAGACACGAAAAGGGACATATTAGGCCAACCTGGTGGACGACCATCAAGAGAATAAATACATGGAATAAAAATCTATAACGTACCGTGATACAAGTAGTGATCTCAGTGCCCGACAATCCAACATATGAATAAGTAAATGAACAAACAGATGTTCAACAAAGATAGATTATCTGTACGACAAACTAAACATCCAGCTGTCTTTGTCACAATTCTGGAACATTTCCCGAACTTTTCTGACAACAAATAGAGGACATTGACCGAACAAACTTTGACAAGTCCTGATGACGTCACAGCAGCGAAACTGCAAGTAACGTGCCGACATTCGATAAAATTAATTGTTTCTAAAAGCCAATCCTGAAAGACCATATGTTAATGCAAACATTGCTACCAACGGAGCCCTCAATAATAGAACCCCTTTTTCGTAACCCTACTGCTGTTGGTATTAGTGTTCAGTTGCGGTTGAATAAAGAGACACACAGTGTGAAAATGAGAAGAAAACATGGAGATTGTTGCAGACCCAAATAAACATTCACGCCTTTTAGAATGGACATCCTTGATAGGTCTTTTCGAAAAATGGTGTCTCTCAATGTCATTGGAAAAAAACATATGTTCTTTGTGTCCACAACTTGTTACAATAGTCTATGTCAGTAAATTGTATTTAACATATAGAAGGCTGTACTGACATTACACATAAAATAGGAACACAGAATGTGTTCTAGAATACTTGCAAATTAGGTATAACGTACAAAAACGTAATTGTCTTTTCCTTATAACTGCAGATAGCTTCACACTTTTTGTTGTAGAAGTTAGTAAATAATTCATGTGAATCCATCACCTTCAGACATACGGGCCGCTTTGTATCTCTTTGCTGATATATAAACCGAAACACATACAACCCATCATACAAAACATAACCTCAATTCTTACACAAAACCTACAACATTACAACCAGCTGTAAGAAAAAGGAAGAAATGTTCTCTCTTTCACAATTTAATTATCCCGACGTAAATACATTAAGTTTAAGATTGAAGAATATGTAGCGGTATTTTTATGAACATAATTTATATTTCTTACCATTGTCATTTAAATTTGTATTTAGACTCACGCGTCTTATTCAAAAGCAATACAGAATAACTTTTTTTTAAAACAAAATAAACGGATTTTTAATAATTTATTCTTCAATAAGAATGTGGACCATATTGAAAATTGGTCTTGGACCAAATATTAATCCACAATGAATAAAGTCGTTATTAATATTATTATCATTACTAATACTTTTGCGTCGTGTTCATCATATAATCATATAATGGTACATTTATTACCTTTTTCATACCTTGCAACCCGATTTCGCGACTATTTGTTTTAAATGTATTTAAATCTAAAACTTAGTCTGTTTTATCAATATTTTATACTCCATTACATTCCAATATAGAATAAACTATGAATAACTACTCAACCAAATCGCATTTGACGCCTGGAAAATATAATGATACATCACCTTTAAGCAGGGATTGAAAAAATACAATGATCATCAAGGAAATGTTAACTGCACGTTGAATTTGAATACTGGATGTTGCATGTAAGTCAGTCGTAAAGTTTAATTCTTTCTGATAGGTTGTGTCTATAATCAGGGAAAGATGTAATTAAAATAGTGCGGTAATTAAATTCCCCACAGTGTAGGAAATAAACGAAGCTGACATTAACAGGATACCTTGTCCTGGTGTCCTGATATGTCAACATCATTGTGAGTAGTGACTGGTGAGTAGTGTGCTCGCTCGGCTGTGTTCGTTTGTTGTGTTTGTGAAGATAACATCTTCAACATATAAGTTGTGTTAGGAGGGGTTGTTATGTATTTACCAAAACTATAACTATAAACAGCTTCGATCTTTCCCACATGACAGTCAACATCAGTAACATAACACCATAAAAATGTACATGTAACACACACTTAACCATAAGAAACAGTGCTATTGACGGTCATATGTTAAGGTTTTTGTCATTATATACTAGTGGTCAGTTAATCTTTCCAAACTCTTGTGTTTTGTATATCTGAAATATCTGGGGTAAGTATGACATAGCTTGCCTTATATTCATCACTGTTATTGATTGTGAGTATACGCGCATCATGAATACATCTTGTTGTCAATACCAATACTTTTCGCAAAACGCAATGCATTTTACTTTCCCTTTTCCTAAATTACCTCGATTCACGCCCTGGACTTATACAGAATTGGCATTCCGCTAGTTAGGTAGATTGCTTATGTCAGATAGAAGTTGGTAGATTCTCATTGACAGGAGATTTTTGCTCCTGTTAACTTCTGTTAGCCGCGTGTATTTGATGATTTGATTGACGGCGAGCCGACAGTAAATGGCTACTCGTATATTCTCATACCCCTTCATTCATTGTGTAGAATAATTAGATCGAAGTACTCGAACAAGGATAAGATATAACTCAGCAGACAAGTCGGTAACTATTCTCACATTATCTATGTTTGTTAATGTTTCCAGCTAACCGTATACTAAGCCTCCTTGGACCATTGTCGATTTGTAATCATTGGACTAGACAGACGAGATCTGGTAAGTGTCGAAGATTGTGTAATGAAAGTTGCCGCACCACAGTGTGCATGAAGAACTGATGTGTAGCATTTATATACACAAATAAAGCACACACTTATTTATTGTTGAAAAGTTTACACTGTTGTTCAGTTGTATTTCTTGCACGTTATGAACCGTACGTGTTGTATGGCGCACAAAAACCGACATTACTAGTACCACACATCTGTTTTGAAACATGTTAAACAGATATTAACTCTAATGCTTACTAAACTTTTAATCGTCGATTTCAATAAGTACCTGTGTTAACAATGTATAAGGTGCTAGAATTTCGGTTAATATAGTTTTTATTCCAATCAGGTTTAGGATTACTATGTTAGGAGCGTGTGACATTGCTTTAAAGCTCAGTGTCGGTGGCAGTGTTGCACAAGCAACAACAACAGCAGCAACAGCAGTAGCAGCAGCAGCAGCAGCTGGACTAGCATTTTGTGCAGTTGCGGAAACCGAAACAGCAACGCAACAAAATATCCAATTCAACTACAGTAACACTATCAAAATCATTAATATCATCAAAACAACAATAATTGTAAAATTTAGCATCAATAACAGCAAAACCAGTAACAACAAAAACAACAAGAAAACACAAATAATATTATTCTCGAGGATTATGCTTATCTGGTACAAGTTTGGCTTAACATCAGTTTCCCCTGTAAATCAGCCAATTGGTTTTACTAACATCTACAGATGAGTTGTCTGCCGGTTTATCAAGCAACAGTTCCGTGTATGTCTACTTTAATCACCCAATAATCACGTGCACACGGCGTTAATTTCCATACAACAAGTCAGCTCTACACAATACACCGTACCCTACGTGACTACAGAGTGAAACCATCAACGTACGAGCTATTCTATCCTTGATTAGACATTTATTATGTTATCCGTGAGCGATTTTAGGTCACGAAATGGGATAATAATAGGGTTTATGTACGGAACTCGCGTTCCAGCCGGAATTAACTTGTAGTGATTTTAGTTATAATCTTGAGGCCCCAAATTCACAAAGGATTAGTTTTCAGGATCAGGATCAAGATCAAATATATATCCTTTGAAATTCAGTAGATATGCTAGAGTTAAGCTTGCTATTTTTATACATGTAGATATACAAAAGCATATCCTTCAATATCAAAGACATTAAAATAAGTTTTTATGGTCAGTTATAAAACTACTAACTTGATCCTAATATTAAAAATTGATCCTCATTTTTCAGGATCAATTTCAGTCTCAAGTACAATAATTCACTTTTGCAACAGAAAAATGATGATCTGAATAGTTTAAACATGTAAACTTGAAGGGGATTAGGTATCTTCTACATGGCTATAAGCTGTAACTAACACCAGTAACCAAAAGCTTCTAAAAATTGGGAACTTATTTTCAGGATCAAATTTAATCCAGATCAGTTGATCCTTTGTGAACTTGGGGTCAGAGGTCAAAGTTCACAGCTTAGAGCCCATACTACATGGATTTGGACTGGACGAATGTGAATATTTCTTTCCAACAACTGCTTTGGCAATAGTTTGGACTTGTTGATGTGGTAATGATATCCAAAAGCAATGGGCTAATAACTATCTTTATACCATCTTATTTGATGATCTATTTCCAGACTTATAACCTCAAGTTTGAAGTTTCTGAACATTATGTCACAATGACGTTAATAAAGACAACTGTCTTAACTATTTCAAAATGCACACATTCTACAAAACAATTACTAAATTCATCAATTAGGCTGCCAACTAAAACGATACAAAGTCTCATCGGCCAGATATATATTGCTCAAACGTCCGAGTGAAATAGATAATTCAACAAAACACGTATAGTTGGTCATTCCTTTCCACCCTTTTTATGATTAAATGTAATCTACGTGGCCACATTTGCCAAAAATATTAATGTAATAGTTGGTAGGAGCTCAAAAACCTGATCCATGTAATGTCGCCTTCAGGACAGTCTGTACCATTTTACATTCAGATCCCTTGGTAGACTGTCGGCAATAGAAAAAGACTGAGCTTTCATATTTATAATTTGGCGCAATAGTTTTATGTTATGTAGATTTATCATGTATGACGCTTTCAATAGAACAAAGATATATTTTGGCAAACAACCGACAGTTTTTTTAATGGAACGACGACAACACGAAACTCAAACATTTCAATCCATTGACAATTCAACTTGATAGAATTATATTGTTATCAATCTAGTAGAGTGACCTGGTGAATAGTATTGGTAACATCTCAACATGACCCAAATCTAGGCACAAATAGTGTCCAAAGCCTTTTTCACAGAGCAAAACGTTGGCGTGGAATTCAAGTCAAGAGCGAATGTTTCAAATCATGTTATTTGTCTGATATCTTCCGGACAAGGGATAAAATGATACTAAATTCATGTTAATTTACAATCGAATTGATAAAACTCGTAGAATAATTTCAATTATGAAACAACGTTTCCTTCACGTATATATTTTTCGAATAATAGTTTGGTTGTATTGCTATTTGATAGTTTTCGATACTGTTTGGTTTTAAGAGATACGCTGCCATACATTTATCAAGCCTTCCGTGCGTTCTCTAAAATTGGCTAGTTTCGACAAGTTAACGTGTGAAATTCGAAACATTATGACCTTGAATAGTTTGTAATTTACATTGGGTAGTACAAATTGTCTATATAGAATAGCAAGGAGAAAATGGAGCATCGCCTTAAGGCTAATGTGATGCTTGAGTATATACACTCCTACAAACTACATCATCTGTCATGGTTGCGCCCTACGTAAAACATGGTGCTGTACAGTCCTCACAATGCATATTTAAACCCGTCTCTCACGTTTTCTGTCACATTAACAAACATTAAATTTAGTTAAAGTGTGGTCTAAAACAACAGAGAAGATAAATTGTAAACAAGTTTTGTCTGGACTGGTATTTTCAGTTAAATTGAATTTTCGTGAAATAGGCTGCTGGGTACACATAAGTGCTGATTTTACGATTGTCTGTGTAAGTTGCATGGTTTTTACAAACAAAAGAACTTCATTTTATATACGTCTGGGATGGTGCGCCTGTGCAATAGTCCCATAGTTCGCCATCTTCCGACGAAGTAACATTTCGATATAAAGGATCGTAGGTCGAACAGTCGCCGAACACATGCGTGACAGGTTGAGCCATCACACGATGAGTGATCTCCAGTAAATTTTAAACTAATTTCCAGCTCTTATGGTGGGTTTAGATGAAGCGTTCACTCGGACTTGATTTGATCAATTGACCGAACGCTATTTTAAACACTTTATCCTCTGCGAATGTGGCACACTAAAGACTGTGGTATTAAAAATAAAAAATGAGATTTTCGTCTCATACAGTCTGTTGTTCACCCTGTACACAACTGTCCTTTTTGCAAACTGTATATATTACAGAGACTAAGGCCGACGACTTGTTAATGATATACATCGTTTGCCATAACAAGACCACGTCCATTGTGGACTGAAACCCAATTACAAGTTTCGATACAATTGCAAAGCCTCGGTGGCTCCATGGCTTACATACAATACAAAAAGTTAATTTGTTTGACAGAGATTCCTGACATATCGCCATTTCTCGCGAGACGAGGTTTGAAGCGTGAATACAAAACCCGTAAAATGAACACAACTTTCCACTTTCTTCACGATTTTGGTATTCATAGAAACATGATGATCAGACGACAGAGTGACATATTCCCGCCAAATATAACATAAAGTAAATATTACCTTAATATGATCTGTAAATATCGGCAAGAACACAGAGTCAATATTGTCTGAATAAGATCTGAACATACGAACGTGCATATGTATCGTATAATTTGATGAAAGTTGGAGTTATCGCATTGACAAACGAACGATAGACATAGGAGAACTGTTATCTTGTACCGTCTATTATTCCTTACAAACATCGTTTGAGCGAATTTATCTAGTAACAAGTAAGAAATAACAGGATATTATAGTAATGGCATCAATATCCTCACTATGTTTACAAGGAAACATATGAGATTGAGGAACAATTGGTTAAAGATTAAGCAAGCATGGTACATCTTTCACAACCGGTAGTTGCATAACTAGAATATCGACTTTCACAACCAGAGGTAGCATAACTAAAACATCGACATCCACAGCCGGTGGTTGCACAATTGTAACAGTGGCTTTCACTACCGAACTACAAAACTAAAACATGGTGATTGCATTTGTAAAGCCTAGTTTTGATATTCACACATGCTCGACAGAGATTATTATAAGATCAGTACCATTACCACCATGAACAACATCATCATCAACATCAGCAGCAAAACATCATAAACATCAATGGAACAAACAAAACCTTCAATATACTGGGAAATATAGTATTCTTAAATAATCGAAACCACACAGTAATAAGCTGATCTATCGTTTTTACGCAAACGCCATCCTATATCTAAACATTCAATTAGGTAAATGGTTCTGTACTTAATCAAGCGCAAAAGCCAAAACTAGCCACATCAGACGAAAACAGATACAAATATTGACCACTCCGTTGAAACATCAACATTTGGAAATATATACCTCGTTCGAAAAACGTAAGCCACAGAGAGACACATATCTGTACATTTTGTCGAGAGTAAATCAATGTATACATGTAGTCATTGCGAAAGCGTCGAAAATACAAACCGTAGACATTGTTATAATGTCGATCAAACTATTTAAAGGAAAACTCTATTTATTTTTCTATTCTCTGGTGGTTTTAGTATTTGTATCCAAACACAAAATTTGCATTCAAACGAGAATTTTTTTATTCGATCCTTTTTGTGATCGTTTAAATCAACGATCTGTCAGACGTGAAACAGAATTTATGTGAGGTCAATGTCTTTGTTTTGTACGTCACCCGGTTTTCCCTGCCTAATTGGCCAATGACATTAGACTATGAGTAAGATACATTTCCTTCTTTGTCTAAACCGATACCTAGGTTATTTAATATACATGTACTTGGTGTTTAGCCTCTCTGTTACCACCCGGTACATAGATAGCAAGCATTTGGTGATGTAGATGCCTTATAAAACAGTATCAGACACGATTGTCCGCGAGGTCAGTAACATTGCTTTCATGATAAACTGATTTGTCCGCGCCAGACGGTTAATTCATTCAAATTATTCTGTATGTAGGCATACGATCATAGGTTTCAATTGTATCGTGTATATCAGTTAAATATGGCGATATCATTCGGTGATTGGTTAAAACAGCACAAACACACGTCAAAAATACTGTTGCTTTTGAAAACGATTAAGGCGAAGCGTTTCATTTATCATAATTTCATCACAACATAAGCCTCTCGATGAAACAAACCAAAAGTTAAAAAACGTCATACATTAGGCACATCCCTTCACCAGCACGACCTTGACATGCAAACGTGATACCCAACGTCATTTTCGCCAACTTGCCTAAGAGACATACGCCAGAAACAAAATAAAGACCACATACTTTTCGCACATGTGACCTTCACCCGAATCAATATACTCACAATTTGATTCTGGCAAACAGATACATTGCAGACACGAAAAAGGGACGTATTAGGCCAACCTGGTGGATGATAACATCACTACAAGAAAGCGTTCATTCCGGAGATGAATACATGGAATAAAACTCTTTTACGTACCGTGCTAATAGTAGTGTTATAAGTGCGCGACAATGCAACATATGAATAAGTAAATGAACAAATAGATGTTCAACAAAGATAGATTTTCTCTACGACAAATTAAACATCCAGCTGTCTTTGTCACAATGCTGGAACATTTCCCGAACTTTTGTGACAACAACTAGAGGCCATTGACCGAAACAAACTTTTACAAGTCCTGATGACGTCACAGCAGCGAAACTGCAAGAAACGTGCCAACATGCAATAAAATTAATTGTTTGGAAAAAGCCAATTCTGAAATACCATTTATTTATGCCAAACTTTTTACCACCATTAGCCCTCAATAATAAAACCACTTTTTCGGAACATTTTCTGCAGTTGGTATTTGGGGTGAGGTTGAGACAAATAATGGAAAAGGAAACAGCACATTGCGATTCTGACACATATTAGGATTCAACAACAGTTGACCTCCATACATGGACATCATTAAGTGGTCTTGTGGACATGTGGTGTCTTTTAAATTCAGTGGATATAAAACGAACGTTCTTGTAGCCACACGTTATTGCAGTCAGCAGGTTTTCTTTAACCTATAATAGGCTATAGTGCCATTACACACAAAAATAGGAACACAGAATGTACTTGTAATATATTTGTAAATTAGCCTTATAAGGTATTGATTACAAAAACGTTATTGTCTTTTCCTTATAACTGCAGATAGCTTCACTCTTTTTGTTGTTGAAGTTAGTAAAACATTCATGTGAATTCATCACCTTCAGAGATACGGACCGCTTCGTATCTCATTGTTGGTACATATACCGACACACATACAAACCATCGTACAAAAATTGTTACACAAAACCTACAACATAACAATCAGCTCTAAGAAAAAGAAAGAAATGTTCTCTCTTCCACAATTTAATTATTCCGACGTAAATACATTAAGTTTAAGGTTAAAGAGTATGTAGCGGTATTTTTTAGAACATAATTTTTTTTCTAACCATTGTCATTTAAATGTGTATTCAGACTCATTTTTGCTCTTAGAATCAATACAGAAGAACCCTTTGCACAATTAAACGGATCTTTTATCATTAGTACTTCAACATTTTTTGCGATTTTTTAAAAACTATTATACTGGTATAACTTTTTGCATGCAATGTAACCAGGTTTTCGCGAACATTAGTTTTAAATGTATTCAAATTTAGCAATATGTTATATTCCATTTTTAATCCATGATAGAAAACACTTTGAATGACTAATCCACCAAATTGCATTAGACGTCTGGAAATAATAAAGATACATCACCTTTAAGTAGGGTTTGAAAAACTACAATGTTCATCAAGGAAATTTTAACTGTACTTTGAATACTGGATGTTGTCTGTTAGTCAGCCGTAAAGTTTAATTCATTCTGATAGGTTGTGTCTATAATCAGGGAAAGATGTAATTAAAATAGTGCCGTAATTAAATTTCCCCACAGTGTAGGAAATAAACGAAGCTGACATTAATAGGAGACCTTGTCCTCATGTCCTGATATGTCAACATCATGGTGAGTAGTGACTGGTAAGAAGTGTGCTCGCTCGGCTGTGTTCGTTTGTTGTGTTTGTGAAGACAAAAACTTCAACATATAAGTTATGTAACGAGGGGTTGTTATGTATTTACCAAAACTATAACTATAAACAGCTTCGATATTTCTCACATGACACACGTATGAAAACAGTGATATTCAAATAATTACATGGCACAGTATTGCCCAAATAGTTTAGTAGGTTTTTGTCAGTCTGTTTATCTTTCATGGTGTTTTTTATACCTGGATACTTTGCGGTCAGTAAAAATTAACTTGCCTTATATTCATCACTGTCATTAATAGCCAGTATACGCACAACATGAATATATCTTAGACGGATTCGGTTGTCAACACAACGATTTTCGCAAAATGCAATGCATTTCACCATCCCGTTTCATGAATTACCATGATTCACGCCCTGGAATTCTACATACTTGTCATTCCAATAGTTAGCTAAATTGCTTATGTCAGATAGAAGTTACTGGATTCCCATTGACATAAGATGTATGTCCCTGTTAGCTTCTGTTAGCCGCGTGTATTTGATGATTTGATTGACGGCGAGCCGACAGTCATTGGCTACTCGTATATTCTCATATCCCTTCATTCATTGTGTAGAATAATTAGATCGAGGTACTCGAACCAGGATAAGACATAACTCAGCAGACAAGTCGGTAACTATTCTCACATTATCTATGTTTGTTAATGCTTCAAGCTAACCATATACTAAGCCTCCTTGGACCATGTAAGACGATTGTTGTCGATTTGTAATCATTGAAATAGACAGACGTGATGTGGTAAGTGTCTAAGTTTGTGTAATGAAAGTTGCCGCATCACAGAGTGCATAAGGAATTGCTTTGTAGCACGTATAGACACAAATAAAGCACACAATCATTTATTTTTGTAAGGTTTACACTGTTGTTCAATTGTACTTTTATGCACGTACTTATGAACGGTACGTGTGGTATGGCGCTCAAAAACAAATATTACCAATTTACCACACATCTGGTTTGAAACATGTCAAACAAATGGTAACACTCATGCTCTCTTAACTTGGAATTACCGACTGCAATCAGACGACAGGCGCAGTAATTCATGTTAACTTAATACGATTCAAGCGGAAGCAGTTATGCGACTTGTTTCAGAGAAATAGTTCCTGCCAATTATTCATGAGTAAGGCTGTAGCTTCACACTATTACTCGACCAGACACTATAGATCATGTTACTAATACATCATTTATTGTCTTATACGTGGGTATATCCAAAAGTAATGTCACTGATGCTGTAAAATCGTGTATAATGTCAGTAAAACCACGATTTTTTTCACACCGTAACTTCAGTCTAATTTGCATATGATGACCAAATTTTACAACAATGCACAGAATAGTTTTTGAGGTATGAATATTTTTATGAGACATACTTACGAACATCGCCGCAAGTCCGACGTCAACGACGTCACAATGACGTTACTTGTCGACACCTACTCATCCAGCAGAAGTTCATCCCTGGTAATTTCTAACGACTCATAACCCATGCAGTCATTTCCACGACCATAAAAATTGTGCAACCCACCCGTCACTTACTCTCAGCGAAATCAAATTATTTCTAAGTGTCCTCTAGTTAGTCCCACAACAAAAACATTACCTCACCACATAATGATCGCAGTTTTGAACGTTGAACTGAATGGACGGCGTTAAAAATACTCTTGGTGTTCTTTTCGGATCTACTACAAACCGTTCATATTACTGTCTATTGAAAATGATTTGTTGATCCATGCCCCCTTTAAAGCTTATACTACAGGTACACGAGACTATGTTGCCGCCGTGTGTAACTAAAGTTTCAGTAGGAGAATTTCATAACTTTAAGGAAAATTGCACTATTACGCGCAGCGTATATTTGTCACAAATCTGCCGTGTTTTCGCTAAGTAATCAGTGCGTTGAAAATATATTGCGAGTTTCAAAATAGAATGACGTCAATGAATTTTTAGCAACAGGCACAACACATTGGTTTCATCACGTCACGAAAGTATCGTCTGCTGTCGAGAATTATTTTTTATAAAAACGCATCAAAGAAAATCGTTATGATAATGAAAAAATATCGTTATTTTCGTGTGCGGCGATATGACGTCATAGGTATATTTCAAATGTACATATAATCCAATTATGATAATGGAATAATGGAGCACGTTGTTTATTAATCAGAATTGAATTGCTGAACATTTTGATATCATGTTTATGCATATCGGCCTATAAACAAATACACCACGGGAGGAGTGACATTACTTTTGGATATACCCTCGTATATGACAAACGTAGACAAACAAACCATTTTAGTTGATTATAATATGATGGCCAGAATCAGACGGAAGTTATAGAAACAACGTTTAGTATTAACGAGGATACACAATGCCAACCAGGCAAACTAAATTTAAATATAAAAGCGAGCGCGATCATTGAAAATCAAAGTTAGTGTTAAAGCTGAAGATTGTTGGTTAAAAGAACGCTGATATGGTACAAGAAGACCCAATCGTTCTCCGGGAATGAATTGCTACTCGGTGCACTCAGGCATTATGTGACGCCTTGAAAGAAGATGGTAGGTTGTTCTAATACAGTCACTGTGGCTTTATTGCATTATAAAATGTAAACTCGATTGCATAAACAACATACAAAGCTTGACTCCGAACCTTATGTTCAAACTGAAAGTTTTTTGTTTGTGTTTCATGACAGGTTTTGTTAGAGTGATTATTGTTGCAGTTGGTCTTCAGTTCATATTTCGCTGGCCTAGAATGAGAAGGTCGTAATTTCGAAATCAATATTTTGCGAAAACAAGAAAAGCTGTCTGACAATCACTCTTTACTTATGGTAAAACAAGCGTTTCCAACTTCAGTTTGGTCAACATGACAAGTTCTGATTTTCCTGACAATAGGTTCGTAAGGAGCACCTTATGATGTAGATTTCTAATACGCATTCGTCTTATAAGGTACTTACGATCTTCTCATTCTAAGCCAGCGTTTTGACTGTTGTATGACTCACTGCCGGGTTCTCTATGCTAGCAGTGAGAACTCACACTCCGTATAATAAGTATCGATTTACATAAAACATTTAACCATATTCATTAAGATATCAATTGAAAGTGCACTACAAAGGAACGACAGCAGACGTATGATACTGTACAGTGATTGATATGCGCGGGTGACACCACGTGACCATTGACCATGCAATCAAGTCATCGCCATTAATCGAAGTCCGAAATACGATTGTTAGAACTAAGTACGACCATTCGAGCGCCAAATATGAGAATGCAAACACGGATGATTAACACCTGAATTACAATGTAATTAGATTTATGGAAAACAAAATACGATTGGATGTAATCGAAAGCTGAAATACGCAAATAAAGTCTTCGAATTTTTCACTTCATTATACTCCGATCCTACGCCATTGATCAAACAAGAAATTAAAAAAAACCCCACAAAATAAGTGAGTGTACAGTAGAACGTTTTGAATTCAACTTCGATTGCAACGTGCGATATGGGAGGCTCCGATCAGCACACTATTCCTTGCACAATCGATGGAATATATGAAATATTCTATATACATATTGCCTGAAGAAATTAATAATTCATAATAAAAGAGCGTTGTAGCTACCAAATATTGAAGTGGATACCTTTCATGTCATATTGATTGATAAATCTTCAACAGTTTCTCTGTGACAAGTGATTTCAAGTGTTGACGAATGGTTCCTACTCACACGACATACATATTAATTGTTATATATAAAACTACTTCAAACAGATCAAGCGCATAATCATACATACCCTATCATAATAGTTATTGTTATACTGTATTTGACTGGATAAAAGTGATTCTATTTATCTATCCTGAACACTTTAGTCCATATTATCATTCAATATTTTGATAATTGTTGAGCTAGAATGTACACACACTTTAAGTGCAGCTTTATAGATTAAATACCAAGATTGACATTCCTTCCTTGATATGGTGTTCATGTTTAGTAAGTAACTTCTGTAATTGGATTTTCCCCCTTTGATACTTCATTATTGTAACACATATACAATGAGTGAATGGGCCTTGGACAGGCGCGTTAATAGATGGAGAACGTAAATTTCACAAACATATGTTATAACAGAAACTATTAAAATAATCTATTGATATTCGGTCCAGGTTGCGAGTGCCAATTATATATTTATCTACAAACTATCTTTAGACAGAGAGAATCAGCTGGTTTAGTCAGTACAAGAAACTCTATGATAACAGTGAGATGAGAACGAGGAAATATCCTCAGCATAAAAATATGGATAAAATATTCCCTCATGAATATATTAATGTTATTTCACGGACAGTACAATTAACGTCATGATGTATCTCTGGTCAATATATAATGCACGCGGTCTAATTGATCCCACAAAACTGTCTTGGAATGAACTAAATAGTATTATAGATAATCAATAGCCCCTTATACAAGGTCAGAAAATGTAGATTACAAAATGTGAATTAGTGTAAAGGTCTGCCCTGCGATCCTGGGGTCGAGTGCTCTGATATTTGGCCAGGACATGACCAATACAACATGCCAATGATACATCTGATCCAGGATGCTCGTGTTCGGATACATGGCAATATGAAATTGACTTATAGAACGTTAAACCAAAAGTTATATTGATCAGGGGGTAGTTTGCAAGGATACATGGCCATAAAGTGACTAATGTAATAGGAATGGTCGTGGTACGTTCGAATCTTTCGACCGGTTCGCAACCAAAAGAGCACTGACTCATCGGTGCTTATAAGTAGATGTTATTATAATTGTATTCATGATATGAGTACTAGTAACTACACACGAATATAATGCAATGATCCTTATTCATTAGACCTATTCATGTAGGATAAAATGAGCATATACTCTAAAGTAATGGCTTTTAAAAGATTCTGTAAATTTGGTGCAAGTGCGTTTTATCGTATTGATAGGGAATAAAAAAATGAACCCACTAAAAGGTTGTATTCACCGCACTAACACGTGTTGGGTATTGATTCGGTTTAAAGAAATGCAAATATATTCGAAGATGTTTCGATCGGTTGTCCATGATAGCAACGTTAGATTACAATGCTGATAGTAGAGAGAGTAGCAAAATGAACACTGGAGAATACTATAATCACTGAAGTTATAACATAGAAATAGAAGACCACTAAAATAGGGAGAGGAAATGTAAATAGGATCATCAAAAGATGATCAAGGGAATGGGAAGTTTGGGAGGGCTGGGAACAAGTTGATGTATGTGAGAAAACTCACTTAATACAGGAAAGTGGATATTACTCTCTGTTTGTCTGATTCCTTCTTACTCGATCGATAAGTAGAATATACATTGTATATCTCCATCGTATAGTTACTTACTGTTCAATTCGATGGCTTAGAAGGAGAAGGTCGTAACTACTACTTATGACCTTTTAAGGTTCGTACATATTTAGAAAAAAGCATCACAAGGCGTTTCTCAGTATGAGCCCATTTTCATAAAAATCGGAACTTGTCATGTTGACCAAAACAAAGTTTAAACCGCTTATTTTACCATGTGTAAAGAGTAATTATCGGACAGTATTTTCTTGTTTTCTCAAAATATCGATTTTGTAGTTACGACCTTCTTATTCTAAGCCATCGAATTGTTTCTGTGTATACATGTGTACGAGCATGTACCGGGTATACACGTCTTGTTTTACAAGCGTCGTTGTTTGGTGTAATTTGGTATTTCAAGTGAGTGTGAATACATGAAACATATAGTACATTTGTAATACTATCAACTAATGATACGTTAAACACAACAATGTTATCTTGAAACTTTAATCAAAATGGTGCAACCTTTGCTTTTATTATTGTGGCGGCCTTATGGTTAGATATTCCTCCATTGGCAAATAATTTAATTGACTGCCTAACCCGGGTTAAACTTAGCAATCATCATAAACCCATATGAATAAAACTATTAAAGAATCTTTCCACTCCTAAGCAAGCATATGCACAGACCATTGGAACGACAAGTTTAATTTCGTCTGACATTTGATTCTTTCTTTTTGAATCTCGAACACATTGAATAACAGAAAGTGCTGCAAACAAGAAAACGTACTGTATCAATTTTACAATCTTCCCAGTAATTATTCTGTTCGGGATGTGAACCGTTACTTAACATTCAAGTAAGAAAAGACTCTCTTATCATCCTGTGAAATAACTACATATAACAGATGGCGGACGTAATGAACAATGTGTCTGGATGAATTCACTTAATAAAAGAAAAATCTTAGAAGTTATATCATGAAGAAAATATATCAATTACATTAGTATGAGACGGTGATAAATTCCACACAAGTTGAGACATATGGATGACGACTACGAGGCGAAGAAATTGATGTACATCAAACAATGGCAACAATAGGACATGTCATCGCTACTGAATATATAACATCTTAATTTCCCCACGGAGTGTATAATTTTATGAATATCACAATAACTCCCCGCCTAATACACTGTATCATTGTTTATTGACAATAAAGTTCGAGAAAAGATTGCTTTTATAAGATTTTCTAGCTTTTCGAATATTTATCATTCCAGTCGTAGGATATTAGAATATTGATGTATTCGAACGAAGGAGAGTGTAAATGACAGTTGACGACCATAACCGTATGGATAGAATTCTTAATCAGATTCAGGAACATACAATTAATTTCCGTATACGTATGAGACCAAATATACGTGTGACTTATTAGGAGTTTATTTACGAACCCTCGATAGTCCTACTAACGAATAAGATGTGGGAGTGCATAAATGCTAGAATCGTGGAAAGGATACATAGGACAGTTCGTACTATTCTAAATGATGCATATTTTTCAATCACTGTAAGATTAACTAATGACTTAGTGGTGACTAATCAGTCGACCCTGGTAACTAAAACAAACCAGGAAAGCGAGCGCGGAAGCAAACACTATAAAAACCCAAAACGTAACCGACAAAAAGAGAGAACTATAAGAAAACATCCATATTTGCTACAACCCGGAACAGAACAGGCAAAATTCTAAAAACATATCAATGTTTGCTTAAACCACGTACGGAGCAGATAGAATTCTAAAAATATATCAATATTTGCTTAAACTAGGTATGCAGCAGATAAAATTCTAAAAATATATCAATATTTGCTTAAACAAGGTACGGAGCAGATAATATTCTAAAAGTAGATCAATATTTGCTAAAACCAGGTACGGAGCAGATAAAATTCTAAAAATAGATCAATATTTGCTTCAACAAGGTACGGAGCAGATAAAAGTCTAAAAATAGATCCTCATTTGCTACATCCCGGAGCAGAATAGATACAATTCTAAAAATGGATCAAAATCATATTATGCTTAAACCAAGAGCGTAACAAATACTAGTATATCAAAATAGACCACAACTGAGATTCGAACCGCTCACTTCAAAATGTTATTACGCCAGTTAGGTCATTATGTTTCAACAGTAAATTATTTGCAACTTTTAGTTTAAACAAATTAAAGACGAAGCGTCAATGTCAATAACAGGAGACTTACTTCGTATTTCTAAATGACTTGAAGTTTTATATGTATCTAAACAGAACATAATTTCACACATTGTCTGAACCATTTACATGTAACAATACAATTAGCATGTCAAACTTAACAAGAACAGACATACGCAACGATAATTGGTTGCCGCCGTCTTAGAAAATAATCCTTTTAGCCAAGCCCGACAAAAACGATTTTGCAATTATAATTCAGCTGTCAAATTACAAGTGAGAAACATCTCTTATAATTATATCAATTCTTTGATATCAGAGTATATTAGGCACTATTCAATATACACTTATTTTACAATATATTTACCAGGGAATTGTTCTTATATCGTACGTGGGCGTTATAGCAAATACTTAGATCACGAATCATAAAAACGCCGGATGATGTTCGTCAACCAGATTTGTAGATATATATGTAGTAATTTGTATGTACGTGACGACAACTGACGGAAACACATCAGTGCTATCAGTGTGTGTATTTTTAATGATTTGGTTATTTTGATAGTGCCGATATCGCGTGTAATCGTTCGAACAATCTGGTAGCCTAATCGATACTTGGCGTGTTCTGAAACTAGGTTATATGCTTGGAAGGGCAGACACAAATTGTTACCCCTATGCCTTAGTATATAATTTCCATACCTATGTCGTGATGCGACCACTAAAATGCGAGAAAAGTATGTTTTGGCGTTAACGTATGCATGGTAATAAAATTATATGAATTTATGCCGGTGATTCGAAGAAAATGTGTTTTAAGCTCACCGGGAGTTCTATAATATTAAAGCAAACTGTATACTTTGTCTGTGATGCTTATATTTAAATCATGTAAACCAACGGCACTTTCTAAGATTCCAATCAAACGCAAAAAAAACATCCAATTCAAATGGTTTCCAGGGATAGCGTTCAGTTTATGGCATGTTTATACAAGAAAAGGTTGATGTTTAATGGATAAAATATGGAAATGTTTGTTATATTGTCCATAAATATCCAGAACTCGATCAGGATTGACCTTTTTATGATTTCTTGGTCGACCTAAATACATTTTTTTTGTTTTCAACTATGACGGACAATGTCTGCCGCTTCGATCAAGCGACTCATATGGCAATTTAATGGAAAACTTGAATATGGTGAAAATTCATCAAACGTATATTTCCCATAACCAAGATTTACTATTTTCTTATTGATTACAGTAGCGGTTTACATAAAACAACAACTATGTGAAAACATTCATCTTTAGCTTTAAATCTCTAACTAGATTCTATGTGGAAACCACCCCTGATAGTTGGTCGCGATTGTGCCCATTAATTAGAACGAGGTTTTATCCCAACAAGAAGAAGGGGCTTCCATAACCAAATACCGGGTAACAAAAAAATCATATGCTTGAGCAAAATATAATTCTTTGATTGTCTTATTTTATAATGATATACAGTGATTATTCCTGATGGAAATAATTGTAAATTATGATTATCTGTAAGCATTGGACAATTTCTAGATCTTTTATTATCATTATGATTTCCCTGACGTATAACCTCTGCTAGTGTAAGCACGTTATTTACACAGACAGTGTCTGTATCTATCTTATAATACTTGCACAAGTGTACAGTATAATCAACATTGGTCAATGTTTCTTTTTGAATTATTAATTCCTTACTGAAGTGTCAAATATTTCGCATTTCTATTTAAAAACAAACATACGGTACATACCATGGAAATTGAAACAGTTGCAGCGGAGATAAAAGAAACTGCAAAAAAATTATTTTTACGAATTTTAGTTTCACGATTCTTCGTGTTCGCGAAAATTGAATAAAGGAGGCAACTTTGAAACCCCCTGTATATTTAGCTCTCGCGTTCACAAAGCAGACACGGGAAATAGTGCTTGTTGCTTGTCCCAATGTATTGAATCATCTGCATGACGATGTTGGCAAATTGGGAACAATTCAATTATTTTTATATTTCCAACTTGCCGTCTTCAAGTACCATACTATAGACGATAATTCCGTCACTTGATTTAATTATGTGTTTTGTTCGCTTCAGAGGGCCAACAAATGATATCGTCCTATGATATATTATTTACATCGTAACAAATCGGTTTATTTCATCATTCGGGAAGTTTTTACAACACACGGGTGAGCATTCGGGAAATTTCGGAAATGACGGAAAGCCAAATATTTATTCCGATTAATCCGGTGGCGATGCAGTCGAATCAATTGCACCCTTCAATAACAAATGAATTTACGTTTGTGTGTAATTCAGACGGGACTCAAAATGACAAATTGGTGTTACCACGATGCTTGAAATTTATACTGAGAAGTAACAAAGCGCACATAGAATTTCTCGCTATGGCGATTCTAATCAAGCTATGACGGTAAAATAAATTAGAAAGTATTCTACTATTGGCGCCATCCAGATGTATATGGATAATCACATCCTTTCCCGAAATGTGACAAATTGCAGGCTATGGTTCCTCCTTGTACATCAGAATGTCTGTACAGTATAATAACAGTGGTCAGAAAAATATTATAGTTCATACCAGTGAAGATGAGTTCCGAACTAAATTAGATGGAAATAATGAATCATTAATACCATAATTTTGCAAATGAGATGATCACCCTGTACTTGACACCTCGTTCCTGGTTTTAGCCATTGTCAAGAAGACAGCTTGGCATTGGAAGCAAGAATCGTCAAGTCATCGAGGTGATTTAAATGGGTGAAGGTTGAACTATTTCTATTGGATCCGACAAACATGCACCGTATGTTACAGAAACATGGGACTATTTGTTATCACGATAGGATGGGTAAGATTGAGAGTTGGACACATTAAGACATGCTGTCGTGTCATTTATCTTCTTTCACAGTCTCTGGAGGTATTATAATTCAGTGAACATAGAAACAGTTTGTGTTATATCTCATTTATTGGATTGTACAGCAAGCTTGAATGATGTGAATGATAGAGAAATTACAGATACATAGACACGATAATTCCTTCAAATACAATCCCCAAGTTGTAATATATTTTAATCTCGACTCGGTAAGTAGACTGTTCCTGTTTGAATGTGTTATATCACCAACTTTGTAATTCAAAATGACGTCACAGGATCAGGTTTCTTCGGTATATCACAACCACTTGTTGGACAACATAACAATTCACATTAAGATACATTACATTCCCCAGTGACGGATACTATCAGATATTGATATATTTATTTCACTAATCAAAACCAAACACTATTATACAATGTAGTATACACTACAAGTATGAGACGTCATTGCAGAATTTAAGTTTCTGCTCAATGCACTGCAAGTACAACAGTGTACTGTTTCATACATCATTAGACAGGTTGTGCAAGTGTGAGATGCGGGATTGGAACTTATAATTCCGTTAATATTGTGCCCCTCTCAGTGATACCGTGATGTTTCATGGCACATACAGGACACTTGTTTTGCATAGCAGTACTTGTTGGTATACAGCCTTATAATGAGATATAAATTAATTATAATGACAGATAGCTAGGTATGATTCCCCTGTTATGTGATGGACAGGAATAGAGAATGACTCGTAATCATAAAAGACACATCAATTTTTTAAACACCTTGGCGACAGACTGCATACTAGATGCATTAAAACACTTTCCTGAAATGCAAATTGAAGCTTATCCAAGTCAAGTTCTGAACACTCATTGTACTATACGGACCGACACAATACATAATTAAAGCCACGTTCAATCTAACATTTTCAGAGGACAATCCAGTCTAATACACCGTAATAAGATGAATACAGCACTTGCTAATTACATACACAATATAACAGAATAGAATAGAATAACAACACAGCATACACGATGTAATGGCACATCATATTACAACTAATTATAAAATGAAATGATTAGCAATGAACAATGCACTATACATTTGTGAATAAGGTTTATTGATAACGCTTCAGGCCTTTAATGAAAACAACAAAAACTGCTTCCCGTAATGAAATACTCCTGATCACAATAGTGCATGTTATACTTATGAACGCTACATTATATATTTCCTGTAGCGGTGTGCAGTATATATGGTGTTCAGATAAAAGTATAATTGTCAGTGAATGTCTTTATCCTCTAGATAATACACGCCCTAGTGGCTTGCATTATAATCAAATTTCTATTAAACCTCATTGCAGAGATAAACCATGCATTTATCCAACATCAAAAGACTTCGTCTAGTAATTGAAAATTTCAGTTTTTAAATATTTTATTTTCACTCTGAAAATTAAAATGCATTACGTTGACCATTTAATGCTGTAGATGACATAGATAGCAAAGAAATAATGAGAGAGATGATGCGTGTGTAGGCCTGGCTGAATGAACACTATCCTCACATCATGATACCATACAATGTCATGATAAACAGAGATTCGATACAGGATATGCGACATGCTGTGTTCACGTATCGCGCAATACTGAAACACTGATTACATTTATTGTTAAAACTTGTATGATTTCATTATTGCAACTGCCGATCATATACAATAGTTGCTTGATGGTTTTAAACCTGATCATTCTCTTCACAACAGAGACGTAATTATTGTCGTGAAAACATTTGACATTGCATTCATTTCGCAGTGTTGTTTGTTTAATATGATGCATTTACATTTAATTAAAGTAATGCAGTCGACTTTCTCGGAATCCAGAAATATTTACCCTAAATAAAGGTCGGTCATAATACCTCATACACCGAGAAGCCGTCATGTCAAAATTGTAATTCGGCATATGCTTGTTCGACATATTAACGAGAGTTGGTTGAATACAAATTTCCATTAAAAACAGTCGAACAGTTAAAGTTTTTGTTTTAAGGAAGTCGACTCTATATGCAGAACATGAGTCTGTGTTTGAGTCTGTGTTATTAGACATTTCATGGAATGGTAGGGAAGCAAGAATTTGACAATGATAGATGAACAGACGGAAGCACACACAATAAAACCAATACATGCAATTACGATACCAACTGTTTTTTATAAGTGACAGTAAAACAATTCTGTGATAGTGTATTGTTTGTATGGACATGAGTGTCAACATTAGATAGTCCAGATATGTGCCATGTTATTAGTGTACACTCGATGCAGTGAGAACACTCGCGTGGTTAGCTTTAATTGAACAAATATGGTTAACAAAAAACTACATTTAAAACCATGTTCACTAATGAGGCATCAACAAATGAGTTGTTTATACTAATGATTGTTTTTATGTTGATAAATTCTTTTTACGTTCTCATTCATTTAAATGTTTGTGTGTATGCGTCATCTAATTGTGCTTTAACATTCAACTGAATTGCTTGCATTCAATATCTTTTTTATTTAAAAGTCGATGTGCTTGCATCGAAATTAGAATATATTTGTTGATAGAAAGTAGAAAGTTAAGTTTATAAATCAAAATCAATCTTGTATGGTACCACATTGATTACACTGGAAACGAAATACATCACGTTTTTTTTAAATGGAATTAAAAACCTCATTTCCAAAATCCATTTTGGCTTGTACATTGAAAGATAAATCATTAAAGAAAATAGATGCACAGATAATACAATCATATCTTAAATAATAATTACTAAAATAATACAAACATATTTTAAATAATAATTACTAAAATAAAACAAACATATCTTAAATAATAATTACTAAAATAATACAAACATATCTCAAAAAATAATTACTAAAATAATATAAACACATCTCAAATAATAATTACTAAAATAATACAAACATATCTCTTATTTTGTATTTATTTTTGATTCATTAACCTGTACCTGTGACCATCCATGGATGCAAGGTGTGAATATCAAGGAGGTGGAGTGCTAAATGATCTTTAATGAAGTAAGGAAGAATTTAACCAGAAACCAAATGCACCACACCATCTACCAGAAACAAACCCATATTCGTCGATTTTATTTGCATCCCATATTGTAATTGACACAATTTGCAATTAAACAAATTAACATTGTAACCAAATATCCATATAAAGAAAGCGGGCACGTTCACAAAACATGAACTGCTATTGTTGGATTTAAATTAGAGATTTGATTGGAGAGCCAGATTCTTCCATACCTCATGACAATAGTCGCACAGCGGAACATTTAAATAAATGATGCAGAATTAACGATTTTATTACATGGCAGGATTAGATATATCGTTTTTGCGGAATTGAATAGGAAAATCATTAATGCCCCAGAGTACAATGTATGTTTTTGACAATTACTTTAATCATTTTGTGTGGCTGTTGTTCATGGTAAATCAGTTCTGATGCCCCATGGGGGAATCGAATTCAAAGTACGGGTGCCAACCGACGTTACTTGATTACAGAAACAAATAAAACTTAATAATTACCATCCACGAATCAATGTACACATTTACACAACTTTTAAATTGCAATTGCTAAGTAGAAGTTAGATTGAATAGCTATGTGTCTAAAAAGCTCTGATTTAGAAACGCACAATTTGAACAATTTAATGATTCAAGTTCATTTTCTGTGATTTTTGTGACTATTCTTTGTTTGAAATTGATTCTTACTACATGTATATAGTATACTTGTTTAATGAAATTGTATTTTAACCAATGCATATTAAGTATTTCTTATTCCTCAAAACTCGATGTACACAAAACAAAAGTCCAAAAACATGCCGAGTAAATGGAGACATATGCGTTAATCAAGTTCTTCTTGCAAGTTTGTTTGGTCATTTCCTTGTGAAATTGTGTGTGGGCATTACTCCGTGTAGTTGTGTTGTGATGTTACTGTATTTTCTGTGCTGGTTAAAATGAGTGCTGCCTTCCCTGTCCGATTTCCTCATTTCTTTTTATTTTCTAATACACGTACCAAACAATTTAGATGATTATTAAAATGGCAATCCTTAGTACAAACATAGTTTCTACCTAAAATTGTATCAGGAAATAGCTTCATAATTAATGAATTCAATTACAGTTTATTTCAAGCTGCAAAATAGTAATTACCGTAGGGTATAACTAAAGAGCATGGAGTTTTTTTTACATTTCTGACAATCGATGTTGATATTTAATGTTTACTTCAGATAGTGCAACATAATAAATCGATCCCGGAGATTGAAACATGTATTGTGCGCCTTGTTATTTGATCCGGTTAAACAGTTAATAATTTAATAATACATGGAATAAAATATTGACTATTGCACACGGTTCTAATTTCTATAACAAATGCGTACTTGATTGTTATGACTGAAAATAAGTGCTACCCTTATTCTTTGCTGCATAACTGTCAATACTTTCTTGTGTAACGACCACTTAAACTAGAGAAAAGTTGGTTTTAGCTTTAACGTATGCATGATTATAAAATTATATTAAATGATGCCGGTGAGTTTGAAGACAGACGTGAATTTTAAAGCTTATTGTGTTTCCACTAACGTGATAGAAAACAGTAAACTTTGTCTTAAACGCATATATTTGCAATTTCTTGTAATAAACCTACATTTAGTCTGGAAACAGCGATATTTTCTCAGCTTAAATCCACACTACAAACACAGTCATCATCCGATTTAAATGATTACTGTCTTGTGTTCACTTTACGTCTTGTTTATTCAAGAAAAGGTTGATGTGTAATGGCAAAACTATTGAAATGTTTGTTATATTGTTTATAAATATACAGAGCCCTATCAAAATTGACCTTTTAATGATTTCTTGGTCGGCCTAAATACATATAGATGTGCAGTTATACTCTACTATGGCGACAAGTGTATGCCAAAT
Source organism: Spisula subtruncata (assembly GCA_963678985.1). Taxonomy (NCBI): domain Eukaryota; kingdom Metazoa; phylum Mollusca; class Bivalvia; order Venerida; family Mactridae; genus Spisula; species Spisula subtruncata. Next base: position 9,158,854 of record OY787666.1, read on the forward strand.
GTATGCCGCCTAGAACTACTGACTCGAATACCAACTGAGTAAAATACTTGGGAATACTTTAGACCTTTACATTGAAATTTCGTCATGCAGTTTCTCGTTAATGGAATAATAATATAATTTCTTAGCGATTGGAGTAGTTGGTTTTACAAAATGCTTCATAACTTTGTAAACAGATTTTAACGTACGTACGTACGTACGTATGTACTTTTTTAAGTGAAATCTTTTAAGTTTTCTTCTCACATATAGATGCTCTCTTAATAGCAGCCCTGATATTGTGGCGTGTTGGTGCTTATTGAAGCAGCATGCTTTCTGAACAAGCGGGCCACAGATCGGCTTCCATATAAAAAACAACCATCTAAATAATACCATATACTGTAGCAAACTATATTTCTTCAATTGTCTTATTTTATAATAATACATTATGAGTACTCTTGATGGAAATAATTGTAAATTATGATTTTCTACAATACAATATTTGGACACTTTCTATGTCTTTATAGTCGAACGATTTCCCTGATGTATAATTTTCCGACAGTTTACACAGGCTGTGTCTGTATCTTTCTTTTATACATGCACTTGTGTACAGACTAATTACACTTGGTTAGCAATGCTCCGCTTTGTCTATTCTAACTTTTCTTGCTAGGTTTGATCGTGCTCTTTTTAAGATGAGTCGGTCTTTAATGCACTGGACTGAGCTTGACTGTGATGCATTAAAATGCTTTGACGAAGCTGTTTTTGTGGTAAATACTATTACGTTTTTAAATAATTGTGTTATTTAATATTGTTACCAGATAATGTTAAGGTAGAACTATAATGTGACCACATAGCCTAGATTAAAACACATCTGTGATTCCATTAACATGTTGAACTTTTATATTCATTATAACGTGCTTTTCATAAAGAGCATTATTGAATGCATCGAATGTACAGTCTGTCGTCAAGGTGTTTAAATGATTGATGAATATTTTATAACAACGAGTTGCTCTTCATCACACAACAGGGAAATCAAACCTAGCTATCTGTCATTGTAATTAATTTATATCTCATCCCAAGTCTTTATAACTTCATTCACTGCTATGCAACAATTGTGAAATTAGATAGTAGAAGTTTTGAAGTGAAAAAGATAAAGAATGATGCGCAAGTAAGAACTCCTGCATGTGCCATGTCACGCTGTTCCCGGAATTATATATTTAATAAGGAAGCTTTTCACAGTCTTTCTGGTGAGAAATGAAATCTAGTTTGCTTGAATTGGATTACGTAGAAACGTAAACTCTATAATGACGCAAAATACATGATATACTGAGTCTGTAAAAAGGTACACCAATCCTGACATCTCATTTCTGATGCTATCTGTCGCCAAAGAGAATGCTGCTTGTTTCCAATTTTATGTAAAATGTTACGTTGTCCAACAAGTGTTTGTGATATATCGAAAAAGCCTGATCGCGTGACGTCATTTTAAATTACAAAGTCGGTGATATACTACATTTAGACAGGAACATTCTACAACTTGTCGTCTTCAAGTACCATTCTATTGACGATAATTCCGTCACTTGATTTAATTATGTGTTTTGTATCACATCATTCGCTTCAGAGGACCAACAAGTGAGAACGTCCGATGAAATATCATCAACATCGTAACAAATCGGTTTATTTCATCATTCGGGAAGTTTCAACAACACATGAGCGAGCATTCGGGAAATTTCGGAAATGACGGAAAGTCAAATAGACATTCGGATAAATCCGGTGGCGCGTCAGTTGAATCAATTGCACACTTCAGTTACAAACGTATTTACGTTTGTTTGTAATTCAGACGGGAATCTAAATGACAAATTGGTGTAACCACGATGCTTGAAATTGATACTTAGAAGTAACAAAGTGCACATAGAATTTCGCGCTCTGGCGATTACGGTACAATAAATTACAAAGTATTCTACTATTGGCGCCATCCAGATTAATATGGATAATCATCTCATTTTCCCGAAATGTGACAAATTGCAGGCTTTGGTTCCTCTTTGTACAACAGAACATTTGTACAGTACAATAGTGGTCGGAAAAGTATTATAGTTCATACCAGTGAAGATGAGTTCCGAGCGAAATAATTAGATGGAAATAATGAATCATGAATACCATAATTTTGCAAATGAGATGATCACCCTGACTTGACACCTCGTTCCAGGTTTAAGCCATTGTCAAGAAGACAGCTTGGCATTGGAAGCAAGAAAGGTCATACCATCGAGGTGTTTTAAATGGGTGAAGGTTGAACTATTTCTATTGGATCCGACAAACATGCATCGTATGTTACATAAACTTGGGACTATTTGTTAACATAATATGGTGGGGGTTAGATTGAGAGTTGGACACATTAAGACATGATGTCGTGTCATTTATCTTCTTACACAGTCCCTGGATGTATTATAATTCTGTAAACATAGAAACAGTTTGTGTTATATCTCATTTATTGGATTGTACAGCAAGCTTGAATGATGTGAATGATAGAGATATTACAGATACATAGACACGATAATTCCTTCAAATACAATCCCCAAGTTGTAATATATTTTAATCTCGACTCAGTAAGTAGACTGTTCCTGTCTATATGTGTTATATCACCGATTCTGGAATTCCAAATGACGTCACACGACCAGGTTAAGCAATATTTTGTCAACGTTCTCGACAACATAAGGTTTAATATAAAATGCGAAACTCTATACTCCGGGGACGGATGCCATCAAGAATGAGGTGATGGTCTTGATATATTTATTATACTTATCACAACTTAATACTATCATGTAATAATATAGTATTCACTAGTTGTTGCATCTTTTGTTTATATTTATGTTGTATATATATGTTTGTTTATCATGAGAAACTGTACAGTTTAAATGAATAAACTATCTATCTATCTATCTATCTATCTATCTATCTATCTATCTATCTATCTATCTATCTATCTATCTATCTATCTATCTATCTATCTATCTATCTATCTATCTATCTATCTATCTATCTATCTTTCTATCTATCTATCTATCTATCTATCTATCTATCTATCTATCTATCTATCTATCTATCTATCTATCTATCTATCTATCTATCTATCTATCTATCTATCTATCTATCTATCTATCTATCTATCTATCTATCTATCATCTTTTGCTTATATTTTTCAAGTCTGAGACGTCATTCTATAATTTAAGTTATTACGTAATTCCGCTAATATTGTGCCCCTCTCAGTGATACGATGCTGTTACACGGTACATACAGGACTTTTTACTTGCACACAATATTTGAGATGAGCGTACTAATTTAAAAACTTCTACTATCTAATGTTACAATTGTTGCTCAGCAGTACATGTCGATACGAAGCCATGTGATGAGATATAAATTAATTATAATGACAGATAGCTCGGTTTGATTTCCCTGTTGTGTTATGTGCAGGAATAGAGAACGACTCGTTATTACAAAAGATGCATCAATTATTTAAACACCTTGACGACAGACTGCACACTCAATTCGTTAAAAAAACTTTCATGAAATGCACAAATGACCAACACAATATACCACCAACGCCTGACTCAATCAAACATTTCCAGTCTTATACATTATATATATCTGATAACCGTATATATATATATACAACACATAACATAATATAACAACAAAACAATATGGTGCGACATCATATTACAACTAATTACAAACATAATACAATTAGCAATACATAATGCAGTTTCAGGTTTATGAATAACGTTTCAGGTCTTTAATGAGCTCAACCATAAACAGCCTTCCGTAATGTAATACACCTGATCACAATAGAACATGTTATACTTATGAACGCTACATTACATATTTCCTGTGGTGGTGTGCAGTTTATTTGGTGTTCAGATAAAAGTATAACTGTCGTTGAATGTGTTTATCCTCTAGATAATACACGTCCTAGTGGCATGCATTATAATCTAATTTCTATTAAAATTCATCACAGAGATAAACCACGCATTTATCCAACATCAAACAACTTCGTGTAGTAATTAATTAAACATTTTAGTTTTTAAATATTTTATTTTCACTCTGAAAATTAAAATGCATTGCGTTAACAATTTAATGCTGTGAATGACATATATAGCAGAGAAATAACGAGAGAGAAATGATCCATGTGTAGACCTGGCTGAATGAACATTATCCCCACATGATGCTATCACTGACAATGTCATGATCAACATGGATCCGATACAGGATATACGGTATGCAGTGTTCACGTATCGAGAAATAAGGAAACACTGATTGCATTTATTGTTAAAACTTGTATGATTTCATTATTGCAACTGCCGATCATATACAATAGTTTCTTGATGGTTTTAGACCTGATAATTCTCTTCACAACAGATACGTAATTATTGTCATTCACATGACATTCATTTCTCAGTGTTCTTTGTTTAATATGATGCATATAAATTTTATTAAAATAATGCAGTCGACTTTCTCGGAATCCAGAAATATTTACCCTAAATAAAGGTCGGACAAAATACCTCATACATTGGAAAGCCGTTATGTCAAAATTGTAATTCGGCATAGGCTTGCACGGCATAACGAGAGTTGGTTGTATATCTATTTCCATTAACAACAATCAAACAGTTAAAAATTTTGTTTTTAGGAAATCTACTCAATATGTAGAACATGAGTCTGCGTTATTAGACATTTCATGTTATGGTAGGGAAACAAGAATTTGACAATGATTGATGGACATACGGCAGCACATACAATGAAACCAATCAACGCAATTACGATAACATCTGTTTTTATAAGTGACAATAAAACAATTATATGATAGTGTATTGTTTGTATGGACGCGAGTGACAACATAACACAGTCCAGACATGCGCCACGGTATCTGTGTACTCTCGATGCAGCGAGAACATTCGCGTAGTTGGCTTTAATTAAACAAATATGGTTAACAATAAACTACATTTAAAAAGCTATATTCACTAATGAGGCATCAAGAATTGAGTTGTTTACACTAATGATTTTTAAAACTTTTGATGAATGCGTTTTACGTTCACATCAATTTAAGTCTTTGTGTGTATGCGTATCATCTAATTGTTTTTTACTTTCTACTGAATTGTTTGCATTCAATATTTTTTTATTGAAAAGTCGATTTGCTTGCATCGAAATTAGAAAGTTATGTTTATAAAACAAAATCAAGCTTGTATGGTACCACGTTGATTACACTTGAAACGAAATACATCGTTTTTTTTAATGGAATTTAAACCTCATTTCCGAAATCCATTTTGGCTTGTAAATAAGATAAATTTATTAAAGAAAATAAATGCAAAGATAAAACTTACATGTCTTCAATAATAATTACTAAAATAATACAAACATATCTTAAATAATAATTACTAAAATAATACAAACATATCTTAAATAATAATTACTAAAATAAGACAAACAAGTCTCAAATAATAATTACTGAAATAATTCAAACATATCTGAAAGAATAATTACTAAAATAATACAAACATATCTCTGATTTTGTATTTATTTTTGATTCATTAACCTGTACATGTGACCATTCATGGATGCAATTGGGAATATCAAGGAGGTGGAGTGCTAAATTATCTTCTATGAGGTAAGGAAGAATTTAACCAGAAACCAAATGTACCACACCATCTACCAGAAACAAAACCACATTCGTCGATTTTATTTGCATCCCATATTGTAATTGACACAATTTGCAATTAAACATATTAACATTGTAATCAAAAATCCATATAAAGAAAGCGGGCACGTTCACAAAACATAAACTGCTATTGTTGGATTTAAATTAGAGATTTGATCGGAAAGCCAGATTATTCCATACCGCATGACAATAGTCGCACAGCGAAAGATATAAATAAATGATGCAAAATTAACTATTTTAGTTCATAGCAGGACAAGATATATCGTTTTTGCGGAAATAAATAGGAAAATCAGTAATGCCCCCGAGTACAATGTATGTTTTTGACAATTACTTTAATCACTTTGTGTGGCTGTTGTTCATGGGAAATCAGTTCTGATGCTTCATGGGGGAATCGAATTCAAAGTACGGGTGCCAACCGATGTTACTTGATTACAGAAACAAATAAAACTTAATAATTACCATCCACAAATCATTGTACACATTTACACAACTTTTAAATTGCAATTGCTAAGTAAAAGTTAGATTGAATAGTTTATGTGTCTAAAAAGCGCTATTTTAGAAACGCACAATTTGGACAATTAAATGTTTCAAGTTCATTATCTGTGATGTTTGTGACTATTCTTTGTTTGAAATTGATTCTTACTACATGTGTATAGTATAAATGTTTAATGAAATTCTATTTTAACCAATGCATATTAAGTATTTCTTATTCCTCAGAACTCGATGTGCACAAAACATAAGTCCAAAAACATGCCGAGTAAATGGAGACATATGCGTTAATCAAGCTCTCCGTTAAATGTGTTTGATAATTTCCTCCGTGTAGTTGTGATGTTACTGTGTTTTCTGTGCTGGTTAAAATGAGTGCTGCCTTCCCTGTCCGATTTCCTCATTCTTTTTCTAATACACGTAGCAGACAATTTAGTTGATTATTAAAATGGCAATCCTTAGTACAAACATAGTTTCTACCTAAAATTGCATCAGGAAATAGCTTCATAATTACTGAATTCAATTACAGTCTGTTTTAGACAGAACGCTTGTTGACTAAGGGTATAAGTTGAGAACATGAAGTTGTTTTTTCTTTCTGATACTTTGTAATCGATGTTTATATTTAATGTGTACCTCAGATAGTGCAGTATATAATAAATCGATCCCGGAGATTGAAACATGTATTGTGTGCCTTGTTATTTGATCCGGTTAAACAGTAAATAATTTAATAATACATGGAATAAAATATTGACTGTTGCACACGGTTCTAATTTGCTAAAACAAATGCGTACTTGATTGTTATGACTTAAAATAAGTGCTACCCTTATTCTTTGCAGCATAACTGTCAATACTTTCTTGTGTAACGACAACTTAAACAAGAGAAAAATTGGTTTTAGCATTAACGTATGCATGATTATAAAATTATATTAAATGATGCCAGTGAGTTTGAAGACAGACGTGAATTTTAAAGCTTATTGTGTTTTCACTAACGTTATAGAAAACTGTAAACTTTGTCTAAAACGCATATATTTGCAATTTCTTGTAATAAGCCTACATCTAGTCTGGAAACACCGACATTTTCTCAGCTTCCATCCACACTACAAAAGCAGTCATCATCCAATTTAAATGATTTCTGGATTGTGTTCACTTTACGTCTTGTTTATTCAAGAAAAAAATGATGTGTAATGGGAAAAATATGGAAATGTTTGTTATATTGTCCATAAATATACAGAGCCCTTTCAAAATTGACCTTTTGATGATTTCTTGGTCGGCCTAGATACATAGAAATGCGTAGTTATACTCTACTATGGCGACAAATGTATGCCAAATGTATGCCGTATCAAACTACTAATTCGCATACAAACTGAGTGAACTACTAGGGCCAAATTTTGACCTTGATATTGAAACTCGTCATGCTGAGTGTTTCCTTCCCTGTCGGATTTTCTCATACATTTTATGCACATTTCTCATTAATGGAACAATAATATAATTTCTTAGCGATTGGAGTAGTTGGTTTTACGAAATCCTTAATAATATTGTAAAAAAACTATTATGTACGTACGTACTAATGTACTTGGTTAAGTAAAATCTTAACTTTTCTTCTCACATATGGATGCTCTCTTATTGTCTTATTTTATAATATTACATTTTGAGTACTCTTGATGGAAATGATTGTAAATTATGATTATCTACAATACAATATTTGGACACTTTCTATGTCTTTATAGTCGAATGATTTCCCTGGTGTATAATTTACCGACAGTTTACACAGGCTGTGTCTGTATCTTTCTTTCATACATGCACTTATGTACAGACTAATTACACTTCGTTAGCAATGCTCCGCTTTGTTCTTACTGATCTTGCTAGGTTTGATTGTGCTTTTTCAAAGATGAGTCGGTCTTTAATGCACTGGACTGAGCTTGACTGTGATGCATTAAAATGATTTGACGATGCTGTTTTTGTGGTAAATACTGTTACGTTTTTAATATAATTGTGTTATTTAATATTGTTACCAGAAAATGTTGATGAAGGACTATAAAGTGACCACATAGCCTAGATTAAAACACATCTGTGATTCCATTAACATGTTTAACTTTTATATTCATTATAATGTGCTTTTCATAAAGAGCGTTATTGCATGCATCGAATGTACAGTCTGTCGTCAAGGTGTTTAAATAATTGATAAATCTTTTATAATAACGAGTCGCTCTCCATCACACAACAGGGAAATCAAACCTAGCTATCTGTCATTGTTATTAATTTATATCTCATTCCAAGTCTTCATAACTTCATGTACTGCTGTGCAACAATTGTGAAATTAGATAGTAGAAATTTTGAAGTGAAAAAGATAAAGAATAATGCGCAATTAAGATCTCCTGCATGTGCAATGTCACGCCGTTCACGGAATTATATAGGTAATAACGAAGCTATTCACAGTCTGTCTGGTGAGTTATGAAATCTTATTTCCTTGAATTGGATTGATGCCATCTGCCACCAAAGAGAATGCTGCCAGTTTCCAATTTTATGAAAAATGGTATGTTGTCCAACAAGTGTTTGTTATATATCGAAGAAACCTGATCGTGTGACGTCATTTTGAATTACAAAGTCGGTGATATAACACATTCAGACAAGAGCAGTCTACTAACAGAGTCGAAATTAAAATATATTACAACTTGGGGATTGTATTTGAAGGAATTATCGTGTCTATGTATCTGTAATTTCTGTATCATTCACATCATTCAAGCCTGCCTGCTGTACAATCCAATAAATAAGATATAACACAAACTGTTTCTATGTTCACAGAACTATAATACCTCCAGAGACTGTGTAAGAAGATAAATGACACGACAGCATGTCTTAATGTGTCCAAATCTCAATCTTACCCCATCCTATCATGTTAACAAATAGTCCCAAGTTTCTGTAACATACGGTGCCTGTTTTATCGGATTCCATAGAGACAACACATCCTTCACCAATTACAACAATACCTTGCTTGCTCGAATATGGCAATCGAACTGGTTAATTTACAGAAAAATAAAAAATTAGCTTACAAAAGGTTGAACTAAATTGCCATTGATATACACCAACTGATCATGCTTTGCGTTCAATTAACTTCCCTAAGATATTTGTTTTAACGTGCTCGTATTTATAGTACAGTCATAATTTTTATGTACGATTATATTTTTCGCAAAAATGATTGCCATTCATATCCCTTAGTTTTGCTTACAACTCATGTTTTCTAGAAACATAAACTGACCACAGAAACTGAACCAATGCAACATTCAAATGAAAGCGTACAAGTGTAATATTTCGGAAGTACTGTAATTTATTTTACCGACATAGCTTGATTAGAAGCACAAGAGCGAATAATTTGAATGTTCGCTTTGTTACCTCTCAGTATTAATTTCATGCACCGCGGTTACACCAATTTGTCAATAAGAATCCTGTCTAAATTACACAAAAACGTAAATCTATTTGTTGCTTGAAAGTGTGCAGGTGGTACGAATGAAGCTATCGGAGTTATCCTAGCGCCTTTGTACGCTTTCGTAACTTTCCCGTGTGTTGTTGATACTTCTCGAATGATAAAATGAACCGATTTGTTACTATGTAAATGCGATTTCACGGAAGTTCTCATTTGTTGGTCCTCTGAAGCGAATGATGTGATAGAAGCACACAGAATTAAATCAAGTGACGGAATTATCAATTATACTATTGCACATGAAGACGGACTGTACCTAACTTCCTCAACTTGGTAGTATTAAAATAATTTGATTGTTCCGAATTTGTGAATATCACCATACGAATGATTTAATACAGGGCGACAAGGAACAACCTATATATGTATTGCCCGAGTCTGCTTTATGAATGTTAGACCTAATTTTACAATACAATGAGTGTTTTGTGGTCGATTAAGTGTCACTATTTACGTGTACGCAAATAATCTCGAGAATTATTTTATTCGAAAATAAAACAAAACAAAAAGCTCACTTTGGTATGTACCGTACTTGTTTTGTAAAAAGTAATTCGGAACACTTTTTATACACCAGTAGAAAAAAAATAATCAAAGCGAAACATTGCTGACCAAGGTTACTAGTAAACTGGTACATTTATATAGGATAGATACAGACACTGTCTGTGCAAATAACGTGCTTACACTAGCAGATATTTATACGTCAGGGAAATCATAATGTCAATAAAAGATCTATAAAGTGTCCAATGCTAACAGATAATCATAATTTACAATTATTCCCACCAGGAATATTCTACTATATATTTCTATAAAATAAGACTATCGAAGGAATACACTTTGTTCAATCATATATTCCGATGGATGCATTTGATATGGAAGCTCTGTCCCTTGTTCGGACAACACGCCCTTCAAATGTTTCAAAGGCTTTAAATTTCGCCAACACATAGTACATATAGTTCGGGGCGATAAACATTGGCCATCACAGTGACCATTTAAAAATAATTACAGTACATTTTGTCCTGGTTGTTCATGTGCCCGTCTTTCACTGCTTGGTATGTCTACTAAAACCGACTGGTGTTTTAAACCTTGAGACAGTGACGTCAATGATTTCAATAATAGTCTATGTTGTGAAGAGAATTATTAAGTCTTAAACCATCAAATAACCATTATATTTGATCGTGAGATGTGATAATGAAATGATACGCGCTTAACAATAAATGCAATATGTATTTCCTTATTTCTAGATATCTGAGCACAGCATGTCGCATATTCAGCACCACATATATGCGTGTTGATGGTATCACCATGTCGGGATATTGTTCATTCAGCCAGGTCTTACATGCATCATTTCTCTGTTATCTATGTCGTTCACAGGATTAAAGTGTCAACGTAATGCATTTGTAATTTTCAGAGTGTATTAAGTATTAAAAAACTGAAATTTTCAATTACTTCCCGATGTCATTTGATGTAAGATAACTGTGTTCGTTCATTGCATTCAGTTTTAACAGGAATTAGAGTATGCATGCCACCAAGGCGTGTATTACCTAGAGGATAAACACATTCACCGACAATTATACTTTTATCTGAACACCATACTGCACACCACCAAAGGAAATATGTTATGTAGCGTTCATAAGTATAACATGCATTATTGTGATCAGAGGTATTTCATGACGATTGCCAGTTTTTGATTGTGTTCAGTACTTAAACCAGCTTCGAGAAAGTATACATTTGTACTGCATGTTCACCTTTAAACCTTTAAATGTTTTACACAACCTTTACCATCGATGTTCCCAATTTCTACAGACGAAATAAGGAATCATTTAAAATATTTAGTGCAATATTCAATAAAATGATATACAATCTACTTGGATTTTGTTTTTAGTTGAACATTGTTATGTTAGAAAATGTTTAGCTTGCCTATCTACAAGACAAAATTGATTCTGAAAATGAACCGTTAATTACTCACTACAATCGTAATTAATGGTGTTCCCGTATTACAAACGCGGTACCATGCAAGATAAACAAAAATAATCTCCTCTAACAAACATGTTCCATTGACTTTTCAATGAAAACATTGAATGCAAACAATACAGTCGAAACGTAAAAAAGCTATTAAATGATGCTCATCTGAAAAAGAAGAACAAAAAACGAATTTATCAAAATTAAAAAAAATCGTTTGTGTAAACAACTCAATTGTTGATGCATCATTAGTGAACATAGTTTTAATGTACTTTATTGGCAGTCGTTTTTTTTTCAGCTAAAACAAATCACGCGAATGTTCTCGATGCATTGAGAATACATGAGCCTACACAGATAGCATGTCACATGACGGGACTGTGTAATTGTGTTAAATTGTTTAAAATATTTAGTTCAAACACGGGAGAGGTAGTGTATGATTACAATAATTAATTTGACATCGATTATAATGTCCTTTGTCTAGCAATACTAAACGACAAAGACAACAGTAGTTAAAACAAGTCTTGTCATTAAACTAGGGGGTTCTCCTGTCAATACTGCCAATGTATTATTTTCATAATTTTATCTACTACGAAATAGAAAACATATCGAATATCAACAACAACAACACACTGTGCACAATCCCCTTACATATTAAGTTATAAGACAAGCGTTGCATATGCCGCATGGTAATTATTGGAGTGTTCATTGGGAAAACATTGTCGTGGACGAAAAATGTACATATTAAGTACAACTGTCTCATATGTTTACAAATGTCTTAGTTGAATAAGGTGTATTGCTGTCAATAGATGGCCAATGTAAAAGCATGTAATACAAACGTATAGGAGCATTGTAATGTCCAGGCCGATACAAAGGCTGTGAATATTGACTTGAATGTACCTGTGCTCATCCTTTGATTTCACGTTTGAAGATGGGGGTAAGTTTTAAACCAATACAAAAACGGTGCTGTTTCATCAAACAAAAATATACCCACATTAAACATGGTTCATTCTATTTTCATCCCTCAAATGTAATTTTCACGATTCGCAATTAAACGCACTCAAATTGTAATCCAATATCCATATAAAGTAAGCGGGCACATTCAGAAAACATGAACTGCTATTGTTGGATTTAAATTAGAGATAAGATTGAAAAGCCAGATTCATTTTTACAGGATGACGATATTCACACAGCGGAACACTTAAATAAATGATGCAGAATTAACGATTTTATTACATGGCAGGATTAGATATATCGTTTTTGCGAAATGTAATCGGAAAATCTTTAATGCCCCTGAGTACAATGTATGTTTTTGACAATTACTTTAAATGACTTTGTGTGGCTGTTGTTCATGGGAAATCAGTTCTGATGCACCATGGGGAATCAAATTCAAAGTACATTGTACGGGTGCCAACCGTCGTTACTTGATTACAGAAACAAATAAAACTTAGTTATTTCCACCCATGAATCAATGTACACATTAACACAACATTTAAATTGAAATTGCTAAATAGAAGTTAGATTGAATAGTTTATGTGTCTAATAAGCTCTCGGTTTTAGAAAGGCACATTTCGAACGATTTGATATCTCAAGTTTATAATCTGTAATATTTGTGTGTGAATATAATTTCCCTGCAATTGATTCTTACCATATGGTATACGTCCTAAATATTAGTATTAATATTAGTAAAAAATAATTGCAATAAGCAACAATAATAGGTATACCTGTTTAATAGAATTGTAATAAACACATGCATATTAGGTATTTGATATTCCTTAGAGCTCGATGTAGACATTATGCATTAATCTAGTTCTGGCAAGTTTTTTGTCATTTCCTTGATAAATTATGCGTGGGCTTCACTCCGAGTAGTTGTGTTATGATTTAACTGTTTTCTGTTCTGGGCTGGTTAAGTTGAGTGCTGCCTTCACTGTCCGATTTCCTCATTTCTTTTTTTTCTAATACACGTAGCAAACAATTTAGTTGATTATTAAAATGGCAATCCATAGTACAAAGATAGTTTCTACCTAAAATTGCATAAGGAAATAGCTTCATAATTACTGAATTAAATTACAGTCTATTTTAGATAGAACGCTTGTTGACTTATGGTATACTTGAAGAACATGAAGTTGTTTTTTCTTTCTGATACTTAGTAATCGATGATTATATTTAATGTGTACCTCAGATAGTGCAGTATATAATAAATCGATCCCGGAGATTGAAACATGTATTGTGCGCCTTGTTATTTGATCCGGTTAAACAGTAAATAATTTAATAATACATTGAATAAAATATTGACAATTGCATACGGTTCTAATTTCTATAACAAATGCGTACTTGATTGTTATGACTGAAAATAAGTGCTACCCTTATTCTTTGCTGCATAACTGTCAATACTTTCTTGTGTAACCACCACTTAAACTTGTGAAAAGTTGGTTTCAGCTTTAACGTATGCATGGTTGTAAAATTATATTAAATGATGCCGGTGAGTTTGAAGACAGACGTGAATTTTAAAGCTTATTGTGTTTTCACTAACGTGATAGAAAACAGTCAACTTTGTCCAAAACGCATATATTTGCAATTTCTTGTAATAAACCTACATTTAGTCTGGAAACAGCGATATTTCTCAGCTTCCATCCACACTACAAACACAGTCATCATCCAATTTAAATGATTTCTGTCTTGTGTTCACTTTACGTCTTGTTTATTCAAGAAAAGGTTGATGTGTAATGGCAAAAATATGGAAATGTTTGTTATATTGTCCATAAATATACAGAGCCCTATCAAAATTGACCTTTTAATGATTTCTTTGTCGGCCTAAATACATATAAATGCGCAGTTATACTCTACTATGGCGACAAATGTATGCCAAATGTATGCCGCCTCGAACTACTGACTCGCATACAAACTGAGTGAATTACTTGGGGGCGTAATTTAGACATTGACATTGAAATTCGTCCTGCTGAGTGCTACCTTCCCTGTCGGATTTTCTCATACATTTAATGCACATTTCTCGTTAATGGAACAATAACATAATTTTTTAGCGATTGGAGTAGTTGGTTTTACGAAATGCTTCGTAATTTTGTAAAAACTGTTAATGTACGTACGTACTAATGTACTTATTTCAGTAAAATCTTAAATTTTCTTTTAACATGCTATCTCTTAATAGCAGCCCTGATATTGTGGCGTGTTGGTGCTTATCGAAGTAGGATGCTTCTGAACAAGCGGGCCACAGATCGGCTTCCATTTAAACATTAACCATCTAAATAATGTCATATGCTTTATCAAAATAAATTTCTTCAATTGTCTTATTTTATAATAATACATTATGAGTATCCTTGATGGAAATAATTGTAAATTATGATTATCTACAATACAATATTTGGACAATTTCTATGTCTTTATAGTCGAATGATTTCCCTGGTGTATAATTTACCGACAGTTTACACAGGCTGTGTCTGTATCTTTCTTTTATGTATGCACTTATGTACAGACTAATGACACTTGGCTAGCAATGCCCCGCTTTGTCTATTCTTACTTATCTTGCTAGGTTTGATTGTGCTTTTTTAAAGATGAGTCGGTCTTTAATGCACTGGACTGAACTTGACTGTGATGCATTAAAATGCTTTGACGATGCTGTTTTTGTGGTAAATACAGTTAATTTTTAATATAATTGTGTTATTCAATATCGTTACTAGAAAATGTTCAGTAGGACTATAATGTGACCACATAGCCTAGATTAAAACACATCTTTGATTCCATTAACATGTTTAACTTTTATATTCATTATAATGTGCTTTTCATAAAGAGCATTATAGAGTGTATCGAATGTACAGTCTGTCGTCAAGGTGTTTAAATAATTGATGAATCTTTTATAATAACGAGTCGCTCTCCAGCACACAACAGGGAAATCAAACCTAGCTATCTGTCATTGTAATTAATTTATATCTCATCCCAAGTCTTTATAACTTCATACACTGCTATGCAACAATTGTGAAATTAGATAGTAGAAGTTTTAAAGTGAATAAGATAACGAATGATGCGCAAGTAAGAACTCCTGCATGTGCAATGTCACGTCGTTCACGGAATTATATAGGTAATAACAAAGCTATTCACAGTCTGTCTGGTGAGTTATGAAATCTTATTTGCTTGAATTGGATTGATGCCATCTGTCGCCAAAGAGAATGCTGCCAGTTTCCAATTTTATGAAAAATGGTATGTTGTCCAACAAGTGTTTGTTATATATCGAAGAAACTTGATCGTGTGACGTCATTTTGAATTACAAAGTCGGTGATATAACACAATAAGACAGGAACAGTCTACTTTCCGAGTCGAGATTAAAATATATTACAACTTGGGGATTGTATTTAAAGGAATTATCGTGTCTATGTATCTGTAATTTCTCTATCATTCACATCATTCAAGCCTGCTGTACAATCCAATAAATGAGATATAACACAACACAAACTGTTTCTATGTTCACAGGATTATAATACCTCCAGGGACTGTGTAAGAAGATAAATGACACGACAGCATGTCTTAATGTGTCCAAATCTCAATCTTACCCCATCCTGACATGTTAACAAATATTCCCATGTTTCTGTAATATACGGTGCCTGTTTAATCGGATTCCATAGAGACAACACATCCTTCACAATTACAACAATGCCTTGCTCGAATATGGCAATCTAACTGGTTAATTTACAGACAAGTCAAAATTAGCTTACAAAATGTTGAACTAAAATGGCATTAATATACACCAACTGACCATGCTTTGCGTTCAATTAACTTCCCTAAAGATATTTGTTTTGTTTTGAGTACTAGCACAGTTATAGTTTTTATGTACGGTAACATTCCTCGCTAAGTTAAGATATATTCACATGTTTAGGTAACATACGGTGCCTGTTTTGTCGGATTCCATAGAGACAACACATCGTTTAATTACAACAATGCCTTGCTCGAATATGGCAATCGAACTGGTTAATTTACAGAAAAGTCAAAATTAGCTTGCAAAAAGTTGAACTAAAATGGCATTAATATACACCAACTGACCATGCTTTGCGTTCAATTAACTTTCCTTAGATATTTGTTTTAACGTGCTCGTACCTAAAGTACAGTTATAGTTTTTTATGTTCGGTAACATTTCTCGCTAAATGATTGCCATTCATATCCCTTAGTTTTGCTTAGAACTCATGTTTCCTAGAAACATAAACTGACCACAGAAACTGAACCAATGCAACATTCAAATGAAAGCGTACGAGTGTAATATTTCGGAAGTATTGTATTTTTTTACCCACATAGCTTGATTAGAAGCACCAGAGCGAATAATTTGAATGCTTGCTTTGTTACCTCTCAGTATAAATTTCATGCACCGCGGTTACACCAATTTGTCATTAAGAATCCTGTCTAAATTACACAAATGCTTCAAATTTCGCCAACACATAGTACATATAGTTCGGGCAATAAACTTTGGCCGTCACAGTAGAATACAAAAAGTATTTAGGTCGAGCAAGAAATAAAAAAGTCAATCCTGATCGAGGAATGTGAATTTAATGACGATATAACAAACATTTCCATATTCAAGCCATTTAAAATTCAACCTTTTCTTGGATAAACAGGACATAAACTGAATTATCCTTGAAAAAGAAATAAGCATGGGTGCTTGAAACTGAGGCGTGTCGCTAAGTTCCAGACAAGGTGTAGGTTTATTACAAGAACTTGTAAATATATGCATCACAAGCAAATCTCGAGTTTTCATTTACACAATTGAACCCATGGTAGATTTGTAAAATGTCTTCAAAACCACCGGTGTTGTTGTATATAAGTATATTACGTATCATACATAACTAAACGCTAAATCTTACTGTTTTCAAATTCAAGTGGTCTTAACACGACAATGTTAAGACAGAATTGTTGTATTGTCACTTTATTAAAAATGGTACCGTATTTGAATTAGAGCATGGTTTTATCGTCGATAAAGTTTACTCATAATTGACTCAGTGACCACAATAAAATAATTACAGTATAGTCTTGTCCTGGTTGTTCATGCGCCCGTCTAGCACTGCTTGGAATGTCTACTAAAACAGACTGGTGTTTTAGATCTTCAGACAATAACGTCAATGATTTCAATAATAGAATTTGCTGTGAAGAGAATTATTAAGTCTTAAACCATCAAATAAGCATTATATTTGATCGTGAGATGCAATCATGAAATGATACCAGCTTTAACAATGAATGAAACTGTATTTCCTTATTTCTCGATATCTGAGCACAGCATGTTGTATTTTCAGCACCACATCTATGCGTGTTGATGGTATCACCATGTCGGGATATTGTTCATTCAGCCAGGTCTAACATGCATCATTTCTCTGTTATCTATGTCGTTCACAGGATTAAAGTGTCAACGTAATGCATTTTCAATTTTCAGAGTGTATTCAGTATTAAAAAACTGATATTTTCAATTACTCTCCGATGCCATTTGATGTAAGATAACAGTGTTCGTTCATTGCATTCAGTTTTAACAGGAATTAGAATATCATGCATGCCACCAAGGCGTGCATTATCTAGAGGATAAACACATCCACCGACATACTTTTATCTGAACACCATACTGCACACCACCACAGGAAATATGTAATGTAGCGTTCATAAGTATAACATGCGCTATTGTGATCAGAGGTATTTCATAACGATTGTCAGTTTTTGATTGTGTTCAGTTGTTCGTACTCAAACCTGCTCCATATTCACCTTTAAACCTTTAAATATTTTACCACTCTTTTACCATCGAGGTTCTCATTGTCTACATACGAAATAAGGGTTCATTTAAACTAATATGTGCAATACTCAATACAATGTTATACGAAATACTTGGACATTGTTTTTAGTTGAACATTTTTATGTTAGAAAATGTTTAGCTTGCCTATCTACAAGACAAAATTGATTCTGAAAATGAACCGTTAATTACTCACTACAATCGTAATTAATGGTGTTTCCCGTATTACAAACGCGGTACCATGCAAGATAAACAAAAATAATCTCCTCTAACAAACATGTTCCATTGACTTTCCAATGAAAACATTGAATGCAAACAATACAGTCGAAATGTAAAAAAGCTATTAAATGATGCTCATCTGAAAAAGAAGAACAAAAAACGAATTTATCAAAATTAAAAAAAATCGTTTGTGTAAACAACTCAATTGTTGATGCATCATTAGTGAACATAGTTTTAATGTACTTTATTGTCAGTCGTTTTTGTTCAACTAAAACAAATCACGCGAATGTTCTCGATGCATTGAGAATACATGAGCCTACACAGATAGCATGTCACATGACGGGACTGTGTAATTGTGTTAAATTGTTAAAAATATTTAGTTCAAACACGGGGGAGGTAGTGTATGATTACAATAATTAATTTGACATCGATTATAATGTCCTTTGTCTAGCAATACTAAACGACAAAGACAACAGTAGTTAAAACAAGTCTTGTCATTAAACTAGGGGGTTCTCCTGTCAATACTGCCAATGTATTATTTTCATAATTTTATCTACTACGAAATAGAAAACATATCGAATATCAACAACAACAACTCACTGTGCACAATCCCCTTACATAATAAGTTATAAGACAAGCGTTGCATATGCCGCATGGTAATTATTGGAGTGTTCATTGGGAAAATATTGTCGTGGAAGAAAAATGTACATATTAAGTACAACTGTCTCATATGTTAAAAAATGTCTTTGTTGAAATGGTGTATTGCTGTCAATAGATGGCCAATGTAAAAGCATGTAATACAAACGTATAGGAGCATTGTAATGTCCAGGCCGACACCAAGGCTGTGAATATTGACTTGAATGTACCTGTGCTCATCCTTTGATGTCACGTTTGAAGATGGGGGGGGGGATTTCAAACAAATACAAAAGCGGTGCTGTTTCATCAAATAAAAATATACCCACATTATACGTGGTTCATTCTATTTTCATCCCACAAATGTAATTTTCACGATTCGCAATTAAACGCATTCAAATTGTAATCAAATATCCAAATAAAGTAAGCGGGCACATTCAGAAAACATGAACTGCTATTGTTGGATTTAAATTAGAGATTGTATTGAAAAGCCAGATTCATTTTTACAGGATGACTATATTCACACAGCGGAACATTTAAATAAATGATGCAGAATTAACGATTTTATTACATGGCAGGATTAGATATATCGTTTTTGCGAAATGTAATCGGAAAATCAGTAATGCCCCCGAGTACAATGTATGTTTTTGACAATTACTTTAATGACTTTGTGTGGCGGTTTGTTTTCATGGGAAATTAGTTCTGGTGCATCATGGCGAATCTTATTCAATGTACGGGTCCCAAATAGCTTAACCTGATTACATTAACAAATAGAACTTAATACATATCAACCATGACAAAATGTACACATTGACACAACTAAAATTGCAATTGTTGATTTATTATTGCCCCCTTTTAGAGTCCACCGCCCACCCCTTTTTCATCTGTTGTATCTTGCGGAGATGCTGGATGGGATACTTTTAATTACGTCACTGTGCTGTTTGGTCACTATGATAAACGTTTTTGGTATATATATTTTCGCCCTCTTTTTTCCCTTTATTGTAAACTAGGTCAAGTCGCAAAACTGCCTCTTTATGACGTATTAACGTTAGGTCACTGTACTTGGTGTTTTAAACTAGGCCAGGGGTGGCTGTGCCTCATTTGGTCGCCATTTGCACGAGTTTTTCCGGTTGGTTCACCGTGCAGTGGGGCCTTGGGAAACTTGGTCGAGTATTGGCTGCGTTTCATTCGGTCTCATGCAATAACCGCTATTATATAATTTCTTTGTGAAACTGGGTAATCCTACATTTTTTCGGCGAGGATTTTCAATTGTTTATTTGGCTTATGTGTGGGCTTTGCTCAGTGTAGTTGCTAGGAATATGTAATATTATTTCCCACCCCATTCCCACCTTGCCTATTATCTTAAACTAGGTCAAGTGGTAGTTGTGTCTCTTTAGGTCGCATAACGTTAGGTCACTGTTTTAAACTAGGTCACGCCCCGGGTTGTTGTGCCTCACTTGGTCGCCGTTTTGGCATGGGTTTGTGTAGGCATTGCTTAGGGTAGTTGTGTTGTGGTGTTTCTGATTTCTGTGCTCGGCTGGTTAGGTTGAGTACTACCTTCCCTGTCGGATTTTCTCAGACCTTTTTTAACGTTAATCTGATGAACGTTTATTTCAGGCATAACCGTAATTGACGTAGGGAAATTAAAGGAAATCAAGTTGGTTTCCTTTCAGATAATCGATGTTGATATTTAATGTACCTCGGATAGTGTTATATAATAATCGATTGATTGGAATGAAATATGTATTGTGTGCCTTGTTATTTGATCCGGTTAAACGGTAAATAATTTAATAATACAAATGAACATGGAATAAAATATCGACTATTGCACAGGATTCTAATTTCAACAATAAATACCGATTACATGTTTCTCCACTCCTCGTGTTTGGTTTCACTTGCATAAAGTAAACATTCTTCTTACTCTGCTACTTCAGCAGTTGACAGCAAACAACAAATAAAAGCCGTACTCAGTAGTATATCTCGGATGTCTACGTATTGTGGATTTTCATGTTCACGTACAAATTGCGAAATTAGCTAACGAAAATTGTAACAAGTCTTAATCACTCATTGACCATGCATTTGTTGACAGTGTGATGGAAAAGAAGGCCAAAACCAATTTTAAGGCTACGAGTGCACGATATTGCTATTTCGTATATGAAATATTGTGACCCTTGAGCGAATATTCGATCTGTCCGGTAGTGGAAGCGGACTAAGGACACCTTAGCATTTATATCCCACCAAATATTTTTACAAAATGAAACGGCGGTCTGTTGACATTGCTCAGTGTAGTTGTGGTGTGGTGTTACTGATTTCAGTGCTATGCTGGTTAGGTAGAGTGATGCCTTCTGAGTCCGATTTTCTCATACCAGTTTAAAAGGTAACACGTTTTAGATGTAGAATCTACCGGTACTTTCTTGCTCTTCAGCAACGAACAGAAATGTGTCTAAACATGAAGGACATTTGCCATACGATTGTAGCAACTATCGAGGATCAAATATATCCCTGTCCTATCCGGTATTCTAACACGAAACATTCTATTCACCGTCTGATGGTGGATAGGCATTCAGACAGCCGGTGTGGAGGATTGTGTGAAGGCGTACTGGCTCGTTGATAGGCATGTGTTGGTTAGGAGGCATGCGGTTAGGTAGATGTGTTTGCTGGCTTGTTCATTTGTGTAACATGTAATGTGTCTCTGTGTCAACAACAGTGCTTTTGTAATGTGTTGGTTTGCAACTAATTAATTGACATACATATTGTGACAGGCTGTCTGCACAGATAGCGTGGATCGAAGATTGTAGCGTACATGAGCGTATGTTACGTAAAGTCAGCAGCCAAATGTCACGTAGATCACGCTTGCCTGGTTTACTTTTGGCAACCGAGTTCTAGTTTTTCTCCAGACGAGACGAAAAAACTGTCACAAAAACTACAACCGTAACCATTAAAAATCTACTACTATACATTGTATACATAGTCACTTGAGACCAACACAAAAGTTGTCATTGATTTTATATACATGTACGGGTTGATTTTTTACCTCTTGGAGACAGTAAAATTGTCTTTGGGTTTAAGTGGTCTTCTGCAAGATAGCATGGTTACACCTTTGGAGAAAGCTTCTCGTGGTAGCGCCACGTGACGCTGCTTGAGAAACATTCAGGTTGTTCTGATGTAATTTCAGGGAGGATCTACAGCACTTATATGTTTATCTTTTTCCTTATCAGTTATGATGGCTCGTATGCCTTATGCTTGATCATGCTTCGTTTAACTTATTGTAATATTCAAAACCTTAGAAAAAATAAACATGTTTTCATAATGTTTCGTCAACGCGACAAATATCTTCACAGAAACATTGCGAATTCAGTATCATCACTGTTATACATGTGCACATATGCACATATGCTTAAATATACTTAACATGCTAATATCCCTGTAATTGACATGCAAATTTCGTTTTTATATCAAAAGCTAAAAAAACAATAAAATGCGCGCGCATGCATGCTAAGTTTGACTGACCTCAGGTCTTGGTTGGTTGTATGTCGTCCATTATATATCATATATATAGTTTGTATACGCTCAGTGTCACTGTATATCCACATTGTTGTGATGTTTTCCTAACCAATGTTCTAACACAATCAGTGTTGCAGATATTAATCCAAGAATAAGAACAGTTTGCTGGCAAAATTGTACAAACATTTAAAACAACGTCGTAATGAATCCGTTCTTAACTTGCATCGGAACGCAATAGTGGTGGTAAAAAGTTCGAATGCGTGTCGAAAGCAGATATAAGATCGTATTTTCAATCTGCAATTTAAAGGTCCACTGGGAACCGAATTCAAGAGCAGATAATACGTCTGTTGCCAAATCTGCGTCAGCATCGAATCTCGTGGTAACAAAACAATATTGTTATTTAAATGAAAATTTCCAAACAGAAGGGTAATTTTGTATTTTTGCAATTCATTAGTGGAAGGGTCATTAATTCTCTGTGTATGGGTGTAAGGTAAGGGTTAGATAAAACAATATAATTTCACACAGCTCTTATTCTGATTATGTGTTTCAGTGAAATGTGTCAGTTAATCGATCAAGAGTTCCTGCTTAACCATATTTACAAATATTATAATTAAAGTGACCTTCAAGCAATAAAAAACCTCTGCCTATGAACGTAGCCAAAGTACCGTATATAGATGGTTATAAGACCATTTAGCATACTAGTATATGACGATTTATACGTAAATGTCATTATTCCGGTTCATTGTTTGGATACGTCTAATAGTCAAGGTGAGTGTATACTCGGGTATACATGATATCCTTTGTTACCTTCTATTGCTTTATCAACGCAACAATACCGAGATTCAATGAGAATTGGAGAAAAACAGATCGTCCTAAGAACACAAAATCAACTGCATGTAGAAAGTTTAAATTCAAAATCATTTACTAACGTACTCATGGGAATTTTATCGCAAGCATAACTAAAATAACCAAGGTGTTATCACGTGTTATTTTTAATTGATGCAAACTTTCATAAATTTGTAATTTTCTTCGAGTTTAAAACTAAATATGGCACCTAAATAGACATTGTGGCTTTCAAAGCAGCGGGAGTAAAAGCGTAATATTTGCAAGCGCTAATTGCTAATCATTTTCCTGGATTCCTTTGAGACCGACACGCGCGAGTTAACAAAATAAAGGAAGCATCTTATGGAAAAGCAACGTACGATTACTCTTCATTTATGTTATCGTAAACTACGGTTTTCCACTAATGAAACAAGAAATTGCAGGTTGTTTGTTACTGTGCTCTGAATTACCTAGAGTGACGCCACAATGGAACACAGTACGACACATTTGTTTCGAAATAGCATTTTTTGTTTCGCTAAATCAAATTTAAACGAAGTACATACTACATATGCAATTTAATCTTCCTAGATTCGGTACTATACTTATAAAAATAATTTTGTAGAAACAAAATAATAGATTCCAAAAAGTTACTTCGAAAACAACAGTCTGGATAGAGTCCCTTTAAATGTTCCGTAGTTTGGTTTTCATGTGAAAATTTGTTTTATGTTGTTTGAAATTTCATTAAAATTTGTGATGGAGCCGGTGCTTTTGGAAATGACGTGCACGAGATAATTCGACAAATCCGTTTATGACTTTCAAAACAATTTGGGAAGTTGATTTGCAACATTCTAGTTTCACCCAATTAAAATGCAACCCGAACTGTATCTAGCACACATTAGTGAAGGGGGAAGAAATGTGTCCTCTTTAAAAAAGTAAAATGTTGACATATTTTAGTTTGGTGAAGTCAACTATTTAAACATATCTCTAACGTCTTAAGCATAACTCAATGCTTACGATATTCCCTTGTTATAACAGGCTAAAACTCTTTCTTCGACAAAATCAGAGAATGAAAAAATGTTACGCATGAGAATAGTATTATTCAATATTTGCAGGAACACCTTTCCTACATTTGCCCAATATCTCATACAAGAGATTGCAGCATCTGACTTTTAAAGAGATTGTTTTTGCGAAATCAAATACAAATCTCGATATTGGAATTTCCTTGTAGCAGTAAATTAAACGATGAATAAATCTTTTACACACCATTGGAAAATTATTTATTCTTGAACCTATTTTATACATTTAAAGAAGTTATTCGCGTCTATCAGAGTCCCTTTACAAATACTCTCACGATCCAGCAGAGCCCACGTAGTTCTAGATCATGAGTGGTTTCTGTTCTATACCCACCTAGTGGAACCCATGAGCTGCCCAATGAAAATCATTGTTTAACACCTTAGAGAGAAACTACTTGCGAAGCCAATCAAGGAAATACAATACCAAAATTAACAAAGTACCTTTTGTCCAAAACGACTTGTATCACAACAGTGTTGTGCCAACTCCTAAACAAACGATGGTATATTCCTAAGAGGTGCGTCAAAACAGATATACAATGCAACGATAAATATTCATGTAGTGCTCATTGTCCCAAACGACTTGTATCATAAAAATGTTATGCCAACTCCAAGATAAATGATGGAATATTCATTACAAAGCTTCCAGTCTGATATTTGATGTCATAGAGCGATATGAAAACATACCTAAATCGCCATCAATCAAAACCGATTAATTCATTGACAATGCTTAGCTAAGAAATTCTTGAAAAACATTAACCGTTTGCTGGGTTTTTGTACAATAATGATATTCCTCCTCATGATGATTAATGTAACATGTCCGACATTTCCTGCATCAATGTTCATAATAACACACATCCGTCATACTACATTATGAGAACACGAGAAAGTGTGACAACTTACTGCCCAATAGAATCAACTATTAACTATTCTAAATTCCTGTGTAACATTGTGTGCGAAAGAATGAATTTGCCGGTGATGGGATGCACTTTTGAAACCAGATTTAAATTATTGTTTTCAGAAACAGTACATTTGTAAAAACGTTGAGCTGTTTTAAATCAGAAGTACGTACATGTTTTTTTTGTTTAATTTAAACAAAACACGCTGAGATTTGATTTTATTTTAAAATGTACGGCCGCGGCTCCTAGTTAACTTAAATAATTTAAAACTTCTTTGGTGAACTTTGACTGATTTTTTCTTTGTTTAACCAATTGTTCGATATTATTTATACGGAAGCTGGGCCTTTTTATCCACAAAGAATCGCTGATGTACAAATAAATAAAACGAACAAGCGGTGAAAGCGAATATAAGATTCCATGCAGTGGTGCTACAGTTTTCTTTCTCATATTAAGACTGTTTGCATACCATGAAACTCAGGACTATAATATTGTCCACAACTTCAAAACCTAATTACACAAATTTCAAAGTTTGACCAACATTTAACCGAGACCTATTATGTGTGATTCATTGCGCGCTCGTCTTATTGAGGTTTAATGCGATACAAGCGTCATTCAATAGTAGTGTACATGGTATATGGTGACCGGTGATGCTTCTCAATAATAAATGACTTTTCCACAAGTCTGGTGCAAGATGCATTATGAAGGAGAGGATGGTGCATTAAGGTTACATGAAAATCACATTAAAATGGCATCAAGTGCCATATAGTGGCGTTATTATTTCACCGATAGACATTTTTATTACATGGTGACAAACTACAGAACAACATCATTTACCATTACGCCATATAACAGCGTGATACATATCACCGTGACACGTAGAAACACAAATATCTGCTACCACGTGATAACATATATCCCCGTGTCACTTGATAGCACATGTCTCTGTAGCGGTGAACTTAATTATTTCACATGATAACAAAAAACCCTCAACTATAAAAAAACGTAATAGGATACATAATAATTATTACCGTAATTTAGATTTACGTGCATTAAGTTTTGTTAAGATGTGCCTTATACGTTTTATTCATATATAACGCATCATTAGAGCTACCAAAATCTATTAACGAAAACCTATTAAAGGTAAATCGCAAAATTTTATATATTCCAAGCATAAAAACTAAATTAACATTACCTTGATTTTCGTTTTGTACAAACAAACGTCACATCCGGTATATCCAGCAGAGTCTCGTGCGTTCCATAGGACGCCATGTTTTATCCTTTATATCCGGAAATCATACTGGTTGTGAATAGTCAACTAGAAGTGTTAGAACTTTGTATTCTTTTGAAATTATTTACAGATAATTGTTTTAACAGTTATGCTATATTGCGCACGTTCAATGTAGAACTATTCATTAATATTCATAAGTAAAACCTCGCACTGTCGAGCTTTATGCTATTTTATGAACGAGTAAGTACTCATAAAGTTCAAGTAACGTTGCTCGATGTTTTTCAATAATCCAAGTTATGACTATAGCCGATACAAACATGTGTTTATTGATATACTGCATAAAGTCGCCTCGCAGTTATATGAATGTATTACCACAATATCTGAAGTTAAGTATGTTTTAATAAAATTTCGATGTATAAAGTGAAGTTGATGCATGTAGGTTTAGAATAAACAAATGGAACAAAGCTGTTCGCTAACATACAACACGCAGTGACAACAATCCGTTATTCAAATAACCAGTTCCCGACGTCCTACGTTTAGAATAAAACGGAACAAAGTTGTTTGCTAAAACACATCACAAAGTTCCAACCTCCGCCAGTCCTGAAAGACACATTATACATACAATCCGTCATGAATAGAACGAGATCAAGAGAATTCCCAAACCCGTCATAAAGTGGAATATTACATAACTCGCTTCATACTTGGCTGTCCATTTTATTACGTTATGATAATGCTATTACATGTCCACTTTAGACATCAATTACCGACAAAAAGAAACAAAAACCAATATTCGCATCAGCTTGTATTCAAGACTATCAATCTATACAGAACAAGACAGCCTTACAAATGATTTGCTTTAATAGAAGATTCCCACACTAGTTTTTGTTTATATTCTCCGCAACATAGAGGTCTTAAAGTGTTGTAGCCAATTAACAACGCCTCGTTCTGAACTCATTACCACTAATTATTTACGTCCTAATTAGTCGCACCGTATCGCACACAAACCAATTAATGAAACAGTATCAGCAGCTATTTATCTTGGATGATTGAAAGTGTACATAATGCAAGGAAAACACGTTTTCCTAATCAGGCAATATCCATTTTAAATACACAAACAGCACTAAGAAATATTCTTGGTACAATTTGTAGGAGAAAACTTTGTATTGACAGATCCAAAATCGTAAGAGAATCTTGTATATGAATATTAGCTCGGACCGACCGTATTCTGACATCCTCTACCATACAAAATGTATATTAATATGAAACATGCCCCACGCATTTACCATTGATGAAGTTCCGTGTAGAATGAATGACACATACGAAAACTCATATAATAAGAAACGTGGGTTATGACCAGCAAATTATATTATAGGGACAAAGGTTGACATTGCGTTATTAAGAAACGTCCTGAATATTTGCTCTACCCAACATTTGACGATAGTTCGCGTTGATTATTTGTTCAGTGTTCTATGGTGTTTTACAGGAAAGTGTATACTTGATCATCTAACACACACGCCATCCTGCATAACCAAATAACATTTGTGCTTGAGATCATGTGCGAGCTTTTTCATCATTTTTATCAGTCACGTCAGACGGACGGTTGATCGTAAGGGTTTTCATGCTATCAATCATTTTTTACTCTTCCAAACACAATGATCAGCGTCTCCGCATGTGTACAAGTCACAGAACAACTAACATGTAACGTGCACACACCAGTATTCGACCGACTCGCTCGGAAGAGAAGCCCGAGTAGTCCTTTATATACTGTGATGTACGATCCGACTAGCTTTAGACAGAGCATATATGTGGAGTACTCGCGACGTCAATTTTAATGTGATGAACTCTAGATTTGTCTTGGTAAAATTACAATATGTTCTTGCATTTGGTATCAATTGTATCACCGAGTAACTTATTCAGAATCTTTGAGAAGGGTTTAACACCAACAATCGCTAGTCTGATGAATTATCAGCATTTATGACGTAACGAATGTTTGTTCCCCGTTAATTACATGACATAACTCATTCATACTGAGTGTGTAATTTGATTGGAGTTTTATACAAACAATCACAGTTTGTCATTTTATTATTTTACCTTAAATGCTCCACTTCAAATGCATTTGTAATATATAAATTATTAATGAATTAAGCACACGGTGGATCGAGCAGCACTCGAACTTGTTTACCGAGATATCGTCATCATATTTTATGCAATATCATTAATTTCCACTAAACATTTATCACAAAAGCTTGTCAATAAATCAATTTTGCCACCGGCTTTGAACATTATTGTGAAATCGGAAATGTTTGTGGGGATTCCGCACAAACATTTATCAAGGCAAACAATCCAAATCATCCAATTAGATTTCCACCAGACAATTCAGCGTTGTCAAAGCTTGAAAATAATGGAAAAATATCAAGCGCGTGCATTTTATAAAAGCCATGATTTCAATAAATGAGATGACAAAATATTGCATTCATTATCAACGGAGAAATATGTGGTTGACATTAAATGCCTTAGCCTTAAAATATGAAGGTTTGGATGAATCAAAATACTAGTAATCTTCAAGAAGTTCCTAATGGCCCTCACAGACAGCATTTAATATTTTTAGTTCCCTTTAATTACCAACTGTACGCTTATAGACAAAACAATGATACTCCACATTCAAGTAGTTCCAGGAAATATCAACATTGCCAACAACTGATACGGTTAACTGAGACTCAAAAAGAGTTAAGTTTTCACAAGTCAATTATTTGAACAGATCTTCAACATTTTAAACAGAACTCGTTGGTGCGGCCATTCCCTTATTATAACAAACTAAATAACTTTCTTCGATACAATCACAGAACTAAAAATGTATAAGAGTTATATTATTCTGTGTTTGCAGAAATCATCTGTCCTTCATTTGCGCCATATCTCATACAAGACATTGCATCAGCCGACATGTAAAGAAATTAGTTTTGTGAAATCAAATACAAATCAAGTTATTTAAACTTCCTTGTAGTAGTAAATTAAACGATATAAATCTTTCACACACAATTTGAAAGTAATACATACTTGAATATGTGTTATTGATTTCAAGTAAATGTTTGGCCAATCACATTCACTGTGTAGATTCACACCCGAGAGGACTGGGTGTTATGGCACTGAGCGTTCATTTACTCTCAACACCGTGTCGAGCACACGCTATACCGGATCACGACTCCTTTCTGTTCAAACCAATCAAAGGGAGGGAACCCACGAACGGATAGCATGATATGTCACACGGTGCACACCATTCACAATCACTCGATATGATACGTACCGACATATTGGTAAAGTCAATCAAGGAAATATCATGCCACAACTAACATAGTGCCCATTGTCCCAAACGACGGATTCATAAAAGTTTTATGCCAACTCCTAGATGAATGATAGAATATTCGATTGAGATGCACCCAGTTTGATATTTCATACCATAGAGCGATATACAAACATACCTACATTACCACCAATTACCAGCAGAATATTTAACTGACAATGCTAAACCAATGTCCGACATTCCCGCATCAATGTTCATAATAGCACGCATAGTTCATACTACATAATAAGAATACGAAAAAGTGTGACATCATAATATCCGAATAGAAACAACATTGAATAACCAAATGTGTTGGGTAACAACGTGTGTGTGTAACAAATGATGGATTGTACTTTAAATTCCAGATTCGACTAAATAACTGGAATAGAATTATATTCTCTTAAATAGTACTTTTGTACGATGCATGCGACAATATTCAATCAGAAGTATTTGCACTCGGTTAGAGTTTAACCAAACATGCTGAGCTTAGATTTTGTTCGTCAATGCACGACCGTGGTCCTAGCAAAATGATATTATTTAAACTGGTTTCAGGGAACTTGGGTAGATGTATGTCAGTCTGCCAACCAATTGATCACTATTATACATACGGATGTCGAGCCTTTTATCCAAGTAGAATTGCTAATGAACAAACAAATGAAACGAACGACCCGAAAGAACACAGTCAATGGGTATCCTGGTACTTTTTTATTGTAGAAACATTGAAACTGAATGGAATATAGTATTAGAATAACATTGTACGCAGTGGATTTACAATAGCATTGTCTTTCTAACCTAAAAACTGTTTGTAGGACTTAGCATTTAAGCATATAATATTGTCCTTATGTCTGCATAATTATGCAATAGAACAACCCCAACATTCAATTACACATATTCTTAATCCAAGTTTGTACAGTAAAGTTCCGTCTAACGACCGGTCCGATAATCCGACCATTCGCGTAATACGACCACTTTTTCGTGGTCCCGAATATTTTGCTCTATTTTCCAATGGTCGCCGGTCCCGATAATGCGACCGACTCGATATTACGTAATACGACCAGTATTTCTGGTCCCAACGACCAATTTATTGCAGTTTTAGGTCCCGATAAACCGACCACATACCGCGCGTGTCATTTTGTATAATTAATTTTACGACGACACGGAGACTCGTTTACGGCAATCAGAGAGGTGTAAACAATAAACATGTTAACTGATAAATTGACACTTGTTGGTGTATACGCAGGGATTAAAACGAAATTCTATTGTTTATCAATGACAATAGATCGATTGAAACTATCGGCGACAATTAACTCAACCATAGTTAAAGATTTGTGGAGAATAAAGACCGATGGCTGGTAGTCGCACGTTTTCGGATGATGCGTAATTTTGGACGTTGTTGTTAATTCAAGTAAATAATTTTTGTAACTGTTAATTACCCTAGCGCGTTTGTACATCAAATTACACAGCTACAAAATCATAACTTCATGTTATTCTAATAAATAAGACAAACCATTTGACAAACCATTTGATCTGCATAAAGACCACGTACGTACATGTACGTGGTCTTTATACAGATCAACTAGTTTGTTATATAACGGTCAAATTTGTGTTGATTGGTTGTACAGTGCAACTAAATAAATTTTAAAATAATTAAAAGAAGTATTGCAGCTTTAAATGGCCATGGGTATACATGCTTAAATTTTTACAATACGGATTGTACATGTACATAGAGGTCATAGGTCAGGAGAAATGAAAACAACCGTTACATATATTTTATCATTTAATTAATGTATGTGAATCACATATCGTTTTCATTTTACATGAATAGTTAACAGTTAATAATCCTCAATCATTAATGAAATACACTATGCACTAAGGTACATATGAATATTTAAAACACGTCAACAAGAGTGCTGTCGGTATATATACATGTACATGTAAAGGAGTTCAATATCTCAGCTATTTTGGTCGGTCTCGCTAATATGACCGACTCTATAATAAGACCACTTTATGTCGGTCCCAGTGGTGGTCTTAATAGCGGAACTTTACTGTACTTTTTAACAATTATTGTAGTCTTTAAATTATGAGTGCTTCATCGAGTTCTCGACGTACTGATGGTTTAAGGTTTAAGTGATGCACTTTTCCGGCAGTCATATATTCGAATATTGTGTATGGTGACTCATGATACTACTCAATGATAAATGACCATCACTGCAGACTGGTGCAAGATGCATTATGAAGGGGAGGGATGGTGCATTAAAGTAACATGAAAATCACATTAAAATGGCATCAAGTGCATATAGTAGCGTTATTATTTCTCCGATAGACACTTTCATTACAAGGTGACAAACTACAGAACAACATCATACACCATTATGCATGTCACGTGATTATACATAGCATCATGTCGCGTGAAAACACAAATCTGACACTGTCTCTGTAGCACTTGGTAACTTAATTGTGTCAAGTGATAACAAATAACGATAAGCCAGGTGATAAGACATAACAGCAGGTTACGTAATAACGCCTAATCATAATTTAGATTTCTGTGCATTAAGTTTTATTAAGATGAACCTTACGTGTATTGTACTGTGAAGGTTTAATCGTCATTATTACATTTGTATTCATACAATATGTGCATCATTAGAGCTACTAAAAACTATTGATGATAATTTATTAAAGTGAAATCGTAATATCTTAAATAAATTTCAACCCTAAAAATAATTAAATTAAAATTACCTTGATTTTCGTTTTGTACAAAAAAACGTCACTTCCGGTATATCCAGGAGCGTCTCGTGCGTTCCATAGGACGCCATGTTTTATCCTTTATATCCGGAAATCATACTGGTTGTAAATAGTCAACTAGAAGTGTTAGAACTTTGTTGTCTTTTATAATATTTAAAGATAATTGTTTAAGCAGTTATTCTGTATGGTGCACATTCAATGCTGATATATTCATTAATATAAGTAAAACTTCACACTGTTGTGCTATTTAATGAGCGAGTTAGTACTCCCAATGTTACAATAATGTTCCGCGATGTTTTTCAATAATCCAAGTTATGACTATAGTCGATCCAAACATGTTTGTTTGATACACAGCATGAAGTCGTCTCGCAGTTATATGAATCTATTACCGCAATATCTGCAGTTAAGTATTTTTAAAAAACTATCGACCACTAAAGTGAAGTTGATGCATGTAGGTTTAAATAAACAATTGGAACAAAGCTGTTTGCTAACACACAGCACACAGTGCCAACACCGTCAGTTCTAGAGATAACATTATACTTACAATCTTTCATTCATAGAACGAGATACAGAGAATTCCCAAACCCGTCATTAACTCGAATATAAAATAACTCGCTTCATACTTGACTGTCCATTTTATTACGTTATGATTATGCTATTACATGTCCACTTTAGACATCAATTACCGACAAAAAGAAACAAAAACCAATATTCGCATCAGCTTGTATTCAATATTGTCAATCTATACAGAACAAGACAACCTTACAAATGCTTTGCTTTAATAAGAGATTTCCACACAAGTTTTTGTTTATATTGCCCGCAATATACAGGACTTGAAGTGATGTAGTCAATTAACAACGCCTCGTTCTAAATTAATTACAACTAATTATTGACGTCCTAATTAGTCGCACCGAAATCGCACACAACCAATTAATGAAACAGTATCAGCTATTTATCTGAGATGAATGTTAGTGTACATTATTTAAAGAAAACACGTTCTCCTAATCAAGTAATATCCACTCTAAATACTCAAAACCCCTAGTACAAACTATCCTAGCTTCAATTTGTAGAGAAAACTTTGTACTGACAGATCCATAATATTAGAACGTTACTCGGCATCGTTCAGAACTTTGTATATATGTATATTTACTCACACACAACTCTGATCAGCTTAATTGCGACATTCTCTCCCATACAAAATGTATATCACGAAAACTCATATAATAAGGGACGTGAGTTATGACCAGCAAATTATCTTACAGGGGCAAAGGTTGGCATTGCGTTATTAAGAAACGTCCTGAATATTTGCTTAATCAAATATTTGACGATGGTTCGCGTTGATTTGTTTGTTCGGAGTTGCCACTTGTTCTAAAGTAATGTTCATTCATGATCATCTAACAGACACGCAGTCCGTGCATGTTCAAATTACCTTAGTGTTTAATATGATTTGCGCGATGTCTTCGTCATTTATATCAGTCAATCTTAATGGTTTTCATGATATTCATCATCAACCTGTTCTTTAGTTACAGTGTCCCATAAGAGCATACATATAACGAGTACGACTCAAACTGACTCCGTTCGTATAACAAGCTGCAGAGTACTTTATGGTTTGGGCTTTACGGGCGGACTAACAGAAAACAGAGTTACTATGTGGAGGAATAATGCTGTCAATATACATAAGGCTGTTAGTGTGAACATAACATGAATTGAGAAATGGGATATCATATGTTTACTAAGAGTTTAAAACATGTTGATGTTCTTGCATGTGATATTAAGTGATATTTAGGCTGATAAAAACATACATAAGTCTTTTGTAAATCAGGGATTAATACGCTTGGCATTTGTAATATCTCGAGTGATTACTTCAGCATCTTAGACACCAAACAAAAGGCAATGTGATTAATTATCTGCATTGATGACGTAACGCATGTTTGTGCCAATTTAATTACACGACAACAACTCATTTATACCTTGTGTGTAATTGGATTGGAGCTTTATACAAACAATCACAATTTGTCATTTTACCTTTAATGCTCGACCTCAAATGCATTTGTAATGTATAAATTATTAAAGAGTTGCGAACACAGTGGTTAGAGCACCACTCCAACTTGTTTACCAAGAGATCGCCATCATATTTTATGCAATATCATTCATTTCCACTACAAACGTTTATCACAAAAGCTTGTAAATAAATTAATTTTGCCATCGGCTTTGATAATTATTGTAAAATCGGAAATGCTTCATGGGAATTCGCACACAAATACATCATGGCAAAAAACGGAATCATCTAATTAGATTTCCGCCAGACAATTCAACGTTGTCAAGGCTGGAAATAATTGAAAAAATATAAAGCGCGTGCATTTTATAAAAGCCATGATTTCAATAAATATGATGACAAAATGTTGCATTTATTATCAACGGAGAAATATTTGGTTGACATTAAATGCCTTGAAATGTGAAGGTTTGGATGAATCAAAATACTAGTAATCTTCAAGAAGTTTCTAATGGCCTCACAGACAGCATTTAATATTGTGAGTTCCCTTTAATAACCAAGTGTAGGCTTATAGACAAAACAATTAGTCGCCACATTCAAGTAGTTCCAGGAAATATCAACATTGTCAACATCTGATACGTTTAACTGAGACTCAAGAAGAGTTAACTGAAAGCGTTTTCACAAGTCAATTATTTGATCTTATCGTCAACATCTTAAATAGAACTCGGTGGTTCGGTCATTTTCTTATAATAACAGACTATAGAACTTTCCTCTAGAAAATCACAGAACTAAAAATGTATTTTACATGTAGTTGATTATTGTATGTTTGCAGAAAACGTCTTCCCTCCATTTGCTCAATTCAGTTTTGTATCTCATACAAGAAATTGCATCTGCTGACTTTTAGAGAAATTGGTTTTGTGAAATCAAATACAAATACCGTTATTGAAACTTCCTTGTAGCAGTACATTTAACGATATATAAATCTTTCACACACATTTTGAAAGTAATATATTTTTGAATCTGCTTTATCGATTTGTTCACTTGTACCACCGTGTTGAGCTCGCGCAGTACCGGAACACGTCTGATTTCTGTTCTAACCAATGAAAGGGGGGGGGGACTCACGAACATATATCAAGATACGTCACACGTTCCCCAATGAACATAATTGTCGAACACGTGGTATGATACATACTGACATAATGGTGCAGCAAATCATGGAAATATCATGCCAAAATTAACATGGTGCCGATTGTCCAAAACAACGTGCACGATAAAAATGTTATGTCAACTCCTAAAGAAACAACGTAATAGTCGAGTCAGATATACAATGCAAGAATAAATATTCATGTAGTGCTTGTTGTCACAAACAACTTGTATCAAAGATGCGTCCAGTCTGACATTCGATGACATAGAGCGATATGAAAACATACCTAAATCGCCATCAATCAAAACTGAATAATTGACAATGCTAAACCAAGGAATGCTTGAAAACATGAACCGTTTGCTGGATTTCTATAAAATAGTGATATTCCTCCTCAAGATGATAGATGCAACATGTCCGACATTTCTACATCCTTCATACTACATAATGAGAATACGAGAAAATGTGACAACATAACTGCCCAATAGAAACATTGAATATTCTTAATTCCTGTGAAACAACGTGTGTATAAGAAAGCAATTTGCCGGTTGGGATGCACTTTGGAAACCAGAATATAATTATATATTTCATAAACAGTACTTTTGTAAGACGCATGTGCAGTATTCTATCATGAGTACAGGTACTTTGTTTATGTTTAACTAAAACATGCTGAGTTTTGATGTTATTGTAAAAATGTACGACTGTGGCTCCTAGTTAACTGAAATAAGTTGAAACTACTTTAACGAATTTTAATAGATTTTCCTTTGTTTAACCAACTGTTCGATATTATTTATGCGGAAGCTGGGCCTTTTTATCCACATTGAACCGCTGATGAACAAATAAATAAAACGAACGAGTGGTGAAAGCCATTGTGTTTCCCGTTGGGTTTTCAATTGTTGAAACAGGTTGAATGGAAAATAGCATGAGCATAATATTCCAGTGGTGCTACAGTTATCTTCCATATATAAAGACTGTTGGCAGACATTGAAACTCAGGGATATGATATTGTCAAATAGCAAGCATAACATTACATCGAAATAACCTCAAAACTTGATTACACAAATTCAAAATTTAAGTTAGAACAACATTATACCGAGACCAACTTCGTGTGATTCATTGAGCACTCCACTTATTGAGGTTAAAAGTGATGCACGCGTCCCACAATAGTAGAGTAAACATGGTATAT
Source organism: Spisula subtruncata (assembly GCA_963678985.1). NCBI lineage: Eukaryota > Metazoa > Mollusca > Bivalvia > Venerida > Mactridae > Spisula > Spisula subtruncata. Next base: position 9,195,988 of record OY787666.1, read on the forward strand.
GTGGACTCATAATGCTACTCAACGATAAATGACTTTTCCAACAGTCTGGTGTAAGGTACATTAAGAAGGGGATGATGCTGCGTTAAAGTTACATGAAACTCACATTAAAATGGAATCAAATATCATGTAGTGGCGTTATTATTTCCCCGATAGACACTTTCATTACATGGTGACAAACTGCAGAACATCATTGACCATTTAGCCATGTCACGTGATGAACATATTACCGTTCCACGTGATAGCACGTGTTTTGTATCAGGTGGTAACGTTTAACATTTTTGTCACAAGGTTACACATAAATCGACCAAGTGATTAAGATTAGTTTAGATTTTGATTTATTAAGTATGCATAAGGTGAACCTTACACGTTAAAACACAAATATCCGCTACCACGTGATAACACATATCCACGTGCCATTTGATAACACATGTATCCCTAGCACGTGATAACTTAATTATATCACGTTATAACAATTTACGCTCAGTTAGGTAATCGCAAAAAACGATTGGTCACGTAATAATGCCAAACCTTAAATTTGATTTATCTGCATTACGTTCTTTTAAGATGGGCCTTACGTGTATTGTACCGTGAAGGTTGGTTCGTCATTATTATTCATATAATATGTGCATCATTAGAGATACTAAAACAATTTACGATAATTTATTAAAGTTAAATCGTAAAATCTTAAATAAATTCCAAAACAAAAAACAACTAAATTGAAATTACCTTGATTTTCGTTTTGTACAAACAAACGTCACATCCGGTATATCCAGGAGCGTCTCGTGCGTTCCATAGGACGCCATGTTTTATCCTTTATATCCGGAAGTCATACTGGTTGTGAATAGTCAACTAGAAATGTTAGAACTTTGTATTCTTTTATAGTATTTATAGATAATTGTTTTAGCAGTTTTGCTATATTGCGCACGTTCAATGTAGAACTATTCATTAATATTTATAAGTAAAACTTCGCGCTGTTGTGCTTTATGCTATTTTGTTAGCGAGTAAGTACTCTCAGGGATCAAATAACGTTTCGCGATGTTTTTCAATAATCCAAAGCATAAAGTCGTCTCGCAGTTATATGAATTTATTATCACAATATTTGAAGTAAAGTATTTTTAATGAAGTTTTCAAACTACCGATCACTAAAGTGAAGCTAATGCATGTACGTTTAGAATAAACAAACGGAACAGAGCTATTCGCTAAAATATAACTAGCCGTACCAACCACCAGTTCTACAGCAAACATAATACATACATACAATCGTTCATTGATATAACTAGATCCTGAGAATCCCCAAGCCCGCCATAAACTGGAATATCAAATAACTCGCTTCATACTTGACTGTCCATTTTATTACGTTATGATAATGCTATTACATGTCCACTTTAGACATCAATTACCGACAACAAGAAACAAAAACCAATATTCGCATCAGCTTGTATTCAAGAATGTCAATCTATACAGAACAAGACAACCTTACAAATGCTTTGCTTTAATAGGAGATTCCCACACAAGTTTTTATGTCCCGCAATATAGAGGACTTGAAGTTGTGTAGTCAATTAACAACGCCTCGTTCTAAACTAATTACAACTAATTATTGACGTCCTATTTAGTCGCAACGAAATCGCACACAAACCAATTAATGAAACAGTATCAGCTATTTATCTGAGATGAATGTCAGTGTACATTATTGCAAGAAAACAGGTTCTCCTAATCAAGTAATATCCACTCTAAATACACAAAAAACACTAGTACAAACTATCCTAGATACAATTCGTAGGGGAAAACTTTGTATTGACAGATCTATAATCTATGAACGTTACTCAGCATCATTCAGAAACTTGTATATATGTATATTAACTCACACACAACTCTGACCAACCTAATTCCGACTTTCTTTCCCATACAAAATGTTTATCAATATGAAACATGCTCCAAGTATTAACCCTAGATGAAGTTCCGTGTAGGATGGATGACGCACACGGAAACTCATATAATAAGGGACATGAGTTATGACCAGCAAATTATATTACAAGGGCAAAGGTTGGCATTGCGTTATTAAGAAAAGTCCTGAATATTTGCTCAACCAAATATTTGACGATGGTTCGCGTTGATTTGTTTGTTCAATGATACAGAATTTTTCACAGCAATGTTTATAGATGATCATCTAACAAACACGCAGCCAAGGCACGCGTAAATAACGTTTGTGTTTGATATGATGTGCGCGATGTGTTCGTCATTTCTACCAGTAACGTAAAAACGGACGGTTAACCTTAAAGGTTTTCATGGTATAAATCATCAATACAATTAAATGACCAACGTCTCTGCATGTTACAAAGAGGAGCATACATTTAACGTGCACAATCCAGTATTAGAACCTGATTGGGTCTGATGACATGCTATGGCGTAATTACAGACGACAGAGCTTCAATATGGAAGACTCATGATGGCAATATATTTAAAGCTATAACAGTGAAAACTTAATTCAAATTTGTATCGATGAATGTGATACCATTTGTTATGAAGCGTTTACAGTATTTTCAAGGCAAATCATGTTTTAAAATGGTACATGTTCTAGGGTTTGATATCAAGTCTTACCCGCTAACGTAGCATGAGAGAAGCTACCCGTCCACCGTTTTAAATCAGCTGAGATCAATCTTGGCATTTATAATATCTCCATTTATTAATTCAGTATCTTAGACAGTTAGAGTACAAATGAAACATCAGCATTGATGACATAACGAATGCTTTTTCCCATTTAAGTACACAGCAATGACTCATTTATACCTTGTGTGTGTAATTTAATTGGAGTTTTATACAAATAATAAGAATTTGTCATTTTATTATTTTATCTTTAATGCATCACTTCAAATGCATTTGTAATGTATAAATTATTAATGAGTTAAGCATATAATGGATCGAGAAACACTCCAACTTGTTTACCGAGAGATCGCCATCATATTTTATGCAATATCATTCATTTCACTAAAACATTTATCACAAAAGTTTGTAAATAAATTAATTTTGCCGCCGGCTTTCATAACTTTTGTCAAATCGGAAATGTTTCAAGGGAAGTTGTCATGTCGCAAAAACTAAATCATTCAATTAGATTGCCACTAGACAATTCAGCACTGTGAAAGCTGGAAAATAATTGAAAAAGTAAAGTGTGCGCATGTTACAAAAGCAATGATTTTAATTTTATACTAGTAAGTTGACAAAATGTTGTATTCATGCATCAACGGACAAATATTTGTTGGACAGTGCAAACGTCCATCGATAAAACTATGGATGTTGTGGCATAACTTTGATGAGTGATCATCGATCTAGTCCACCAGAGTGATTGCCCCCTTACAACCGATGTACGCATTCGATGTATCTCGATGGACATCATTAACAACAATAACAACAACACTAAAGACGTCAACAAAAATACGTCACAGCGTTCTTCGTACGGACCCTGAATATATTACAATGTTTCAGTTTTAACTCGTTTGTTTGACAGACGTACGATTAAAAATTACAGCGTGGTCTTTTTTGCAGCTTCTAACATAGAACGTGAAATTAGCCTTCTTCGCGTACATTAAACTACAACTGATAGATGACGTCATGTGTGATGTCATGTTTGACGTCATAATTATATTACGATGAATGGTTCTATCTTGTAGTTCTTTAAAATTGCAGAGCATTGGCGATGTTAAAATCTAAATGATGAATATTGTTATGCTTCGTTAGAATAAAAAGCAAGCAATACGCACTAGTTATTTAATTACTTATTTTAATACTATGCATCCGAACCCGTGTGTTTTATTCTGCTGCAAAGCAAATCTGCATAGAAATAGATCATCTATATTCATTATTTCTGAAGTTAATAATGTGCCCACTTTGACACATTATTGAATGTCCTAGCACCACGGTTTGTCGAGGTGTTTTGATTGCACACGAACATCGGATGTCCGGGTTTGCAAAAAGCCAGATTGTACTTAATGGCCGCAGACGATACATGGGGTTCGCGTATTGATTTAAATGCACATGTACTTTATCTTTCGTAACTAGCGTTTCAAGATCATTTAAAGAGCGAAGCATATCGTCTGGTGGTGAAGTTTATTGTCATTGAATTCAAAATGCTTCATTTATGTTCTCATTTAAAAGCGAAGTGCATGTTTGTATAATACAGTATTTTCTTATCTAGAAAATGCAAGCGTCTTGGTGAGTGATATGCCAACTGCAGGCATTGAAGTATCTCTGTACGTAGACGCTTGAAAATACTCAGTAATTATCAAATATAATAAACGCTCATCAATCAATAATTTCAATTTGCAAAATGTTGAATTATTTATATATTCATTAGATGTTTATAATTATATAACAAATTTAGTTGAGATAAATGCACATAACGATGATTAACGACTCTTTAATTGATCTTAATGCACCTTAGTGTCATCCGCAACAAAAACACAACTTGATCATCAGACGTGATCAATAATACGACCAGCTTTTAATTACTCGATACTGATCGCGGATAATTAAACACAGGATTTTCTTAATCAAACACTAAGTGGGCGGCGTCCTTTTTTAACCGGAAGTAAACTGCATCTAGCGTTCTTTATTCACCGGAAGTTTGGTACAGCTAGCGTTCTTTTATAAATATTATAGTGCCATTAATATGGCACCGATTTGTTTAGCCATTACACGCTTCAACTTACAAAATACTATGATAAATTAAAAATGCATGTGTGTCAAAGGAACGGTTTCTTCTAATAGCGAACTATACTAATTTATATTTGCACGTGCTATCGTCTTTGTAGTAGATTGGTACAGTTTCTGATGACGTCATAAAACATCATTCTTTCTCTAGTCAATACTGACGTCACATAATCATAATATTTTTATATCCAATTGAAAACCAACCAGTGAATATTTTACATACAATTGTTACTATTGTGTCTTGGCTGTTATTGATAAATCCAGGATGTAGCCAGGCTTGAATCCAGTTCTCATGATTTGGAGAAATTTAAGGTTTAGTTGCCATATTTACCGTATTTAAATTAATGTGCATTTATAACGCTACCCTTAACAAATGTACCATTATTCATTTATCATGAACATATCTGGAACATGCAACCATTGTCATATACTGAAACATAGTTTAAAAATCCACAATATGAACAGCTTGTATGAGTATGAATTTGACTTGCAGGCCATAACTTCCACTCTCTTTGGTTGCATTCAGAATTGATCAGTATTTGTGCACATTTCAGGAAATTATGAAAGTCGTTTCCAAATATAATTTAGGTCAAGATAGAACCACACCATAAGGTATAAGCCAAGTATCAATTTAAATAGATTTTCTACTAAATTCATTGGCATTTAAAACGGTATTTCATAATAAATTATTACATATCCATATAAGGTCAAAGACGCCAAAGATGCTTTGAAATTGATAACATCCGTGTAAACATTCCGTCAGACCAGTAAACACCGTCGCTTTGAAGAATATCTCATGCACCGATGAAATTCCTGTAAATGTCCTGACAATTATTATATTATCTTTAACATCAAAAGAACAATTATATACAATACATTAAACATGATAGAGTCATGCTGGTATTCTCAGTCATGTTTGAGAGGTTACGGACCGATCCATAAACATTACTCAGCTCTATTTCACTATAGTTATATACTGTCACGGTTTTATGGATAACGACAAAAAAATCTGTTTTCTTGAAAACAGACGTGTTTTTTTTGTTCCAGAATCGCAAATACGAAAGAGTTTAAATTTATTTCATTTTTCATAAATACTGTATTGTATTAATTGATAATCGTATTGTAAAAGTCAAAATACGCTGTTTTTGTTCTTTCCATGAAAACAAACGGAAGCTGTGTGGTTTATTGACAATTTCTCGATTTCAAATTATTGCAACTAATTGAAAAAAATCCTCACAATTTAGGCATAATGAAGCAACTAAAGAGACATATAATGATTGTCTGGTTTTTACGGATGCAATTCCAAAGTCTGATTAGATTTATTTTAATTTTGTGACGGTACTCAGGTACTGTATAATTGAATTATCGTTGGGTTTCCGTCGCATACATTTTCTATCTGACAGAACTATGAGACAAGTTTCAAAGTATAAACCTTCATCGCAAAAGGCGCAATGTCTGCAATTGGAGAGCGGTGGCCTAGAGGTAAGGTGCGCGCGTCGGGATCGAGAGGTCCCGGGTTCAATCCCCCTCTGGACCACTGGTTAATTTCTCTGAGCAAGACCAACATGCTCCACTCCACCATGGTATAAAGTGGTACCAATGAGGGCAGTGTCTATTCCTGGGCGCCGCAGATCGATGTTGGCTACCACACCCACAGGATAGAAATAGTCTCCCCAGGGAGACACGAGTGTAGGCTTCCATAGGTTGCACAATGACCAGGGGAAGTTAAAATGTCAAAGATTTGCTTGAGTGACCGAACAGCTGAAAAGAGCCCTAGAAAATTGGAAATTTAACTTTCTTTTTTATTTATATCCCGTCATATCAATTTCGCTGACATATTACTCTTTCGGTAAGACCATCTTTCAACAAACATCAACATATGCAATCATATCAATACGATATAGAGAATGATGTACAGTACAGTGGTTCCTGGGTTTGTTATCACCTGGAGAAGACAACCATATGGCATGTTTAAACAACAAATATCATCAAACTCAAACGGCAAATCGCTATAACGTTTAGTTATACATACACGACCCCTTCCCGGAATAATTAAAATGTTTGCAATACAATTCAAGAAAATGCTTAAAACATAGACAACACAAATAATGAATATCAATGTATGTACACTTATATTGTAACAGTAATTTCATTAAGACAATCTGGTGTAAAACAATTATTCTTTCACTTAAAAATACATTCTGTTTGCAGATACATGTATCTGACTCCATTTCAAGAGTAAAAACGAAAACAGTATTCATATTGAGACCCTCTAAGTATTGTCTGTTCCACTGGTCCTTACTTTACCAATAATCTGCAGCTTAACATAATTCTAAACTCAAGGTAAATAACTCTTCGAACTCTGGTAATGTATTCATAATAGAGTTACTTCCCTTCTTAAAATATAATGTGAACGTCGTTTGTAGTTAAAATCGGGATTAGAGTGCCCGTTCACATATATTCATGGATTTGTACAACATTAGCATGAAATCTGCACTTTAGCATCTGTCACAATTTCAGCAACACACCATCAAGCACTATTTAGAGAATGCATATATAGATAATTCAAATAAAAGATGAAGGTTAGCCGAGTTTCACCATCACTACAGCATGGTGATGAATGCAAAAAGCAACATAGATGAACACGTTTGAAAGTGTTTCTAAGTAATAATGGTTATCACAATTTTGCAAATACATATATATCAGATATAAACCTCAATTAAATCAAACACACAAACCGGCTCTAAATAGTGTAGATTTGCCTGCTTAAATATCAAAGCTTTGATATAATACATGGCTGATAACAGGCAATATACACTATACTATAGAATAGCTTGATCACATTAAACTGAGACTCATCAAAGTCCGTAAGCTCGCCCGGCTATATTCGATTCGTATGTTTATTTACTATGTACCGTTATCTCCATATAAGGCCATATATAATTATAAGTATATGTTTTAAAACTTCGAAATTCTCCGGACTTGAACGAATTATGCAATGAGTCTAAGTTTAATCTGGTCAAGCTATATATAACACGAATATTGATTTTAACTCATGTCGTGAATAAAATACACAAAGTCATTAATCACCAAGATAGCTAACATGTACCTTAAAGAACAAATTATCGCTTTATTTTTCAAGTGATATTCATATGTAGTAAAGATGACACATGCATGAAAACATGACAGGCTATAATATACTCGTACATGTAGAGTTAATTTAAATATACATGCTCTGATGGCTAACCCATTCTTTAAACAAATCATACTTTAATGAGACACTTAAGTATTATTAAAGCGCCCAGCATGTACATTATGTCTTTGTCACCACTGAGCTGTATGTTTCAATTGTGGTCATTGTTCTAGCCTCGCCATCTATGATGCATATTTTTCTAAATAACTGACCACATTTGGTCTATCTTTCGGACTTTCGATAAAAAATATTTTCGTAATTCCACTAGATGACAACACCATAATTATGTTTAATACTAGAGAAGTTTCAAAACATACATTCGAACATTCATTCTCCAGGACAATACTAATGTTTGTGCAAGCCCCAACCTATTGTATACTAGAGGTGGTCTAACTTTTATAGCATTGAGAAATGTATTCACTTTTTCTACATAAAATCTCTAATCTTGTTTCTACATACAGTAAACGTAAACTGTATACCGCCTCCATGTAGTCTACTGGAAAACAATTGGTTACAGACCCCTGTGTGCGCAGCCATGAAATATTAGATGCTTTTTAGCGCTTCATCATGACGTGTAAGTTAACATGTGACTACACTTAGTGTTTCCTAAATAACAATACAGATACCAGACGCTTTAAATTACATTTTTGTACGTTAATAGGGGATTATCTATTATAAATATGTGTCATTAAATATTAGATAAAATCTCCCCTTAGTCAAATTTAGAACACTATATTGTCATCGCTCCGACAACTCTCGACATGAATAATGTGCCAATCGTCAATCAATCCATTTAATTATAAAACATTATCTGATTATCGTTATTGTATTATATTGTTATTTTTGGACGAAATGATCATAACGATCAGCCGTGTCAATATATCGAACATCAACGTTTTGTCCTAACAAAATCAATAAATTAATATAAAAACCTATGACACGTCAGTGTCGTAAAGTCATTCAATTCGGTAGGTAGTTTGTATTCACTAAACCAACCATGATTCTGCCGGTACAAGGGTAGACAGTATTTTCACCATACAACACACATACGTACTAACACTAACCCTAACCTATGCAATTTATAGCCATTACAAAATGTTCGTAGTTACTGGGCAAATATTAACTTCATCAACCTTACCCTTACACCAGACTGAAAGAACCACATAATTATACGACGCACAACACTCATTTTGATGTAAACGTTGCACCAGACTTATATTTCTATTCAAACCTGCAAACTTTCGTGCGGGCGACATCAATTTTATTTGCACGTACCCATTGACGTTTTCTGCTAATATATAACCCCGGACACAGCAGCTCACAGCCGCTCAAGTTAAGATTATCGTTTCTAAAAACACTCAGATTAAGCGGCGCATTGTTTGATGATATCTTCACATAACGACGTAGTTATTTAAGATCCTAGTTTGTACTTTCCCTGGACCACAAATAAATACATGAAACATACGTGCGTTCTTGCAGACGACATACATACATGCACATACAGCGTTTATCTTTCATGACTCATTAGATAAATGTCTACCTCTATAAATTGCCTAAGCTTTGCAATGATATTTTTTAATTTATCGGAGATAAACATCGAATCACGAGTTTGTCACCTGGCGACCAGTTCAGTCTGTTTATTGTTTGTGCGTGTATGTCTCTGTCTGTGTCATGCATATGTACTTTTTAAAGAAAACTCGTCGCATAATCTTTGCTGAGGTGTGCATGTAATTTCACTATTCAAGACAGGTGCCCGCTTAATTGACAAGACCACTAATAATCTAAGTCTCAGCTGTGTAAATTTTGAAGGTGATGTTTCAACTACTGTGGACCATATTGGAAATTGGTGTTGAACCAAATGCCATCCACTATAAATAAAGTCGGGATTATTATTATGTTTTTATTGCACCAACTGTTTAACAACATTATAATGTACGCAAAAGGATGTGTTATTTGCTGAACATTTACAGCAAGTCATGTATACATGTACTGCATGCGTGGGTGCCGACACATGGTGACGTTAATCGAGCATCCGTATACTAAATTCAGCAAACAGTGTGATACACAGCACGCGTTATAAAACGCAATTTCGATTTTAAATAGAAATATATGATTAATGTATTCATCGCAGTTAATATTTGATTTACTGACATATCTCAGTGTATAATTTAAGCGTATGTCATATTGCACAAAAGGCAAAAGCTGAATTATGTTACTTGAATACAGGGTATACAAATCAGCGCATAACTTACAGATCGTGGTTGCGAATGGCGTCAGCTTAGACCCTGCAGGGAAAAACAACATGTCTGTCATTCAAGAACTGAACACAACATACCAGACCGAGTCGAGCCGAGTGGAGCGAACCAAACCGAACTGAGCAGAACATACCTCCGTGACAGAGGAAAAAACGAACATAACATAACAGGACAGGCAAGGATGATCAGACAGATGTATATAATACTAATTAGTTGTCCGTAGTAATATAAACGCAAATTATGCAGCTCATCAATGCACTATTTGTTTTTTCTTTCTTTCTGCTAGTGGACACGCCAACCAATTCTTATAGAATTGTATCTATTGCATACATGTATATTGCATATTTACGCACATGTTACGTCTAGAATATGCATCAGATGTACCGTATCATATAAAACATCGTGTACATAATAAAATACAAATAAAGTAAATACGTCTGGTTACATGTAACCAAATCCTAAATAATGTGCAATGCAACGTAACTAATGTCGTATAAAACATTATTGTACTGCTTGGAAAGCTATGCATGTTGGTATACACAACATATGCACATATTTCCTTCACTTGGACTATCAACTATGTCTGAATTAATTGCCTATTTTTACTTAAGGTGGATAAATTTACCCCTTATATATGAAGTGATATAGGAGTATTGTTTGTTTACATTATCACTTCCATGATAAGGGGGGAGGGGGGAGTGTTCCTATATTTAGAGTTTCCCACGGACGTTTGATTATCACCCGTAGGGGACATACACTTCAAAAAATAATAATACGGTTAAGGGGCTTCGAACTGACCCACAACGGCATTTCTATGTGTGTATAGATTTGCAGTCAGAGGAAATGTGATACCTCAGTAACGGATGAACAGGCGCAACTGAAGGTGTTAGTACCCTACTAGGCTTAATGTCGGCGTCCGGACAAATGTCACTTCACTGAGACTGAATCTTTGCTCTTCATTTTGGACATACTAGTACGATAAATGTGCAAATATGTACGTGTTAAAATGTTAATATTATATGTAAATGATGAACAACCAGTGCCAATATTGCACATTTTAATAATAAAAATATCAAAATAAAAAGGTCATTATATCCATTCTAACATAGCACGTGAAATTATCCTTCTGTGCGTATATTGAACTACCTATGTTTTATTACGCAATAAAGCATAGCTATAGATATACAACAATCGTCGAGGCGTGACCCCTATAGAGATAGAAAACTAAGTGCTAACTAGTCACGGCTCGAAGATTGCTGTAGATCTATCCATATTCATTATTTCTTAAATAAAATTATATAAAGTTTAAATTTATCATTATTGATGGGTACACTATAACGATAAATCACCATATGGCAAGCAATACATTTAAATACGTATGTGCATTATATCCATGCAATATGTCATGTCACTTCCAAATATGACAAAGTTCCTCGAGGGTATGTTAGTCTCTATATAATAGATAGTGATAGTTTTATATAATTATAACAATTATCACAATAATGCTAATGAAACAATATGATAAGTGTCACTTTCCCGACATATTTTTTTGTAGCATGTTATTTTTATGACACGTCCTCGTCACAATATTATAGTTAAAACATAGTTTGTTACTTTTCATTGTTTTAAAAAAATCCAGTATTGTTAACTTCGCAAATAACATAACAATCCGTGGCATCGTTCTTATGATTTCTCGAAAATGGACAGATACTTGGACCTTCTCCTCCACATACCGGTACTATCTGGCTGCCAAATCTTTGACACAAATACACACAGATCAAAGAAAAACGCATAGGCTAAGATGCGCTTCCCCCTTTCATTTTCATTCAGTAAAAGCGTATGAGAATCATACATCAGCAATTTTCTGTAAAATTGAACATATTGCCACTTATGTGCGGTTTAGATTTGATGTATATATCGCTGGCTTAGAACAAGAAGGTCGTAACTACAAAATCGATATATTGAGAAAACAAGAGAAAACTGTCTGTAATTTAGTCTTTACCTATGGGAAAACACGTTTTTAAAACTTCATTTTGGTCAACATGACAATTTCAGATTTTCATGAAAATAGGCTCATAAGAAGCGCCTTGTGATGCTTATTCTAAATATGTATGAATCTTAAAAGGTCGTAAGTGGCACTTACGAGCTTCTAATTCTAAGCCATCGATATATCTACTGACTTTTTACAAAATGAAGTTGATACGCTAGTCTAATGCATGTGACGGGTGATACATGTTTTATAGAAATTTTAAAATAAAATTATGCTGTATACAAAACTTCCAGAGATTGTCTCAGTTGAACCATTTAACACACGACTTCCAATTCAACATTTTTTCCAAAGTTCCACCTAATCTAAACCGATTGTATGTGCAACCAACATACCCTAACATTTGATGTATTAAAGGTATGTATGATAATGTATATTATGACAATATTTTTATGTTATTATTTGCCTGAAGCAAGTACAACACTCGTACGTGCATATTGTAAACAATCAGCTCAATTTATGTTGGATAAAATCTAAACTTTATGCCACTGGCTATAAAATGCATTAAAACTACGTAAATACACACATACATATACACTTGAAGTGTTAATGATATTTCTAAACTAAATAATGTCAACCCATCTGAATACGACTTACTAACTCAGACTTATCCCCGGAATAGATTCATGGATAGCTCAACCGGAGTCAGGGTCAGCGTTAACCCATGGGCACCAAGTATGGGCAAAATAATGGAAACATGTGTTGTGTATAAACCAGAACAGGATAGGTCATACTTTTTAAATTACACTCATAGACCGTTTTGCATTCAATAAGCACACAGTTTTACATGTATAGCGAAAACAGATACCGTCATTTATAATTATATATATACGTGTGTTCATTTACTATGTGACATATTCAAATTTATGAAAATGTCAAATCGTAAATTGAGCTGTAAATGTAATTACACATGTTTTAACCCAGTACATGCATGCACACGGATAGAGGTAAAAAACGAACCTCGAGGGAATTATCTACATTCTTACAACATATCACATTGTGTTTCAAGTTGTTGTTAGAACACACTCGGACCCTTTATTTCTTTAATGCATCTGCAATTTGCACACCGCCGAAAGAAAGCTTGTAAAGAGACTTAAACAAATGTCGCTACAATATTTTTTTTTATACATTGTACTATACAATGGTTTGTATACGTATATATAGCCCTAGGCTACATACTGATAAGATACGCTTAAGTAAGAATTTGTAAGGTTAAAGTCAAATAAACCGACGTTTGTCCTTAAAATATATACCGATAATATAATTATATTTACTCTCAAATACAGACTTCATTTAATGTTTTCACAGCCTATATCATTAACCAACGCAATGCTTATTGAAACAATTACCAGTACTTGGTACCTAATTAGCAGTGTTTAAATGGCACACACAATGTCTACATAATAATTGTCGACTCAGCAGTTCAACTTCATTATTTGCAGGTTTTGGTTCCAGTGTATACAGCTCTTATTGACAATTTATTAATATTCAGCGGATACACGGAGCTAGTGTTAACAGTTTTGTTTCAGTTTATACGAGTTTTATTGATATTATTTTAATATCAAGCGGAAATACTAAGCATGTATTTACGAGTATTAATTGATTGTCACACCCCAGAGTTCACCAAAACAGTAATTCTAAACTCAAGTGCATTCTATATAGACTATTTGTTGATCGTCGGTCAGTCGTGGCTGATGAAGGATATCGAAATCAATAAACTAATTCATTCCAACACCTACTTTTGAAATAATTAAAGCAGGAATCCTAAAGCATTTAGTATCATTGGCACATCAATCATGAAGTTAATCAGTGTTCGAGCAGATATGAAACACGACTATAATTGTATAAAAGTAGCTTTAGATACACAAGTACTCTAGATAATGTGTTATCATATAAATATCATCAGCGGAAATTGCGAAATAAAATGATGTAAGTGACACTAAGTGTCTTACTGACAGTAACAATGATATTGTTGTCCTATTGAAGTGATGTATCTGGTGAATCAAGTGGCTGTATCAATCTATCAGCATACTGCATCATCTCTCAACATAAGTGTACAATATGCAATCAAATAATTGCCATTGTGTCAATAAAATAAACAACATTTTATCGGACAGTTGAAGTGAAATTGCATTGATCAACTCAATATCAGACCACACCGAAGCTGTGGAACGTAATTTGCAAGTTCACTTCATCAAAGTGTTGGCACTAGATTTGACATTAATATGGAGACTTACTCATTACAAAGTCCAGATCATGTTTAAGGTTTGCAAATGTGGTCTTATTGGTGACGGTTTATTGTATAACGTCATAGAAACGAAGGATAAAACAACATATAAAAGGCATTTCACATGCCAATTAAACCAATAAAACTGTATAACAACAAATAAAACAATATGACTTACATTTCAAATTCCGTGGCCATTGTTGTTGTTCAAATTGCTGATTGTAATAATGTACTCCACGGGGTTTATAAAACCCAAACACCATAAAAGGGAATTATCCTCGTAAAGACGTATATCCAAGTTGGAAACTCGAATAACACAGTATATATATCCTATCTACTTAACACTTATAACAACACAAATAATAAATCCCCAATGTGCGTTTTTATACGAATAATTATACGAAATTCTAATTGTTAGTCATTTATCACACACAAAACATATCCGCTCTGCAATGTTACGAATAATGTTTTTTTAGCCGAAGTGTCCAGATGTTGTAATGTCCGACTACTATGCTACTATGTCACACAATACAGATTGTCATTCCAAATATAGATAAGGGTTTGTTGATATATCGTTTGTCATTCTAGATACAAGCTGTCAACATCGTCAGCTGTGTTCACATCTTATATTTCAACCGATTTGAAGATTGACGTTATCCTAAATATGATCAATTTGACATCTTCGTTTAAACCAGGTTCATGATAAATTCTAGAACGCAATATATACAATACTAACGAAAGTGTTGTATAACTACGTGAATACAGTGAAATGAAACATCAAATGATGTAATAACTTAATAAACAATCACGTGATTAAAGAGGAAGATTTAAAGCGCTTATTATTACAACATGCTATTTCATTTCTAAGCTCTAGTTTAGTAAACTTTAATAAAACTGGAACATAAATTTGAATGATCTTAAATGACCTAATGTCGTATGTCTTGGTATTTACATTACAAGATAATGTCTGATGTCGCGTGATAACGTTAATACCACATTTATAGATAACGCGGGAAAATCTTGTTTACTACAAAATACAGACGACAGCACAATGTCAACGGACGTTAACGGAAGTCATTCATTTTTAGAAATATTTTTTTTTTAAATATTGTCTTATTCGTAAAGAAGTTAATATAGATAAAACATGTACATATCGCTGGCATAGAATGAGAAGGTCGTAACTTCTACTTACGACCTTATAAGACTCATACATATTTGAAATCTGGTTCACAAGGCGCTTCTTATGAGCCTATTGTCATGAAAATCTGAAATTTTAATGTTGACCAAAATGAAGTTTTAAAAACTTGTTTTTCCATAGGCAAAGAGTAAATTACAGACAGTTTTCTCTTGTTTTCTCAATATATATCGATTTTGTAGTTACGACCTTCTTATTCTAAGCCATCGATATATTAGTATTAATCAAAGCATTAAACTATCGATTGTACTTGCGCACAGTAAATAGGAGCTTTATCATTTATATATTAAATGTCCACAGAGACATTGATATCAGTTACTACCAACTGCTAATCACGTCTATAAGCCCTCAAATAAACCTTTAAGTAGGAATGTATCAATACAAATTGTACGTTTCATGCGATTGCCATGCATTTGTAATTTCATTTAACATAACTTGGAATGTTAAACATCGCGAAATATGGTGACATTTTACTTGAGGCGACATTTAAAGTTTACCTTAGCACGCAATTCAATTGGCTCGTTAATATAGTACACTAAAGTTTATCCAAAAGTCACATTCGTGATTAAATCCATTAAATGTTTGACGCTAAATATGTCCAAACATCTAAACCTTGATCAAGATGCACAATCATCCATAGCGAATATTTCATGTATCTACATTTATACATAAAACTAAAATTCACATTTTCATATTAAAGTTGTCTATTCAATAAAACCGCACCACTTGTTAAAATCCATTTGAATGATAAACGTCCTGTATTGAAATATGTTATAACTTGTAACAGCTGATTTTGTGTTACTATATACACGGCAAGGTAAAAACGTGTAAATGTACATATACATAAACAGAGAACGAACTACGACACATCAAAGTAGAGATATAATTATATTATATATACGATAATTGAGGTGACTAATTCGATGGCTTAGAACCAGAAGGTCTTAACTACTACTTACGACCTTATAAGACGCATACATATTTGAAATCTGCTTCACAAGGCGCTTCGTGCGAGCCTATTATCATGAAAATCTGAAATTTTCATGTTGACCAAAATGAAGTTATAAAAACGTGTTTTCCCATAGGCAAAGAGTAAATTACAGACAGTTTTCTCTTGTTTTCTCAATATATCGATTTGGTAGTTACGACCTTCTTGTTCTAAGCCAGCGAAATACACATTACTTGTTCTACGTATAGACAGAATATTTACTTGTATCATATCAATATATGAAAGTTGCTAAACACAGCTGTGATTTGTTGTTAATTCATTCATACCGACCAATTTGTTGTTATGTAATTACCCTCATATTAATTATTCATAATTGGTCTTATTATCTATTTCATGTTTCCATTGATAATAACGTTTTATGAGAAGTCGACAATCAACACATAGATTTAGTTGTACCCAATAATTGAGGGTGTTATTTCTTGGGTAGATCAAGGAGTTATTCCGAGGCTTTACAAATCTTAGGCTCGTTTAGGGTCCCAAATATTATTCGTCCCAATGGTACAATCATCGGATGTGGGAAAAGGGCCATGAAATGTCGATAAATCGTTAATTTTTGCTAAAGCTTTTCATGATGGGATCTTTTCAACATCAACAAAATACTGCAAATTCGGTGCTAACTCATATGCGTCGATCGACCTTTAATAAATACCATTCACATTTGGGAAGAAATTATTTTACAAGCATATGTATAATATTAAGGTATTTTCAGTGCGATGCAGTAATCTTTCACATTATTGAACCAACTAAGTGTGCGTTGCACACAGTAGAACAAACTTAACGCAGTACAATACTGATATATATAAATTACTGGAGAAACTACTAGTATTCTTATTTTGACCAAATTGCAAGTTATAATCGGAGAAAAATAAAGAGCGTAATAAAGACACTTGTTATTTGAAATCCTTAAAGGTTCTGGATTTGGATTTTCATAGTTTGAGGGTTTAAAGGGCATGGGCACTCGAGGTGGTCGTGATTCCATGGATAAAACGCTGAATCAGGATAAATAATTGTTTAACCATCAATTTTATAATTCAGAGTAATTACTCGTATTTTAACTTTTTAAAGCCGGATGTTGCCAGTACATTTACACATTTTGTTCCCTATATGTTATTATTTGTCTAAGCCGCAGTTACGGTAACAATCGTACAAGTTATTTCCCCTTTCCCCCCGCGTAAACATGGCTCGCAGAGTTATCCGTCTTAACAGGTTATGTCATCTTATATCCAAATCTCCAAACAAGCCAAACAGAGTTGTCTATCTTTTGTAACATTCGTTCATAATATGATTCACACAATCTAAAGTAATTATTAATTATAAAAAATTACACATACTAAAATGTCAAGTCGGCATATATAGCACACTGTCTGAGTTATCTGAAGAAATCATGATAAAGGTCTAAGTACAAAATATATGGGACAATGCTAACGACCTTAAATGTGCATGATACTATACTACTTAATGTTGGCTAAGGGGACAACCATTAAATTTCGAAAACAAATAGTTTGTTCCACAAAATTTGCAAAAAAATAGTTTATCACAACATCGAAACAATCTGTTTCCTATATATCTAGAAAAAATAGCTTGCTGTCCATACTATTAACATAATTTTTTCCATAAAATTAAATTGATTAAAGTAGAAAAAGTAATTTTTATATGACAATATTTTCTGCGTTGACATGATCAGAAGCAAGGTGCCGAAAATCTTGTTTAGAATGTCAAAATAGAATCCGCATGCCCATGAAAAAACTCAACAAAAATTGGATTGAATCTCTTGATTATGAAGTAATAGATATGTGAGGCGCATGCTGCTCGCATAAACAATGCAATTTTGATTGCTCGGTTCGCTTGTATTGTTCATATAAGCAAATACTTATTTTGAATTTAAACGAGAATGTATGGCATGTTGCTCGTATAAAATCAGTCATTCTTCATTACTTCACTTGCATACTCATTTTTATCATTGAATATCTTTACATATACACAGGTATTTAATGGAAGCCCTGAAAAACAAATTTCCAGTCCGCAACATGTATCGGCCCTGATGAAAAAAGATTGTCTCCCGTTATGTTGGGAAAAATAGTTTATCGCATGACTGGGAGGAAAGAAATAGTTTGTCCTAATGTAAACACACAGCCCCCTGAACATTTAATGGTCGTCACATAAGCACCAACTATGTCACACATGTATGAAAGTGTTTTGTGATATGCGTGTAGTTATTTTATGAATATGTTTCAGAACTGCATGTTTATTGGTTGGGTCAAAAGAAGACTGGAGGGAAATGTCATCTACGGGCAAGCCTTTTTTTACAATATTTTTCCAAAATATAAAATGAGCAATAGAGGCAGCCAGTACGACGAACGGCTATGTATGACATCATTTTGCATTATGCATCGAATTTCTTACCATTGTGTATGGTAGTTTAGGCGTAAGTTGAGAGGAGCAAGCGTATGAGTATGTCGCCATGTGGGTTAAAGACATATACACAGAACAATCATGAAACTGACAGTGTGCCAACCAGCAACAATGTCACCCAACCTTGGTACTTAAATCTGTCCGAACCGCCAACCAAAATAATTATATCTGATATAATAAATATATGTTTACAATGCTGAACATCCAGTATAATAATATAGTACCGAAGTCAAAGTCTCGTAACTTGAGTTCTTTTCAGCATTTCAGTATAAACTACTTTACATTTTGTACTTTCGTGTAATCATGCTTGTATTTATTTTCACACAACGAACTACATAAAGTGATTAAACGAAACATGAACATGTATAAAGTCGAATTCAAAACACGACAACGTTGCAGAAACATTTTATTTCGAAAAGAATTAATCACAAAAAAATTACCGTTAATGTCATACCAGTATGTCGAGTGGAGAGCCGTAACTAAGTTTCAGAACTTGTGGCTCGACCCTTTACCCATGTGTATTATATGTTAAGAAAGTGTATGAAAGACATTTATATATGAATCGGGTAATAAATATGTTTAAACTTAGCTAAACTTAACCCAGTGTGTCCGATAACAACAACTTATTTGTGACTAGTAACGCTACTTAAAAACGGTCACCCTTTCCAATAGAGCAAATATGCTGGTTTTATTATAGTTACAACATGAACATGTCTATGTTGTTCATTCTTGTAATTGGTGGTGGTGCGTAAGAAACGTAGAGCAGTATAGTATTACATAGATAACGGTGCAAAGAAGTCAGACGGTTTCAACAACAGGGTCCTCGTCACTCTCGACAGGGACCTCTAGACTACAGGGACATACAGGCAGCTAGTGTATACAATGGCGTCTCTTGTCGCAGCCGTTAGTCTGCTTCTTCCTGTGCTTATTGTTCTCACAGAGCAAGCCAACTTGTCCAGGCGTAAGTTATGTTTTTATATTAATAGTAACGTACATTTTTCAATATGATAGTGCGTATCTATAGCCAATTGTCTGCATTTGCATTACTTACTGCTATATAGAGACAACAAAGTTAACAGCTGCCAGTCTCAGCACATGACAATACCGATAGCTTGATTGTGGTAAGTTGTTTGTGAACGCAACATCACGATACCGTTAGCTTGTTTGTGGTAAGTTGTTTGTGAACGCAACATCACGATACCGTTAGCTTGATTGTGGTTAGTTGTTTGTGAACGCAACATCACGATACCGTTAGCTTGATTGTGGTAAGTTGTTTGTGAACGCAACATCACGATACCGTTAGCTTGTTTGTGGTAAGTTGTTTGTGAACGCAACATCACGATACCGTTTGCTTGATTGTGGTTAGTTGTTTGTGAACGCAACATCACGATACCGGTAGCTTGATTGTGGTTAGTTGATTGTAAACACAAATCTACCAATGACGGATTGTCTTCTATCAATGGCAATAACAAACTTTACTTGCACTGTGTAAAATGGTACAACAAGAAAATCTCAAACGTAGCAATGTTCAAAACAACGCGGGTGATATTTCTATAAATTGAATATGTCAGTAAGCCCGTCTCTTTCTACAATATTATTATATTGAAATTGCATAACCAGTACACAACATGAATTAAGTAATTATTGTATTATTATAGATCATGTTGCAGATTTGGTATCACATAAATGGGATTGGACTTATACAACGGTTGTGTGGCTAAAGTCTTACCTATCATATACAGTATAGTTAAAGTGAGCAGAACATATGGCTGATGTGTAAATCGCTAATGTAGACATGCAGTGAGATAGTTACTCATTTGTCATTAATATTTATAAAATAACTGTATACATTGTACAGTAGAACATTGATACACTGACTGCTTTCGGACCAGACAAAACATTTCTAAACATTTAGCTGCTCGAGTGGTTGACCGTATACTAGTACTACTAATCTTTATCAGTATATTGCCCGCACCGAAGGATCTGTAGAGATGTCTAGAAGTTTCTTGTCATAACTGTTCGAACTAAATGCAAGTTTTCTATTGACAAACAGGTGCATCATTTCAACATTATCAGGTACTGTCCTCTGTTTCCGCCAACGATATACGAGAATCATCCGGGATATGTGCCAGCCGTATACATCCGAACATTCTCTACACACATAATGATTCCGGTGATTATTCACACAGCATTTTCGCAGTGGACGTCTATTCCGGTCAACAAGTTGCCCATATTACTATAAATGGTGCATCGAGTCATGATTGGGAGGATATCGCGTGTGGACCATGTCCTGGTAACAATGGTGAACATTGTATCTACATAGCGGACACTGGGGGCAATGCTCACTCATCATACAATACAATATACCGCATCAAGGAACCGGCACAGTTACATTCCCAGATGTATGTTAACCTGGATTCAACATTAAAATTCAGGTATGTCTTTCACCACCCTTTCATTAACCTGCATAAGCCAGTCTATGCTAACTGCCGTCACGTCTGAAAGGAGAACAGTAAAACACAACTGTTTTTATTGTTTTCGTTTCTGTATTGTCGGGTAGTGCCATTTAGACAGTCACGCTGAGGCACTGGCCGAAGAGCATGTTAGTCCTTATGAAACCTGGTTGGTGCATTTCTTATCATGGTTGAAAATATATGAAATATTGCTACACGAATAGGGAGTTTGCTGGTGGGCATGTCGCTGAAGCTATTCCGTACATCACAGACCAGTCCAATACATCATTCACTATTCTTTCACTACATCAACATTCTGCATGAAAGAATATTCATCTAACCACACAGCTCCAGTGGGAATGTACTTCACGTTTAGAACGCGTAACAAATTCAATATAACACCATATTGAACACAACAACATCAATCTTGGAAACATGTGAAGGAAACATGTGAATGATGTGAGAGTTAAATATTGGGAGATGCATTCTGTAACAACGATGCTGAGGTGTTTGTTAACATAGTACAGTTTATTGCTCCATTGATTTACCTATCGCTATAACTCAAACGTGGTGAAAGTTTGTTACATATCATTTTGGACATATTATGAAACAATTAGTTTCACCCAATCTGACATGAATACACAATCTTTATTCCTGACAACAAGCGAATATTGCGGTGATTGTAATCATCCCGCAAATTCGAGCATACAATTCATTACTATAATAATATATTATATCCTTTATGACATTTTATTCCGATACTAATGTCCGTCGCCACTAGGATTTGTGATTTAGGCAGACTTGTATGAGCGTCCAGTGAAGGTATACATTATGATGTTGTACCCAGAACACGTGGTCAGTGTGATCTGCGTCATATCCCCTAGGTATAGATTTATCAGACGACCTTTAATGCGATACAAATTGAAATCAATCATTAACATCTCACATTCAGCATAAATGTGTTGGTTCTTATTACAACACACAACATTACCAATTCAATTACAATAATATGATATAACTTCATGGGTGACAATGTTCGTGGATTTTCTACAAAATCTAGGAAATCTGATAGGGAAGGTAGCACTCAACCTAACCAGCCGAGCACAAAAATCGGAAACACCACAACACAACTACACTGAGCAATTCCCACAGATAAACCAAAGAAACAATAAAAAATCCAAGTCCCCGTCGAAAAAGATGCATTCGTGACGACAAGCATTAAATTATTTGAAGCAACTCTGGAATATAAAATTTTCTTTAAGGCATTTTGAAGGCGAACTGAAGTTCTTCGTCGCCTTTTTCACGAACTCAGAATGAAATATTAACCGCACAAATATTAATTATGCTACAGTGTCTAAATTATTTGTAAGCATAATATGTGTTTTATTAATTAAGTTTTGTTTTCATTCTTGAACATTTGACTGAGCGCAGTGAGTATTGTAACAGCATGTTGTTTATACATTCTTGGTAGTACTGTCCAAAGTTTTTACCCTTTAGTTATATTTTAAGACTAGTTGAAGAATAAGAAATATTTCAAATTTAGTAAATCAAACCCAAGGGAATCAATACGTAGGTAAAGTTATAAATAATATTCATCTGTCCTAATTTCAGCCAAATATAAAGATAACGACATTCGCCTTAAGTTGAACATTTTAGTGGAATATCAGGCAACGTGATACAAAGATGAAGGTCTGGGTCGGTATTTATAAAGCATCTTAAGTGAAAACTTAGAATTTTCTTAAAATCTCAAATTTTTCTTAAGTGCATCAGCTAAACAGAAAAACTAATATGAATAATTATTTACATTGTTTAGAAGCATTATGTAAAGAGCTACAGTAATCATATAGTAAACATGGGCTATTTTTCATTTCTCGTGAAATATGGACTGCTCAATTTTTTACTTAAGTCAAAATATTTAAGTGTTCACTTAAGAAGCTTTATAAATACCAGCCCTGATGTTTTGTATTAAAGTCTGTTAAGTTGTGCAACGATTTGTATTTTCTGTCATTACCAACTGTATCAAGATTGATACAACATGTTGTTAACTGAAACCTTTTGCCACGCCAATAACGATTTTTAAGATTCAACCAAATTCCCAGATAAGGCAATGCTTAGAAAGCTGTATTAGAAAGATACGAAATTAAAACTATGTTTTTATTTAATTACAGTTGGGATCAACATAATTGTGAGACAATGATGGTTGATCCACATGCTGAGGTGTATGTTGTATCTAAGGTATTTGGTGGACCAGGGAAGATGGTGAAGTTACCATCTTATGCCTGGGGTACCTCACATCGTGCTAGTGCAAATGATGGTATATACGTAAATGGTATACATTCAAATAGCGATGCTCTGGTAGGAGGCGATATTTCACCCTCAGGAAATGAGGTATGTGTATTGTATGTATTGTTCAAGGACTGTGAAGTGCGGACACCCAGTCTGGGTCGAACTTGTTAACAAGAAAAACAAGGTGTTGAATAGAAAAAGGGCATACATTAGTAAAATGCCGTACAACATTAAATACTGTAAAATATTTATGATGTTAAAAAATGACATAACTGGACAGAGCATAACCGCCACAAGGAGACACCATCGGGGCGACATCGCCCATTTTATTTCATGTGGATAACTTGATTTCTGATGGTAAGTAACTTGGTCGTTGTGGAGCGTTTACCTCGCAAACAAACCAAACTTTCCACACAGAGTTGTCGCAAAATCGCTAGTTTGATATAACGGAGATATTATATGCATATGCGCATTTAACGTTGAAAGAGGAAATTAAATAGGCGATGAATAGTGCTCATTATATCAACCATTGATTGAATAAAGCGCAGTTCAATCTATAATTGGATAATATTCTATAATGTTGGTCCATAATGGCACGAGGATCAAAGGATGACTGATTGAAATATAATTGACGTAGACCATGAAAACAATACACATAATTACAAATATCAGCTATATTCGAGTTAATGAGTCTTAAGGTATAAGACTGGTCACATGCCATTTTTTTCTGCTCAGTAACTTTTTTTTAAAATATGTTTTTTTGTCAGTTAAACATGTCTGACATTGATTGAAGAAAATAAATTGGAACCCTATGCGGTTTTTCTTTCGTAATTTCTGTTTAAAGCGGTATACTATAAAATGTTTCGACAATTTTTTAATATTTTTTAAGGGTATATGGGGCTCTTATTCAATAAATTTCTTTGAAAATATTACATATATTACCACAATAACTGCCAAGTTATTTAACATACTAATTCAGGCTACTGAAAACAATATTTGAAAGAGAAAATAATAAAAAATCTGATTTTTTCCCCCATTTCGAATCATTTAAACAATTTACCAGGGCGATAAGTCAACGTGTGTCTGTAAAGAGATCCACATTACGGCGACTTTATGTCTTTCAATTGTTTATCAGAACAGTTACGTTGTTTTCTAACATTACCAAAATTAAATAAATGGTATATTGAGAGGCCGAATCTGTAAAACCATTTAAAAGTCAAGACCTCCTATTAAGTTATTGTACACAATCAATTCCATCATCTATAAACTAATCATCAGAAATACTTAACTTTGTTCACACTTGAGATTTGTAACTATTTAATAAACAAGTACGAATTAAGGTTAAACAGAGTAAAGGCACACTCGTGTATTCGAACTTTGGAACAACGAGGTTGTGATTATTGAGCGCTATACTTTATATGCTCTGTGGAGAAACATGTACATGTATGATAACGAATTTCTTGATATCGATAGAGCGAACATTGCATATAACGATCTACAAATCTACAAATGGTACGTGGTTCCATGGAGTTCGTTTACCTGGAATGCAGTATATACTTATATTTCCAGGTTTTGCTTAAAACATACGGTGGTGTGTACTACTTCTATATACCTGACGGGAATTTATTTGCACATATGACGTCAACACCTCAACAACTGCCTTATCACACAGAGAAACAAGGAGAAGGGATTGCCTGGGAGCCTCATGGGAACGGTTACTACACTCTCGGAGAAGGAAGTCATCAACCTATATACTACTATAAACGAGCTGGTTAATTGTAATAAAGCACAACAGTTGAAAAATAAAAAAAATAAAGGCAGAATATAACAAAATAATCCGAAATAAATCGAGTTTGTTTAAAATGCATCGCGGTTGATTATCCAGTTCTGGGTACAAGCAACCAATGGCAAACTCATCCCATATGTGTAATGTTGAAGTCATTACTTATTAATCTGAATTTGACATATATCGACGAAAATGTAATAATCTTTCTGTAAACACCTGCGTCAACCATGTGGTATTTTAGAAGCAGTAAGTCGTCAGCATTCATGAAATAACTCGTGTCCTTAACATATATATCCTCTGCCATGTCTCATTATAGGTTTATAGAAACATAAGGCATTACTTACGCACATGACTTATCATACAATTCATATACAAAATTAATGTAATAATGAACTAGCATTCTTACATACATGAACACACCATACATGTATGCATACACGCGCACCCGCTCACACTCTTGCACAACAAACATGTGTTACAAATATACAAATACTAAGTTCATGTATATACATTTTATATTATACAGTGAAAATACAAATCTTCAAAATAAATAATCTGCAAATCAAAATATTATATAATGTATCAACCACGTGTGGATATTATATACAGGTGATGACTACAAAACATAAAACAGTAGCTCGACAAACAAGATAGAAATACTATCAATGTTTGCTACGACTTGTCGTTTTATGACTGAACTGAGGAAGTTCGCTTGCCAATGTTAAACATGGTATATCAATATTAAAAGTCAACATAAGTATACATTATAAAATGTAAGTGATTATAGAAGATCATCATTAGGTATAGAAGATACCAGGAAATAATAAATGTACTATTTCATTTCGTCTGAGCAAATTCACATGACTTTTATGAACATCTTGTTAAAATTAATGGTCAACAAGACTTGATTCCACCTAACAATGAAACAACTCAACTCAAACAATGTAAATTTTGGGACTCTATACAAGGAGAGAGATTGCCATAACATCAAATCGTCTTTAAAGCATCTATATTTGCAAAAACCAAGTAAATTTACATTCCAGATAAAATCGAGCAATTCTGTTTAATATCCATGGTAATTACTTTTGAATTTTTGTCGCCTTGAGACAAGGTTGGGGGTATTCAAACGATTTATATTACAAATAACGTTTGAACTCTGCAGTTTCTGAGATAATGCAGGTTTCATTCCCCCATTCTAATTTGTCATTTAGCGAAACACCAGGCGTCAGAGAATCCAATACAATTCGAATTATAAAGTCAAAACTTTATAAAATCTAATAACGACTCCATAGGCAGTATACGTATAGAAAAACTGAAGTTTATAACTCTTTTAATTGAAAATTTTCGGCCTCACGGCCTTCATTAGTCAAACGTTTTAAAAGAGTTATAAACTTAAGTTTTATTAAAACTTTACATGTTATATGTTTCACAAAACCTGAGAGAGAAACACACACCGTTGCAACATGCGGACAAAGTCAGACAAAACAGACCGATTAATTTCATTTATTCTGTACGTATATTTATAATAGGAACGATCCCTCATTCCACTCCTTGTATTAAAAGTTTTTCTGCATTTCGAGAAAGTCATTATTGAAAGAAAAAAGTAATCTGAAAGTATATTACATTGGCGCATTTGTATTGAAACTAGATGATGAATCTGGTTGTATACCGCTTATATCGAGAGGAAACAATAGTAAGGATAATGTAATCTATTTCCGCGATAAAACATAAATCTATATAACGTTCTCAAGTTTAGTCTGGTGGAGTACGTAACAATTCAATTTATGTTCTGAGAGATTAAATGAAGAAACAACAATAAGTTAATCTTTTCTTTAGGATTGCTTGACAAAATACTTCTTATTAAGTTCTAACGTATATACCAACTTTCGATGAGCTGTCTAGACAATTAAGGCTAAAACCATTGTGTGGACCGATTACCTGATGCTTTCTCTTATATATCCTTACATGACTCCAAGGTACTACCTCCTGCCTAGCTGGTGTGAAAAGTAACATTGTCACTGACATGACGAGAATATCGGATGGACTTACTAAATAGAGAATCAAGCAATATATGCATGACAATAGTATACATAGCTACTGTTTGTTTGTTGTAAATGTAATCCGACTCAAAACATAAGATTGTATATAGTGTATCGATAAACACACAACTTACCCAGCAAGAGCTTTCTACGGACAAAGCCAGATACTTGACTGCCATATTTGTTCAACGACCCTTATGATCATAAGGGTTCCAGAACGATCACAACGATTCAATGATATTACACAACAAGATCCCTATAGGCTATGGCCACCTCGCAAGCCACGATGCTAAACGTTGTGAGTACAATACATGACTCTTTTATTTCTACCTCACACCACATTTGATTACTCATATAATGACCGTTAATATTAATAACATTGGTAGGCATTTGTAGAGTGTTTGACTTGAATGGATAGACACCTTCTACAAACTTATCTGCACAAATTATTTACTATTGTGAAGAATTGACGGGGGTTAAGGAGGCTGTGAGTAAAGTGACTTAAAAACGCACCAAATTGTCTGTCGCTGTGTTAGATCGGCGTTTCCCAAACGCACCAACACACCCGTATAGGTAAATAACCACTAAATGCCTACGCGGACCAAATTCAGATACAGTCAAATAGTCCGTTAAAAAACTTTAAGGCGACGGGAAATGGGGGTATGTCTTGCTTTGTATGCATGTATGTGATGTAGTGAAATGGTTTTATTCAGAAATATTTTGTATTCTGGCTTAAATATGAAAGTGAAAGTAAGGTTGAGGCTAACGGACAGTGTGTAAATCCGTACATGTGAGAAAATCTGTTCACCGCGTTTGACGAACCAATTTTTTCTTTTATGATACATGACCCCCTGCGTTTGTTTCATTTTCTTCAAGCTGGATGCTATTTCTATTGATTAAAATATTTTGAGAGGGCTCCATGGACAAAAAGTTGACTTTTTTTGGCTGACCTAGGTCACATTACATTGAGTTAAAGAACATCTCTATTTGGTGGTTTGTGACCTATACAGATATTGGCAGGCTGACAATAGGCTGGCTGAATAGATATGAAATATTATATGCATAAGCATTTACCGTTGAATAGGAAATAAACACCGTCGGAGGTTTATTACGTTTTTAAATTTAAACAACTTGATATGTGAAATTAATGCTATCAATCTGCGAGGAGAAGTTCATTATTTCAAACGCTGTTTGAATTAAGCGCCGTTACATTTATAAATGCCATAAAACACGAGGATCCGATAATGACTGATTGAAATATAATTGACATAAGGCAGTTAAATCGTTGTTAATAATTAACAATAACAGCCAATTTCAAGTCAACGAGTTTTATTTTGAATTGAGAATCACAGAAGCAGTCTACTGAACGCGATTATTACCTTTGTGTCTGTTAAGACATCAACATTATACCGACAATGTGTCTGTCCATTGTTCTTCAGAACAGTAAAATTGTTTCCTAAAATACTAAAAAAAAACATTTACAAATCTAAGCGATATGATCTAGCAAGTAACGTACTCATCCATTTCCACAAACCCCATAATCATCTGCCATATAAATCTCCGCTCAGATGTCAAGAAAATACTACAGAATAACAATAACATTTTGACAACAACGCGATGGGATGAGGAATAAAGTAACATTTTGTTTTCATCAACATTGCTTTCACATGCGTTGAAATAAGTGCACTTCCTATTGTGCATATCATGAGTATGTTAACGGCGTTGGAAAAAAAGACGACTGAAAAAGACATAGGTGCATATTTGATAAAGCATCGTGCGTGGCTTATTACTAGATGTTTGTACAAGTAGTATTACAGGCATTTTGATCACATTTGTAATGTTGAATATAACCATTA
The DNA here is from genome assembly GCA_963678985.1 of Spisula subtruncata. Lineage (NCBI taxonomy): Eukaryota > Metazoa > Mollusca > Bivalvia > Venerida > Mactridae > Spisula > Spisula subtruncata. Next base: position 9,225,450 of record OY787666.1, read on the forward strand.
CTTGTTTATTTGATAATAGTTAATAATCAACGTGGTTCGCACAACATCATAATACCGATAGGTGGACTGTGGTTAGTTGCTGTGTACACACCTTCACAATAGATACCTTCACAATACCCTGTAACTTGACTGTGGTTGGTTGCTTGAGAACACAACAATACAATACCGGTAGCTTGACTGTGGTTAGTTGTTAGTGAACACAACATCACAATACCGGTAGCTTGACTGTGGTTAGTTGTTAGTGAACACAACATTACAATACCGATAGCTTGACTGTAGTTAGTGGCTTGTAAACACAACATCACAATACCGTTAGCTTGATTGTGGTTAGTTGTTCGTGAACACAACGTCACGATACCGGTAGCTTGACTGTGGTTAGTTGTTCGTGAACACTACATCACAATACCGGCAGCTTGATTGTGGTTAGCTGATTGTGAACCCAAATCTATCAATGACGTATTGTCTTCTATCGATGACCTTGACAAACTTAACTTGCACTGTGAAACTCTCAAACATAGCTGTGTTCAATATAACTCGGGTGATATTCCAATAAATTGAATATGTCAGCAAGCCCGTCTCTTTCTACAATATTATTATATTGAAATTACATAACCAGTACACAACACGAACCTAGTAATCATTGTAATACTCGTATAATTGTAAGACTTAAAGATAATGATTTGGTATCACATACCGGGTACATAGGATTGGACTTATAATGCATCGGTTGTGTTGCTAAAGTCTTACCTATCATATGCAATCAGTTAAAGTGAGCAGAACATATGACTGATGTGCAAATAGTTTATCTAGACCTGAAGTGAGATGGTTACTCTTTGTAATTAACATTTATAAAACAACTGTATACTATGTACAGCAGAACGGCTTTCAGACCAGACCAAACCAAAACATTTCTAAACATTTAGCTGCTCGAGTGGCAGACCGTGAACTGGTATTACTAATATTCATCATTATGTATTGCCCAGACCGAAGGATCTGTTCGAGATGTCGAGAAGTTTCATATCTTAACTCAATACAAATTTTCTATTGGCATAGGTGCATCATTTCAACATTATCAGGTACTGTCCTCTGTTTCCGCCAACGATATACGAGAATCATCCGGGATATGTGCTAGTCGTATTCACCCGAACATTCTCTACACACATAATGATTCCGGTGATTATTCACACAGCATTTTCGCAGTGGACGTCTATTCCGGTCAACAAGTTGCACATATTACTATAAATGGTGCATCCAGTCATGATTGGGAGGATATCGCGTGTGGACCGTGTCCTGGTAACAATGGTGAACATTGTATCTACATAGCGGACACTGGGGGCAATGCTCACTCATCATACAATACAATATACCGCATCAAGGAACCGTCACAATTACATTCCCAGATATATGTTAACCTGGATTCAACATTAAAATTCAGGTACGTCTTTTACCACCCTTTTATAAACCTGCATAAGATAGTCTATGACAACTTCAGTCACGTCCGAAAGGAGAAAAGTTTTTAATGTTTTCGTTGCTGCATTGTCAGGTAGTGCAATTTAAACAGTCACGTTGAGTCACTTGGTGAAGTGCATGTTAGTGCTAATGAAACCTGGCTGGTGCATTTCTATGGTGATAAATAGGGAGTTTGCTGATGGGCATGTCGCTGAAGCTATTCCGTACATCACAGACCAATCCAATGCATCATTCACCATTCTTTCATTACACCAACATTCTGCATAAAAGAATATTCATCTAGTCACACAGCTCAAGTGGGAATGTACTTCACGTTCAGAACGCGTAACAAATTCAATATAACACCATATTGAACACAACAACATTAATCTTGGAAACATGTGAAGGAAACATGTGAATGATGTGAGAGGTAAATATTGGGGAATGTGTTCTCTAACAACGATGCTGTGGTGTTTGTAAACATAGTGCAGTTTATTGCTCCATTGATTTACCTATCGCTATTATTCACGCGGCGTGGTGAGTGTTTTACATTTCATTTTGGATTGCTTATGAAACAATTAGTTTCACTCAGTCAATGTTAATTCCTTACAACAAGCGAATATTGCGATGATTGTAATCATCCCGTCAAATTCGAGCATACACTTCATTACTATAATAGTATATTATATCATTAATGACATTTTATTCCGATACTAATGTCCGTCGCCACTAGGATTTGTGATTAAGGCAGACTTGTATGATCGTCCAGTCAAGGTATACAGTATGATGTAAAGTTCTGTTGAACCCAGAACACGTGGTCAGTGTGATCTGCGTGATATCCCCTAGGTATAGATTTATCAGACGACTTTTAATGCGATACAAATTGAAATCAATCATTAACATCTCACATTCTGCATACGTGTGTTGGTTCTCATTACAACACACAACATTACCAATTCGATTACAATAATAAATTACCTCATGGGTGACATTTTTCGTGGATTTTCGACAAAACCTACGAAATCTGATAGGGAAGGTAGAACTCAACCTAACCAGCCGAACACAAAAATCGGAAACACCACAACACAACTACACTGAACAATTCCCACACATAAACCAAAGAATCAATAAAAATTCAAAGTCCCCGCCGAAAAAGATGCATTCGTGGCAACAAGCATTAGATTATTTGAAGCAACTCTGGAATATAAAGTTTTGTTTAACGTATTTTGAAAACGGACTGAAGTTCCACCTCTTTTTTTTCACGAACTCAGAATTAAATATTACCAACACAAATATTACTTTTGCTACAGTATCTAAATAGTTTGAAAGCAAAATATGTGTTTTATTAAATAAGTTTTGTTTTCATTCTTCAACATTTGTCTGAGCCTAAACCTGTCAGATGGTTTACCTTTGAGACATACTTAATACAAAGCATACACAAACGCAATACAGTGAACATTGCAAAAGCATTGAGTTTATACTTTCTTGGTAGTACTGTGCCAAGTTCTTCACCATTTAGTTATATTTTTAGATTTGTTGAAGAATAAGCACTATTTCAAATCCAGTACATCGAACACATAGGAATCAAAGTATACCCTAAGTTATGAATAATATTCATTTTTCCTACTTGCAGTTAAATATTAAGATCAGGATGTTAGCTTTAATGTTTCATAGGTCGTTTAATTGAACTTCTGTTCACAAAATGCATATGCACCCTAACTCTAAACCCAACAATAGCACTAACATTCAAGAGAAACAAATTTATTAAATGGAATGGACTATAAGGAAACGTGTATCAAAGATCAACAAGATCTGGTATGCTGTATTAAGGTCTGATAAATTCTGCTTCCTCCACGACCAATCAAGAGTGATACTCAATCTGGATAATCGACATCTTTTGCGACACACATGACGACCATAAGGCTTCAATCAAATTCACCAAACCAAATTATAGTTTAGAAAGCTGTGTTTGGAGGATACTAAATCTGATTTAAAATCGTATTATATTACAGTTGGGATCAACATAATTGTGAGACAATGATGGTTGATCCTCACGCCGAGGTGTATGTGGTATCTAAGGTGTTCGGTGGACCAGGGAAGATGGTGAAGTTACCATCTTATGCCTGGGGTACCTCACATCGTGCTAGTGCTAATGATGGTATATACGTTAATGGGATACATTCAAATTCTGATGCTCTGGTTGGAGGCGATATTTCACCCTCAGGAAACGAGGTATGTGTAGTTTATGTATTGTTCAAGCTTGGTCAAAGTTGTATGGAATGAAGAACAACATAAATAAGATGTTGAATTGAAAATGGGCATTTATAAATAAAATGCCGTAAACATTAACTAGAGTTAACTATTTATGATGTTCTAAAATGACATAACTCTGCGGAGCATAACCGCCACAAGGAGACGCCATCGGGGGTGACAGTGCCCATAGAGACTTTGTTATCTTATTTCATGTGGATAAAATGACCTCTGGTGGTAAGTAGGATTGTTAACCTCGCAAACCTGCCAGCATTTGATACGAAACACGCTTATTTAATATATAGGATATATTATATGCATATGCGCGTTTAACGTTGAAATAGAATATTAATTCTGCGATGAATAGTGCTCATTATATGAAACATTGATTGAATAAAGCGCAGTTCTATTTATAATTGGATAATTTTCTATAATTTTGGTCCATAATGGCACGAGGATCAAATAATGTCTGATTGAAATATAATTGACGTATGACCATAAAAGCGATGTACATTATTACAAATATCAGCCACAAACGAGTTAATGAGCCTTAATTTGAATTTCAAATCATTTAAACAATTTAACTGGACGATAAGTGAACGTGTGTCTGTAAAGAGACTAATTACGCCGGCTTTATGTCTTTCAATTGTATATCAGAGGAGTCGAATTGTTTCCTAAAGTTATCCAAATTACATGGATGATATTTTGAGATGCCAAATATGTAAAAAAATTAAAAGGTCTAGACCTCCTATTAAGTTATTGTACACACTCAATTCCCTCAACTATAAACTAATCATCAGAAATACTTAACTTTGCTCACACTTGAGATTTGTAACTATTTAATTAACAAGTACGACTTAAGGTTAAACAGAGTAAAGACACAATCGTGTAATCGATCTTTGGACCAGTTAAGTTGTGCTTATATAGCGCTATAGTTTATAAGCTCTGAGGAGAACCATGCATAATAACGAATTTCCTTATATCGATAGAACGAACATTGCATATAAAGATCTACAAATGGTACATGGTTCCATGGAATTCGTTTAACTGGAATGCTGTATATACTTATATTTTCAGGTTTTGCTTAAAACATACGGTGGTGTGTACTTCTTCTATATACCTGACGGGAATTTATTTGCACATATGACGTCAACGCCTCAACAACTACCTTATTACACAGAGAAACAGGGAGAAGGAATTGCCTGGGAGCCTCATGGGAACGGTTACTACACCCTCGGAGAAGGAAGTCATCAACCTATATACTACTATAAACGAGCTAGTTAATTGTAATAAAGCATGAAAGTTGAAAATTAAAAAAAAATAAAGGCAGAATATAACAAAATAATCCGAATAAATCGAGTTTGTTTAAAATGCACCGCGGTTGATTATCCAGTTCTGGGTACAAGCAACCATTGGCAAACTCATCCCATATGTGCAACGTTGAAGTCATTACTTATGAATCTGAATCTGATGACAAAAATGTAATAATCTTTCTGTAAACACCTGCGTCAACCATGTGGTATTTTAGAAGTAATAAGCCGTCAGCATTCATGAGCTATGTCCTGTCCAAGACAGATATATCCTGTAGGTTTATAGAAAAACAAGGCATTACGACCATGGCTTAACATACACTGCATATTTACATGTAATTATGTACTAGCATTCTTACATACATGTACATACCATACACACGCATCCACTCACACTCATTTTTAAGGTGGTCGATATTGTTTTTTTTTTCTTTCTATGGTTTATTTACAACAAATTACATATACATAGTGTACATATATACAGAAAATGGTGTATTGATACAGGTATTATTGTTACATATAAAGATACAAGTTAAATCATAATATATTATCATGCAGAGAAACGTCTTACAAAAGCGTTATTGAGATTAATGAATGTTAAGAGCTTTACAAAATGTATTTATGAAACCAAATCTTTCTTTATTTTTATATTTGTAATATCTGGATAGTATGTCTAAATCAACATATAATGTCTGCAGAATGTTTGTTCTGTTCTTCCGCCGTTCGCTTTTAAAATAATTTTTATAAATAGTGTATCCTATTTGACTTAATAATATATTTATTGTTTCGTATTCTTTATACATTATTTTATAACCTATAATTATGTATTCTAAAGAGTTGATTTTATTGTTGATGCCATTTTCTGAAAATGCGTTGATTATCTTTTCACAGAATGAGTCCATGTAAGGGCACGTTATAAAGAAGTGTTTTAAGTTTTCTAGAGCTCCACAGTGTAAGCAGTTTTCCATTAGTGTATATTTTCCATTTGTAGAGATTTTCCACAGAGATTTTGTTATGTACCAGCTTATATTTAAATTGTTTGACGCAATTGTCGATGAGTGCTTTATTTAAGAAGTAGTAGTAGCTAAGCCAGTTGATATCTTTATTAAATCTTGATTCCCAGTGTTTATGTAGATAAGGAGCTGTTATATATGGTATCAACCAGGTGTGAACATTATATGCAGGTAAGGCCATACCAAATGGTTTCTTTGTTTTGCGTCCGAGGACGGATAGGTTTGGAAAGCTTGGGAAAGAAATAACAACAAAAAAACCTACCTGCAAATCAGTAGCTTCTATCAAACACGCTTTAAGTTATTTCAGTAAGTTATTATGATTGGCATTGATAGCTATTTTTATTAGCCATATGCGTACATGTACAATGATGATAATAGCAGTCATTATGTCTTTTTTTCGAGTGTTTTGTTTTTTGTCTTAGGTCAGCTAGATAGGTTTTTGAACTTAGGGCGGACGCAAAACGAAGAAACGATTTGGTATGGCCTTATGATAACAAAAACATAAAACAGTAGCTCGACCAACAAGATAGAAATACTATCAACTTTTGTTACGATTTTTAGTTTTATGACTGAATTGAGAAAATTCACTTGTCAATGTTAAACATGGTAGATCAATATTAATAAATGTTCCATAGACTATCACATAACGTTTGAGCAAATTCACATGACATTCATACACATCTTGTTACAATTAATGGTTAACAAGACTTGATTCAACCTAACCAGGAAACAACGCTTTACAAACAATGCAAATTGTAGAGACTGTATACATGTACAAGGAGACATGGTCGTAACATCCAATCGTCTTTTACGCCTCATACTTGCAAAAACAAAGTAAATTTACATTCCAAATAAAATCGAACAATTCTGTTTAATATCCATGGTAATTACTTTTGAATGTTTGTCGTCTTGAGACAAGGTTGGGGGTATTCAAACGATTAATAATACTAATAACGTATGAACTTTGCAGTTTCTGAGATAATGCAGGTTTCGTTCCCCCATTCTAATGTGTTATTTATCTAAACGCCAGGCGTCAGAGAAACCAACACAATTCATACTAAAATGTTCAAACTTGTTGTATGTTTCACATAACTTGAGAGACAAACTCACGACGGTGCAATATGCGGAGAAAGCCAGACATAACAGACTGATTAATTGCATTTATTTTAAAATAGGAGCGATCCCTCATTTCCAGTATTTGTATCAAAAATCTTTTCGTATTTCGAGAAAGTCATCATTGAACGAAAAAGTAATCTGAAAGTATACTACATTAGCAAAGTTGTATTGAAACTCGATGACGGATCTTGTCGTATACCGCTTATATAGAAAGGAAACAACATTAGGGATAAAGTAATCTATTTCTGCGAAAGAAATATAAGTCTCTCTAATGTTCTCCAGTTTTGTCTGGTGGTGTACGTAACAATTCAATTTATGTTCTGAGAGATTAAATGAAGAAACAACAATAAGCTAATCTTTTTCTTAGGGTTGCTTTACAAACTATTTCTAATTAAGTTGGTAAGTCGATATATATACCAACTTCCGATGAGCTGTCTAGGTGCACTGTGGTTAGTTGCTTGTGAACACAACATTATAATACCGGTTGATTGACTGCTGTTAGTTGCTTGTGAACACAACATCACATTACCGGTAGATTGACTGCAGTAAGTTGCTTGTGAACACAACATTACAATACCGGAAGATTGACTGCTGTTAGATGATCGTGAACACAACATTACAATACTGATAGATTGACTGCTGCTAGTTGATTGTGTGCACAACATCACAATACCGGTAGCTGGACTGTGGTTAGTTGCTTTTGAACACAACATTACAAAACCGGTAGCTTGACTTAGACTAGGTGTTTGTGAACACAACATCACAATACCGGTAGCTTGATCGTGGTTAGTTGCTTGTGCACACAACATCACAATATCGGTAGATTGACTGTGTTTAGTTGCTTGTGAACACAACATCACAATACAGGTAGCTTGACTGTGGTCAATTGCTTGTGAACACAACATCACAATACCGGTAGCTCGACTTAGGCTAGTTGTTTGTGAACACAACATCACAATACCGGTAGATTGACTGTGATTAGTTGCTTGTGAATACAACATCACAATACCGGTAGCTTGACTGTGGTTAATTGCTTGTGAATACAACATCACAATACCGGTAGCTTGACTGCGGTTAATTGCTTGTGAACGCAACATCACAATACCGGTAGATTGGCTGTGGTTAGTTGTTTGTGAACACAACATCACAATACCGGTAGCTTGATCGTGGTAAGTTGCTTGTGCACACAACATCACAATATCGGTAGATTGACTGTGTTTAGTTGCTTGTGAACACAACATCACAATACCGGTAGCTTGACTGTGGTCAATTGCTTGTGAACACAACATCACAATACCGGTAGCTCGACTTAGGCTAGTTGTTTGTGAACACAACATCACAATACCGGTAGATTGACTGTGGTTAGTTGCTTGTGAATACAACATCACAATACCGGTAGCTTGACTGTGGTCAATTGCTTGTGAATACAACATCACAATATCGGTAGCTTGACTGCGGTTAATTGCTTGTGGACGCAACATCACAATACCAGTAGATTGGCTGTGGTAAGTTGCTTGTTAACGCGATCAAATCTACCAAGGACGGATTGTCTCTCCTATTGATGACCTTAGCAAACTTAAACTTGCACTGTTCACAATGGCGCAACAAGAAACTCTCCAATATAGCAATGTTCAAGATAACACGGGTGATATTTGAAATAAATTGAATATACCAGCAAGCCCGTCTCATGCTACAATATTGAAATTGCATAACCAGTACAGTGGTACACAGCATGAACTAAGTAATCATTGTAATATAATTGTAAGATTTATAGATCATGTTGTAGATTTTATATCACTTCAATGTGATTAAACTTATAATGCAACTGTTGTGTTGCTAAAGACTTACCTATCATATACAGTATAGTTAAAGTGAGCAGAACATATGGCTGATGTGTAAATCGCAATTGTAGACATGCAGTGAGATAGTTACTCATTTGTCATTAACATTTTTAAAATAACTGTATACATTGTACAGTAGAACATTGCTACATTGACTGCTTTCGGACCTGACAAAACATTTCTAACCATTTAGCTGCTCGAGTGGTTGACCGTATACTACTAATCTTCATCATTTTATATTACCCGCACCGAAGTATCTGTAGAGATGTCTAGAAGTTTCATGACATAACTGTTCGAACTAAATGTAAGCTTTCTAATGACAAACAGGTGCATCATTTCAACATTATCAGGTACTGTCCTCTTTTTCCGCCAGCGATATCCGAGAATCATCCGGGATATGTGCTAGTCGTATTCACCCGAACATTCTCTACACACATAATGATTCCGGTGATTATTCACACAGCATTTTCGCAGTGGACGTATATTCCGGTCAACAAGTTGCCCATATTACTATAAATGGTGCGTCCAGTCATGATTGGGAGGATATCGCGTGTGGACCGTGTCCTGGTAACAATGGTGAATATTGTATCTACATAGCTGACACTGGGGGCAATGCTCACTCATCATACAATACAATATACCGCATCTAGGAACCGGCACAGTTACATTCCCAGATGTATGTTAACCTGGATTCAACATTACAATTCAGGTACGTCTTTAACCACCCTTTCATAAACCTGCATAGGCCAGTCTATGATAAATTCAGTCACGTCCGAAATGAGAAAAGTGTTTAATGTTTTCGTTGCTGCATTGTCCGGTAGTGCCATTTAAACAGTCACGCTGTGTCACTAGCTGAAGAGCATGTTATTGCTAATGAAACCTGGATGGTGCATTTCTTATCATGGTTGAAAATATATGAAATATTGCTACACAAATAGGGAGTTTGCTGGTGGGCATGTCGCTTAAGCTATTCCGTACATCACAGACCAGTCCAATACATCATTCGCTATTTTTTCAATACACCAACATTCCGCATAAAAGAATATTCATCTAACCACACAACTCCAGTGGGAATGTACTTCACGTTCAGAACGCGTAACAAATTCAATATAACACCATATTGAACACAACAACATCAATCTTGGAAACATGTGATGGAAACTTGTGAATGATGTGAGAGTTAAATATTGGGGGATGTGTTGTCTAACAACGATGCTGTGGTGTTTGTTAACATAGTGCAGTTTATTGCTCCATTGATTTACGAATCACACGTAGTGAAAGTTTGTTACCTATAATTTTGGATAGATTATTTAACAATAAGTTTCACCCAATCTAACATGAATACATAATTTTAATTCCTAACAACAAGCGGCGAATATTGCGGTGATTGTACTTAGATTGAGCTATCCCATCAGATTCGAGCATACAATTCACAAGTACATTGCACGTGTAATATGTTATCCTTTCCTACACTTAATGCCAATAATGATGTCCATTTAGGAAGACCTGTTTGACCGCCCATTTGCCGGTGTTTAAAGTACATGTACTCAAAACACGTGGTTAGTGTGATCTGCGTCATATCCCCTAGGTATAGATATATCAGACGACTTTTAATGCGATACTAATTGAAATCAATCATTAACATCTTACATTCTGCATAAATATGTTGGTTCTCATTACAACACACATCATTGCCAATTCAATTACAATAATATGATATAACTTCATTGGTGACAATTTTCGTGGATTTTCTAGAAAATCTGAAAGGGAAGGTAGCACTCAACCTAACCAGCCGAGCACAAAAATCGGAAACACCACAACACAACTACACTGAGAAATTCCCACACATAAACCAAAGAAACAATAAAAATTCCAAGTCCCCGCCGAAAAAGATGCATTTGTGACGACAAGCATTAGATTATTTGTAGCAACTCTGGAATATAAAATTTTCTTTAAGGTATTTTGAAGACGAACTGAAGTTCTTCGTCGCCTTTTTCACGAACTCAGAATGAAATTTTACCGCACAAATATTAATTATGCTACATTGTTTTAATTATTTGTAAGCATAATATGTGTTTTATCAATTAAGTTTTTTTTCTTGAACATTTGTCTGAGTGCAGTGAGTATTGTAACAGCATGTTGTTTATATATTCTTGGTAGTACTGTGTCAAGTTTTTACCCTTTAGTTATATTTTAAGACTAGTTGAAGAATAAGAAATATTTCAAATTTAGTAAATCAAACTCAAGGGAATCAATACGGTAAAGGTAAATAGGTAAAGTTATGAATAATATTCATCTGTCCTAATTTCAGCCAAATATAAAAATAACGACATTCGCCTTAAGTTGAACATTTTAGTGGAATATTAGGCAACGTGATACAAAGATGAAGGTCTGATGTTTTATATTAAATTCTGTTAAGTTGTGCAACGATTTGTATTTTCTTTCTAGAAATGTTGTTAACTGAAACCTTTTGCCACGCCAATAACGATTTTTTAAGATTCAACCAAATTCCCAGATATAGCAATGCTTAAAAAGCTGTATCAGGAAAATACGATACTAAGATTATGTTTTTATTTAATTACAGTTGGGATGAACATAATTGTGAGACAATGATGGTTGATCCACACACCGAGGTGTATGTTGCATCGAGAGTGTGTGGTAGACCAGGGAAGATATTGAAGTTACCATCTTATGCCTGGGGTACCTCACATCGTGCTAGCGCTAATGATGGTATATACGTAAATGGTATACATTCAAATAGCGATGCTCTGGTAGGAGGCGATATTTCACCCTCAGGAAATGAAGTATGTGTATTGTATGTATTGTTCAAGGACTGTGAAGTGCGGACCCAATCTGGTTCAAACTTGTATGGATTGAGGAACAACAGAAACAATGTGTTGAAATGAAATCGGGCATTAATTAGTAAAATGTCATTAAACATTAAATACTGTAAAATACGAGGGTTGTCCCAGAATAGCGTATAATTCTTGATTTATTTACTCCAACTTAATGATAGAGTTTTATAGTTTTGCATGGACATTTCTACAACCATAGCACGTGTATTTGACGAAATTATTTTATATCAGTATACGTCGTATTCGAAAAATTAATGCATTTGTAACCCATGGTAACGGGTTACGGCCAGCACGAAAATAGTATGCATCACAAAAATGAATTTAATTATTTAATGACAATAATACTTAAGCAGTTTTAGCCGCATCGCGCCATAATATATATAGGAATAATTGGCATCTTTTGGCGAGTTTCTATACACTGATTCATAGTGATGAGGTCATATTTGATTGGTTAATGAAGTAATATAGCAACGTAGTTAGCGTTACAATATAAAAAAATCACGACGTCAGACGACGTTACGGAGTGACTGCCATTTCCTATGCATTGTGTTATACCGTATATAACATAGAATAGAAACCGGAAGAACGATAAATTATTTTTAAAATCCACAGCACAATACATCTTGGTGATTTGGCAGTTATTTTTAAGTTTCCCCGACGTTTTGTTTGGTACAAAAAGGAAGCGGAACAGAAGTGATCAGACGGACCGATCATAACAAAAACTTACCTCAGATCGCTTCATACACTATCCTCACAGAATGTCAGCTCAAGCTGTCCATTTTGAAAAAAAGTTAATGAATTTTTGACAGTATGTAAAGAAACATATTTCCAAAGAGATTATAACAATTTTGGCGTATAATTTATGAAGTGTAAAGCTGAGGTAGCTTGACGTCGTTGGCGAGTGTTGACGTTGACGTTCTTTGGGCCGTAAAGCGTCACTTGGTACTCGTCAAATGTACACACTTTGAATATTTTTGGAAGATATATCATGAAACTTGGCTAGTATGTCAAGAAATAATTTCTCTAAACGTCGATTATCATTTGGGCTTACAGTTCTTGATAGTTTTTAAGACATAACAGGATTATACGGTATTCTGAGACAACCCACGTATTTATGATGTTAAAAAATGACATAACTGGGCAGAGCATAACCGCCACAAGGAAACACCATCGGGGGTGACAGCGCCCAGAAAGACTTTGTTGTTTTATTTGATGTGGATAACATGACCCCTGGTGGTAAGTAACTTGGTGGTTGTGGAGCATTTACCTCGCAAACGAATCACACTTTCCACACAGAGTTGTCTCAAACCTGCCAGTTTAATATAACGGAGATATTATATGCATATGCGCTTTAAACGTTGAAATACTAGTAGGAAATTAAATCTGCGATGAATAGCGCTCATTATATCAACAATTGATTGAATAAAGCGCAGTTCTATTTATAATTGGATAATATTTCATAATTTTGGTCCATAATGGCACGAGGATCAAAGTATGTCTGATTGAAATAAAAATGACGTATAACCATTAAAGCGATGTACATTATTACGAATTTCAGCCGCATATGAGTTAATGAGTCTTAATTTGAATTCAGAATCATTTGCACAATTTAACTGGGCGATAAGTCATTGTGTGTCTGTAAAGAGATCAACATTACGCCGGCTTTATGTCTTTCAATTGTTCATCAGAACCGTTCAATTGTTTACCCAACGTGACATGCATGGCATATTGAAATGGCGAATTTGTAAAACCATTTAAAAGGTCTAGACCTCCTATTAAGTTATTGCACACAATCAATTCTCACAAATCTAACCTATCATTAGAAATACTTAACTCAGCTCACACTTGAGATTTGTAACTATTTTATCAACAAGTACGGATTAAGATTATACAGAATCATATATTCAAACTTTGGAGCAATTGAGCGCTATAGTTTATATGCTCTGAGGAGAACCACGCATAATAATTACTTTTCTTATATCGATAGAGCGAATATTGCATACAACGATCTACAAATGGTACATGGTTCCATGGAATTCGTTTAACTGGAATGCTGTATATACTTATATTTCCAGGTTTTGGTTAAAACATATGGTGGTGTGTTCTACTACTATATACCTGACGGGAATTTATTTGCACACATGACATCAACGCCTTAACAACTACCTTATCACACGGAGAAACAGGGAGAAGGGATTGCCTGGGAGCCTCATGGGAATGGTTACTACACTCTCGGAGAAGGAAGTCATCAACCTATATACTACTATAAACGAGCTGGTTAATAAAGCATAAAAGTTAAAAAATAAAAATAATCCGAAATAGATCGAGTTTGTTTAAAATGCTTTGCCGTCGATTATCCAGTTCTGGGTACAAGCAACTACTGGCATTCTCATCCCATATGTGGACTGTTAAAGTCATTACTTGCTTATTAAACAATGAAATAATATTCTGTACACACCAGCGTCAACCATGTGATATTCTAGAAGTAGCTAGTCGTCAGCATTCATGAAATATTGTCTGTCCTAGACAGATATATCCTAAAGGTTTATAGAAAAACAAGGCATTACGACCATGACTTAACATACAATGCATATATAAATGTAGTAATGTACTAGTATTCTTACATACATGTACATGCACACACCATACATGTATGCATACACGCGCACCCACTCACATTCATGCACAACAAACATGTATAACAATTATACAACTACTAAGTATATATACATTTTATATTATACAGTGAAACTACAAATCTTCAAAATAACTCATATTTTAATCCAAATGTTATATTTGGTATCAACCAGGCGTGAATAGTATATGCAGGTAAGGCCATACCAAATGGTTTCTTCGTTTAGCGTTCGAGGACGGATAGGTTTGAAAAGTTTGGGAGAGAAAAAAACCCTACCTGTACATCAGTAGCGTCTATCTTACACGTTTTAAGTTATTTCAGTAAGTTATTATGATTGAAATTGATAGCTATATTTATTAGCCATATGCCTACATTTATAATGATGATGATAGTAGTCATTATGTCTTTTTTTCGAGTGTTTTGTTTTTTGTCTCAGGACAGCTAGATAGGTTTTCGAACTTAGGGCGGACGCTAAACGAAGAAACGATTTGGTATGGCCTTATGATAACGAAAGCATAAAACAGTAGCTCGACCAACAAGATAGAAATACTATCAACGTTTGTTACGATTTTAGTTTTATGACTGAACTGAGAAAGTTCACTTGTCAATGTTAAACATGGTAGATCAATATTTATAAATGTTACATGGACTATCATAAAACGTTTGAGCAAATTCACATGACATTCGTACACATCTTGTTACAAATTAATGGTTAACAAGACTTGATTCAACCTAACCAGGAAACAACGCTTTACAAACAATGCAAATTGTAGGGACTGTATACATGTACAAGGAGACATGGTCGTAACATCCAATCGTCTTTTACGCCTCATACTTGCAAAAACAAAGTAAATTTACATTCCAAATAAAATCGAACAATTCTGTTTAATATCCATGGTAATTACTTTTGAATGTTTGTCGTCGTGAGACAAGGTTGGGGGTATTCAAACGATTAATAATACTAATAACTTTTGAACTTTGCAGTTTCTGAGATAATGCAGGTTTCATTCCCCCCATTCTAACGTGTTATTTATCTAAACGCCAGGCGCCAGAGAAACCAACACAAGTCATACTAAAATGTTCAAACTTGTTGTATGTTTCACATAACTTGAGAGACAAACTCACGACGGAGCAATATGCGAAGAAAGCCAGACACAACAGACTGATTAATTGCATTTATTCTTAAAATAGGAGCGATCCTTTATTTCCAGTATTTGTATCAAAAGCGTTTCTGTATTTCGAGAAAGTCATCATTGAACGAAAAAGAAATCTTAAAGTATACTACATTAGCGCAGTTGTTTTGAAACTCGATAAAGCATCTTGTCGTATACCGCTTATATAGAGAGGAAACAACATTAGGGATAAAGTAATCTATTTCCGCGATAGAAATATAAATCTCTGTAATGTTCTCCAGTTTTGTCTGGTGGTGTACGTAACAATTCAATTAATGTTCCGAGAGATTAAATGAAGAAACAACAATAAGTTAATCTTTTTCTTAGGATTGCTTAACAAAATATTTCTAATTAAGTTGGTAAGTCGATATATATACCAACTTCCGATGAGCTGTCTAGATAATAAAGGCTAAAACCATTGTGTGGACCGAGAATACTTGAGGCTACCACCTAGCGATCTTTCCTTTCACGACTCCAAGGCATTATCTCCTGCCTAGCTGGTGTGAAGTGGTATCATTGCCATTGAGCTGACGGGAATATCGGTAGGACATTTATGTAGGGCAATAGCTATTCATAGCTAATGTTTAGTTGTTGTAAACGTTATCCGAAAAGAAGTAAAGCTTATATTGTATTGATGATACAAGAACTTACCCAGCAAGAACTTTCTCGGACGAAGCCAAATATTAGAGTGTTTTGCACGACCCTTATCGTCATAAGGATTTCAGAAAATCACAACAAGTCAATCACATTATCCAACAACATCCGTAGGCTAACGACGTAAGCCACGTTGTCAAACACTGTAAATACATGACTTTTTTATTTCCACCACATACTTTAACTAAAATTCCGACACTTGATTTTTCATGAAATGACTGCATGTGTTAATTACCTTAGTAGGCATTCGTGGATCATTGACTTGAATGGGCAAGTTCATTCTACATAGTTACCCCGAATTGTGAACAATTATGGGACTTTACAGGGGCTTTGAGTTAAGTGCCTAGAAAAAACGCAGAAAATGTATTTTTCTCAAACGCACCAACACACCCGCATATAGATGTTGGTAAACTGACAACAAGCTGGCTAAATAGAAAAGAAATAGTATATGCATACGCATTTACGATTGAATAGGAATTAAAACCTTCGGATGTTTATTACGTTTTTAAATTGAAAACAACTTGATATGAGAAATTAATGCTATCTATCTGCGAGGATAACAGTTCATTATTTCAGACGCTGATTGCATAACGTGCATTTACATTTATAATTGGATAATGTTCTACCATTTTGGTCCATACAACATGAGGATCGGGTAATGACTGATTGAAATATAATATACGTATGTCAGTAAAAGTTACGTTCGAGTTAACGAGTTTAATTTTGAATTTAGAATCACAGAAACAGTCTACTGAACGCGAATATTGTATTAATTTTGTATCTGTAAAAAGATCAACATTATACCGACTTTGTGTCTGTCAATTGGCCTTTAGAACAGTAAAACTGTTTCCTAAAAAAAACTAAAAACATTTATAAAAAAGGTATGAGATAGAGAAGGTAGCACTCAAACTAACCAGCCGAGCACAGAAATCAGAAACACCACAACACAACTACCCTTAGCAATGCCCACACATAAGCCTAAGAAAAAAGAAAAAATCCCAGTCCCCGCCGAAAAAATGCAGGATGACTCAATTTTACAAAGAAAATATAGAATAGCGGTTATTGCATGAGACCGAATGAAATGCAGCCAAGACTCAATCAAGTTCCCAAAGGCCCCGCTGCACGGCGACACAACATCACAAACCAATGCCAAAACGGCGACCAAATGAGGCACAACAACCCCGGGGTGTGACCTAGTTTAAAACACTAAGGACAGTGACTTAACGTTAAGTGATTTAAAGAGGCAGAACTACGACTTGACCTAATTTAAGATAATGGGCAAGGTACAAATGTAGGAATGGGGTCAAAAATAACATTACCTATTTCTAGGAACTACACTGAGCAATGCCTACTTTCAGTTTCTTCCTGGCACCGGCAACTTCTCTGTGCGTTACAGCTTACTGGCATTATAACAAACCAAACTATAGCAAAAAGGTTGCCGTGGGCACAAATAAACCGAAAGAAGGCTGTTGTTTGCCCAGTTTGATGAAAGTTGCTATATAAAAAGTATATAGAGGCCAGATTGGTTCAAGGACTTTCCATCTGAGGTCAGAGATATTTCCTATATTGACAAAAAATCGCATTTAAGTGTCCAAATCAGGACTTTCATGTTCATTCGAACAAATACCTTGTCTGAACTTGTGGTAATTAATATAACAAAAGAAACAACATGAGGACAATGGCTTGTCACGTGGCTTGACTGTAGTTAGTTGCTTGTGAACACAACATCACAATACCGATAGCTTGACTGTGATTGTTTGTTTGGGAACACAACGTCACAATACCGGTAGCTTGATTGTGGTTAGTTGTTTGTGCACACAACATCACGATTCCGGTAACTTGACTGTGGTTAGTTGTTTGTGCACACAACATTACAATACCGGTAGCTTGATTGTGGTTGGTTGTTTGTAAACACAACATCACATACCGGTAGCTTGACTGTAGTTAGTTGTTTGTGAACACAACATCACGATACCGGTAACTTGAATGTGGTTAGTTGTTTGTGCACACAACATTACAATACCGGTAGCTTGATTGTGGTTGGTTGTGTGTGAACACAACATCACATACCGGTAGCTTGACTGTAGTTAGTTGTTTGTGAACACAACATCACGATACCGGTAACTTGACTGTGGTTAGTTGTTTGTGCACACAACATTACAATACCGGTAGCTTGATTGTGGTGGGTTGTTTGTGAACACAACATTACATACCGGTAGCTTGACTGTAGTTAGTTGTTTGTGAACACAACATCACAATACCGATAGCTTGACGGTGGTTAGTTGTTCGTGAACACAATGAAATCAACCAATGACGGATTGTCTCCTATCGATGACCTTAACAAAACTTAACATGCCCTGTGCAAAATGGCTCAACAAGAAACTCTCAATTGTAGCAATGTTCAATACAACGCGGGTGATATTATAATCTACCAGCAAGTCCGTCTCTTTCAACAATATCATTATATTGAAATTGCATCACCAGTACACAACATGAACTAAGTAATCATTGTAATATAATTGTAATATGTATAGATCATGTTGCAGATTTGGTATCACATACATAGGATTATGCTTATAATGCAACAGTTGTGTTGCTAAAGTCCAACCTATCATATACAGTTATAGTTGAAGTGAGCAGAGCTGCTTTCGGACCTGACAAAACATTTAGCTGCTCGAGTGGTTGACCGTATACTAGTACTACTAATCTTTATCATTATATTGCCCGTCTAAGGATCTGTTCCAGATGTCTAGAAGTTTCGTGTCATAACTGTTCGAACTAAATGCAAGTTTTCTATTGGCATATAGGTGCATCATTTCAACATTATCAGGTACTGTCCTCTGTTTCCGTCAGCGATATACGAGAATCATCCGGGATATGTGCCAGCCGTATTCACCCGGACATTCTCTACACATATAATGATTCCGGTGATTATTCACCCAGCATTTTCGCAGTGGACGTATATTCCGGTCAACAAGTTGCCCATATTACTATAAATGGTGCATCGAGTCATGATTGGGAGGATATCGCGTGTGGACCATGTCCTGTTAATAATGGTGAATATTGTATCTACATAGCTGACACTGGGGACAATGCTTACTCATCATACAATACAATATACCGCATCTAGGAACCGGCACAGTTACATTCCCAGATGTATGTTAACCTGGATTTAACATTAAAATTCAGGCACGTCTTTTACCACTCTGTCATAAACCTGCATAAGCTAGTCTATGATAAATTCAGTCACGTCCGAAAGGAGAATAGATTTTCATGTTTTCGATGCTGCATTGTCAGTAAGTGCCATTTAGACAGTCACGCTGAGTCACTGGCTGAAGAGCATGTTAGTGCTAATGAAACCTGGCTGGTGTTTTTCTTATCATGGTTGAAAATATATGAAATATTGCTTCAGAAATAGGGAGTTTGCTGGTGGGCATGTCGCTGAAGCTATTCCGTACATCACAGACCAGTCCAATACATCATTCGCTATTCTTTTACTACACCAACATTCTGCATAAAAGAATATTCATCTAACCACACAGCTCCGGTGGGAATGTACTTCACATTTAGAACGCGTAACAAATTCAATATAACACCATATTGAACACAACAACATCAATCTTGGAAACATGTGAAGGAAACATGTGAATGATGTGAGAGTAAAATATCGGGGGATGCATTCTGTAACAACGATGCTGTGGTGTTTGTTAACATAGTGCAGTTTATTGCTCCATTGATTTACATATCGCTATAACTCACACGTGGTGAAAGTTTGTTACATATCATTTTGGATATATTATGAAACAATTAGTTTCATCCAATCTGACATGAAAAAACAATCTTTATTCCTGACAACAAGCGAATATTGCGGTGATTGTAATCATCCCGTCAAATTCGAGCATACAATTCATTACTATAATAGTATATCGACGGTGCCAAACCAAAACCCCGTAACTCAACTTTGGCGCGAAAACTATTTTTGCAGCATCCGCATCTGTAAGACGACCCGCGCATTTCTGTCTTGTCGCCATCTAAGTAACGCGATAGGCTATAGAGAAGGCGACAAGACAGAAATGCGCGGGACGTCTGGCAGATGCGGATGCTGCAAAAAAAGTTTTCGCGCCAAAATTGAGTTACGGGGTTACGGGGATATATCTTTTATGAATTTTATTCCGATATTAATGTCCGTCGCCACTAGGGTTTGAGCTTTAGGCGGACCTGTATGATCATTCAGACCAGATACACAGTATTTTTTATATTGACACATACATGCATTTGCCGTCGTTTTAAGAATTCAGAACACGTGGTCAGTGTGATCTGCGTCATATCCCCTAGGTATATATATTTATCAGACGACTTTTAATGCGATACAAATTGAAATAAATCATTAACATCTCACATTCAGCATAAATGTGTTGGTTCTCATTACAACACACAGCATTACCAATTCAATTACAGTAATATGATATAACTTCATGGGTGGCAATTTTCGTGGTTTTCTACAAAATCTAGGAAATCTGATAGGGAAGGTAGCACTCAACCTAACCAGCCGAGCACAAAAATCGGAAACACCACAACACAACTACACAGAGCAATTTCCACACATAAACCAAAGAAACAATAAAAATTCCAAGTCCCCGCCGAAAAAGATGCATTCGTGACGACAAGCATTAGATTATTTGAAGCAACTCTGGAATATAAAATTTTCTTTAAGGTATTTTGAAGGCGAACTGAAGTTCTTCGACGCAGTTTTCACGAACTCAGAGTGGAATATTAACCGCACAAATATTAATCATGCTACAGTGTCTAAATTATTTGTAAGCATAATATGTGTTTTATTAATTAAGTTTTGTTTTCATTCTTGAACATTTGTCTGAGCGCAGTGAGTATTGCAACAGCATGTTGTTTATACATTCTTGGTAGTACTGTGCCAAGTTTTTACCCTTTAGTTATATTTTAAGCCTAGTTGAATAATAAGAAATATTTCAAATTTAGTAAATCAAACTCAAGGGAATCAATACGTAGGTAAAGTTATGAATAATATTCATCTGTCCTAATTTCAGCCAAATATAAAAATAACGACATTCGCCTTAAGTTGAACATTTTAGTGGAATATCAGGCAACGTGATACAAAGATGAAGGTCTGGGTCGGTATTTATAAGCATCTTAAATGAGAACTTAGAATTTTTTTAAAAACAATAATTTTTTCTTAAGTGCATCTGCTAAACAGGAAAACTAATATGAACAATTATTTACATTGTTTGGAAGCATTATGTAAAGAGCTACAGTAATCATATAGAAAACATGGGCTATTTTTCATTTCTCGTGAAATATGGACTGCTCAATTTTTTACTTAAGTCAAAATATTTAAGTGTTCACTTAAGATGCTTTACAAATACCAGCCCTGATGTTTTATATTAAAGCCTGTTAAGTTGTGCAACGATTTGTATTTTCTGTCAAGACCAACTGTATCAAGATTGATACAACATGTTGTTAACTGAAACCTTTTGCCACGCCAATAACGATTTTTAAGATTCAACAAAATTCCCAGATAAGACAATGCTTAGAAAGCTGTATTAGGAAGATACTAAATTAAAATTATGTTTTTATTTAATTACAGTTGGGATCAACATAATTGTGAGACAATGATGGTTGATCCACATGCCGAGGTGTATGTTGTATCTAAGGTGTTTGGTGGACCAGGGAAGATAGTGAAGTTACCATCTTATGCCTGGGGTACCTCACATCGTGCTAGTGCTAATGATGGTATATACGTAAATGGTATACATTCAAATAGCGATGCTCTGGTAGGAGGCGATATTTCACCCTCAGGAAATGAGGTATGTGTATTGTATGTATTGTTCAAGGACTGTGAAGTGCGGACATCCAGTCTGGGTCGAACCTGTAAACAAGAAAAACAAGGTGTTGAATAGAAAAAGGGCATACTTTAGTTAAATGCCGTAAAACATTAAATACTGTAAAATATTTGTGATGTTAAAAAATTACATAACTGGGCAGAGCATAACCGCCACAAGGAAACCCCATCGGGGCGACATCGCCCATTTTATTTCATGTGGATAACTTGACCCCTGATGGTAAGTTACTTGGTGGTTGTGGAGCGCTTACCTCGCAAACAAACCAAACTTTCCACACAGAGTTGTCAAAAAATCGCTAGTTTGATATAACGGAGATATTATATGCATATGCGCATTTTACGTTGAAATAGGAAATTAAATATGCGATGAATAGTGCTCATTATATTAACCATTGATTGAATTAAGCGCAGTTCTATTTATAATCGGATATTTTTCAAAAATTTTGGTCCATAATTGCACGAGGATCAAAGGATGACTGATTGAAATATAATTGACGTAGACCATAAAAGCGATGTTCATAATTACAAATATCAGCTATATTCGAGTTAATGAGTCTTAATTTGTATTTCGAATCATTTAAACAATAAACCATGGCGATAAGTCAACGCGTGCCTGTAAAGCAATCAACATTACGCCGGCTTTATGTCTGTCAACCGATCTTCAGAACAGCCCAATTGTTTTTTTCTAAAATTATCCAAATTACATGGATGATATTTTGAGATGCCGAATCTGTAAAACCATTTAAAATGTCTAGACCTCCTATTAAGTTATTGCACACAATCCGTTCTCACAAATCTATCCTATCATTAGAAATACTTAACTCAGCACACACTTGAGATTTGTAACTATTTAATTAAAAAGTACGCATAAAGGTTATAAAAAGTAAAGGTCATAATCATGTAATCGAAATCTCTGAGGAGAACCATGCAAAATAACAAATTTCTTTATATCGATAGAGCGATCATAGCATATAACGATCTACAAATCTACAAAATGGTACATGGCTCCATGGAAATCTTTAACTGGAATGTTGTATATACTTATATTTTCAGGTTTTGCTTAAAACATACGGTGGTGTGTACTACTACTATATACCTGACGGGAATTTATTTGCACATATGACGTCAACACCTCAACATCTGCCTTATCACACAGAGAAACAGGGAGAAGGAATTGCCTGGGAGCCTCATGGGAATGGTTACTACACTCTCGGAGAAGGAAGTCATCAACCTATATACTAATATAAACGAGCTGGTTAATTGTAATAAACCAAAAAAGTTGAATAATAAAACAGGCAGAAAATAACAAAATAATCCGAAAAAGACCGATTTTGTTTAAATGCTTCGCGGTTGATTATCCAGTGCTGGGTACATGCTACCATTGCCAAGCTCATGCCATATGTGGACTGTTATAGTCATTACTTGCTTATTAATCTGAATCTGACACATATCGACAAAAATGTAATAATCTTTCCGTAAACACCTGCGTCAACCATGTGATATTTTAGAAGTTGTTAATCGTCAGCGTTCATGAAATAACTCCTGTCCTAGACAGATATATCCTATCCTATAGGTTTATAGAAAAACAAGGCATTACGACCATGGCTTAACATACAATGCATATCTAAATGTAACAATGTACTAGCATTCTTACATACATGCACACAACATACATGTATGCATACACGCGCACCCACTCACACTCATGCTGAACAAACATGTGTTAAAAACTTACAATTATATAAATGCTAAGTACATTTATATACATTTTATATTATACAGTGATAATAAAAATCTTCAAAATAACTAATATTTGTATCAAAATGTTATATAAGGTATCAACCGCGTATGACTAGTATATGCAGGTGATCACAACAAACACATATAAC
Organism: Spisula subtruncata; assembly: GCA_963678985.1. Classification (NCBI taxonomy): domain Eukaryota; kingdom Metazoa; phylum Mollusca; class Bivalvia; order Venerida; family Mactridae; genus Spisula; species Spisula subtruncata. The sequence goes on from OY787666.1 coordinate 9,249,509, forward strand.
GGTAGCTCGACAAACAAGATAGAAATATTATCAACGCTTGCTACGACTTGACGTTTAATTGTCTGAACCTAGGAAGTTCACTTGCAAATGTTTAACATGGTAGATCAATATAAAATTCAACATAATTATACATTGGATACCTTCATAAAATGTAAGTTATTATAGAAGATCATCATTAGGTTTAGAAGATACCAGGAAATAATAAATGATTAATGTACTATTACATTTCGTCTGAGCAAATTCACATGACATTTATCAACATCTTGATAAAAAATGGTTAACAAAACTTCATTCCACCTAACAATGAAACAACTCAACTTAAACAATGCAAATTTTAGGGACTGTATACAAGGAGAGATTGCCATAACTTCAAATCGTTTTTAAAGCCTAATATTTGCAAAAACAAAGTAAATTTACATTCCAGATAAAATCGAACAATTCTGTTTAATATCCATGGTAATTATCTTTGAATTTGTGTCGGCGTGAGACAAGGTTGGGGGGTACCAAACGATTTATAATACAAATAACGTTTGAACTTTGCAGTTTCTGAGATAATGCAGGTTTCATTCCCCCATTCTAATTAGTCATTTAGCGAAACACCAGGCGTCAGAGAAACCAATACAATTCGAATTAAAAAGTTAAAACTTTATAAAATCCAATAATCACTCCATAGGGAGTATACGTATAGAAAACTGAAGTTTATAACTCTTATAATTGAAAATTTTCGGCCTCACGGCCTTTATTAGTCAAACGTTTATAAAAGAGTTATAAACTTAAGTTTGATAAAACTTTACATGTTATAAGTTTCACATAACCTAAGAAAGAGACAAACAACGTTGCAACATGCGGAGAAAGCCCGACAAAACAGACTGATTAATTTCATTTATTCTGTACGTATATTTAAAATAGGAACGATCCCTCATTTCCAGTACTTGTATCAAAAGTGTTTCTGTATTTCGAGAAAGTCATCATTTAACGAAAAAGTAATCTGAAAGTATACATGTACTACATTAGCGCAGTTGTATTGAAACTCGATGATGAATCTTGTTGTATACCGCTTATATAGAGAGGAAACAACATTAAGGATAAAGTAATCAAGTTAAGTCTGGTGGAGTACGTAAGAATTCAATTTATGTTCTGAGAGATTAAATGCAGAAACAACAATAAGTTAATCTTTTTTCTTAGGATTGCTTAACAAAATATTTCTAATTAAGTTGGCAAGTTAATACATATACCAACTTCCGATAGGCTGTCTAGACAATACAGGCTAAAACCATTGTGTGGACCGATTACTTGAGGCTACCAACTTGCAATCTTTCCCTTCACGACTCCAAGGCACTATCTCCGACCTAGCTGGTGTGAATGGGTATGATTGTCACTGAACTGACGAGAATATCGAAAGGACATACAAATTGAGAATGAAAATATTTATGTATGACAAACGCTATACAAAGTTAATGTTCATTTGTTGTTATGTGATCCAAAAAAAAGTAAAGATTATATTGTATTGATGATCGACAAAGTTACCCAGCAAGAACATTCTCGGACGAAGACAAACATTTGAGTGTCAACATGTTGTGCGCAACCCTTATGGTCATGAGGATTCTAGAAAATCACAACGATTCAATCACATTATCCAACACGATCACCATGTTATCCACGTAAGCCGAACTTTCAAACACTATAAATACATGTACTCTTTTATTTTTACTTCACATTTTCTCAAAAGATGACCACTGCTGTTACAATTTAATTAACTCGCTGACATTCGCGGAGCGTTTGACTTGTATAGGTAGACTCCTTAAAATAGTTAATCTAAAGAATTAACTGTTATGCAGAATTGAAGGCAATTAAGGGGCTGTGAGTTACGTGACTTCAAAACATACCAAATTGCCTGTCGCTGTGTTAGTTCGGTGTTTTGCAAACGCACCAACAAACTTGCATAAATAAAAAGATGGTGACGTACTGATGCTGGCTGTTAATAGAACTGAAATAGTATATGCATATTAACGTTTACCGTTCAATAGGAAATAAACACGCCAGATGCTGATTGTGTTTCCAATTTGAAAACAACTTGATATGTGAAATTAATGCTATCTACCTGAGAGGAATAAAGTTCATTATTTCAAACGCTGATTGAATATAAACGCATTTACATTTATGATTGGATAATGTTCTACCATTTTCATAAACATGAGGATCAATGATGACTGATTGAAATATAATTGACGTATGCCAGTAAAAGCGTTGTAAATAATTAACAATGATAGCTACGTTCAAATTAACGAGTTTTATTTTGAATTGAGAATCACAGAAACAGTCTACTGAACGCGATCATTGCCTTTTGGTCTGTTATATATAACATTATACCGACTATGTGTCTGACCATTGTTCTTTAGAGCAGTAAAACTGTTTCCTAAAATACTAAAACAAACATTTACAAGTCTAGGCGATATGATTTAGCAAGTATCGTACTCGTATATAAATCCATTTCCACAAAACCCCATAATCATCTCAGACAGCCACATTAATCTCCGCTCAGATGTCAAGAAAATACTACGGAATTAAGTTTAGATAACAATAACATTTTTACAATAACGCGAAGGGATAAGAAATAACACTTTGTTTTCAACAACATGCCGTTCACATGCGTTGAAATTAGTACACTACTTACTGTGCATATCACGAGAATGTTAATGGCGTCGGAAAAGGGCTAATAGGAGTTATAAAACATAATAAATAGACTGAAAAAGACATTGGTGCATTTTTAATAAAGCATCGCGCATTGTTTATTACTAGCTGTTTGCACAAGCTGATTACAGACATGCTGATCCCATGTTTAAGGTTAGATATACGTATAACTTGTTTATTTGATAATCATTAATAATCAACGTGGTTCACACAATTAATAAAATTACCCATTAACAAGACAAACTTCAATAGCTGCATAGTTGGTGAAATAACGATAACCCTAGCGCGTCTGTTACAGATAATATATACTTGCAAAACAAGGTAAAATACAATTTAGATGAAATCGAACAATTATGTTTAGCATCCATGGTAATTAGTTTTGAAGTTTTGTCTCCCAGAAACAAGATTGTGGGTATTTAAACTGTTTACAACAAACTTGTATGAACTTTACAGTTTCTGAGAAAATGCGGAATTCCTTCTCAATCTAATTTTTCTTTTAGCAACACACCAGGCGTCGGAGAAAATTACAAGTTTCATATTAAAATGTTCAAACATGTTAAACGTTTCAAATTATCTCTGAGAGTAACACACATCATTGTAACAAATCAATTAAATAAGCACGGTATTGTTTCAGCATTTATATCAAACATGTTTCTGTATTAAGAGAAACTCTTAATTTCTCGTTATTTTAGCGGAAAAATTGTCTAAAAGTATATGTTTATTACATTGGTGCACTTTGTGAAACTCAATGATAAATTCGGCTCATTTTTTCAATCATTTCGTGTTGTGTACAGATTATATGCTTATAAAAGATGAAACAACATTAAGGATAAAGTAATCTATTTCTGCAAATGGTACATGGTTCAATCAGGATCTTCTCTATATTTATATAGACTCCCTGGTTCAATGGATTTCGTTTAACTGGAATGCTGTATATACTTATACTTTCAGGTTTTGGTTAAAGTATACGGTGGTGTGTACTACTACTATATACCTGACGGGAATTTATTTGCACATATGACGTCAACACCTCAAGAACTACCTTATCACACAGAGAAACAAGGAGAAGGGATTGCCTGGGAGCCTCATGGGAATGGTTACTACACTCTCGGAGAAGGAAGTCATCAACCTATATACTACTATAAACGAGCTGGTTAATTGTAATAAAGCATAAAAGTTGAATAAAAAAAATACTCCGAAATAGACCGAGTTTGTTTAAAATGTTTCGCGGTTGATTATCCAGTTCTGTATACAAGCAACTACTGGCAAACTCATCCCATATGTGTACTGTTAAAGTCATTACTTGCTTATTAATCTAAATCTGACACATATCGACAAAAATATAATAATCTTTCTGTAAACACCTGCGTCGACCATGTGATATTCTAGAAGTAGTAAGTCGTCAGCATTCATGAAATAACTCGTGTCCTAGACAGATATATCCTCTGTCGCATCTGTTTATAGGTTTGTAGAAGCATAATGCATTAATTACGCTTATGACTTAACATACAATACAAATGCAAATGTAATAATGTACTACATGTAGCATTCTTACACATGCATGCATACACACGCACCCACTCACATGCACATCCATTCATGCAAACCAAACATATTTCACAATTATACACATAAACATATTTTTATATTATACAGTGAAAATACAAATCTTCAAAATAACTAATCTGCAAATCAAAATATTATATAATGTATCAACCACGTGTGGATGTTATATACAGGTGATGACTACAAAACATCAAAACAGTAGCTTGACAATCAAGATAGAAATACTATCAACGTTTGATACGACTTGTAGTTTTATGACTGAACTGAGGAAGTTCACTTGTCAATGTTAAACATGGTAGATCAATATTAAACGTCAACATAATTATGCATTGGATACCATTATAAAATGTAAATTATTATAGAAGATCATCAGGTATAGAAGATACCAGGAAATAATAAATGATTAATGTACTATTACATTTTGTCTGAGCAAATTCACATGCCGTTTATGAACATCTTGTTAAAATTAATGGTCAACAAGACTTGATTTCACCTAACAATGAAACAACTCAACTCAAACAATGCAAATTTTAGTTTCTGTATACAAGGACAGATGGCCATAACCTCAATCGTCTTTTAAGCCTAATATTTGCAAAAACAAAATAAATTTACATTCCAGAAAAAATCGAACAATTCTGTTTAATATCCATGGTAATTACTTTTGAAAGTTTGTCGTCGTGAGACAAGGTTGGGTGTATTCAAACGATTTATAATACAAATAACGTTTGAACTTTACAATTTCTGAGAAAATGCAGGTTTAAATCCCCAGTTATAATTTGTTATTTAGCGAAACACCAGGCGTCAGAGAAACAAATAAGCTTCGTATACAAAACTTCAAACTTATTATATGTTTCACATAACATGAGAGAGAAACACACAGTGTTGCATCATCTGGAAAAGCCGGACCCAACATAATGATTTATTTCATTTATTCTGTAAGTATGTTTTAAAAAAAACAACGATCCCTCATTTCCACTTCTTGTATCAGAGTGGTTCTGTATTTCGAGTAAGTATTGAGCGCAAGAAGTAATCTGAAAGTATATTACATTTACGCAGTTGTATTGAAACTCGATGATGAATCTTCAAGTTGTTGTATACCGCTTATAAAGAGAGGAAACAACATTAAGGATAAAGTATTCTATTTCAGCGACAGAAACGCAAATCCCTCTAAAGTTCTCAGGTTTAGTCTGGTGGAGTACGTAACAATTCAATTAATGTTCTGAGAGATTAAATGAAGAAACAACAATAAGTTAATATTTTCTTTAGGATTGCTTTACAAATTGTTTTAAATTAAGTTGGCAAGTTGATACATATACCAACCTCCGATGGGCTGTCTAGACAATAAAGGCTAAAACCATTGTGTGGACCGAATACTTGATGCTTGCGCCTAGAGATCTTTTCTTTCACGACTCCAATGCACTACCCCCTGTCTAGTTGGTGTGTAGGGGAATGATTGTCACTGAGCTGACGAAAAAAATAATGAAGGACTTACTAAATAAAGAATCAAGCTATGTATGTCAATAGAATACATAGCTACTGCTTGTTTGTTGTGTATGTTATCCGTCTCAAACGAAAGATTGTATTGTAGTGTATTGTATTGATGAACGCATAAATTACACAGCAAGAACTTTCTCCGGACAAAGTCAGATATTTGACTGCCATAAAAATATTCTTTCCACGACCCTTATGAGCATTAGGATACCAGAAAATCACAACGATTTAATGACATTACCCAACAAGGTCCCTATGGCCACCACGCAAGCCATGGTGCTCAAGTACATTGCTCTTTTATTTCAACCTCACACCACATTTGCTTTCTCAAATAATGACCGCTGATATTAATTACCTTGGTACACATTCGTGGAGCGTTTGACTTGAATAGATAGGCTCCTTCTACATAGTTTCTTTAAAGAATGTACTATTGTAAAGAATTGACACACGCCAAATGGTCTGTTGTTGGCTGTGTTAGTTCGGCGTTTTGCATACGCACTTATGCACCAACGCATCAGTATAGATATGTTGGCAAAATGACAACATGTTGGCAAAGTAAAAATGAAATAATGCAGAAATAATACGTATAAGCGTATTCCGTTGAATAGGAAATCAACCACGTCGGCCACTGATTGTGTTTTCAATTTGAAAACAACATGCTATGTGAAATTAATGCTATCAATATGCGAGGAATAATGTTCATCATTTCAAACGCTGATTGAATAAAGCGCAGTTACAGTTATAATTGGACAATGTTCCACCATTTGGTCCATAAAAGTTGAGGATCAATGGTGACTGATTGAAATATAATTGACGTATGTCAGTAAATGCGATGTTAAAATTTAACAATAATAGCCATTTTCGAATTAAGAATCACAGAAACAGTCTACTGTGGTCGATTACAATGTACTAGTATAGCATTTGTGTCTGTATAGAGAGCAACATTATACGGACTTTATGAATGTCAATTGTTCTCCACAACAGTCAAATTGTTTCCTAAAACTACTCAAATTACATTAATGACACGATTGAGAAGCCGAATCTTTAAAAAACTTTTAAAAGTCTAGACGATATAACCTCCGTTAAGATGTCCAGATGGAACTGATAATTTAAGTATAAAAACAAATTATATTAAAAAACGGAATATTGCTTATAACAGGCTACAAATACTGTTTGCTGTCCATGAATTTGTTTTGATGGAATGTTTTACATACGTATATTTCTAGTTTTAGTTAAAGCATACGGAGGTGTGTACAACTACTGTATAAATGACGGGAATTTATTTGCACATATGACGTCAACACATCAACAACTACCTTATCACACAGAGAAACAAGGAGAAGGGATTGCCTGGGAGTCTCATGGGAATGGTTACTACACTCTCGGAGAAGGAAGTCATCAACCTATATACTACTATAAACGCTCTGGTTAATTGTTTTAAAGCTTAAAAGTAGAATAAAAAAAGTAAAGAAGTAAAGAAAATAGTCCGAAAAAGACCGAGTTTTTTTAATGCCTTGCGATTGATTATCCTGTTCTGGATACAAGCAACTACTGGCAAGGTCATCCCATATGTGGACTGTTAAAGTCATTACTTGCTTATTATCCTGAATCTGACACATAACGACAAAAATGCAATAATCTTTCTGTAAACACCTGCGTCAACCATGTGATATTCTAGAAGTAGTTAGTCGTCAGCATTCATGAAATTACTCCAGTCCTAGACAGATATTATATCCTCTGTCATACCTCTTTATAGGTTTATAGAAACATAAGACATTACGCCCATGACTCATCAAACAGTACATACACTTAAATGAATTTCTAATTGGCCACCCTAAAAGATATTATATCATCTGATATATTATATCAATAAATGTTAGGCTGAGTTATTTGTTATTTCCACGCACTAACTTATCGACTTCCCGAAAGAAATGGCGTACTCATGTGCAAAATCATCCATGCGTAACGGTTGGTGCGAAATTGCTTTTGTGCACGTTGGCCTCGTGCACAGCTTGAAATAGTATTGTTATTGGTATAAATTTGTTTTCTGTTGATTGAGTTTTCTTTAAACACTATAATTTGTGAGAAAGAGCCATGTAGAACGCGCTCATGACGTCAGATGATTGCATACTTTGAACGAATTTCTGATTGGCCACGTGTTTTTATAAATTAGTTTTAAAACAATGCTTTTAGAAGAATACAAAGAATCGAAACCCCGATACTGTCCATTTTTATCAATAGAAAATATATTATCGCAGTAATTCGAGCTAAACCCCACGTTATTATAAATATCGTTATTTTTTCAAGATGACGCTTTGACGTACATGTCTTGATTTTAGTGCTGGTACTCGACATTCTCACGGCCCCAGCGCGACCCATATTACTTATTCTCAATAGTATCAATACTTTTAATTAAAAGCCAATCGACGAGGATACATTCTGACTAATTTAAAAAATCAAACATGTCAGGCACGTGAACCAGGTGCACGTAAGCTATTTTGCACTAACGGTTCCGCATTGATGATTTTAAACATGCATGCCTAGTTTATTTCTTGAAATTGAAAGTGCATAGACAGAAAATAACCAAAAGTTTAGAAAATATTGATTGACTATATCGCATAATATAATATTTCATTGGGTGGCCAAAAAGAAATTCGGTATACCAATGTAAGAATGTACTAGCATTCTTACATACATGCACACACCATACATGTATACACACGCACCCATTCACATCCATGCACAAAACACATGTGTTACAAGTATACTTATACTAAGTGTGAAAATACAAATCTTCAAAATAACTAATATTTTACTCAAAATGTTATATAAGGTATCAACCACGTGTGACTAGTATATGCAGGTGATGACAACAAACACATAAAACGGTAGCTAGACAAACAAGATAGAAATATTGTCAACGCTTGCTACGACTTGACGTTTAATTGTCTGAACAAAGAAAGTTCACTTGTCAATGTTTAACATGGTAGATCAATATAAAATTGAACATAATTATACTTTGGATACCTTCATAAAATGTAAATTATTATAGAAGATCATCAGGTATAGAAGATACCAGGAAATAATAAATGATTAATGTACTATTACATTTCGTCTGAGCAAATTCACATGACATTTATCAACATCTTGAAAAAAAAAATGGTTAACAAGACTTCATTCCACCTAACAATGAAACAACTCAACTTAAACAATGCAAATTTTAGGGACTGTATACAAGGAGAGATTGCCATAACTTCAAATCGTCTTTTAAGCCTAATATTTGCAAAAACAAAGTAAATTTACATTCCAGATAAAATTGAACTATTCTGTTTAATATCCATGGTAATTATTTTTGAATTTGTGTCGGCGTGAGACAAGGTTGGGGGTACCAAACGATTTATAATACAAATAACGTTTGAACTTTGCAGTTTCTGAGATAATGCAGGTTTCATTCCCCCATTCGAATTAGTCATTTAGCGAAACACCAGGCGTCAGAGAAACCAATTCGTACAATTCGAATTAAAAAGTTAAAACTTTATAAAATCCAATAATCACTCCATAGGGAGTATACGTATAGAAAAACTAAAGTTCATAACTCTTTCAATTGAAAATTTTCGGCCTCACGGCCTTCATTAGTCAAACGTTATAAAAGAGTTATAAACTTAAGTTTTACAAAACTTTACATGTTTTAAGTTTCACATAACCTAAGAAAGAGACAAACAACGTTGCAACATGCGGAGAAAGCCCGACAAAACAGACTGATTAATTTTATTTATTCTGTACGTATATTTAAAATAGGAACGATCCCTTATTTCCACTCCTTGTATCAAAAGTGTTTCTGCATTTCGAGAAAGTCATTATTGAAAGAAATAGTAATCTGAAAGTATATTACATTGGCGCATTTGTATTGAGACTCGATGATGAATCTGGTTGTATACCGCTTATATAGAGACGAAACAACATTAAGGATAAAGTAATCTATTTCCGCGATAGAAACATAAATCTCTCTAACGTTCTCAAGTTTAGTCTGGTGGAGTACATAACAATTCAATTTATGTTCTGAGAGATTAAATGAAGAAACAACAATAAGTCAATATTTTTCTTAGGATTGCTTTACAAAATAGTGCTAATTAAGTTGGTAGGTCGATACATATATCAACTTCCGGTGAGCTGTATAGACAATAAAGACTAAAATAATTGTGTGGACCAAATACTTGATGCTATCACCTAGCGATCTTTCCTTTCGCGACTTGAAGGCATTTCTTACTGCCAAGCTGGTGCAATGAAACTAAGCTGACAAGAATATAAATAACTATTGTTTATTTGTTGTAAATGTAATCCAACTCAAAATAAAGATTGTATTGTATGGATGCTCGAAAAACTTACACAAGAAGGACTTTCTCGGGTATAGCCAAAAATTTGATTGAGAAAATGACCTTAATGATCATAAGTATTCCAGAAAGTCACAACTATTCAATGGCTTTACCCAACGAGATCCACATGCACACCACACAAACTTCGTTTCGAAACATTGTAAGTACATGACTCTTTCATTTCTATCCACTACAATGTACTTCTCAAAACATGACCGCTGATGTTAATTAAATTGGAAGGCATTCGTGGGGCATTTGACTTGAATGGATATTCTTCTTCTATATAATTATCTGAACAAAATACTTACTATTGTCAAGTAATGACGGGCGTTACGGGGGCTGTGAGTTAAGTGACTTCAAAGACACCCAAGTGTTTGTCACTGTGTTAGATCTGAGTTTCTCAAACGCACCAACACACCCTCATAAATATGTTTGTAAACTGACAACAAGCTGGCTAAATAGAAATGAAATATTACATGCATAAGCATTTACGATTAAATAAGAAATAAAAACCGTCGGAGGTTTATTACGTTTTTAAATTGAAAACAACTTGATAAGTGAAATTATCTGCGAGGAATAAAGTTCATTATTTCCAACGCGGTTTGAATAAAGCGCCGTTACATTCATTAATTGGATAATTAATGCCATAAAACACGAGGATCCAATAATGACTGATTGAAATATAATTGACATATGGCAGTTACATTGTAAAGCGTTGTTAATAATTAACAATAACAGCCACGTTCGAGTTCACGAGTTTTATTTTGAATTTAGAATCACAGAAACAGTCTACTGAACGCAATTATTGCATTCGTGTCTGTAAAAACATCAACATTATACCGACTTTGTGTCTGTCAAATGTTTTTCAGAACAGTAAAATTGTTTCCTAAAAAAACCTAAAAAAAACATTTACAAAAAAGGTATGAGAAAATCCGACAGGGAAGGTAGCACTCAACCTAACCAGCCGAGCACAGAATTCAGAAACACCACAGCACAACTACACTGAGAAATGTCCACACATAAGCCAAAGAAACAATAAAAAATCAAAGTCCCCGCTGCACAAAATGCAGGATGACTATATTTCACAAATTAATTATAGAATAGCGGTTATTGCATGAGACCAAATGAAACGCAGCCAAGACTCAATCAATTTCCCCAAGGTCCCACTGCACGGCGACACGACAGCACAAACCAATGCCAAAACGGCCACCAAATGTGGCACAACAACCCCGGAGCGTGACCTAGTTTGCAACACTAAGGACAGTGGCTTAACGTTTTGCGACTTTACGAGGCACAACTACGACTTGACCTAATTTAAATAGTGGGCAAGGTAGGAATGGGGTGGGAAATAACATTACATATTTCTAGCAACTTCACTGAGCAATGCCTACTTTCGGTTTCGTTCTGGCACCGGCACCTTCTCTGTGCGTTGCAGCTGACTGGCATTATACACATAATAACTATAGCACAGAAAGTGTGCCTGAGCCAGAACAGAAAAGGTGCCGTGTGCACAAATAAACTGAAAGTAGGCTGTTGTTTGCCTATTTTGATGAAAATGCCATATTAAAAGGATTTCGAGGCCAGATTGGTTCAAGGCCTTTCCATTCAAGGTGAGAGTTATTTCCTACTTTGACGAAAAATCGCATTTAAGTGTCAAAATCAGGACTCTTGTGTTCATTCGAACAATTACCCCCGGTCAACATTCCATCTTAGTTTGAACTTGTGGCAACAAATATAACAAATGCAACAACATGAGGCCAGTTGTTAATCATTGGGTTGTTCCTTGAGCTATTTTTGTAAGCAAAAAACTGTATTTATGGCAAAATCAATGATGTACGTACCTCACCTGTCGACTGATTACTCAAAAACCATTGTTTTGCACAGAGAGGGTGCCGATACAGCGTTTGTACAGAGCGGGTGTAGATACAGCGTTTTGCTCAGAGAGGGTGCCGATACGGGTATACACCGTGACAACTTATGATTTTAGTTAGGTAATGAAAATATCAATGTCGTACATAGTTATTGATGGTGCCCAAGCAACGTAGAGTAGTATATTATTACATAGATAACGCTGCAAAGAAGTCAGACTACAGGGTCCTCCTCACTCTCGACAGGTACATCTAGACTACAGGGACATACAGGCAGCTAGTGTATACAATGGCGTCTCTTGTCGCGGCAGTGTGTCTGATTCTTCCAGTTCTTATTGTTCTAACAGAGCAAACCAACTTGTCCAGGCGTAAGTTATGTTTTTATATTAATATTAACGTACATGTTATAAACCGTACTTTTTTAATATGACATTTTGTATCTGAAGCCAATTGTCTGCATTTCGTATTGTCAAATAGAGACAACAATGTTAACAGCTGCCAGTCTCATCACATCACAATACCGGTAGCTTGACTGTGGTCATCACATCACACTACCGGTAGCTTGGTTGCGTCATAAATCAAATCAACCAATGACGGATTATCTCCTATGGATGACCTTAACAAACTTGCACTGTTTAAAATGGCACAACAAGAAAGTCTCAAACTTAGCAAAGCTCAATACAACGCGGGTGATATTTCAATAAATTGAATATGTCAGTAAGCCCGTCTCTTTCTACAATATTATTTTATTGAAATTACATAGCCAGTACACAACATGAACTTAGTAATCATTGTAATGTAATTGTAAGATTTATAGATCATATTGCAGATTTGGTATCACTTAAATGGGATTGGACTCATAGTTGCTAAAGTCTAACCTATCATATACAGTTATAGTTAAAGTTAGCAGAATATATGGCTGATGTGCAAAGAGCTTATCTAGAAGTGAGATGGTTACTCATTTTGTCATTTACATTTATATACATGTTATAACTGTGTACATTGTACAGTAGAACATTGATGTCATGAGCTGCTTTCGGACCAGACAAAACATTTCTAAACATTTAGCTGCTCGAGTGGCAGACCATGTACTGGTACTACTCATCTTTATCAGTATCTTGCCCGCACAGAAGGATCTGTAGAGATATCTAGAAGTTTCATGTCATAACTGATCGAACTAAATGCAAGTTTTCTATTGACAAACAGGTGCATCATTTCAACATTATCAGGTACTGTCCTCGGTTTCCGCCAGCGATATACGAGAATCATCCGGGATATGTGCTAGTCGTATTCACCCGAACATTCTCTACACACATAATGATTCCGGTGATTATTCACACAGCATTTTCGTAGTGGACGTCTATTCCGGTCAACAAGTTGCACATATTACTATAAATGGTGCATCGAGTCATGATTGGGAGGATATCGCGTGTGGACCGTGTCCTGGTAACAATGGTGAATATTGTATCTACATAGCGGACACTGGGGGCAATGCTCACTCATCATACAATACCATATACCACATCAAGGAACCGGCACAGTTACATTCCCAGATGTATGTTAACCTGGATTCAATTAAAATTCAGGTAAGTCTTTTACCACCCTTTCATAAACCTGCATAAGCTTCACCTGCATAAATTCAGTCACGTCCGCAAGGAGAAAAGTTTTTAATGTTTTCGTTGCTGCATTGTCAGGTAGTGCCATTTAAACAGTCACGCTGAGTCAATGGCTGAACAGCATGTTAGTGCTAATGAAACCTGGCTGCTGCATTTCTTTTATTTCATGCTTATCGGTGGTTTACGGCGGAATAACGGTGGATTATTTCCCGATAATTTCACAGTCCATAATTTCACACTTCATAATTTCACGCAAACGGACTACTTTATTAAAACAAATTTCCCCGACGCCAAATATAATATAATAAGCATTTTCACTTGTTCTCTTAATCTTTAACAAATAACAGAACATTATATGTACATAAATGTAAAACAAATGGATGAAATTAAAGCCATTGCAGAAGAACTACTCGATTGCAACTCGACGCGTGCATGGCGGGAAAACGACGTCACGCAAAACATTTGAGGAATATAGTGGAGTATTTCCATTATTTAAGCTATTTGAAGCATGAAATAAATAGAATATTATTATTTTACCGTGTATGATCGTTTTATCATTCACCCGAGCAGCTGACTTATATTCTCACTCGTGGCTACGTCACTTGTGAAAATATTACATCCGCTGCTCACTCGGTGAATTATCAGCCGATCATACACGGAAAAATACAAATATCCTCTATAACATGGTTGAAAATATATGAAATATTGCTACACGAATAGGGAGTTTGCTGATGGGCATGTCGCTGAAACTATTCAGTACATCACAGACCAGTCCAATAAATCATTCACTATTCTTGCACTACACCAACATTCTGCATTAAAATAATATTCATATAACCACACAGCTCCGGTGGGAATGTACTTCACGTTAAGAACGCGTAACAAATTCAATATAACACTATATTTAACACAACAACATCAATCTTGGAAACATGTGAAGGAAACATGTGAATGATGTGAGAGTAAAATATTGGGGGATGCATTCTCTAACAACGATGCTGTGGTGTTTGTTAACGTAGTGCAGTTTATTGCTCCATTGATTTACCTATCGCTATAATTCACGCGGCGTAGTGAGTGTTTGTTACCTATTATTTTGGATTGATTATGAAAAAAATAGTTTCACTTAATCTATGTTTATTTCTGACAACAAGCTAATATTGCGGTGAGTGTAATCATCCCGTCAAATTCGAGCATACAATTCATTACTATAATAGTATATTATATCTTAATTTCATGGGTGCCAATTTTCGTGGATTTTCTAAAGTTGCACTTTCGTGACGTCAAACAATAGATTATTTGAAGCAACTCTGGAATATAAAGTTTGTTTAACGTATTTTGAAGACGGACTGAAGTTCCACATCTCGTTTTTCACGAACTCAGAATTAAACATTACCCACACAAATATAACTTTTGCTACAGTATATAAATAATTTGTAAGCAAATTATGTGTTTTATTAATTAAGTTTTGTTTTCATTCTTCAACTTTTTTCTGAGCCTAAATCTGCCAGTGGTTTTACGCAATACCTTTGAGATATACTCGATACCAAACATAAACACAGTCTAGTGAAGATTGCAACAGCATGTTGTTTATACGTTCTTGGTATTACTGTGCCAAGTTGTTTACACTTTAGTTATATTTTAAGATTATTCGAAGAATAAGAAACATTTCAAATTCAGTTATATAAGTCAAGGGAAGCAATACGTTTGTTTAGTTATGAATGATATTCATTTATCCTAATTTCAGCCAAATATTAAGATAACGATATTCGCCTTAAGTTGAACATTTTGGAGGAATATCAGACAACATGGTACAAAGATTAAGGTCTGATGTCATATATTAAGGTCTGTTAAGTTCTGCAACGATTTGTTTTTTCTTTCTAGACTAACTGTATCGAGATTGATACAACATATTGATAATTGAAACCCTTTGCCACGCTAACAACGATCTCTAAGATTCAACCAAATTCCCAGATAAAGCAATGCTTAAAAATCTGTATCAGGAAAATACTAAATTAAAATTATGTTTGTATTTCATTACAGTTGGGATCAACATAATTGTGAGACAATGATGGTTGATCCACACGCCGAGGTGTATGTGGTATCGAAGGTGTTTGGTGGACCAGGGAAGATGGTGAAGTTACCATCTTATGCCTGGGGTACCTCACATCGTGCTAGCGCTAATGATGGTATATACCTAAATGGTATACATTCAAATTCTGATGCTCTGGTAGGAGGCGATATTTCACCATCAGGAAACGAGGTATGTTTATTTATGTATTGTTCAAGGACTGTGAAGTGCGGACACCGAGACTGGGTCGAAATTGTTTGGATTGAGGAACAACAGAAACTAGGTGTTGAATTGAAAATGGGCATTAATTAGTAAAATCCCGTAAAACATTGAATACTGTAAAATATTAATGATGTTCAAAAATGACATAACTGGGCAGAGCATAACCGCAACAAGGAAACACCATCGGGGCGACACCGCCCAGAGAGACTTTGTTATTTTATTTCATGTTGATAGCTTGACCCCTGATGGTAAGTAACTTGGTCGTTGTGGAGCGTTTACCTCGCAAACAAACCAAAATTTCCACACAGAGTTGTCAAAAAATCGCTAGTTTGATAAAACGGAGATATTATATGCATATGTGCGTTACCGCTACAAGGATACACCATCGGGGTTGACAGCGCCCAGAGAGACTTTGTTGTTATATTTGATGTGGATAACATGACCCCTGATGGTAAGTAAATTGATGGTTGTGGAGCATTTACCTCGCAAACAAATCAAACTATCCACACAGAGTTGTCGCAAACACGCTTGTTTGATATTACGGAGATATTATATGCATATGCGCGTTTAACGTTGAAATAGGAAATTAACTCTGCGATGAATAGTGCTCATTATATCAACCATTGATTGAATAAATCGCAGTTCATTTTATAATTTGATAATAATCCATAATTTTGGTCCATAATGGCACGAGGATCAAAGAATGTCTGATTGAAATATTATTTACGTATGACCATAAAAGCGAGGTACATAATTACAAATATCAGCCATATTCGAGTTAATGAGTCTTAATTTGAATCTAGAATCAGTTAACCAATTTAACGTGGCAATAAACCTATGCGTGTCTGTCTACTAGAGAGATCAACATTATGCCGGCGTTATGTCTTTCAATTGCTCATCAGAGGACTCGAATTGTTTTCTAAAGTTATCCAAATTACATGGATGATATTTTGAGATGCCGAATCTGTAAAACCATTTAAATGTCTAAGCATCAATTAATTACACACAATCAGTTCTCAAACATCTATCCTATCATAAGAAATACTTAACTCAGCACACACTTGAGATTTGTAACTATTTAATTAACAAATACGCATAAATGTTATAAAGAGTAAAGGTCATAGAGTAAAGGTCGATAGAGCGAACATTGCATATAAAGATCTACAAATGGTACATGGTTCTATGGAATTCGTTTAACTAGAATGCTGTATATACTTATATTTCCAGGTTTTGCTTAAAACATACGGTGGTGTGTACTACTACTATATACCTGACGGGAATTTATTTGCACATATGACGTCAACACCTCAACAACTACCATATCACACAGAGAAACAAGGAGAAGGAATTGCCTGGGAGCCTCATGGGAATGGTTACTACACTCTCGGAGAAGGAAGTCATCAACCTATATACTACTATAAACGAGCTGGTTAATTGTAATAAAGCATAAAAGTTGAAAATTAAAAAAGATTAAAGGCAGAATATGACAAAATAATCTGAAATAAATCGAGTTTGTTTAAAATGCACCGCGGTTGATTATCCAGTTCTGGGTACAAGCAACCATTGGCAAACTCATCCCATATGTGTAATGTTGAAGTCATTACTTATTAATCTGAATTTGGCATATATCGACGAAAATGTAATGATCTTGTCACTGTCACTTGTCACTGAGCTGACGAAAATAATATCGAAGGACTTACTTAATAAAGAATCAAGCTATGTATGTCAATAGTATACATAGCTACTGCTTGTTTGTTGTGTATGTTATCCGTCTCGAACGAAATATTGTATGGTAGTGTATTGTATTGATGAACGCACAAATTACACAGCAAGAACTTTCTCCGGACAAAGTCAGATATTTGACTGCCATAAAAATATTCGTTCCACGACCCTTATGAGCATTAGGATTCCAGAAAATCAAAACGATTTAATGACATTACCCAAAAAGGTCCCTATGGCCACCACGCAAGCCATGGTGCTCAAGTACATGGCTCTTTTATTTCAACCTCACACCACATTTGCTTTCTCAAATAATGACCGCTGATATTAATTACCTTGGTACACATTCGTGGAGCGTTTGACTTGAATAGATAGGCTCCTTCTACATAGTTTCCCTAAAGAATGTACTATTGTAAAGAATTGACACACGCCAAATGGTCTGTTGTTGGCTGTGTTAGTTCGGCGTTTAGCATACGCACTTATGCACCAACGCATCAGTATAGATATGTTGGCAAAATGACAACATGTTGGCAAAATAAAAATGAAATAATGCAGAAATAATACGTATAAGCGTATTCCGTTGAAAAGGAAATCAACCACGGCCGCTGATTATGTTTTCAATTTGAAAACAACATGCTATGTGAAACTAATGCTATCAATATGCGAGAAATAATGTTCATCATTTCAAACGCTGATTGAATAAAGCGCAGTTACAGTTATAATTGGACAATGTTCCACCATTTGGTCCATAAAAGTTGAGGATCAATGATGAATGATGGAAATATAATTGACGTATGTCAGTAAATGCGATGTTAATAATTAACAATAACAGCCATTTTCGAGTTTATGAGGTTTATTTTGAATTAAGAATCACAGAAACAGTCTACCGTGGCCGATTACAATGTACTAGTATAGCATTTGTGTCTGTATAGAGAGCAACATTATACGGAGTTTATGAATGCCAATTGTTCTCCACAACTACTCAAATTACATTAATGACACGATTGAGAAGCCGAATCTTTAAAAAACTTTTAAAAGTCTAGACGATATAACCTCCGTTAAGATGTCCAGATGGAACTGATAATTTAAGTATAAAAACAAATCGTATTAAAAAACGGAATATTGCTTATAACAGGCTACAAATACTGCTTGCTGTCCATGAATTTGTTTTGATGGAACGTTTTACATACGTATATTTCTAGTTTTGGTTAAAGCATACGGAGGTTTGTACAACTACTATATAAATGACGGGAATTTATTTGCACATATGACGTCAACACATCAACAACTACCTTATCACACAGAGAAACAGGGTGAAGTGATGGCTTGGAAGTCTCATGGGAATGGTTACTACACTCTCGGAGAAGGAAGTCATCAACCTATATACTACTATAAACGAGCTGGTTAATTGTAATAAACCAAAAAAGTTGAATAATAAAACAGGCAGAAAATAACAAAATAATCCGAAAAAGACATATTTTGTGTAAATGTTTCGCGGTCGATTATCAAGTTCTGGGTACAAGCAACTACTGGCAAGCTCATCCAATATGTGCAATGTTAAAGTCATTACTTGCTTATTAATCTGAATCTGACACATGTCGACGAAAATGTAATAATCTTTCTGTAAACACCTGCGTCAACCATGTGATATTCTAGAAGTTGTAACTCGTCAGCATTCATGAACTATCTCCTGTCCTAGACATATACATCCTATAGGGTTATAGAAAAACAAGACATTACGACCAAGGCTTAACATACAATGCATATATAAATGTAATAATGTACTAGCATTCTTACATACAAACACATACCATACACACGCATCCACTCACACACATGCACAACTAACATGTATAACAATTATACAAATACTAAGTATATACATTTTATATTATACAGTAAAACTACAAATCTTCATAATAACTTATATTGTTATCAAAATGTTTTACATGGTACCAATTAGGTGTGAATAATATATGCAGGTAAGGCCATACCAAATAGTTTCTTCGTTTAGCGTCCGAGGACGGATAGGTTTGAAAAGTTTGGAAAAAAACTCTACCTGCACATCAGTAGCTTCTATCAAACACGTTTTAAGTTATTTCGGTAAGTTATTATGATTGACGTTGATAGCTATTTTATTATCCATATGCCTACATGTATAATGATGATGATAGTAGTCAGTATGTCTTTTTTGCGAGTGTTTTGTTTTTTGTCTCAGGACAGCTAGATAGGTTTTCGAACTTAGGGTGAAACGATTTGGTATGGTCTTATGACAACAAAAACATAAAACAGTAGCACGACAAACAAGATAGAGGCAACGTTTGCTGCGACTTGTAGTTTTAGGACTGAACTGAGGAAGTTCACTAGCCAATGTTAAACATGGTAGATCAATATTAATAAATGGTCCATGGACTATCAAATAACGTTTGAGCAAATTCACATGACATTCGTACACATCTTGTTACAATTAATTGTAAACAAGACTTGATTTAACCTGACCAGGAAACAACGCTTTACAAACAATGCAAATTTTAGGGACTGTATACATGTATAAGAAGACATGGCCATAACATCCAATCGTCTTTTACGCCTTATCCTTGCAAAAACAAAGACAATTTACATTCCAAATAAAATCGAACAATTCTGTTTAGTGTCCATGGTAATTACTTTTGAATGTTTGTCGTCGTGAGACAAGGTTGGGGGTATTCAAACGATTAATAATACTAATAACGTATGAACTTTGCAGTTTCTGAGATAATGCAGGTTTCATTCCCCCATTCTAATGTGTTATTTATCTAAACGCCAGGCGTCAGAGAAATAAACACAATTCAAACTAAAATGTTCAAACTTGTTGTATGTTTCACATAACTTGAGAGACAACTCACGACGGTGCAATATGCGGAGAAAGCCAGACACAACAGACTGATTAATTGCATTTATTTTAAAATAGGAGCGATCCCTCATTTCCAGTATTTGTATCAAAAATGTTTCTGTATTTCGAGAAAGTCATCATTGAACGAAAAAGTAATCTGAAAGTATACTACATTAGCAAAGTTGTATTGAAACTCGATGACGGATTTTGTCGTATACCGCTTATATATAAAGGAAACAACATTAGGGATAAAGTGATCTATTTCTGCGAAAGAAATATAAGTCTCTCTAATGTTCTCCAGTTTTGTCTGGTGGTGTACGTTACAATTCAGTTTATGTTCTGAGAGATGAAATGAAGAAACAACAATAAGTTAATCTTTTTCTTAGGGTTGCTTAACAAACTATTTCTAATTAAGTTGGTAAGTCGATATATATACCAACTTCCGATGAGCTGTCTAGGTGCACTGTGGTTAGTTGCTTGTGAACACAACATTATAATACCGGTAGATTGACTGTTGTTAGTTGCTTGTGAACACAACATTACAGTACCGGTAGATTGACTGCTGTTAGTTGCTTGTGAACACAACATTATAATACCGGTAGATTGACTGCAGTAAGTTGCTTGTGAACACAACATTACAATACCGGAAGATTGACTGCTGTTTATTGCTTGTGAACACAACAATACAATACCGGTAGATTGACTGCTGTTAGTTGATCGTGAACACAACATTGCAATACCGATAGATTGACTGTGGTTAGTTGCTTGTGAACACAACATCACAATACCGGTAGCTTGATCGTGGTTAGTTGCTTGTGCACACAACATCACAATATCGGTAGATTGGCTGTGGTTAGTTGCTTGTGAACACAACATCACAATACCGGTAGCTTGACTGTGGTCAATTGCTTGTGAACACAACATCACAATACCGGTAGCTCGACTTAGGCTAGTTGTTTGTGAACACAACATCAAAATACCGGTAGATTGACTGTGGTAAGTTGCTTGTGATTACAACATCACAATATCGGTAGCTTGACTTAGGCTAGGTGATGTGAACACAACATCACAATACCGGTAGATTGGCTGTGGTTAATTACTTGTGAATACAACATCACAATACCGGTAGCTTGACTGTGGTTAATTGCTTGTGAACGCAACATCACAATACCGGTAGATTGGCTGTGGTTAGTTGCTTGTTA
Organism: Spisula subtruncata; assembly: GCA_963678985.1. Taxonomy (NCBI): domain Eukaryota; kingdom Metazoa; phylum Mollusca; class Bivalvia; order Venerida; family Mactridae; genus Spisula; species Spisula subtruncata. Next base: position 9,271,197 of record OY787666.1, read on the forward strand.
ACGCGACCAAATCTACCAAGGACGGATTGTCTCTCCTATTGATGAACTTAGCAAACTTAAACTTGCACTGTGCACAATGGCACAACAAGAAACTCTCCAATATAGCAATGTTCAAGATATTGAATATACCAGCAAGCCCGTCTCATGCTACAATATTGAAATTGCATAACCAGTTCAGTAGTCGCAGAATGAACTAAGTAATCATTGTAATATAATTGTAAGATTTATAGATCATGTTGTAGATTTTATATCACTACAATGTGATTAAACTTATAATGCAACGGTTGTGTTGCTAAAGTCTTACCTATCATATACAGTATAGGTAAAGTGAGCAGAACATATGGCTGATGTGTAAATCGCTATTGTAGACATGCAGTGAGATAGTTACTCATTTGTCATTAATATTTTTAAAATAACTGTATACATTGTACAGTAGAACATTGCTACATTGACTGCTTTCGGACCTGACAAAACATTTCTAAACATTTAGCTGCTCGAGTGGTTGACCGTATACTAGTACTACTAATCTTTATCATAATGTTGCCCGCACCGAAGGATCTGTAAAGATGTCTAGAAGTTTCATGTCATAACTGTTCGAATTAAATGCTAGTTTTCTATTGACAAACAGGTGCATCATTTCAACATTATCAGGTAATGCCCTCTGTTTCCGCCAGCGATATACGAGAATCTTCCGGGATATGTGCCAGTCGTATTCACCCGAACATTCTCTACACACATAATGATTCCGATGATTATTCACATGGCATTTTTGCAGTGGACGTATATTCCGGTCAACAAGTTGCCCATATTACTATAAATGGTGCATCGAGTCATGATTGGGAGGATATCGCGTGTGGACCGTGTCCTGGTAACAATGGTGAATATTGTATCTACATAGCGGACACTGGGGTCAATGCTCACTCATCATACAATATAATATACTGCATAAAGGAAGCAGCACAGCTACACTCTCAGATGTATGTTAACCTGGATTCAATATTAAAATTCAGGTATGTCTTTCACCATCCTTTCATAAACCTGCATAAGCCAGTCTATGCTAACTGCCGTCACGTCTGAAAGGAGAACAGTAAAAAGCAACTGTTCTTATTGTTTTCGTTTCTGCATTATCGGGCAGTGCCATTTAAACAGTCACTCTGGGGCACTGGCTGAAGAGCATGTTAGTGCTAATAAATCCTGACTGGTGCATTTCTTATCATGGTTGAAAATATATGAAATATTGCTACATGAATAGGGAGTTTGCTGGTGGGCATGTCGCTGAAGCTATTCCGTACATCATAGACCAGTTCAATACATCATTCACTATTCTTTCACTACACCAACATTCTGCATAAAAGAATATTTATCTAACAACACAGCTCCTGTGGGAATGTACTTCAATGGTATACATTCAAATTCTGATGCTCTGGTAGGAGGAGATATTTCACCCTCAGGAAACAAGGTACGTGTATTTCATGTATTGTTTAAGGACTGTGAAGTGCGGACACTAAGGCTGGGTCGAACTAATATGGAATGAGGAACTATAGAGACAAGGTGTTGAATTGAAATTGGGCATTTTTTTAGTAAAATGCCGTCAAACATTAAATACTGTAAACTATTTATGATGTTCTAAAATGACATAACTGTGCGGAACATAACCGGCACAAGGAGACACTATCGGGGGTGAAAGCGCCCAGAGATACTTTGTTATTCTATTTTATGTGAATAGCATGGCCCCTGATGGTAAATAACTTGGTGGTTGTGGAGCATTTACCTCGCAAACAAACCAAACTATCCACACAGAGTTGTCACAAAATCGCTAGTTTGATAAAACGGAGATATTATATGCATATGCGCATTTAACGTTGAAATAGGAAATTAAATCTGCGATGAATAGTGCTCATTATATCAACCATTGATTGAATAAAGCGCAGTTCAATTTATAATTGTATAATATTCCATAATTTTGGTCCATAATGGCACGAGGATCAAAGTATGTCTGATTGAAATATAATTGACGTATGACCATAAAAGCGGTGTACATAATTACAAATATCAGCCAAATTCGAGTTAATGAGTCTTAATTTGAATTCAGAATAATTTAAACAATTTAACATGGCGATAAGCCCATGCTTGTCTGTAAAAAGATCAACATTACGCCGGCTTTATGTCTTTCAATAATGTTTATCAGAACAGTTCAATTGTTTTCTAAAATTGCCCATAATACATAAATGGTATTTTGAGATGCCGAATCAGTAAAACCAGTTAAAAGGTCTAGACCTCCTAATAAGTTATTGCACACAACCAATTCTCACAAATCTACCCAAATCATCAGAAATACTCAACTCTGCTCACATTTGAGATTGTAACTACATTGTAATATAATTTACAAGTACGAATTAAAGTTATACAGAGTAAAATACACAATCATATATTCGAACTTTGGAACAATTAAGTTGTGCTTATTTGGCGCTATAGTTTATATGCTCCGAGGAAAACCATGAAGAATAACGAATTTCCTTATATCGATAGAGCGAACATTGTATATAACGATATACAAATATACAAATGGTACATGGGTCCATGGAATTCTTTTAATGCTGTATATTCTTATATTTTTAGGTTTTGCTTAAAACATACGGTGGTGTGTACTACTACTATATACCTGACGGGAATTTATTTGCACATATGACGTCATCACCTCAACAACTGCCTTATCACACAGAGAAACAAGGAGAAGGAATTGCCTGGGAGCCTCATGGGAACGGTTACTACACTCTCGGAGAAGGAAGTCATCAACCTATATACTACTATAAACGAGCTGGTTAATTGTAATAAAGCATAAAAGTTGAATAATATAAAAAACAAAGGCAGTAGTAAAGGATATAATCCGAAAAAGACCGAGTTTGTGTAAATGTTTCGCGGTCGATTATCCTGTTCTGGGTACAAGCAACTACTGGCAAGCTCATCCCCATATGTGTAATGTTAAAGTCTTTACTTGCTTATTTATCTGAATCTGACACATATCGACAAAAATGTAATAATCTTTCTGTAAACACCTGCGTCAACCATGTGATATTCTAGAAGTAGTTAGACGTCAGCATTCATTAAATAACTCCTGTCCTAGACAGATACATCCTATATGTCTATAGAAAAACAAAGCATTACGACCATGGCATAACATACTATGCATATGTAAATGTAATAATGTATTAGCATTCTTACATACATGCATGCATGCATACCATACACACTCACACTCATGCACAATAAACATGTATTACAATTATACAAATACTAAGTATATACATTTTATATTATACAGTAAAACTACAAATCTTCATAATAACTTAACATATTGTTATCAAAATGTTTTACATGGTATCAACCAGGCATGAATGGTATATGCAGGTAAGGCCATACCAAATGGTTTCTTCGTTTAGCGTCCGAGGACGGATAGGTTTGAAAAGTTTCGGAAATAAAAAAACAACCAAAAAACCCTACCTACACATCAGTAGCTTCTATCAAACACGTTTTAAGCTATTTCAGTAAGTTATTATGATTGGCATCGCTAGCTAGATTAATTAGCCATATGCATACATGTACAATGATGATGATAGTAGTCATTATGTCTTTTTTTCGAGTGTTTTGTTTTTTGTCTCAGGTCAGCTAGATAGGTTTTCGAACTTAAGGCGGACGCTAAACGAAGAAACGATTTGGTATGGCCTTATGAAAACAAAAACATAAAACAGTAGCTCGACCAACAAGATAGAAATACTATCAACGTCTGTTACGATTTTTAGTTTTATGACTGAACTAAGAAAGTTCACTTGTCAATGTTAACCATGGTAAATCAATATTAATAAATGTTCCATGGACTATCACATAACGTTTGAGCAAATTCACATGACATTCGTACACATCTTGTTACAAATTAATTGTTACCAAGATTTGATTCAACCTTACCAGGAAACAACGCTTTACAAACAATGCAAATTGTAGGGACTGTATACATGTAAAAGGAGACATGGTCGTAACATCCAATCGTCTTTTACGCCTCATACTTGCAAAAACAAAGTAAATTTACATTCCAAATAAAATCGAACAATTCTGTTTAATATCCATGTTAATTACTTTTGAATGTTTGTCGTCGTGAGACAAGGTTGGGGGTATTCAAACGATTAATAATACTTATAACGTTTGAACTTTGCAGTTTCTGAGATAATGCAGGTTTCATTCCACCCATTCTAACGTGTTATTTATCTAAACGCCAGGCGCCAGAGAAACCAACACAAGTCATACTAAAATGTTCAAACTTGTTGTATGTTTCACATAACTTGAGAGACAAACTCACGACGGTGCAATATGCGAGGAAAGGCAGACACAACAGACTGATTAATTGCATTTATTTTTAAAATAGGAGCGATCCCCTATTTCCAGTATTTGTATCTAAAGTGTTTCTGTATTTCGAGAAAGTCATCATTGAACGAAAAAGTAATCTGAAAGTATACTACATTAGCTCCAGTGTATTGAAACTCGATGATGAATCTGGTCGTATACCGCTTATATAGAGAGGAAACAACATTAAGGATAAAGTAATCTATTTCCGCGATAGAAATATAAATCTCTCTAATGTTCTCCAGTTTTGTATGGTGGTGTACGTAACAATTCAATTTATGTTCTGAGAGATTAAATGAAGAAACAACAATAAGTTAATCTTTTTCTTAGGATTTCTTAACAAAATATTTCTAATTAAGTTGGTAAGTCGATATATATACCAACTTCTGATGAGCTGTCTAGACAATAAAGGCTAAAACCATTTTGTGGACCGAGACTACTTAAGGCTTCCACCTAGTGATCTTTCCTTCCACGACTCCAAGGCACTACCTTCTGCCTAGCTGGTGTGAAGGGGTATCATTGACATTGAGCTGACGGGAATATCGGTAGGACATTTATGTAGGACAATAGCTATACATAGCTTATGTTTATATGTTGTAAATGTAATCCGAAAAAAGTATAAAAGATATTGTATTGATGATCGTAGAACTTACCTAGCAAGAACATTTTCGGACGAAGCCAATATTTGAGTGCCAAATTTTTGCACGACTCTTATAGTCATTAGGATTCCAGAAAATCACAACAATCACATTACCCAACAAGATCCCCATGGTCACCTCGCAAGCTACTCTGCTCAATAACGTAAGTACATGGCTCTTTTATTTCTACCTCATACCTTAACTGAAATTCCGACACTTGATTTTTCATGAAACTACTGCTGATGTTAATTACCTTAGTAGGCATTCTTGGAGCATTGACTTGAATGGGTAGATTCATTCTACATTGTTACCCCGAATTGTGAAAAATAATGGGACGTTACAGGGGCTTTGAGTTAAGTGACTAGAAAATACGCAGAAGTGAATTTTTCTAAAACGCACCAACACACCCGCATAAAGATGGTGGCAAACTGACAACAAACTGGCTAAATAGAAATGAAATAGTATATGAATATGCATTTACCATTAAATAGGAAATTAACAACGTCGGGTGTTAATTACGTTTTTAAATTGGAAACAGCTTGATATGTGAAATTAATGCTATCTATCTACGAGAAAAAAGTTCATTATTTTAAACGCTGTTGGAATAAAGCGTCGTTACATTTATAATTGGATTATTAATGCCATAAAACACGAGGATCTGATAATGACTAATTAAAATGTAATTTAAAACCACAGAAACAGTCTACTGAACGCGATCATTACCTTTGTGTCTGTTAAGACATCAACATTATACCGACTATGTGTATGTGCATTGCTCTTCAGAACAGTAAATGTTTTCCCTTAAAATTGTTTTACAAAATCTAGGCGATATGACCTAACAAGTAACGTACTCGTATATTAATCCATTTCCACAAATTCAAATGATCATCGGCGATATTTATCTCCGCTCAGATGTTAAGAAAATACTACAGAATAAAGTTTAGATTACAATAACATTTTGACAACAATGGGAAGGGAAAAGAAATAAAGTAACACTTTCTTTCAACAACACGGCTTTCACATGCTTTGAAATAAATACACTACTCATTGTGCGTATTATGTGTATGTTAACGGCGTCGGCAAAGGGCTTATATGAGTTCTAAAATATACTAAATATACCGAAAAAGACATTGGTGCATTTTTTATAAAGCATCGTGCGTGACTTATTAATAGCTATTTGTGCGAATGCGTAGTATTACATGCATGCCAATCCCATGTGTAATGTTAAATGTAACCATTTGTTGTTTATTTCATGATAATTAATAATCAACTCGGCTCACACAATTAATAAAATCATCCATTAACAAGACAAACTTCAACAACTGCATAGAAGGTGAAATAACGATAACCCTAGCGCGTCTGTTACAGATAATACTTGCAAAACAAGGTAAAATACAATTTAGATAAAATCGAACAATTATGTTTAGCATCCATGGTAATTAGTTTTGAAGTTTTGTCTCCCAGAGACAAGAATGGGGATATTTTAACTATTTATAATAAAAGAATGTATGAACGTTACAGTTTCTGAGAAAATACAGAATTCCTTCTCAATCTAATTTATTATTTAGCAACACACCAGGCGTCAGGGAAACATACAAGCTTCATATTAAAATGTTCAAATTTGTTATATGTTTCAAATTATCTCGGAGAGTAACAACAACATTGCAACAAATCAATTTAATAAGCACGATATTTTTTCAGCATTTATATCAAAAGTGTTTCAGATATGTATTAAGAGAAACTCGTTATTTAGCGAAAAAAGTTATCTGAAAATATTTGTATATTACATTGGCACACTTTGTGAAACTCGATCATGAAGTTGGCTCATTCTTGCAATCACTTCTTGATGTTGTACCGGTTATAAGCTTATATGAAACAACATTAGGGATAAAGTAATCAATTGAAACATCTCAAGTTTAGTCTGATGGTGTACTTAACAATACAATTTATATTCTAACGGATGAAATGCAGCAAAAAGTGAATAATATATTTAAGATTGCTCATTTATTTTGTAACTTGATATGTGTATCAACATCCTGTATGTTGTCTAGATAGTTAACAATGTTGGAACATGTTGTTAATCCTATCACCAAGCAATCTATCCTCGTACGACTCTAAGATGTCCCTGTCGCGACCCATTGATTCGCTTGTTGGAAGGAGTGAAAAAAAATTTACTAACTATTCATGATCCCTGTGTATAACATTGTACTATTCTGTATACGATGAAACCAACAATTTATTTGACAGGCATGTATAATAACGACATCAATCTAAAAGACTTAGAAACTAGTTGATATATTAACACAAATATAGACAAACATAGACAAAGCTGTCAACACGTGCGACAATGTTGTGGTACATATATTCGGTAAGCAATTAGTCGCCGGTATTTATAAAATCTCTTTTTTTCAGGCAGTTGTTGCCTCTGTCATGTCACAGGATAGTTCTTTCTTTATATACGGTATCATCTGATACGTGTGGGTAATTTATGCAAGCAGTAACAACAAAAACATCATGCAGTAGCTAGACAAAAGAAGAAATAAGAATTAACGCCATAAAAGACTTGTAACGTCTAGTTGTTTTATACATGAACTTGGTGACCCAATGTTAGGCATGGTATATCAATATTCAAACTTAATATGACTCAACATTTGATACGCTTCTGAAAGTTCAGTAAATACAATAGACAATCATTGAGATACGCAGAACCGAGGAAGTAATTAATATTTGTTGTAAAATATATTTCGTGGGCGAATTCCATAGTTCTATATTTCAATGTTGTGGATAGAATAGACATCAGTAAAACGTAAGATAAGTCTTCGCTACGATATATAAACAAAAGTGGCATCTGATGCTTTGGCCGACGAAATATCATGGCCATGCAATAGTTATGATATCAAATATCAACTCTACGTTGATTGTTTTCACATGATTGCATAAAACAATAGCTCTATTGAAGTTTGTAGTTGATTCATATACTAATTTTCGGAGAGCTCCCTAGATAGTAAGCTCTAAAACTCAGTTTGTGAAACGTGTGGTTCCACCAAAAGAACTGTCCTATCACAATGTTTCCCTCACACGGCATCACGGCTAGCTGGTGTGGCGGAGGTATAAGAGCTACCGAGCTACCGAGCTGACAAACACTTCGCAAGGATGTTTTGAGCTGATATGAGCCTCTTTGCTAAAAGTTCGCAATATCATTAAACTGTACTGAACAGAGAAAATCTCTTAATAGCTAGACAAGAAGGGACTTTCCCGGACATGGGAAATATTTAACTGCTTATTTCTTTTGACGAAACAGGTGATCACAAGGATTCAATCACATTTGATAAGGTTGTTAGACGACATAGATATGGTCAATAAATCTCGTTAAATATATATGGAGTAATACGCAGAAAACTATCTGGATGGCAATGTTACACGAGGTACATGTACGATATGTAGTAATGTCGTGTTGGCAAACCGGGCCACTGGTGGCAGTTGCCTTAACATTTGTTGAGCGTTAGTCTTCATGCAATAGGGTTATGAATTTCTTGCTGTGGTTCTGGCTCACCTGAACTGGCATCTGCCATATACTTTATATTATTAGGGATAGATGCTTAAACGTGAGTCAATGTCTTTCAAACACGCCAATGTATCTGATGATGCGGTAGATTGGCGTCTTGCAAACGCTTCAAAGCACGAGCATATAGCTGTCGAAAGTCTGTCACCATTTGTTAGAGAACAAACAAGTGTTTGTAACTGAAATAAAATAGCTTTATGCGTGCTTTATCGTTGAAATAGGAAATTAACCCGTCGAATGCTGATTTCGCTTTAATATGAAAACAACTAGATATAGTAGAGCAGCAAAATGACAAAACTGAAAAAAGTTTGCAAAAAATAGTAACAGGCTGTGTCATATACCAAAATGTTCCAGAGACATTGAGTGTTACTGCACTATGGGTAAAAATTGCCGGCCCTTGGTGGAAAGTTTTAAAATTGCAAGGTCAAGGTCAAATGGACTTTACAATTAGGAAGCATGCCTAAGTTTACTTAAACTTAACTAATACTCTACACTTACATATAACTGTAAAATGGTTACTTGAATTTGATGCATTATGACTGAATGTCAAATTTCAATTCCAATTTTAAGTCCAAAAATGTCAAGGTCAAGGTCATTTCAAGGTCAATTTGTCAAAAAAGTACCCAAAAATGGGTGTGTACTAGGAATCAAATGTCATAAAATGTACAAATGGTGCTAAAACACATGCATTTGTGCATGGGTGTTAACACTAGATCAAGCTCAATAGAAATATACCGATTCAGAAGAATATTTTTGAATTTGAAGACGTTTCTTTAGCGTAATAGAAATTACCCCACCCACTTTTAAAACATTTATTGCATTTATTCTATTCCTAATTCCCTGTAGTACTTAAAATATAAGTATCAAAGTGCAAAACTGTTTGATTGAATATAAAGTTCTAATACTGCCAATACTATGGGGCATTAATCCAGATCATCATGATTGAAGGTCAAGGTCATTTCAAGGTCAAATTGATAAAAAAAGTACAAAAATGGGTGTTTACTTGGTGTTGGATGTCATAAATTGTACAATTGTTTACTAAACATATGTATTTGTACATGATAGTCAACACTAGATAAAGTACATTAGATATACATTAGTTTAGAAGAATATTTAGAGTTTGAATTAATGTTTAAGTGTAATAAAAATTACCCCTCCCACTTTAAAAATATGAATTGCAGTCATTTTATTTCTAATTCCATGTAGTACTTTAATTATAAGTATTAAAGTGGCAAAACTGTTTTATTGAATATACAATTAATTCAAATACTGTCAATACTAGGGTCATTTATTCAGGTCACCATGATTAAAGGTTAAGGTCAAGTCAAGGTCAAATTGTCAAAAAAAATCAAAAATGGGTGATTACTAGGTATTGGATGTCATTAATGGTACAATTTTTTACTAAACACATGTATTTGTACATGAGAGTCAACAATAGATAAAGTTTATTAGAATAAGAGGAAGTTTAGAAGAATATTTAGAGGTTGAATTAATGTTTTAGTGTAATAAAAATACCCCACCCACTTTTTAAATATTAATTGCAGTCATTTTATTTCTAAATCCATGTAGTACTTTAAATTTAAGAACTAAAGGTACGAAACTGTTTTATTGGATAAACAATTCAAATACTGCCACTTGTAGGGTCATTTATGCAGGTCACCATTATTGAAGGTCAAGGTCATGTCATGTCAAGGTCATATTTGGCATAATTAAAATGTTATTATCCTAAATCTACTGAATATCTTTTATTATCAGTATTCAAAGTTTAAAACTTCATGCTGATGCAGTCCAATAGAAAGTTCAAACTTTGAATACTGATAATAATTATTATTATAACTTTCAGCTGGGGCAAAGATAAAGGTCATTTCAATGTCAGAATAGTCAAATTGTGTAAAATCATAGTAACAATTAACATTAACACTTTTGACTTTCTCTGAAACATGGTGTATATCCGTATCGGCACATGCTCTCTGTGCAAAAGGCTGTATAGGTACCCTCTCTGCGCTGGCACTTGACTTTCTCTGTGCAAAACAATGTTTTTGAGGACACCAGAAGACAGGAGAGGTAAGAAAAGCATTGATTTTTGCCAAAAATACAGAGTTGTGCTTAAAACACATTAACAGACGGAACAACGCAACGATTCACCACTGTCTCCATTTTTTTCCATTTGTTAAATCAGTCAGTACAAGTTCATACTAAGATGGAATGTTGTCCCTGAATACTGAGTCCTGTTTTTGACACTTAAATGCGATTTTTCGTCCACATAGGTAATATCTCGCCCCTCAGATGGAAAGGCATTGAATCAACCTGGCATCTAAATGATTTTTATATGGTTACTTTCATCAAATTACCCTCTCTGTTCGAGCACCCTCTCCGTGCTTTGATTATAATGAGCACAGACAGGGTTCCTGTGCCAGTCATCTTCAACGCACAGAGAGGGTGCCGATGGCTCAACAAAACTGAAAGTAGTCTGTTTTTAACGTAATTTGGTGAAAGTAACCATATAAACAGCATTTAGAGGTCAGATTGGTTTAATGCCTTTTCATCTGAGGTGCCAGATATTTCCTATATTTTTACACAGAGAAAATCCAGTGCCAGCACAGAAAAGGTGTCGATATATTGCAATATTCGTGGCCTGTAACATGCGACCTCATGTCGTTTTGCCACATTCCTTCTAGGCTAGCAAATCGCTTGGGTAACCCAGATGATCGTAATAACTATGATTCTACATGGTATGGTTCGAATGGTGATTTCTCGAGTGATTGAAATAACGCTCAAATAAAGGAAACGATTGAAAGATATTTGGTGTTCGCAAAGTTATTGGTTGTTGGAATGCATTATCTATTGTATATAAGTTCTTCTTCCAGTATTATTCGAGTTAATGATCCTATTTACTTTGAGACTAATGAGGGATAATCATATCGCCGTTACATACTACATGTAATAGCTCAAATTAAGGGCGTGGTCTTATTCATTTAAATTTACATGTTTTAGTAAATCGACATTTACAAAAAAAATGGCAAGAAACAATTATTGCGATAAATTAGATCTATTTGACTTGCATATTAGTGGTTACTGCGATTTTACGCAATTTGACTATTATGACCTTGAAATGACCATCTTTGCCCCAGCTGAAAGCAATAATAATTATTATTATCGGTATTCAAAGTTTGAACTACCTATTGGACTGCACCAGTATCAAGTTTTAAACTTTGAATACCGAAAAATAAAGATATTCAAGGGATTTAGGATAATAATCTGAGATAATTTTTGGAAAGTGAGTGAAACAACGATGAATTGCAGCAAATTTAAGATGGTATAAACATTATTCAAATCACATTTACGTGGTAATGACTCTTATTAGTAAATACATGTATTTAAGCATCATTTCTACAATTGATAACGTTTTTTATCTCGATTTTGCCAAATATTTGCATTTTTGAACAATATGACCTTCACATGACCTTGAGGTTCAACCATGATGACCGGAATAAATGACTATACCATTGGCAATATTAGAATTGTATATTCAATAAAACAATTTTGTTCCTTTAGTTCTTCAAATTAAATGACTACATGGAATTAGAAATAAAATGACTGCAATTAATATTTTTAAAGTGGGTGGGGTAATTTCTATTACACTAAAACATTAATTTAAACTCTAAATATTCTTTGAAACTGATATATTTCTAATGAGCTTCATCTAGTGTTGACTCATGTACAAATACATGTTTTAAGTCAACATTTGTACCATTTATGACATCCAATACCTAGTAAATATCCATTTTTGAACTTATTTGACCTTAACATGACCTTGACCTTCAATTATGGTGACCTGAATAAATGACCCTAGCATTGACAGTATTTAAATTGTATATTCAATAAAACAGTTTTGCCACTTTAATACTTATAATTAAAGTACTACATGGAATTAGAAATAAAATGACTGCAATTCATATTTTTAAACTGGGGGGGGGTAATTTTTATTACACTTAAACATTAATTCAAACTCTAAATATTCTTTTAAACTGATATATTTCTAATGTACTTTATCTAGTGTTGACTATTATGTACCAATACATGTGTTTAGTCAACAATTGTACAATTTATGACATCCAATACCAAGCAAACACTCATTTTTGTACTTTTTTATCAATTTGACCTTGAAATGACCTTGACCTTCAATCATGATGACCTGGATAAATGCCCCTTAGTATTGGCAGTATTAGAACTTTAAATTCAATCAAACAGTTTTGCACTTTAATACTAATATTTCAAGTACTACAGGGGATTAGGAATAAAATAAATGCAATAAATGTTTTAAAAGTGGGTGGGGTAATTTCTATTACGCTAAAGAAACGTCTTCAATTTAAAAATATTCTTCTGAATCGGTATATTTCTATTAAGCTTGATCTAGTGTTAACTCCCATACACAAACTCGTGTGTTTTAGCATCATTTGTACATTTTATGACATTTGATTCCTAGTACACACCCATTTTTGGGTACTTTTTTGACAAATTGACCTTGAAATGACCTTGACCTTGACATTTTTGGACTTAAAATTGGAATTGAAATTTGGCATTCAGTCATAATGCATCAAATTCAAGTAACCATTTTACTATCATATGTAAGTGTAGAGTTTAAGTAAAGTTTAAGTAAACTTAGGCTAGCTTCCTAATTGTAAAGTCCATTTGACCTTGACCTTGAAATTTTCGAACTTTCCACCAAGGGCCGGCAACTTTTACCCATAGTGCAGTAACACTCAATGTCTCTGGAACATTTTGGTATATGACACAGCCTGTTACTATTTTTTGCAAACTTTTTTCAGTTTTGCCATTTTGCTGCTCTACTAATATGGGAAAGTATACCATATCTATCTGCGATGAATAGCGCTCATTATTTCAAACGCTGATTGAATAAAGCGCGGTTCTATATATAATTGGATAATATTCTACCATTTTGGTCCATAAAGTAAGAGGATAAAAGGATGACTGATTGAAATATAATTAATAAATGACAATACAATTGATTTTAATATATGAAAAATATCAGCTACATACGAGTTAATGAGTTTTGATTTAAATTTAGAATAACATAAAGTCTACTGGGGCGATCTGCAAAGAGACCAACCATTACATTATATGCCATTAATTTACTGCATGAAATCGTCCCCTCAGACCTCTACCCAAGCGTCTGAAATAAAAGTATTCGATCAAAATTGATATTTAAATGCTATCAATCCTCAAAATACATGTAAATAATATGCTTGGAATTTGTGATATTCCGCTTATGCAGAAGCCAATGTATGTCAATTTTCAACATTTTATGTCATGCCACTACGCTTTATAACATATTTTGTTGTATATCAAATGCGCATAATGGTATGAGAAAATCAGACAGGGAAGGTAGCACTCAATCTACCCAGCCGAGCACAGGAATCAGAAACACCACAACACAAATACTCTGAGCAATGCCCACACATAAGCCAAAGAAACAATAAAAAATCCAAGCCGAGCCCAGCCCAAAAGATGCAGGATGACCTATTTCACAAAGAAATTATAGAAAAGCGGTTATTGCATGAGATCGAACGAAACGCTGCCAAGTTCCCCAAGGCCCCGCTGCACGACGACACAACAGCACAAACCCATGCCAAAACGGCGACCAAATGAGGCACAACAACCCCGGGGGTGACCTAGTTTAAAACACTAAGGACAGTGACCTAATGTTATGCGACCTACAAGCGCACAACTACAACTTGGCCTAGTTTAAAATAACGGGTAAGGTAGGAATGGGGCGGGAACGAGCTACTATTGCCGCATGGCGCTGGAGTTCGTTTAGCATGAATGGTTTATACACTTATATTTTTCAGCTTTTGATTAAAACAACACCTTTCATATCACAAATAGAAACAAGGTGAAGGGATCACGTAGGAACCTAAGGTTAGTGGTTTCTACTTATATATGACTGTAAGTGACAACCAGATTTGCATGCTGTTGATAAATTATGAAATAAAGTTCAGATAACAAATGCATTTTGATAAATGCGAGGGCAGTAGTATATACATAACAATACTACATGTTTGTCTATGGGAAGTTAACATTACGAAACAAGACTGCGTTCAATAAACGCTTATGCCCCCGTGGAAGCCATGTCCATAAAAAGCTAAGTAAATCAGGGGCCATTATTCAGTTAAAATGTTTGATAGTGTTACATGGCTTTGAACTATAAGGGGCTTATGATGGTAAACGAATATGCCACATTTGAAAGCAGTGCCTTGATCCACTTCATGTGTGATCTGGTGATACAGGTGTTATGGTTCTTTGTCACTGCACTTCTCCAATTTGCCATCTATTCATATACCAAGTTTCAAGTCAATATCTTAAACACTTTTGAAGATACACTCATGTCAAAATATGATTCTGAAAATACTAAAGGGGAGATAATTCAAAATTTGAGACAGACATAGTTATGGTTCTTGGTCATTGCACTTCTCCAAGTTGCCATCTATTTATATTCCAAGTTTCAAGTCAATATGTTAAATAGTTTTGAAGATATACTCAGAGCAAAATTTGACTATAAAAAAAACACTAAAGGGGAGATAATTCAAAATTTAAGACAGACAGAGTTATGGTTCTTTGTCAATGCACTTCTCCAAGTTGCCATCTAATTATATTTCAAGTTTCAAGTCAATATGTTAAATAGTTTTGAAGATACGCTCCAGACAAAATTTTATTGTAAAAATACCAAAGGGGAGATAAGTCTAAGTCCAAAATTAGGTCAAGGTGAAGGTCAAAATGGAGTCAGGTGATACAGGCGCGTGGAGAGTGGTCATATACAACATCCATGCAAGTTTGAAAACTTTGTAGCAAGCCATTTTAATGCTAGAAGAAACGGTCAATTTGGGTTAACCAGGCCGGACGGACGAACGGACGGAAGGACGGACGGACGGACAGCAAAACGGACGGACGGACGGACGGACAGGTGAATTACTATATGCCTCCCGATCTATCGATACGGGGGCATAAAAAGTGAGGGGGTAATAACAATAAATAAACATTTTGTTTTGAACATCTAGGCTTTCGAAGACGTTACAATTAGTACCTAGCTAGATGTGTGCAGTTAACAACATCAAACAGGACGAAAGAATGTTGTTTTTAATAAAAGTCAACTGAAAGTATGCCTCGGGTGTTTCTTGATAAAACACCATGAGTGGCTCATTGTACGAGCAAAATAACAGGTATGGTGATCACATGTATCATGTAAAGCATAACCATTATTTGTTTATTTCCATATGCCCAAAGTAACATTAAAAAATATACACAATGAAGACTATGTACACGTTGTACTAGTATGATTGTTTAGATTACTTCTGGTGTTCTTTGGGAGGAGCAAAGTTGTAGTGTTAATTCCGGGAAAAACTGTTTAAATTATAAGAACATAATCTGGAAAGCATGTTGGTAACATAACGTTCAAATATTTTGAAACTGGTTGAAATACATCTATAAAAACTTACATAGTAAAACGATCTTTATGTAAACATATGCGGTAATTGCGTGGTACATTGTCAGCAATTAATCGTCTGTCTTCATGAAATAATTACTCTCTCAGACAAAGGTGTCATCTATCATGTTATAAGATATCTCTATTTATGTACGGTAGCACCTATGTGAGAATTTCATATACAGATGATGACAACAAAAACATAAAACATTAGTTCGACAAAAAAGAAAGTAACACTGTCATTGCTTGTTACGTCAAGTCAATTTATGTTCGCAATTGAGAAAGTATGAGTACTTTGTGAACCAAAGTAATATTATGTATTGTAGATCAATATTAAAACTTTATATAAGATTTCATTAGATCCACTTCTGAATTTTCAGTTATTATAAGATACCATCATTAAATATTGGATACGGCCGGAAATAATAAATATTCATTGGTGATCCTATTTCGTTGACACGTTCCATATAATTGCGTGGTACATTGTCGGAAATTAATCGTCTGTCTTCATAAAATAATTTCTCTCTCAGACAGATGCATGTTCTATCATGTTATAATATATCTCTCTATTTATGTACGGTGGCACCCACTTGTGAATAAATATATTTGTAGAAAGTGTCAATTACGAAATCAGATACAGATATATACGATTATCAACATCAGAAAAACGTAAGATCAGTAACCGTTTAGTAACAAAATGGGCAGCAGGTGTTATGGTCAATGAAATAACATGGCTATGTTTAGAGAAAACTTTTAAGAGAGTTGTTATACTATCAGTTACTTAATGACTCTCGGGCTGAAGGACCTTACATGAAGCTGCAAACTGTTTATGATACTCAACAATAAACAACAGGAAATAGTCAGGTTGTTCCACAAAACATCAGACAATACATAATGATTTCATGAACAATTCAGACTGCATAGAAGCCAGCTGATGTTACTATGACCTGAATACGTCTTTTACAGACTCATACTTGGAAACAGTAAGTTAACATTCGATGTCAAATCGAACAATTCTGTTTAGTATCCATGGTAATTTGTTTTTAATGTGTGTAGTCCAGAGACCAAATTGGTAGCATTAAAACCGTTTAGAATACAAAACTTGCATAAACTTTACAGTTTCTGAGATAATGCAGATTCCATACCCTCATTCGAATGTGTTATTTAGCGAAATACCAGGCGTCGGAGAAACATACACGCTTCATAGAAACACATAACGTTGCAACATGCGGACAAATCCAGACACAGCACACTGATTTATTTCATTAATACTCTACGTTTATTTGAAATAAGCAAGTCACTTCATTTACAGCATTTGTATCCAGTGCGCTTTTTTGTATTTAGAGAAACTCATCATTTTAGCAAATAAAGTAATCTGAGAGTATATTATGAGTACATCGGCCCAGCAGATCTATTGATGAAAGTTTAATCTACTTCTGATTGTAAATCACTTATATAGTGGGGAAACAATATTAGGGATGAAGTAATCACGATAGAAACATAAATCTCAAGTTTAGTCTGGTGGTGTATGTTACAATTCAATTTATGGTCTGAGCAATGAAGGAGAAAACAATAATAAGTTAATAGTTTTCTTAAGGATTGCTTAAAAACAATAGCTCTAATTAAGGTGGTAAGATTATACATATACCGAGTTCCGGTTACCAGTCTAGATAGTTTAAACTGTATAGCTGATCCTTGCGCATACCTCCCTGACATGTTCTCCTGGCTCGCTAATGACATGGTAGTCACTGAGCGAAGGAAAAGTTCGCAAGGGCCTAGATAAGGGCTCAGCACAGCGAGTAACTTGTGTGAGAGGAATACACGTACATAACATAATGTAAACCTAAAATTCTATTTAAAGCTTTTAAACTCTAGAACATGAAATACAATATTCAAGGTCTATCAGGGCTTGTCTAGTACTATTTTTACTTTTTCTACGTCCTTAACATTAGTTTTAACTGATAAAATTTAATACATATTTGCACTCTCACACACTAAGTGACCCTTTACTGTTTTAATAATAAACAACGCATTTATAAAATAGTACGAAGTTTTTTGTCGAAATGTTTATACCGCTATGCATGCTTGCTATTTCGTCACCCAATTTATCCTATGTATTTTTGCATTTGTAATACGAGTTGATATAAAGTAAAATTAACTACGTAGTACGTTTATATTTAAATTCCGCACGGTCACGTGTTCTAAGTATCTAATAGTATACAACTTACGTCATGTGACCAGGTCACGTGATAACGACACGTGATCATACCTCATAGAAGATGGAGAAAAGAACAAGGTGGATCGTTGTGATTGTTGCTGCTGTTTGTTTGGTGATCTTGATAGTTATATTGTTGTCTGTGTTTCTCACTAGAGATGGTGGTACTACTGAACGAGCTACTGAACCGGAACCAGGTAACACTATTTGTATCAAACACGAGTATAATGTAAGACTGATTCGTGCTATGAGCAGATGACGCAATATTTCTATTACGTTTTACTCTACACCGAAAAGTACAAATACAGTTGTTGGTATTTTGAGTAAAATTCAATTTAGTATTCGTATCGTGACTCATACTATAGCCGATATGACACTTACAGAGGCAGGCGCAAACTTTGAACCAATAGGAAATGAATTTCTGCCCGAATGAGGAGTACACGAGGAGTAGATTATAGAACATTTCTACTACACCATTAGTCCATTACCTACACCACGAGGTCACACTATGCTGTTTGGAAATAATTGTCCACATTCCGTTGAGTTTGGTTTCTTACAAGAATCACGTATGCGTTATGTGACTGTAAGCTGTGAAATATTCGCGACCAGCTCGTAGACTGACATTGGATCTAAAGTAGAGATGGGACCGAAAACCAAAATCAGTATTCGAGTATTCGAAATTAATATTCGAACATTCGTTCGATTATCGCAATATATTCGTTTATTTTCTCATCCGACCGCTCCTACGGAAAGTTACGATATTCGTTAACTTGGTATTACTTTCTGAACCGTTGATATACACACAACGTGATTGGGACAGTCAATAAACACTTCCTCTTCTTCCATTACCTTGCCGGCTTCGTGAATAGACTTCAATACGTTCTTTTTTTGTAATGGAAATGGTATAATTATGTAAGACTACAGTTACTAAAATTGTTGTCAACATCCACAACATAGGACATTAAAGTTCGCCTCACCCTCGCCTTCTTTGATACATTTTATTTTCACTAGATGGAATGACTACACCAAGAATGTATTATTAGAAACTATTATATTGTAGAAACGTATATTAAGAATTATTAATGAGCAAAATCACGTTTGACAAACCTGTCACTAATGATCTGTGGTGAGATCTTTTGTTAATTTTCCAGACACTGTTTTTATGTTTATGTTGTTCACATTGGTAGTACTAACATAAAGGCTTGCGAATAATTGACAATGCATATATTCAGTAAGAATAATATATTTCTCCTATATTTCGTTCCCTAGCACCGTTTATAGACGGACGACCTCTTGGTGTGGTGACCAGCAGTTATATTACCGAAGCTTCCGGTATATGTGCCAGCAGACGACACAAAAATGTTCTCTATACACAAAACGATTCCGGTGACATCAACAGAATCTACGCCATAAGGTATGATAGACTATTGGGGATCGTGTGATATGTTAGGTAGCGAGATTTCTCTCAACAATTTGTCGACTTACGATGAAAAAGTTATATACGCAATATAACCATTATAAATTAAATTCATAGTGCATCAGGACAGTCTTACGTTTTGCGAATGATATCTGGTTTATTCAGAATTTGTCATGACGTTGACACAGAGCGAAACCTCTTGCTGGAGCATTCTTAACGCTACTTTATAAACCATAACGTGGTGTTAAAGGTCTGAAGCTAAAATTTCTTTCAGACCTACCTAGTCTGAGCCGACTCAACATTTGCGCATCAATGAGTCGCAAAATATGTTTTTGTCTACTTAAACCACTGACTGACTCCATAATGTATATACAAAAGCTTGACCACATCACAGGGTACACCCATTCATGGGATTATGTGTATCTTCACTAAGTACAGCTAGAAATTGTACTGGACATGGCGGAGGAGCATGCGGGATAATTTAGATCAGGAATTATGGATGTTACTTAGATCGGTCCCCAGAGGATAATGCCTTTATATACCCAGCATCTGTAACTAGGGCTAATTGTTCGTACCATAATGGCGCCGCTTGTGTATCATATATATAGAATGTCTTACACTTATGATAGATGGTGTATTTGTTAATGCATTCTGTCAAATAACTTATATAGAATGGCTATCTTATGATCATATTAATAGATTCCTAGACTATCATTTACTATTAACACGAAGATGAAGTCGTATCGAACCATATTATAAATATACCGTAAAGGAAAGAGAAGTGATATTGCGATGTTCTTGCCAAATAAAAACCCTAGGCGAATTCCAATTATATTATCAATTTTGACATTTCACTCAAGAACTACAATGTGTACGTACTTACATGTATATATATGCAATCAACGGATACGAAATTGTCTCTACCTAAATCGAACCAAAACATTTAAATGCTCCCCAAAAGTGAGTTTTATAAATATGTTATTTTATATCTTATGTTACACTCAGTCTAGGAACAGTTGTTAGTTGTTGATTTCAAATATTATACGATGTCATTAGTTGAAATAATCGACAATTTAAAACGAGTACTGGGATGAAACATACAGAAGAAAGTCAAGAATTACAATGTGTTACAGTAACGTTTCACTAATATGACCAGCCATAATTGGTGGTCTAAATAACGAATCGATAGTACAAATATGGACAATATTGGTTCCTAATATATGACGTTTGATTCATTAAATTTGCAATTATCTGAATTATTAAAAATGTAGAGGTCTCATAAGAGTAGTTTGAAAAAGATCTCTATAGTTATATAATTATTATTTGTAGTCATTATTTAATGGCCTTTGATATAGAAACGCTTAGATATATTTGAAATAGTTTTCTAAACTATGATGTGGTCTTATTATAGAGATGGAGTTCCTGGAACCACTGAATATAACTCCAGGAACAAACCGTCTACTAATACTATATATTGACTGAATAATAAAGATGTATCGCCAATGATATTAGAAAAAAATTCTTAGATAACAATAAATATACAGTTGCCATAGTGACAGAACGATTAATAACGCACAGTGGAGAATTAACATTTTTAGGCACGTTTGATCGATAATTAATTCTAGCTATATAATCATAAAAGTGACTAACCTTCACTGACGTTATAACATTATATTACATAATGTAGTTCTGCTAGGATGGTCAGATACGAATGGAATGTCTTTTGGTAAACGTATGATCAAACATTAACATAACCTTGAACAACTAGTATTCATCAATGTTCTCATTGGTCTAGGTACGTCGTTATGAAGTTGGACTAAAACTAATTAACCCAACTAAAATATTAAATAGTTATACCATTGGCATAGTAGAGGAATCTATCTGGCGCAATTCAGATTGTCTTAGGTCTTAGGAAATAAAGCACCGGAACACCTGCTCTGCGTTCAAGGAAGAATCACGTGATTGAATGTTCGTAACGTTTCGTACCAGTTACGAAAATGTAAGGAAATAGTTACGTACAAACCATAACGTGCTTCCACATTGAACGCAGAGCGCTGCATGACGAAATGTTGTTTCACGTAGCCGCTCAGTACAAGAACGTCGTCTGAAATGCTATTTCACTGTCGTAACACACTTACCATGAAGTGTGACTAGGTATTGCCTGCAGGCGGATATGTATTCAATTATGACAACTTTAAATCATAGTATTAATATAATGTCAGTATAACTTATTCAAAATATATTCTAGCGCCAACAATGGGTCGTTACTTGCTGTGATTACAATTGATGGAGTTACAGCCAAGGACTGGGAGGATATAGCATGTGGTCCATGTACAACCGGAAGTGATTACTGTGTCTACATCGCCGATACTGGTGGTAACTCTGGTGGAAATGCTTACACCATATTCCGAATAAAGGAACCAGCAGAAATAGTTGACCAGCACGTCACCTTGGATGATTTTTTAAAGTTCAGGTATTTATCTGTTCAAATCAAAAACATAAAAAAATAAATAAAAAAATAATTATTTTATTCCGGTTCATCATATTGTATATTATTTTTGACTGTGTTCAAATTATTCAGTATTTACTTCGATTATTAGTCGACATTGTGTGAATCTATGCAGTACACAAAATATGTCGGTCAATTGTCCTGATCTGGATTGCATTTATAAGCTGGAATATACCATGTTTATTAATTCCTTTCAATGCAGTATGGGGATTTTCAGTGAAA
Organism: Spisula subtruncata; assembly: GCA_963678985.1. Taxonomy (NCBI): domain Eukaryota; kingdom Metazoa; phylum Mollusca; class Bivalvia; order Venerida; family Mactridae; genus Spisula; species Spisula subtruncata. Next base: position 9,293,656 of record OY787666.1, read on the forward strand.
AAAATAGTGACAAATAACAGTGAAATTATCATTGTGTTTATTTTCACGCTTTAGGGACTAAAAAATAAACGCAACCTCAACAGCGCCGGGCTTCAAAATATGCATTATATCATTATGACGTCATAATTGTCACGTCAGGACGTTCTAATTTCAACGTGATTTCTCCAATTTAGCCAATTACTAGACCATTTTACGAGAAATATGAAGCAAATAATAAACAGAAAGTATGTTGATTTTTGGTGAAAGATCTTATTTTATTTCACTCGTGATCTCAGAAAATTATGTTTGCACTAGTGGCTACGCCGCTCGTGAAAATATTGTTTTCTGTGACCACTCGGTGAAATAAATTTTGATCTTACACCAACATCAACAAATATCCTCTATGTCTTAATTTTATCTACAGTTGGTGGCAGTACGATGTTGAGACGATCATGGTGGACACACATGGTGAGGTGTTTGTGGTCTCCAAAGTTTGTGCAGGTTCCAATCCACTGTTTCAACATGTACCATCATCTGCTTGGGGTCTAGAAAACAGAACGACCGTCAATAGTGGAGTGCCTGTACCCATAACATCCAAACGTCTAGATCCTGTCGCCGGTGACATATCGCCATACGGTACTGAGGTGATTACATTATTATGTATTCATTATTTCTGTCAAATTATACACATACATCACTTTTCAAATAATACTGAATAAGTTACTGTTAAGTTCATAAGTTATTATACCGGTACAATCAACTATCGGTAAGTTATAAGGCGGTGTGATCCGTGTAGTCTTATTATATATCTACTCCAATGTGGTATAGTCTGATGGTGAGCAGTTGATCCAACGTGTGTGTCTGGATTGTTCAGTCAACAAGGACTAATTGTTCTGCCATTTCAGTGAGATAGCTACAGACGCCAGTAGGAGTAATCAGTAGATACATAGAAGCTTGAATGTACTCGTACATTGTATTTTCAGATTTTGTTGAAATCATCCCAGACTATGTATTATTGGTATATCCTTGACAGAGATTATCATACCGGTATACAGAAGGTACCACTCATCTTACCCTATAAACCAGAACCACAAGGTGAAGCTGTCGGGTTTGCTGCCAATGCTGACGGCTACTATACACTTAGCGAGGGTACCAATGCCACTCTATATTACTACAGCCGTATCGTTAAGACAAACGATACTATAACCGACAAGATTAGTTAATTCTTTAACACAAACATTACAGTTATTAGTTACTAGTCGATATTTTGTAATGACACCTCGTAGAATCACCGCTCGAATCTTATTCTGAACATGTACAGCATCTATAGAAAATATACAACCGTCTGATACTAGTATATACTTTACCATAGCCACTAATGCTTGCTCTATTTGAAATATTGTTGCTGACAGAATGGAGTTCTTTCCTCCCGATTGCACTGTGTAGACGATAAAAATGTCTTGCACGCTATAAGACGTTATATTACATTGAAATGTCCTGCACCAAGATACGGTATGCAAAGTTATATCACATTGAAATGTCCTGCACACAGTTACGCTTTGCAAAGTAATATCACATTGAAAGTCTTGCACCGAGTTACTGTATGCAAAGTTATATCACATTGAAATGTCCTGCACCGAGTTACGCTATGCGAATTTATATTACATTGAAATGTTTTGCACCGAGTTACGCCATAAGACTTTATATTACCATGGAATGTATTGCACCGAATTGCACTGAGTGGTGTTATATAACATAACCGTGAGATGTTCAGCACATGTGATACACGGTATTGACTGGAGAGTAACAAACGAGAAATAAATATCCATTCAGCGGACAGGAACTAATAAATTATTGCAGAAACGTGTAATTCCTCTTTATGGAAGACAATACTCAAGCATGCGCAATATTTCATATCCATCATACTGAACACTTGTAGAACAGTGAACACATCTATAGACAGTCAATATAACGCCAATCATGATGTAATAAACATTTATCTGTACTGTATGAAATCATTAATTCCGCACGATCTGATCATTTATTCATGCACTAATACTATATAACCGATTCCAAGGGACTCTAACTACATAACCAATTCCAAGGAACTCTAACTACATAACCAATTCCAAGGGATTCTAACTATATAACCAATTCCAAGGGACTCTAACCACATAACCGATTCCAAGGGACTCTAACTATATAACCAATTCCAAGGGACTTTAACTACATAACCAAATCCAAGGGACTCTAACTACATAACCAATTCCAAGATAGTTTAACTACATAACCAATTCCAAGGGACTCTAGCTACATAACAAATTCCCAGGGACTCTAACTATATAACCGATTCAAAGTGAATCTTACTATACAACCAATTCAAAGTGACTCTAACTATATAACCAATTCCAAGTGACTCTAACTATATAACCAATTCAAAGTAAATCTACTAACTATATAACCAGTTCAAAGGGACTCTAACTATATAACCCATTCCGAGGAAATCTAACTATATAACCAATTCAAAGGGACTCTAACTATATAACGAATTCCCAGGGACTCTAACTATATAACGGATTCCAAGGGACTCTTACTATACAGCCTATTCAAAGGGACTCTAACTCGTTTTGAACATTAATCCTTGTATCGTTACTACTAAAGTTACCCTTTAAAATTTGCTCTATACACTTTAAGAGTGCAACATAATGAAATATGAAATTGCATGTGGAGATTATTATTGTAAATTGTGAGTAAAGTACAGCGTACCTTGTGTTTTTTGCATGTAGGTGTTGGAATGCATCTTGTTGAACAAGCCATGCATGTATGAATAGCTTCAGTCAACGGTACTGACAATGGGAATTTCAGAGCAAAAAAATAACTTAACAAGTCAACCGACATACTTTGTTATTCCTTTGATCCCTGTCGACAGCAACAATATGATCGACGAAATTTCAAAGACGACGCTTCAATCGTCGCTGTTGTGGTAATGTGATAGTACAGTACAGTTTGGGCTTGAATTAGAAAATATGTACGAACTGGTCCCGGTGGTATGTTGCCAATGGGGTTGCCATATTTGGCTTTAAACACAAACACATCAAACACAAAATCAACAATGTCAACGGTATTTTCTGTAATGTACAGAATGTATTAGATAAATGGGTCTGGAAAGAATCACGGAGTAACGTAAGATATACGAGTATTGTATATAAACGTTTGGTTTTCCATTATGAAGATTAAATGTGCAATCGATCTGTTACATGAGTACAGGATTGAGTGATTGCTCACGTATACGTCTACCATTGCCTATCATTTAATGAACAAAATGCCGCCCAAACATCACCGATATCAAACCATTTGTCTTTTACAGTTTCCCTGATTCTGCTGCTCTAACAGTCTCCAATAATTGTGTAAGACATCTTTAAACTTGATGATACACCGTTTATTTTGAATTACTGTTTTCAGACTGATTACTAAATACTGTCTACTAAGATTTTGTACATTGTGCAAAATGCTGTTAAACTCAATTTGATAAGTTCGCTATAGATTTGCCATGGCATTCTACCATTTTCAGTTAATTTTTTAAGACTTCTAGGTCACCATTTAGCTGCATCGACCTTTAGCTTCCTTTGACAGTAATTTACTGTATTGTGGTCCATGAATAACTTTGAAAACAATAAGGATTGTTTTTATGGAAAATCTTTGAAGAACACTTTTCAATAAAATCAGGCCATATCGATCGCTTTTTGCAAGTTGCTAAACGTTAAGGACATTTCCTCGGGTAAATTTTGTTCGATGATATTGCCACAAACAATGGCTTGAATGAAGATATTCCGCCCGGTGTTATGGTGTATTACAATAGCCAGAGAACTCTTAGTCAATTTGATATTGTGTTGAATTAATATAAAGTGCGGAATAATATCTGTCCATTTATAAACAAAAACCCGAACATGATGGAAGACGTTAAAATTGATATTGATTTGGTATGTGATATGTTGTGTGTTTTAAAGAAACAGAGCCTAAAAGTTGACTGCAGTGATAAGAACATCGGAAAGCGCAGACTTTTTTTCTGTGAAATAGAAATTTAAAAGAGTTTGACTTAGATATGTGTTGAAGTTATTTAATTATTCGTCAATAATGAAGATCCCTTGAATCTTAACACTTCAATTATCGTCTAGTCTCGTGGAATCTCGTTGATGAATAATGAGAAAAAATGAATGAATAAAACATGGAATTATTTAAATGTTTAATGGGTTTGTTGCCTTGTAGAAAATTGGTTATCTTGGGGGAGAAGTTGTGTGAAATGTCTTAGCTTTCAAATAATCTAGTAGAAAGTTCAATAAAACACAAAAGAAGAAGGAATGTGCTGCATGTGTGTAAGTGGCCATTTAAAATACGTATAATCCAGTATGAACACTTTCACTTTGTGTATTTTGTCAGATGTGACATGAATACATGGTACATTGTAGTACGTAAAATTTATAAAAAGGTATTTTTAGTATAACTATGAAAACAATATCTCAAATATGCGGTTCTAAAAATATTCAAAAGTGAAAATAAATAACATTGTATGTACATGACTTTTTTTATTTCTACCTCACACCACTTTTTCTTTCTCAAAACATGACCGCTGATATAAATTACCTTGGTATGCATTCATGGAGTGTTTGACCTGAATAGAAAAATTGACATACACCAAATGGTCTGTCGCTTGCTGTGTTAGTTCGGCGTTTTGCATACGCACTAACACACCAACGCACCAGCATAAATATGCTGGAAAAAAGACAACATGCTGGCTAAATAAAATTGAAATAATGCAGAAATAATACGTATAAGCGTATTCTGTTGAATAGGAAATCAACCCTGTCGGACGCTGGTTGTTGTTTTAATTAAAACAACTTGATATATCTTTCTGTGAGGAATAAAGTTCATTATTTCAAACGTTGCATAAAGCGCAGTTAAATATTTGATCGGATAATGTTCTACCATTTTGATCCATAAAACACGAAGATCAGATAATGACTGATTGAAATATAATAGACGTATGCCAGTAAAAGCTATGTTAATAATTAGCAATAACAGCCACGTTCAAGTTAACGAGTTTTATTTTGAATTCAGAATCACAGAAACAGTCTACTCAGGTCGATTATTGCATTTGTGTCTGTACAGAGAACAACACATGACATCAACACCTCAACAACTGCCTTATCACTCAGAGAAACAAGGAGAAGGGATTGCCTTGGAGCCTCATGGGAATGGTTGCTACACTCTTGGAGAAGGAAGTCATCAACCTATATACTATAAACGACAACCATGTTCACAGCCTGTTGGTTAATTTAATTAAGTATAAAATTGAATAAAAAAATCAAAGGCATCTCTAAGATAAAAACATAATTCGAAATATACCGAATTTGATCAAATGCTGCGCGGTTTATTATCCCGTTATGTGTTCACGGAATCACTGGCAAGCTTTAAATATCACACACATGTTCAGCTAAATAAAGTCCAATAAAAATAATCCTATCTGGGTAAACTACTACACTACTTCTACAAACATAGTTAAAACTGTAATACTTTTTTCTGTAAACACCTGCGCAAACAATGTGCTATTCTCGAAGTAATTAGTCATATTTTCTGTCCTAGACAGACGTATACTCTGTCATGTTGTAAGGTATCTCTTAGTTATAGGTTTATAAATATTATGTCCATGGATTGACATATAGTACGAATGCAACTTTCCACGAACAACGCGAGTTGTATCACAATAACCTCAAATCGTCTTTAATGCCTAAAACAAAGTGAATTTACATTCCTGATAAAATCGAACAAGTCTGTTTAGTATCCATGGTAATTGTTTTTGAAATTTTGTCTCCTTGAGGCAAGATTGTGTGTATTCAAACAATTCAATTCAAACAAATAACATTTGCACAATAAAATTTCTGAGATAATGCAGGTTGCTTCATTCCCCGGTTCTAATTTGTTATTTAGCGAACCGTCAAGCGTCAGAGAAGCAAATACACCTTATATTACAATGTTCAAATGTGTTATATATTTCACAAGATCTGACAGAGAAACACACATGCGGCAAAAATCCGGACACACTGATTAATTTTATTCACTCTTTACGTATATTTAAAATCGAACAATCCCTCATTTCCAGTATTTGATTTAAAAGTGTTTCTGCATTTCGAGAAAGTCATTATTGAACGAAAAAGTATTCTGAAAGTATACTAAATTAGCGCAGTTGTATTGAAACTCGATGATGAATCTGGTTGTTTACCGCTTATATAGAGAGGAAACAACATTATGGATAAAGTAATCTATTTCCGCGATAGAAACATAAATCGCTCTAACGTTCTCAAGTTTAGTCTGGTGGAGTACGTAACAATTCAATTTATGTTCTGAGAGATTAAATGAAGAAACAACAATAAGTTAATCTTTTTCTTAGGATTTCTTAACAAAATATTCCGTATTAAGTTGGTAAGTCGATATATATACCAACTTCCGATGAGCTGTCTAGACAATAAAGGCTAAAACCATTGTGTGGACCGAGAATACTTGAGGCTACCACCTAGCCATCTTTCCTTTCACGACTCCAAGACACTATCTCCTGCCTAGCTGGTTTGAAGGGGTATCATTGCCATTGAGCTGACGAGAATATCGGTAGAACATTTATGTAGAACAATAGCTATACATAGTTTATGTTCATTTGTTGTAAATGTAATCCGAAAAAAGTAAAAAATATATTGTATTGATTATCGAAGAACTTACCTAGCAAGAACATTTTCGGACGAAGCCAATATTTGAGTGTCAAATTTTTGCACGACTCTTATAGTCATTAGGATTCCAGAAAATCACAACAATTCAATAACATTATCCAACAACATCCTCATGCTAACGACGTTAGCCATGCTGTCAAACACTGTAAATACATGACTTTTTATTTCTACCATATACCTTTACTGAAATTCCGACACTTACTTTTTTATGCAATTACTGCTGATATAAATAAAGATGGTGGCAAACTGACAACAAACTGGCTAAACAGACATGAAATATTATATACATATGCATTTACCATTGAATAGGAAATTAACACCGTCGGGTGTTTATTACGGTTTTAAATTGAAAACAGCTTGATACGTGAAATTAATGCTATCTATCTGCGAGGAATAAAGTTCATTATTTCAAACGATGTTTGAATAAAGCGCCGATACATTTATAGTTGGATAATTAATTCTATAAAACACGAGGATCCGATAATGACTGATTGAAATATAATTGACATATAGCAGTTAAAGCGATGTTAATAATTAACAATAACAGCCACGTTCAAGTTAACGAGTTTTATTTTGAATTGATAATTACAGAAACAGTCTACTGAACGCGATCATTACCTTTGTGTCTGTTAAGAAATCAACATTATACCGACTATGTGTCTGTCCATTGTTCTTCAGAACAGTAAAAGTGTTTCCTAAAAAACTAAAAACAACATTTACAAGTCTAGGCGATATGATCTAGCAAGTAACGTACTCGTATATAAATCCATTTCCACAAATCGCCATAATCATCTGTCATATTAATCTCCGCTAAGATGTCAAGAAAATACTACAGAATAAAGTTTAGATTACAATAACATTTTGACAACAATGGAAAGGGAAAAGAAATAAAGTAACACTTTCTTTTAACAACACGGCTTTCACATGCTTTGAAATAAGTACACTACTCAGTGTGCTTATCATGAGTATGTTAACGGCGTTGGCAAAGGGCTTATATGAGTTATGCAATATACTAAATATACCAAAAAAGACATTGGTGCATTTTTGATAAAGCATCGTGCGTGACTTATTAATAGCTGTTTGTACAGGTACGTAGTGTTACATGCATGTCGCTCCCATTTGTAATGTTAAATGTAACCATTTCTTGTTTATTTCATGATAATTAATAATCAACTCGGCTCACACAATTAATAAAATCATCCATTAACAAGACAAACTTTAAAAACTGCCTAGAAGGTGAAATAACGATAACCCTAGCGCGTCTGTTACAGATAATACTTGCAAAACAAGGTAAAATACAATTTAGATAAAATCGAACAATTATGTTTAGCATCCATTGTTATTAGTTTTTAAGTTTTGTCTCACAGAGACAAGATTGGGGGTATTTAAACTATTTATCAACAAAAACGTATGAAATTTACAGTTTCTGAGAAAATGCAGAATTCCTTCTCAATCTAATTGTTATTTAGCAACAAGCCAGTCGTCAGGGAAACATACAAGCTTCATATTAAAATGTTCAAACTTGTTATACGTTTCAAATTATCTCTGAGAGTAACACACAACATTGCAACAAATCAATTTAATAAGCACCGTATTGTTTCAGCATTTATTTCAAAAGTGTTTCAGATCTGTATTAAGAGAAACTCGTTATTTTAGCGAAAAAATTGTCTGGAAGTATTTGTATATTACATTAGCGCACTTTGTGAAACGCGATGATGAATTCGGCTGATTCTTTCAATCACTTCTTGTTGTGTACAGCTTATATGCTTATAAAAAGATGAAACAACATTAAAGTCTCATAAAGTCTCGGAGAGAGCATTATTTTACTAACAAATAAGACCGTGAAACATTAACAGGTTATAGAGCTAACTAAATGGCATAGAATCAACATATATTTGATCTATGTTGACTTTTCATCCTAAGAATAATAATCTCTGCAAGTCACCAATTTGTAAAAAAAGAGTATTTTGTCCACCAGACAACATACTCCTTTGTTTTACAATCTGAAATCGACGAGTCGTTCCGAAGACAGTTCGTAAATTTCCGTTATAGATCGAGGACACATATATTGATGACCAATTTATACGAGTACATGGGTGTAACTAAAAGTCAAATCCTATCACCAAGCTATATATCTTTTCTAGTACCACTCATTCACTCGCTTGTGTGAAGGGGTTAACACGCGTCTGAGCTCCCTTCGAATTTGCACGAACTTCAATACTCATGACCCTTGAGTGTTAACAGAACCTTGTTGAAACACCATGCTGTGTATGATAAACCAACAAAACATAATTTGACAGACATGCATGTAAACGACAACAATCAAAACGACATAGAAACTGGTTGAAATATTAATACAAATATTGTCAGAACTGTAATTATCGTTTTCTAAACACCTGCGACAATCATGTGGGATTCGGTAAGCAATTAGTCGCGGCTATTCATGGAATTTCTTTTGTCTCAGGCAGTTGTAGCCTCTGTCATGTGTATTGCCATTTTTTATATACGATATCACTCGGTACTTGTCAGTAATCACAAATACACCATGCAGTGGCAAGGAAAAGAAATAAGAAGAAGTAACACCATACACAACCCAAGCTTGTAACGTCTAGTCGTTTTATACACGAACTTGATGACCCAATGTTAAGCATGGTATATCAATATTCAATCTTAATATAACTCAACATTAGATACGCTTCTGGAGGTCCAGTAAATATAATAGACACTCATTGAGATACGCAGAACCGAGGAAGTAATTAATATTCGTTATAAAATATATTTCGTGGGCGAAATCCATAATTCTATATCTCGATGTTGTGGATAGAATAGACATCAGTTAAACGTAAGATAAGTCTTCGCTACGGTAAATAAACAAAAGTGACATCTGATGTTTTGGCCGTCGAAATATCATGGCCATGCAATAGTTATGATATCAAATATCAACTATAGGTTGATTGTTTTCACATGATTGCATAAAACAATAGCTCTATTGAAGTTTGTAGTGGATTCATATACCAACTTCCGGAGAGCTACCTGGATAGTTAGCTCTTACACTCAGTTTGTGAACCATGTGGCTCCATCAATGGAACTGTCCTCTCACAATGTTTCCCTCACACGACATCAAGGCTAGCTTGTGTGGCGGAGGTATAAGAGCTACTGAGCTGACGAACACTTCGCAAGGATGTTTTGAGCTGATATGAGCCTATTTGCTAAAAGTTCGCAAGAATATTAAACTGTACTGAACAGAGAAAATCTCTTAATAGCTAGACAAGAAGGGACTTTCCCGGACATGGGAAATATTTAACTGCCAATTTCTTTCGACGACACAGTAGATCACGAGGATGCAATCCCATTTGATAAGGTTATTAAGACGACATAGATATGATCAATTAATCTCGTTAAATATATATGTAGCAGCCATACGAAGAAAATTATCTGGATGGCATTGTTACATGAGGTACATGTATATGTAGAAATGTCGTGTTGGCAAACCGAGCCACTGGTGGCAATTGCCTTATTTTTGTGGAGTGTTTGTTTTGAATGCGATAGGATAATGAGTTCTCTATGCGGTTCTGGCTCACCTGAGTTGGCATCTACCTTATGTTTAATAGTATTAGGGATTGATGCTTATTGGTGAGTAAATGTCTTTCAAACACGCCAATGTATCTGATGATACGGTAGATTGGCGTCTTGCAAACGCAGCAAAACACAAGCATATAGCTGTCGAAAGTCTGCCACCATTTGTTTGCGCGTTTTACCGTTGAAAAAGGAAATTAACCCGTCGAATGCTAGTGGCGTTTTAATATGAAAACAACTAGATATGGGAAATTATTGTTATCTATCTGCGATGAATAGTGCTCATTATTTCAAACGCTGATGGAATAATGCGCGGTTCTATATATAATTGTATCGTATTCTACTATTTTGTTCAATAAAGTACGAGGATCAAAGGATGACTGATTGAAATATAATTGATATATGACAATACAATCGATTTTAATACATGAAACATATCAGCTACATACTAATTTAATTCAAGTTTAGAATCACAGAAAGTCTACTGGGGGCGATTATTTTATTTGAGTCTGCCAAGAGATCAACCGTTAAATTATATCCTTTAAATTTACTGCAGGAAATCACCCCATCCAGCATCAACCCAAGTATCTGAAATAATATTTTCGGTTCAAAATTGATATGTAAATGCTATTAGTTCTCCAAATATATAATCTGCTTGGAAGTGATGATATTCCGCTTATGGGGAAGTCAATGTATTTCCATTGTCAACACATGTAACGTCTTACTACTGCGCTTTTTTTACATTGTGTTATATAAGAAATGCTCAAACATTAATTATAACTCGCTACCTATGCTGCATGGCCCGGGGTCCTTATTCACCAACTTTATAAGTCTAAAACTCAGACTTAAAATTGACAACATTTGTAATCCCTGCCATTTCTCAACAATAAGACTTAACCACGCGAAATTGATGATGAGTTGTTTTTACCCATGGACTATGTATACAGTACCGATTTATATCGGTACCTTTACAACAACATAAGAGCGAATACACCATTTGGCAATAAAAATCTAAGTCTGAGATTAAGACTTATAGCCTGGAGTTCGTTATAGTATGAATGCTTAATATACTAAGTCTTGTATGTTTCACCTTCCATATCATACATGGAAACAATGTGAAGGAATCGCGTAGGAGCCTCATGTTAATGGTTACAACCAGATTCGCACGCTGTTGATAAATTGTGAAATAACATTAAGATAACTGCATTTTTATAACATCGCGAAGGCAGCAGAAATAAAGTAACACTGTTCTGAACATCTAGGCATTCAAAGACTTTGCGATTAGTTCCTATCGTGATGGGTGCTGTTAACATCATCTTAAACAGGCAGATAGAAGTCAACTGAAAGTATGTCTCGGTGATTTTTTTGGATAAAGTATCGTGCATAGTTCGTTACTTGCTCTTTGTTCAAGCAATATAACAGGCAATCTGATCGGACTGTTTTTCTGCCATTTAAGTGACAAAGCTACAGACGCCAGTAAGATTGATCAGTAGATACATGGAAGCTTGAATATACGTTGTATTTTCAGATTTTGTTGAAATCCTCCCAGACTATGTATTATTGGTATATCCCGGACAGAGATTATACTACCGGCATACAGAAGGTACCACTCATCTTACTCTATACACCAGAACCCCAAGGTGAAGCTGTCGGGTTTGCTGCCAATGCTGACGGCTACCATACACTTAGCGAGGGAACCAACGCCACTTTATATTACTACAGCCGTATCGTGGAGGCAACCGGTACATTTGTACTATAACCGATACGACTAGTTAATTCTTTAAATTTAAAAAACATTATTGTTATTAGTTATTACTTATAAGTCGATATTTCGACATGGCACCTTGTAGAACAACCGATCGGATATCCTCGTCTCATTTTGAACATGTACAGCATCTATAGAACATATATTACCGTCTGATATAGACTTTACCATAGTCGCAAATGCTTGTTCTACATGAAATATTGTTGCTGACAGCATGTAGTACTTTCCTCCCAATTACACTGTGTAGCGTTATATTACATTGAAGTGTCTTGCACCGAGTTACGCTATAAGACTTTATATTACATTGAAATGTATTGCACCGAATTGCACTGATTGGTGTTATATTACATAACCGTGAGATGTTCAGCACATGTTATACACAGTATTGACTGGAGAGTTACAAACGAGAAATAAATATCAATTCAGCGGACAGGAACTAATAAATTATTGCGGAAAAGTGTAATTCCTCTTTACTGAAGACAATACTTAAGCAATTTGCATGCGCAATATTTCATATCCGTCATACTGAACACTTGTAGAACAGTGAACACATCTATAGACAGTCAATATAACGCCAATCACGATGTAATAAACATTTATCTGTACTGTATGAAAAGTCATAAATCCAGCACCATCTGATCATTTATTCATTCACTAAAACTATATAACCGATTCCAAGGGACTCTAACTATATTATAGCCAATTACAAGTGACTCTAACCACATAACTAAGACCACCTGACTCTAACTATATAACATATTCAAAGGAAATCTAACTCATTTTGAACATTAATCCTAGTATCGATACTACGAAAGTTACCCTTTAACATTTTGCTATATGGATGTATAAATTCATAAAAGCCGACCGGAATCTAACGAGATATTATTATTGTTGATCTTTAGTATTAAAAAGGATATGAGCAAATATGGCACGGAAGGCAGCACTCACCTTAACCAGCGCAACACAGAAAACAGTAACAACACAACAAAATTTTAAGGTACATTGCCAACCTTTAACATAACGAAAACATTTAAACCCCAAGTCAGCACTGTAAAAGAGCAGGATGACCTAGTTTCATAAAGAAATACCAAATACAAAACCAAACGTATTCAAACCAAAAAATGTAATGGTCTGTAAGAGTGCAACATAATGAAATGTGAAATTGCATGTAGAGTTTCTTATTGTAAATTGTGAGTACAGTACATTGAATATTTTGTTCACTGTGTGTAAGTGTTGGAATGCATCTTGTTGATCCAGCCATATGAATAGCTTCAGTAGACAGTACTGACAATGGGAATTCCAGAGCAAATAAATTACTTAACAAGTCAACCGATATATTTTGTTATTCCTTTGATCCCTGTCGACAGCAACAACATGATCGACGAAATTTCAAAAACAACACATCAATCGTCGCTGTTGTGGTAATTTGATAGTACAGCACAGTTTGAGTTTGAAATCGAAAATATGTACGAACTGCTGTCGGCGGTTAGTTGCCAATGGGGTTGCAAGTTAGTTTAATACATTGCTACCGCCATAATTGGGTTTAAACACAAATACCTCAAACACAAAATCAACAACGTCAACCGTATTTTCTGTAATGTACATAATGTATTAGATAAATGGGTCTGGAAAGAATCACGGAGTAGCGTAAGATATACGAGTATTGTATATAAACTTTTGGTTTTCCATTATGAAGATTAAATGTGCAATCGATCTGTTACATGAGAACAGGATTGAGTGATTGCCCACGAATACGTCTATCATTTAATGAACAAAATGCCACCCAAACATCATCGATATCAAACCATTTGTCTTTCACAGTTTCCCTGATTCTGCTGTTGTAAAAGTCTCCAATAATTTTGTAAGATATCTTTAAACTTGATGATGCACCGTTTATTTTGAATTACTGTTTTCAGACTGTTTACTACATACTGTCTTCTAAGATTTGTACATTTGCAAAATGCTTTTGAACTCAATTTGATAAGTTCGCTATAGATTTGCCATGGTATTCTACCATTTCCAGTTAAATATTTTTAAGACTTCTTGGTCACCATTTAACTGCATCGACCTTTATTTTCCTTTGGCAGTAATTTACTGTATTGGAATTCATGGATAACTTTGCCACAATAATGATGGTCTTTATGAAAATCTTTGAAGAACACTTTTTAATAAGATCAGACCATATCAATCGCTTTTTGCAAGTTGCTAAGCGTTATGGACATTTCCTCGAGTAAATTTTATTCGATGATAATGCCTCAACCGATGGCTTGAATGAAGATATTCCGCCCGGTGTTATGGTGTATTACAATAGCCAGATAACACTTAGTCAATTTGATATTGTGTTGAATTCATATAAAGTGCGGAATAATATCTGTCCATTTATCAATAAAACCCCGAACATGATAGAAGACGTTGCGATTGATATTGATTTGGTATAACATGTGTTATGTTGTGTGTTTTAAAGAAACGGAGCCTAAACTTTGACTGCAGTGATAAGAGCATAGGAAAGCGCAGACTTTATTTCTGTGAAATAGAAATTTAAAAGAGTTTGGCTTAGAAATGTGTTGAAGTTATTTAATTATTCGTCCATAATGAATATCCCATGATTCTTAACACTCCAATTATCGTCTAGTCTCGTCGATTCTCGTTGATGAATAATGAGAGAAATGGATGAATAAAACATAGAATTATTCAAATGTTTAATGGGTTTGTCGCCTTGTAGAAAATTGGTTATCTTGGGGGAATTGTTGTGTGAAGAAGTGTGTTAGCTTTCAAATAATCTAGCAGAAAGTTCAATAAAACACAAAAGAAGAAGGACTGTGCTGCATGTGTGTAAGGGGCCATTTAAAATACGTATAATCCAGTACGAATACTTTCACTTTGGGTTTTCGTCTGACGTGACATGAAAACATGGTACATTGCAGTACGTTAAATTTATAATAGTATTATTAGTATTACTATGAAAACAATATCTAAAATAGGCGGTTCTACAAGTAGTCAAACGTGAAAATAAATAACATTGTATGTACATGGCTCTTTTATTTCTACCTCACGCCACTTTTTCTTTCGCTAATATTAATTACCTTGGTATGCATTCGTGGAGTGTTTGACTTGAATAGATAGGCTCCTTCTACATAGGTCACATAAAGTAATTACTATAATCAAACAATTTGCACACGCCAAATGGTCTGTCGCTTGCTGTGTACGTTCGGAGTTTTGTATACGCTCTAACACACCAACGCATCAGCATTAATATGCTGGCAAAATGACAACACGCTGGCTAAATTAAATTGAAATAATGCAGAAATAATACGTATAAGCGTATTCTGTTGAATAGGAAATCAACCCTGTCGGACGCTGGTTGTTGTTTTAATTTGAAACAACTTGATATGTGAAATTAAAGCTATCTACATATATCTGCGAGGAATAAAGGCTATAATTTATAACGCTGAGCGCATTTTTGATTGGATAATTTCTACCATTTTGATCCATACAACATGAGGATCAGACAATGACTGATTGAAACATAATTGACGTATGACAGTAAAAGCTATGTGAATAATAAGCAATTACAGTCACGTTCAAGTTAACGAGTTGTATTTTGAATTTTAGAATCAAGGAAACAGTCTACTTAGGTCGAATATTGCATTTGTGTCTTTTCAGAGAACAACACATGACATCAAAACCTCAACAACTGCCTTATCACTCAGAGAAACAAGGAAAAGGGATTGCCTGGGAGCCTCATGGGAATGGTTGCTACACTCTCAGAGAACGAAGTCATCAACCTATATACTATAAACGACAACCATGTTCAAAGCCTGTTGGTTAATTTAATTTAACATAAAATTTGAATAATAAAAAAACCAAAGGTCTCTGTAAAATAAAAACATAATCCGAAATATACCGAATCTGTTTAAATGCTGCGCGGTTTATCATCCCGTTATATATACACGCAATCACTGGCAAGCTTTAAACGTCACACATGTGTACTGCTAAATAAAGTCAAATAAAAATAATGTGTATCGGGGTACACTACTTCTACACGTATAGTTAAAACTGTAATAATCTTTCTGTAAACAACTGCGCAAACAATGTGCTATTCTCGAAGTAATTAGTCATATACTCTGTCATGTTATACGGTATACCTTTAGTTATAGATTTATAAAAATTATGTCCTTAGATTAACATATAGTACAAATACAAATGCAACTTTCCACGAACAATGCGAGTTGTATGAACTGTATACAAGGTGAGATCACAATAACCTCAAATCGTCTTTAACGCCTAAAACAAAGTAAATTTACATTCCTGATAAAATCGAACAAGTCTGTTTAGTATCCATGGTAATTATTTTTGAAATTTTGTCTTGAGACAAAATTGTGTGTATTCAAACAAATTGTAATACAAATAACGTTTGCACTATAAAGTTTATGAGATAGTTCAGGTTTCATTTCCCGGTTCTAATTTGTTATTTAGCGAAGGGCCAAGCGTCAGAGAAACAAATACGCGTCATATAGTCCAGACGAGAGTCACCTAAACCTTGTTATATAGTATTAAGTTTTTTTATTGTTGTTCTGAGTTGTCCAGATATTGAAGGTCTCAAAACCGTTTGATGACACTTTGTCATCATTGGGGATCTTTTTTATTTGGGGTTAAAGATAGCCTCCGGAATGGCGATTTTAACGATTAAATACGAACAATAATTTCATATAACATTTGTACTACCGTCAAAATATCAGCACCTCCGTGTTTGTATTGAAATGGCTTATACATGATTAATAAAGGAACTATATACATTAGCTGGGTTTCAATAAAATACACATTTTCAACTGTTTATGTGTAATTTACGTGACCAAAATGATAAAATACAAGAACAATTGGTACTAATAACTGTGTACTGTGATATCAAACGTGAACCTTACAATGAAGTAGGTTTTAAGGAGTTTTAGGTTGAATATAAACTAAAACAATGTGCAAGACATCATTGCATGTAGAACAGTATGTGTAATATACGTTACCATTAAATTACTTTTATGCAAAGTATGAACTATTATGTTTTCTGCTTGTTCTGGGTTATCAAACTGATAAGATTGGTGTTTTCTCTTGGAACACATCTTTTTAAATTGGATATGTAATTTAACTTCTTAATCAAACTGTGATTTACGTGACCATATGTTACAAAATAGAAAAATGCATAATATAATGTAATATATGTTACCATCAAAGTATTTAAGCAATTTAAGTCTGTAATTTTCTACTCTTACTCATTCTGTGTTATAAGTTTTCTTACGCTAAATCTGTTTTAAACTATCACAAAGTGTTATGGTAAATTGATTTCTGATTGAAATAGTGATTCACGTGACATAATGCAAAACTCCACAGTTCACTATATAGTGAAGATGTATCCATCCAGTTTGTCAAATTAAAATTTACAATGACATCACGTTAATGACAAACGAGATGTATGTCTGAACTTATTATAACTCTAAGTAATATTTGTAATCAATTACCATAAGTTTGTATTCCCCATACCGGTACATGTTTACATAGAGACTTGACACAAATCACCACGGTTTGACGAGCTATTTAATGTAATACCTGCCAAGATTGTTTAAAATTATGATTATGCTTTCAAGAAATAATCACATAAACAGCTCCCCAGTTTGACTAGATACTAGTAATTTACAAGCATGTAGCCGTTTACATACATCTTCGTATCAGGATTATAATAAGCGATAGAATACAAGTACATGCATGCACAAACAAAGGTACACTGAATTCGAGTTAAATAGTATTGTCACAAACACATATTGCGTTAAAACAATTCTAACTTACATCAATCATTCTTAACACTAATTACTGGTGTTATCCATCGCCATTAGGGTATGAGAGAATAGAAGCCAGATTTCCTTTAATGCTCTGCGTCAAGCAAGGGAATTACAGTAGGTACCATTTTTGTTTCGTATTTGGTATATAGGCGAACGCCCTACGACATGACTATCGAGGAGGCAGTTCAAGTGTTTTATATTGATGCCATAGTAACATTGTCAGCTATCATGACTAGACAGAAGGACATTGCTGATTCTACCTTTACGCATTTCTAGATCCTTTGGGAATTGGTTATAATTAGCTTTTCCACATACCTGCCTGTATGTGTGCCCGCTTTACATTATGTTCAAATGCCTCATACGTGGGTTATTTTGAAATTCTTGGCGGGATATTAAACGACTTCCCTACCGTTGTTCCCCAAACACGCTGGTGGACGGTTGAAGTATCACCACCATTTCCATATCTCTTGTCATGGTATCAAAATCGATACACAGTACGGTTGTCAAGCGTGGTTTCAAAATGTAACGGAGCAGACCCGGGCCGTAATACTTTTAGTGTAGTAGCTTTACCTACCCATAGTAGGAAGCGGTGGTGTCCCAACTTAACAAAGCATGTGACGCTAGAATCTCTGGAGTTTCAAAATATGACTTCATTTTGTAATGCTGTTTCTCTAATGTCGACTGAAGCACTATATTTGACTTGGAAGCGACGCGTGAATAGGGCGAAACAAATACATAGGTAAATAACTAATAGATTGTCAATAACCATGCTACTACCAAATAAAAAGCAACAATGACTGTAGATGGCATCAAGAAACACTTGCTGAAGAGTAAGAAGCGCAAACACTGTCAAATGAAGCACTTCATCATGATTTGGTGTAACTGCACAAAACCATAGACCCATTAAATTGGACAAGAACATCAGGATCCAACATCAAGATCTCAAAACATCTAACGACGAGGCACACGTTTTAACAATATATGGCTTCTGACGAAGATGAGGGGAAAACTGACTAAAATATGATAATACATATTACATTGCCTCTAAAGTATTATATACACAAATAACTAACTTCCTAGTCAGTTATCGCGCTTCAGTTGACATTAGAGAAACAGCATTACAGAATGCAGCCATAATTAGAGATCTAGCTTCTAGCGCCAATTCAGAGCTAGGTAAATCTACAGAAAGAATTACTTCTTTCAATGTATTGCAGTCAGGTTAACATGTTAGGCTACCCTACAGGTAATTTTGATGCAATTATGAAGGGAATCACTAAAGATAACAACAGACAATGTGACTATGTTACTACCAGACTCGAACTGATCAAGTGTGATTGTGACAGTACAGTCATGTCTAACTGGTCATTGTAGATGTTACCGTGCTCGAATGTACTGCACATTATTTCGTGCATGTATGGGTATTTCACTTGTAATTAGCCCGAACCTAAGGTGTTGTTAAACAGGTACATGCTTGAAAATTATCTTGTCAAGCTGCAGTGATGTTCCTGTGATTTTCGCTCGAAACTATGATTATAAAAAAACGTTTAATCAGATAAATGTTTATTCAAGTAACTAGTTAAACTTTGGTGATTTGTGTCAAGTATAGCTTGGCTATTTTGACCTGAGCGTGACCTTTATGCAAGCATACATTACAAGGTTCTTGCTCTTAATATATCAATTTCCGTAAGCAATTCGTGCAATATCGGCATTTAAGATTTGTGTTTGTATTACATCTGGAGCGTCATCGTGATACTCCACGATAATGAAAACATACACTCGGTGTTGTAAACGTAGACAATATATCGACTGTTAAATTATGGTAATCAATAGGTCAGGCTCATGTCAATATGGCCAAGCTATATATATAGTCAAACATGTAAGTGGAAATGAAACATGTGATTACGTGTTACAAATATTACTTACGATAATTATAAGCAGTTCCGATATACATCAAGTTTGCTATTGATATGATGTCGTTGACAATCTTGATTGATTCTTCTTGATTTTACAGTGAACATCAGAGTTTTGCATGATGTCACGTAAATCACTACATTTGTATTTCAAAAAGAAATCAAGTTACAGTATTGCTATGCGATAGTTTAAAACAGATCTATCGGAATAAAGCATCGATCATCTTACTCAAATTCAGAATGAGTAAGGGTATAATATTCCAGACTTAAATTACTTAAACATTTTGATGGAAACATATATTTCATTATACTATGTATTTTCTATGTGGTAACATATGGTCACGTAAATCACATTTTGTGTAAGAAGTTCAATTACATGTCAAATTATTTTTAAAAGATGCCTACCAAGAGAAAACATTAACCATATCAGTTTGATAACCCAGAATGAATAGATAAACATAGTAGAACATACTTTGCAAATTGCATATAAACAATTTAATGGTAACGTACTGTTCTGCATGCAATGATGGTAAGTACTTTGTTTATCTCTTACCATTCCTTTAAACCTACTTCATTGTAATGTTCATGTTTGATACTACATTAAACAGTTATTAGTACCGATTATTCTTGTATTTTATCATTTTGGTCACGTAAATTACACATAAACCGTTGAAATGTGTATTTTTTGAAACCCAGCTAATGTATGCAGTTTCTTTATTAATCATGTTTATTCCATTTCAACTAAAACATAGATGTGCTGATATTTTGACGGTAGTACAAATGTTATATGGAATTATAGTCCGTATTTAATTGTTAAAATTGCCATTTTGGAGGCCATCTTTAACCCCAAATAAAAAAAGTTCCCCAATGATGACAGAGTGTCATCAAACGGTTTTGGGACCTTCAATACCTTGACAACACAGAACAACATTAAAAAAACTTAATACTATATAGCAAGGTTAAGCGAAAAAATCCCCAATCCTCGTCCGGACTAATATTAAAATGTTCAAACTTGTTACATGTTTCACAAAACCTGAGAGAGAAAAACGAAACGTTGCAACATGCAGACAAAACCCGACAAAACAGACTGATTATTTTCATTTATTCTGTACGTATATTTATAATAGGAAAGATTCCTCATTTCCACTCCTTGTATTAAAAGTGTTTCTGAATTTCGAGAGAGTCATTATTGAAAGAAAAAAGTAATCTGAAAGTATATTACATTGGCGCAGTTGTATTGAAACTCGATGATGAATCTGGTTGTATAACGCTTATATAGAGAGGAAACAACATTAGGGATAACGTAATCTATTTCCGCGATAGAAATATAAATATCTCTTATGTTCTCCAGTTTTGTCTGGTGGTGTACGTAACAATTCAATTTATGTTCTGAGAGATTAAATGAAGAAACAACAATAAGTTAATCTTTTTCTGAGGATTGCTTAACAAAAAATTTCTAGTTAAGTTGGTAAGTCGACATATATATACCATTTTCCGATTAGCTGTCTAGAAAATAAAGGCTAAAACCATTGTGTGGACCGAGATAACTTGAGGCTACCACCTAGCGATCTTTCCTTTCACGACTCCAAGGTACTACCTCCTGCCTAGCTGGTGTGAAGGGGTACCATTGACATTGAGCTGACGAGAATATCGACAAGACATTTATGTAAGACAATGGCTATACATAGCTAATGTTTATTTGTTGTAAACGGAATCCGAAAAGAAGTAAAGCTTATATTGTATTGATGATACAAGAACTTGCCAAGCAAGAAATTTCTCGGACGAAGCCAAATATTTGAGTGTTTTGCACGACACTTATGGTCATAAGGATTTCAGAAAATCACAACGATTCAATAACATTATCCAACAATATCCTCGTGCTAACGACGTAAGCAACGCTGTCAAACGCTGTAAATACATGACTTTTTTTATTTCTACCACATACTTTAACTAAAATTCCGACACTTGATTTTTCATGAAATGACTGCATGTGTTAATTTCCTTAGAAGGCATTCGAGGAGCATTGACTTGAATGGGCAGGTTCATTCTACATAGTTACCCTGAATTGTGAACAATTATAAGAATTTACAGGGGCTTTGAGTTAAGTGACTAGAAAACACGCAGAAGTGTATTTTTCTCAAACGCACCAACACACCCGCATAAAGATGGTGGCAAACTGACAACAAACTGGCTAAATAGAAATGAAATATTTTATACATATGCATTTACCATTGAATAGGAAATTAACACCGTCAGGTGTTTATTGCGTATTTAAATTGAAAACAGCTTGATATATGAAATTAATGCTATCTATCTGCGAAGAATGAAGTTCAAACGCTGTTTGAATAAAGCGCCGTTACATTTATAATTGGATAATTAATGCCATAAAACATGATAATGACTGATTGAAATTTAATTGTCATATGGCAGTTAAAGCGATGTTCATAATTAACAATAACAGCCACGTTCAAGTTAACGAGTTTTATTTTGAATTTAAAACCACAGAAACAGTCTACTGAACGCGATCATTACCTTTGTGTCTGCTAAGACATCAACATTATACCGACTATGTGTCTGTTCATTGTTCTTCAGAACAGTAAAATTGTTCCCTAAAAAACCTAAAAAAACATTTACAAGTCTAGGCGATATGATCTAGCAAGTAACGTTCTCGTATATAAATCCAGTTCCACAAATCCAAATGATCATCTGCGATATTTATCTTCGCTCAGATGTTACGAAAATACTACAGAATAAAGTTTAGATTACAATAACATTTTGACAACAATGGGAAAGGAAAAGAAATAAAGTAACACTTTCTTTCAACAACACGGCTTTGACATGCTTTGAAATAAGTACACTACTCATTGTGCGTATCATGAGTATGTTAACGGCGTCGGCAAAGGGCTTATATGAGTTATGAAATATACTAAATATACCGAAAGCATCGAGCGTGACTTATAAATAGCTGTTTGTACAAGTACGTAGTATTACATGTGTGCCGATCCCATTTGTTATGTTAAATGTAATAATTTCTTGTTTATTTCATGATAATTTAAAATAATGAACTCGGCTCACAAAATTTAAAAAATCATCCATTAACAAGACAGTCTTCAATAACTGCATAGTAGGTGAAATAACGATAAACCTAGCGCCTCTGTTACAGATAATACTTGCAAAACAAGGTAAAATACAATTTAGATAAAATCGAGCAATTATGTTTAGCATCCATGGTAATTAGTTTTGAAGTTTTGTCTCCCAGAAACAAGATTAGGGGTATTTAAGCTATTTATTAACAAAACTGTATAAACTTTACAGTTTTTGAGAAAATGCAGAATTCCTTCCTTCTCAATCAAAATTATTATTTAACAACACGCCAGGCGTCGGAGAAATATACAAGCTTCATATTAAATGTTCAAAGTTGTTATATGTTTCAAATTATCTCTGAGAGTAACAAACAACATTGCAACATATCAATTTAATAAGCACGATATTGTTTCAGCATTTATATCAAAAGTGTTTCTGTATTAAGAGAAACTCTTAATTTCTCGTTATTTTAGAGAAAATTGTCTGAAAGTATTTGTATATTACATTGGCGCACTTTGTGAAACTCGATGATAAATTCGGCTCATTCTTTCAATCACTTCTTGTTGTGTACAGCTCATACGTATGCTTATAAAAAGATGAAACAACATTAAGGATAAAGTAATCTATTTCCGAGATAGAAACACCAATCTCTCTAACGTTCTCATGTTTATTCTGGTGGTTTACGTAACAATTCAATTTATATTCTGAGAGATTAAATGAAGAAACAAAGTAAATGATATATTTAAGATTGCTCAACAAAATATTTCTGATTTATTTGGTAACTTGATACGCGTATCAGTACCCGGCGTAATGTCTAGATATTTAACACTACAATACAGTGTTTTAAACATGTAGTTACTCTTCTACCAAGCTATCTGTCCTCGTACGAATCTACAGCGTCACTGTCGAGACCCATTCACTCGCTTGTGTGAAGGGGTTAACCCGCTTCTGAGCTCCCCTTGAGTTTGCCAGAACTTTAATACTCATGACCCTTGAGTGTTAACAGGAACATTGTTGAAACGCTATGCTGTGTACGATAAACCAGCAAAAAATAATTTGACAGACATGTATGTCAACGACAACAATCAAAACGACTTAGAAACTGGTTGAAATATTAATACAAATATGGCCATAACTGTAATTATCGTGTTCTAATCACTTGCGACAATCATGAGGGATTCGGTAAGCAATTAGTCGCAGCTATTCATGACATTTCTTTTTTCTCAGGCAGTTGTAGTCTCTGTCATGCTATTTTTTATATACGGTATCACTCGGTACTTGTCAGTAACCACAAAAACACAATGCATTGGCTACAAAAAAAAAGAATTAAGAAGTAACACCATACAAAACGCAAACTTGTAACGTCTAGTCGTTTTATACACGAACTTTATGACCCAATGTTAAGCATGGTATATCAATATTCACTCTTAATATAACTCTAACATTAGATATGCTTCTGAAAGTTCAGTAAATATAATAGACCATCATTGAGATACGCAGAACCGAGGAAGTAATTAATATTTGTTGTAAAATATATTTCGTGGGCGAATTCCATAGTTGTATATTTCAATGCTGTGGATAGAATAGACATCAGCAAAACGTAAGATATGTATTGGCTGCGGTATATAAACAAAATTGGCATCAGCTGTTTTGGCCGTCTAAATATCATGGCCATGTAATTGTCATGATATCAAACCCGCAGATGTGAAGATATATCATTCATTTGCAATCATTAATTGACAGTTAACAGTAGGACCCCTTGTTCTACGCAACGCAATGACGAACCTAGTTATTGGAGGACTTAGTTATTGACAGTGACAAGGTGGTATGGTTGCATGGACAAATGTATGACACCCGTTTTCATTGATCTGACAAATACATAACGTACATGCTGATGCTCTTTGTGTATTGTCGCCTAACATATCCATGTTTGGAGGATACATTTGGGTCACATGACATGCTTTCGGTTACTTACGGGCATTCAGGGTAGTTTACCTTTAATGGAAGACAAACCATCTGAAGAACTTCACACGACGGTTATTGACGGGTACTGGGTAAGTTGGACCTTAAATAGTCCACAGACTGTCTGAGACATTTCACATGGAATTCGTTCAAAACGTGTAACAATTAATAGTCAGTTTGATTCAAACAATTCCAGACAATCCATAAATTCCTCCGCAAATAATAAAAACTGCACCAATTGCATAGGAGGAAGTCATATTACCGTTAACGGGTCTTGTACAGATAATAATTGTAAAACAACAACATTTAAATCGAACAATTCTGTTCAGCATCCAGGTTAATTACTTTGAGTTGTTGTCGACCTGAAACCCGATTAGGGGTATTTATAACATAAAAACAACTGTTTGAACTTTACAGCGTCTGATATAGTGCATAATTCATTCCCAAGCTATTTTGTTATTTAACATAACGCCATTCGTCGGAGAGACCAACACTCGTCCAAGTATTATGTTAAAACTTGTTTTAATGCTCCAAATTACCTTAGACAGAACACCCACAATATTACAATATGCGGACCAAACAGACTGATTTATTTCATTGATGCTGTACGTTTACTTAAAGTAAGCAAGACATTTCATTCCCAGAATTTGTTTCTGTATTCAGGGAAAGTCATTATTTTAGCAAAAGAAGTAATTCTGAAAGTATATTGCGTTAACGCTCTCAAGTTTAGTCTGATGGTGTACATAACAATTCAATTTATTTACGAGAGATTAAATGAAGAAGAAACTATAGGTACACCTGTTTAACATGATTGCTTAAACCAAAGCTCAAATGAAGTTTTCAGTTGATACATATACCAACTTCCTGTGCGCTTCCTGGATAGTTAGATCTAATACTCAGATTGTGAACCGTCATGTGCGACCCAAAGATCTGTTCTCTCACGACCCCAATGTTTCACTTACACGACCTCATGGCTAGCTAGTGTGACGGAAGAATAGGGGCTACTGATTTGACGCGAATTTCGCAAAGATGTATTTAATTGATATGATAGATTGCTCACATATCGATGGTTTAGAATTAGAAGGTCGTAACTACCAAATCGATATTTTGAGAAAAAAAAACAAAAAACTGTCTGACATTTACTCTTTACTTATGGTAAAACAAACTTTTACAACTTCATTTTGGTCAACATGACAAGTTCAGATTTTTATGAAAATGGGCTCATAAGAAGCGCCTTGTGATGCTTAATCTAAATATGTATGAATCTTAAAAGGTCGTAAGTGGCCCTTATGACCCTCTAATTCTAAGCCATCGATACCAGATTCTGGGCTAGAAGTTTGCAAGAACATGTAGTAATATGAAAACTCAATGGCCAATCTGGGACTTTCTTGTGCATGGACTTATATTTGACTGCTATACTTTTTCGACGACCCAGAAGATCACAGGAATTTTATTTGGTAACGTTGTTTAGACGACATAGATATATCATTTGATACATAATTATGTAACCATACTTAGAAACATATCGGAGTGACAATGTTCTAGAATGTCACCTAAAAGAGGTATGTATAGTAAGGTCGTGTTGGCGAACGGGGCACTGGGCTGGTAATTACATTCGTATTTGTGGAGTGTTTGTCTTGAATGCGATAGGGTAATGAGTTTCCTCTGTGGTTCTGTCTCACCTGATTTCGAATCTGCTATATACTTTATAGTGTTAGGGATTGATGCTTATTGATGAGTTAGTGTCAATCACTTGAATGTATCCGATGAAGTGGTAGATTGGCGTCTTGCGAATGCATCTAAACACAAGCATATAGCTGTCGACAGTCTGTCACCATTTGTTAGGTAACAATGAAGCGTTTGTAACTGAAACAAGATATCCTTATGCGCGTTTTACCGTTGCAATAGGAAATTATCCCGTCGAATGCTGGTGGCGTTTTAATATGAAAACAACTAGATATGGGAAAGAATTGCTATCTGTCTGCGAGGAATAGTGCTCATTATTTCAAGCGCTGATTGAATAAAGGGGAGTTCTAAATATAATTGGATAATATTCTACCATTATGGTCTCCATAAAGTACGAGGATCAAAGGATGACTGATTGAAATATAATTGATATATGACAATACAATCGATTTTACTATATGAAATATATCAGCTAAACACGAGTTAATAAATTTTAATTTAAGTTTAGAATCACAGAAAGTCTACTGGGGGCGATTATTTTATTTGGGTCTGCAAAGAGATCAACCGTTAAATTATATCCCATTAATCTACTGCATGAAATCATCCCATCCAACCTCTTCCCAACAGTTTGAAATAAAATTATCCGATCAAAATTGATATGTAAATGCTATCAATCCTCGAAATATATAACGTGCTTTTTGAAGTGGTGATATTCCGCTTATGGGGATGTCAATGTATGTTTACTGTCAACTTTTTACGTCGTGCCACTAACACTACTTATAATGGGCTTCCAATGTTGCATCGCCCTGGTGTTTGTTTAGAACGAATGCTTTATATACCAATATTTTTCGGCGCTTGATTAACCGTTCATATCACAAATAGAAACAAGGTGAATGGATGAAGTAGTAGCCTCAGGTTAATGGTATATGACTGTTAGTGACAACCAGATTCGCATGCTGTTGATAAATTGTGAAATAACGTTAAGATATATGCATTTTGATAACAACGCGAAGGCAGCAGAAATAAAGTAACACTTTGTTTTGAACACCTAGGCTTTCAAAGACTTTGTCAATAGTACCCTTCGTATTATGCATAATAACAGCAACGTACACAGGCCAATAGAAGTCAACTGAAAGTATACCACGATGGTTTCTTGATAAAGCATCGTGCATGGTTTGTTACTTGCTCTTTGTACTAGCTACATAACAGACAATCTGATCCCATGTTTCAAATCAAGCATAACTTTCACTTGTTTATTTTCATATGCTGAAATTAACACATAAAAGTTATACACTAGGAGGACTCTGTGACGTCGCGTCACAAGTTGGAGCTAGTTTGCGTAACGTCAAAACGCCATTATTTTAGATAAATGTGGTTGGCGTTAATTTAACGTATAATTGTCATTATAATTAAATCACGGGCGGACAATAACATCAAGTTTAGCACACTATTTGTGTTCTAATGTAAATTGGGACACACACCAAGAATGGCAGAAATTAACAATGAAAACATATATAACAACTTACAACAATGAAGCAATAATGTAGCGACAAAAATGGTTCATTTACATGTAAATAACCACAACGTCTTTGTTGTTGTGCTATAATGTGTATACCTGCATGTATTTCGAGTAACGACTGAGGAAAAAAATCAAATCATTCTTAAATTATAAACATACTAGAATATATTTAACAAAAGTAAACGAGTAATCTACTATTATGTACAATAGATCCGCATATATCTTCGTTTATCACTCAAATTATTTCTAACCAATCTCTCTACATATCCAGTAAAAAATATGGATGTAAATATAATATATTCCATTTAAAACCCTTCGTTCAGCATATCGATGGGGATGTTTTAGAAAATGGTTTCGCGTATAACTAATCAATGCCATGCAAACAGATGTTGTTCTTGTAGAAATACAGGAAGCGTTTTAAGTAGATATCAACGTCAGCGTCGCCTAAAACGTGCCGTGGGACATTTCTGCGGACATGGATTACTACGCACCATTTTATCATGCTTGGTGCAATTAACACTATAATACATGTATAGATTCAGAAGAAAAACAATATTTTATTTCTTCAGTCGTTTGCTTGCAACACACAAAGCATAAAACATAAAGAAGAAACGAAAATTACGGTTTACATAAAGAACGTATTTTTTACGCAAGTGTAACATTTCTGTAGACATAGAAAAAAACAAGGAAAAAACATAGTTTATGTCATTTAATCACTTGAGTTTTCACACATTTTTATCTAAGAAAAAAAAATATTTGTGTATTCAAATATTTAATACGTGCGTTGAAAAAGATAGTGTAATTCACATTTTATATTCTTATTTGTAGCCGAAACGCTACTTTTTTCGAAATCTCTACATCAATATTTTTCTTCAAACCATATTTATTTTACAACTTCCGGTTCCGTTAAGCAAATCTACCGAAATTATATCAGAAGCACATGGTTTCAATTCTTGTCATGCAAACTTTTTACGTCTTTTGGCGTAAAAGTATTGGTGAAAATAAGGTTTAACTGCAAGTGCTCGACAAAAAGTGTTACATCTCTACAACGTGTATTTTGTAGTTTTTTAGTCTTTCAAACAAACTGACGTCTTAATCATTTATCATTTTTAAGGGAAAATTACACATTTGTATAAAACAATCGTTTCTCTTTAAAATGATGTATACCATTGTATAGATACGTGACGGATGAACAACATAATCACTTAACAAGAAATGAAAACGCCGCAAAAGTGAAATAGCTCCAACTTTTGACGCGACGTCTGTTCGAGTTTTTTTGAGTAGTTCTGGTGTTCTGAGAGAGGAGCAAATTGGTAAATTAATTCCAGGAAAAACTGATAAGTTAAAAGTATTAGAACACCAACATACAAACATATACACTCTGGAAGGAAGGCATGTTGGTGATATAAGTCTCTGAACTTGTTGAAACTGGTTGAAATACACCTATAAAAACTAACAAAATAAAACGATCTTTATGTAAACACCTGCACTAATTGCGTGGTAAATTGTCAGCAATTAATCTTCTGTCTTCGTGAAATAAGTACTCTCTCAGACAGATGTATCTTCTATGTTATAATATATCGCTGTATATATACGGTAGTATCTACGTGTGAATATCATATACAGGTGATGATAAAAAACCCATAAAACAGTAGTTCGACAAACAAGAAAGTAACACTATCAATGCTTGTTATGTCTAGTCAATGTATGCTCGCAAATGAGAAAGTATGAGTACTTATTGAACCAATGTAATATTATATACTGTAAATCAATATTAAAACTTTATATAAGGCTTCATTAAATCCACTTCTGAATGTTCAGTTATGATAAAATACCATCATTAAATATTGGATACGGCCGGAAATAATAAATATTCATGGGTGATCCTATTTCGTTGACATGTTCCATATAATTGCGTGGTACATTGTAAGCAATTAATCACCTGTCTTCATGAAATAATTGCTCTCTCAGACAGATGTATCTTCTATTATGTTATAAGTTATCTCTCTATTTATGTACGGTAGCACCCACTTGTGAATAAATGTATTTGTAGATAGTGTCAATTACGAAATTAGATACAGGTATATACGATTTATTAACATCAGAAAAACGTAAGATCAGTTACCGTATAGTAACAAAATGGGCAGCATGTACAGTATCATGATCAATTAAATAACATGGCTATGTTTAGAGAAAAACTTTTAAGTGAGCTATTTAATGACTCTCGGGTTGATGGACCTTACATGAAGCTCAAACTGTTTATGATACTTAACAATAAACAACAATAAAAAGTCAGGTTGTTCCACGAAACTCCAGACAATACATAATGCTTTCATGAACAATTCCAACTGCATAGAAGCTGATGTTACTTTAACATGCATACGTCTTTTACAGACTCATACTTGGAAACAATAAGTTAACATTCCATATAAATCGAAGAGTTCTGTTTAGTATCCTTGGTAATTTGTTTTCAATGTGTTTCGCCCTGAGACCAAATTGGTGGCATTAAAACCATTTATAATACAAAACTTGCATGAACTTTACAGTTTCTGAGATAATGCAGATTCCATACCCTATTCGAATTTGAAATTTATCGAAACACCAGGCGTCGGAGAAAAATGCACACTTCATATTAAAATGTTCAAACGTGTTATATGTTTCAAATTCAAATTCTGAAAGAAACACATAACGTTGCAACATGCGGACAAATCCAGACACAACGCACTGATTTATTTCATTAATACTCTACGTTTATTTGAAATAAGCAAGTCACTTCATTTACAGCATTTGTATACAGTGGTTTTTGTATTTAGAGAAGCTCATTATTTTAGCAAACAAAGTAATCTGAGCGTATATTATGAGTATATCGGCGCAGCAGCTCTTTTGCTGAAAGTTTAATCTACTTCTGATTGTAAATCGCTTATATAGAGGGGAAACAATATCAGGGATGAATCAATCACGAAAGAAACATAAATCTCAAGTTTAGTCTGGTGGTGTACGTTACAATTCAATTTATGGTCTGAGCAATGAAGGAGAGAACAATAATAATTTAATATTTTTCTTAAGGATTGCTTAAAAACTATAGCTCTAATTAAGTTGGAAAGATTATACATATACCGAGTTCCGGTTAGCTGTCTAGATAGTTAAAATGTACATACCAAGGTGGCCCTGGCACGTTCTTCTGGCTCGCTAATGAGACAGTGACATGGTAGTCAAAGAGCTAAGGAGAATTTGTCAAGGGCCTAGATACACGTACATAACATAATGTAAACCTAAGATTCTATTTAAAGGTTTTAAACTCTAGAACATGAAATGCAATATTCACGGTCTAGCAGGGCTTGTCTATTACTATTGTTACTTTTAATACGTCCTTAACATTAGTTTTTACTGATAAAATTTAATACATATTTGCACTCTCACACACTAAGTGACCCTTTACTGTTTTACTAATAAACAACGCATTTATAAAACGATACGGTGTTTTTTGTCGAAATGTTTATACCGCTATGCATGCTTGCTATTTCGCCACTCAATTTATCTTATGTATTTTTGAATGTGTAACACGAGTTAATTTAAAGTGAAATAAACTACGTAGTACGTTTATATTTGAATTCCGCACGGCCACGTGTTCTTAGTATCCAATAGTATACGACATACGTCATGTGAATAGGTCACGTGATAATGACACGTGACCATACTTCATACAAGATGGAGAAAAGAACAAGGTGGATCGTTGTGATTGTTGCTGCTGTTTGTTTGGTTATCTTGATAGTTATATTGTTGTCTGTGTTTCTCACTAGAGATGGTGGTACTACTGAACGAGCTACTGAACCGGAACCAGGTAACACTATTTGTATCATACACGAGCACAAAATAAGACTGATAGTTGATTCGTACAATGAGCAGATGACTCAATATTTCTATTACGTTTTACTTGACACCGAAAAGTACAAATACAGTTGTTGGTATTGTGAGTAAAATTCAATTTAGTATTCGTATCATGACTCACACTATAGCCGATATGACACTTACAGAGGCAGGCGCAAACTTCGAACCAATAGGAAATGAATTTCTGACCGAATAAGTATACACGAGGAGTAGATTACAGAACATTTCTACTACACCATTAGTCCATTACCAGCACGACGTGGTCACACTAGTTATGCGTGAAAATAATTGTTCACATTCCGTTGTGTTTGATTTCTTACAATAATTACGTATGCGTTACGTGACTGTAAGCTTTGAAATATTCGCGATCAGTTTGTAGACTGACATTGGATCTAATGGGATCGTATACTAAAATCAGTATTGAATATTCGAAATTGATATTATCGATGCAAATATATTCGTTCATTTTCTCATCCCCCGCTCTTACGAAAAGTTACGATATTCGTTAACTTGATATCGCTTATGTTTATGCTGTAGATAGTGGTATTACTTACATATAGGCTTGTATATACTTGAAAATTTATCGATTCAGTAAGAAGAAGATATTTCTACTCTATTCGTTCACTAGCACCGTTTACAGACGGACGACCTATTGGTGTGGTGACCAGCAGTTATATTACAGAAGCTTCCGGTATATGTGCCAGCAGACGACACAAAGATGTTCTATATACACATAACGATTCCGGTGACGTCAACAGAATCTACGCCATAAGGTATGATAGACCATTGGGGATTGTGATGTGTTAGGAAGCGAGCTTTTCTCTCAATAATTTGTCGACTTGCGATGACATATACGCAATATAACCATTACAAATTAAATTCATAGTGCATCAGAACAGTCTTACATTTTGCGAATGATATCTGGTTTATTCTAACTTTTATCATGCCGTTGACACAGAGCGAAACCTCTTGCTGAAACAGTGGGGCGTTCTAAACGTTACTGTATAAACGATAACATGGTGTTAAAGGTCTGCAGCTAAAACTTTTTTCAGACATACCTAGTCTAAGCCGACTCCAGTTTTGCTCACCAATGAGTCGCAAAATATGTTGCTGCCTGGTTAAACCACTGACTAACTCCATAAAGTATATACATGTTCAGCCATTTCTCGACAAAAGCTCGACCACATCACAGGGTACAGCCATTCATGGTATTATATGTATCTTCACTAAGTATATCTAGGCATTGTACTGGATATAGCGGAGGAGCATGCTGGATATATTAGATCAGGAATTATGGATGTTACTTAGATCGGTCCCCATAGGATAATGCCTTTATATAACCACCATCTGTAACTAGGGCTAATTATTTGTACCATAATATGTACGAGGGGCGTTTCAAAAGTTCCAGGAAAAGTGCTCTATAATGTTCATCGTATGTTCAAATTACTTTAAACTTTGCATCTAAATAGAACAATTTATGATACATGTTGTGCCATGAATCAAACGCTTGCAGTTGTGTCGTACAAAATGGCACTGCTGCCATAGTAACGTCAGTAATGGCTACCCGGGGCAAATGTGACGTCACGTCGTAGAAATCGTCAACTTACCAACTATTTGACTCCAACCAAACAGCTACCAATTAATTACGACCTAAACTTACTGCATGAAACATTTGCGAAGGGCGGTATAACATCATTTTGATCAATTTATGCCACAGTTTAAATATTCACACTGTTGTGTTCAGGTTTATTTGTCGTCGTATTAGAATCGCCCATCAGATGTCAGTAAATCATTGGAATTTTACCAGTTTTTGTCTTGTGGAAGGTAAATTACGACTTGA
Organism: Spisula subtruncata; assembly: GCA_963678985.1. NCBI lineage: Eukaryota > Metazoa > Mollusca > Bivalvia > Venerida > Mactridae > Spisula > Spisula subtruncata. The sequence goes on from OY787666.1 coordinate 9,327,469, forward strand.
AAATGTGGATTTTATAACCACTACATGTTAAGAGCGTTGCATGTCACTGGGTAGGATGTATAAATAATATGAGCGCTTACAGACTGCCAGTGGTATTGCTGCAGATGATCAAAGGCAGGTACGGCCAGTTGTGAAACAGACACAAGACGTTGCGTCGGACGTTTCTGCTTGATTTTGTGACACTTTCGAATGCTTTGCATAGGGACCATGGAAGAACGTACCTTGAACCGAGACACTTATTGAGAATATAAAGCATTGGTGTTATTGTAGCAGGTGTATTTTTGTGTGCCATTTGACTGACTGAGTGAGATTTAGTCAGAACATGTTAATAAGGTATGGCCAGAGATACCGTTGCCCCGGGTAGCCATTGTTGACGTTACTATGGCAGCTGTGCCATTTTGTACAACACACCATCATTCGTTTGATTCATCTTAGACTATGTATTATGAATTGTTCTATTGAATTGCAAAGTTTGAAGTAATTTGACCATAAGATAAATATTATAGAGCACTTTTCCTGGAACTTTTGAAACGCCCTACGTATAGTATATCCAGACTTGAGTTAGGGGTATGTTTGTTCACGAAATGATCGGTACATTGACAGAAACCGGACCTCTAGATCTCAAAAGTGAGATCTACACGTTCATCACCGCTTCCAATATTTGATGGCGCCGCTTGTGTACCATAGATATAGAATGTCTTACATTTATGATAGATGGTGTATTTGTTAATGCATTCTGTCAAATAACTTATATAGAATGGTATCTTAGAATGATCATATTAATAGATTCTTGGACTATAATTTACTATTAACACGAAGATAAAGTTATATCGAACCATATTATAAATATACCGTAAAGGAAAGAGAAGTGATTTTGCGATGTTCTTGCCAAATAAAAACCCTAGGCGAATTCCGATTATATAATCAATTTTGACAGTACGCTCAATAAGTACAATGTAAACGTACCTACATACGTAAGCAACGGATACGAAATTGTCTATGCGTACATCGAATCAAAACATTGCAAGAGTGAGTTTTAAAAAATATGTTATTTTGAATTATGAATTATAATATATATTGACAAAGTAGTAAACGTCAGTGGAATATTATGTTACCCTCAGTCTAGGAACAGTTGTTAGTTGTTGATTTCAAATAATATACGATGTCATTAGTTGAAATAATCGACACTTTAAAACGAGTACTGGAATAAAACATACAGAACAATGTAAAGAATTACAGTGTGTTACAGTTATGTTTCAGTAATATGACCAGCCATTATGGGGGGTCTTAATAACGAATCGATCGTATAAGTATGGACAATTTTTGGTTCTCAATATACGACTTTTGATTCATTAAATTTGCAAATATCTGAATTATTAAAAATGTAGAGGTCTCATTAGAGTAGTTTGAACAAGATCTCCATAGTTATATAATTATAATTCGTAGTATATGGCATCATCATTTAATGACCTTTGATATAGAAACGCTTAGATATATTTGATATAGTGTTTTATACTATGATGTGGTCTTACTATAGAGCTGGATTTCCTGGAAACACTGAATATAAGGTTCTCGATCATTACACGTTTAGGATATATAACTCCAGGAACAAGCCGTCTACTTAAAGAATGTATTGACTGAATAATAAAGATATATCGCCAATGATATTAGAAAAAGATGTCTTAGATGACAATAATTATAAAGTTGCCAGTGCCAGAACGATTAATAACAGACAGTGGAGAATTAACATTTTAGGCACGTTTGATCGATAATTAATGCTAGCTTTATAACCATAAAAGTGACTAACCTTCACTGAGGTAATAACATTATATAACATAATGTAGTTCTGCTAGGATGGCCACATACGTATATAATGTATTTTGGTAAATATATGATAAAAAAACATAACCTTGACCAACTAGTATTCATCAATGTTCTCATTGGTCTAGGTACGTCGTTATGAAGTTGGACTAAAACTAAACGACCCAACTAAAATATTAAATAGTTCTACCATTGGAATAGTAGAGGAATACATCTGGCGCAATTCAGATTGTCTAAGGAAATAAAGCACCGGTACACTTGCTCTGCGTTCAAGGAAGAATCACGTGATTGAATGTTGGTAACGTTTTTGTAACGTTCCGTACCAGAAAAAGTTACGAACAAACCAGCATGTGATTCTAACCTGAACGCAAGGCTGTATGACGAAATGTTTATTCACGAAGCCGTTCAGTACATGAACGTTGTCTGTTTTGTTACTTCACTATCGTAACATATTTACTATGAAGTATGAGTAGGTATTGCCTGCAGGTAGACACTATGTATTCAATTATGACAATTTTAAATCGTAGTGTAAATATTATGTCAGTATAACTTATTCAAAATATATTTTAGCGCCAACAATGGCTCGTTACTTGCTGTGATTACAATTGATGGAGTTACAGCCAAGGACTGGGAGGATATAGCATGTGGTCCATGTACAACCGGAAGTGATTACTGTTTCTACATCGCCGATACTGGTGGTAACTCTGGGGGAAATGCTTACACCATATTTCGAATAAAGGAACCAGCAGAAATAGTTGACCAGCACGTCACCTTGGATTCTTTCTTAAAATTCAGGTATACTTATTTTCAAAGCTGAAACCGTTTTTTATTCCGAATTATCATATTGTATATTGTTATTTTTGACTGTGTTCAAGTTGTTTACAGTAGTAATTTTTATTTCGATTATTAGTTGACATTGTGTGAATCTATGAAGAACACCCAATATGTCGGTCCATTGCCCTGATCTTGATTGCATTTATAAACTGGAATATACCATGTTTATTATTTCCTTTCAATGGAGTATGGTGATTTCCAGTGAAAATAACAGTGACAAATAACAGTGAAATTATCATTTTGTTATTTTCACGCTTTACGAACTAAAAAGGAAACGCAACATCAACAGCGCTGGGCTTAAAATTTGCGTTATGTATTTTTCCAATTGAGCCAATTACTAGACCATTTAACGAGAAAATGAAGCAAATAATAAACAGAAAACATGTTGATGAAATATTTTGGTGAAAGATCTTATTTGATTTCACTTGTGATCCCAGAAAATTATGTTTGCAATAGTGGCTACGCCACTCGTGAAAATATTGTTTTCTATGACCACTCGGTGAATCGAACTTCGACCTTACACCAACATCAACACATATCCTCTATGTCTTAATTTGATCTACAGTTGGTGGCAGTACGATGTCGAGACGATCATGGTGGACACACATGGTGAGGTGTTTGTGGTCTCCAAAGTTTGTGCAGGTTCTTATCCACTGTTTCAACATGTACCATCATCTGCTTGGGGTCTAGAGAACAGAACGACCGTCAATAGTGGAGTGCCTGTACCAATAACATCCAAACGTCTAGATCCTGTCGCCGGTGATATATCCCCAGACGGTACTGAGGTGATTATAATATTATGTCTTCATTATTTCTGTCAAATTATACACAATGTATCATTTTTCAAATAATACTGAATAAGTTCACAAGTTATTATACAAGTATTAGTCCATGATATAAAGCACACGTGGTACTTACAATATGCTCAATAACACAGTGGTGACATGTGAAAATGTTTGATACATGCATCTCCTCGTTGAGAAAGCAGAATTGTTGAAGAAATGGATTTTCGTAAACCGGACACTATTATGTTTTAATACCAATTAAAGGTTTAGACAATAATTGAAAATAAACGGCCCTCGTCCCTTTGACTATAAATGCCGGTAAGTAATAAGGCAGTGTCATCTCTTATTATATATCTACTCAAATGTGTTATCGTCTAGTGGTGAGTAGTTGACCCAACTTGTGTGTGGAATTTTCATTCAACAAGGACTAATTTTTCTGCTATTTAAGTGACATAGCTACAGACGCCAGTAAGAGTGATCAGTAGATACATGGAAGCTTGAATATACTACATTGTATTTTCAGATTTTGTTGAAATCCTCCCAGACTATGTATTATTGGTATATCTCTGACCGAGACTATACTACCGGTATACAGAAGGTACCACTCATCTTACCCTATACACCAGAACCACAAGGTGAAGCTGTCGGTTTTGCTGCCAATGCTGACGGCTACTATACACTTAGCGAGGGGACCAATGGCACTCTATATTACTACAGCCGTATCGTCGAGGCAAACGATACTATAACCGATACTATTAGTTAATTCTTTACTTTAAGAACATTGTAGTTATTAGTCGATATTTCGACATGACACCTTGTAGAACTACCGATCGGATATCATCATCATATTCTGAACATTTACCGCATCTATATAAAAATATGTAACTGTCTGATATAGACATTACAATAGTCACAAATGTTTTTTATATGAAATATTGTTGTATTGTTGCTGACAGTAGTTATTTCCCCCCAATTGCATTGTGTAGACGATAAAAATGTTTTGCACGCTATAAGACGTTATATAACATTGAAATGTCTTGCACCGGGTTACGCTTTAAGACGTTATATCACATTGAAATGTCTTGCACCGAGAGTTACGCTATAAGACGTTATTTCAATTTAAAATGTCTTTCACCGAGTTACGGTATGCAAAGTTATATCACACTGAAATGTCCTGCACCGAGTTACGCTATGCAAAGTTAAATCGCATTGAAATGTCCTGCACCAAGTTACGATATGCAAAGTTATATCACATTAAATTGTCTTGCACCAAGTTACGTTATGCGACGTTATATTACACTGCACTGTTTGACCGAGTTACGCTATAAGACGTTTTATCACATAAATCACGTTGTGGGAGTGTAATAAAGCCCATTACATAAAAACGATATAACACTGCTCAGCAATAGAATAAGTATGCAAATGAGGGGGCTAATCACTATTTTTATGTATACATACGCGCTGTAAAAAAATAAACAAACATGGCTGACCGCGATTTTTCTCGTCAGCGGTAGAGGTCAGATCGATGCACAAGGCGAATTTAAAAATCTCAACGAGAATTTACAAAGGCATTTCAATTCAAATATAATAAATAAACACAAACCTACATTTATTTATTGAACAAAGCATAGGCTAACACTTCCTGCACAATTTTAATGCAGTTTGAGTTTCAAAATAGCATCTCTTTAAAATTCATCCATCTCATCCCTCGAAGTAGTGATGACGTCAAAACATAAACATGACGTCACAATGTACGTGACCTTTCCCGTTTTTAGTACGAGTATGTTCCCCTTACTTAACTAATTTCAAGACTTGATAGGGCCTACTAAAAAGGTCATAGACGTTATTACCGTTCAAATATACCCGTCTCGGCTCATTTTCGTTTTCAACATTGAATTAAATATAATTGAAATACAGTCACTGTGTTGCACTATGTTTAGATGCTCATTTATTCTTAACTGCATTACTCACCTCAATATTTTTCTCTCTTAAGGGGAAGCGGGTCTACTATTTCTAGTTTTCTACATTTAAATGGCTTATATTGTTTATGTGATAAAAAGAATCTTACATTCGTGTCTTTTCATATTAAATTTATAAAACTCGTTGTATAAAAGTAATAAAATACTCGGCAGAGCCTCGTATTTTATCACTTTTATCCAACTCGTTTAATAAATTCAATATGAAAAGACACTCATGTAAGATTCTCTATATATTACATTGAAATGTCTTGCATCGAGTTACGCTATAAGACGTGATATTAGATTGAAATGTCTAGCACCAAGTTACGCTATAAGATTTTTTATTACATTGAAATGTATTGCACCAAATTGCACTGAGTGGTGTTATATTACATAACCATGAGATGTTCAGCACATGTGATACACGGTATTGACTGGAGAGTAACAAACGAGAAATAAATATCCATTCAGCGGACAGGAACTAATAAATTATTGCAGAAACGTGTAATTCCTCTTTATGGAAGACAATACTCAAGCAGTTTGAAAGCGCGATATTTCATATCCATCATACTGAACACTTGTAGAACAGTGAACAAAATCTATAGACAGTCAATATAACGCCAATCATGATGTAATAAACATTCATCTGTACTGTATGAAAAGTCATAAATTCCACACTATCTGATCATTTATTCATGCAATAAAACTATATAACCGATTCCAACGGACTCTAAGTATATAACCGATTCCAAGGGACTCTAAATACATAACCAATTCAAAGGGACAATAAATGTATAAAAAATTCCAACGATCTTAAACAATATAACTAATTCCGAGGGACTCTAACTATATAACCGATTCCAATGGACTCTACTATATAACCAATTCCCAGGGACTCTAACAATATAACCACTGCAGAGGGACTCTAACTATATAACCAATTCAAAGTGACTCTAACTATATAACAGATTCAAAGTGAATCTAACTCAATAACCCATTCAAAGTAACTCTAACTATATAATCAATTCAAAGTGACTCTAACTATATAACCGATTCCAAAGGAACTCAAACTATATAGTCTATTCAAAGGGACTCTTACTCGTTTTGAACCTCAATCCTTGTATCGACACTACGAAAGTTACCCTTTAAAATTTGCTATATAGATGTACAAATTCATAAAAGCTGACCGAAATCTAACGATATACGTTATGATTGTTGACCTCTAATATTAAAAAATATCTGAAGAAATATGACACGGAAGACAGCACTCACCTTAACCAGCACAACACAGAAAACAGGAACAACACAATATATTTTCACGGTACAATGCCAACATATCATAACGAAAACATTTAAACCTAAAATCACCACTGTAAAAGAGCAGGATGACATAGTTTCACAAACAAATACCAAATACATAACCAAACGAATTCAAACGAAACAAAAAAAGGTAATGGTCTTTAAGAGTGCAACATAATGAAATATGAAATTGCATGTGGAGATTATTATTGTAAATTGTGAGTAAAGTACAGCGTACATTGTGTTCTTTGCATGTAGGTGTTGGAATGCATCTTGTTGAACGAGCCATACATGTATAAATAGCTTCAGTCAACGGTACTGACAATGGTAATTTCATAGCAAATGCATTACTTAACAAGTCAACCGACATACTTTGTTATTCCTTTGATCCCTCTCGACAACAACAATATGATCGACGACATTTCAAAGACAACGCTACAATCGTCGCTGTTGTGGTAATGTGATAGTACAGTACAGTTTGGTCTTGAATTCGAAAATATGTACGAACTGCTGTCGGCGGTATGTTGCCAATGGGGTTGCAAGTTAGTTTAATACATTGCTACCGCCATATTTGAATTTAAACACAAATACCTCAAACACAAAATCAACAATGTCAACCGTATTTTCTGTAATGTAGATAATGTATTAGATAAATGGGTCCGCGAAGAATCACGGAGTAACGTAAGATATACGAGTATTGTATACAAACTTTTGGTTTTCCATTATGAAGATTAAATGTGCAATCGATCTGATACATGAGTACAGGATTGAGTGATTGCCTACGTATACGTCTACCATCGTCTATCATTTAATGAACAAAATGCCGCCCAAACATCACCGATATCAAACCATTTGTCTTTTACAGTTTCCCTGATTCTGCTGTTCAAACAGTCTCCAATAATTTGGTAAGATATCTTTAAACTTGATGATAAACCGTTGATTTTGAATTACTGTTTTCAGACTGTTTACTACATACTGTCTACTAAGATTTTGTACAGTTGCAAAATATGCTTTTGAACACAATTGTGGAGTTTCAGAATTGGATCTTTAATTGTTTCTTCGGCTTATGTGTGGGCATTGCTCAATGTAGTTGCTAGGTATATGTAATATTATTTCCCACTCCATTCCTACCTTGCCTATTATTTTAACTAGGTCAAATCGTAGTTGTGCCTCTTTAGGTCGCATAACTTTAGGTCACTGTCCTTAGTTTTTAAACTAGGTCATCCCCGGGGTTTTTGTGCCTCATTTGGTCGACGTTTTGGCATTGGTTTTTGTGGGCATTGCTCAGGGTAGTTGTGTCGTGGTCTGATTTCTGTGCTCGGCTAGTTGGGTTGAGTGCTACCTTTCCTGTCGGATTTTATCAAACCTTTTTGATAAGTTCGCTATTGATTTGCCATGGCATTTTACCATTTCCAGTTAAATATTTTTAAGACTTCTTAGTCACCATTTAGCTGCATCGACCTTTAGCTTCCCTTCGCAGTATTTTACTGTATTTGGATCTATGGATAACTTTACAAACTAAAAGGATGGTCTTTATAGAAATCTTTGAAGAACACTTTTAAACAAGATCTAACCATTTCAATCGCTTTTTGCAAGTTGCTTAACGATACGGACATTTCCTCGTGCAAATTGTATTCGATGATAATGCCACAAACAATAGCTTGAATGAAGATATTCCACCCGGTGTTATGGTGTATTACAATAGCCAGATAACTTGTAGTCAATTTGTATTGAATTAATATAAAGGGCGGAATAATATCTGCCAATTTATAAACAAAAAATCCGAACATGATGGAAGACTTTAAAATTGATATTGATTTGGTATGTGATATGTTGTGTGTTTTAAGAAACAGAGCCAAAAAATTGACTGCAGTGATAAGAGCATCGGAAAGCGCAGACTTTATTCCTGTGAAATAGAAATTTAAAAGAGTTTGACTTAGAAATGTTATATTGGAATTTATTTAATTATTCGTCCATAATGAAGATCCCTTGATTCTAAACACTCCAATTATCGTCTAGTCTCGTCGATTCTCGTTGATGAATAATGAGAGAAATGAATGAATAAAACATAGAATTATTTAAATGTTTAATGGGTTTGTCGCCTTGTAGAAAATTGGTTATCTTAAGGGAATAGTTGTGTGAAATGTGTTAGCTTTCAAATAATCTAGTAGAAAGTTCAATAAAACACAAAAGAAGATATCGTTGATGTTTATATTTCCTTCTACCAGTCGTTTTAAACAACGTTTTATTAGTGTTCTAAGTAATGATGGGCAGCCAGTTTCATTTACACAAAGACGTGACATAAATATGATCAAGAAGAGATAGGATTGTGTAAATTAATGATGAATTATTCACATAACAGCGAGTACTACCGGGGTTTATATTGAAATGTGGGAATAAAAGAAAAGATTCCCATTTCTCATTGTCTAAAGCATACATTCCGCCTAGATAACATTATGTACATATAAAGACGATGTGAACACACTCTATATTCTGATTTATTCAGACAAATATGCATAAATAAGTTAAAGAGAATACTATACGATCAATTAAAGAAACCATGAATGAATGGATAGATGTGTTTTCTTCTAGTTTTTACAGTTGTATATAGTAGTTTATACAAAACAAAGTTCCCGTCTATACAGTATTTACTACCCATTTATCCTGCATTGGCAATCGTTTTCCAATTCATCTTGTAGAAAAAAACAAATGAGGAATTAATAACTGTTTTACACAAATATTTCCCTCACTTGCTTCAAACTAAATATTCAGCATGTTAAAACAACATAGCATAATTCGAATATCATAATTTCGTATACTAACACAATGATTTCATTTACTTTGTGAACATTTTCTGGATTTAGACGACCGGTGATACTAGCCTGCTTATTTCTATTTCTAACACCAACTCCCAACTATATTAAAGCACCAATAACGTTCGCATAAATGGCTGAAAATGTTTTTCCGAGCTCATCTCATTTCTAGAGGAGACGCTACTACCAGACAATATCATAACATGGTCCTATTTTTAATTACACTGCATGAATAATGTTATTTAGTCTCTCAGTGATAAGTTGGATGACAAATTATTCTTAACCGATATCTGGCAGTTATATATTCAGGGGACTTTCTCTGGTACAATACACAGTCACATATACTTGACTTGAGAGTCTTAGATTCTTTTATATGGCACAAACTACTATACTCGCTGTAAGAGTGTATACCATTTAGTTGTTCTGCCCTGTAACTCTACACCAGGTGCCGCACTCAGAGCACAACAATTTCACTCACTGCAACGGTTTCTTCCTACAGATTATCTTATTTATAATTTATCATGGCACACATTTGACACACTCCTTTATAAGAATGATGGTTAATTGTTAATGTACACTCAGCAAAATTTCTAATTGGTCACTTTTTCAACTCACATATTTTTGTACATAACAATTAAGAAATATATTTAGTGAACTTAACTCATTCGGCTTGGTGTACTTAATCAAATTCAGATCGTGTTTTACATAGCCTCGTAACCTGTTTTGAGCTATGGCCCATTTTGTATGAAACAGATTTAATGCAAAACCTGTCAATGGCAAAGGTGATAAACAGTAAAAATACAGACCAATATGTTACCAACCAAACAGAAAAACAAACAATATTTCTAAAATAATTACGCGTTAAAAAGAAAGACAGCTTCGAAGTTGACAATTCTGAAATTACCTCTCTTTTAATTGAAAACAGAACAACATTAAATCCTCAAAATAACGATACACACGAGTGATAAATAAGTCAAATTCTGTACAGTCTTTCTTTCATTAGTTATCTTCATTTCGCTTAAATTATGGCAAGTTATCGGTGCGTTTCAACTTTTGATGAGACATTGATTTCCTATGGCGAACTACGTTAACTTGTTACTGTCGGAAATCCAGATAAATCTTAAAATTCGATGTTTTTCATTTCATTCCACCGCATCAATCATACAACATTTTGTATTGGAGTATAACTTTGCCATATGAATTAATTACTACCTACTCGTCCATATGAGATGATGGTTCATTATGTTTACGTATATGGCTCTTTATAAATGCATTTAATAATATTTTATGTGATTTTTAGTTGTTGTTTAGTATCTCCAATAATTGAGCGTGAGCATAGCAGAATCTGCATCAAATTTTCAAATTTGTCTTGTATACACATTTATTTTACACTTTTACAATTGACAGAATATATTTTGAATACTCATTGACTGAAATTTTGTCAATATGTTAGGTGACCAATTGGAAATTTTGCTTAGTGTATATGTCACATACACACCATGCATTCATGGATTTAGTTGTTTTTACATTTGTGCGCTATAGCACGTCCAATGAAGTTGCGTGAAAATATCTCCTTTGAGAAATTAGTATAATTTACATCACCTCTCATTCCATTACAACGCATATGTATTCATTATTATAACACATTAGTCTATGTTAGTGTAAACACTATCTGGATAATTGCTTCCTAACACGAACTGTTCCAATCAAGCTACATTTGTTATGTTTAGTACCACCAAACACAACTACTTATAGGTGTAACGTTGATGGATGCCTGGCACAAGTGAAAATGAAACGATTCCCCAATAACGCCAAAGTTCATATGAACACCATGACTAGAGACCGTATTCACAAATATTTTACATCTCTAAATGAGAAATTATTTAACTTATCTTATTGTAATTGATATAATTAGTACATGTTGAATTATAGAGTTCAGCAATAAAATTAAAGTGATCAGATTTATATGTGCTATCAATAACATCAAATAGTACAAGCTGAACTTTATAGTAATCCGATAAGTCATACTGTACTTATACGATGTGAGAATGCCCACATATACATGTGTAATGGTTTTGTAAGCGTACTGATATTGTGGTTGTCATTCATATCGATGTCGTAACTTTCAAATTCTAGTTTAGAAATGGAGACATGCTATCAGTAACAGTTCGCTGGCTTAGAACGAGAAGGTCGTACCTACTTCTTACGACCTGATAAGACTGATACATATTTAAAATCTGCATCATAAGAAGCTTCTTATGAGCCCATTTTCATGAAAATCGGAACTTGTCATGTTGACCGAACTGGAGTTGTAAAAGCTTGTTATATCATAAGTAAGGACAATATTTCAAACAGATTTTTCTGGTTTTCTCAATATATCGATTTTGTACTTAAGACCTTCACATTCTAGGCAAACCAATTGTCCATCAGTAAATGTTAGATTGTATATGTTTGGCTTGGTCTTGGTTTGCATATTTCATTCTTGTCATCAAATGTAACAATGATAGACATACAGACGAAAACTATTCATCCCTGTCTGAAAACTATTTCACCACATTAAATCACATTTTCTGGGGATTTAAAAGTTCACGCGTGTTTCCTCTATTTTGCCGCCTACAAAAACCATTACACAGAAGTTTCTCGAGAAACCAATATTCGAAGCAAGTACATTACATCAGCTGAAGTCTTGAACGTGCTTTACATTCGCGGTCAAAGATAAAGTAAATAGTTCTTGTTAGCAATGATTAAATTCCTTAAGTTGACGTTATTTGCAAAGTGATAATAGTCATGGTTGTATTAACTGATGATGAGAGGACTTTCATTATAAACAGTGTAATGATGTTTATATATTGCTAGTATCTCAAATATGATGACTTTCATTATAAACAGTGTAGTGATGTCTAAGATATTGCTAGTATTTCAGATGTGAGGACTTTCATTATAAACAGTGCAGTGATGTCTAAGATATTGTAGTAGCTCAGGTGTGAGGACTTTCATTATAAACAGTGCAGTGATGTCTAAGATATTGTAGTAGCTCAGGTGTGAGGACTTTCATTATAAACAGTGTAGTGATGTCTAAGATATTGTAGTAGCTCAGGTGTGAGGACTTTCATTATAAACAGTGCAGTGATGTCTAAGATATTGTAGTAGCTCAGGTGTGAGGACTTTCATTATAAACAGTGTAGTGATGTCTAAGATATTGTAGTAGCTCAGGTGTGAGGACTTTCATTATAAACAGTGCAGTGATGTCTAAGATATTGCTAGTATCTTAGGTGTGAGGATTTTATTATAAACAGTGTAATGATGTCTAAGATATTGCTAGTATCTCAGGTATGGGACTTTCATTATAAACAGTGTAATGATGTCTAAAATATTGCTAGTATATTATAGTATATGTGTAGATATTGCTAGTACCTCAGATATTTACTATATTCACGTTGTTTGCCGTTTAATACAGAACAAGGGCAATCCCATTCCGCTGAACCAACACGGGAAGAAAAGAAGACACACATATTATTACAGATATAGATAACTTGTTGATATTTTAAATCTTACATTGTCTGTTACTTGTCAGATCATAACAGTAAAGTTTCTAAACACATAATATCATTGAGTTTAAAAGAGAGAACGTATGCATATGATTCGAATAGACATCATGTGAATATTAAATGACTAAATAAAAAACGCTTATTTCGTATCTACCAGGTAAAATAAACTAACACACTCTGCCTTTGCAAACAGTTGTGGTCAAAGAAACTATTTTCAGTTATTGAGTCCAGTTGTCTAGGTGACGTCAAATCATTTTAGATCTTAGCAATAGCTTTTAGACCAATGACACATATTGATCAGTTCATTGTAGTATGCAATATGGTTCTGGTCGACTTATAGTTATATCCAGGGGACATTTTTATGGGTAAATATGACAAACATGAAATAAATACCAAAAATATGACGTCTTCATTTTTATGGCAAGACTAGACTCGATGTTCTTTTAATGATTCTAGAACCTATTATCCGATTGTAAAACACAGAAAAAAGCGTACTCTGTTTGCCCAGTGAGCAGGTTTTGTACATCTACAATACTGAAAGTATCATTACATTTAATGGGTCGGTATACATATGAGCTGTTCTCCACGAAAACCGGGCTAAGTGACATTATGATAGTAATTATGTACTGCGATTTAGTTTCTTCTTTAGGTTCTTCAATGAGTAAAACGTCATTTTTCTTATGGATCAAATTAACATAATGCATGTCGTTGCTATGGTGACCAATTTCTGAAAGGTACCCATATTGAGGAAAACGATGGACTAGTGTATGTATAAAAACAGTTGCAACTTTTCTTTAAAAGCAAAAGTTTGTAAAATGCTTGTTCGCGAGACGTCTTATAACGATCGAATGACGTTTGCGACGTCACTCAAACACTAGGCGGAAGCGGTATTTTCTAAAGGTCTGTAACTTTCTTAATGATTGTTGTATTTCGCTAAAACTTTCAGAAACTGTTTATAAAAGTATTGTCTTTCTAACGTTATATTATCATGATTTTGAAGATTTTGTCACTAAGCCCGGTTTTCCTGGAGAACGGCTCATATACATTTTTGATATACCTATATAATAGGATATGTTCAACCACAAAAGGAACAAAACCATATTCGTAACTGTATATCGTTGATTAATATTCCTAAGTAAAAGAGTTCTAATTGTATCATTGTGGAATGGAATGTGTATGATATTGATCTGTCGAATATAATCGGCTAGATACTAGATCAGGATTAATCATCTGACAGAAACAGATGAAAATATGAATATTTTACCAGAAAATTAACTCTTAATTCTTACACACAAAAACTGAATAAATAGTATATTCATCACTGGACTTCAGAACTAGACGATACACAGACAAGACAATATAACCAAACACATTTGATTGTAGCCAGAACTGGCGTGTGCTGACAGTGTTGTTTATGTTAGTGTGTTGTTTCTGGTGTAAGTTTTGACCTAGTTAGACCTTCTTGATATGTTCAAGTCATAATGCTCTGACGATAAGAATAATTTAACCTTTAGGTTATATTGTTCACCGGCGAACTATCACTCAGACGACTCAGAATTATGTCTTTGACTATTTGTGTAGAATTCTGCAGTTTAGACCATGGTCGTTAAAGTTGTACAACTATATAACGACGATTGCACAGAAGAGGAGCCAGACCTAGGAGCTGTTGAAGTGACTTATAAGTACTATAAAACTAATTGCAATAACATTTCATGAGCCACAATGTTTATACTGAAAGGTATCTATCATTCAACAGTCTGTGAAATTGTAAACTTAACTAAGTATACAGTCAGGGCTTTCAATAGGTACCAAAAATGAAGAGTCAAAATGACTCCTGACTCTCAACTTACAAGGGTCATCAAAAAATTTGTATTATAAGTATGGTAAATTTGACTCTTCACCGTACAATTAGAGTACAAAAAGTATCACACTGATGTAATACAATGATGAATCACAATAATACAAATATCGTCATAACATACTTATTCAATAATCGACATCTATGATAATGTTGGAATGGTAATACTGGAAAGACGTTGTGTGTCAATAAAACATCAATACCCGACAGATTTGTCGCCAGCAAGCGGACATTCAATGAAAAACGAGAAATTCCCATAGGTTGGTCATGAATATTCATACTGTCGTATACCGCAGTTTTACGAGTATACAAATTACTGTTTTATATTTTGAATGAAGAGTACATTCTGCTAAACTGTCATGAGAAACTTTGTATGAAGATAACAATATAAAATGTACGATAAACTGCACTTATGAGTATTAATTATTACCATTTTACTTTATATTAATTGTACTGCATTATTGTATTGTTCTGTTTTGAATTATTTTTTATTGCTGTATTGCCTTATTATCGTAGGGTTAGGGTTTTCGTATCTTATAATAACGAGCTAAACCGTACTCACTGATTAGCCAGCACAGACCATAATTGTGATGATGTGTTTACAAAAATAAATGTATATATATATATATGTCCAGATTCGTCTTTCATTATAGTTAAGAAATAAGTTGAGGATAGTGTTGGTATACTAAGCAAAACAGCTAACCGAACGTTTAAAAAAATTGTTTTTCCGACTAACAAACACCCATGCTACATAACATGCACACAAAATTCGTGCAATTCGAGAGCAATCGATCACAACGTGCAAAAATGTGATTTGAAGCTTTTTCGTCATGGATGAGTGATTTTGGCATGTATTTTTATGTGGTAAGCTACATAAGGTGCACAATCTATATTGAAATAACTATGCACAATTTTAGGTTTGTACACTTACAGGATACTGAAATATTCAAATTTAAAAAGCGTTCGGTTAGCTGTTTTGCTCAGTATATATTATAATTTTCAATACACATACGCAAAGTTAATTGTCAAGGGGCATGGAAATTTGACATGAGTTTTCATTTAAGGTAGAGATAACACATACGATACCTGGCAACAGTTAGAGCATGAATGACAACAATGTGCATGCCATCATGTTATGGTCAATAATACATACCTACACCACACAAGGAACCGACTACGTAGTCATATATATAATCTGTATTTACATATTGCTTTAACTGAACTGCAATACTAATTATTTTCATTTCCAAATCGAATACCTTTAAACGCAATGACAACATCAACTAGTTGTAACGACATAACTTGACTTACGCGACCTTACGAAGGTAAATCATATGAGACTGTTGAAATCAGGTGCATGTTTAAGACAGTTATGTTTTACATATTATATAATAATAATTTAATTGTAAGCTTAAGTAAGTTTTGATGAATATTGTTGTAGCAATCACATGTTGTAGAAATGTTTATGAAAGAAACATATGTGTAACTATTTTTAGCGGAGGTATTATTCTGAAAATCCTAGAAAATTGTACTGTTATTCAATAACAAAACTAATAGATAAGATAAATGCATATTGCGCCAGCATACACACACGTAATACAAACATGCAAAATAAAACAGCAGTTCTGGTGCAAATCAACGGAATGTATTACACTCAAAACTTAACTGAAACATACAATGATTATACAATGTTACAATTTAATGATTAATTAAATAATAACTATAATCATGATGTCTTACAGTATAAAGGATGTTCATTATATATAAACATTTCAGTAAATGACTGATTAAAATGTTAGACTTTAAAATATGGAATTAAGGTGAGCGTGAAAATGTGTAGGAACTGTCTTCACCAACGAGGACAACGGTCATTATTATAGTCCTACTTATCATATAGCAAACCAAATGAGAAGTCTGCATTCAGTAAGATCGAAACATATATGGAAGTAAAAACACTAATAAAGCTGATGATGAAAATGATGATGGAGATCAGTATACCAGCAGGTGATGATAATTGTGACCATGTAATTGATTATTACAATGATGATGACGTTGGACGAGGATGATAACTGCAATGATTACTTTCGAAAGTTGTCAACTATACTTACATCAAAACTGAAAAACTGTGAAGTGAATTGTATAGGTAAATTACGCACTTATGCTTTGTTTAAGAACATTTTCGAACATGAATTGTACCTTGATATTATACGTAGGGCGTTCCAAAAGTTCCAGGAAAAGTGCTCTATTGTATTTATCTTATGGGCAATATACTTCAAACTTTGCATTTACATAGAACAACTCATGATACATAGTGTGCTATGAATTGAACGTATGAGGGTGTGTCGTACAAATGACACGGCTGCCATAGTAACGTCAGTTATGGCTACCCGCAGCAATGTTTTATTTGACTGCACGTTATAAACATGTTCTGACTAAATCTAACGCAGTCAGTCAAAGGACACACAAAGTACACCTGCTACAATAACAACAATGCTTTATATTCTAAAAGAAAGCCTCGTTTGAAGGTATGCACTTCTAGGGTCCGTTTGCAAAAGTATTCGAAAGTGTCACAAAATCAAACAGAAACGTCCAACGTAACGTCTAATGTCTGATTCCCAACAGGTCTTACCTTCCTATTACCATCTGCAGCAGTACCGCAGGCAGTCTGGAAACGTTCATATTATGCATACATCCTTCCCAATGGCAAACAACGTTCTTAACATGCAGTGTTTATAAGTTCCATTGGTTCAAGTCTTAATTTTCCTGACAAAAGACAAAAACTGGTCAAATTTCAATGATTTACTGACATTTGACGGGTGATTCTAATATGGCGACAACTAAACCTGAACACAACAGTGGGATTATTTAAACTATGGCATAAATTGACCAAAATGATCTTATACCACCCTCCGCAAATGATCCATGCAGTAATTTAAGGTCATTGATAATTGGTAGCTGTTTGGTTGGGGCAATGCGTAGGTTAGTTTGGCGATTTCTACGACGTGACGTCAAAATTGCCCCGGGTAGCCATTACTGACGTTACTATGGCAGCAGTGCCATATTGTACAACACACCCTCATGTGTTTGATTCATGATATAATATGTATCATGAATTGTTCTATTTAAATGCAAAGTTTGAAGTAATTTGTACGTATGATAAACATTATAGAGCACTTTTCCTGGAACTTTTGAAACGCCCCTCGTAAAAGTACCTGAAATAAGATCTTGCTACACTAAATTAAGAATTAGTGCACATAAATTACAAATAGAAATTGGTAGATACAACAATACACACAGAGATTATGCAGAATTTGTGATCTAGGGGAAGTGGAAGATGAATTTCACTTCATGTTTGTATGCCCTAAATATCAGTCTTTAAGGAACATATATTTGGACGAAACATCACAGATTTGTAAAAACCTTAACTTTCTATCATTAAAAGACAAATTTATATTCTTATTAAGTAATGAAAATCATGAAATTATTAAAAGAACAGCTGAATACATTTGGTCCTGCTACAACTCCAGGCTAAACCAACTTAATAGTCCTGCGTGATGTGCATTTCAATTCAATTGTGTATTTTGATAAAGTTTGTTTATATAATTATAACATTATGTTTGTCATTTAAAATGCCTATTTTACTTTACTGTTATACTAGTCCTTAGTTAATTGTTTTACTACTAATCAGAATCAAGCCTGTGTTACTTTATATATCTTATGTTCTTGAACACTGTTCATCTGTTTTTGTGTGATTTATATGCCCGAGAGGGCCCATAATTGGTAATAAAATTTATTCTATTCTATTCTATTGTATTAATCAGTTAAAATATCGGCATGTAAACATTCAAAAATGAACAAACAATTCGTTTTAAAAGAACATAAACTTTTCCAGATACTTTACACACACTAAAACGTTTATAGGGATTAGTAATCTTTGATACGTTCTTTCCGAATTACTTATTTATACGTATAAGATACTTACAGTTCCCAATCTGACGTCAGTGGTGTAAACTCGTCGCTCATTATGACCAGATGATATGTTAAGCCTTGCTGTCAGGTAACACCTAAATATCAAATACACTGTTTTCACAATGCGACGTTTAGATTGCCATTAATTAATAATTAACTAACACCATCTTTAACCTGTCATTAATATAATCCATGCTTTACAATCATATTAATTACTAACAAGCATTCACTTTTGTCAATTGTAACATCCGTCTGTTACTCACATTATTATTTTCCAATAAACGTCAGTAATTGATCAACTCGTGGTTCAAGTCGTTCAAATGTGCTTCATATAAATAGCACACACACCAGAGAACTGTTTCTTTCACCAAACTTGTTAAAATCGTCAGTACTTCGTCAGATCGTAATTCCACTTTCACATTGACACAGAACGTCTTCAGATCGCTAACAAATCCAAATTTATTTAAGAAAACTGTTCTATGGCGATGTAACCGAACGTCTTCAGATCGCTAACAAATCTAAATCTATTTAAGAAAACTGTTCTATGGCGATGTAATATTGTAGCATTTGTTTTATCGTGTACTCCTTGGCAATCCCTAACAGATCCCCCATGAAATATTTCCAATAACTTGAGTAAGCATTGTTTATCAATGATTAAATAATGTTATCCATTTCAACTGCACACTATCGCAGAGAGATAGTAAATTGATTATGTCTCCTATTACACTGAAAGAGAACCATTTTATGCGTTATGTTTGGACACGTGCCTTTAGATTTCTATAGTCGAGGCATAAATGACGCCTTCGTCTGTTACAAACAGTCCATGAACTAGCAAATATAACATGCCTTTTGTGATGTAATCATACATAGGAATATGATACAAGTTGCATAAAGTGAACCATTTTATTGTTATCCGACACAACTGGAACTTACTTTGTAATGCACTTGGCCTAGATCGGAGGATTTTGATGAACTTGGTCAAAAATTCACAGATAAGCCATATAGTTTCCCTTGACATACACATGCATTGTATAGGGATTGATTACTTTGACGATTCCTCATATATAACTATAGTCATTAGGCCTACCTGATAAATTCACGAGAGAACATTATTAAATAAAATCTGACAACATGATTATTTTTATATGCAATGTGTTTATCTGTACGTAAACTAAAGTTAATTATGTTCACAAAAGGCTACAGTTGTGCCTTTTTAAAAAGAAAAACATACATCACATAACTTTTCTTGTATCCAGGTTAGTATAGCGAGTACGTATAACTTTATACGTACCACGTGTAGTATAAACGGGTGAGTTTTCAAATAAATCCATGCGTATTTTGCGTTTTTAGTGTCATATGATATAAAGAATCTATCACTCGTTGCAATTTGATATATTTATATTAAACTCGATCAGGAAATATTATTAATTTCCAAAACTCGTTTGATATAAATTCATATCAATTGACAACTCGTGATAGATCCTCTATGTCTCTATCTTTTAATAAATTCACTTAAAATATCATGTTCATCAAATTGTTTCCTTACGAACTTTCCGAAAACAATGACTGCGGTCAATTTTGTACGTTAACACCCTTTTCCAACGTAATTAGTATGTATAAGATATAAAGGCTTGGCAAGAATGTCATCCTAATGTTTTGAGTAATATGCGCAATGAATTGCTACTTGCTAAATATCACATTAATAAGTTGATTAGGACGTGCTCATATCTTCAAGATAAATTAAGTATATCACGTTTATATATTCTCTATCCATTTAGCCCATGCTAACAATTCTACAATAAGCACCACATAAGCATAGTAAGGCACACACGTATTCACAGATTAGAGGTTTTATGTTCTGGTGTTTTATGCGAAAGAATGGATATTCTAAAAACCTTGTCAAATGTTATTGTGACGAATTAATATAAAGTGTGGAATAATGTATGCCCATTTATCATCGAAACATTTGATAGAAGACGTTTGACATTTTATTGTGTTGGCATAAGTTTTTTGTGTATTTTAAAGACGCAGAACATAAAATTGAATGCATCGTGGACAGCGCAGACCATTTCTGTGTTATAGTAATTTTGAAAAAGGGTTGACTTAGAATTGTATTGACAGTTATTTCATCATTGATCACCATTAATAAAGAAGCTTGATTATTAACACGTGGAAAACTAGGTTTCAACTCAAATTATCGTCTAGTCTCGTCGATTCTCGTTGATGAATAATGATAGAAATGAATGAATAAAACATAGAATTATTCAAATGTTTAATTGGTTTTTCGCCTTGTAGAAAATAGTTTATCTTGAGGGAATAGTTGTGTGAAATGTGTTAGCTTACAAACATCGAAAAATCAAATAATGTAGTACAAAGCTGAAAATAATACTAAAGACGATCTACATGTCCGTGAGGGCCGTTTATGATACTTATAATCCGGTATTAGCATGTTCTATTTCGATATCTGATCTGACGTGACATGAATAATGAAAGAAGTGTTATTTATACAGTGTTTTACAAAATAATCTCATCACCACAGTGGTTTAGAATTATTCAAAATTAACAATAATTAGTGTGATAAACAGAAATTACTCACACATTAGTAACCAATCAGTAAAAAAAACAGTGATGTGTTTCACTTATATATATATATATATATATTTGTTTATTTACACATCATAAAACAGGGTTGTTTGAAAACGTTCAAACATAAAATAAAACATTAATTATAAATTAATGTATTCCCATTTTGCTTCTACATGCAAAGGTCCAATACTGTAGAGATACGTGGCTTTTTTATTTGTTATATTAGATACTTATACTTTCTTCAATTAACCGTTTTAACGACTATCAATGAAACAACAGATTTCCATTTCTCATTGTCTAAAGCATACATTCAGCCTAGATTATATTCTGTACGTACCAAGACGATTGAACACACGCTATATTCTGATTTTTTAAATGAATAAAGTTAAATACGTAAATATAATTACAACATGTAGAATTACTGTAGAATAGTCTTAAAGTAGAACACATATGTATTGACAATTTGTTTTTGTCTAGTTATATTGAAGTTAATACAATCGGAAGTTCCAACCATCTAGTATTTACTTACAAAAGTCAGCCGTTTTCAACTTCACCCTTGCAGAAAAGAAAAATAACTTTATATCCTAATGATGTCCTTACTTACTTCGAACAAGATGACCAACATGTTTTAAAGCAACATATATACAAATACATGTACTAATACAATCATTTAAATGCAGTTGATAAGCACGTGTTGAATTGAGACGACGAATGTCGCTATCATGTTTATTTCTATTATAAACGTCAATTCTTAACTATCTTTAAAACTCTAATAACGTCTGCATGATCGCTGAAAATATTGTTCCGAACTCATCTCATTTCTACAGGAGGCAATATTACCAGACAATACCATAACATAGAGGATATTTGTTGATTTTGGTGTAAGATCGCATTTTATTTCGCCGAGTGATCACAGAAATCATTATTTTGGTGTAGCCACGAGTGAAAATATAATTTTCTGTGATCACGAGTGAAATAAAATAAGATCTTTCACCAAAAACAAGAAATTTTCTGTTTATTATTTGCTTCATGTTTTCGTAAAACGGAACAGTAATTGGCTTAATTGGAAAAATAACGTTGAAATTATCACGCCACGACGTGACAAATATGACGTCCCAATGACGTAACGCATATTTTGAATCCCGGCGCTTTTGACGTTGTGTTTCTTTTTCTGCACGATGTTTGAACCAGCTCCAAAACAGTGAAAATAACAAAATGATAATTTCACTGTTATTTGTCATTGTTATTTTCACTGAAAAGCACCATAATCCATTGAAAGCTAATAATAAATGGTCATATTTTTAATTACACTGCATGAATAATGTTGTTTAGTCTGAATAGTTCCTCAGTGAAAAGTTTGATGACAAATTATTCTTAACCGATATCCGGCAGCTTTATTACCAGGGAACTTTGCCTTGCACAATAAACAGTCACATATACTTGGCTTGAGAGTACCAGTCTTTTATATGACACAAACTATTGTTCTTTCAGTAATAGTGTATACGACATTACATTTTGCCCTGTTGCAGTATTCATTGTACCAGTTTTTAATCCGATAACGCAATACGTTTACTCCATGCAGCAGTGTTTATGACGGTTCGTTTTGTCGCAATCTTGTTTTATCTTACAACTTATACTTTGTACATTTATTCATAACAAATAAACACATATACACTTCTGGTTTAACTATAAGTCTTATTGTTTTACAGAGATCATTTATTCATGTATATGCCTCGTGCATTTTTATAGTTTTGATATATTTGCGTTATTGTACATGTACGTCCAAGAATGTGGCGGGAAAAATTTCTTTGGAATAGCGTCCTTTTTTACGTTGATAATATACATGTGGTTAAATATTGATACTCTGTCAAAATTGCTGATATATATTCATCGTGAGTACAGATCCTTTGAGAAATAAGTATCGTTTACATCACTTAGTTTGACATTACAACGCACATTTATTCATTATTATAAAACATTAGCCTATGATATTGTAAACACTATCTGGATAATTGCTTCCTAGCACGAACTGTTCCAATCAAGTAACATTTGTTCTCTTTAGTACCACTAAACACAACTACTTATATGTGTAACTTTGATGAGTGCCTGGCAGAAGTGAAAATCAAACGTCAAAGTTCACATGAAAACAATGACTAGGGACAGTATTCACAAATATTCACATCTCTAAATGAGAAATGATTTAACTTATCTTATCTATGTGATGGACGTTTAATTGCCCTATTCTCTCTGTATGTCGGGAGTTTCTGTGGTCTTTCATTGTGGTACATAGTTTAGGTCTTTGGTGCTTTTATATCTTGTCTGATTTATGCTTCGGATGGTCCAAGTGGTCTTATTTTAACACATATTCAACAAGTAAAAGATATCATACAATACGCACAATGAAATGTTATATGAGCAGTCTAAATACACAGTAGAATGCAGAAGCAGCAAAATCAGAGTACATTGTATTGTCTCACAAATCCACGCGCGTAATATGTTTGCCTCCGAAACAAGTCCAGTATTATCGATATGTATACAAAATTGCAGACATTATTAGAGTGTAAACTACTGGATGATGGATCACTCTCTCGCTATTGTTACACAACTCTCAAAGTTATCAGAAAAGCAAACTGTTCGGTGGAGTTGAATATTTGTTACTTCTTGCACAAATGATTATGACACTCATGTTGATACAAACAAATCTTAAACATCTGAAATATTACTATGTCTCTGTTCGGGAGATACTTATATGTAGTATTTCTACAGAGACCTAGAGTGCGTGATCAACCGCCTTATTTGCTATAAAATAGTTAAATCATGATATAATATGATTATTTGGTAAAGGTTTTAGTGAAGCATTGTACATATTTAAAATTTGTATCATAAGAAGCTTCTTATGAGCCCATTTTCATGAAAATCGGACTTGTCATGTTGACCAAACTGAAATTGTAAAAGCTTGTTTTACCACAAGTTAATAATAGATTTAAGACAGTTTTTTTCTGGTTTTCACAAAATATCGAATTTGTACTTACGACCTTCTTATTATAAGCCAGCGAGTTGTCCAGCAGTTTATGTTAGATTGCATATGTTTGGCTTGGTCTTGGTTCTTTTCGTCAACTGTAACTATGATAGTCATACAAGCGAAAACTGTTTTTTCCTGTCTGCAAACTATTTCACCACATTTACATCAGCTAAAGTCTTGAACGTGTTTTACAATCGCGGAAACAGATAAAATAAATAGTTCTTGTTAGCAATGATTAAATTCCTTAAGTTGACTTTATTTGCAAAGTGATAATAGTCGCGGATGTGTTTACTGATGATGTGAGGACTTTCATTATAAACAGTGTAATGATTTTTAAGATATTGCTAGTAGCTCAGATGTGAGGACTTTCATTATAAACAGTGTAATGATTTTTAAGATATTGCTAGTAGCTCAGATGTGAGGACTTTCATTATAAGCAGTGTAATGATGTTTAAGATATTGCTAGTATCACCGATGTGAGGAATTTCATTATAAACAGTGTAATGATGTTTAAGATATTGCTAGTAGCTCAGATGTGAGGACTTTCATTATAAACAGTGTAATGATGTTTTAGATATTGCTAGTATCACCGATGTGAGGAATTTCATTATAAACAGTGTAATGATGTTTAAGATATTGCTAGTAGCTCAGATGTGAGGACTTTCATTATAAACAGTGTAATGATGTTTAAGATATTGCTAGTAGCTCAGATGTGAGGACTTTCATTATAAACAGTGTAGTGATGTTTAAGATATTGCTAGTAGCTCAGATGTGAGGACTTTCATTATAAACAGTGTAATGATGTTTAAGATATTGCTAGTAGCTCAGATGTGAGGACTTTCATTATTAACAGTGTAGTGATGTTTAAGATATTGCTAGTAGCTCAGATGTGAGGACTTTCATTATAAACAGTGTAATGATGTTTAAGATATTGCTAGTAGCTCAGATGTGAGGACTTTCATTATAAACAGTGTAATGATGTTTAAGATATTGCTAGTAGCTCAGATGTGAGGACTTTCATTATTTACAGTGTAATGATGTTTAAGATATTGCTAGTAGCTCAGATGTGAGGACTTTCATTATTTACAGTGTAATGATGTTTAAGATATTGCTAGTAGCTCAGATGTGAGGACTTTCATTATTTACAGTGTAATGATGTTTAAGATATTGCTAGTAGCTCAGATGTGAGGACTTTCATTATAAGCAGTGTAATGATGTTTTAGATATTGCTAGTATCACCGATGTGAGGAATTTCATTATAAACAGTGTAATGATGTTTAAGATATTGCTAGTAGCTCAGATGTGAGGACTTTCATTATAAACAGTGTAATGATGTTTTAGATATTGCTAGTATCACCGATGTGAGGAATTTCATTATAAACAGTGTAATGATGTTTAAGATATTGCTAGTAGCTCAGATGTGAGGACTTTCATTATAAACAGTGTAATGATGTTTAAGATATTGCTAGTAGCTCAGATGTGAGGACTTTCATTATAAACAGTGTAGTGATGTTTAAGATATTGCTAGTAGCTCAGATGTGAGGACTTTCATTATAAACAGTGTAATGATGTTTAAGATATTGCTAGTAGCTCAGATGTGAGGACTTTCATTATTAACAGTGTAGTGATGTTTAAGATATTGCTAGTAGCTCAGATGTGAGGACTTTCATTATAAACAGTGTAATGATGTTTAAGATATTGCTAGTAGCTCAGATGTGAGGACTTTCATTATAAACAGTGTAATGATGTTTAGATATTGCTATTATCACAGATATTTACAACATTTACTTAGTTTATCGTTTAGTTCAATACGAGGACAATCCATTTTCGCTGAACCAACAAAAAAAAGAAGACACACACATTATTACAGATATAGATAAATTGTTGATATTTTAAATCTAACGTTGTATGTTACTTGTAAGATCATAACAGTAAAGTTTCTGAACACATAATATCAATGAAGTTTTTAAAAGAGACAACTTATGCAAATGATTCGAATAGACATCATGTAAGCATCAACTGACTAAATAAAAAATAAATAAGCGCTTATTGCTTATCCACCAGGTAAAATAAACTCACACACTTTGCCTTAGCAAATAGTTGTGGTCAAAGAAGCTATTTTCAGTTATTGAGTCCAGTCGTCTAGATGACGTCAAAGCACTTGATATCTTAGCTTTAAGACCAATGACAAATATTGATCAGTTCATTCTCGTATGCAATATGGTTCTGGTCGACTTATAGTTATATCCAGGGGACATTTTTATGGGTCAATATGACAAACATGAAATAAATACCAAAAATATGACGTCTTCAATTTTATGGCAAGACTAGATTCGATGTTCTTTTAATGATTCTAGAACCTATTATCAGATTGTAAAACACATAAAAAACGTATTCTGTTTGCCCAGTGAGCATGTTTTGTACATCTACAATACTGAAAGTATCATTACATTTAATGGGTCGGTATACATATGAGCCGATCTCCACGAAATCCGGACTTAATGACATTATGATAGTAATTATGTACAGCGATTTAGTAAAGGTTCTTCAATGAGGAAAACGTCATTTTTCTTATGGATCACATTAAAATAACGTATGTCGTTTCTATGGTGACCAATTTATGAAAGGTACCCATATTGAGAAAAACGATGGACTAGTGTATAAAAACAGTTGCAACTTTTCTTTAAAAGCAAAAGTTTGTAAAATGCTTGTTCGTGTGACGTCTAATAACGATCGAATGACGTTTGCGACGTCACTCAAACACTAGGCGGAAGTGGTTTGTTGTAAAGGTCTGTAACTTTCTTAATGATTGTTGTATTTAGCTAAAACTTTCAGAAACTGTTTATAAAGGTAATGTCTTTCTAACGTTATATTATCACAATTTTGAAGCTTTGTCACTAAGCCCGGTTTTCCTGGAGAACGGCTCATATACATTTTTGATATACCTATATAATAGACTATGTTCAACAAGAAAAGTAACCAATCATATTCGCAAATGTATATCGTGGATTAAAATTCTTTAGTAAAATAGTTTTGATTTGATCATTGTGGAACGGATTTATCATCATACATGAAACATGTGTATGATGTTGCTCTGTCGATTATAATCGGCTGGATACTAGATCAGGATTAATCATCTGACAGAAACAGATGAAAATATGAATATTTTACCAGGAAATGAACTAAATTCTTACACACAAAAACTGAATAAATAGTAACTACATCACTGGACTTCAGAACTAGACGATACACAGACAAGACATTATTACCAAACACATTTGAATGTAACCATAACTGGCGTGTGCTGACAGTGTTGTTTATGTTAGTGTGTTGTTTCTGGTGTAAGTTTTGACCTAGTTAGACCATCTTGATATGTTCAAGTCATAACGCCCTGCCAACGAGAATAATATAACCTTTAGGCAATGTAGTTCACAGGTGAACTATCACCTGACTTGTAGAACATATATATTTGATTATGCATGTAGACTTCTGCAGTTTAGACCATGGTCGTTATAGTTGTACAAAAATATAATGACGATTGTACAGTAGGGAAGCCAAAACTTAGAGCTGTTTGAGTGACTTACAAGTAGTATACAATTAATTGTAATAACATTGTATAAGCGACAATGCTTATACTGAAAGGTACGTAGGGCGTTCCAAAAGTTCCAGGAAAAGTGCTCTATAGTATTTACCTTATGGTCAATATACTTCAAACTCCGCATTTTCATAGAACAATTCATGATACATAATGTGCTATGAATTGAACGCATGAGGGTTTGCCGTACAAAATGACACGACTGCCATAGTAACGTCAGTTATGGCTACCCGGGGCAATGTTATATTAGACCGTACGTTATTAACATGTTCTGACTCAATCTAACTCCATCTGTCAAAGGACACACATAATACAGCTGCTATAATTACAGCAATGCTTTATATTCTAAAAGAATGACCCGCTTGAAGTTATGCACTTTTAGGGTCCGTTTGCAAAGCATTCGAAAGTGTCACAAAATCAAGCAGAAACGTCCAACGTAACGTCTAGCGTCTGATTCACAACAGGCAGTGCCTTCCTATTATCATCTGCAGCAGTACCACTGGCAGTCTGGAAGCATTCATACTATGCATACATCCTACCGAATGACCAACAACGTTCTTAACAGGCAGTGTTTATAAATTCTATTGGTTTAAGTCTTAATTTTCCTGCCAAAAGACTAAAACTTCAATGATTTGAGAGATGATTCTAATACGGCGACAAATTAACCTGAACAAAACTGTGGGACTGTTTAAACTATGGTATAAATTGACTTATATGATGTTATATTGCCCTTCGCAAATGTTCCATACAGTAATTTTAGGTCATTGTTAATTGGTAGCTGATTGATTGGGAGCAATGCGTAGGTAAGTTTAACGATTTCTACGACGTGACGTCAAACTTGCCCCGGGTAGCCATTACTGACGTTACTATGGCAGCTGTACCATTTTGTACAACACACTCTCATGTGTTTGATCTATGGTATAATATGTATCATGAATTGTTCTATTTAAATGCAAAGTTTGAAGTAATTTGAACATACGATAAACATTATAGAGCACATTTCCTGGAACTTTTGAAACGCCCCTCGTATGTATCATTCAACAGTCTGTATACAGATTACACGTAGTTGCTGGTAATTATTAAAATAAATGATGAATCACACTGATGTATTACAATGATGAATCACAATAATACACGTATCGTCATCACATACTCATTCAATAATCAACATCTACGAAAATGTTGGAATGATAATACTGGAAAGACGACGTGTGTCAATAAAACATCGATACACGACAGTATAGTCGCCAGCAAGCGGACATTCAATGAAAATCGAGAAATTCCCGAGGGTTTGCCATGAATATTCATACCGCCCTATTCTGCAGTGTTATAAGTATACAAATAACTGTTTTATATTTTGGATGAAGAGTACGTTCTGCTATACTGTCATATGAAACTTAATATGCAAATTACAATACACAATGTACGATGAACTACACTTATACGTATTAATGATTACGATTTTATTTTATATTAATTGTACGGTAGTATTTTATTGTTCTGGTTTGAATTATTTTTAATAGCTGTATTACGTCATTGGTGTATCTTGTAATTACGAGATGAACTATATTGTTCTCATTGATTAGCCAGCGCACACCATTCTTGTGATGATGTGTTGGACTAATCTTGGGAGTGTTATTAAAATTACAAACATAAACGTATACTTTACAAAAAGTCAGTCCAGAATCGTCTTTCAATATAGTAAAGAAATAAGATAGAGTTGGTATATTATTATTTTCAATACCCATACTTAAAGTTAATTGTCAAGGAGCATGGAAAGCCGACATGAATTTTCATGTAAGGTAGAGATAACACAAACGATACCCGGCAACAGTTAAGAGCACGAATGAAAACAGTGTGCACGCCATAATGTTATGGTTAATAAATTGTACATACCTAGACCACACAAGGAACCGGAGTGCGAGACTAATTATTTTAATTTCCAAATCGTATACCATTAAACGAAATGACAACATCAACTAACTGTAAATGGTGTCGATACATAACTTGTCTTACGCGACCTTATGAAGGTAAATCCTATGAGACTGTTCAAACAGGTGAAGGTTTAATATGTTTTTCATATTATATAATAGTCATTCAAATTGAAAGCTTAAGTAAGTTTTGATGAACATTGGTAGTGTTATTTTCCGTGTAACAGGCCCATTTTGTACAAATGTTTATGAAAGAAACATATGTGTTACTATTTTAGTGGAGGTGTTATTCTCAAAATACTGGGAAATTGTTCTGGTATTCAATAACAAAACTACACGATAAGATAAATGCATATTGCGCTAGCATACGCAAACGTAATTCAAACATGCAAACATAACTTATTAAACTCATAACTTAACTATGACATACAATTGATTATGCTATGTTACCATTAAACGATTAATTACATATTTACTATAATAATGATGTATTACTTTGTAAAGGATGTTCATCATGTATGTGTTCAGAAAATCACTGCTTGAAATGTTAAAAGTTTAAATACGGAATTGATGTGGGCGTGAGCATTTATGGGAACTGAACTACACCAACGAGTATACAACGGTCATTCTTATAGTCCTTCTTTTAATATAGCAAACCCAACTAGAAGTCTGATTCAGTAAGATCGAAACATATGTGGAAGTGAAAACACTAATTAATAAAGCTGAAAATAAGGATCATGGTGATCAACAACGTTCTGACGATGTCGGAAGTATACCAGTAGGTGATGATAATTGTAACCATGTAATTGATAATCACAATGATCATGACGTTGGACGAGGATGATAACTGTAATGATTCAGATATTATCATATAATATATATATATAGTTTCGGAAGATGTAAAATATACTTAATACCTTAGTTAAAATATCAGTATGTAAACATTAAAAAGTAAAACATTTCGTTTTAAAGGAACATTAACTTTTCCGGATCTTTTACACACACTAAAACTTTTATAGGGATTACTGATCTTTGATAGATTATTTCCGAATAACAGGTAAAGGATACTTACAGTTCCCAATCTGACGTCAGTGGTGTAAACTCGTCACTCATTATGACCAGGTGACATGGTAATCCTTGCAGTCAAGTAACACCTAAATATCAAATGCACAGTATTCACAATGCGATATATTGATTAGATTGCCATTATTTTATTAATCAATTAACACCATCTTTAATCCGTCATTAATATAATCCATTCTTTACAATCATATTACTAAGTAAACAAGCATACAATAAAAGTTCTGTCTATTGTAACATAAACACATCCGACTGTTACTCACATTATTAATTTCCAATAAACGTCGGTAATTGATAAACTCGAAGCTACTCACGCTCAAATGTGCTTCCTATAAAATAGCACACACGTCAGAGAACAGTGCAGTTTCTTTCAATTAAGTTGTTAAAATTGTCAGTACTTCCTCAGATCGTCATTCCACTTTCACATTGACACAGCACGTCTTCAGATCGCAAACAATTCTAAATCTATTTAAGAAAACTGTTCTATGGGGATGTAACAGAACATCTTCAGATCGCTAACAAATCTAAATCTATTTAAGAAAACTGTTCTATGACGATGTAATATTGTAGTATTTGTTTTATCGTGTACTGCTTGCCAATTCCACACAGATTCCCAATGAAATATTTCCAATAACTTGAGTAAGCACTGTTAAACAATTATTAAATGATATTATCCATTTCAACTGCACACTATCGCAGATAGATAGTAAATTGATTCTCTCTCCTGTTAAATTGAAAGAGAACCATTTTATGCGTTAAGTTTGGACACATGCCTTTAGATTTCTACAGTCAAGAAATAAATGACGCCTTCGCCTGTTACGAACATTCCACGAACTAGCAAATATACAATGCATTTGTGACGTACTCATATATATGAATGTCTATGATATATATTGCATAAAGTGGACACTTTTGACGTTATCCAACACAACTGGAAATTACTTTTTATGCACGTTAGTTAAGAATGGACCATCGAGATGAACTTGGTCAGAAATTCACAGACAAACCATTTAGTTTCATTTGATATATATGTATACTGTTAATGGATCAATTGCTTACTGTGACAATTCCCAATATATAATTGTAGTCATTAGGTATACATGATAAATTAATACAATCACCACATACTAAGTTTCATAGACCTAGCTTGAGTACTCTTTGAGTTAAGACAGGATCCAGATTTCTTGACGGACGGACGAACTGACGGATTAACAGAGGGAAAACATATAGCTCCCTCCGGTTGAAAACCAGTAGGGGCCTAATAAGAACAAAATAAGCATAGAAAGGCACACGCGTATTCACAGATTAGAGTTTGTATGTTGTTGTGTTTTATGCGATAGAATGGGTATTGAGGATGAACGTTACCTTGCTAATATAATGTCTATATCCGATGATCAGGTTACAATGTTATAACGTATTACAATAGCGGATGAAAACCTTGTCAAATGTTATAGTGTCGAATTGATATAAAGTGTGGAATAATATCTGCCCATTTATCATCGAAACATTTGATAGAAGACGTTTGACGTTTTATTGTGTTGCCTTGACATGAATGTTGGTGTATTTTAAAGGAGCAAAACATAAAATTGAATACACCGTTGAAAGCGCAGACCAATTTGTGATATAGCAACTTAAAAAAGGATGACTTAGAATTGTATTGACAAATCAATTTGTTATTCAATTCATCGCCCTTAATGAAGACGCTTGATTATTTAACACTTTGGAAACGAGGTTCCACCTTAAGTTATCGTATAGTCTCGTCGAATATCGTTGACGAATAATGAGAAGAATGAATGAATAAAACATAGAATTATTCAAATGTTTAATGGCTTTGGCGGCTTACAGAAAATTGGTGATATTGAGGGAATAGTTGCGTGAAATGTGTTAGTTTTCAAATAATCTAGAAGAAAGTTCAAAACAACACAAAAGGAGAAGAAATGTGCTGCATGTGCGTAAGGGGCTATTTAAAATACGTATAATCCAGTATTTCACTTTGAGTATTTGTCAAATGTGACATGAATACATGGTACATTGTAGTACGTTAAATTCATAATAGTATTATTAGTATTACTATGACAACAATATCTCAAATAGGTGGTTCTAAAAATATTCAAACGTGAAAATAAATAACAAATGTGATAGGCTGAAATTACTTATGAAATGACTCTTTTCATTTTAGTAACCAATTAATCAACATAAAGTAAACTTTGATATGCTACACTTACTTATTGGACATAATGTTTTATATGTTAATGTAATACAAGCGGGTTGCTTGAAAACATTCCAACAGAAAATAACATCATTAATTAGGGGACAACAGTTCTCATTTTAATTACTGAATGTATATGACAAATGTTGTTATATGTGTTTGTATCTGAGAAATATGGCCCAAATGAGTATCTGCGCGAAAATGAGTTATTCACAGTTTCTGATACCTGGATATGTGTAGAGTACACAAAAATAAACATTTTTTAAAAATTCCCAATTTCAAGTGAAAAACGGCCAGATTCGTGATGTCACCCTCACAACCAAAATGTTCTCTTTTTTTTAAAAAAACATGAAATTTGGGAAAGTTGGGCAAGTCTCTTGTACATAACACACACATATTTTACATGTTTTATTATGGCTGATCCAAATAAACATATATCAGGTTAAATTTGTATCAAATTAAATCCGGCTATTTTGGTTGCCATGGTAACATACATCAAGACAATTCTAAAATATTCAATTTCGTTCAGTGTTATTGGCTATTAGCATAAATAAAACTAGTTATTAACATTTGTTCGATTTAATTGTGCATACAACTGTGTCTTTGAGTGAAAACAAAACAAACAGGAATGATAAATTGCAAACGTTGCAAGCAAAACTGTACTTAAAACATTGGTGATACATGTATCTACATTCGTATTGCCATTAATTAATATGTTTTAAGTAAAACAGACTACTCTTAATTTCCGCATTTCAAGACTTGAAACTGTTCTTAACCAGAAATTGATTACTCAAAATGTGTAAGGCAATATTCAAACGATTCTTTAAAACATTCAATGACACTTTTTTGAATGAAAAAATGGTATCCATGGCAACAAATAAAAACACACACAATTGTTTCTAATAACCATAGCGACGGTTGTTTCGAATACTGATTTAGTTAATAAAAACATTGCAAAAGATAGACACATGTTTCTTGAGGGCAATACGAAAAAATGGAATAGATATTGCAAAATTTAAAAAAGTTATTAGAAGTATTGTTTGGTAGCAACTTTATCATTTTCACCATTAATTTGCACAACACACAACTATAGGACTTCACATAATAACACCAGAAAG
Source organism: Spisula subtruncata (assembly GCA_963678985.1). NCBI lineage: Eukaryota > Metazoa > Mollusca > Bivalvia > Venerida > Mactridae > Spisula > Spisula subtruncata. The sequence goes on from OY787666.1 coordinate 9,361,895, forward strand.
TGTGGGTAAGCAATATCAAACCAGCAGTTGACTACTTTAAACATGTAAGGCATTAGTTAAACATATATTTGAAATATTCAGAGACACAACTTTGTGATTGAAACAATGGTTACCATAGCAACATACACCATTTTTTCACAATTATGTCTGGTAACCATAGCAACGGTTGCTTTCGACACCAATCATGTTATTAAAATTATTGTAAATTGTAGAAGAATGTTTCTTGAAGATAATATTATCATTTGGAATTGAAATTTCTATGGTTGGAAAAGAATATTGCTTGGTGGTAACTACAATATTTTCGCCATTAATTCATTCACATCGAAAAATATATGACCTCACTCGATAGCATCAGAAATTGAGAGTGAACATGACTAAACAGACACTTGAATACATCAAAAAAGTCAGGCAATATTTAAACAAATATTTTACAAAATCAGTGACACATTTTTGAGAATTAAAAAATGGTAACCATGGCAACAAACAACAATTTCACAAAATTTTGTCTAGTAACCATAGCGACGGTTCTTTTGACACCAAACTGGTAAGTTTAATAATTGCACAATGTAGACCAATGTCTTGTCAAGATGGTTGTCATGCGACATAGATGTAAATATAATACAAAGGATCGTTGACTCAAACATGTGGGCCTCTGGCTTGCTTGCAATTTTCAGTGGCGTATTTATGTTAAACTTCATGTGCTTCATTGTCTGGTTTTCTCAAATATTTTTACTTATATAAACCAATTCCGGCATACGATAACAGTTGATGGCTAATTGATTACGAAATTATTGATATTTATTTCATAACATCGTTAATGGCAGCACAGTTCCGAAAATATATTATGTTAGGATTTACATCCTAATATTGACTTTTCAATACAACATTTCTACGACATGAAGATATTTGATATTTTGATATGTTATTTAAAAGTGTACTATAAGAGACTACTAACCCATTGCATTGCTATTAATCAGCCATAATAATTTTTAAAATGGTTTGGTGGTCTGTCGACTCCAAAATTCCTCATTTTTTGTTTTTATCTGACTTAGTTTAACACACAAAAGTCGTATTGTTTTGATTGTCTGTCACTTAAGTTCGGACGCTGTAAATGCCAATCAGTATGTAGATATTACAGGCCTTATATCGAAATTAAATTATTAACACCATTGTAGATAGCAGATTCCAATAAACAGGTTTTTCGTTTACATTTTTCCAGGTTTATCCCAAAATATTGCATTTCACACACGTTACTCACTTAATACAGAAATCTTTTGATGTATTAAGCAAATTGTTACCACCAACCTAACACAGTAAGTTATTATTAAATGCTATGATTAATAATGATGTGGTCTTCTGATTCAAAATTACTTAACCTATGTTTATATTTTGTAATGTTTTACCCCTAAATATCACACAATGATAAACTTTTTAGAATGGATTATTACTGTTTGTGCGGAATGACAACATGTGCCTATTCGTCTTGTTTAATTATCAAATAGCCCAGTTTATGGTCATCAAGTTTAATCATCAAGTAAGTTTATATTTTGTAACATTTTACCCCCAAAACATGGTATCTTCAACAAAAGCTTTAAGTTATCCATTTCTTTCTATATATAATACTACAAGTTATTACAAACCAATTGCAGTTATGTTGGATAAAATATGATTATGAATAACATTGTGATAAATTGATTCCAAAAATCCTCACTTTTGTTAATATTTTGGACTGTTTTACACCAAAGGTAGCTCAGGACGCGTATCACTTTGAAACTAGATTATAAATATCTTAAGCGGAAAGACATCATATGCCTGTCTTAGTGCTTTATTACTAAATAATGTGATTAATGACATTGTAGTAAACCGATTCCAAAAATCACCATTTTAGTTTATAATTTGTACGATTTCACCCCAAAATATCATATAGTGATCCAAATGGATAATGTATTATTTGATATATTAAACTTAAAATAACTACAAATCAATAAAAGTTGCTTTAGATATAATACGATTATAAATGTCAAATTGATCAATCGAATCCAAAAATCCTCATTTTTGTTTAATTTTACAATGTTTTTGCCTCAAAAATGTCTGAATATGGACAACATTTTAGACATCAGATTTTCCATATCTTATGCAGGCAGACTACATGTATCCATCATACTGATTTATAATCAAATAACATAATAAATGGCATTACAGTAAACCGATTCCAAAAATCACCATTTGTGTTTATTTTTTGAAGGATTTTACCCCAAAATATCGTATCTTGATCAATAACTGATAATTTCATATACTATATAACACTACAAGATATAACACTCATATTACAGTGGTTTTCAATAAAATACAACTGTAAATGACCATGTGGTCAATCGATTCCAAAAATCCTCACTTTAGTTTAATTTTACAATGTTTTTGCCCCAAAAATGTTTGAAAATTGACAACATTTTAGACATCAGATTTTCCATATCTTATGCAGGCAGACTACATGTATCCATCATACTGATTTATAATCAAATAACATAATAAATGGCATTACAGTAAACTGATTCCAAAAATCACCATTTGTGTTTATATTTTAAAGGATTTTACCCCAAAATAGTGTATCTTGATCAATAATTTGTAATTTCATATGCTATATAACACTACAAAATACTACATTCATATTGCAGTGGTTTTCAATAAAATAGGACTGTTAATGACCATGTGGTCTGCCGATTCCAAAAATCCTCACTTTTGTATGTAATTTGCCAAGTTTTAACCCAAAAATATAGGCTTCATGTGTTAGTATAGAACTCCATATTAAGTATGCTACAAGGCAACAATCATGTGGCAGGATACAACATAAAACATTTTTGTGCATTTTTTGCCTCATTCTGAAATTCACAAAAAATGATGTCGTAACTTTGAACGTCATTTTCTAGACAACGTCATTTACCTCATTTGGGCACAAAGTCCCAGATAATGACACATATGTTCATGGCTTTTGATATCGTTGATGTTTATATTTCCTTCTACCAGTCGTTTTAAACAACGTTTTATTAGTGTCCTAAGTAATGATGGGCAGCGAGTTTCATTTACACAAAGACGTGACATAAATATGATTAAGAAGAGATACGATTATGTAAATTAAAGTTGTTTAGAGTACTGCAGGGATTTATAATGAAATATGAGAGAGAAAAAAACAACATAGTCCTATTCCTCATTGTCTAAAGCATACATTTCGCCTAGATTACATTATGTACATTTAAAGACGATTTGAACACATTCTTTATTCTGATATATTCAAATAAATATGCATAAATGACTTAAAGAGAATACTATACGATCCATTACAAGAACCATGCATGAATGGATAGATGTGTTTTCTTCTAGTAATATTGTAGTTTATTCAAAACAAAGTTCCCGTTTATATAGTATTTACTACCCTTGTCCTGCATTGGCAGTCATTTCCCAATTCATCTTGTAGAAAAAACAAATGAGGAATTAAAAGCTGTTTTAGACAAATATTTCCCGCACTGGCTTCAAACTAAATATTCAGCATGTTAAAACAACATAACATAATTCGAATATCATAATTACGTATACTAACACAATCAATTCTTTTACTTTGTTAAACATTACCGGATTTAGACGACCGGTGACACTAGCCTGCCTATTTCCATAACTAACATCAACTCCCAGCTATCTTAAAGTACCCAATAACGTTCGCATAAATGGCTGAAAATGTTTTTCCGAACTCATCTCATATTTAAAGTAGAAGATACTACCCGACAATATCATAACATGGTCTTTTTTGAATTACACTGAATGAATAATGTTGTTTAGTTTGAATAGTCTCTCAGTGAAAAGTTGAATGACAAATTATTCTTAACCGATATCTGACAGTTTTATTACCAGGAGACGTTGCATTGCAAAATACACAGTCACATATACTTGGCTTGAGAGTACCAGTCTCTTTTATATGACAAAAACTATTGTACTTTCAGTAATAGTGTATACGACATTATATTTTGCCCTGTTGCAGTTAACCAGTTTTTAATACGAGAACGCAACAAGTTTACTCCATGCAGCAGTGTTTATGACGGTTCGTTTTGTCGCAATCTTGTTTTATCCTACAACTTTTACTTTGTACATTTTTTCATGACAAATAAACACACACACTTGTAGTTTAACTACATGTATAAGTCTTTTTGTTTTACAGTGATCAGTTATTCAGGTATATGCCTCGTGCATTTTTAAAGTTTATACATATTTGCGTTATTGTCCGTCCAAGAATGTGGCGGGGAAAACATATTTTGGAATAGCGTCCTATTTTACGTTGATAATATACATATAGCAAAATATTGATGCTCTGTCAAAATTGCTGATATATATTCATCGTGAGTACAGAACCTTTGAGAAATAAGTATCGTTTACATCGCCCAGTTTGACATTAAAACGCATATTCATTCATTATTATAAAACATTATGCTATGATAGTGTAAACACTATCTGGATAATTGCTTCCTAGCACGAATTGTTCCTATCAAGTTACATTTGTTCTCTTTAGTAACACTAAACACAACTACTTAAATGTGTAACTTTGATGGGTGCCTGGCAGAAGTGAAAATTAAACGTCAAAGTTCACATGAAAACAATGACTAGGGACCGTATTCACGAATATTCACATCTATTCAAATGAGAAATGATTTAACTTATCCTATCTATGTAAAGGACGTATAATTGCCCTATTCTATCTGTATGTCGGGAGTTTCTGTGGTCTTTCATTGGTGTACATAGTTAAGTCTTTGGTGATTTTATATCTTGTCTGATTTATGCTTAGGATGAACCAGGTCTTATTTTAACACGTATTCAACCATTAAAAGATGTAATGCAATACGCACAATAAAATGTTGTACGAGCAGTCATAATACACAGTAGAATGCAGAAGCAGCAAACTCAGAGTACATTGTGGTGTCTCACTCGTTCGTTATATGTTTGCCTCCGAAACAAGTGCAGTTGTATCGATACGTATACACAATGATGAATAACTCGCTCCCTATTGTTACACAACACCCAAGTTATCAGAAAAGCGAATTGTTCGGTGGAGTTGAATATTTGTTACTTCTTGCAAAAATGATTATGATACTCATGTTGATACAAACAAATGTTAAACATCTGAAATATTACTATGTCACTGTTCGGGAGACACTTATATATATATCACTGGCTTAGAATGAGAAGGTCGTATCTACAAAATCAATATTTTGAGAAAACAAGAAAAACTGTCTGACAATTTCTCTTTACTTATGGTAAAACAAGCTTTTTCGACTTCAGTTTGATCAACATGACAAATTCCGATTTTAATAACAATAGGCTCTTAATAATGCGCCTTGTAATGTAGATTTCAAATATGCATTAGTCTTATAAGGTCACTTACGACCTTCTCATTCTAAGCCAGCGATATTATTTGTCTACAGAGATCTAGAGTGTATCGTGCGTGATCAACCGTCTTATTTGCAAGAAAATAGTTGGATTATAGCCATGATATAATATTATTGGTTGGTTAAGCTTTTAGTGAATCATTGTAAATTCATTCAATTAAGACAGTATATTGTATTTTCCAGATTATGCCTGTTTCCAATGTATTAATTACTAACAGTACCACACATCTGTGCTCAGATCAGATTCACTGCGTATAAACAAGCCGATTTCCGTCAATTGCAATGATAAGTACATGTACACATTGACTTATTGAGTTCGGCAATAAGAAGTAAAGTGATCAGATTTTGAATGTGCTATCAATAACATTACATGATACAAGCTGAACTTTATAGTAATCCGATAAGTCATACTGTAACAGTGATTTGACTTATACGCTGTGAGAATGTCCACATATAAACATTCATATACATGTGTAATGGTTATATAAATGTGCTGATATGAGGGTTATCATTTATATCGATGTTGTAACTTCCAATTCCTAGTTTCGTAATCGAGCCATGCTAATAGTAATAGTTCTCTGGCTTAGAATGAGCAGTTCCTAACTACTTCTTACGACCTTATAAAACTGAAGCATATTTAAAATCTGCATCATAAGAAGCTTCTTTGCCCATTTCCATGAAAATCGGAACTTGTGATGTTGACCAAACTGAAGTTGTAAAAGCTTGTTTTATAATAAGTAAAAACAATATTTCAAACAGATTTTTCTGGATTTCTCAAAATATCTATTTTGTACGTAAGACCTTCACATTTTAAGCAAACCAGTTGTCCAGCAGTAAATGCTAGATTGTATATGTTTGGCTTGTTCTTGGTTTGCATATTTCATTCTTGTCGTCAAATGTAACTATGATAGACATACAGACGAAAACTATTTTTTCTCTGTCTGCAAACTATTTCGACACATTAAATCACGTTCTCTGGGGATTTAAAAGTTCACGCGTGTTTCCTCTATTTTTCCGCCTACAAAAACCATCGCACAGAAATTTCTCGAGAAACCAATACTTGAAACAAGTTCATTACATCAGCTGAAGTCTTGAACGTGTTTTACAATCGCGGAAACAGATAAAATAAATAGTTCTTGTTAGCAATGATTAAATTCCTTAAGTTGATTTTATTTGCAAAGTTATAATATTCGTTGATGTGATAACCGATGATGTAAGGACTTTGAATAAAAGTCTAATGTTGGCTTAGATATTGCTAGTATCTCAGATATGATGACTGTCATAATAAACTGTAGAATTACGTTAAGAAATTGCTACATGTACAGTAATACTCAATTGTTATGACTGTCATTATAAACAGTGTAATGATGTCTAAGATATTGCTTGTATCTCAGGTGTGGGACTTTCATTATAAACAGTGTAATGATGTCTAAGATATTGCTAGTATATTATAGTATACTTAACAACTTTTCTAAGTCCTCACTTGTATTTTTGAAGATAACTTTGTCAACCGTGCAAGTAGTCTATTGAAATTTTGCTATGATTTGCGTGTTTTATAGTTGTGCAGAAATGTGCAACAAAAAGTCGTGTTCGATTTCAATTTATTGCATGAACAAACTTAAAACATAAGAACGAAAGAAACTAAAAGTCGCAAAGGCAAGTTTTTCTATTTTACAGTCAAGGACGTCAGTGAGGAGCATTGCTGAACAAAGAGACTAATTAAATTTTACCGTCTGGACGCAAATTTGTCATGCGACGTCGGCGCAGAGCGTTTTTACGTCATAACGTCACAATAAATCCTAAACGTTCTCGCAATCATCATTAAACGAGAACCAAACGATACGTTTACATTGAATTAAACACTCCTAGACGTGTTTGTACGTTGAAAATCAATCAAACGTGGATGTTAATATAATTATTGTTGATTGTCGACACAAAATGCTACTCTGTACAGTACTGACGTCACTTCATATTTTTTCTGACACCATTCCACGAACAATTGTGATAGCTTAATACATTTTAAACTGTTTTTCATACGTGGTTAGTCATTGGACATAATTTGAAGGCATTTTTAACATACGACATGAATATGTAAACACATGGCGTCAAAAAAGCATACAACGGACGTCAATCTCGTGACGAAGGAACAAGGTGACATTCTGACATTTCGAAACGCGGTTAATAATGTCTTTGTTGTACACACTTTACGTGAGAAAGTTTATCACTTCACTGTATATAATAAAAAAGTTATGGATAAATGAAAATGAGGACTTAGAAAAGTTGTTAAGTATATATGTGTAGATATTGCTAGTACCATAGATATTTACCATATTCACTTTGTTTGCCGTTTAATACAATACAAGGGCAATCCCATTCCGCTGAACCAACACGGGAAGAAAGGAAGACACACATATTATTACAGATATAGATAACTTGTTGATATTTTAAATCTTACATTGTCTGTTACTTGTCAGATCATAACAGTAAAGTTTCTAAACACATAATATCATTGAGTTTTAAAAGAGACAACGTATGAATATGATTCGAATAGACATCATGTGAATTTTAAATGACTAAATAAAAAACGCTTATTTCGTATCTACCAGGTAAAATAAACTGACACACTCTGCCTTTGCAAACAGTTGTGGTCAAAGAAACTATTTTCAGTTATTGAGTCCAGTCGTCTAGATGACGTCTAAGCACTTTAGATCTTAGCAATGGCTTTAAGACCAATGACAACTAATGTATTGATCAGTTCATTCTAGTCTGCAATATGGTTCTGGTCGACTTATAGTTATATCCAGGGGACATTTTTATGGGTAAATATGACAAACATGAAATAAATACCAAAAATATGACGTCTTCAATTTTATGGCAAGACTAGACTCGATGTTCTTTTAATGATTCTAAAACCTATTATTCGATTGTAAAACACAAAAAAAACGTATTCTGTTTGCCCAGGGAGCAGGTTTTGTACATCTACAATACTGAAAGTATCATGACATTCAATGGGTCGGTATACATATGAGCCGTTCTCCACGAAAACCGGGCTTAGTGACATTATGATAGTAATTATGTCAACGATTTAGTAAAGGTTTTTCAATGATGAAAACGTCATTTTTCTTATTGATCATATTAAAATAACGTATGTCGTTGCTATGGTGACCAATTTCTGAAAGGTACCCATATTGAGGAAAACGATGGACTAGTGTATAAAAACGGTTGCAACTTTTCTTTAAAAGCAAAAGTATGTAAACTGCTTGTTCGCGTGACGTCTAATAACTATCGAATGACATTTGCGACGTCACTCAAACACTAGGTGGAAGCGGTTTGTTGTAAAGGTCTGTTACTTTGTAACTGATTGTTGTATTTCGCTAAAACTTTCAGAAACTGTTTATACAAGTATTGTCTTTCTAACGTTATATTATCATGATTTTGAAGATTTTGTCACTAAGCCCGATTATCCTGGAGAACGGCTCATATACATTTTTGATATACCTATATAATAGGATAAGTTCAACAAGAAAAGGAACAAACCATATTCGCAAATGTATATCGTTGATTAATATTCTTAAGTAAAAGATATTTATCATTGTGGAACGGATTGTATCATCATACATGAAACATGTGTATGATATTGCTCTGTCCAAAATAATCGGCTTGATACTAGATCAGTATTAATCATCTGACAGAAACAGATGAAAATATGAATATTTTACCATGAAATTATCTAAATTCTTACAAAAAAATGAATAAATAGTAAATATATCATTGAACTTCAGTACTAGACGATACACAGACAAGACAATATAACCAAACACATTTTAATGTAACCATAACTGGCGTGTGCTGACAGTGTTGTTTATGTTAGTGTGTTGTTTCTGACGTAAGTTTTGACTTAGTTAGACCATCTTGATATGTTTAAGTCATAACGCCCTGATAATGAGAATAATATAACATTTAGGCAATGTAGTTCACAGGTGAACTATCACTTGACTTGTAGAACATATATATTTGATTATTCATGTAGACTTCTGCAGTTTAGACCATGGTCATTAACGTTGTAAAAAATATATATTGACTATTGGACAGTAGAGGAACCAGAACTAGGAGTTGTTGTAGTGATTTATAAGTACTATATAATTAATTGTAATAACTTGTGTAAACGGCAATGAATACTCGTACATGTATACTGAAAGGCAACTAGCTTTCAACATTGTGTGATTTTGTAAACTTAACTAAGTATAAACGTATTTGCTGATGATTATCAAATGATATATCACAAAAATGCACGTATCGTCATTAAATACTCAACAACTACGATAATGTTGGAATGGTAATACTGGAAAGACGTTGTGTGTCAATAAAACATCAATACCCGACAGTTTTGTCGCCAGCAAGCGGACATTCAATGAAAAACGAGAAATTCCCAAAGGTTTGCCATGAATATGCATACTGTCGTGTAACGCAGTTTTATGTGTATACAAATTACTGTTTTATATTTAGGATGAAGAGTACGTTCTGCTATACTGTCATAAGAAACTATGTATGAAGATTACAATATAACATGTACGATAAACTACACTTTAGGTATTAATTATTACCATTTTATTTTATATTATGTGTACGGTATTATTTAATTGTTCTGTTTTGAATTATTTTTAATAGTTGTATTGCTTTATTGTCGTATCTTATAATTACGAGTTGAACTGTCTTGTACTCATTGATTAGCCAGCACAGATCATAATTGTGATGATGTGTTGGACTAATCTCTTGATTTTTATTATAAAATAAATGTATATTTTACAAAAATTCAGTCCAGAATCGTCTTCCATTATACATATAGTAAAGAAATAAGTTGAGGATAGAGTTGGTATATTATAGTTTGCAATACCCATACTTAAAGTTCATTGTCAATGAGCATGGAAAGCCGACATGAATTTTCATGTAAGGTAGAGACAACACAAACGATACCTGGCAACAGTTACAACAGTGTGCACGCTATCACGTTATGGTCAATAAATTGGACCCGACTACGTAGTCTACGTATTTCTAAATCGAATACCATTAAACGAAATGACAACATCAACTAGCTGTAAATGGTGTCAAACCACGACTATAAAACATAACTTGTCTTACGCGACCTTAGGAGAATATTTCTCTCCTATGGTGTGGCAGCCAGCATCAATCTGCGGCGCCCAGGAATAGACACTGCCCTCGCAGCTTACAATATGGTTGAACGGAGCATGTGGTCCAGAGGGGGATCGAACCCGGGACCTCTCGATCCCGAAGCGATGGCCCTACCTCTCGTTAAAAATATCGGTATGTAAACATGCAAAAGTAAACAAACATTTCGCTTTAAAAGAACATGGCCTTTTCCAGATACTTGATACACACTAAAACGTTTATAGGGATAAGTGATCTTTGATATAATTATTCTTTCCGAATTACTTATTTACACATATGAGATACTTACAGTTCCCAATCTGACGTCAGTGGTGTAAACTCGTCACTCATTGTGATCAGTTGATATGGTAATCCTTGCTGTCAGGTAACAACTAAATATCCAAAATACAGTGATCACAAGGCGATATATTTATTAGATTGCCATTATTCAATAATCAATTAACACCATCTTTAATCAGTCATTAATATAATCCATTCTTTACAATCATATAAATTACTAACAAGCATACACTAAAACGTTTTGTTTATTGTAACATAAACACATCCGTCTGTTACTCACATTATTATTATCCAATAAACGTCAGTAATTGATAAACTCGTGTTTCAAGTCGTTCAAATTTGCTTCATATAAATAGCACACAAACCAGAGAGCAGTTTCTTTCACCAAACTTGTTAAAATCGTCGGTACTTCCTCAGATCGTCACTCCATTTTCACATTGATACAGAACGTCTTCAGATCGCTAACAAATCCAAATCTATTTAAGAAAACTGTTATATGGCGATGTAATGTTGTAGTATTTGTTTTATCGTGTACTCTTTGCCAATTCCACACAGATCCCTCATGAAATATTTCCAATAACTTGGGTTAGCACTGTTAAACAATGATTAAATAATGTTATCCATTTCAACTGCACACTATCGCAGAGAGATAGTAAATTGATTCTCTCTCATATTACATTGAAAGAGAACCAATTTATGCGTTATGTTTCGACACATGCCTTTAAATGTCTATTGTCGAAGAATAAATGACGCCTTCCCTGTCACAAACTTTCCATTAACTAGCAAATATACGTTCCGTTTTCTGATGTACTCATATTTTAGAATGTCTATGATAGATATTGCACAAAGTGAACAATTTTATTGTTATCCGACACAACTTGAAATTACTGTGATATGCACGTGGGTTAAGCTTGGACGATTATGATGAACTCGTTTAGAAATTCACAAACAAAGCATTAAGTTTCCCTTGACATACCCATGTATTGTATAGGGATTAATTTCTTTGACGATTCCTCATAGATATCTATGGTCTACCTGATTAATTCATGCCATCACGAAAGAACATTATAAAAATAAAATCTGACAACATAATTATTTGTATATGCAATTTGTGTATCTGTTCGTAAACTAAAGTTGATTATATTCACAAAAGGCCGGCTACAGTTGAAACATATGTCACTATCTTTTAATATATATACTTAAAATGTCATGTTCAGCAAATTGTTTCTTTCAAATCTTTCGGAAAATATGATTGCTGTTAATTTTGTACGTTAACATCCTTTTCTGATATAATTATTATGTATAACATATAAAAGTGTGGCAAGAATGTCATCCTAATGTTTGGAGGAATATGCGCAACGAATATGCAAAATGTGTTTCTTTTTAACATACAAAGGTCCAAATTAAGCTTATTCGCGAACATTGTCCTTAAAATGGTGCATATTTTAAAAGTTACTATTAATGCAAATATCGTGCTCATATTTTCTTGATTAACAACGTTTATATATTTTCTCTCCATTTAGCCGATGCTAACAATTCTACAATTAGTATTACATAAGAATAGTAAGACAGAGACGTTTTAACAGATTAGATAGTTTATGTTCTTGTGTTTTATGCCATAGAATGGATATTGAGGATGAACGTTACACAATTGCTGATCTATATGTATCGTGAATACAGCTACTTTGAGAAATAAGTATCATTTACATCACCCCTTGTTCCATTACAAAATATATATATTCATTATTGTAAAACATTAGTCTGTGATAGTGTAAACAATATCTGGATAATTGCTTCCTCACACGAAATGTTCCAATCAAGCTACATTTGCTCTGTTTAGTATAACTGTATTTTCACACTTCAAGTTCACGGGTATCGGACGATTCGAATGACGACATAGAAGACGCGGACCATCCAATGACTAGGGACAGTATTAATAAATATTTCATAACTCAAGGTGACTACACATGCTTTCCAAAACTTGAAATGGCTTTACCATTGGATCTAGATTCATACAAACTATAGACTATAGTGTGTTTCTACGCATCACGATATTTCTTGGAACGGTACGAGTGATAATCCAAAATAACGTAGACATTTGCTGTTATGTGCATACATTTCGATTGATCATTTAGTCTTCAAAACAATATCAATCGGAATAATAAAATTTAGTACCAAATTTTAAGACAAATTAAAAATTCAGTAAAATGTAACGAACAATAGTAAATGTTGACTACCTGCTACCCGGCATACGTCAGTGTTGGATTAACATCAACGTTGACATCGTGTATGAATGAACGTCATTTAGCAGTCTACAGTATATGTGGTCAGATGTAATAATACCTTAAGGTCAAAAACCACATAATAGCATTGTTCTTTAACTAATTCTCAAGTGACCAAGGTCAGCCAAAAATGTCAACTTCTTGTCCATGGGGCCCTCTCAAAATCTTTTAATCAATAGAAATAGCATCCAGCTTCAAGAAAATTAAAACAAAGTTGGGGGTCATGCATCATACAAGAAAAATCTGGTTCGTCAAACGCGATGAACAGATATTCTCACATGTACGGATTTACTCAATGTCCGTTAACCCCAACCCTACTTTCACTTTCATATTTAAGCCAGAATGCCAATTTTTTCTGAATAAAACCATTTCACTACATTACATACATGCATATAAAGCATTTAAATCCAGTTTCATGATTCAGATGCTGATTAGTCAAGACATACCCCCATTTCCAATCGCTTCAAAGTTCTTTTACGGACTATTTGAGTGTATCTGACTTTGGTCCGCGTAGGCAGTATTAGCCTTCGTATCCTATATTATGCTTTTATACTAAACAACTAGCAAACAAAGTATCTAAATATGTAGAATGAAAATGTACAGTAATAGTCTGGTTTCTGGTAAATACTCAAATAACAGTGTCGGTCCGGCATTATCCGCTTTAAATGGATGCCTCTACGGGTAAAGTAAGATGTCGGTTGTACGTAATATAGGGCATTTTCGAATATCCCCCTAAAGTGTGTTTTCTTTTTGGTGTTGTTTCGACTTTGCATATGAATGGTAAGAAGTATGGTTTTTATAATTAATCAGGTTTCATTCAAATAACATCAATGTTTTAGGTAATTGTATAAGTATATGCGAGACGTAAATTAATCAATAAATATACGTGGGGTTTGCCTGCAAAACGCGTACATTATAAACGAGGCATATACGAAATCGTTCATCTTCTACAAGTGTAAACTAGCGGCACACTGTATGACGGCATTACTCGTTCCACTTGCTAACATTGCACTCATCGTTTATAAAAGTAGAAGTTTATGTGGAACGTGAATAATAATTGTTTCAATTCTCATCAATGGTGCATTGCTATGATGATGACGTCAATGCATGAAGTTGAAGATAAGCATACAAATGTACAAGCATTACATTAGGAATTTCCATTTGTCTGTCCACGTGACCATTTCTATAAACATATCATTATGATACAGACAGTCTATTGTACGTCTTTCGACGCCTCGCTTAGAAATAGTTCTTTGCCATAAAAGATTCGAATTAAAACCATAATTTATTATTTATTGTTTGACAAAGCTTTCATTATACAATCGTAAAGTCATTGAATTAGTATATTTTACCGTTATATTTCAGATAGAGTCTATTGACAATGTATTGATTACAAATAACACGGTCTCTTCTAGAAGCACATGTTCTCACATCAGATTGCTCATATATTGAACGTTATAATCATCCATATAATCATTTCAATGAACTACTATGTGAGTTAATTTACAAGTTTTTTACCGCCTATTTTACTTAGCTATGATATAAAGCGTTGACTTTTACGGGTCAGAAATAAAATTCGATCAAAGTAGTAACTTTTAGGAATGACTTTGGTTTTGCCTTACTTCATAGTCTATTTTTCATATTTCAATATTGTCTTCAAATGTAAGCATATATGAGACTCCAAGAAAAATAAACTGCTATATCCTCAAACTATTTCATCGCAGTAAATTACATTCCCTGGGGATTTTAGAGTTCACACGTTCTTCCTCCTACAAAAAAACTATCAAACAGAAGTTTCGCAAGAAACCAATATTCTAAATAAGGACATTACATCATCACATCATCTGAAGTCTTCAACGTGTTTTATGATAGTTACCGCGGAAACAGATACAATAAATACTTCTTGTTAACAATGATTAAATTCGCAACTTTCTCTGCATAGTGATACTAGTCGTTGATGTGCTAACAGATGTTTAGAGGACTTTCATTATAAACGGTGCCATGATAGAAAGGAATATTTGTTTTAGATATTTCTAGTACCTCACAGATATTACACTCACTTTCCGTTCAGTACAATACGAGTAAAATATTTGTTTAACGTTACAGTAACATAATAATACTTTATCTTAACATTTGTTGGTGTTTCTTTCAAGCCATTAATTGAGCATCGCAGTTTTGAATTTAATCAAAATTTACTAATTTATTTATGTACTTGGAACTAAAGGTGCTTGATGTGCGACGTTTTTGTGACCTCTTCCACGACAGCGGAACACATATACCATACACAATCTGATTCGCTTTAACGAAAGAACGACACTAGAACGTGGTATTCCCTCATTCCCACCTAATAGGTGGAAATGGTAAAGGTCAAAATTGTACCGAGCAAAATACCGACAAACGGACACAAAGCCTACCATAATGTGAGAATGAATTTTATACCTACATAGAATGTTAAAAAAACTAGTTATTTTTTCATTGGTTATTGTAATACCGTAATCTGCCTTGCTTAATGAAGAGAACATTACATGCTACTGAATAGATAATACTCATACATGTAATACTAAGTCTTTTATGTGTGAAAATATAAATACTTATTTCATATCGGGCAGATTACACATGCAGTTCGTACGAAACAGAAGAAAAAAAGTATTCCGAGAAATGGCATAAGCCATGAAAACTATTTAACCCTTCTTTGAGCCCACACAGTCAATGGAATATAAATGAATAACTACATAATTATATAGAGTAATAGTTGTTGTTTCGAAAGAATAATGTTACAGTCAACTTATCAGCTCATTCGATGGCCTTTGGTAGATGCAAGTTTTTGGCAACTGTTGATTCTAATTGTTATCAGAGTAATAAAGCGCTTATTGGGTTGGTGTGGTCTACAAAGTAATAAGAAACAAACACAATCAGCAATGACAAATACTCGTGATCACAATTTAGATTTAAATCATATTTCATTTAGAATTGATCATTAAATTTTTTCCCATATATTTCATAATTGGATGAACATCACATTCAAGCTTTTGTGATCGATAAATATATTTGTCGTCAATTATTTGTCTTTTTGACTCAAAGATGAAAGTCCATTTGTTGACGTAATATCACTTGAAGGCTTGACTAAGGGTATCAGATGAATCAAACTAAATCGGTCAATACATTTTTGACAAAAATGTTCCAACTGACTGATACAATGTAGTTATATCCTGGTATTATTATATTGGTCAACATAAAGGACAAAAAAACTTAAGACGTCATCAATTTTATGACAAGGATAGACATGGTGTTCTTTTGATGAGTCTAGAGTATATTCTCCTGAAGTAAAATACATAGAAAGACATTTTATTTGTCCAGTGGGTATATTTACTGTACTAAACGCATCGTTACGTAAACTGAGTTTGTTTTTGTATCCAATAGGTTAGGGTTAGGCTTAGGCTTAAAAACGCCGCATACTTATGAAATATCATATTTATTAATTAAAATGTTTTTTTTTCATTTAATTTTGGGAGAATAAACTTCAGTCTACACTCAACGCGATGTTTCAAAGTCATGCCGTTATCACACTCAGGATATTCGTCAAACTTCACACAGCCACTTGTATATGTCCGTCTGTTTATGATTTTATCTCCGTGCAAGTATCCATATTCACTTTGATTCCACCCCTCTATCGCCCTCAACTTTCATATCCGTACTCTGTATCGTTTTCAAAGATAGCAAATGTCCGTTAATCTTGAAAGTGGTCATACCTTAAACTGTTTCACGTTGTTTCTAAATAAAAAAAGTCATAAAGTCAGCTAGAGACGTACCCTGTCATAGAGGAGTCTTTGTATTAATATCATACTGAGAAATATGATATGTATTCTGCAGATAAGAATAAGCAATAGTTTAACGAAAATGGTATGAGTAACGTATTAGTAATACACTGTTTGTTGTTAAAATATTCTGGATGCGACAATGTATACATATATCAGCAATGCAACACATTGTGGCATTGCATAGGTAATAAATTTGATATTTGCTGGCCATAGCTTGATAAAATATAAATTACATAACGTCATAATCTCAATTGTGCACGTGACACCATAGCTTAATCCGTCAATAATCAACAGCGAAGATAATGTTGGAATGATAATACTGGAAAGACGTAATGTGTTAATAAAACATCGATAAACTACGTTACAGTCGCCAGCAAGCGGACATTTGATGAAAAACGAGAAATTCCCAAAGGTTTGTTATGAATATTCATACTAACGTATATCGTATATTATGAGCTAACAGTATGTTCTGTTAAACTGCCACAAGAAACGTTATATATTCTATTATGACAAAAATAGTACATTAAGCATTAATAGGACGCAATTACCTTTATTCGTTTGCCTTGTATTAATTGTTTTAACTTGTAATACATGTACTGTTTATTGCTGTATTATACTATTATTCTACAATTTTGACATTTTAAATTAATTGTGCCCTGTTGCAATAAGAGGGCCATATTTAATTATTAATATATAATATCTGTATTAAAATCAATCGTTCAGCACTGTATTTATTCTCCAGTCTTGTATTAATTGTATCATTACATCATTTGTGATGTGTTGTGTTAGTTGTATTTTATTGATGATCAGACACACACAGGCATCATGATTGAACGATGTAATATGTACATATAACGATAAAGACGCTTTCTCAATAATTCGATGACTATTTGTCAATCATAAAACTCTACATCAGTGGAAAACAATCATATTAGTCACAGACAGGGTCTTTGTATCCCCTATCTATATGACGGAATTGGTCCCCAGTACATTCTCTCAAATGGATATTGCAATTACTAATTTACTATATTTAAGAACTTCATGTTAAAATTGCATGTTCCGTTTAGAAAATGTTATTATCAACCGTTTATTTGGAAAATGCATGTTGTGCAAACTTATGCAAAGAAACATCTGTGTTACTATTTTAGTAAAGGTGTTATTCTAAACATTCTAGAGAATTGTACCGGTATTCAATAATCAAAGTAAAATATATGAGGTAAAATAAAAGAACATTGTGTCTGCATATGCACACATAATAAAACAGCATTTCTGGCAGGTATCAAAGGAACTCATTATACTCAAAACCGAACTCCAATATGCTATTGGTGTAACAATTCAGCGATTAATTGAATAATTTCTATGACCATGATGTATTACTCTATAAATGACATCCATCTTATATAAACGTTTCAGTAATCCTCGGCTTGAAATGTTAGAAGTTTAAATAAACTATTAAGGTGTGCGTGAACATGTGTAGAAACTGACCTTCACTAACCAGGACAAGGGTTATTATTATAGTCCTACTTATCATATAGCAGGTGAAAAATCTGGATTCAGTAAGATCGAAACAAGTGTTTCATTAGAAAGACAATCGATGTTTTGCATTACACAAAATCTATTAGCACGTACTTAACATTTCGTAATTTCCGCCTAGTGGAAGTACAGCTGATGATGATAATGATGACGGCCATCAACAACGTTCTGATGGTGTCGATAGTATACCAGTAAATAATGATGATATTTGACGAGGATGATAATTCATGATTGTTATGATGTTGATATAACTGCCGGAAGAAGTGGAAAATAATTACTTCAGTTTAAAATATCGCTATGTTACACATTCAAAGATAAAGAAATATTTAGTTTTAAAAGCATTTATAATGCACGTATAAGATACTTACAGTTCCCAATCTGACGTCAGTGGTGTAAACTCGTCACTCATTATGACCAGGTGATATGTTAATCCTTGCTGTCAGGTAACACCTAAATATCCAATACACAGGATTCACAATGCGTATATTGATTAGAATGCCATTAATTAATAATCAATTAACACCATCTTTAATCCGTCATTAATATAATCCAGTCATTACAATCATATCAATTTCTAACAACCATACACTAATTTTAAAAACTTGTTGTCAATTGTAACATCAACACATCCGTCTGTTATCAACTTTATTCTTTCCTATAAACGTCGGTTATTGATACACTCGGAGTTAATATAAATAGCACATACACCAGATAACAGTTTCTTTCACCAAACTTGTTAAAATCGTCAGTACTTCCTCAGATCTTCATTCCACTTTCACATTCACACAGAACGTCTTCAGATCGCTAACAAATCTAAATCTATTTAATAAAACAGTTCTATGGCGATGTAATATTGTAGTACGTGTTTTAGCGTGTACTCCTTGCCAATTCCACACAGATCACCCATGAAATATTTCCAATAAATTGAGTAAGCACTGTTTATCAATGATTAAATAATGTTATCCATTTCAACTGCACACTATCGCAGAGAGATAGTACATTGTTTCTCTCTCTAATTACATTGACAGAAAACCATTAAATGCGTTATGTTTGGGCACTTGCCTTTATATTTCTATAGTCGGGGAATATATGACGCCTTCCCTGTCACAAACGTTCCATGAACTAGCAAATATACAATGCGTTTTGTGGTGTACTCATATGTAGAATGTCTATGATACATATAGCATAAAGTTAACTTTGAACCATTTTGTCGTTATCCAACACATCTGAAAAATTCTTTGTTATGCACGTGAGTTAAGAATGGACGATCATGATGAATTTGGTCAGAAATTCACAGACAAAGCATTTAGTTTCCCTTGACATATTGTATATGGATCAATTCCTTACTGTGACAATTCCCAATATATAACTGTTGTCATTAGGCTTCATGGTAAATTCATACAATCACCACATACTAAGTTTCATAGACCTAGCTTGAAAACTCTTTGAGTTATGGCAGGATCCAGATTTCTTGACATACAGACGGACTGGCTGACGGACGGATGGATGGATGGAGGGACAACCTAAAACCCCATGCGGTTGAAATTAAGCATCACATAAGAACAGAAAGGCAGACACTTATTCATAGATAAGATGTTTTATGTTTTTGTATTTTATGCGATAGAATTAATATTGAGGATGAACGTTGCCAGGTTGATATAATGGTCTAAATGCGATTATCAGACTGCATTGTTATATCGTATTACAATAGCGGAAGAAAACATTGTAAAATATTGTCGTGTCGAATTGATATAAAGTGCGGAATAATATCTGCCCATTTATCATCGAACTATTTGATAGAAGACGTTTGACATTTTAATGTGTTGACATAAGTTTTTCTCTTTCTATATTTTATCAGACGTGATATATTGATATAAGTATTATTTATAAAGTGTTTTTTAAATTTACAAAATTATCTTACATCAAAATATTATGTCTGACAGACTGAAAGTAGTAACAAATAACTAACCGATCAGTCAAAAACAGAACAGTGGTGTGCTACACTAACGTAATTTTATATTTAAATATGATAAAACAGGGTTGTTTAATGAAATTCAAATACATGTATACATGTAAAATAAACACAAATTATAAATTAAGGGCAGCTATTCCCATAATTATTCCGCATGTATAGGTCCAATATAGTTTATCTTTTGTATCTGATATATTAGATGTTAACATTTTCTGCATTTAACCGCTTTTAACAACTATCTATTTATGCTCTCAGTAATGATGGATAATACAGATCATTTAGCTAACCACAAATACATCCAGCAATTATGTTGTTTTTGAAAAGAGTACGCAGTGTTCTTTTCATACCTGGCGGTAAAAATTCTGAGTCAAGACTGCGAGCTAACAATAGATGAAAATGCGCATTCCGCGGGATGACTACGGACTTTATCGCTTTGAAAGTACTCACTATTTAAAAAAAGTTTCTCGAACAGTATAGGCCGGGTTACATATTCTATCTCTACTTTAACGAAGAACGAAAGGAACAAGTATTACCCGTCTAATTTTGTCAGTTAGTGTTTGTCTTGTTATATTGAATTTAATGCAAACAAAGTTCCTACCATGCATGCGGTATTGACTACCCATGTCATCATTCGGCAGCCATTTTCCACTTCATCTTAGTAGAAAAAAGTGTAATAAGGAATAGTTTCCTTACTTATTTCGAACAAGATGACCAACATGTTAAAACAACATATATACAAACATGTGTACTTAGACAATCATTTAAATGCAGATTATAAGCACATGTTGGATTGAGGCGACCAGTGTCACTAGAATGTTTATTTCTATTGTAAACATTAATTTCCAATCTTTAAAGCACCAATAACGCTCGCATGATTGCTGAAAATGTTTTTCCGAATTCATCTCATTTCTAGAGGAGACGATACTACCAGACAATATCATAACATGGTCATATTTTTAATAACACTGCATGAATAATGTTGTTTAGTCTGAATAGTCTCTCAGTGAAAAGTTGGATGACAAATTATTCTTAACCGAAATCTGGCAGTTTTATTAGCAGGGGACTTTCCGTTGTACAATACACAGTCACATATACTTGACTTGAGAGTACTAGTCTCTTTTATATGAGACAGACTATTGTTCTTTCAGTAACGATGTATACGACACTTTATTTTGCCCTGCTGCAGAATACCCGTTTTTGGCCTGGAGCGAAGCCCCCATGCCATAGTTATGATACCAGTTTCTCAGCCTACTAGAATTGACCGTCCAAAATCCCAAAACTCCCAATTACCACTTTCATGCGCAATATAAAAGTAGTTCTTCGCGGATCTCACTAACCCGCCTTTAAAAATGCAGAACATCACTATTTAACATTGCAGCTTCATAAAAAAGTGTAACAGAAATATAATTGAAGCAAAATTGCTAAGCATTGACTAAAACATAGTTTCTATTGTTTACACGTATGCGAGAATAAGTTCCTCAGTTGACGGTCTTATACCGAAAAGATACCAGTGTTTACGGAGACAGTAAGAAGAAACTTTTTTCTGAGACATTTTTTGAAGACATTATATTTGGTATTTATATAAACATATTTTAAATATTGTTATTTCATTTTGCGTTTTCGATACCGTAATGCCCCGTACATAAGTCGCACTTCTTTAAACAAATTACCAAAATACCGCGATTGCCCATGCATGAGTCGATAATCTGTTTAAGTCGCATCCATCAATTTTATTTTTAAATATTTTTAATTTAACATACTTCAGTATAAGAAAGTCGACTTCAGCCATAAGTTTCAAAATCTTTAAGAAATTGTTTGCCAAAACATTAGCAAGGTAATACTACATGTTGTTCAATTGTCACAGTCTATGTGACTGTGCATGTATGTGGGTAGTGGGAGGCATAAATGTCATTCTGACATCTCTTGTTAACTAGTACTTAAACTAGATAGGCAAGTTAAGCATGACCAATAAATTAAACCTTCAACGTTGTACGGTCAACATAACTGTACACTACAGCTGGCAGTAAAAGAGCGTGGATCCGTTTACATATACTAAACTTCATTCCCAAGCATACAAAGTTTAGCCCCAGGCCTTCAGCGCTTACAGCGCTTTGATTTTATCCGAGAACGTAACAAGTTCACTACATGCAGCAATGTTTACGGCGTTACGTTTTGTCGCAATGTTGTATTATCATACTCGTACTTATACTTTGTACATATTTCATAACAAATAAACACACACATATATCTGGTTTTAAAAACAATCCTTTTGTTTTATAGAGATCAATTGTTCATGTATTTGGCCCATGCATTGTTATAGTTTTTATATTGTAGCGTTACGGTACATCCAAGAATGTTTCAGGGAATAATTTCTTTGGAATAGCGTCCTTTATAACGTTGATTATATACATATAGTAAAATATTGATGTTCTGTCAAAATTGCTGATATATATGTATCGTGAGTACAGATCCTTTGAGTAATAAGTATCGTTTACATCACCCATTTTTACATTACAATGTATATTTATTCATTATTATAAAACATTAGTCTATGATAGTGTAAACACTATCTTGATAATTGCTTCCTAGCACGAACTGTCCCAATCAAGTTACATTTGTTCTGTTTAGGTCTATTATGTTTTGAGCACGTCTATTACACGAGTGTGACCTTGAGTGGTGCTGGGATGAAGTGCATGTCGGATAATACCGGTGACGTCATAGTTGACATTGACAGGGTCTTATTAACAAATATCTTAAATCTCTAATTAAGACCTTAACTCGATGTTTACGTTACTTGAAGTACGCTTTTCATGCATCCAAATCTCTATGGATAGATTTATGCATTGACCTGCTGTATGACGAGAATAAGTTATATAGACGACTGGTTGCCGGCTTCATGGTTTATGCGAGTGCTGCTCTTATATCTCTAGTGTTTTATGTTTGTGTAACCTTTATAGTTAGAAGCGGTCTAATGTGATAATACTAATTCTAAAAAATGCTATTATAGATGTACAACAATCGTCGAGGCGTGACCTCTATAGAGATAGAATACTAAGTGTTTACTAGTCACGCCACGGAGATTGTTGTGCATCTATAAATGGTGTGATTTTATACATACATTTACAGTGAAAGGTAGCACGTTGTTTAATGCAGTTTTAACAACAACATAGTAGTTCTCACCTGTTTCACGTACGGAATGTTTATCTCCGAAACGAGTTCATTATTATAGAAGCGTATACGAAAATACATATCGTTTACAAGTGTGAGCTACTGTCACTGAAAACTCGTTCCGTTCACGCATACTGCATTCGTGGTTACTAGAAAAGTGAATACGATGTATTAGGTATTCGAGTTGGCTGCTCGTACAAGCATAAAATTATACAATACAAACGATCGTACGTGCGTAATCAATCGTTCTGCTTAGAGAACGTTCTTTGTCTTAAAATAGTCGAAGTGAAAGCATGATTTATTATTTGATAAGGTCCATTGTACTAGGGTATAGACAAGGAATTAATACATTATAGTGTATGTTTCAGATTAAGCCTATTGACAATGTATTGATTACAAATAACACGGTCTCTCCTAGACACACATGTTCTCAAGTCATAATATTCACATATAAAACATCATAATTAAATAAATGACTCTTTCAATGCAAGCATACATGGTTTTATTATTCATATAGCTTTTGTCGCAACTCAACCGCTACTTTAACTTCGCTAAGTTATATAGCGTTACATTTAGTCAGAACAAAAGGCGATGTAGCAAAATTCAGAGATGCGTTTGGCATCGACTTGGTTCGCAATCTAATTTCATATTTCAATCTTATCTTCAAATATTACTATATAAGACTCAAAGACAAAATACATTGCTTTATCCTCAAACTATTTCACTGCGGTGAATTACATTCCCTGTGGATTTTAAAGGTCACACGTGTTTCCTCCTACACAAACTTCCACACAGAAGTTTCTCAAGAAACCATTATTCAAAACAAGAAAATACATCAGCTGAAGTATTCAATGTGTTTTGCAATAGTTACCGCGGTAACAGATCAAATGAATAGTTCTTGTTACCAATGATTAAATTCCGCAACTCTCTCTGCATAGTTATACTAGTCGTTGATGTGCTAACGGATGTTTAGAGGACTTTCATAACAAACAGTGTCATGATAGAATGAAAGAATATGTTTGGATATTTCTAGTACCTCAACGATATTATACTCACATTCTGTACAGTACAATATAAGGAAAATATTTGTTTTACATTACAGTAATTACATAATATGTTATTACTTTATCTTAACCTTGTCTGTTTTTCTTCCAAGACATCAATTGATCACCGTAGTTTGGAAATTGGTCGAAACTTTCTAATTTATTGAATATACTTGGAACTAGATGTTCTTGATGCATGACGTTCCTTTGGCCTCTTCGACGACAGCGGAACATATATACCACACACAATCCGTTTGGTTTGAACGAAAGAACGACCCTTGAATGTGGTAAAAGCTCATTCCCGCCAAATAAGTGGAAACGGTAAAGGTCAAACTTTTACCGAGCAAAATACTGACGAACGGATACAAAACCTGCCATAATGTGAGAATGAATTATAAAACCAGAGAGAATGTTAAAATAAGAAATAGATACAGTACTAGTTATTTATCAAAAGTGTCCTCTTACAAGCGTTAATGTATAGCTTCGCCTCGGACAATTTGTTGTTCGTCCTTCCAAAACTATACATTAACACTTGTAAGAGGACACTTTTGATAAAACAATTGTACTTTATCTTACTTATACTCCGGCAAAAAGCAAATGATCTCCAGAGAGACAATGATTAGTACAATCAATTCTGGCACACTTCATGAGCAGAACACATATTAAATTTAGAAAATATGACACTATGTAACATAATAACCTTGGCCTAACACATCTGAGGGATTAACTGTCATTTAGATTGAGTAAAAATCAAGAAACTATTAATACAACCTATAAAAGCTGAGATTACACAAGCAATTATTTTCCACATTCATTGATTAAGGCTTGATGCACAAAGGTATATAGCATATTATTTGTCTTCAATTATTTTTTTTAAAAAAATAGATGATTGTCATTGTCATGGAATAATTTATAAATGTAATGTTTATTTTCAAACAGGATCATGTTAGCCGATTCTTATATATATCTAAAACTGCTCTTTGATGTTAAGACAGTGTGTTTTATTTTATAGATATTAACAAAATGTTGGTATTAAAATAGCGCCGTAATGAATTGACACATGTTCTAATTTAAACATTCATTTTCATGTGGCTACATAATTTGATGATTACTAACTACAATATAATGTTGTATTCGAGTGATTCTAAGTGGCATCACGTGTGCTTATCAAAGCAAGTAGAAAGTTATAACTGCTTTCGATCATTGTATAATAATAATTCAGGATTTTTGTCGGTTGCACAATGTATTTTTATCTACATTGTCTATAGGTTTGCTGCATTCCTCCTGATAACCAATAACGTAAAATCATTTAATTTTGATGGATTTTGCTCTCAACTTTGTGGACAGCAATATTAAAGGATAAGCCATTGCCCTATTATTGTTGGGGTGTAGATAAATTGTGATTATTTTGATTTAGTATTTAGTTCAATCAAGATTAAAAAATATAATATAAAAAGTTAACGCTACATTTCTTTGTTTTATTATTACGTTTCACAAAAGACACTAATTGAAATGAAATGCTGCAAATTTAATTAGTTTACATTAGCACAGTCATGTTAATCCCTCGTTGTGGGTTTTTACAATTTTTAGTCTTCAGTCAATCAGCAGTGACATTTATTTAACTGTGTATGTGGTTATGCAAATCTGAAAATAGTTTGAAGCTTAAATTTACCATTCATTTTCTGAGAAAATGACTCACGTAAGTGTACATTTACAGAAATAATGTACACTTTATGAATTGAGTCTGTGGGCATGACGGAGTATAACGACAAACATGAAGTTATTTGTTCATTGGTTATTGTAATACCGTACGCTACCTTGCTTAATGAAGAGAAAATGACATGCTACTGAATAGATACAATGTAATACTCATTCTATTCATACTAAATGCTATATGAACATGTATGCAAATATCGAGCAGTACTGGTATTACACATGCATTTCGTACGAAACAAAGAAAACAAATGATTATGCCTAGAAATGGCATAAGTCATGAAAACTGTATAAACCCTTCCTTAAGCCCACAAAGTTAATGGAACATTCATAAATAACTACATAATTATATAGAGTAGTGGCTGTGGTTTCGAAATACTAATGTTACAGTCAACTTATCTGATCATCGGATGACTTAGGTAAAGGCCAATTGTTGAGTTGAATTGTTATAAGAGCAATAAAGCGCTTATTGGTTTGGTTTGGTAAACAAAGTAACAAGAAGCTAACACAATCCGCAATGACAAAAAGTCGTGATCACAATCTAGAATTAAATCATGTTTCATTTACAATTGACCATTGAAACATTCTTCCAGCATAATTGATATATTTCATAATTCGATAAGCATCACATGTCAACTTTTGTGATCAATAAATTATTCATCGTCAATTATTTGTCTTTTTGATTCACAGTTAGAAGACATTTGCAAACTATGTCCCAGATAACAAGAATGTGGTCCAATCAAGGCCATTTGTTGACGTAATATCACTTGAAGGCTTGACCAAGGCTATCAGATCAGATCAACCCAACTAAATATGTCAATACAGTATTGACAAAAAAGTACCAACTGATTGATAGTGATATTCTGCTACATTTGCATTATGTTATTGGTATTATTTTATTGGTCAACATAAAGGAACCAAAATAAACTTTAGACATCATCAATGTTATGACAAGGATAGACATGATGTTCTTTTGACGAGTCTAGAGTATATTCTCCTGAAGTAAAATACAGAGACATACATATTATTTGTCCAGTGGGAATCTTTGGTATATTTTCTGTACTAAAGTCGTCGCTTCGTAAACTAAGTTTGTTTTTGTATCAAATGGGTTAGGGTTAGGCTTAGGCTTAAAAACGCATCACTTAAGAAATATCAGATTTATTAATTAAAATGTATTTTTGGCATTAAATTTTGGGAGAAAAAAACTTCAGTCTACACTCAACGAGATGTGTCAAAGTCATGCTGTTATCACAGTCTGCATATTTGGCAAACTTCACACAGCCACTTACATGTCCGTCTGTTTATGATTTTATCTCCGTGCAAGTATCAATATTCACTTTGAGACCACCCCTCTATCCCCCTTGAATTTCATCGTAATCGGTACTCAGTATGTCGGAAATGTCTAATAATCTTGAAAGTGATCATACCTAAAACTGTGTCATGTTTCTCAATAAAAAGTAACAAAAGTCAGCTAGAGACGTACCCTGTCAAGAGGAGTCTTTGTATTCACATCATATTGAGAAATATGATCTGTATTTTGCAGATAATAATTTGCAATAGTTTCTCAATCATTCAGGGGACTATTTGTCGTCATGAAACTCTACCTCAGGGGGAAACACAGTCAAATATACAATCATATTAGACACAGACAGGGTCTTTGTATCCCCTATGTATATGACGGAATTGGTCCCCAGTACAGTCTCCCCAATGGATTTTGCAATTTCTACCTTACTTTATTGAAGAACTACATGTTGAAATTTCATGTTCCGTGTAGAAAATGCTGTTATCAACCGTTGTTTTAGAAAATGCATGTTGTGCAAACTTATGCAAAGAAACATCTGTGTTACTATTTTTAGTAAAGGTGTTATTCTAAACATTCTAGAGAATTGTACCGGTATTCAATAACCAAACTAAAATATATGAGGTAAGATAAAATAATATTGTGTCAGCATATGCACACGTACTTAAACAGCAGGGGCCTTATTCACCAACGTTGTAAGTCTAAAACTCAGACTTAGACTTAAAATTGTCATTCTTCATAATCACTGCCGTTTCTTTGCAATAAGATTTGACATTGTGGAATTTTATCTGATCATTTTTTTGTTACCAACTGAACATGTACACCCATTTATATCCAAATCGGAGCATTTGTTTTCAATTTGGGAGCGAATTGAACATTTGGCAATATAAATTCTAACTCAGAATTTTCGACTGACAGCGTTGGTGAATAAAGGCCCAGTTCTAGCGTATATCAAAGGAAGTCATTATACTCAAAAGAGAACTCCAATATGCTATTGATGGTACAGTTCAGCAATTAATTGAATACTTACTATAATCATGATGTATAACACTATGAAGGATATCCATCATATATAAACGTTTCATTAGACCACGGCTTGAAATGTTAGAAGTTTTAAAAAGGAATTGATGTGAACGGCAAAAAGCGTAGGAACTGACCATCACCAATGAGGACAACGGTCATTTTATGGTAAGATCGAAACATATGTGAAAGTAAAAACACTAATAAAGCTGATGATGATACTGATGATTGTGTTCAACAATGTTCTGATGATGTCGAAGGATACCAGTAGGTGATGATAATTTCTAATGGTCATGACAATGATGATGACGTTGGGCGAGGAAGATAACTGTCATGATTTGGATATTAGTTTCGGAAGTTTGAAAACTATACTTACCTCAGTTACAAATATCGATATGTAAACATTTAAAAGTAAACAAACATTTAGTTTTAAAAGAACATTAACTTTTCCAGATACTTTACGCACACTAAAGTATTTATAGGGATTAGTGATCTTTGATACGTTCTTTCCGAATTACACGTATAAGATACTTACAGTTCCCAATCTGACGTCAGTGGTGTAAACTCGTCACTTATAGTGACCAGGTGATATGGTAATCCTTGCTGTCAGGTAACACCTAAATATCCAATACACAGTTTTCACAATGCGATATATTGATAAGTTGCCATTAATTAATACGAGAGGTGTTCAACTTATTTATGAACAGAAAATGAACATCGATATTTTGTTACTCTAACAATGAAATTGAAAACAAACTTTTATATTGTGTAAAGTAGAGTATCAAGAAGTATATATAATAATTGTAAATTGCCAATACGTTACGGTTAAATCATAATCAACATTAGGGTTGAGGGTGTTGTTATTTGCGTTTTGAAGGTCCGAAACTCGTAATAATTACGTTTACATTTTCCTTTTTTAATTGTTGTTTTAGTATCAACCAGATTGAAAATTATATTGTTAAAGCATGAGAAGACTTCGACATCCACTATTTGGTTATAATATACATCAAAGTTGTATTCTTAAGGGTTTTTTATATTTGGCGTTATATATGGTGACTTGAAGCTGAATCTGGACGAACACTATGTTCTTGGAACAGTCACTAGGAACGATACGTAACAATTTTTTGTTGAAAACTTGATTTAAAACGGTTCGTACATAGACTACAGCCTTCAGTTTCGACAATTTGACATTGATTTTGATGTGCGTATTTCAATAATAACAAACCTAATGCCTTTCCATAAAAACGGCCGCGAACACACAAAGCTGGACAAACATGAACTTCTCCCTATCCTTGTGACCTTTTCTAAAATATCATACCGTAACCTATCATAACATTCTTTAAGATTTAGCATTGCTTCGCCATAATGAAACAATTTTTCCACATTATGTTGTTTACTTCGCATTTCTAGAATCCAAGACTTTTGGCTGCGAGGCATTTTTTTCTTGATTTGCAGCGTAGGAACTTCGCATTTTCCCAGAACTATGCATTAAACTGTTTCGAAATAATGTCACTGATAGTTTCTATGGAAACTCCTATCTGTGGTACTATTCCACGTTTTGCTAATGGATTCATCGTAGATAGCATAAAACCAATTTAACTTTCTAGTGTAGGTTTTGGCAATGTTGGGCAAATTTTAACTTGTGCTGCCATTTCACAATTACTGGAAACAGAACTTTAATAACACGTCTTACGACAAATATTACTGATGTTCTCATTAAAAATGCAAAATAAAAATTTACTAACACTTTCTTGATGCTTATAATAGGGCCATTTTGCCTTAAAAACAGGAAATACAACATCATCTACTAAATTGTTTTTTTAAGCTTTAACCAAATGAAATATACAATATATGATGATCATATGTTCAACTAAAAACACTTTCTCGCATGGTTTAAAAAAATTAATTCAATTGCCCTTATTCAATATTGCACAATCGGTGATCATGTTTTGTTCATAAATAAGTTGAACACCTCTCGTAATAAATTAGCACCACACTTTATTCGTCATTAATATAATCTATTCCTACCAATGATATCAATTTCTAACAAGCATACATTTAAGATTTTTGTCAATTGTAACATATATACATCCGCCTGCTGTCCACATTTGTTTATTCCAAGAAACGTCGGTAATTGATACACTCGTAGGTAAATACGCTCAAATGCGCTTCATATGAAATAGCACACACACCAAAGAACAGTTTCTTTCACCAAACTTGTTAAAATCGTCAGTACTTCCTCAGATCGTTATTCCACTTTGACATTGACACAGAACGTCTTCAGATCGCTAACAAATCTTAATCTATTTAAGAAAACTGTTCTATGGCGATGTAATATTGTAGTATTTGTTTTATCGTGTACTCCTTGCCAATTCCACACAGATCCCCCATGAAATATTTCCAATAACTTGAGTAAGCACTGTTTATCAATGATTAAATAATGTTATCCATTTCAACTGCACACGATCGCAGAGAGATAGTAAATTGATTCTCTCTCCTATTACATTGAAAGAGAACCAATTGATGCATTATGTTTGGACACATGCCTTTAGATTTCTATTGTCGAGGAATATATGACGCCTTTCCTATCACAAACTTTCCATGAACTGGCGAATATACAATGCGTTTTCTGATTTACTCATATATAGGAATGACTATGATAGATATTGCTTAAAGTGAACCATTTTATTGTTATCCGACACAACTGGAAATAACTTTGTTATGCATTTGGTTAGGACTGGACGTTTATAATTAACTTTTTCAGAAATTCACAGACAAATCATTTAGTTTCCCTTGACATACACATGTATTGTATAAGGATTGGTTACTTTGACAATTCCTCATAGATAACTATGGTCATTAAGCCTACCTGATAAATTCGTGCAATCCCGAGAGAACATTATTTAATAAAATCTGACAAAATAATTATATTATATGAAATTTATTTATCTATTCGTAAACTAAAGTTATTATGTTCACAAAAGGCTACGGTTGTCCCTTTTTAAAAAGAAAAACTGCTCTATATTTTAATAAATTCACTTAAAATGTTATGTTCCACAAATTGGTCCTTACGAATCTTTCGAAAAATATGATTGCGGTCAGTTTTGTGCTTCGACACCCTTTTCTAATGTACTTAGTATGTATAAGATATAAAAGTGTGGCAATAATGTCATCCTAATGTTTGCAGGAATATGCGCAACGAATTGCCATTTACTTAATATCACATTAATAAATTGATTTGTCTTCCGATTACCAAGAACATTAGAATTGTCATAAATTATCGTTGAACACAGTAATTAGACATACATGTATAGAGCATACTTTTGAAAACTTGTTATTTTTTACAAACAAAGGGCCAAATTAAACTTTTCATCAACATTGTCCTTAAAAATGGTGCATATTTTAAATTTACTATCAATGCTAATATCGTGCTCATATCTTTATGATAAATTCAAGTATACCAAGTTTGTATATCTTCTATCCATTTACCCGATGCTAACAGTTCTACAATAAGCACCACCCAAGCATAGTAAGGCACACACGTATTCACAGATTATAGGTTTTATGTTCTTGTGTTTTATTCGATAGAATAGATATTGTCAAAACGTTGTCAATGTTATTGTGTCGAATTGATAAAAGGGTGGAATAATGTATGTCCATTTATCATCGAAACATTTGATAGAAGACGTTTGACATTTTATTGTGTTAGCATAAGTTTTTTGTGCATTTTAAAGCATCAGAACATCGTGGACAGCGCATACCATTTCTGTGTTATATTAATTTTAAAAATGGGTTGACTTAGAATTGTATTGACAATTATTTCACCATTGATCACCATTAATAAAGACGCTTGATTATTAAAACTTTGGAAACTAGGTTCCACTCCAATTATCTCTAGTCTCGTCAAATCTCGTTGATAAATAGTGAGAGAAATGAATGAATAAAACATAGAATTATTCAAATCTTTAATGGGTTTGTCGCCTTGTAGAAAATGGGTTATCTTGAGGGAATAGTTGTGTGAAATGTTTTAGCTTACAAACATCGAGAAATCAAATAATGTAGTAGAAAGCTGAAAATAAAACTAAAGACGATCTACATGTATGTGAGGGCCGTTCATAATACTTATAATCCGGTATTAGCATGTTCTTTTTCGATATCTGATCTGAAGTGACATGAATAATGAAAGAAGTTATATTTATACAGTGTTTTAAAAAATTATCTCATCACAAAAGTGGTTTAGAATTATTCAAAATTGACAATAATTAGTGTGATAGGCAGAAATTACTCACACATTAGTAACCAATCAGTCAAAAGAACAGTGATGTGCTACACTCATACATATATTTGTTTATTAACATATAATAAAACAGGGTTGTTTGAAAACGTTCAAACATAAAATAAAACATCAATAATAAATTAATGTATTCCCATTTTGCTTCTACATGCAAAGGTCCAATACTGTAGAGATAAATGGCTTTTTTATTTGTTATATTAGATACTTATACTTTCTTCAATTAACCGTTTTAACGACTATCAATTCAACTTTTGTGCTCTAAGTAATGACGGGATGATAGAGTAGGTTTCACTCACACAATGACGTGTCATAAATGTGATTAAGAAGAGATACGATACAACGATTATGTAAATGTTGATTTGTTTTATCGATGGAATAGCGAGTACGGCAGAGATTTATATTGAAACGTGAGAATGAAACAACAAATTTCCATTTCTCATTGTCTAAAGCATACACGTACATTCAGCCTAGATTATATTCTGTACGTACCAAGACGATTGAACACACTCTATTTTCTGATTTTTCAAATGAATAAAGTTAAATACGTTAATATAATTACCACATGTTGAATTACTGTAGAATAGTCTTAAAGAAGAACACATATGTATTGACAATTTGTTTTTGTCTAGTTATATTGAAGTTAATACAATCGGAAGTTCCAACCATCTAGTATTTACTTACAAAAGTCAGCCGTTTTCCACTTCACCCTTACAGAAAAGAAAAATAACTTTATATCCTAATAATGTCCTTACTGACTTCGAACAAGATGACCAACATGTTAAAGCAACATATATACAAATACATGTACTAGTATAATCATTCAAATGCAGTTGATAAGCACGTGTTGGATTGAGACGACGAATGTCGCTATCATGTTTATTTCTATTATAAACATCAATTCTTAACTATCTTTAAAACTCTAATAACGTCTGCATGATCGCTGAAAATATTGTTCCGAACTCATCTCATTTCTAGAGGAGGCGATATTACCAGACAATACCATAACATAGAGGATATTTGTTGATTTTGGTGTAAGATCGCATTTTTTTTCACCGAGTGATCACAGAAATCATTATTTTCACGAGTGGTGTAGCCACGAGTGAAAATATAATTTTCTGTGATCACGAGTGAAATAAAATAAGATCTTTCACCGAAAACAACAAATTTCTGTTTATTATTTGCTTCATGTTTTCGTAAAACGGAACAGTAATTGGCTAAATTGGAAAAATAACGTTGAAATTATCACGTCATGACGTGACAAATATGACGTCACAATGACGTAACGCATATTTTGAATCCCGGCGCTGTTGACGTTGTGTTTCTTTTTCTGCACGATGTTTGAACCAGCTCCAAACAGTGAAAATAACAAAATGATAATTTCACTGTTATTTGTCATTGTTATTTTCACTGAAAAGCACCATAATCCATTGAAAGCTAATAATAAATGGTCATATTTTTAATTACACTGCATGAATAATGTTGTTTAGTCTGAATAGTCTCTCAGTGAAAAGTTGGATGACAAATTATTCTTAACCGATATCTGGCAGCTTTATTACCAGGGAACTTTGCCTTGCACAATACACAGACACATATACTTGGCTTGAGAGTACCAGTCTCTTTTATATGACACAAACTATTGTTCTTTCAGTAATTGTGTATACGACATTTCATTTTGCCCTGTTGCAGTATTCAATGTACCAGTTTTTAATCCGAGAACGCAATTCGTTTACTCCATGCAGCAGTGTTTATGACGGTTCGTTTTGTCGCAATCTTGTTTTATCCTACAACTTATACTTTGTACATTTATTCATAACAAATAAACGCATATACACTTCTGGTTTAACTATAAGTCTTATTGTTTTACAGTGATCATTTATTCATGTATATGCCTCGTGCATTTTTATAGTTTTGATATATTTGCGTTATTGTACATGTACGTCCAAGAATGTGGCGGGAAAAATTTCTTTGGAATAGCGTCCGTTTTTACGTTGATAATATACATATGGTTAAATATTGATACTCTGTCAAAATTGCTGATATATATTCATCGTGAGTACAGATCCTTTGAGAAATAAGTATCGTTTACATCGCCCAGTTTGACATTACAACGCACATTTATTCATTATTATAAAACATTAGCCTATAATAGTGTAAACACTATCTGGATAATTGCTTCCTAGCACGAATTGTTCCCATCAAGTTACATTTGTTCTCTTTAGTACCACTAAACACAACTACTTAAATGTGTAACTTTGATGGGTGCCTGGCAGAAGTGAAAATCAAACGTCAAAGTTTACATGAAAACAATGACTAGGGACCGTATTCACGAATATTTTCATCTATTCAAATGACTTAACTTATCTTATCTATGTGATGGACGTATCATTGCCCTATTCTATCTGTATGTTGGGAGTTCCTGTGGTCTTTCATTGGTGTACATAGTTTAGGTCTTTGGTGATTTTATATCTTGTCTGATTTATGCTTCGGATGGTCCAAGTGGTCTTATTTTAACACATATTCAACCAGTAAAAGATATAATACAATACGCAAAATGAAATCTTGTATATGTTTGGTTTGGTCTTGGTATGCATATTTCATTCTTGTCGTTAAATGAAACTATGATAGACATAAAGATGAAAACTATTTTCCTGTCTGCAAACTATTTCACAAAATTAAATCACATTCTCTGGGGATTTAAAAGTTCACGCGTGTTTCCTCTATTTTTCCGCCTACAAAAACCATCACACAGAAGTTTCTCGAGAAACCAATATTTGAAACAAGTACACTACATCAGCTGAAGTCTTGAACGTGATTTACAATCGCGGACACAGATAAAATAAATAGTTCTTGTTTGCAATGATTAAATTCCTTAAGTTGACTTTATTTGCAAAGTGATTATAGTCGTGGATGTGTTAACTGAGGATGGGAGGACTTTCAATATAAACAGTGTAATGATGTCTTAGATATTGCTTGTATCTCAAATGTGAGTACTTTCATTATAAACAGTGTAATGATGTCTAAGGTAATGCTAGTATCTCAGATGTGATTACTTTCATTATAAACAGTGTATTGATGTCTAAGATATTGCTAGTATCTGAGATGTGAGGACTTTCATTATAAACTGTACAATTACGTTTAGATATTGCTACATGTAGTACCTCAAGGGAGGAATTTCTCTATTAACAGTGTAATGATGTTTAAATATTGCTAGTATCTCAGATATTTACTACATGCATGCCGTTTAGTACCCTTTTCGCTAAACCAACAAAGTCAAACACGAAGACACACACATGGGTGATAACTTGTAGATATTTTAAATCTTACGTTGTCTGTTACTTGTCAGATCATCTCAGTAAAGTTTCTGAACACATAATTTCATTGAGTTTTAAAAGAGACAACTTACTCAAATGATTCGAATAGTCACCATGTAAGCATCAAATGACTAAATAAAAAATAAATAAGCGCTTATTGCGTATCTACCAGGTAAAAAATCACACTCTGCCTTTGCATACAGTTGTGGTCAAAGAAACTATTTTCAGTTATTGAGTCCAGTCATCTATATGACGTCTAAGCACTTGATATCTTAGCTTTAAGGCCAATGACAAATATTGATCAGTTCATTCTAGTATGCAATATGGTTCTGGTCGACTTATAGTTATATCCAGGGGACATTTTTATGGGTAAATATGACAAACATGAAATAAATACCAAACATATGACGTCTTCAATTTTATGGCAAGACTAGACTCGATGTTCTTTTAATGATTCTAGAACCTATTATCCGATAGTAAAACACGGAAAAAAGCGTACTCTGTTTGCCCAGTGAGCAGGTTTTGTACATCTACAATACTGAAAGTATCATGACATTTAATGGGTCGGTACACATATGAGCCGTTCTCTAAGAAAACCGGGCTTAGTGACATTATGATAGTAATTATGTCAACGATTTACTAAAGGTGTTTCAATGAGGAAAACGTCATTTTTCTTATTGATCATATTAAAATAACGTATGTCGTTGCTATGGTGACCAATTTCTGAAAAGTACCCATATTGAGGAAAACGATGGACTAGTGTATAAAAACGGTTGCAACTTTTCTTTAAAAGCAAAAGTTTGTAAAATGCTTGTTAGCGTGACGTCTAATAACGATCGAATGACGTTTGCGACGTCACTCAAACACTACAGTAGGCGAAAACGGTTTGTTGTAAAGGTCTGTAACTTTCTTAATGAGTGTTGTATTTTGCTGAAACTTTCAGAAACTGTTTATAAAAGTATTGTCTTTCTAACGTTATATTATCATGATTTTGAAGATGTTGTCACTAAGTCCGGTTTTCATGGAGAATGGCTCATATACATTGTTGATAAATGGATATGTTCAACAAGAAGGAACAAAACTTATTAGCAAATGTATACTGTTGACTAATATTCTTAAGTAAAAAACGTTTTGATTTTATCACATGAAACATGTGTATGATGTTTTTCTGTCGAAAATAATCGTCTAGACACTAGATCAGGATTAATCACTTGGCAGGAACAGATGAAAATTTGAATATTTTACCATGAAATTAAGTAAATGCTTACAGATAAAAACTGAATAAATAGTAAATACATCATTGGACTTCAGACGATAAACAGACAAAACAATATAACCAAACACTACATTTGACTGTAGCCAGAACTGGTGTGGTTTATGTGAGTGTTTTGTTTCTGGTGTAAGTGTGGACCCAGTTAGACCATCTTGATATGTTTAAGTCATAACGCCCTGACAATGAGAATAATATAACCTTTAGATAGTATAGTTCACTGGTGAACTATCACTCAGACTCAAAATGATGTCTTTGATTATTCATGTAGAATTCAGCAGTTTAGATTATGGTCATTAACGTTGTACAATACTATAATGACGATTGGACAGCAGAGGAGCCAGAACTAGGAGTTGTTGCAATGACTTATAAGTACTATAAAAATAATTGTTATAACATTGTGTAAGCTACAATGCATATACTGAATGGCATCTAACTTTCAACAGTCTGTGAAATTGTAAACTTAACTAAGTATACACAGGGCTTTAACCAGGCTCCAAAAGTGAAGAGTCAAAATGACTCCTGACTCTCA
Organism: Spisula subtruncata; assembly: GCA_963678985.1. Lineage (NCBI taxonomy): Eukaryota > Metazoa > Mollusca > Bivalvia > Venerida > Mactridae > Spisula > Spisula subtruncata. The sequence goes on from OY787666.1 coordinate 9,400,046, forward strand.
ATTTACGAGGATCATCACAATATTGCAAGAAAATCTGTATTATAAGTATAGTAAATTTGACTTTTCACCTTAAACTGTCAAGAGTCAAAATAGACACTTTTGTTAAATTGAAGAGTCAAAATGCTGTTTCAAAAGTCAAATGAAACCATGTTACACGTATTTGCAGGTAATTATTAAGATTAATGATGTATCACAAAAATGCACATATCGTCATAACATACTCATTCAATACTCAACGACTACGATAACGTTGGAATGATAATACTGGAAAGACGTTGTGTGTCAATAAAACATCGATACACGACAGTATAGTCTCCAGCAAGTGGACATTCAATGAAAAACGAGAAATTCCCGAAGGTTTGCCATGAATATTCATACTGTCGTATAAGTATAAAAAATACTGTTTTATATTTTGGATGAAGAGTAAGTTCTGCTTTACTGTCATAAGAAACTTTGTAGGAAGATTGCAATATAAAATGTACGATGAACTACACTTATAAGTATTAATTATTACCATTTTAATTTATATTATGTGTACTGTATTATTTTATATTTCTGCTTTTGAATTACTTTAATAACTGTATTACCTTATTGTCGTATCTTGTAATTACGTATTTTACTCATTGATTAACCAGCTTAGACTATAATTGTGATAATGCGTTGGCTAATCTCGGGAGTTTTATTATAATTACAAAAATAAATGTATATTTTACAAAACATCAGTCCAGAATCGTAGTTCATTATAGTTAAGAAATAAGTTGAGGATAGAGTTGGTATATTATTAGTTTCAATACCCATACTTAAAGTTAATTGTCAAGGAGCATGGAAATCCGACAATACATACGATACCCGGCAACAGTTAGAGCACGAATGACAACATTGTGCATGCTATCATATTATAATCAATCAATTGTATATACATAGACCACACAAGGAACCGACTGCATTGTCGTATATCGAATCTGCATTTACATATTGCTTTAATTGAAATGCCAGACTACTAGTAATTATTTTCATCTCCTAATCGAATACCATTTTACGAAATGACAACATCAACTAGCTGCAAATGGTATCGATACCATGAATATAAAACATAACTTGTCTTACGTGGCCTCATGAAGGTAAATCGTATGAGACTATAATCATGATGTATTACTCTATAAAGGATATTTATCAAATATAAACGTTTCAGTAAACCACTGCTGGAAATGTAAGAAGTTTGAATAAGGAATTGGGTTGAGCGTGAAAATGTGAAGGAACTGCCCATCTCCAACGAGGACAACGGTCATTATTATAGCCCTTTTTCTAATATAGCAAACCCAACGAGAAGTCTGAATTTAGTAAGGTCGAAACATATGTGGAAGTAAAAACACTAATAAAGCTGATGATGATAATGATGATGGCGATCAACAACGTTCTGACGATGTTTGAAGTATACCAGTAAGTGATAATAATTGTGACCATGTAATTGATAATGACAATGATGATGACGTTGGACGAGGATGATTTTAATATTAGTTTCGGAAGTAATACACTTTACTTACCTCAGTTAAAAATGTCGGCATGTAAAGATTCAAAAGTATACAAACATTTCGTTTGAAAAGAACATGAACTTTTCCAGATACTGTACATACACTAAAACATGTAAAAATAGGGATTAGTGATCTTTCATACATTCTTATAGAATTACACGAATGAGATACTTACTGTTCCCAATCTGACGTCAGTGGTGTAAACTCGTCACTCATTATGACCAGGTGATATGGTAATCCTTGCTGTCAGGTTACACCTAAATATCCAATACACAGTATTCACAAGGCGATAGATTGATTAGATTGCCATTAGATAATAATCATTTAAAACACCATCTTTAATCCGTCATTAATATAATCCATGCTTTACAATCATATCAATTATTAACAAGCATACACTAAAACGTTTTGTCAATTGTAACATAAACACATCCGTCTGTAACTCACGTTGTTCTTATCCAATAAACGTCGGTAATTGATAAATTAAATGCGCTCACGCTCAAATGTGCTTCCTATAAAATAGCACACACGTCAGAGAACTGTGAAGTTTCTTTCTCTTAAGTTGTTAAAATTGTCAGTACTTCCTCAGATCGTCATTCCACTTTCACATTGACACAGCACGTCTTCAGATCGCTAACAAATCTAAATCTATTTAAGAAAACTGTTATATGGCGATGTAATAGTGTAGTATTGTTTTATCGTGTACTCCTTGCCAATTCCACACAGAATCCCATGAAATATTTCCAATAACTTGAGTAAGCATTGTTTATCAATGATTAAATAATGTTATCCATTTCAACTGCACACTATCACAGAGAGATAGTAAATTGATTATGTCTCCTATTACACTGAAAGAGAACCATTTTATGCGTTATGTTTGGACACATGCCTTTAGATTTCTATAATCGAGGAATAAATGCCGCCTTTGTCTGTTACTAACTTTATATGAACTAGCATATATACACTCAACCGCTTTAAAAACGAACCACATATGCAATATCGGTTTTAGAGATGAAAACGTCAATCGTGGTTATTTTTTTCGGATTAATAATCTTCAGTCTATACACAACGAGTTGTGTGATTTTCATGCCATTTTTACGAGTTTAAAATAAATTATGATATAGATAACACTGACCCATGAAAGTGAAAGTCACGATTTCAAAAGCAATTATAAGAGCCCGCTAGAATGATGCATGTACGTGGTTTCTCCTCCTAAAGAATAACAATAATTACGTAATAGGCTAGAATTATGTTCGACGTGCTGTTTCTAACCATCCAAGCAAAGCTAAACTTGAATTACGAATGTAATGTGGCTTTGGCTGTCTAGCTAATACCATACGACCGAGTACGGTCCAGATATGCGCATTATGTAAACCTAAGATTGATTCAAGCCTAATTTAAACTCGAAATCTTGGTTATGAGTATCACACTGTAAGAATATTTCCCGTGGTGGTTATATGACACCTCAAATCAACACTATGAAGGAGCTTGAAGACAAAAAGTTGGGACATTCGGCTCTAAACGGGAGAAAACTAATTTAAAGGTGTACTAAAATGATTTTTCTTTATATTGACAATTATGAAAAGAATAGCTATGAAAATGCAATAATGTACTTTTGGCTTGTTGATTGACACCGGCATTCTTTTGACCCTGTGTGCAGTCATGGTGAACCAAATACAGTGCCACAACCTATGTCATGTTTCCTCATAGCTCGGGCTCAATACCTTTAGCTGGTTTCATCTAGGTCGGTCTTTGACTGTGTCATTCGCTGAAAATCGATGTTCTAAGCCCGCAATAGTTTTGTAGACACAGCTGAACCGCCATGCTAAGGCTGGCATGCTCTTTTCAGTTGGAAGCGAAGGCACAATCATCCGAACTAATATTCGAAATATTCGCAGCATAAAAATACCATTAGCAAATACTGTGTCTGTTGTTTTTTCAATGTGTAAACCAACAGCATACAGTTACAAGTCAATATTGACCACATAGGTCGACGCGATCGAGCTGCTCTTGCAAAACATGTAAATGAGAAAAAGAGTTCTTTGGGTGGGGTATTCCGAATAAAAAACAAAATCGTTTTCTTTAATAAGGTCACGCTTATAAACTGAACAAACCCTGTAAACTATTAATTTAAGCTAAAAATGATTTTTGACAAATTATGATTATTTTCAATAGTGGTGCGTTTTTAAAGCGATTGAGTGTACAATGCGTTTTGTGATGTACTCACATGTATATAGGAATGTCTATGGTAGATATTGCATTGAGTTAACTTTGAAACATTTTTTCTTATCCAACACAAATAGAAATTACTTTGTATGCACGTGGACTAAGAATGGACGATTATCATGAACATGTTCAGAAATTCACAAACAAATAATTTAGTTTCCCTAGACATGTACATGTATTGTATAGGGATTGATTGCATTGACGATTCCTCTTAGATAACTATGGTCCTTATGCCTACCTGATAAATTCATACAAATAGGAAAGAACATAATGGAATAAAATCTGATAACATAATTCTTTTTATATGCAACTTGTTTATCTGTTCGTAAACTAAATTAATTCTGTTCCACAAAAGGCTTCAGTTGTCCCTTTTTAAACATAAAAACATGTCTCTATCTTCTAATGATTTCACTTAAAATGTGATGTTCAGCAAATTGTTTCCTTTCGAATGTTTCGAAAAATATCAATGCGGTCAATTTAGCACTGTTACATCCGTTTTGTAACGTAAATAGTACAGTATGTATAAGATATACAAGTGTGGCAAGAATGTCATCCTAATGTTTGCAGGAATACACGAAATGATTTGTCATTTGCTAAATATCACATTAATAAATTGATTTGTCTACCGATTACCAAGAACATTAAGGTTGTCATACATTATCTTGTGAACACAGTTATTACCGATATATAGAGCATACTTAGGGAAACTTGTTTCTTTTTAATAAACAAAGGGCCAAATTAAGCTTTTCGTGAAGAATGGTGCATATTTTAACATTTACTATAAATACTTATATCGTACACATATCTTCATCATAACTTCAAGTATACGAAGTTCATATATTTTCTATCCATTTCGCCGAGGATGACAATTCTACAATAAGCACCACATAAGCATAGAAAGGCAAACACGTATTCACAGATTAGATAGTTTATGTTTTTGTGTTTTATGCTATAGAATGGATATTGAGGATGAACGTTACACAATTGCTGATCTATATGTATCGTGAATACAGGTCCTTTGAGAAATAAGTATCATTTACATCACCTCTTGTTCCATTACAAAATAGATCTATTCATTATTGTAAAACATTAGTCTATAATAGTGTTAACACTAACTGGATAATTGCTTCCTTACACGAAATGTTCCAATCAAGCTACATTTGCTCTGTTTCGTATCACTGTGTTTTACACTTCTATTTCACGGGTGTGGCGTTATTGGGTGACTTGCAAAAGTGGATATCGGACGATTCGAATGACGGCATAGAAGACACGGACCATCTAATGACGAGGGACAGCACTGGTAAATATTTCATAACTCAAGGTGACGACTATGCATTCAAAAACTTGAAATGATTTTACCATTGGATCTAGATATATATATATAAACTATAGACTCAAGATGTCGGTTTTACGTAATATAGGGAATTTTACTGTCCCCCTAAAGTGTGTTTTCTTTTTAGTGTTGTTTCGATGAGACTTTGTATATGTTTGTAAAGATGTATGTTATTTTTAATTAAACAGGTTTTATTAAAATGACACCACTGATTTGTACTTAAACAGCAATTTAAATTAAGACAAACTTCTGTTTCAGCATGTAGAGAGGGCATATACATCGCATTTGAATTCAAATTTCAGATTAGCTCCTTTGTAAGAGTGTCTAACCTAGGAAAGTGATTGCCGGTTCTAATAATATGTATTTGCTAATATTTTATACTTGTGTTATGCATAATTATGATGAGGAAATAAAATGTTTTCGATAACACAAATAAAGCCAAACAACTGAACAACAAACATAATGTAAACAATTTATAGCCGACGCAGGGCTCGAACCAGGAATCACATGTTTATAAGACAGTCGCTTTACCGATTGAGGTAATCTAAGTCTTGATATACGTATATGAATATGTATATGTATATCGAAGTGTATGGCGAACGTGAATTAAAATTGTTTCTATTCTCATCAATGGTGTATTGTTATGATACTGATGTTAATGCATGTAGTTGATGATATTCATACCAATCTGCAATTATTACATCGGGTTGTTTTCCATTTGTCTGTCCACGTGACCATATCATTATGATACAGACAATCTATTGTATGTGTTCCTCCGCCTCGCTTAGAAATAGTTCTTTGCCATAAAAAGATTCGAACTAAAACCATAATTTATTATTTATTGTTTGATGAAGCTTTCATTATACAATCGTAAATTCATTGAATTAGTATATTTTACCGTTATGTTTCAGATAAAGTCTATTGACAATGTATTGATTACAAATAGCACGGTCTCTCCTAGAAGCACATGTTCTCACACCAGATTGCTTACATATAAAACGTTATAATCATTCATATGATCATTTCAATGAAGTACTATGTGAGTTAATTTGCAAGGTTTCTACCGCCATTTTTACTTGCTATGATATAAAGCGTTAATTTGTACGGACCAGAAATAAAATTCGATCAAAGTAGTAACTTTTTGGAATGACTTTGCTTTTGCCTTACTTCGTAGTCTATTTTTCATATTTCAATATTGTCTTCAACTGTAAGCATAAATGAAACGCAAACACGAAAGATACATTTCTTTTTACTATTTCCCTCATTAAATCACATGGCCCCAAGTTAACAAAGAATCAGCTATCAGGATTAGGATCAAGATGAAATATATATCCTTGGAAATTCAGTAGATATATTAAGCTTAAACTTGGTATACATGTGGGTACAGAAAGACACATCCTTCAATTTTAAAGACATTAAAATTAGTTTTTATTGCCAGTTATAAAAATACTAACTTGATCCTCGTTTTCTAAACTGATCCTCATTTTTCAGGATCAGTTTCAGTATCAACTACAATACATCAGTTTTGCAACAGAAAAATGATGATCTGAATAGTTTGAGCATGTCGATTTGAAGTATATTAGATATTCTCTACATGGCTATAAGTTGTAATTGCCGAAAGTTACCAAAAACTTCCAAACAATGGAGAACTATTTTCTGGATCAAATTTGATCGAGATCAGTTGAACCTTTGTGAACACGGGGCATGGGGATTTAAAGTTCACACGTTCTTCCTCCTACAACAACTATCAAACAGAAGTTTCTCAAGAAACCAATATTAACACTGGCATTACTCAATTGCTGAAGTCTTCAATGTGTTTTGCGTTTACTTTTCGCGGAGACAGATCACATGAATACTTCTTGATAACTATGATTAAATTTCACAAGTTGAATTTCTCTGCAAAGCGATAACAGTTGTTGATGTGATAACGGATGTTTGGAGGACTTTTACTATAAACAGTGTCATGATAGAATGAAAGAATATATTTTTATATTTCTAGTACCTCAAAGATATTACACACACTTTCTGTTCAGTACAAAACGAGGAAAATATTCAAGTTACAGTAATGCCATAATACTTTTTTGTGATTCTTCCAAGGCAATAATAATAATTGATCACCGTAGTTTGGAATTTAATCGAAATTTGCTAATTTATTTAATATACTTAACTAAATTAAAGGTTCTTGATGCGTGACGTTACTTTGACCTCTTTGACGACAGCGGAACGCATATACCACACACAATCCGGTTGCATTTAACGACAGAACGACACTAGAATCGGGTGGAAATGGTAAAGGTCAAAATTTTACCGAGCAAAATACCGACGAACAGACACAAAACCTACGATTATGTGGGAATGTGCTATCTACATAGATAGAATGTTAAACAACGACAAACATGAAGTTATTTATTCATTGTTTATTGCAATACCGTACGTTGCATTGCTTAATGAAGAGAAAATTACATTATACCGAACAGATGATAAACTCATACTAGTAATACTATTTGCTATATGTATGCAAATATTAATACTTGATTTGATATCGGGCAGTATTACACATGCATTTCGTTAGAAACAGAGAAAACATGATTATGTCCAGAAATGACATTCGTCATGAAACCTATATAAACCCTTCCTTAAGCCCACAAAGTTACTGGAACATACATGAATAACTATTTAATTATATAGAGTAATGGTTTTTATTTCGAAAGTCTAATGTTGCAGTCAACTTATCAGATCATTGGATGGCCTTTGGTACAGGCACGTTTTTGGCAACTGTTGATACTAATTGTCACCAGAGCTAATTGCTTTGGTTTGGTCTACAAAGTAACAAGAAACTAACACAATCAGCAATGACAAAAAGTCGTGGACACAATCTAGAATTAAATTATGTTTCATTTAGAATTGATCATTGATACATTTTTCCAGCATACTTGATATATTCATAATTCGATAAAAATCACATTTACGCTTTTGTGATCGATAAATATAGTTGTCGTCAATTATTTGTCTTTTTGACTTACAGATGGAAGGAATTTGCAACTTATGATAACAAGCATATGATCGAATCAAGTCCATTTGTTGACGTAATGTCACTTGAAGGCTTGACTAAGGTTATCAGAGCAATCCAACTAAATCGGTCAATACAGTATTGACAAAAATGTTCCACCTGACTGATAGTTTTATCCTTGTATTATTTTATTGGTTAACAAAAAGGACCCAAAATAAACTTTAGACGTCATCAATTATATGACAAGGATAGACATGATGTTCTTTTGATGAGTCTTGAGTAAATTCTCTTGAAGTTAAATACATAGAAACACATTTTATTTGTCCAGTGGGAATCGTTGGTATATTTACAGCACTTAACTCATCATAACGTAAACTGAGTTTGTTTTTGTATCCAATAGGTTATGGTTAGGCTTAAACTTAAAAACGCACCACTTATGAAATATCAGATTCATTATTTAAAATGTATTGGTGTTATTTTATCTTCAGTCTACACTCAGCGAGATGTCTCAAAGTCATGCCGTTATCACAGTCTGAATATTGGTCAAACTTCACACAGCCACTTATATGTATGAGTCCTTCTGTTTATGATTTTAACTTCATGCAAGTATCAATACTCACTTTAAGACCACTCCTCTATTCCCCCTCGAATTTCATCGTAAATCGCACTCAGTATCTTTGTCACAAAGATCGGAAACATCTATTAATCTTGAAAGTGATCATATCTAAAACTTTTTCACGTTTCTAAATAAGTCATAAAATTTATCTAGAGACGTACCCTATCACAGAGAAGTCTTTGTATTTAATTTATATTGAGAAATATGATCTGTAATTTGCAGAAACTAATTAGCAATAATTTAACGGAAACGGTATGAGTTACTCATTAGTAATACACTGTTCATTGTAATAACATTGTGGATGCGACAATTTATAATAATGCGTCCAGTATCTATTCTTAGTGTTATATCAAAAATATTTGAAAGGGTGGTCTATGACCAAGTTGAATCATACCTTAAGGACAAAAAATTGTTATATACTTAGCAACTTTTCTAAGTCCTTACTTATATATTCGTACATAACTTTGTCAACCATGGAGATATATCAATGAGATTTGGCTATAATACGCGTCAAGTATCAGTTTGCAAAATTGTACAACAAAACGTTGAGTTTGACACATTTTTATAAAATCGAAAAGACTTTAACATATCAACCAAGGGAGGTAAAAGTCACAAATACATATTTTGATATCTTTGATGACCACCATGTTATCTGATTTTTCCATTTGCAGCCATGGACAAGAGTCGTTAGCATTTTTGAATGTATCGACTCGACTGTACGCAAATTACAGTCACGTCTCCGAAAAACGCGATTTTACGTCATAACGTCACTTCAATATCAAACGCTCTCGCAACCAACATTGTAAATCTGACAAACAATAAGTTAACCTTTCATTATATACTGATAAACATGTTTACGTTAAAAATCAATCAATCAGTGATGAGTTTGGTAATTATTCGTTCTTGTCTTCAGAAAATATAATTATATTAATTGTACTGACGTCACGTCATAATTGTTCTAACATCATCTGACGCATAACTGTGAGACACTAAATGATTTTCGAATGTTTTTCAAACGTGGTGATTCTTTAGACATAATTTGGAGGTATTTGGAACAAATTCCGTGTATGTGTAACTGCGTGAAGGGACATGCACATAAAATGCACGTGCATCTCAGACCGAATAAATCACGTGACATATGGCCAGTTTCTGACTTGGATTATTTTGTCTGTCTTGTATAACATTCACTTGAGAAATTTTAGTATGTCACTATTTATAACAAAAAAGTTATTAATCAATAAAAATGAGGACATAGAAAAGTTGTTAAGTATACAACTTCCAATCTGGATTCCGAGCGGGTTATTCTACAGATACTTGTCTTGTACATCTGTCTGATTATATTAGATTTGAAATGGATAAAGGGCATGTTGTCGGAATGATCTTACTTGATCTGCAAAAGGCCTTTGATACTGTTGATCATTCAATTCTTATGTGTAAACTTAAATGCATTGGTCTCGGTCAAGATATTATGCGCCGGTTTGATTCTCACTTGTCGAGCAGACAACAACTAGTTGAACTATCAGGGACCAGGTCATCGTCAGCCAATGTCACTTGTGGCGTTCCTCAGGGATCTACACTTGGTCCACTGTTATTTCTCATGTATGTCAATGATATGGCAGCTGTTGTCAAAAACAAATTACTTTTATATGCTGATGATTCCACAATTTTAGTTTCACACAAGGACCGTTCAGTTGTCGAGAAGTGTTTGAGTGAGGACTTGCACTCAGTTAGTGAGTGGTAAGTTGACAATACACTTTATCTTCATCTCGGTAAAACCGAATCTATACTATTTTGCTCAAAACCTAAATTAAAGTCCAATCCTGCGTTAAATATATCTTGTAATAATACATTTATTCAGTCAACTTCATCCGTAAAATACCTCGGTGCTACTCTGGATCAAACTCTTTCATGTGAATCTATGGCAGTGAATGTAATAAAAAGGGCAAATGCAAGATAAAAATTTCTCTATAGGAAACGAAAATTTCTCACAGAACATGCAAAGAAACTTATGGCATCTTCACTAATTCAGTGTCACTTTGATTATGCTTGTTCCTTCTGGTATCATGCTTTGACCAAACAACTTATATCTAAACTGCAAGTGACTCAAAATAAACTTATAAGATTCGTTCTCAACCTTGACTGTAAAACTCATATTTCTCATAACCATTTTAAAACACTAAATTGGCTTCCAGTTGAAAAGAGAGTTGAACAAATCATACTTACGCATGTTTTTAAAATTAAAAATAATTTATCCCCAGACTATATGAAAGAACACTTTAATATGTCAAATACAATGCATAAATACAATACTACATTTAGTGCAGATGACTGCTTTGCTGTGCCAAAGGTTGGGTCCTTCGGAAAGAAGACATTTTCTTACGTGGGATGCAGCCTTTGCAATAGTCTTCCATCTGGTATCAGGGACAGTACCAGTGTCATTAGTTTTAAAACTGGAATAACAAAATATCTACTTGGCGTGGTATAACTTTATTTTTACAACTTTATTTATTTTTAATTAATATCTTTTGAGAATTTTCTATTTTATTTATTTTACAATACAAATGTCTTTCATATTCCATAGGTGCAATACTTTTCAATGCCTCTCTGTGTCAGGTCACCTTAAAGGACCGCAATGGAAATAAGAGGTCCCCTCTTTTTTGCGTTATCCTTGGTGTGGGTGTGTTTGACATGGCTTTTTTTATATATGCAAATTTTTAAAATTGATATTTTATTTTTGAAATAGTGTTTAAAGATGAATATTTTATTTATATTCTGTGATATGCCATGTTTCATGCTACTTTATACCGAATAAATATTATTATTAATTATATATCAGCAATGCAACATATTATGGAATTGAATCGGTAATAAATTTGATATTTGCTGGCCATAGCTTGATAAATATAAATTACATAACGTCCAAAATCACAATTATGCACGTGTCACCATAGCATAATCCGACAATAATCAATATCGAAGATAATGTTTGAACGGTAATACGGTTAAGACGTTGTGTATTAATAAAACATCGATACACGACAGTATAGTCGCCAGCAAGTGGACATTCAATGAAAAACGAGAAATTCCCAAAGGTTTGTCATGAATATTGTTACACTGCCACAAGAAGCGTTGCACATTATATAATTATAGTAAATGTACGACGGATTAGACTTTATTAATTACATAGTACATTTAGTATTAATAGGACTCAATTACCTTTATTTTTCTGCCTTGTATTAATGGTTCAAACTTGTAATATGCGTACTGTTTATTGTTGTATTATACTAGTTGTGGTGTCTTAAGTTAATTGTTGTATTTTGTCAATTTTGTCATTTTAAATTAATTTTGCCCTGTTGCATTAAGTGTGCCTTATTTTATTTATTAATATATAATAGTAAAATCAATCGATGATCGCCAGTCTTTTATTAATTGTATCATTACATTATTAGTGATGTTTTGTGTTAGTTGTATTTTAATGATGACTACACACATACAGTCATCATGATTGTACGATGGATTATGTACATATAACGATAAAGACGCTTTCTCAATTATTAAGATGACTTTTTGTCAAACATAAAACTCTACATCAGGGGGAAACACAGTCAAATATACAAACAATCGTGTTTGTCACTGACAAGGTCTTTGTATCCCCTATCTATATGACGGAATTGGTCGCCAGCACTGTCTCTCAAATGGATATTGCAATTTTTACTTTACTGTATTTAAGAACTACATATTGGAAGTGCATGTGCCGTGTAGAAAATGTTTTTATCAACCGTTGCTATAGAAACTGCATGTTGTGCAAACTTATGCAAAGAAACATATGTGTTACTATTTTTAGTAAAGGTGTTATTCTAAACATTCTAGAGAATTGTACCGGTATTCAATAACCAAACTAAAATATATAAGGTAAGATAAAAGAATAATGTGTCAGCATTTGCACACGTAATAAAACAGTAGTTCTGGCGTATATCAACGAAACTCATTATACTCAAAACCGAACAACAATAAGCTATAATGATAAATTAAAACATTACTATGATCATGATGTATTACTCTATAAAGGATATCCATCATATATTAACGTTTTAGTAAACCACTGCTTAAAATGTTAAAAGTTTAAATAAAGGAATTGATGTGAACGGCAAAATGCGTAGGAACTGACATTCACCAACGAGGACAAAGGTCATTATTATAGTACATTTTTTCATATAGCATTAGAAAGACAATTAATGTTTTGAATTACTCCCAATTGATTTGCACATACTTCATATTTTGTAATGCCCGTCGTGTGGAAGTGAAGCTGATGATGATAATGATAATGACTATCAATAACGTTCTGATGATGTCGGTACTATACCAGTAGGTAATGAAGACTTTTACGAAGATGATGATGCATGTCTGTTATGATTTTGATATAACTGTCGGAAGAAGTGGAATATAATTACTTCAGTTTAAAATATCGTTATGTAACACATTCAAAATTAAACAAATACTTCGTTTTAACATCCTTTATAATGCACGTATAAGATACTTACAGTTCCCAATCTGAGGTCAGCGGTGTAAACTCGTCACTCATTATGACTAGGTGATATGGTAATCCTTGCTGTCAGGCAAAACATAAATGTCCAATACACAGTATTCACAATGCGATACACTGATTAGATTACCATTAATTAATAATCAATCAACACTATCGTTAATACATCATTAATATAATCCGTTCTTCACTATCATATTAATTGCTAACAAGCATACACTAAAACTATTTGTCAATTGTATCCTCAAAACATCCGTCTGGTACTCACATTATTCTTTTCCAATAAACGTCGGTAATTGATAAACTCGTGGCTAAAGGCGTTCAAATGTGCTTCATATAAATAGCACATACACCAGATAACAGTTTCTTTCACCAAACTTGTTAAAATCGACAGTGCTTCATCAGATCGTAATTCCACTTTCACATTAACACTGAACGTCATCAGATCGCTAACTAATCTAAATCTATTTAAGAAAACTGTTCTATGTCGATGTAACAGAACGTCTTTAGATCGCTAACAAATCCAATTCTATTTAAGAAAACTGTTCTATGGCGATGTAATATTGTAGTATTTGTTTTATCGTGTACTCCTTGCCAATTCCACACAGATCTCCCATGAAATATTTCCAATAACTTGAGTAAGCATTGTTTATCAATGATTAAATAATGTTATCAGTTTCAACTGCACACTATTGCAGAGAGATAGTAAATTGATTCGCTCTCCTATTACATTGAAAGAGAACCAATTGATGCGTTATGTTTGGACACATGCCTTTAGAATTCTATTGTCGAGGAATATATGACGCATCCCCGATCACAAAATTTCCTTGAACTAGCGAATATACAATGCGTTTTCTGATGTACTCATATAGGAATGTCTATGATAAATATTGCATAAAGAGAACCATTTTCATGTTATTCGACACAACTGGAAATAACTTTGTTATGCATTTGGTTAGGACTGGACGTTTGTAATTAACGTTTTCAGAAATTCACAGACAAATCATTTAGTTTTCCTCTTGACAGACAAATGTATTGTATAGGGATTGGTTACTTTGACGATTCCTCATAGATAACTATGGTCATTATGCCTACCTAATCAATTCATGACAACATAATAATTTTAACATGCAATTTGTTTATCTGTTCGTAAACTAAAGTTAATTATGTTCACAAAAGGCTACAGCTGTCCCTTTGTAAAAAGAAAAACATGAATATTTTAATAAATTCACTTAAAATGTCATGTTGAGCAAAACGTTTCCTTACGAATCTTTCGAAAAATATGATTGTTGTCAATTTTGTACGTTAAAACCATTTTCTATTGTAGTAGTATGTATAAAATACGAAAGTGCGGCAAGAATGTCATCCTAATGTTTGGAGGGAATGTGCGCAATGAATTGCCATTTGCTAAATATCAGATTAATAAATTGATTTTTCTACCGCTTACCAAGAACGTTGGGTTTTTCATCCTTATCTGTTGAACACAGTAATATGAAATATAGAGCATACTTAGGAAAGCTTGTTTCTTTTGAACATACAAAGGGCCAAATTAAGCTTTTCGTGAACATTGTCCTTAATAGTGCGCATATTTTAAAATTTACTATCAATGCTAATATCGTGCTCATATCTTCATGATAACATAAAGAATACCACGTTTATACATTTCCTATCCATTTAGCCGATGCTAACATTACTACAATAAGCACCACATAAGCATAGAAAGGCATACACGTATTCATACATTAGATGTGTTTTATGCGATAGAATGGATATTGAGGATGAACGTTACCTTGTTGATATAATGGTCTAAATGCGATTATTAGGTTTCAATGTTAAAACGTATTACAAAAGCGGAAGAAAAACTTATCATATGTTATTGTGTCGAATTAATATAAAGTGTCGAATAATATCAGCCCATTTATCATCGAAACATTTGATAGAAGACGTTTGACATTTCATTGTGTTTGTTTGTGTTGTTTGTGTATTTTAAAGAAGCATAAAAATGAAGGCACCGCAGAAACCACAGACTATTTCTGACAAATTATTGAAATGTTTAATGGGTTTGTCGCCTTGTAGAAAATTGGTTATCTTGAGGGAATAATTTTGTGAAATGTGTTAGCTTACAAACTTTCAGAAATCAAACAATCTAGAAGAAAGATCAATATAATAATACCGCGACCTACATGTACATGTCCGTGAGGAACGTTTAAAATACTTATAATCCGGTATTAACATTTTCTTTTTCGATATTTTATCAAACGTGATATGAAAATCGATATAAGTTTTATTTATAAAGTGTTTTACCAAATTTGCTCATCACATGAGTGGTTTAGAATTATTCAAAATTGACAATAACTATCATGTGTGGTAGGCTGAACTTACTCACAAATTAGAAACCAATCAGTCAAAAACAATGATGTGCAACCCTTACATGTATATATATATTATAGATTTATAAATTGCTACAATTACGTAATCCTATATATTTACATACTCTAAAACGTGGTTGTTTGGAAACATTCAAACATAAAATATAAATTACTGTATTCCCATTTATCTTCTGCAAGCATAGGTCCAATATAGTTACGTGGCTTTTTTATTTGATACATGTATATTAATAATTTCTTCAATTACCCGTTTTAAACAACTATCTATTCAACTTTGATGCTCTAAGTAATGATGGGATGATAGAGTAGGCTTCACTCAAACAATGACGTCTCATAAATGTGATTAGGAAGAGACACGATACAGAGATTATGTAAATGTTGATTTGTTTTATCGATGGAATAGCGATTACTGCAGAGATTTATATTGCAACGTGAGAATCAAACAACAGATTTCCATTTCTCATTGTCTAAAGCAAACATTACGCCGTACGTACCAAGACGATTGAACACACTCTATATTCTGATTTATTCAAATGAATAAACTTAAATACGTTAATATAATTACCACATGTTGAATTACTGTAGAATAGTCTAAAAGTAGAACACATATGTATTGACAATTTGTTTTTGTCTAGTTATATTGAAGTTAATACAATCGAAAGCTCCAACCATCTATTTTCTTACAACAGTCAGCCGTTTTCAACTTCACCCTTGCAGAAAAGAAAAATAACTTTATATCCTAATAATGTCCTTACTTACTCAGCATGTTAAAACAACATATATACAAATACATGTACTGATACAATCATTTAAATGCAGTTGATAAGCACGTGTTGGGTTGAGACGACTTATGTCGCTATCATGTTTATTTCTATTATAAACATCAATTCTTAACTATCTTTAAAACTCCAATAACGTCTGCATGATCGTTGAAAATATTGTTCCGAACTCATCTCATTGCCAGAGGAGTCTATACTACCAGACAATATAATAACATGGTCATATTTTTAATTACACTGCATGAATAATGTTGTTTAGTCTGAATAGTCTCTTAGTAAAAAGGTGAATGACAAATTATTCTTAACCGATATCTGGCAGTTTTATTATCTGGGGACTTTCCCTGGTTATAATACACAGTCACATATACTTGGCTTGAGAGTACCAGTCTCTATTATACGACACCGACTATTGTACTTTCAGTAATAGTGTATACGACATTATATTTTGCCCTGTTGCAGTATACCAGTTTTTAATCCGAGAACGCAACAAGTTTACTCCATGCAGCAGTGTTTATGACGGTTTGTTTTGTCGCAATCTTGTTTTATCCTACAACTTATACTTTGTACATTTTTTCATAACAAATAAAAACACACACTTCTGGTTTAACTATAAGTCTT
Source organism: Spisula subtruncata (assembly GCA_963678985.1). Lineage (NCBI taxonomy): Eukaryota > Metazoa > Mollusca > Bivalvia > Venerida > Mactridae > Spisula > Spisula subtruncata. The sequence continues at coordinate 9,417,090 of OY787666.1, forward strand.
TTTGTTTTACAGTGATCAACTATTCATGTATTTGCCTCGTGCAATTTTATAGTTTTGATATATTTGCGTTATTTTACGTCCAAAAATGTGGCGGGAAAAACTTTCTTTGGAATAGCGTCCTATTTTACGTTGATAATATAAATATTGATGCTCTGTCAAAATTGCTGCTATATATTTATCGTGAGTACAGATCCTGTGAGAAATATGTACCGTTTACATCGCCCAGTTTGACATTACAACGCACATTTATTCATTATTATAAAACATTAGTCTATGATAGTGTGAACACTATCTGGATAATTGCTTCCTTGCACGAATTGTTCCAATCAAGTTACATTTGTTCTCTTTAGTACCACTAAACACAACTACAAATGTGTAACTTTGATGGGTGCCTGGCAGAAGTCAAAATCAAACGTCAAAGTTCACATGAAAACAATGACTAGGGACCGTATTCACAAATATTCACATCTCTAAATGAGAAATGATTTAACTTATCTTATCTATGTGATGGACGTATAATTGCCCTATTCTCTCTGTATGTCGGGAGTTTCTTCTGTGGTCTTTCATTGTGGTACATAGTTTAGGTCTTTGGTGAGTTTATATCTTGTCTGATTTATGCCTCGGATGGTCCAAGTGGTCTTATTTTAACACCAGTAAAAGATATAATACAATACGCACAATGAAATGTTGTACGAGCATTCATAATACACAGTAGAATGCGGAAGCAGCAAAATCAGAGTACATTGTATTGTGTCACAAATCCACGTGCGTTATATGTTTCCCTCCGAAACAAGTGCAGTATTATCGATACGTATACAAAATTGCTTACATTATACGAATGTAAACTACTGGATAATGGATGACTCGCTACCTATAGTTGCACTTCACCCAGAGTTGTCAGAAAATTGTTCGGTGGAGTTTAATATTTATTTCTACTTGCATAAATGATAATGGCACTCGTGTTGATACAAACAACAAAACATATCTGAAATATTACTATGTCTCTGTTCGGGAGACACTTATATGTATTATTGTCTACAGAGATCTAGAGTGTGTGACCAACCGTCTTATTTGCTATAACATAGTTAAATCATGATATAATATTATTATTTGGTAAAGCTGTTAGTGAATCATTGTAAATTTATTAAATTAATACAGTATAGTGCATTGCCCAGATTAAGCCTATGTCCAATGCATCGATTACAAATAATACGACTCATCTGTTCTCAGGTCAGAATCAGTGCGTTTAAACGAGCCGATTTCCGGCAACTGCAATAATGAGTACATGTTGAATTATAGAGTTCGACAATAAGAATTAAGTGATCAGATTTTATATGTGCTTTCGATAACATTAAATGGTACAAACTGAAATTTATAGTAATCCGATAAGTCATACTGTAACAGTGATTTGATTTATACGCCGTGATAATGTCTAATTAAGCATATGGTTTCATAAAAGTACTGATATGTGGTTATTCATATCGATGTCGGAACTTCCAATTCCTAGTTTAGTTATCGACACATGTTATCAGTAACAGGTCGCTGGCTTAGAATGAGAAGGTCCTAACTACTACTTAAGAATGATACATAGTTAAATTCTGCATGATAAGAAGCTTTTAATGAACCCATTTTCATAAAAATCAGAACTTGTCATGTTGACCAAACTGAAGTTGTAAAAGATTGTTTTACCATAGATAAAGAATACACTTCAGAGAGATTTTTCTGGTTTTCTCAAAATATCGATTATGTACTTGCGACCTTCTCATTCTAAGCCAGCGAGTAGTCCAGCAGATTATGTTAGATTGTATATGTTTGGATTGGTCTTCGAACGCATATTTCATTCTTGTCGTCAAATGTAAGAGAGACGTACAGCTGTTCCCTGTCAGCAAACTATTTCACCACATTAAATCATATTCTTTGAGGATCTAAAAGTTCACGCGTGTTTTCTCTATCTTTCCGCCTACAAAAACCAAAACACAGAAGTTTCTCGAGAAACCAATTTCCTAAATATGAACATTACATCAGCTGAAGTCTTGAACGTGTTTAACAATCGCAAAAACAGATAAAATAAATAGTTCTGGTTAGCAATGATTAAATTCCTTAAGTTGGCTTTATCTGCAAAGAGATAATAGTCGTGGATGTGTTAACTGATGATTTGAGGACTCTCATTATAAACAGTGTTATGATGTCTCAGATATTGCTAGCATCTTAGATATGAGGACTGTCATTATAAACAGTGTACTGATGTTTAAATATTGATAGTACCTAAAGTATGAGGACTTTCATTATAAACAGTGTAATGATGTCTAAGATATTGCTAGTATCTTAGATGTGAGGACTTTCATTATAAACAGTATAATTACATTTAGATATTGCTCCATGTAGTACCTCAAGTGTGAGGAATTTCCTTATAAACAGTGTAATAATGTTTAAATATTGCTAGCATCTCAGACATTTACTACATTCACCTCATTTGTCGTTTAGTACAATACAAGGGCAATTCCTTTTCGCTAAACCAACAAAGAAAAAAGGAAGTCACCTAAATTATTACAGATGTAGATAACTTGTTGATATTTTAAATCTTACGTTGTCTGTTACTTGTCAGATCATAACAGTAAAGTTTCTGAATACATAATAGCATTGAGTTTTACAAAAGACAACGTATGCAAATGATTCGAATAGACATCATGTAAGCATCGAATGACTAAATAAAAAATAAATAAGCGCTTGTTGTGTATCTACCAGGTAAAATAAACTTACACACTCTGTCTTTGCAAACAGTTGTGGTCAAAGAAAATATTTTCAGTTATTGAGTCCAGTCGTCTAAATGGCGTCATAGCACTTGAAATCTTAGCAATGGCTAAGACAAATGACAAATATTGATCAGTTCATTCTAGTATGCAATATGGTTCTGGTCGACTTATAGTTACTGTATATCCAGGGGACATTCTTATGGGTTAATATGACAAACATGAAATAAATACCAAACATATGACGTCTTCAATTTTATGGCAAGACTAGACTCGATGTTGTTTTAATGATTCTAGAACCTATTATCCGATAGAAAAACACATAAAAAACGTATTATGTTTGCCCAGTAAGCATGTTTTGTACATCTACAATACTGAAAGTATCATTACATTTAATGGGCGGGTATACATATGAGCCGTTTTCCACGAAAATCGGGCTTAGTGACATTATGATAGTAATTATGTACAGCGATTTAGTAAAGGTTCTTCAATGAGGAAAACGTCATTTTTCTTATGGATCACATTAAAATAACGTATGTCGTTTCTTTGGTGACAAATTTATGAAAGGTACCCATTAAGGAAAACGATGGACTAGTGTATAAAAACAGTTGCAACTTTTCTTTAAAAGCAAAAGTTTGTAAAATGCTTGTTCGTGTGACGTCTAATAACGATCGAATGACGTTTGCGACGTCACTCAAACACTAGACGGAAGCGGTTTGCTGTAAAGGTCTGTAACTTTCTTAATGATTGTTGTATTTCGCTAAAACTTTTAGAAACTGTTTATAAAAGTATTGTCTTTCTAACGTTATATTATCACGATTTTGAAGCTTTGTCACTAAGCCCGGTTTTCCTGGAGAACGGCTCATATACATTTTTGATATACCTATACAATAGACTATGTTCAACAAGAAAAGTATCCAACCATATTCGCAAATGTATATCGTGGATTAATATTCTTAAGTAAAATAGTTTTGATTTTACCATTGTGGAACGGATTGTATCATCATATATGAAACATGTGTATGATATTGCTCTGTCGATTATAATCGGCTAGATACTAGATCAGGATTAATCATCTGACAGAAACAGATAAAAATATGAATATTTTACCCAGAAATTAACTGAATTCTTACACACAAAAACTGAATAAAAAGTAAATACATCACTGGTCTTCAGAACTAGACGATACACAGACAAGACAATATTACCAAACACATTTGAATGTAACCATAACTGGCGTGTGCTGACAGTGTTGTTTATGTTAGTGTGTTGTTTCTGGTGTAAGTTTTTACCTAGTTAGACCATCTTGATATGTTCAAGTCATAACGCCCTGACAATGAGAATAATATAACCTTGAGGCAATGTAGTTCACAGGTGAGCTATCACTTGACTTGTAGAACATATGTATTTGATTATGCATGTACATGTAGACTTCTGCAGTTTAGACCATGGTCATTAACGTTGTACAAAAATGTAATCACTATTGGACAGTAGAGGAACCAGAACAAGGGGTTGTTGTAGTGATTTATAAGTACTATAGAATTAATTGTAATAACATTGTGTAAAAGGCAATGAATACTCGTACATGTATACTGAAAGGCATCTAGCTTTCAACATTGTGTGATATTGTAAACTTAACTAAGTATAAACGTATTTGCTGATGATTATCAAATGATATATCACAAAAATGCACGTATCGTCATTCAATACTCAACGACTACGATAACGTTGGAATGGTAATACTGAAAAGACGTTGTGTGTCAATAAAACATCGATACACGACAGTTTTGTCGCCAGCAAGCGGACATTCAATGAAAAACGAGAAATTCCCAAAGGTTTGCCATGAATATGCATACTGTCGTATAACGCAGTTTTATGTGTATACAAATTACTATTTTATATTTAGGATGAAGAGTACGTTCTGCTATACTGTCATAAGAAACTTTGTATGATGATTACAATATAACATGTACGATAAACTACACTTTAGGTATTAATTATTACCATTTTATTCTATATTATGTGTACTGTATTATTTAATTGTTCTGTTTTGAATTATTTTTAATAGTTGTGTTGCCTTCTTGTCGTACCTTAAAATTACGAGATGAACTGTCTTGTACTCATTGATTAGCCAGCACAGACCATAATTGTGATGATGTGTTGGACTAATCTCGAGAGTTTTATTATAATTACAAAAATAAATGTATATTTTACAAAAATTCAGTCCAGAATCGTCTTTCATTATACATGTACAGGGGCGTAGCTGGGCCAATTCAGAGTGTACGCCCGTTTTTAGATTTAGTTGTTTTGGGAGTAGATATATAGCAACAGACTCCATGTGAAATCAACTGATAAAGGTATCATGAGAGCGAAGGCGATATATAGATTAGATTGCCATTAATTAATAATAAATTATCACCATATTTAGTCCGTTATTAATAAAATCTTTTCTTTACAACCATATTAATTACTAACAAGCATACACTAAAACGTTTTGTCTATTGTAACATAAACACATCCGTCTGTTACTCACATTATTCTTTTTCAATAAACGTCGGTAATTGATAAACTGGAAGCTACTCACGCTCAAATGTGCTTCCTATAAAATAGCACACACGTCAGAGAACAGTGCAGTTTCTTTCACTTAAGTTGTTAAAATTGTCAGTACTTCCTCCGATCGTCATTCTACTTTCACATTGACACAGAACGTCTTCAGATCGCTAACAAATTTAAATCTATTTAAGAAAACTGTTCTATGGCGATGTAATATTGTAGTATTTGTTTTATCGTGTACTGCTTGTCAATTCCACACAGATCCCCCATGAAATATTTCCCATAACTTGAGTAAGCACTGTTTATCAATGATTAAATAATGTTATCTATTTCAACTGCACACTATCGCAGAGAGATAGTAAATTGATCCTCTCTCCTTTTATATTGAAGAGAACCATTTTATGCGTTATGTTTGGACAAATGCCTTTAGATTTCTATAGTCGAGGAATCAATGAAAATAAATGAAGCATTCGCCTGTTACAAACATTCCATTAACTAGCATATATACAATGCGTTTCATGATGTACTCATATATAGGAATACCTAAGAAAGTGAACCATTTTATTGTTATCCGACACAACTGGAAATTACTTTGTTATGCACTTGGCCTAAGATTGGAGGATTTTGATGAACTTGGTCGGAAATTTACAGATAAATCATTTAGTTTCTTTTGGCATACACATGTATTGTATAGGGATTGATTACTTTGACGATTCCTCATATATAACTACACTTGTTAAATGTTATAAGTACACCAACATGTAATGCGTATATCTTTTTTATTATGCATGACATCATGTTCATTTTTGCATGTCTTCATGCGAGTAGTATAGCAGCAATTACCGATAATTCGATGATTATAATTTGCCCGCTGCGAGCAGTGAACCGTGAATTTTCAAATTATGCAAAATGCACTTGCAAAACAAACGATTTTCGCAAATAGTCTCAAAATGTTACATACACATTGTCCATCAATACCCACACCAGGAAAACACAAAACCGGAAGAATTACGATAACAGACAGTACAAGAGAGGTTTGTGCAACATACACGTCTCATGACAGTAAATAGCCTAGTGTAGCTAAGGTCACCACGACCTTGACCTTTGACGTATCGATCTCAAAATTATTAGGGGCCCACATCAGATGATTAGCAATCTCTCTGTAAAGTTTTACGATCTAAGATCATATATTTCTTATGGAATGGACCAGTGATTGTTGTGTATTCAAAGGTCATGGTCAGTTTGAACTTCGGTCCAAATAACCTTGAAATTGAGTCGGGCCGTCTGTGGAGGGTGAATAATCTCCACGCAAAATTTTAGAATCCTAGGTCCACCCGTTTCGGAGTTATTGTTGAAAACCCATTTGGCATGTCGACCGACCGACTTCATGCACGTAAGGCTATGTACTGTGTTGGTGTACTTATAACATTTAATGAGTGTATGGTCATTATGCCTACCTGATAAATTCATGCAATCACGAGAGAACATTATTAAATAAAATCTGACAACATAATTATTTTAACATGCAATTTGTTTATCTGTTAGTAAACTAAAGTTAATTATGTTCACATAAGGCTGCAGTTGTCCCAATTAAAAAAAGGAAAACATGTCTCTATCTTTTAATAAATTCAGTTAAAATGTCATGTTCTGCAAATGTTTTCCTTACGAATCTTTCGAAAAATATCATTGCAGTCAATTTTGTACTTTTACACCATGTTACAATGTAATAAGTATGTATAAGATATAAAAGTGGGGAAGAATGTCATCCTAATGTTTGGAGGAATATGCGCAATGAATTGCCATTTTCTAAATATCACATTAATAAATTGATTTGTATACCGATTACCAAGAACGTTACGATTGTCATACATTATCTTTTGAACACAGTAATTTGAAATATAGACCATTCTTATGGAAACTTGTTTCTTTTGAACATACAAAGGGCCAAATTAAGCTTTTTGTGAACATTGTCCTTAATAGTGTGCATAGTTTAAAATTTACTATCAATGCTAATATCGTACTAATATCTTCATGATAACATAAAGAATATCACGTTTATATATTTTCTATCCATTTAGCCAATGCTAACATAACTACAATACGCACCACATCAGCATAGAAAGGCATACACGTATTCATACATTAGATGTGTTTTATGCGATAGAATGGATATTGAGGATGAACGTTACCTTGTTGATATAATGGTCTAAATGCGATAATTAAGTTTCAATGTTATAACGTATTACATAAGCGGAAGAAAGAAACCTTGTCAAATGTTATTGTGTCGAATTAATATAAAGTTTGGAATAATATCTGCTCATTTATCATCGAAACATTTGATAGAAGACGTTTGGCATTTCATTGTGTTGTGGCATAAGTTGTTTGTGTATTTTAAAGAAGCATAAAATTGAATACACCGCGGAAACCACAGACTATTTCTGACAAATAGAAATTTAAAAGAGGTTGATTTAGAAATGTGTTGATAATTAAATGTAGGTTATCTTATTGTTCGTCTATAATGAAGATCCTTGATTATAAACACTTTGGAAACTAGGTTCCAACTCCACATATCGTCTAGTCTCGTCGAATTTCGTTGATAATGAGAAGAATGAATGAATAAAACATAAAATTATTCAAATGTTTAATGGGTTTGTCGCCTTGTAGAAAATTGGTTATCTTGAGGGAATAATTTTGTAAAATGTGTTAGCTTACAAACTTCCAGAAATCAAACAATCTAGAGGAAAGATCAATATAATAATACCGACGACCTACATGTACATGTCCGTGAGGAACGTTTAAAATACTTATAATCCGGTATTAACATTTTCTTTTTCGATATTTTATAAAACATGATATGAAAATCGATATAAGTTTTATTTATAAAGTGTTTTACCAATTTGCTCATCACATGAGTGGTTTAGAATTATTCAAAATTGACAATAACTATCATGTGTGGTAGGATGAACTTACTCACAAATTAGAAACCAATCAGTCAAAAACAATGATGTGCAACACTTACATGTATATATATATTATATATTTATAATTTTTTACACATACGTAATCCTATATATTTACATACTCTAAAACGTGGTTGTTTGGAAACATTCAAACATAAAATATAAATTACTGTATTCCCATTTATCTTCTGCAAGCATAGGTCCAATATAGTTACGTGGCTTTTTTATTTGATACATGTATATTAATAATTTCTTCAATTACCCGTTTTAAACAACTATCTATTCAACTTTGATGCTCTAAGTAATGATGGGATGATAGAGTAGGTTTCACTCTTACAATGACGTCTCATAAATGTGATTAGGAAGAGATACGATACAGAGATTATGTAAATGTGGATTTGTTTTATCGATGGAATAGCGATTACTGTAGAGATTTATATTGAAACGTGAGAATGAAACAACAGATTTCCATTTCTCATTGTCTAAAGCAAACATTCCAACTAGATTATAGTCTGTACGTACCAAGACGATTGAACACACTCTATATTATGATTTATTCAAATGAATTAACTTAAATACGTTAATATAATTACCCCATGTTGAATTACTGTAACATAGTCTAAAAGTAGAACACATACATGTATGTATTGACAATTTGTTTTTGTCTAGTTATATTGAAGTTAATACAATCGAAAGTTCCAACCATCTAGTATTTACTTACAACAGTCATCCGTTTTCAACTTCACCCTTGCAGAAAAGAAAAATAACTTTATATCCTAAAAATGTCCTTACTTACTTCGAACAAGATGACCAACATGTTAAAACAACATTACACTTAAACGAATTTCTAATTGGCCACCCTAAAAAATATTATATCATCTGATGAATTATATCAATAAATCTTAGGCTGTGTTATTTGTTTATTCCACGCAGTTACTTATCTATTTCTGGAAAGAAATGGCGTATTCATATACAAAATCATCCATGCGTAACGGTTGGTGCGAAATTGCTTTTTTGCACGTTGGCCTCGTGCACAGCTTGGAATAGTATCGTATTTGGTATAAATTTGTTCCCTGTAGATCGAATTTTCTTTAAACACTATAATTTGTGAAAATGAGTCATGTGGAACGCGCTCATGACGTCAGATGCATGCATACATTGAACGAATTTCTGATTGGCCACGTGTTTTTATAAATTAGTTTTTAAAAAAATGCTTTTAGAAGAATATAAATAATCGAAACTCCGATACTGTCCAATTTTATTGATGGAAAATATGTTTCTCGCAGTAATTCGAGCTAAACCCCACGTTATTATAAATATCGCTTTTTACAAAAAGACGTTTTGACGTACATGTCTGGATTTTGGTGCCGGTACACGTCATTCTAACGGCCTCAGCGCGCCCCGTATTACTTATTCTCGTCAGTATTAATACCTTTCATTAAACCAAACGGCAGAGAATACATTTTGACTGATTTCAAAAATTAAACATGTCGGGCACGTGAGCCACGTGCACGCAAGCCATTTTGCACTAACTGTTCCGCATGGATGATTTTATACATGCATACGTAATTTATTTCTTGAAATCGATAGATAAGTGCATGGAATGATAATAACCACAATTTTAGAAATATTGGCTGAATATATCGCATAATATAATAATTCATTGGGTGGCCAATTAGAAATTCGTTTAAGTGTATATACTAATACAACCATTTAAATGCAGTTGAAAAGAACGTGTTGGATTGAGACAACGAATGTCGCTATCATGTTTATTTCTATTATAAACATCAATTCTTAACTATCTTTAAAACTCTAATAACGTCTGCATGATCACTGAAAATATTTTTCCGAACTCATCTCAATGCTAGAGGAGTCTATACTACCAGACAATATCATAACATGGTCATATTTTTAATTACACTGCATGAATAATGTTGTTTAGTCTGAATAGTCTCTCAGTGAAAAGTTGGATGACAAATTATTCTTAACCGATATCTGGCAGTTTTATTATCTGGGGACTTTCCCTGGTTATAATACACAGTCACATGTACTTGACTTGAGAGTACCAGTCTCTTTTATATGACACAGACTATTGTACTTTCAGTAATAGTGTATACGACATTATATTTTTCCAAGTTGCAGTATACCAGTTTTTTATTCGAGAACGCAAAAAGTTAACTACATGCAGCAGTGTGTATGAGGTTTCGTTTTGACGCAATCTTGTTTGATCCTACTACTTATACATTGTACATCATTTTGTTCATAACAAATAAACACACATTTCTGGTTCTACTATAGGTCTTTTTGTTTTATGGTGATTAATTGTTCATGTATATGTCCAGTGCATTTTTTTAGTTTTTATATTTTTGCATTATGGTACATGCGGGCAACTTTCTTCGGAATAGCGTCCTATTGTACGTTGATAATATACATGTGGATAAATATTGATGTTCTGTCAAATCTGCTGATCTATATGTATCGTGAGTACAAATCCTTTGAGAAATAAGTACCGTTTACATCACCCATTTTTACATTACAATGTATATTTATTCATTATTATAAAACATTAGTCTATGATAGTGTAAACACTATCTTGATAATTGCTTCATAACACGAAATGTCCCAATCAAGCTACATTTGTACTGGTTAGGTGTATTATGTTTTGAGCACGTCTATTGCACGAGTGTGACCTTAAGAGGTGCTTGGAAGAAGTGCATGTCGGATAATACCGGTGACGTCATAGTTGACATTGACAGGGTATTATTAACAAATATCTTAAACTTCTAATTAAGACCTTAACTCGATGTTTACCTTACTTGAAGTACGCCTTTCATGCATCCAAATCTCTATGGATAGATGTAGGCATTGACCTGCTGTATGACGAGAATAAGTTATATAGACGACTGGTTGCCGGCTTCATGGTTTATGCGAGTGCTGCTCTTATATCTCTAGTGTTTTATATTTGTGTAACCTTTATAGTTAGAACCGGTCTAATGTGATAATACTAATTCTAAAAACTGCTATTATAGATGTACAACAATCGTCGAGGCGTGACCTCTATAGAGATAGAATACTACGTGTTTACTAGTCACTCCACGAAGATTGTTGTACATCTATAAATGGTGTGATTTTATACATACATTTACAGTGAAAGGTAGCACGTTGTTTAATGCAGTTTTAACAACAACAGAGTAGTTCTCACTTGTTTCACGTACGGAATGTTTATCTCCGAAACTAGTGGATCACTATAGAAGCGTATAGGAAAATACTCATCGTTTGCAAGTGTTAGCTACAGTCACTGACAACACGTTCCCTTCACTCATACTGTATTCATAATTACTAGAAAAGTGAATACAATGTATTAGGTATTCGAAGTGGCTGCTCGTACAAGCATATACAATACAAACGATCGTATGGGCGTGATCATTCGTTCTGCTTAGAGAAAGTTCTTTGTCTTAAATGAGTCAAATTGAAAACATGATTTATTATTTGATAAAGCCTCACTGTACTAGGGAGTAGACAAGGAATTAATACATTCTTGTGTTTGTTTCAGATTAAGCCTATTGACAATTTATTGATTACAAATAACACGGCCTCTCCTAGACACACATGGTCTCAAGTCATAATGTTCACATATAAAACATCATAATTAAATAAATGACTCTTTCAATGCAAAAATACATGGTATTATTATTCATATAGCTTTTATCGCAATTCAACCGCTACTTAAACTTAAGTATATAGCGTTACATTTAGTCAGTACCAAATTCAGAGATGCGTTTGGCATCGACTGGGTTCGCAATCATATTTCATATTTCAATCTTATCTTTAAATGTTACTATATGAGACTCAAAGACAAAATACATTGCTGTATCCTCAAACTATTTCACTGCGGTGAATTACATTCCCTGGGGATTTTAAAGGTCACAAGTGTTTCCTCCTACACACACTTCCACACAGAAGTTTCTCAAGAAACCAATATTCAAAACAAGAAAATTACATCAGCTGAAGTATTCAATGTGTTTTGCAATAGTTACCGCGGAAACAGATGAAATAAATAGTTCTTGTTACCAATGATTTACTTCCGCAACTTTCTCTGCAAAGTGATACTAGTCGTTGATGTGCTAACGGATGTTTGGAGAACTTTCATTATAAACTTTGTCATGACAGAATGGAGGAACATGTTTACCTTGTACCTCAAAGATATTACACTTACGTTCTGTTCAGTACAACACGAGGAAATACATTTGTTTAACGTTACAGTAATCTCATAACTCTTCATCTTTTAAAATAATTTTATGTTGCACATACCACTTCCAAAAACATGTTTCGACTAGGAACTAAACGTTCGTAATTCGTGAATAACTATGACCTCTACTACGACGAAGAAATCTACCAGAACCCGTTTTCCGTTTTACTTGAACGCATGAACGACTGTAAAGCGTACATGCTCACATGACCGCTCAATGGTCGGAACTTGTAAATTGTTATTATGTGAGAATGTCAGCATATTCTTAGATACAATATAAACAAAACCAATTGATAACATGAAGTTATTGATATGTATACAAGTATAAATACTTGATTTGATAGCGTACAGTATTACAGTTGCATTTCGTACTAAACAGGGACAAAATTATTTTGCACCGAAATTAGATTCATCATGTATATCAATATAAACTCTACGTTAAACTACATAATAGCATTAAGTAATGGTTATTGTTTCGAAAGAATAATGTAACAGTCAACTTATCTGATCATTTCATGACGTTTGTAAAGGCAACTTTAATTCTAATAGTTACCACAATAGCATCTTTGATTTGGCGCTTAATGGTTTGGTCTACCAAGAGACAAACGAACTGACAAAATAAGCTACGACAAATATGGATGATCAATACTTGATATTAAATGAATGTTTCAATTATAATTACTCATTTTAACATTTACCCAGCATTTTTGATAATTATAATTCATATCTTAATAAACATCACATTTAAGGTTGAACCACACGTAAAAACAATTTCACGATCCGTGTACAAATTTCGGTACCATTGTAAATTTTGATTAAATCCAACTTCAACATCGTTTCTTAAAGCACTTTCTATGTAACCAAGCATGACGTTACAATGACATCGTGAAGTTGCCATGGAAAACGCGTTTTGAGGTTGCTCCATAGTAGGCAACAAAAACAAGAAATGACACATATAGGGCTCAATAATAACACGACAGGTATGTAATTCCGACTATGGCCAGATGATAATACATATACTTACTCTTATAGCGTGTTGACTAAAACGAAAAAGCCGTGTCCTTTAGTTTTGTGGGTTTAAAAATATGACGTTTTAATCAATTACAAAAATTGAACCGTCAAAAATTCTTAAATTTTATAATCTTATAATTTTGCATACCTGAAACAACATATAAAAATTTCATAAAAAAAACTTTTAATACTTGCGAAAATTATTGAATGCTTGGCAACGGCTATCAGATCAATCAATCTATATTGATCAATATATTGTTATTATACGGTATGGTAATGGCAAAAACAGATCCGACTTAGTTATATCCGTGTAACATTTCATTGGTCAACATAAACATACTAAAAATAAACTTCATGACGTCGTAACTTTTTATGCTAGACATGATGTTCTTTTAATGAGTCTGGAGTACATTCTCCTGAAGTACAATACATAGAAAGACATTAAGTCTGTCCAGTGGGAATATTTGATACATTTACAGTACTAAGATCATCATAACATTTACTGATTTGTTTTTGTATTCAACATGTAAGCTATAGATGAAGATATAAATGTATAACAGGAAAGAAACTCTGGACCAAACTCTTTTTTGGTATGTCTTTTCAAACTACAGCTCATATTGTTGATATGATTTTGTTCTGAAGTATAAACATAATTATATCACAGTTAACTAAAACACGAAGCATGTGTTGATGCTGCTCTGTATGTAATAAGCGTCTGGATCAAGATCAAGCGTTTGACAGTTATGGATGAACATATGAATAATTTTACGATTATTGCACAAAAACTGAATAAATGGCGAGAATACATCATTGGAATTCAGAACTAGACGATAAACAGACGAAGTCTTTTCATCATCAGCAAATCAACTAGATTGTTACCAGAACTAACGTGTGATGACAGTGTTGTTTTATAGGTTAGTGTTGTTGTTTATGATGAAAGTGGTGACATTGTCAGGCCAACTAAATTTGTCCAAAAAAGGTATGAGAAAATAAATCTGACAGGGAAGGTAGCACTCAAACTAACCAGCCGAGCACAGACATCAGAAACACCACAACACAACTTCCCTGAGCAATGCCCACACAAACCCATTACAAAACGGCGACCAAATGAGGCACAACAAACCCGGGGCGTGACCTAGTTTAAAACATTAAGGAAAGTCATGATACCCAAACGCTTATACACTTAACAACTTTTCTAAGTCCTCATTTTCATTTATCCATAACTCTTTTACTCTATGCAGTAAAGTAACAAAATTTCGCATGTGAAGTTTGTACAACAAGGTTATAATAATCCGCGTCACGAAATGTCATAATGACACGTGCTTTTTTAGTTACGAGATTGACGTACGTTTTGTGATTTTGTGACGCCACGTGTTTACACAACCCTGGAGTGAGTTCCAATTGTTTTCAATTTATGTCCAATCACGCACTACGTATGAAAAACAGTTTGTAAGTAAATTAGATATCACATTTATGCGTCTAATGATGTCAGAAAAATTGGAAGTGACGTCATCACAGTACAGTGTAGTAGTTTGTGTCGTCAATCAAAAATAATGACCTAAACATCTGCGTCTGACCGACTTTCAACTTATAAATGCCTACTATCATGAGTGTTTATCTTAAAGTAAACGTATCGTTTGCTTGTCGATTTAATAGCGAGAGCGCTTAGTATTTATTGTGACGTCTTGACGTAAAATCGCTATACGTCGCAGACGCATGCCAACTTTTGAGTAAAGACGGTGAAATTCAATGAGCCTCTTCGTTCAGCAATGCTTCCCACTCGGATAATTGACTTTCAATAGAGACAATCGACTACATGGTGGTCATCCTAGATCCTAAAATCTGTATTTGCAACTTTTACTTTCTTTCATTCTAATGCCATGAGTGTTTTCATTATATAAATTTTAATCAAAATCGACTTTTTGTTGTACGATTCTGCAAACATATAACACACGCAAGTAATAGCCAAATTTCATTGGGCTACATACACGGTTGACAAAATTATCTTCAAAAATATAAGTGTGGACTTAGAAAAGTTGCTAAGTATACTTACATAACTTTAGTCATACAGTTCACCTGATCTGATTACTTATATGCATGTATCGGATTTAAGAACTCAGCAGGTCAACTAAATGATAAGAACGATCGGATATAAAAGATTGCAGCTCTTACAAGAAGCAAACGAACATATTTCCAGCCACCCGATTAAAATGACGAATATTAACCTTGATGAATTGACTATGTAGGTTTGATGATTATTGTTTTGGATGGTTATGGATGTTGAAAACAAAGATAGCACTTCCTAGGCTATAACAAATGCAAACATGATAAATAAGATAAATGAGAAAGGAAACCCTGCTGTCAAACAAGACAGTATGTTACAAAATGCACAAACAAGAATACACACAGAAGTAAAAGCACTGATCACAAAACTAACTACAAAAATCGACAGGAAAACTATAATCAAGATAACTAATTTCAACTGCCCGAAGCACAATACAGTCAAATCCATACAGGGCAAAGGCCTGCGGACATCAATGTCTCACAAGGACAACAATACACGACTGAAATAGCAATAAGCACATGCAAATTGAACAACGTTTAACAAACATACACAATATCAAATCTGGCGGCAATTGTCTTTATTATGCTTTACATAAAAAGGAGAAGATACATACGTAATAGAATAATGTCTATTCGACTTCCACCTTAACAGTATCAAATGTCACTGGTATAAAACATTGTACAGTATAACAAACGGTACACTTACCCTTTAAACATCATCATGGACATGACCAGTGTAATCAAACCTTTCCCGATATGAAGTTGTTCCCAACTAAGTGGCATCAGTGAAAGGCAATAAAAAGAAAAAATTGATACAAGCATAAACTTTCTGCAGTATGGAGAGATTGTAAAATCCATTAAACGTTTGATAACATCAATGAAAATTACGTTTGACAAAAATGAGAAAGAAAACAATATTTTTCCAATTATTCCAATACTCTTTAAACCTATAATACTAAACAAAAGTGAGGCATATTCAAAATACAATCTATTAATAAAATCAAATTTACTACCAACAAGTCAACATAAATGGAACGAGTTATACCTTTGTAACCAAAAGGAATGGAAAATTATATATAGTTGGGTATTTAATATAACAAATGATACATATTTACAATGGTTTCAAACTAGAATCAATCACAGAATTTTAGGTACAACCATTATATTAAATAAAATGGGGATTTCACCTTCAGACAATTGTACTTTTTGCAACAAGGAAAAGGAAACACTTATTCATTTATTCTGGGATTGCCCATTATTACAAAATATTATTTCAGAAATAAAACAGTATACTAAAGACTTAGATAAAGACATTAATAGTAAAAACTTCATAAAAGGCAGTAAACAAAACTGTAACATGCTATATTTACAAACTAAGAAATATATTTACTTATGTAAAAGGAAAAAAATTATTCCAACAGTAATAGGATTAAAAAACAGTCTAAACCTTGCCTTGACAATTGAAAGAAAAACATACTCCAAAGAAAAAACTAAAATATATTGGTCAATTGTAGCCGACTTTATTAATTAAGTCAATAAACTGATAGTAGTTTTATACCTCATGGTTTCTATGTCTATCTATCATTCTCTTCTTTGCTCTAACCTCTTATCAAAATTACTTTCTTTTCTCTTTACCTTAATTTTGCATGGGGTATTCTTATAAATATTATATTTATTACATACCGGTAATGTGGATGTATACCACTACATTTAAAACTTATTTAGTTATCTAGTTAGCATTATGTGATGTTATATAATATAGTTTTAGTAACTACTAACAATGATATGTTGTAAGGTATGTGTGGGATGACCTCGACCCACACATATCAAATGACGAGGAAAATAAAAGTATCTCCTACAAAAAAAAAAAAAAAAAAAATATAAATACTATGTGTTTACAGGCATTTACGGTGATGAATGGTCTAATCCGTCCGATGTTATACAGACGGAATAAGCAAGATTTGGATATTGCATTAACTTGTTTGTCCATAGTTAGAGTTTTATCAAAGAAGGCCCTAAATTTTTCACAAATGATGATTCAAGCACAACAGTTATATCGTATGTATATTGTAATCAGAAAGATCCTTGACATGACGTTTCGATGCAAAGATGGTGAGTTCTGTTTTATCCAGGTTAACCTTTGATCATAACCCAAAACCGTTTCACGTTACTAAATTACATAACCAATCAGCTAGAAACGTACCCTGTTACAATGGAGTCTTTGATTTGATAATATAATGATAAATTTAGCAGTATTTTGCAGATGAAAATTAGGAAAATTTTAACAGAAACTAGTAGGTGTAACTTATTCGCAATACACTATTCACTGTATAAAATTTTACAGATGCACAAGCTCTCCAGGAAGACTTTAATTCTGGATATTTTTCTTCAAACTTCCTCCATACATAATAATTCCGTCTGACATGCTGTCATTTTATATGCACATTTATATTTACTTTGTTGAACTATCTAATTAGTCATTTTGTAAAACTTTATGTTAAATATGGATGTTCTTATATTGTAACTTTATGAACACTGAGCGGCAATGAAAACGCAACACTTACATAATACATCATAACACATTTGATAAGTATGTAAGCATCGCCAAATTTTGTCATAAAATAGATATATGCAAGTGGCCCATGAATATCACTTCGCATCAGAAAAAGATGTTTAGCAACATAGTTTTTTACCAGTTGTTTTGGGGTCAGTATAAAACAGAAAGTCGCATTTTTTAATATTTTAAAACCACAACCAGGAGCGATTAATCGTGTGCATATACGGCGTATTAATCGTATGAAACGTTCAGTGAATATTTTCTACTAGTTATTTTGATTTTCCCTTTAATCCATCCATATTCTTCAAAATTCTTGCACAACATGCGAGCAAATCTCTAGCCACCTATCAGCACACGGGAAAACGCGGTTTAAGGCTATTCCGCTATGGATGAGTGATTCTCCAAGTATTTTCACGGAAAAAGCTGAATTATGTGGGTAATATATATCAAAGTGAGCATACAAAATTTCAAGTATATAAATTAACAGATTACGGAAATATTCGAGTTTAAAAAGTGTTGCGTTTTCAGTGCCGCTCAGTGTATATTGGAAATAAAAGTTAAATCACATAAACGCATTATGACGTACCTTGTAAAATAAAAAATGTTAATGAATCTATCTAGAACATCTTCCATGGAATATCTGATTAAGACGACTTGCTAGTTGATATAGGAAGCATTGATTTAACGAGAAGAAATATTCAGCATTACCTCGTTAAAAAAAGTTAAGTTTCCAATTTTCTAGGGCTCTTTTCAGCTGTTAGGCCACTCAAGCACCCTTTGACATTTCAAGTTCCCCTGGTCATCGGGCTACATATGGAAACCTACACTCGTGCCTCCCTGGGGAGACTATTTCTCTCCTGTGGTGTGGCAGCCAACATCGATCTGCGGCGCCCAGGAATAGACACTACCCTCAAAGGTACCATTTTACACCATGGTGGAGTGGAGCTGTGGGTCTTGCTCAGAGAAATTAACCAGTGGTCCAGAGGGGGTCGAATCCGGGACCTCGTGGTTTGTGATAATGAGAAATCTGCAATTTTTCCTTTCACTTATGTTCTGCATGTGGTAGTTTAAGTGAAATTGCAGAGCTATAGTGTTAGGGTAAGGGAAAATATTTTTTTCTACCTGGAGGTTGCCACTTAATGAGGATACACTCTTGCGAGCTGTTAAACTCATTAAGCTATAAACGTGTTAATTGCAGTTTGACAAGTGCTATATAATACACTGTGGCAATCATATCGAATCACTTTCACGTACTCTGAGTTTGGTTCAATGATGTCAAGTATTACAAAATATGACGATAGGAAAACCTCGTTAAAGAGGCATTCCCTATAACTAGCATACTTTTCTCTACGATCACATTAAATGAGCTAAATGCAAAAAGCACTATCAATTATCATAATTTGTCAGAAGAAAGCGTGTGCAGATATTTCTCTATAATATCAAAAATATATTTCAATTACCAATAATAATTTATCGCTTCTAGCGATTTATAATTATGTGGTCAAAGGGAAACAACTCGTGTCTATTTTGGCTCGATACGGAAATATGTTTTTATTCTTTTTCTTGGTAATTAGTGGAATCTTTTTGTTGAACATTTGAGGAGATTAACCAATAATGATTCTCATTTAATGTATACTATTCCTAAATCGATTTAAAGTATCAAAATTATAGGGAAGGCCTCTTTAAGTTTCGTACATGCTGGGAAAACGACATTGAGTATATAAGCGTCTAAACTAGCAATTTATCGATATAGTGTGTTGATTGACACACTATTAAACGTATAATCTGTTTTCTGTACAGCATGACCTTGGAGTTAGACATCTGTTTGATATGTATGTATGTTCGTCCATTTCTAGCCGCATCCTGTCGGTAGCCATTTAAAACTAACAGTACAATTTCTAGCAAAAATGGTTCAGTGATTTAGACAATTCATCTAGACTTGAAACTTATAGAACTTTTAAATTGAATTTTTAATGGGAAGCATACATTTCTGTTGTTTCAAATGATAAATATAGAGAAGCGTTAAGTCGTTTTAGGTGCTCTGCACATAAACTGTCGATAGAAGAAGGACGGTGTAGAAACATTGAGAGAAATCTAAGGATTGCAAATTATGTAATATGAAAATGATAGAAAATGAATTGCATTTCCTACTTGTGTGTCCACATTATCATAATTTGAGAACTAAATATATTAACCGATATTACAGTACCTGGCCAACAATGAATAAATTTTGCAGTATAATGAAAAACACTTCGAAACAAGTATAGTAAATCTGGCTGCATATTTGTATCACGCAAATAAATTGAGAACACAATCCATGTCTACATTGTAACATTTAATCTTTAAAAATCATATTTTATTACCATGCTACATTATTTTTCTATAAATGTGTTTAGATACAAGGCTCTTTCTAATTACTTGTAAATAATGAAACTATAGCATATTTTAAATTTACAAATGCAATGGTCATATTATGTTGTAAATAATTATGTATAGTATAATTCATGTGCATGTATGTGATTGAACATAACTATTTGTTTGCAATTAATATTATTCATACTTTTCTTTTTATTCTTATAAATGTATTTCTCTGTAATTGTATATTTCAAACGCCTACTTTTTGTGGCGACAAACATGTATATATGTTTATGCCAATAACATTTCTTGAACTTGAACTTGAACTTCATTTACTTCTTCCTAAATCTGTTTTAGTTTGTTCACGTTAACCAAAAAGGTTGTACAAACAGCTCTTCAGAAGAAATAATTTATACACGTGTATAAATTATTAATTAATATTATCACTCAACTGATATGTTTGTAAACAGCGGGAACGGATTGTGGTTAACCTAATAGCAATAAGAGAAACATTATCAACAATAACAACAACATTAACAACACTGATGTGTCTAGCAACATGTACAGTCTGTTCATTAGGGGTAATTAATTACAATTCAGGTTAATTAAGTCATAATAATATGAGAGACAAACATTCCGGTGTTAATTCCAATAAACAAGGCACATCAAAATTTCTGAATTATAACATTCGGTGCATGTCATTAAGATTTGTTAGAACTTAGCTATGCACGTCGCCTCCAGATGACATACATTTGATACATAACCTTCTTACAATTCAATATCAAGAAAAAACCAATATATGTAAGACTAGGACCTCTGACCTTGAACTGTTAGCTTGACATTGAACCCGTTAGAACAGTTGGAATGTGAGTTCTGACGGATGGACACACATGCATGGACGCACGTACGGTCAGTGTCCATTTCTGTAACGGACATTCCCCGTGGCAGGGGTTTAAAATTGTGCCCCGGTTCGTAATTAGACTGTTTAAGTAGAGTACGATGACTTTCTAACTAGCAGATTTATGTCGATATATTCATTAACTGTCAAGCTTAAGAAACGATTTCTTCGACGATGTATAATATAAAATGTATCATAATTTCCGGGGAATTGTCTCATAGAGTTTCCCAGTCTTACATAATGAGGAATACTTTATTAGATAATACATCATGCTCGACATTTTACAGAGTGCTATCAATATATCATGTTCAATCATTATAGACGAGAGCTTAATTACAACTTTCTGTATTACGTGCCTATCACTAATACATCAATACTTTACCATTAAAGAACTTATATTTAGTATAGCTTGGCTATTTCGACCTGAACCTGACCTTTATGCAAGACCTTCATTACAAGGTTCTTGCTTTGAATATATCAATTTCCGCAAGCAAATCGTGCAATATCGGTATTTTATTATTATTATTATTATACCATATTTATATAGCCCTTTTTTCATGTATACACACGTTCAAAAGTGCTGTACAGTCCCGACTAATACATGTTTAAAACAATATACAATGTACATAAAATATACAAAAACATTTTTATCAACGCTATTTAGTTTCCCATTAGTATCATATTGCCGAAACGAAATGCAAGATAAAACTTAGGAGACATGGTATATAGAAATACTTTGCTACAATAAGATAGTGGTGTACAACGATTTGATTATATGTAGGGGTATTAACTGAATGTAAACCTCAACTAGGACAAGGATAACGTCAAGTACCATTACCACATGTCCTTAACCCTTAAAGGAATAGTGATACTTCCTTTAAAAGGGGGATGACTCACAAATGACATAAAGTTACTATCATCATATGAGTTACAAAGGTCGAAGAAATAACATACTTTCTTCAAGACCTTACCATAAAGGTCGAAGAAATAACATACTTTCTTCAAGACCTTACCATAAAGGTCGAAGAAATAACATACTTTCTTCAAGACCTTACCATAAAGGTCGAAGAAATAACATACTTTCTTCAAGACCTTACCACAATTTGAAACGGGGCTCTACTTAACCCAGTAGACGGGTGTCTACTTAACCATGAACTTCAGCATGAATAAGCTATAGTAAAATAATGCGTTTTCAGGGCTTTCTTGAAGGACGGTAGTGTTTTACTGTCTCTGAGCGCTGTTGGCAGTGCATTCCAGAGTTTCGGTGCAGCAGCTGTGAAACATCGGTCACCGTAGGTCACAGTCCTCGTCCTTGGCACAACTAGAAGAACAGAGTCATTTTGAGACCTTAGCTGTCTTTGTGGAGTATATACTTCTAACATACTCCTGATGTAACCAGGCGATTTTCCATGTAGTGCTTTGAAAACATGAGTCAAAACTTTGTACTCTACTCTGTACTGTACAGGCAGCCAGTGAAGATCCTTCAGTACAGGAGTGATGTGATTGTAACGCGGTGTCCGTGTGATGAGGCGGGCAGCTGTATTTTGAATAATTTGTAGTTTATTCAGAATGATTTTCGGGGTGCCACATAATAATGAATTGCAGTAATCTAGTCTCGATGTTACTAAAGAATTAATCAGAGATTTTGTTGCATCAACAGTCAAATATTGTCTGATTTGACCTATTTGTCGGATCTGCATGAAACACGACCTTGAAACAGAGTTTACATGTTTATCCATGTCCAAATGTGAATCCAACATTGCACCAAGGTTTCTCACCATCGATGATGGTTTGATTACAGCGTCGCCAACTGTCACTGTGAGATTCTCGGCTGTGCTGGCATTCCGTTTTGGTACAAACAGGAATTGTGATTATTTCAGATTTGTGTTAGTATTACATCTCGAGTGTCGTCGTGATACTCCCCGATTATGAAGAACAAACGGTGAGCTGTAAACGTAGACTGTACAATGTATATCGACTATTAAATTATGCTAATCTATAGGTAAGGCTCGTGTCAAATTAACAAAGCTGTAAATGGTACATTTTATGTATGATAAAGAAAATAGTTTGAGAGATTTAAGAACATAGTTGGTTCCTAACGACTTCAGTGTCGAACAACCTAGAAACATAGAACAGGTTTATCAGACCTGGTGAGACGATATGTACATACAAGGTACAAGTATACTGGCTCGAGCAGATAATTGACGGGAACAGTTTTCCCAGTCGGAAGGCTGTTCAAAACATCATATTCTACTGTTGAACACACACTATGTTTTATAAAATAATTTATTACTCACACAATGCATTTTGATATAATATATGTATATACAACTTTTGACAAGTTCTGCACCATTAATAAATGATTTTCGAGGACCTAAAATTAAACATATAATGGTGTATTTTTATAAAATCTGACTATAACGCTCGTTTGTGATAAGAATTGATTAGTTCTGCTTTTATAGGGAATATGATTTTGTAAAGATGAACACAATATACGTTTACGGCGAACATTTGGAAGCTTTATTCCACCTTTTGTGATTCATCTATTTCAAATTTTACTTAAACAACTTGATATAATTTTCACGGTAGCACAAAAAACGTCTCTCCGATTCATTTAATGGATGTAATGCGATACAAGTATATATGTACTGTAAGCAATTTTCAAGCTTGTGTTAGCATAAACGACAGGAAGTGGATACACACAGTTACCCTGAAATGCAACCAGTATAAACTGACTATGTATCTGATAACCAGCATATAACTACATAGAACTGACTCTATATCTAAAAAGCAGGTTAGGTTAACATACTAGTATGTTACATTCTTATTCACACTGTATCCATCTTATCTTCCATGTAGAATAGAAAACGTTACATTGGAATAACTTTACAATAACATAGTTGACATTTAGCGTTAAGTATAAAAACACATTTCTTGAAAGCGTGAAAGTTCTCTGTTGCAATCATTGCTTGAGCGATCTATTCATGACTATAAACATTGTTGCCTCTCCAGGGGAAAGGTTATTGACAGATTACTCAGGCTTTTACAACGTCTTGCAAACAAACGTTCTGACTTGCTCGACAACTTTGATATATTACTTATTTATCGCTTCTTCCATACTATAATTGCAGTTTCTTCTATCCTGAACACTGGGCATTCAATCCCACAAAATGCTAACAACTTACAATCATTTGTGTGCTGACGTCTAGCTTTTTGACACCTTTAATGGACATACAGTGTACACTTTTGATAGGCTGTGCTTGATGAAGTGATTTGTGTTAACAGAGGAAAGAAGGGTTTTCTTTTAGCCCCTTACTTAAAAACCGCCCCTTACTTTTATTGCCTTAACCCTAACCCCTAATCCCTACCCTCAAGCAAACATTCAAACGAGGTAAAATATATATGGTACCGTCAAACATAGGTGTTCAATATTCGACGGAATGATTTAAAAACATTATACTATCGGTATAATCATTTGATGTAATACAAAAGTTCCAGAGATATTAAAATTCCCAGTCGGTGTAGTTAGAAGTGTATAAGCTATGTCAGAATAATTAAAGGAAGAAAAGCCGTAAATTACAATAACAAGGGAGACAATATCATGTGTTCAAATATCAACAAACTACCCGCAGAAGTTTCTTCCCTTTACAAGCGCATTACCAACTGTTATAATGAAGGCTGAATTTCGTAAATTTAACAGTGTTATTCGCAAAATGATTTTTGGCATCGTTTATATGATTGAGTCTTTTTTCAGCTGAAAAGTGCATTTTACATGTTATTAGGGTCCTATGATATAAATAATCTGATACTCGTTGTTAATTGATATAAACTTATATTAAACGAGTTCCGATAAGTTTGTTAAGCGAGCCTTTGCCGAGGGTTAGGGGTTAGGGTTAGGATAGGGTTAGGGTTATGAGTTGAGGGTTGTGGTTAGGTTAGGGGTTAGGATAAGTGAAGTGTTAGGTTAGTGTTAGGTTAGGGTTAGGGTTAGGGTTAGTGTTAGGGTTAGGGTTAGGGTTAGGGTTAGGGTTAGGGTTAGGTTAGGGTTAGGGTTAGGGTTAGGTTATGGTTAGGGTTTAGGGTTGCTGTTACGGTTTAGGGTTAAGGTATAGGTTTCTGTGGTGACGAAAGGTGCCATTCGATTTTACGATTTTCGGATCCACTAAAAACCGTTTATATGACTCTCTTTCGATAATGATTTGGTGATCAATGTCCCCTTAAAAGCTTATACTACATGCACATGGGCCTTTGTTGCCGTCTTGTGTAACTAAAGTTTCAGTAGGTAACTTTCATAACTTTTAGGAAAAGTGCATTTCTGCGCGCAGCGTCTTTTTGTCGCAAATCTGCCGTGTTTTCGCTAAGTATTCAGTGCGTTGAAAATATATGGCGAGTTTCAACGTAGAGTGACGTTAATGAATATTTAGCAGCAAACACAAAATATTTGCTTCATCACGTCACAAAAGTATTGTCTGCTTTCAATAATTATTTTTCATAAAAACGCATAAAAGAAAATTGTTATGATAACGAAAAAAAATCGTCATTTTCGTGTGCGGCGATATGACGTCATAGGTATATTTTAAATGTTCATATAATCCAGTTATGAAAATCGAATAATGCAGCACGTTGTATATTAATCAGAATTGAATTGTTGAACATTTTGTTATCATATTTATGCATATCGGCCTATAAACAAATAAACCACGTGGAGAGTGACATTACTTTTGGATATACCATCGTATATCTCCAATTCTCTGCATCATCGGATGTTTAGCCCAACCCAGAGACATAGATAGAGCACGAAAAGCACATTCACCACTGAAAATGTAACACATGTTTTGATTAGCTTTAACTAAATCAGATATTGAGGGGTCCTAAAATAAGAAAAATAAGATGTAAATCTGGTTTTGTAAGTCATTAGCACATGCATCAACACAAATTTGTTTTTTTATAAAGCATTTGAATCTTCAAATGACCATTTCATCATGGTTTTGATTTCCATCAACTAACGTGCATCCTCAACTTAAAGTGTAAAGATCTATATCCTCAACTTAAAGTGTAAATATCTATATCTGACGCTTTTTTTTAAATCAAAAACTGAAAAACAATTATACTTTCATATCCATTATGTCATTTTTCGCTTCAGCATTAACAGGAACTCTCTCTGTGATTTAGTACAAATCAAAGTACACGGAACCCATCCAAAGTTTTAATTTGCAGTTTAGGTAGTCTAGTAGTATACTAAAAACGATGCAAGTAATTATTTTGACATTAAATGGCCGTTAGATATAGCTCTATCATGAAAATGATCTAATGGATATGAAAGCATAATTGTTCTTCAGTTGTTGTTTTTTTAAAATATCATCAGGTATAGCTCTATACACCTTAACTTAAAGTCTTTAAGACATCTGTATCCTTCATGAAGATCTAGTTGACTGAAGATAGAGAAACATTTTTATAAATGATTAGATTGAATTATTTTACAAGAAACATAGATAAAGTGAGACTGTGTCCAGTGATTGTTTTACCTGCGAGTCCCGAGTCATGGACTTGCAAAATTCAGTGAGGATGCAAAGTTTAAAATTACGTGGGTCCCAATAATGCATGGAGATTTCTAAAACAAAAAGTTTGAAGATTACTTCATATCCTAACTGTTATCAGTACTTTGGTTTTCAACTACTACTTAGTAATAGTGTTAAAAATAGCCAGTTTTCCACATTTCTTTAACATGTTACTTTAATGTTTAATGAAATAGTTGGACTCTGGACTCGTTCTTTAATTTGTCGAATCGTAGTTATGCATGTTATTGAGTCCCAGGACTCGTTCATTGAAATTTGTAAAAAAAAATGTCAGACTGTGTCAATGTGACTCAATAAATAGATAGACTACTACCAACTCTTGTCGTAGAAGGAACTTAAAAGTCGGAAGGGGCGAAAGTCTATACAGATTACAATTTTTGTGTCTATACATATTTGTATTGTCGTAATATCGGTATAATATCATATATATACTTGTTTACGTGTATGAGTTTTACTATGAAACTGTCTACAATGTATATAGATTTGAATTGCTCAAACAAATCTGTATATACACCATATCTGTAAAGTAAGGTCATTTTGAACAGAACTGGAATTGTTCAAATCTGTAAAGACAACTGTATAGACAGAATGTTCCATCACTCAAATAGTTCAAATATGTATAGACATCCAAATCTGAATAGACACCCAAATCTGTATAGACAAACGGACGAAAAGGCAAAAGTCTATACAGATTCGACCTATAGTGTCTATACAGATTTGATTCAGTGTCTATACAGATTATGTGTCTATACAGATCCGACCCTGTGTCTATACAGATTATGTGTCTATACAGATCCGACCCAATGTCTATACAGATTCGACCCTGTGTCTATACAGATTATCTGTCTACGCAGATTCGACCCTGTGTCTATACAAATAATGTGTCTATATATACAGATCCGACCCAATGTCTATACAGATTCGACCAAGTGTCTATACAGATTCGACCAAGTGTCTATACAGATTACTTTAGGTGTCTTCTTCTTCTTCTTCCGTAACAATTAGTTCTAAAAGGAAATTTTTTTTTTCATGCAAGTTTATTAAATCGATGACACCATGTGCCTGTGCAGATTTCAAATATGCATGAGTCTCACGAAAAGGTCGTAACCCAGCAGGCACAGCAACGTTTATACAACGTTGAAAAAACGTTGCGGGGCAACGTTGAAATAAGGTTGTATAAGCGTTTCATTTGCAACCACTATGTTGCAACGAAACTTCAACGTTAATACAACCTAAATGCAACGTTGCATTAACGTTGAAATAACGTTGCATCAACGTTGAAATAAGGTTGCGTCAACGTTGAAATAAGGTTGCGTCAACGTTGAAATAAGGTTGCATCAACGTTGAAATCAGGTTGCATCAACGTTGAAATAAGGTTGCATCAACGTTGAAATAAGGTTGCATTAACGTTGAAATAAGGTTGCATTAACGTTGAAATAAGGTTGCATCAACGTTGAAATAAGGTTGCATAAACGTTGTCCGCCAGAATTTCTGTTCTTGAAAAGCGGACAAAAAGTGATCACAAAACCTTGATGGCCTAGTGGTAACGAGCCTGCTTTGAGTGTGTAAGGAGGTCCATGGTTTGATCCCATGTGTGGCCGTGTCATACCAAAGATGAACTTTAAATGGTACCAGAAATTCCCTATAAAAGGGAAACTTGCATCTCTTCTCTCAGTATGTATACCTTTTTGGTGATGGATAACATCAGCAATGAGGTGTCGAAAGTAATTAATATAAGTTAGAAAAACTGGTTTCCCAATCGACCTTAAATAAGTAAAAACGGAAAACTCAATATGTACCACACTTCCTGGTCAAATGAACAAGTCAGCATGTTTTAGAATACATCTGAGATTCATCACTACCAACTTTACATAAATATTCGAATTCAAACAAATATCAAATTCTAATTTTATTTGTTGTCTACGTAAGTTAACAAGCAATTGACATTATCAGCCCAAGTCTAACGCATCCTTCCTAGCCCGTCTCTCCTTGGCAGCCTATTTCGCCTTTTTTAGTTCCTGTCTTCTTCTTCTTGATCCCCCATTTCTGTCCCTGGCGTAATTATACCATTCTTTAATCGTTATTTCCACAGAGTTTAGTGTAACTAAGTACTAAGATGACACTGACCAACAGCTTCTGAAAATACATTGATCAATAAAAGTTAAAACATTATGAAATAGTGTGCCTATGTTAACAAGAAAGGAGGGAAAATTTGGTATAACCCACATCAGTTGATTTACCTGTGTGCACAATTTATCGATGTTATTTAAGTATGAAATTGAAGTGGGTGACACCTGTTTCTAAAATATCCGGTACTTCCCTGGCCCCTGAGAACTAAATATTGTTACCGGGTATTGGTTCAGACAAGGACAGTATATAGATCTACAGTATTTTTTTTTTGTCTATCTATCTCCATGGTTCAGACAAAGATTATATTTTCTGTCTATGATGTAAATAAATTAGACCTAAAATGAAAGATATAATTCTGAAAATCATATTAAGCATGCCTCACAATCATTTCACAAAATAAAAACTTACACGATATACATCTTTCAGTTGAAATAATTGTTAAACACGAAACATCACATAAAATATACAACGTTACTTATTTATAATACGTCCTTCATCTTTACTTGTCACATGATCACTAAAGCAATCGGAACGTCCGTACGGCATTTATCGCTTCCTGACGTCGCTAGAAAAATACTTACGATTACAATCGGAACGTCCGTACGGCATTTATCGCTTCCTGACGTCGCTAGAAAAATACCTCGGAAATAAGTGTAGTACTATCGGGCAAAGTGACTCGACCGGGACGAATGACGCTTGTTGATCAGATAAGCTGCTACAAAACATAGTCCCAATAGTAAATCGATATTGCAGGGTCCATTTATGTATTTTAATTGCTGAAGTAAATTATAATAGAATCTGGAATTAATCTACAACCGTCGTCAATTCATTACGGTGTTTTACTTGATATTTATTCTAACCCAGTATTTGACCTAATGCTGTGACGTCAGACACACAGTCTTTTATTGCGTAGCGCGTGACGTCATACCTTTAGTCAGTGCTTCGATATACAGTAGAACTTCGCTAAAACGACCACCATCACTTACTAAATGTACTTTTTATTCAGCGGAATTAACTCATTGACGGGGAAGATTCGGTGCATTTAAAATTGATATGTTTCTGTCTTTTTAAATGCACTTGATCTCATGCCTTGTGTTTTTTAGTATTCTTCATGTATTTTTTCTGGATCTAAGACTATTTATCCAATTAACTAGGTTCATATAATTATTACATCAATTAAATTTTGTAGTGGATCTATATTGTACGAGTATTGGTAGTTTTTTTTAATAAAGATCACTTAGTGCTGAAGAACAAATGAGTATTTGAATCGATAATTTGCTGAATATCCAAAGACTAGTCAAACTTGTTTGTTTTAATGCACAAAATTGTAAATTAGATTTTCTATATATCGAGGTATCGATGCAAAATTATGTTCATAAACTACATCACTTAAAACATATAAACAGCTAGCATAGTTTTGCACTGGGTCATTGATATAATAGATCTACCAAATTGGAAATAGATCAAAGAATCTGAATAGATCTACATCTCATCTGTAGTAAAAGTTATCATTGCTAAAGAATTATAAAATACACTTTCTTACAGAATAAAAACTAAATCTGTATTTTCTTTTTATTAGTGACAGGATCTATCTTTGAATCTATCATGTAGAAAATATAACCAAATTGGATCTACCTAAGCCCCACAGTCAGCAATAGTCAGCTATGTAAGATAATCTCTATTTTAATAACCATGCATGCATATTTATAAAGCTCTATGATTTAACTAGACAGTGTCTTGTAATTTGTTGAACATTCAGTTTTGACTTTGTAAAACTGATAAACCCAGAGAATAAGATGCGTTACAAATTGGTTTTTTGATCCTACCATGAAGTAGAATCCATTTATTATGTTGTGTGTGATCCTATTACTGCTCTTTCTGGTGCCAGTCAGTGGCCTTCATGGAGAATAATTATTTTCAATCCCAGTGACTCACAAGGATTAACTAGACATACCAGTTGCAAAGGAATAAATCTACTTATTCAAAGAACACATCTTTAAACAACAATTTACACGAAATATCTTAATTTAACACATTTTAGCTCTTCAATCAATCAAATATGTGTTAAATTAAGATGTTTGGTGTAAGTTATTGTTTTTAGGGAAGGCTAACATACCAATATGTAACCCCTTTTTGTCAACACAAGTGGTTGTGGATGGACAGACAGCAGAGGAAGCTCATCTCTTGTCAGGTGAACTCCACCCAGTACACATAAATGCAAACAGCACTTGGAATTACATTATACAGGCATATGTGTTACTCTGATTATACAAGTCTTGATTAACTTTCATCGTGTATTATAACAGGGTTCCCACAAATATTCTAAGACAAAATTCCCTGACTTCCCATGATTTTTCCCTGACCAGACAGCAGTGTTCCCGTACTTTCGAATGAACTAGGTTTTTTGTTAGAGCAAAATAGCGCAATAGAAACAGTGACAAGGAGGCTATATTTGCTTAAATGGAACCAAAAAGTTTCAGGTAGCAGTTTTATGGCTTTTGAACAACTTGATCATAATCTAAAATTATCTTGAACGAGCATAGCGGGCGAGGACTTTTTCTCAGTTTTTGGTAGTTTCTTCATAGGAAAGATCTTTAATGAAGAATTCCCAGACTTTCGCTAAATTTCCAAATTTCCCTAATTTCAAAATTCACCGACTTTTCCCTGACCTTGAAAAAATATGTTTTCCCCTGACTTTTCCCTGACCATGGGAACCCTGTATTAATTAAAATATACATGCTTTCAAATTCATGGGTGAATGCTCAAAATATTTTTTTGTCATAATTCTGACATACATATTATGTAGAGCTCTATATACTAATTTTTTTAGATGTAATGCAATTGTTTCTCAAAATACAATAATCAGTATGAATAACAGTATTCATAATGATACTGAGAACTTTCACCCATGACAAATCTTTTAAAATCTTAGACAGAAATACAACACATGAGTATTTTCATATAATACTTTATTAGACATAGTATAATAGTATTCGTTCAGTTACATCACAAATCACATCTTCGTTTAGTTGTCACATGCCTTCATACCAAGTGACAGTCATGAATGTACTCTAGCCATGGAAACTGAAAATAAAGTAAAATTAATTAGAAAACAGTACATAGCATATAGTGGTGGCCTAGAGGTAGGACGTGCACTTCAGGATCAAGAGTTCCCGTGTTTGGTTCAAGTTCAACCTCAGTCTGGACCACTGGTGGACCACTAGTTAATTTCTCCGAGCAAAAATAACCCACATGATGCTCCACTTCACCAAGGTGTAAATTAATACCTGTGAGGGTATTGTCTATTCCTGGGCGCCACAAATTGATGTTGGCTTCCACACCAACAGGAGAGAAATAGTTTGCCCGGAGAGACTCAAATTATGTAGGTTTTATTAGGTAGCCCAATGACTAGTAGGGGAAGTTAAAATATCAAGGGTGCTTGGGCGGCTTAACAATGAAACAGACACAGAAAATTGGAAACTTTTTAAATGAACTTATGAATTTTTAATCAGTGTTGTATATATCATCTTATTAAATCTTTGGGGATGTTTTGAAATTTCCATATTGTCTTAGCAAATGACCTTAGCCTGGTCCTTGTTATTTGCAACTAAATGATCCAGATTCAATGTAGAAAAACACTCCGACCAACTGTCATGATTATACAGTGAACAGTACAGCAACTAACCTATACACAAGTCACAGGGTTTTATTTATCCTATAATTTGGGGATCCAATGCTCAAACACTATAGTGACAGCCTCTATACAGCAAATGCAAGTTTTTTTATACAAGGAGTCACTGACCTAGTTTTAGACCCCAGTTGACACCATAACAAATTTGACATAAATATTTTAAGAAGATAATTTTGACCAACTTTCTATTATTGGACCTAGTGCCTTAAGTTTTTTTTTTTACCAGATGGTCCAATTTGAACTTGGTCTAGATTTCTTGAAGAATTAAGCTCATTATGGTCAATAATAATAGATTATGCCAAAAGTGGGACCTCTAGTTTATTCCAAAGAAATGTGTGACAGATATTAACTGATCACAAAAGCTCAACATGTACATGCCATGTGAGCTAAAAAGCAGGTACAGTAAAACCTCAATATAGTTAATCACCATTGGGAACTTTGAACTAGAAATTTGTGCCCTCTGACAAATTATGTCGAGCCTCGGCGCACATTGAAAAAATGCACTGACTTAAATGTGCTAAGTTAAATCTAATGCCAGCATGCATAAAGAATAAATGATACCTACAAACTTCAATTTGACCTTTGACCTCTAATTGTGACCTTGACCTTTGAGAAAAGAACCAGGGGTTGCTCATGACACTCCGATTAATAGAGGTTGATATCCATGGCAGTTTCAAGCAAAATTGGTCAATGCATGACAGAATTATGGTCCAGACAAGCTTCTTTAGAAATTTGACCTGCAACTGTGACCTTGACCTTTGATATAGGAACCTGAGGGTTGAGCATGACACTCCAGCTTATGGAGGGAATATTCATGTCAAATGTACGACTGATTGGTCAATGCACGACAAAGTTACGGTCTGGACAAGCTTCAATTTGACCTTCAACTGTGACTTTGACCTTAGAGAGATATGAACCTCGGGGTCTGTATGAACCTCTGTCTCATGAAGGTGAACATTCATGCCAAACATAAGTAAGATTGGTCAATGCATGAGTGAGGTACAGCCCTGACAAGGTCTATAATGGTAATTTTTTAGTTTGACCTCTGAGCGTGACCTTTGAGCTAGAGACCTGCATCTTATGCACTGCACACCGCCTCATGGTGTTTAACAAATTTGCCAAGTTATTAAAAAATGTGTCAATGTATGAGTGAGATACAGCCTGGACAAGGTCTATAATGGTCATTGTTGATGCTTGACTTCTTAGTGTGACCTTGACCTTTGGGCTAGAGATCTGCATCTTGCGCACTGCACACCGCCTCATTGTGTTTAACAATTATGCTAAGTTATTTAAAAAAGTGTCAATGCATGAGTGAGATACAGCCCGGACAAGGTCTATAATGGCCATTTTTTACCTTTGACCTCTAAGTGTGGCCTTGACCTTTGAGCTAGAGGCCTGGATCTTGTGCACTGCACACTGCCTCGTGGTATTCAACAATTATGCCAAGTTATTTTAAAAAGTGTCTATGAATGAATGAGATACAGCCCGGACAAGGTTTATAATGGCCTTTTTTGACCTTTGACCTCTAAGTGTGACCTTGACCTTTGAGCTAGAGGCCTGGATCTTGCGCACTGCACACCGCCTCATGGTGTTTAACAATTATGCCAAGTTATTTTAACATGCAGAATTATGCCCATTTTGGACCTTTGACCTCCAAGAATGACATTGACCTTCAAGCTAGGGGTACTGGTCTTGGGCGCGACACGCTGCCTCAACATGGTGAACATTTGTGCCAATGCATTTCAAAATCACCCAACAAATGTAGAACACATGGTTCGGACAAGCAGTATTATGCCCATTTTGGACCTTTGACCTCCAAGAGTGACCTTGACCTTCAAGCTAGGGGTACTGGTCTTGGGCGCAACACGCCGCCTCAACACGGGGAACATTTGTGCCAATGTATTTCAAAATCACCCATTGAATGATGAAGATACAGCCCGGACAAAATCGGACGGACGGACACACTAACGGACGCATGCACGGACGCACATACACTGAACAGTCATTGTGACAACTATATTGAGCTCATCGCCAGCGGACTCAACAAAAATTAAGAGCAAAGAGAAAATAAATTGATAAGTTGTGATTAAAAATTTGAGGTGGTCTTTAAGTGATGTGTCACTGTATTGCTGTAACACCCCTTTAAGTAGTATTATTACTATACATCCAATTACCTTGGAAATATCACAACTTGAACTGAGTATCTTGTTCTACAACAGAAACTGGCTATTCAAAGTCATTCATCTCTTCAAACTATTGCACCGAAGAATCCTGAAACAGAAAGTACAAAAATTGAATATTCAATTAAATTATGTGAAACTAAATCTAGATTAATTTACTGAAATTAAAGAACATTTTTTAAAACTTGACTGTTTGTCCACAAAAATAACAGTATAAAGCATTATTTGCAGGCAACATCATTTATCAGGCGATTAATGTAAGTCTGGGTATTATAGTTACAGTAGCATATCATATTTTCACACTTATTTATTTCATATTAAAAGCAGGGGTGGTATTCACAAAGCATCTTAAGTGAAAACTTAGAATTTCCTCCAAATCTTACAGTGTCTCAGATGTAAAACAAGAAAAATGGGATTATCAACCTTTTACATTGTTTTGAAATGTTATATAAAGCGCCACAAGTATAATAAAGAAACTATGAAATAATCTTAGTATCTTGCAAAATATTTTAAGTAAAATTTACTTTTAAAAGTTAAAATATTTAGGTTTTTGCACTTAACATGCTTTGTGAATACCACCCCTGGTATCAGTTTATACAAAATGTTCACACTATAATTTAAGGACTTTTTCAAGGTACAATTTGTATTTTCAAGAAATTGCCATACTGGGATTTACTAATTTGTGAAAAAAGAGATTCCTGAGATTTTAACGCAGATTATGTATTTTTTGGACAAAATAAAAAAAAATTCAGTCAAATTAATGTTATTTATTACTATTAGCATTTTTCAAGGCAATGTTTTATTTTTAATTCAAGTAACTTTCAAGGTTGAGAATTGAAATCAATATCAATGACTTTTAAAGTAGATGCGGCGGCGTTATCATGAATCTGGACAAGATCTTAATACAAAAGTAACCTTTAATCTATATCTTTAAATTTAATCTATATTTTTTGTAAAACCAAGTTATCATTACCTTTTTGCGGGTATACAGTACAGTAGCATCAAGTTCAACAAATTTAATCATACAGAACAAGTCATTTTCATGATGTGGATAATGGTAATCCTTTGACGAGATAGATGGGCGACTTCATAACTGGACGTTAAACTTCTTGCGGTTTCATGATCAGCAAAATCTGAAATGAATAACCAGAGTCATAAGATACAGCCAAGCATGGATGCAATTTAATATCAATGTTCAAAATGGAAATAAGATACCAATTAGGCAATTACCATCTATGATCTTTAAATCTTAACTCTTAAAATCATTGCATGTTGAATTTTCATTTCTTTGTTAATGTCTTGTTACAACTTAATTATACTGTTGTTTTTATAATGCAACATCCTAGTTAGCTCTGCTGGTAGAGTGCCCTTCTTCACTAGTTACATTTCAACGTTGAAGTGCGCCACCGGGTTAGAATCTAAAATGGTGTTTTGTCACTTTTGTATGATTGAACCCAAATCCGACTAATAGATGCATGTCTTAAAGCAACTTGATTCAATGATTTGGTTAACTTAATGGTAGCCTTATGCTGCCTATGTGCCAAATGTCAGAGAGTAGTCCGGCAAGGCTATTTTAGATGAGTCCAACAACCGGTGGACATTTGTTGTACCTATCTTTAATGCACCAGTCAGTTGCATCCACGCACCCACCCCTATGAGCTGGGTTATTTTATTTTTGGTTGTGAAAACCCAAGTTATTTCTCGGCCTAGTGGGGGGGGCAGTTGATGGTAAAATCTTCGGTATTTCCGGTTTTTTTCCCAACCATGGCAACTAAATAATGTCCCTGGGGTATCGTTTCGGGAAAAAAATCCCAACATTTCCCGGGCAGTGCGGGGGAGGGGGGAACTAGAAAATAAAATAAAAACAAGGCAATTTCCTCAGCTATCCACAGCCCATCAGGGTGCGGGTGCAACTGACTGGTGCATGAAGGTGGGAGAATCGAACATTGGACTCGAACCCAAGACCCCCGGGGCCATTATAATCCTAGTCTGTAGTTCTAACAACTTACTGAGCTAGCCGCCTTGAGTCAGTCACCACATAGTCATAGCAGACTGTGCCTTGGCTATGTTTTCAACACACTAATTAGCAGGCGCATCTTGGGGGGGGGGTCCGGGTTCCAACCAAAAACCTTGAACACATTTCCATACAATGAAGAATGAATTTTTAGATATACATTCATCAGACTGAATTTAGTAGGAATACTGTCCACAAAATGACGATTATTGGCGAAGCTCTTTCGTTGTTTGGAAAAAGAAAATCAGCAAAAACTGAAAAGACTGAATTGTGAATCGATATTTTTAAACGATAGATCTGAATTAATCAAATGGTGTCTACTGAAGTAAAACGTTATACCATCGATTTATGTGGTTGTCTGCCGTCGGAATTGACGGTACTATCGCAATTATCATCCATTTATTCGTCTCGGCGGCAGCAAAACAAACGGCGGCCATCTTGCGGAACTACTTTCTTCCCATAGTATATCCGAGGTTATTTACGATTAGTCATATGGCCGAGGTAGTCCGATTGTTACGATTAGTCATATGGCCGAGGTTGTCCGATTGTCACTAAAGTTTACAATCGGAACGTCCGTACGGCATTTATCGCTTCCTGACGTCGCTAGAAAAATACCTCGGAAATAAGTGTAGTACTATCGGGCAAAGTGACTCGACCGGGACGAATGACGCTTGTTGATCAGATAAGCTGCTACAAAACATAGTCCCAATAGTAAATCGATATTGCAGGGTCCATTTATGTATTTTAATTGCTGAAGTAAATTATAATAGAATCTGGAATTAATCTACAACCGTCGTCAATTCATTACAGCGTTGTACTTGATATTTATTCTAACCCAGTTTTTGACCTAATGCTGTGACGTCAGACACACAGTCTTTTATTGCGTAGCGCGTGACGTCATACCTTTAGTCATTGCTTCGATATACAGTAGAACTTCGCTAATACGACCACCATCACTTACTTTGTACTTTTTATTCAGCGGACTTAACTCATTGACGGGGAAGACTCTGTGCATTTAAAATTGATATGTTTCTGTCTTTTTAAATGTACTCGATCTCATGCCTTGTGTTTTTTATGGCGTGTCAGACGTTGCAAAATTCAATAACTGTCTATGTTTGTGGTATATTCGTATATATATGTTATATAAACTCATATATACATTGTAAAATGTTATATATATATGGTATTTTATCATATATATGTTCCATAAAGTTATATATATTTGGCAAAAACCATATGTACGAGGGGGTATCAAAAAGTTCGTGGACTGTGCCTGCCATTTGTTTAGTTTTTGGCCGAATTCAGTAAAATTCACACATTCTTTAAAACTACGTATTTTGAATTGATTTGCCAATTTCCAGCTAATATAACTTTTATCCGAGTATGTGGTGGTTACTATGGTAACTTAAATTATGCTCCGCGGCGCACTTTCAAAATATCATGCACTTGACTTCCGACATATCCCTATAATTCTGTGAATCGTTATCCGATTTGAAATATAAATCTTCGTCATAAACATTAAGACCGTAGCATCATAATGATGTATATATTATAGAGCTGTCGTCACGGATACTGATGTGACATTATAAACATGTCGTTTTGTGTAGTCTGATATTCGACGCATTTCATGACGTCGGCGCACTTTCGACATGACGTTACACTCGGAATATTGATATTCCGTTGCATTTTACCCGATTACTCAATTATACACCAAGACTGATCTCAGATTAGAGCGTGTCTACCAAGTATATAAAAGTAAGGTTGTCTTGCAAAAATTAATCTGTTTAAATGGTATAAAATATGTGGCGATGAGAGTTGAATGATGCTAATATCGGTAGGATCGACTCCATGTACTGTGTGATTATCGGCGCTGGAATAAATTAATTTGTCAAATCTTTCATTATTTTTTTATGAATAAAATGCTATTTAGTAAAAACTAAGTATTCTAGTAGGCAATAAAACAGTTGAAATCAGGTTTGTGAGTTTTGGATACTTTAGACGATCAAAAAGTGGCAGAAGTTTTGACGTTTCAGGACGTCGTAACGTCATAAAAGTGCGCCGGGTGGCTGTTGGTCATCTTTTAAATCGTTAGAAGATTTTATTGATATTATCATTTAATCAACTTTTTATTTGTTTCTCAGTACAGAATTGAATGTAGTTTAAGATGATAAAATAAATAATTCAATCGCATTACGTATATCGAAATGAACGGGTCAGTCCACGAACTTTTTGATACCCCCTCGTATGTGGTATATTTCTATATATATGTTGTATAAAGTTATTTATATTGTAAATTAGCGTATGTATATTCTATAAAGGCGTATTTATTGTAAAAGTTTTCATATATATATTTTTATTCATATATATATATAAAAATTGTTCATATATAATTTTTTTGGTCGTATATATATGTTCTATAATTGCATATATAATTTTTTTTGATCGTATATATATGTTCTATAATTGCATCTTGGGAAGTGTTTACATTATGATTTGAAACGAAGGATTTCATTGGACAGCGGTAGCGGGAAGCGGGAGTTAAGGGTCTGTGGCGAATCGGTCGGTCCTCCACCCGACCCGTCTTGAAACACGGACCAAGGAGTCCAACATGTGCGCGAGTCATGGGGTCTTACGAAACCCAAAGGCGCAATGAAAGTGAAGGCAGTCTCCGATTGCCCAGACAGGATCCCGTCGTCCTCGTGGCGGCGGGCGCACTGCCGGCCCGTCTCAGCCGCATCGTCGGCGAGGCGGAGCAAGAGCGCACACGTTGGGACCCGAAAGATGGTGAACTATGTCTGAGCAGGACGAAGTCAGAGGAAACTCTGATGGAGGTCCGCAGCGATTATGACGTCCAAATCGATCGTCAAACTTGGATATAGGGGCGAAAGACTAATCGAACCATCTAGTAGCTGGTTCCCTCCGAAGTTTCCCTCAGGATAGCTGGCACTGATTCGCTGCAGTTTTATCCGGTAAAGCGAATGATTAGAGGCCTTGGGGACTAAATGACCTTAACCTATTCTCAAACTTTAAATGGGTAAGAAGCGCGGCTCGCTCAATTGGAGCCGCGCCTCGAATGCCTAGTGCCAAGTGGGCCACTTTTGGTAAGCAGAACTGGCGCTGTGGGATGAACCAAGCGCCCGGTTAAGGCGCCCGATGTTGACGCTCATCAGATACCATAAAAGGTGTTGGTTGATATAGACAGCAGGACGGTGGCCATGGAAGTCGGAATCCGCTAAGGAGTGTGTAACAACTCACCTGCCGAATCAACTAGCCCTGAAAATGGATGGCGCTGAGCGTCGAGCCTATACCGGGCTTTCTATATGAATTATTGAACATATATACGCAAAAATATCATATATATATTCTATTAGGCAATATGTATAACTTTTTTGAAAATATATATACAAAAATACCATATATATATGTTTTTATAAATACATATATGACTTTATAGAACATACATATGGAAAATACCATACAAATATGATATTTTACAATACATATCATCGTCGGATACCCACGTTCGATTGCATTACGTTATACTCATACATCGAAGTTGTACGTAATGTGTACCGTGGGTATCCGACGATGAATACATATATGACTTTATACAACATATATATGATAAAATAACATATACATATGATATGTTACAATACATATATGAGTTTATAGAACATATATATGCAAATATACCACATAAATATATAGTTATTGAATTTTGCAACGTCTGACACGCCATAGTTTTTTAGTATTCTTCATGTAATTTTTCTGGATCTAAGACTATTTATCCAATTAACTAGGTGCATATATTACATTAATTAAATTTTTTAGTGGATCTATACTGTACGAGTATTGGTAGGTTTTAATAAAGATCACCAATTGCTGAAGAACAAAAATGAGTATTTGAATCGATAATTTGCTGAATATCCAAAGACTCGTCAAACTTGTTTGTTTTGATGCACAAAATTGTAAATTAGATTTTCTATATCGAGGTATCGATGCAGAATTATGTTCATAAACTTCAACATATAAAACATATAGGCAGCAAGCATAGTTTACCAAATTGGAAATAGATCAAAGAATCTGAATAGATCTACATCTCATCTGTAGTTAAAAATCATCATTGCTATTAAAGAATTATAAGACATTTTCTTACAGAATAAAAAATAAATTTGTATTTTCTTTTTATTAATGACAGGATCTATCTTTGAATCTAGTATGTAGAAAATATAACTAAATTGGATCTACCTAAGCCCCACAGTCAGCAATATATAGTCAGCTATCTAAGATAATCTCTATCTAACTAGACAGTGTCTTGTTGTAATTTGTTGAGCATTCAGTTTTGACTTTGTAAAACTGATAAACCGAGAGAATTAGATGTGTTACAAATGGGCTTTTTGATCCTATCATGAAGTAGAATCCATTTATGTTGTGTGCGATCCTATTACTGCTCTTTCTGGTGCCAGTCAGTGGCCTTCATGGAGAATATTGATTTTCAATCCCAGTACTCCTATTTGTTGATCATAAGGATTAACTAGACATACCAGTTGTAAAGCAATAAATCTACATATTCGAAGAACACATCTTTCAACAACAATTTACACCAAATATCTTAATTTAACACATTTTTGCTCTTCAATCAATCAAATATGCGCTAAATTAAGTTATTATTTTATGGGAAGGCTAACATACCAATTATGTAACCCCTTTTTGTCAACACAAGTGGTTGTGGATGGACAGACAGCAGAGGAAGCTCATCTCTTGTCAGGTGAACTCCACCCAGTACACATAAATGCAAACAGCACTTCAATTGCCTTGGAATTACATTATATAGGCCTATGTGTTCTCTGATTATACAAGTCTTGATTAACTGTCATCATGTATTATAACAGGGTTCCCACAAATATTCTAAGACAAAATTCCCTGACTTTCCCCTGACCAGACAGCAGTGTTCCCTGACTTTTTCGAACGAACTTGGTTTTTTGTTAGAGCAAAAAAGCGCAAATAGCGAAGACTTTTTATCAGTTTTTGGTAGTTTCTTTATAGGAAAGATCTTTAATGAAGAATTCCCAGACTTTCGCTAAATTTCCAAACTTCCCTAATTTCAAAATTCACTGACTTTTCCCTGACCGTGAAAAAATATGTTTTACCCTGACTTTTCCCTGACCATGGGAACCCTGTATTAATTCAAATACATGATTTCAAATTCATGGGTGAATGCTCAATTTTTTTTTTCAAAATTCTGATATACATATTATGTAGAGCTCTATATACTAATTTTCTTAGATGTAGAGCAATTGTTTCTCAAAATACAATAATCAGTATAAAAATCAGTATTCATAATGATAATGAGAACTTTCACCCCAGACAAATCTTTTAAAATCTTAGACAGAAATACAACACATGAGTATTTTCATATAAAACTTTATTAGACATAGTATAATAGTATTGGTTCAGTATTACATCTCAAATCACCTCTTCGTTTAGTTGTCACATGCCTTCATACCAAGTGACAGTCATGAATGTACTCTAGTCATGGAAACTGAAAATAAAGTAAATATTAATTAGAAAACAGTACACTATAGCATATAGTGGAGGCCTAGAGGTAGGACGCGCGCTTCGGGATCAAGAGTTCTTGGGTTGGGTTCAAGTTCAACTTCTGTATGGATCACTGGTTAATTTCTCCGAGCAAGAATAACCCACATGCTCCACTTCACCAAGGTGATAGTATAAGATACCTGTGAGGGCATTGTTTATTCCTGGGTGCCGCAGATCGATGTTGGCTTCCACACCCACAGGAGAGAAATAGTTTGCCCGGAGAGACTCAAATTATGTTACTTTGTAGGTTTCATTAGGTAGCCCAATGACCAGGGGAAGTTAAAATATCAAGGGTGCTTAACAATGAAACAGACAAAGAAAATTGGAAACTTATGAACTGAACTTATAAATTTTTAATCAGTGTTGCACATATCATCTTTTTAAATCTTTGGGGATGTTTTGAAATTTCCATATTGTCTTAGCCAGTGAGGCAGTGACCTTAGTCTGGTCCTTGTTATTTGCAACTAAATGATCCAGATTCAATGAAGAAAAACACTCTCATGGTGGCCACAGAAAATGAAGAATAAAATTCCCTGATAAATCCCTGATTTTTCCCTGACCCAAATTTTATTTTCCATGATTTTTGCAGCATTCGCAACCATAGGTGTAGGAGGATCTTTATGTTAGGTGCAAACTTTATGTTACTATTTCTTTCTCCAGTACTTATATAGCTCTTCAACAGGTACCTGATTACCTGTTTATATTGATTAAAGATATTTTGCGAGCGCAGGGAGCACGAAAATTCACATTTAATACTTTTTTACCGAGAACAATATGGCAAATTACCTATTACAAGACCATTTTTTCTTTTCAATTTTGTAAAATTCCCTGATAATTCCCTGATTTTTGCCCAATTTTGAAATTCCCTGATTTTTCCCTGCAGGGAATTTATTTTAGTCATTTTCCCTGTTTTCCAGAGTCTGTGGCCACCCTGCACTCTGACCAACTTTCATGATTATCCAGTGAACAGTACAGCAACTAACCTATATACAAGTCACAGGGTTTTATTTATCCTGTAATCTTGGGATCCAATGTTCAAACACTATAGTGAAAACACAGCCTCTATACAGCAAATGCAAGTTTTTTTCATACAAGGAGTCACTGACCTAGTTTTTGACCCCAGTTGACACCATAACAAATTTGACCTAAATATTTTAAGAGGAGAATTTTGACCAACTTTCTATTATTGGACCTAGTGCCTTAAGGTTTTTTTATACCAGATGATCCAATTTGAACTTGGTCTAGATTTCTTGAAGAAGGTCATTATGGCCAATTGTAATAGATTATGCCGAAAGTGGGGCCTCTAGTTTATTCCAAATTAATGTGTGACAGATATTAACTGATCGCAAAAACTCACCATGTACATGCCATGTGAGCTAAAAAGCAGGTACAGTAAAACCTCAATATAGTTAATCACCATTGGGAACTTTGAAAAATTAAGAGTAAAGAGAAAATAAATTGATAAGTTGTGATTAAAAATTTGAGGTGGTCTTTAAGTGATAAGTCACTGTATTGCTGTAAAACCCCTTTAAGTAGTATTATTACTATACATCCAATTACCTTGGAAATATCACAACTGAGTATCTTGTTCTACAACAGAAACTGGCTATCCAAAGTCACTCATCTCTTCAAACTCACCAAAGAATCCTGAAACAGAAAGTACAAAAATTATGTGAAACTAAATCTAGATTAATTTACTGGAATTATATATATTTTTTTAAACTTTACTGTTTGTCCACAAAAATAACCGTATTCATCAGGCGATCAATGTAAGTCTGGTTACAGTTGCATAACATATTTTCACACTTATTTATTTCATATTATAGCAGGGGTGGAATTCACAAAGCATCTTAAGTGATAACTTAGAATTTCCTCCAAATCTTACAGTGTTTCAGATATAAAACAAGAAAAATGGGATTATTACCCTTTTACATTGTTTTGAAATTTTATGTAAAGCGCTACAATTATAATAAAGAAACTATGAAAATAATCTTAGTTTCTTGCAAAATATTTTAATTAAAAGTTACTTTTAAAAGTTAAAATATTTAGGTTTTTGCACTTAACATGCTTTGTGAATACCACCCCTGGTCTCAGTTTATACAAAATTCTCACACTATAATTCAAGGACTTTTTCAAGGTAGAATTTGTATTTTTAAGAAATTGCCATACTGGGATTTACTAATTTGTGAAAAAAAGAGATATCTGAGATTTTGACGCAGAGTATGTATTTTTTGGACAAAATCAAAACATTTTCAGTCAAATTAATGTTATTAATTACTATTATAGCATTTTTCAATCTAAAATGGTGTTATGTCGCTTTTTTATGATTGAACCCAAATTCGACTATGC
This sequence comes from Spisula subtruncata, assembly GCA_963678985.1. Taxonomy (NCBI): domain Eukaryota; kingdom Metazoa; phylum Mollusca; class Bivalvia; order Venerida; family Mactridae; genus Spisula; species Spisula subtruncata. Next base: position 9,462,028 of record OY787666.1, read on the forward strand.
ATGTTTTAAAGCAACTTGATTCAATGATTTGGTTTATTTAATGGTAGCCTTATGCTGCCTATGTGCCAAATGTCAGAGAGTAGTCAGACAGGGCTAATTTAGATGAGTCCAACAACTGGTGGACATTTGTAGAACCTAAAGTAAATATTGATCTTTAATGCACTAGTCTGTTGCATCCACGCACCCACCCCTATGAGCTGGGTTTTTTTATTTTTGGTTGTCAAAACCCCAGTCATTTCTCGGCCTCGTGGGGGGGGCAGTTGATGGTAAAATCTCTGGCAGTCTGGTATTTCCCCGACCATGGCAACTAAATTATAATGTCCCTGGGGTATCGGTTCGGAAAAAAAATCCCAACACTTCCCGGCAGTGAGGGGGAGGGGGACTAGAAGATAAAATAAAAACAAGGCAATTTCCTCAGCTACCCACAGACAATCCAAGGGGTGCTGACTGGTGCATGAAGGTCGGAGAATCGAACATTGGACTCGAACCCAAGACCCCCGGGGCCATTATAATCTTAGTCTGTAGCTCTAACAACTGAGCTAGCAGCCAGTCAATCACCATATAGTCATAGCAGACTGTGCCTTGGCTATGTTTTCACTAATTAGCAGGCGCATCTGGGGGGGGGTGAGGTGCGGGGGCTTGGGTCGGGTTCCAACCAAAAACCTTGAACACACGGCCATGCCAGTATCATACAATGAAGATATACATTCATCAGACTGAATTTAGTCGGACTACTGTCCACAAAATGACGATTTTCGGCGAGGCTCTTTCGTTGTTTGGAAAAAGAAAATCAGTAAAAACTGAAAAGGCTGATATTTTTTATCGATAGATCTGAATTAATCAAAATGGTGTCTACTGAAGTAAAACGTTATACCATCGATTTATGTGGTTGTTTGCCGTCGGAATTGACGGTAACATCGCAATTATCCTCCATTTATTCGTCTCAGCGGCAGCAAAACAAACGGCAGCCATCTTGCGGAACTACTTTCTTCCCATAGTATATCGGTTAGGGTTATAAGGTAAGTGTTTGCGGGAAAATGTCTCGGAGGGTAAGCGTTAGAATTCCTCGTCATCGATTTTTGCGTTCTATGTCGTAAAAGTGTGCTGATATTTTTTCATCAAAATTACTCATTATACATGTATGTCATTAAAATAATTAGTTTACAATGTTGAATATTATAATTTTGCTAACATTTACCCTTGAGACAATTTCAAGGTACCCTGACCCTTACCGTTTTAGACCATTTATGAGAGGAAGTACCCTGGCGCTTACCTTTTAGACCTTTATGTTGGGACCTATCCTGGCACTTACCCTTTAGACTTTTCATGTTGGGAGCCACCCTGGCACTTACCTTTTAGACTTGTCATGTTGGGAGCTACCCTGGCGCTTACCTTTAAGACTTATCACATCGGGACCTACCCTGACGCTTACCTTTTAGACGTTTGATGCTAAGAGCTACCTTGACGCTTACCTTTTAGACCTTTCATGTTGGGAGCTACCCTGACGCTTACCTTTTAGACTTTTCAAGTTGGGAGCTACACTGGCGCTTACCTTTTAGACTTGTCATGTTGGGAGCTACCCTGGCGCTTACCTTTTAGTCTTGTCATGTTGGGAGCTACCCTGGCGCTTACCTTTTAGACTTTTTACATCGGGACCTACCCTGACGCTTACCTTTTAGACGTTTGATGTTAGGAGCTACCCTGACGCTTACCTTTTAGACTTTTCATGTTGGGAGCTACCCTGACGCTTACCTTTTAGACTTTTCAAGTTGGGAGCTACACTGGCCCTTACCTTTTAGACTTTTCATGTTGGGAGCTACCCTGACGCTTACCTTTTAGACTTTTCAAGTTGGGAGCTACACTGGCGCTTACCTTTTAGACTTTTCAAGTTGGGAGCTACCCTGGCCCTTACCTTTTAGACTTTTCATGTTGGGAGCTACCCTGACGCTTACCTTTTAGACTTTTCAAGTTGGGAGCTACCCTGGCCCTTACCTTTTAGACTTGTCATGTTGGGAGCTACCCTGGCGCTTACCTTTTAGACTTTTTACATCGGGACCTACCCTGACGCTTACCTTTTAGACGTTTGATGTTAGGAGCTACCCTGACGCTTACCTTTTAGACTTTTCATGTTGGGAGCTACCCTGACGCTTACCTTTTAGACTTTTCAAGTTGGGAGCTACACTGGCCCTTACCTTTTAGACTTTTCATGTTGGGAGCTACCCTGACGCTTACCTTTTAGACTTTTCAAGTTGGGAGCTACACTGGCGCTTACCTTTTAGACTTTTCAAGTTGGGAGCTACCCTGGCCCTTACCTTTTAGACTTTTCATGTTGGGAGCTACCCTGACGCTTACCTTTTAGACTTTTCAAGTTGGGAGCTACCCTGGCCCTTACCTTTTAGACTTGTCATGTTGGGAGCTACCCTGGCGCTTACCTTTTAGACTTGTCATGTTGGGAGTTACCCTGACGCTTACCTTTTAGACTTTTCCTATCGGGACCTACCCTGACGCTTACCTTTTAGACTTTTGATGTTAGGAGCTACCCTGGCGCTTACCTTTTAGACTTGTCATGTTGGGAGCCACCCTGGCGCTTACCTTTTAGACTTTTCATATCGGGACCTAATCTAGCTGACGCTTACCTTTTAGACTTTTGATGTTAGGAGCTACCTTTAGACTTTTCATATCGGGGCCTACCCTGCTTACCTTTAAGATAATTCATGTTGGGACCTACCCTGACACTTACCATCAAGATATTTCATACCCTGGCCCTTACCTTTTAGACATTCATGTTGGATGCTACCCTGACCCTTACCTTTATGCTCTTCTAACCCTTACCCTTTAGACAATCGTTCTGTATCTTTATGTCTTTGTACAATTTTCATCGATATTTAGCAAGGCATACAGTATAGATCTCTACATAAATGTTTCAGGTAACCTAGCCCTTAAGACCTAGCACTTACGTACCGCCGTATACTCGTTTTCGTTTTAAACGTATAAGATAGTCACTAAATACTACCATACTACAAGATATCGCATCGTACGGTATCAATTTTACGACAGTTTTGCCGTTTTACGACCATCTGATTTCTGGTACACCGAGGAATTCTAGCGCTTACCTTTTAGACATTTGGAGATTCAAACGCTTACCTTATAACTTTTACCTAGTATATCCGAGGTTATTTACGATTAGTCATTTGGCCGAGGTAGTCCGATTGTAAAGTTTAGTAAGACATAAAATCCGGTCCGGTCCGGACAAGTACGGATCATTTCACAACTTCACTTTATGTTACCGTACTCTATTCTATTCTGTTCATTAGTACCCCAGTATCCAGCTATTGTTCCGACTTTCATGATCATACTGGTATAACAATTCAAATTATGTGCGTTACAATAACTGGTGAACATCTAATACCTTCATTGAAATAAGTATCATTTAAGTTGATTAAAGATACTTGAAGCACACACCATGCTTGTATACAGAGTCAGTCTGTACTATATATCGCTGGCTTAGAATGAGAAGGTCGTAAGTGACCTTTTAAGACTATTGTATATTTGAAATCTACATTATAAGGCGCTTTTTAGCCTATTTTCATGAAGATCAGAAGTTGTCATGTTGACCAAACCGAAGTCGAAAAAAAATTACCATAAATAACAGTGATTATCTGACAGTTTTTCTTGTTTTCTCAAAATATTGGTTTTGTAGTTACGACCCTCTCATTCTAAGCCAGCGATATGCTTCAATGGATCATAAAAATATGATAAAAAATATAACATAATAAAGTAATAAAATCAATATGTATAGCTTTACTTACATTTCTGTCGATTCTAACACTGAGGCTGTTTCATAGAACTGTATATAAAATCACTTAATTGTTCTACAGTTGTGGTCAGTTGTAATATCCTAGTTTAAATGTTGATCCAGGAACTCTGCTGGTATTTAGTTAATTACCACCATAAAACTCCTGTCCATATACTATATATGATATAGCAACACTCCCTGTACAAGCAGAGTCTTGGTCTTGTACAAAGTAACCACAACTTTCAAAAAGGCAAATTCTATAGTAACTGTTATTTATAATCAGCACTTTCTGATCTTTAGTTGAACATAATGTATAGCACTTGGTTAATAGTTTTGCTGGCTTCACCATTAAAGGAGGATGTTATATGTCACTAAGATCTGCAATAATCAATTTAATCTTTTTGGCAAATTTATGGTGATGTTAAGTCCATGTATTAAGTGCACAAATTATCAATCTCCTATTGAGCTATTTATTTTATCTGATAAGAATCCAGTATGGTGATATAATCCTTTATAATCCTTGTTTTAAAGCTAAGAAGAAACTTTCTGACGAATGCCAACGTTTATTCAACGTTTTATCAACGTTGAAGAAGAAACCATTTAATTTTTCGTTGATATAAGGTTGTACTTTCGTTGAAAATGGTTGCAACGATTGTCAACGTTTATTCAACGTTTAATCCACGTGGATTAAACGTTGTGTGCCTGCTGGGAAGTAGTTCTTAGTTACGATCTTTTCATCCTAATTGAGCCAGCGCAAATACCTAAATGTAACTTACATCTTTGGCCAGCGATATGTAACACAAGATATTGACGCATAGATATTGATGTTTATGTTTTTGACTTCTGTCTCAAAATTACAATGACTACATCAGTTATCTAGTGAAAGTTTGAAACGCATTTATAATTTATGTACATACTGTGTCAATACCCTGTGATACATGTGCGATATAGTGTACTAGACTACATCATGACTCAGTAAAACCGACAGTTCATCACCCTGAATGTTTGTTTATCCGTATCTGAATGATATGCAACCATGATGTCACCGCCCGTATAACTCGGTTATCATTTCAAATGTTTGGGTGAAAAAGATAACTTGTATCAAGCCGGTAGTAACCGGTCTCTGGACCGTATTTACTGACGTTTATCCGCTACCTTGAACTTGACTCTTCATTGTGGAGTCTGACGAGCACCTGTCAAAATAAAAACAAAACGATTAGGAAATTTATCACTGTTTTAAACATGATATAAAGCATTAGACAGTCCTCTTTGCCAGAATAGAAGAATGGCATTCTGTAGGAGAGGAAGTTTTATCACTTTAAGAGATAAAGAAATTGGATGTAAATGCTTGCCAGGCGATACAGCGAAGATACAGTCTAGCCTGGCTTCGTGCATCAAAGCACATCATACATGGGATCCTAGAAATTCGGTGTCCGATACGGACCATGGAGGTGTCTTCAATTTCGACTTTTCTAAGAATGGGTTTGTACTTTTCTAATTTATTCAAATTATCATTTACAGATTCCCATATATTCAAAGTCTCAGATAGAGAATGCCTACTCCCATACTTTTACTGTTATACGTCACGTCAGCTGGTCAGTACTGTCAGTAGTAGACCTACAGTAGTCCAGTACTCGTAGCCACGGCAGTAGTAGACCTACCGTAGTCCAGTACTCATAGCCACGGCAGTAGTAGGCCCGCTGTAGTCCAGTTCTCATAGTCACGGCAGTAGTAGGCCTGCTGTAGTCCAGTACTCATAGCCACGGCAGTAGTAGACCCACAGTAGTCCAGTACTCATAGCCACGGCAGTAGTAGACCCACAGTAGTCCAGTACTCATAGCCACGGCAGTAGTAGGCCCGCTGTAGTCCAGTACTCATAGCCACGGCGGTAGTAGACCCACAGTAGTCCAGTACTCATAGCCACGGCAGTAGTAGACCCACAGTAGTCCAGTACTCATAGCCACGGCAGTAGTAGACCCACAGTAGTCCAGTACTCATAGCCACGGCGGTAGTAGGCCTACAGTAGTCCAGTACTCGTAGCCACGGCAGTAGTAGGCCTACAGTAGTCCAGTACTCATAGCCACGGCAGTAGTAGGCCTACGGTAGTCCAGTACTCATAGCCACAGCAGTAGTAGGCCTACGGTAGTCCAGTACTCATAGCCACAGCAGTAGTAGGCCTACAGTAGTCCAGTACTCATAGCCACGGCAGTAGTAGGCCTACGGTAGTCCAGTACTCATAGCCACGGCAGTAGTAGGCCTACAGTAGTCCAGTACTCATAGCCATGGCAGTAGTAGGCCTACAGTAGTCCAGTACTCATAGCCATGGCAGTAGTATACATATAGGAGTCCCATACTCATAGAAGTAGGCCTACGGTAGTCCAGTACTTGTAGCCACGGGAGTAGTAGGCCTGCTGTAGTCAAGTACTCATAGCCATGGCAGTAGTATACATATAGGAGTCCCATACTCATAGCCACGGCAGTAGTAGGCCTACAGGAGTCCCGTATTCATGGCCAAAGCAGCAGTAGGCTGGCAGAAGGAGTCCCATACTTGTAGTGTCAACAGTCTCAACTCCACACACAGATAACAAGCATGTGACTCCTGTTGGCACAAGCTCCTATTCATACAATGCATTATGCTAATTGTCATTTTGTTAAATAAATTATAATCCTTACTTATTTCAGGTCATTACTAGGAGCAGCCTGTGAAAGAAAAAGTGTGCTGTTGTTTGACCCATTCAATGGTAAATTGGTGGCTCGTAAAACAAATGCTCATACTGACTGTGTGAATTGTGTCAAGTAAGTCATATAGATCAGTGTAGTTATACCCCCTGCAGAACGTAAAGTTGTAAGGGGTATACTGTTTTCTGCTTTTCCCTCCATCTATTCTTGTCTGTCTGTCCTTGTGAACGCAACTCCTCAGGACAGTTACAGACTTAAGTTTTTGCAGAATTTCCGCTGAACTGTAGATGTGCATGAAGGAAAGATTTAGCGCTGAGATTTTTTTTGCCTGAGTTAAGGCCCTTTGCGGACAAGGGGTATATTAGTCTACCGAATGGCGACGGTTGTAGTTGTATTTCATCTAATAAGGCTGACACAGTGGTTGAGTCAACTTGAGTGGATAATGCATCTTGGCTACTGACTTAAAAGTCCCTGATTTGGTCCTCAGTCTAGGAAATTAGTCATTTCTGAAACATTTCTCACATGTTCTCAGTGTTTCCAACACAACTAGAGATGAACCGCAGATATTTGTAACATTGATAGAAATAAACGATAAAACTATTTTTTGTAAGGATAATATTTTTCGTTTTTTTCTTAATATATAATTTCTTTTTCTGTTTTACTCTTTAACAATGATAGTTACCTGTGAGATGAACTGTTTGGAAACCCGAGGTGTTCTTGCATATATAGGGAGCTATACATCAGGTACATTAATGAACCAAGGATTCTTTTCGAAGCAACTTAATATGCATACAAATGTAAATTTATAAGTGTTGCATTGAAATAACTGTTACAGTAATAAGCTTTCTTTTCATAGATTTTTAGATGATCGGCTGTTTGCGACCTGTTCCGATGACACTACCGTGGCATTATGGGATACACGCTACTTGAAACATACAGTGCAGACATTCCGTGGACATTCCAACTGGGTCAAGAATATAGAGTATGACTCACAGCAGGGAATTCTTGTCACATCAGGTTTTGATGGCTGTATTTATACGTGGAATATAAATAGGTAAATCTTCTTATAAAAATTAAAATACAAACAATTGCCTTGATGTAGGGCGCAGGTTTTGGGATTGAGTGGACCCCGAGGTTTGATTTTGAGGTCAGTAGGTCAAGGTCACTATGTTCTTTACCATTTCCAACTATTGGGCTGCCATGGGGGCATGCATGTTTTTCAAACATCTCTTGTATAAGCTAAATATGCATGATTTTTGAAGAAACTGATGCTTCAATCTAATATCTTGAGGGTCAAAATGTGGCTTTTTGAATATTTTAAGGGTCAAAACCTGTACTCCTGAGTCAAAATATGGAACCCCTGAATAGTACTGATATATCCCTGATTTTGTTCCATGTAATGCTGAGTGCATACATGTGTTCCTCATTAGCTCAGTGGTTAATGAACTGGCCACCTAACCCAGCTACCAGGGTTCAAATCCCGGTGGAATCACTCATATTCCTGCCATATTTTAGCAGAAAGCTGACTGGCAAATAAAGGCTATGCTCGGCATTCTACATTTATATTTTTGTCATCTTCTTCAGGTACAGCAATGAAGAACCATCCAATAAAGTGTTCTATACTAGCGGTCTGATGAGGTCTAAATTGTCACCAGACTTCAGTAAACTCATTATATCAACACATGAAGGTTATATTATAGTCGTGCATAATCTGGATCTTACTACACTAGGTATAAATTCATTGCTTATATTACTATTATTAACTCATGGTTATATTACTATTATTAACTCATGCTTATATTACTATTATTAACTCATGCTTATATTACTATTATTAACTCATGCTTATATTACTATTATTATGCTCCCTCACATATTTATAAGTGAGGGATATATATCATTGGTGCTGTCTGTATGTGACGCTAATTTTGTGTGTTGAACTTCTCACAAACCGTTGGGCAGAATTTCTTTAAAGTTTCACAGAAAGGATGGAATTTTGCTGCAGAATTAAGACACTTTGTTACCTTTACTATATACCCCTATGGGGGCACCCATGTGGATGGACACATTTCTAGTTAACTCTTGGTTATGTTATTATTGCTTGCCATACCAAGATCTTGCTAAGTAAGGTACAAATATATGCAGTACAACCTCTGTAGAGCAACACCCTTTGAGAATTGCAAATATATTGGCCATTGTATAGAGGTTGTTGCCCTGCAGAGGTTACATTAATAGTAAATATTTTCAGCCATAAGGCCATTTCAAACTGCTTTTATGTTTAGTGTCAGGTCTGGCTATTGAGTATTCAGGACATCCAGCAATTTTGTTTTAAAAAGCACTGCCTTTCTTGGATCTGTATAGTAGCATTTTAACATTAAAGAGGCCTTCCCTATAACTAGCATATTTTTCTCTTCTGTCACATTAAATGAGCTGAATGTACAAAGCACTATCAATTTTCATAATTTGTCAGAAGAAAGTGTGCGCAAATATGTCTCTATAATGTCAAAAATATATTCTAATCACCAATAATAATTTATTATTATATGGTCAAAGGGAAACAACTTGTGAATATTTTGGCTCGTTACAGAAATATATTTTCATTTTTTTTCTCTGTAATTGGTGGGAGCTTGAGAGTTGAGAAGTTTAAAATAATGATTCTCATTTAATGTATAATATTCCTGAATCGATTTAAACAATCAAAGTTATAGTGAAACGCCTCTTTAAAGTGGTGCTGTAACAAAATCATGTCTAATTGATTCATGTCCTTAGTCACCACTCACCTGTGACCTTAAGTATTGGGTGCAGTCTGCAAAAGTAGCAATTGTCTGGGACAAGTTATTGTTGATCCAGGCAAGTTACTTCTGCAGTAATTATCATTATTATGCATAGAGTATGAAGGAAAACTATTTTGTTTCGTAGTTTCATACAAGTAGTTTTGAATTTTTAATTCACCGACTGAAGGTATAATTTATGTTTTTTAATATGTACCATTTAATCTCGACAGACTTTTAAAAAATGTTAAAATCCTAGCATTTATGATACAGGTGAAGACCTCAAAGGTTTCAAGCCCAACATGTACAGACTGATGCAGCGTAGCAGACAACCCATCAATATTGGATTAATGTATAACCATGTGTTTGAACAAGAGAGAAATCGTGTACAGTTTATTGCTGATTGGCCATCTGGCAATGATGCAAGCGTTATATCATCTTTACAGGTATGAACTATTCAGGGGCCAATCTCCCTAAACATCTCAATCTGAACTATATCTCAACTCAAATATTGGCATGTATTTTTTAGTTAATTTCCATGAGAGATTCAAATTTGCATTATGAAAAAGAAAACGTTATTCTGATTTTATTACAGGAAATATTTAACAAGCTTGAACTTCAGATTGATCTTATATTGACTGGGATTCGAGCAAGATCTCAATTTAAGTTGAGATTTTTACTTGTGATGTGTTGGGAGATCAGGGCCTTATTCACCAACATTGTAAGACTGAGATTCAGACTTATACTTAGAATTAACAACATTTATAGTCACTGCCATTTCTTTGCAATTAGATCTAATCATGTGAAATTTTATCTGATGATTTTTTGTTACCCACTAAACATATATACATACCCATTCATATCGTACATTTATAACAACACGAATAGAACATTTGACAATGTTAAGTCTAAGCCTAAGAATTTTAGACTTACACTGTTTGGCATAAGGTCCCTGGCTCTTCGCAAAACCTTTTTTAAGGCACTGGGACAATTTATTATATTACTGCGTACTTGGCTGAATGGTTAGGGTGTCTGCTTTGGAAGCAGGAGAGCAACCTCTTCTATGCATAAAATTAATCATTTTGTTAATGAAGTTACCATTTACTTTACATATTATATTTCCAAAAGAATAACATCTTTGAATTTCCAATATAATGGTGTTGCTCTGGAGAGGTAGTTGCTCTGGTGAGGTTGTTGCTCTATGGAGGGTTGCTCTGGAGAGGTTGTTGCTCTATGGAGTGGTAAAATGTATAGTAAATGGGTACACAATTTGAAAAAAATGCAACATTAAAATGACTATGTTGCTGAAAAGAGGTTGTTGCTTTATGGAGGGTTGCTTTGGAAAGGTTGCCCCATACATACATGTATTGCTAGATTAGAGCATTATGTACTGCTACTTACAATCTTATAAGATTGATGCAGTATGATCTATCCCAATGCGCTTCTTATGCGGTTGTTAAGAAAATTGGAACTTTTCATGTTGACCAAACTGAAGTTGAAACAGCTTGTTGTACCATATGCACAAAGTAATGTCAAGACAATTTTTTCTTGTTTTCTCAAAATATAGATTGTGTACGTACGGCCTTCTCATTCTTAGCCACTAATATTACATATCTTTATATATCATATATGTTACAGTACATATGTAAACAATATGTTACAGGTGCATCCACAGGGTTGGTGTATATTGTCAAGGAACACTGATTCCAGTGAAGCCACGGAGGTATGCTTAAATGATTAAAATTCTAATTCTGTAAAATCATTAATTTTGTGGGGATTAAATTTTGTGGATTTCATGATTCACCTTCAACCACGAAATCAAATCCCATCAAACAATAATTTTTACCCTTTTATTTATTACCTGAAATGCAAAATCTACAAACTTTTGTACCCTCGAAATGGTCTTTTTTACCAAAACCACAGATCATGGGCTCGACTAGAGGTAGGGCCAGGAACTAGACCCCCTGGAATATTGACAAATGAGTTGGGTTTTTTAAACTTTTTTTATGCATGTATATATTAAGACAGCTTTTTCGGGGCTTAAAGTCTAATTGGTACATCACTGTAAAAAGTATAGCTGGTAGGACACTTTCGGAGAAATCCTGTTGGTTAGACTGTTACACCTCATCTTGAGAAATTTTTTTATTCACACTCACAAGAAACTGCCATGAACACCACAAAATATTATGCACTGTTCTGTGGTTCTTACAATTCCTGAATGATCTGGAATTCTGGATTGGCTTCATCAGGACGATTGAATTATTGTTTTTGCACAAAAGAAAAATTATTTGAAGAAAATTTTCAAAGAATTGACAAAGTTATGGACATTTGATGTTTCATAAAAGTTAGCAATAAACAATGTCTGAACCCTAGTTAAAATGTAGGAATGTGTGCTTATGGCACTTTAAACAAACTTGCATATCTTTTTCATGGTTTGGCATTTTGCCTCAGTAAAACCCTTGAATTGTATCACTAAAGAAGTGTTTACTTTATGTTTCAGTGGACATGTGTTCATGAGCTTCAGAATGAGGACCATGTGAAGAAAACTACATCAAAACCCCATTGGGAGATGGACATGGTCACTCCACATACATCATCTGCATACTGCCAATCAACAAATACCCCAGCTTATTCCTCATTGGCTCCTTCAAATCAGTCCCGCCTCCAACAGTCCTCGTCCAATGAGAATGCACCATCTCATGGAAGTACAATACAATCAACCAGTGAGGATTCAGTATCACAAACAACCGACCAATCAGATGAGGTATCCAGAGACACAGATAGACAACCAGTGGAATCTAGAGCAGACACTGAATCATCAGAACAAGCAGAAGTTGAACCACCTCCAAGTGGTGTTGTTAACCATCCAGATTCTTCCAGACCTGAGAGACAATTTGACATTTCTAGACATGCAACTGGACCTATACATAACTCACTCATACAGATTCGTCGTGGAGCAGTACAAGAAGACGGGAGCTACTCCTTGTCCATATCGGTACACACGTCAAGTGGTCGGACTATCGAATTTAACCAAGACGATCTAGCTTCCGACGATGATGAGTCGGATATTAGAATTGAAAGGATTATTCGGAATCCATTACCTAGCAGTGAGGGTAATACAAGTGACAATACTCAAAGTGAATCAAGAGGCCGTTTATCTGTACCTGAAAACAGCGCATCTGCATCGAATCCTAGAGTTTCCCAGGTGCACGAAGCATCTTCCGCCGATGTAAGATCTCCTGGTAATATGTCATCAGCGAGCGGAGTATCAGGTGGGGAAAGTGATGATGAAGAATCCGCTGTTCCACTCGTAGATGATGACCAGTTTGAGGACGTTAGCGATGAAGTGGAACATGAAAGTGACCTGGATTTTATAGAAGAATTAAGTGACAATAATGCTGAAGTTGGTGGAAGGTCTAATGACGATAATTCAGATAACGAAGAGACAGGTATTGAAATAGAATATTCTAATGAAGAAACGGGTCGTGAAATGAACTTTCACCTCGATAATCACTCTCGTCATTCTAGAGCCAGTTACAATGCACAAGATACCTTGTTTCGGAATTCTGGACTACCTCCTATAAGACGTCGAATGACTCCGAACAGTGAGAGGACTGAAAGACAAAGGGAATCTCCGAACGCGTCTACTCCTGTAACACAACCTCCTACTTACCGTAGATCTGAAAACTCTGTTTCACAAAGCAATAGTTCACGCAATTCAAATGCTATAGATACCTTACCTGTCAGCAATTCACTTACATTTGTTCTAGAATCCAATTCTGGTCACCGGCGTAGACAAATCTTGAACTTAAGTTATCTTGACAGATACTCTGAAGCCGAGAACCAAGCTTTGTTAAAAAAAGTTCACTGGAACAAAAAAGCTTTATTAGGCTACGCAGAAGAGTGCAATGTTGGACCAGGTTTTATTAAAGAAGTTGGTTTTAGTGCCGACGGTAGGTTGGTAAGTTCGCCGTTCGGATATGGTCTGAGAATATTCGCATTTGATTCTCAATGCAATGAACTGTGTGATTGTGTCCAGTCAAGCCCAGTCAAGTTATATGAAGTCACTTGTTCATTAGCACATGTTAATTGTGTAGTTGCTACAAAGTTTTCTCCAGTTCATAACCTTGTTGTGTCTGGATGTTTAGATGGTAAAGTAGCCTTTCACCAACCAGTATTGTAAACATCTACAGTCAGTTGAGGGCTCTGTGCAAAACTATAGGATCTGCCTCTATTAATTGATGTAGTAACCATAGTTGTGCACTGAGCCCTGGTACTGCTGTCTAGCAATACAGTGCCCACCAAATATAAGTATACACTGTTTTATAGATGCAGAATTTTAGTTTAATTATTATATATTTAAATTATTCAATATCTGTTAATCAGACAGTCACAATTAACATAGTAATAAATAAAGTAACTAAATGACATGAGTCCAAAAAGTGAAAGAAGTAAAGTTGAAAATGTTTGAACTAAAATGACCATGTGACCAAATCGTCAGAATTTTCCCATTAATTATTAAATGATCAGGTTACTGTTTAAGCCAGACAAGAAACCTTAATTTTAAACCTACGGTACCAATCAATGCTGGCATTTACACTTCATCAATAAAAATATTCATTGTTTTCAAAAATATTGTTGTTTAACTCAATAACTGTTCTGTAAATATTGTTATTGCAGAGAAGTAGTTTTGGGGATATTACCTCTGTATACTTACCAGTATTTTTGATGGGTACTGTATATACTTCATATATACAAAATTTGTAACTACGATAAGTGTTCATTATTTCTCGTATTCTTACAAAATTTGTATTTTTTTATAAACGTATACCAACTTTTAGCATTGTAATTTGCACTATTGTGAGAATGCATTACTTTTGGCGCTATACCATATTCCCCCCGAATAATACCCCCTCTTTTTGGAAAAAAAGTTCTGCTTTTTTTTTAAAATCATATATTTATTGATGTTTTAAATGATGGTTATCAATAATTTGTTGTTGCTTCTTCAATGAAATAGACATTTCTTATGATTTTTTCTCCATTTTCTTCTTTTTTCAAAATTGAGACTCCAAATGAAAGGCCCCCCCCCCCATTTTGAAAAATGCATGGCCCCTAGCTGGGGTGTTTATTCGGGGGTATACGGTATATATTATTACACATTTACAAATTTTCAAATCTATTTCACTACTATAGCATGTATAATTATGTTAAAATAATAATGTTTTTATCTTCTTATACATTAATTGCCTAAATCGCCCAACATACTGTACATATACACACATACTTTTCAAACACACAAAAATAAAAGTTGATTTCTGCTTACTATTAATGATTTTACAGTATTCAACGAAAGAACCATGTAATATAATCTTGGATAAAGGTCAGGATCGTGTCAATTTCTCCATGCTATATGCATGAGTTGAATCAGTCCCTGTTTTATACTTAACAACTTTTCTAAGTCCACACTTAGATTTTTTAAGATAACTTTGTCAAACGTGCATGTAGCCCAATTAAATTTGGCTATAACTTTCTTGTGATATAGGTTTACAGAATTGTAATCCAAAAAGTCGATTTTATTTTAAATTTATTGAATGGACACACGCATAACATAAGACCGCATGAAAGTAAAAGTCGCAAATACCTATTTTGTTATCTTGGATGACCACCATATAGTCGTATGTTTCTACTGACAGTCAAATACGCGAGTGGAAAGCATTGCTGAATGAAAAGACTCGTTGAATTTGACCGTCTAAACTCAAAGTTGCCATGTGTCTTTGGCGTAGATCGAATTTACATCATGACGTCACAATAAATGCTAAATGTTCTTCAATCAGTATAACACAACAAGCAAACTATACATTTACCGTGAATTAAACACTCAAATAGACACGTATACATTTAAAAGATATCAGACGCAGATGTTTAGGTAATAAGTCATGATTGGCGACACTAATTGCTACTCTGTACCGTACTGACGTCACTTCATATTTTTCTGACATCATTCGACGCATACCTGTGATATCTAAATTATTTTTATAAACTGTTTTTCATACGTGGTGAGTCATTGGTTATACAATGAAGGAATTTGAACTACAATCAAGGTATATGTGAACGCGTGGCGTCAAAAAATAACAAAACGCACGTCAATGCTGTGACGAACGGACAACGTGACATACGACCAGTTCGATACGCGAATTAGTATGACTCCGTTGTAGAAACTTCATGTGAGAAATGTTATCACTTCATTGTTTGTAATAAAAAAGTTATGGATACATGAAAATGAGGACTTAGAAAAGTTGTTAAGTATATATGCCTCTCTTATTTATAAGTGGGAGGGTCATATAGCATTGGTGCTGTGTGTCCGTTTGTATGTACGTAACAGTAATCTTATGTGTGTTGAGCTCCTTTCATCCGTTAAGAAGAATTTCTTCAAATTATCTAGATTTAATTAACGACCTTAATGTATATAAGTTGACCATACAGGATGGAAGTTTAACTTGGTCAATTTTTACCAGAGTTACAGCCCGTTTTAACTTTTACTATATACCCAATGTGGGCACCCATGTCCCATATGGACACATTTCTAGTTTATTAAGACTTCATCTCATATTTTAGATTATTACATGTATAAATAATACATGTACACTGTATTTGTTATAATTATGAAGAATAATTATGAAGAAGAATAATATGTGCTTAAATTTGTGTTTGTTATAATTTTCCATCCCCATAAATCATTGATTAGTCAAGTCTCCGAACTAATTTGTGAAGCTATATTTTGGTAAGTTAATTAGTCTCCTTTTGAAGCAATTATGTATGCAAAAATGTTACGCCATGAAATGAAGATACTGTGTGGAGAAAAGCGCACCGAAAAGTCAGTTGATTGGTAAAGTTATTTATGGAGCAGGAAAAATGAATCAATATGTGATCCCTGAGTTATAATTCCATACTTCCATTGTACACAAAGCAGAGGTCCAAAGACTATTTGACTGGAGCGAATTTGAATGGGTTGGAAACGACCAGTTTCCCTACAATGCCGGGGAAATGTTGAGACAATATTAAGTTGTCAGGGGCCGAGGAAATACCGGAGATTCTACCGTCAGCTGTCCCCCGCAGGGCTGTTAATTGGTGGGGGTTTTGACAACCCAAAAGTAAAAATCCCGGCTAATCCCCGATGATGGGACCGTGGATGCAACTGATTGGTGTATTATACACATGTATACACTACATATTAAAAAACAGAGATGAATAATTACAGTTTAAAATACTGGGGGATTTGCCGGGATTTTTACTTTTAGGTTGTAAAAAACCCGCCCTGTCGGGGATAGCTGATGGTAAAATCTCCGGTATTCCCCCTGACAACTAAATATTGTCCCCGAGGTATTGGTTCGGAGAAAACTTTACCAACATTTCCCGGCAGTGCGGGGAAGCTGGAAGGTAAAAGCACGGCCGTTGCCTCGGCTATCCCCCAGGGTCGGGGCCATGTGGATGCAACCGACTGGTGCATAACCGGTCCTAATAAAGATTAGAGGAGACAATCCAAACATATGAACCTACCAATATTTCACAGTCATTTCCCTTGTACTCTCAAACATAGGAATGAGATAATTTTATGCAATCACACAAAAAAATCAACGCTTAAGCTTAGTCGCATTTGAAAGTATATAAAATTATACCATTTTAAAATGAATAGGTATTTTATTGACTTGTAATAATGTTTATATTTTGAGCATCTTAATACAATGTTCAGTCACGGCACAAATGTTGTCAGAAACATATTGAAAAACACTGCATGGTCTATTATTCACAGGGGTCCTACAATTCCAGATAAATCTGGAAATATACGGATTCATTTGGCAGCATTAGCAAGAATAATATGTGCTGCACAAAATAAAAGTTAATTGATGAAAAATTTCAAAGAATTGACATAGCTAGATTTGTTCATTTGAAGTGCCATAATCTAAATTTAAACAATAAAACAATGTTTCAACTATATTCAAGTTAATAATGGCACCCTTAACAGAATTGGGCTTGTGATTAGTTTTCAGTTTGGGACATTATTCCTCAGTGGGACCCCTATCTTCAATCATTGCCGTGAAAATACCTGACATGTGGATTGTCACGGTCAAGCAATCAGACACATTGTCTCAGTTCTGCCAAACCTTCTAGTGCAGTTGCACAACCCTGTACTGGTATTCACAAAGCATCTTACAAAACCTAGTGATATTATTTTAGATTGATAACAATTCGTTTTACACTTCATTCCATGTATGTACCATGCCCTGGTCAATTGAAATCCCGGCTCCCAATCCCGGGAAATTGTCTCAGGGTCTTACCTTTCCGGTGCCGGTGAGTTCGGGACTTGTTCCGCACCAAAATAGCGGGGAAATATGGCCGGTTTTCACTGGCTCAATTAGGGCGGGGCAATGGACGGCGAATTTTTACCTTTTGTATGGTCTGATGCAGGAATTTTACCTGTAGTTTGAAAAAGCAAATATTATATCTACGGTCATTGTCAAGAATTTAACAGTAACACATAAGTTTTAAAATGTATACTATCATCGGTTATACTTTTTTGCAAAAGAATGTAGCTAGAAATAGCAAAAACTAATGAATGCCGCTGTTGGCAAGACGTGTTGACCGTTGATACAGTTATTTCGACTCTTTTCACATTGTTTGTCAAATATCTATCCTGTTTGTGGTATAGTTTTGTTTAGATTGGCGCTTTTCATTAACCTAGTTCCGTTGGAGATACCGACCTAGTCGGTCCGGAAGTGGTTTCAAATAAAACTAGTAAACGTCAAATTCCTAAATTTATAATTAAGTCTATACAAGGGGTATAACCTCAAGCATGGAGAATGGTGGTTTAAGTAAGACTTTCCATGGAGATTGGTGCCAATGGCCGATATTTTGATGTTTTAGTCACTTGGCGGACACATTTCCACCAAAGTAAGTTCATTTTCCTGTTTTATATGTGGTGTGTATGCGATAACCACCTAGCCATAAGTTTAAGCCACCTATTGGCGGTCTGTTTAAGTCCGTCAGTGCAGCGATAAAAGCCTGAAAGAAGGGATGGTGACATCGGGTGTCCGTAGTCCGCATTGATTTTTATTAATTCTGTGGTATCCGGGGCATTCTGGATGGTTTTACTGTGTTTGCTAGGTACTTCATGCATGCTTTATTGGTTAAAGTACTGTTTTTGCTTATTTAGGAGGCTCCATGTGCATATATTTAACGTTTAAGACGATTTCATGGAGAATCGTCAACTTTAAGACCCTCTCCATGGAGACTTGTTATTATTTTGTAAATCATATGTACTGGTATTATAAACACGGAAGTAATCTCTATTTTGTACCAATTTCAGGGCTGCCGTCTTACAGAGAGGTGTTGGCTAGGCGAGTAACATATTATTGGAACCAAATACAGTGACACCACCACCTGGCTGCAACAAGTGTTGTGATTTTCTTATTTGTACTCCAAAGATATGCATATAATAATAAAACATGGATTTTTATAATTGTGTGCTCTGTTTATTATGCACCCTGGCTCCCAAACCCCGGGGTATAGTCACCAGTTTTTAACTTTTGATGACACCGCACTGGCGAATGAGAGGAGGACTTTTGCTATTACCTAAATACGTAGATGGGAAATACAGCTGGGAATATGTTTCACTGGTAAGGGCGAGATTGTTACCTTTTGTAAGGCCCTCGGGCAGGGATTTTACCATGGTTTCAAAAGTCAACCCCACCCTTCCCCGTGCTAAGGGTTTCAATTGACCGCGTTAACCATTGCAGCAGTTTATAAGTGGCAGTATATTGTACGTAAATATTTAAAACAGCACAATGAAGACTCACTTATCTGATCACCCTTATTTATTTTAAAACATACTTATCATAGTTGTTTATATATTAATAACTGCTTATCATACTTGAACTGTCATATTTTAGAGTTGGTTATATTATAAATCAAGAGTACAACATGTAATCATGGGAATTGACTTCGAACTGGAGGTTTTAATTTTAAGATGGTCTTTAAGTGAAGTTTTACTGTTTGTTACATTCATAAGATTGAAATTCAATATTCGCTTTCTTCTCTTTAATGCATTCATCTTGTCAGATGCATCGTACCATTGACACTTATTTCAAATGGGTCCTGTGATTTTGCTAAAGAGGCAGCAAGTAGAGAACACAGTACGGTGTTACCATGTATATGGGCGCACTTCCCTACAGACATTGATTCTTTAACGTACCTGGTGTACAGCACTGATACATGCGAGACTACCTCTGGGTTACCTACCAAATAGATCATCTCTAGTTGGTGGGAAACACGGGAATAGTGTTCCAGGAATAACCAAATGCACCGGCCGAGGTTCGAGCCAGGGACCTATTGATCAGCAGTCAAATGGGCTATCCGATCGATCACAGTGCCACCCTTTGTACTTTGTATACTATTTATAAAGGGGTCATTGCCGAGAGGTCATGGTAGACCGATGGTCACTTTTTGTACAATCCATATAGTAACAATTACGTAAATTTGTTTTGATGTTTTTATTTACAAATTGTAGTTTTAAAGGTTCATTATAGTCTAGATGATCAATGTTATAAAGGCAGTGTGATCTGATGCTTTGTGAACAAAAATGTTCCAGACAGTACCTTAGCATATTCAGCAACAGTTGTTGAACAATAACATTAATTTAAAAGTAAATAAAATAAAGAATACAACCGAAATCTGTGCTATTGGACCTTTCCAACAAAACAAAATAGACACATTATTTCATGTTCTTTTATAATTTTTATAGAATCATAACCTTGAACATGTATTAAAATACGTGAATAAAGTGCTATCATGAGACTTTAGTGTATATTTATTTTATTTTCTGGCTTTTCACTGGGGTTGTTCGGGTCGATACAAATGACCAGATGATGCCGAAGTTAATCGTTTTCTTTTTGATGACGAATATCTAAATGGTGACGGCGTATTTAGTTTTTAATTTGCGACACAAAGCTTCTTAGTTAAACTTTTATTAGGCAATGAGATTTCATTACAAAATTTCTTCCGTTTTCTTTTCTGCCACTCTTTCCTTGAATGAAGTAACGTCTTTTTGGCACGTACCCAAACGAAAAAGAAAATCAACAAATTACTAACAAAATACTAACAAATCACTAACAAAACATAGTTTTATATTTTGTTAGTATGTTTTGTTAGTACAGCATTTAACGAAATACCAATGAAATACTTTCTGGATTTTGGGGGTTTAGTGTTTTGTTCATGTTTCATTAAATGAACAGTGTTTTGTTGATGTTTCATTACACTTAAAAGAATGAAAGCAATGTTTTGTTAGTGTTTCATTACACTTTAACTTGTTCATCCTGTATTTTGTTAATGTTTCATTGGACTTGACTAAATGAAGATAGTGTTTTGTTAGTACAGCATTGAACTTGTCTGGTCCGACTGTTTATAATCAAGATGCAGACTCAGATGAGGTTCTCAGGTCACTGGGTAATAAAATATTATCTCTACAAAGCAGTGATTCCATTGGCTAATGGACTAATGTGCACACACACAAAGGAAATTTGAATTTCTGTTTGTAACGGCTATGGTTTAGTATCAACAGAAAAGTGGCCAGTGTTTTTATTTTGTGGACACAAATATGAAGGAATTATGTGACAGGATATGTGAAAGTTGGACTGAAATCAACATGCAGGTACAATACTATAATATCTATACTTGTTATCAAGATAAATTTCGATCATGATCAATTTCTACTGGAATATTTATTGTTTCAAATTCCAATAAAAAGATTGTCATCATACAATTAAGCTAGGCTTCAATAAATGCACATTTGAGATGAGCAAAGTGACAAATAAATACATTTAACACTTCTGTTATATATTCGCAGTCAATTGTACCAATTGAATTTGCTTTGAAACATGGATTAATTAAAAATCATGACAGTTGAGCAATTTTGATTTAATTATTTGAATTGTGGCACCCATTCCATATATATATCAGAATATAATTACACATTTCTATGTGCATGCATATGCATTTCTACTGGCATATCTTAAATGTAACTTTTTCGGTTTTAATTCCCGGCCGGTATATATATATATACTGATGCCAGATGGGGAGGCATACAGTGATTTCCTGTTCGTCGGTCCGTAACAAAATGTATAACAAGTTGATTTACATATCAATATGGACAAAGCTATAACACAGGGGCATAATAAAGCCTCATAACTGAATGCTGTCTTTTGCACCTCATATGTTTTGTTAGTATTTTGTTTACAATGCTTTGTTAGTATTTTGTTAACTCATTTGCATATAATATTTTGTTAGTAATTTGTTAGCAGTGTTTTGTTAGTGTTTTGTTAAACAATGTTAATGAAACACTAACAAAACATACAGTATTTTGTTAGTGTTTTGTTGAACTATCCCTTTTCATATGCAAATCAGTGTTTTGTTAGTATTTTGTTAGTAGTGTTTTGTTAGTGTTTTGTTAGTATTTTGTTAGCTCATTTGCATGCGATTTGCTGTACTAATAAAACATCAACAAAACATATATTTTGTTAGTATTTTGTTACAGTGTTTTGTTCCCCCTTTTTTTCCGTATGGGTATTCTTCAAACCAGAAGTCTGAAAAATAAATGGAAACTATATGTTTAATCAATGAAGGTAACACACTATGCTGCAAACCATTTTAGAACACTTACATTGATTTAATTCTCCACAGTTCGGGTCTTAAAGTTGACGATTCTCCATGAAATCGTCTTAAACGTTAAAAATATGCACATGGAGCCTCCAAATAAGCAGAAACAGTATTTAAACCATAAAATCATGCATGCAGTACCTAGCAAACACAATAAAACCATCCAGAATGCCCCGGATACCACAGAATTAATAAAAATCAATGCGGACTACGGACACCCGATGTTAGTCTGGCCACCCGACTAGATAATATATTTTATCAATCAAATAGCATAACATTTTTCAATTTTCGCTAGATTTTTTTTGGGCTTGATTATCTATGTTTGAGGGTGCAAAGGGAAATAATTTCATGATAAAAGAGTAGATTGAGGAGTTGTCTATCTAAACATAGGGTATGTTAGACAGACTAACCCGATGTCACTATCCCTTCTTTCAGGCTTTTATCGCTGCACTGACGGACTAAAACAGACCGCCGATAGGTGGCTTAAACTTATGGCTAGGTGGTTATCGCATACACACCACATATAAAACAGGAAAATGAACTTACTTTGGTGGAAATGTGTCCGTCAAGTGACAAAAAAACATCAAAATATCGGCCATTGGCACCAATCTGCATGGAAAGTCTTACTTAAACCACCATTCTCCATGCTTGAGGTTAAACCCCTTGCTATAGTCAAACTGGTTTTGTAAAAACACCTGCGAACAGAGATGCACCAGACTGTTACACAATATTTTGCCCACGCGGGGGATTTTAGACATTTCCATTTTTGACATCTAAATCCCCACCATGGAGACAATGATTACTGTCTCAATCTCCGGGTCGGGATACGTAATCACGTAGTACTTCCCGGGTTTTGGAACCGACCAGAGTCTATATTGGACTGCAAAATCATTGAACAACACAGACCGGTATTAATGAAACAAATATTTAAAATTATCACCTCATCGACAATTTATTATCAAAATAAAATTGAAAGTTGTGCACTTCCCTGCACTTTTAGTCTCGTTTGTCACTTTTTAAAACCTATAAAATAACGTTTCAAAAAATACATACTTGTATATATATAAATTCAATTTAAAAGGTACAAAAACACAGTGCTGGATCTGCAGTATTGGAAAATATAAATATCTCAAAAGTGCACGTATTGATAATCCCATCCTCATAGCAGAATGATGGCCTGTCTTGACTTTCTTGGGTCTGACACAAGATGACGGAATAGAAAAAGGGACTGAAAGTTTCATGATATTATTGCTACATTGATCCCCATCAATATGGCTTATCAGTTACCTGGAAATATACCATTTTGACAATGTACGTCATATATCAAAGAGGTCCAAAGAAATGGACCTCTTTGCATATATGCAACACGTGTTGTTGTTTTTTAAATATAGTAGAATACTGGTAAATGATATTTTGATATTTGCACAGCATTAAAACATTTTCTTGAGAAATCTTATTCTGTTAACGTAAGAGTGGTATGAATTTACCATACGCAACGTTACCATGTTTGCGATTATAATTGTTAAACTTTCAGATTCATTTTTTTTCATGAATAATATTGTTCAAGTGAAATGACTTTTACTTCGAATTATTTCCTGATTAGTACCTTTATGTGCATTTTCTGGTTAGTGGAAAAACAAAATCGCAGCAACAAGTGTTTCATGAATACAGAACATATTACGTACAATATTAATGTATATTTAAACACAGATCATAAGTTCTTGACATACTGCTTGTACACATGCACAGCTAACTTTATCAATGATTGATAATGAGTAAAACAAAACAAACATGATTTTGTTAATGTATGTTTTTCTATATCAAAGAAAGAAAGAAAAAAATACAACAAAAATGTTTCGTTTATATCAATGATACAGTTACCTGTAAGTACGTCGTGTACTTTTATGTTCAGAAGTTATGTGATTTGAGAAACTTAAAGCATACCCAGCAGGCACGCAACGTTTAATCCACGTTGATTAAACGTTGAATAAACGTTGACAATCGTTGCAACCATTTTTAACGAAAGTACAACCTTATATCAACGAAAAAAGAAATGGTTTCTACTTAAACGTTGATAAACGTTGAATAACCGTTAGCATTCGTCAGAAAGTTTCTTCTTAGCTTTAAAACAAGGATTATAAAGGATTATATAACCATACTGGATTCTTATCAGATAAAAGTAAATAGCTCAACAGAAGATTGATAAATTGCGCACTTAATACATGTACTTAACATCACCATACATTTGCCAAAAAGATTAAATTGATTATTGCAGATCTTAGTGACATATAACATCCCCCTTTAATGGTGAAGCCAGCAAAACTATTAACCAAGTGCTATACATTATGTTCAACTAAAGATCAGAAAGGCCAGATTATAAGTAACAGTTTCTATAGAATTTGCTTTTTTGAAAGTTTTGGTTACTTTGTACAAGACCAAGACTCTGCTTGTACAGGGAGTGTTGCTATATGGACAGGAGTTTTATGGTGGTTATTAACTAAATACCAGATCCTGGATCAACATTTAAACTAGGATATTACAACTGACCACAACTGTAGAACAAGTGATTTTACATACAGTTCTATGAAACAGCCTCGGTGTTAGAATCGACAGAAATGTAAGTAAAACTATACACATTGATTTTATTACTTTATATGCGCTTCATTATGTTATAATTTTTATCATATTTTTATGATTCATTGAAGCATATCGCTGGCTTAGAATGAGACGGTCGTAACTACAAAATCAATATTTTGAGAAAACCAGAAAAACTGTCAGATAATCACTCGGTTCTTATGGTATTTTTTTTTCAACTTCAGTTTGGTCAACATGACAACTTCTGATTTTCATGAAAATAGGCTTAGAAGCCTTTTACTTAGGTGCGCCATTTCTGATACCGCGCCACAAACCCTGCCTTGAGAAATTGAAGTGTCCTTGAATTTATGCACCAGTCAGTTGCGACCACAGCCCCCTAACCCAGGGATGGAGGTCAATAGACGGGAAAAGGTCATGTTCTTACCTTCCAGGTTACCCTGCAGTGACGGGAAATGTGGCAGATTCTTTGTCTGATTCGCAACCACTATCCCGGGAACAATATTAGTTCTCAGGGGCCTGGGAAGTACCGGAGATTTTAGAAACTTAAATAACATCGATAAATTGTGCACACAGGTTAATCAACTGATGGGGTTGTACCAAATTTTCCACCTTTCTTGTTATCCTGGGCACACTACTTCATAAAGTTTTATTTTATTATTTTCAGAAGCTGTTGATCAGTGTCATCTTAGTACTTAGTTACACTAAACTCTGTGGAAATAACGACTAAGGAATGGTTTAATTACGCCAGGGACAGAAATGGGGGATCAAGAAGAATTAAGACAGGAACTAAAGAAGGCGAAATAGGCTGCCAAGGAGACACAGAGTAGGAAGAAGGCGGTAGACTTGGGCTGATAATGTCAATTGCTTGTTAACTTATGTAGACAACGAATAAAATGAGAATTTGATATTTGTTTGAATTTGAATATTTATGTAAAGTCGGTTGTGATGAATCTCAGATATATACATGTTGACTTGTTCATTCGACCAGGAAGTGTGGTACATATTGAGCTTATTGATTTAAGGTCGATTGGGAAACCAGTGTTTCTAACTTATATTAATTACTTTCGACACCTCATTGCTGGTGTTATCCATCACCAAAAAGGTATACATACTGAGAGAAGAGACGCAAGTTTCCCTTTTATAGGGAATTTCTGGTACCATTTAAAAGTTCATGTTTGCTATGACGCGGCCACACATAGGATCGAACCAAGAACCTCACACACTCGAAGCAGACTCTCTACCACTAGGCTATCGAGATTTTGTGATCACTTTTTGATCGCTTTTCAGATATGGATTTTCTTTTATCATTTTAATTGCATCTTTGGTATATGACACGGCCACACATGGGATCGAACCCAGGACCTCCCTACACACTCAAAGCAGGCTCGTTACCACTAGGCCATCAAGGTTTTGTGGTCACTTTTTTATGCAACCTTATTTCAACGTTGAAGCAACCTTATTTCAACATTAATGCAACCTTATTTCAACGTTGATGCAACCTTATTTCAACGTTTATGCAACCTGATTTCAACGTTAATGCAACCTTATTTCAACGTTGATGCAACGTTAATGCAACGTTGCATTTAGGTTGTATTAACGTTGAAGTTTCGTTGCAACAAAGTGGTTGCAAATGAAACGCTTATACAACCTTATTTCAACGTTGCCCCGCAACGTTTTTTCAACGTTGTATAAACGTTGCTGTGCCTGCTGGGTATACTCTTCTTTAATATATATCCTTTCTATCATATAGTCCATTTAATTTAATTTGAAATAGAATCGTGCAATTTCCAGCACTGGTTAATAATTATGCCTTCGGAATCTAACTTAATTGGAATCTCACGGAATAAACATTTTTTATAATCATTGACAAAATATTGCATGAATTAACATTTTGAGAGATACCCTTCCATTAATTTACTGGTATATTTATTTTAAAATAAAAATACATATGCTGAAGATAGTACGTTGTACCATAGAGGTATTTATTTTTATTTTTTACATTTAAATGGCGAATTTTGTTTATGTAATAAAAAGAATCTTACATTCGTGTCCTTCAATGTTAAATTTATTAAACGACTTGGATAAAAGCACGCATGAATATAGATATAGATACATGATAAAAGTAATAAAATACTCGACATAGCCTCGTACTTCATCACTTTTATCCAACTCGTTTAATAAATTCAATAAGAAAAGTCACTGATGTAAGGTTCTCTATATACTATTGCTTATTCAAAAAAGTGCTAGATATATCATTTTATAGGGCAAACTGGGAATTGCTTTATATTAGACCTACGTGACATGTTTTTGGTTTGCGCTACATGTATAATTGGACACGCCCACAAGTTTACGGAAACATGACCGGAAACGGGTTTTAGTACCATCTGTGAGTCAAGTCAGTACAGTAAGTTTTAATAATATTCTTTTAATTTCTATTGCATTTTTGTATAAATATAATGTCCAATCAATTTAATTTGAACTAATGCGTTACATTTGTATGTTTACAATTATTTCGAACGGCCCTGATTTGTGTTATTGAAGTGTCGGTTTTTAAGTAGACTTGTGTTCGGATATTACAATTTGGATATTATTATTAATAATTCATTATTTAAATATTATTAATACAGTGACAATGTTTTGCAAAGTTTGTACTTTGTATTGAATTCAAATGAAATGAATATTTATAAGATAACTTGATTAATTTAATAGAATATTATTGATATTCTGATCAATATTGTTGATATAAAATTATATATTAGATACTCCAAAAACATTTAATTGGCAGATAATTGGTTTGGTCATGAAGTATACTGCAACATCTGTTGCTGGACAGTGACACATGTCGCTAGACAGCATCTTTGTTTAAAATCGGATAAACTGTTACTCTTAATCTATTCATTTCGTCTTGGTAAAATGCAAAACTCATTTGATTTAAACAGGGAGGTGTTTTTTCTAAAATTTTCTAATCAATCAATCAATCAACATATGTATTTGTACTAGAGCTGTCATTGAGACATACCAATGATTCTGATATATCTTATGACGATACATTGTTAATTTGCACTGTCAACAACAACTGTTCACAAATAGAAAATCTAGCAACATGCCCAACATTCATAATTCTCTTGAGGACCGGAACGATAAATAGGTTTTTCGGATAATAGATTCGATTACAAGGGAAAGCAGATTTCAATTTTCTAAAACTGCTAATCATTCAGAAACCATATACATGTAAAGGTAAACTTAAGGTAAAATTTGTTTATTATAGTGTCACCCCTATTGAAGAAAGTATGTTATTTCTTCGACCTTTATGGTAAGGTCTTGAAGAAAGTATGTTATTTCTTCGACCTTTATGGTAAGGTCTTGAAGAAAGTATGTTATTTCTTCGACCTTTATGGTAAGGTCTTGAAATAAGTATGTTATTTCTTCGACCTTTGTAACTCATATGATGATAGTAACTTTATGTCATCTGTGAGTCATCCCCCCTTTTAAAGGAAGTATCACTATTCCTTTAAGGGTTAAGGACATGTGGTAATGGTACTTGACGTTATCCTTGTCCTAGTTGAGGTTTACATTCAGTTAATACCCCTACAGATAATCAAATCGTTGTACACCACTATCTTATTGTAGCAAAGTATTTCTATAAACCATGTCTCCTAAGTTTTATCTTGCATTTCGTTTCGGCAATATGATACTGATGGGAGACTAAATAGCGTTGATAAAAATGTTTTTGTATATTTTATGTACATTGTATATTGTTTTAAACATGTATTAGTCGGGACTGTACAGCACTTTTGAACGTGTGTATACATGAAAAAAGGGCTATATAAATATGGTATAATAATAATAATAATAAATATTGAGAGGGCCAGTCAATTCTGACTTATGAGACACTTACGACAAAGTCTTAGGTATCATTCATGCTTACAGTACCTTCCTGAATCCCTTCTCGTAATGCCGGGCGCCTGGCAGAGATGGACCTGCAGTCTGTATAGCTTGGCCAATTTGACACGAATCTGACCTTTTGATTAGCATAATTTAACAGTCGATATATTGATTACGTTTACAACACCGATCGTATGTATTCATAATCGGGGAGTATCACAAAGACGCTCGAGATGTATAACAAACACAAATCTGAAATGCCGATATTGCACAATTTGCTTACGGAAATTGATATATTAAAAGCAGAAACCTTGTAATATATTCTTGCATAAAGGTCAGGCTCAAGTCAAAATAGGCAAGCTATCCATCCTTGAATGTCCATATTTAAAATGCTTTCCTGTGATTTCGTGAACATAAGACTTGTTTTTGGAGAATGCTCAACTGTTTGTTGATTTATTAACATTTTTCTACGATGAAACTAATGCCTGAACCCCTATC
The DNA here is from genome assembly GCA_963678985.1 of Spisula subtruncata. Lineage (NCBI taxonomy): Eukaryota > Metazoa > Mollusca > Bivalvia > Venerida > Mactridae > Spisula > Spisula subtruncata. The sequence goes on from OY787666.1 coordinate 9,490,960, forward strand.
TACAAGTTAAATACAAAACATGATGAGAAATCATCGTATTTTCTAAGTAGCAGCCATCTTACAGAGTGGACTCCAACTCTTCAATCAGAAGACAAGTTTCCTAAAGATTCGTGAATTCTGATTGGCTGGTCAGTAAAAATCATTCTGGAACTCTGTTTTTATTGGTTCACAGTGGAATTTCATAAGAGGTTCTTCTAGCATGTGTATTCACAAAATGGTGGCTGTGTGATGATTCTGACGCACATAAATGATGAAATTATAGACATGGGGTCATCTGCTTCTCTGTCTAACTGAATTTTAGATGTATTTTATATTTTTTCCATTAAATTTGTTTTTAAGAGACGTATGCTCACAATATTTATGGAAAATCATTTTTATAACTTCTTCAATCATTTGTCAATAATTTAAGACCTGCACATTTAGCAGAAATATGTCAATAAGAGTTCACGAAACCATAGGAATTCACGAAATTATAGGAAAGAAGGATAATGCATGTATAAATCATATTTCAGACAGAAACTTTCAAAATGTCAGAACAGTTACTTACCTTTAGTACATGTAAATCTGTATATATCAATAATAAACATGGATATTTCATACATTGTAGGACGGAAAAAAGATAGTCCAAGCTCTTTGACAATGATCATTCCATTTCATCAAGGCAGGAATCATTAAACGATCATTTAGTTATGGTTTCCAGAACCTAAGAATCAAGACATATAAGTTCAACTGCTGAAAGAACATTGAAATTATCCTGGTCTTAAGTTAAACAATTGCAATAACAAGAGCACCATTTTGACACTTAAAATATTAAGCGTGTCTTTATATCTTCAATGAGGTTGAATATAGAACATGAAAATTGAACTGCTCATGGATATCTTTGTATTGAGATATTCCTACTTTTAAGGGGTAAAAATCAGTATTTTTAGAATACAAACATGTATATGGCACCATGACAAGTTCCGATTGTCATGAAAATAGGCTCATTATTAAGACTAAGAAGCACCTGGTAATGCAGATTCTAAGTCAGCGATATATTTTTTTTAAAGAATGATTATATATTTTAGTGAACTTATTCAAATGTCACCTTGTATGAAAACAGGACATAAATTGTCCTTATCTGTATGACATTGTGTTTTACACTTTGTATTGCTCATTTACAAGTTATAAAACACATGTTAAACATCTTGTTTAACCTGTTGATAAACCAGCATCCCACTGTCACTAGGTACAGGATACAGGTATGGTGTATCTAGCCTGCAGTGTTGGTATAATTAAACAACCATTTGTTCTAATGAAGATTAAAGGTATGCTAATTAATTCCTTTTATGGGGTCAAATATTCTCCATTAAATGTACCAGTACTGGTTAAGGTTTTATAGGGCTTTTTTAGCATACAGTTTTGCTATAATGATACATTTTTTGTATGAAGATTAAAAAGATATACTATAAAATCATTGATTTTCTTGGGGGATTAAATTTCAAGGATTTCGTGGTTCACCTTCCACTACACTCAACCGCTTTAAAAACGCACCACTATTGAAAATAATCAAATTTTGTCAAAATACTTTTTGTGCTAAAATTGATAGTTGGTAGGGTTTGTTCAGTTAATAAGCTTGACCTAAATAAAGAAAACAATTTCTTTTAATTCGGAATACCCCGCCCAGAGAACTTTTTTGATTTTGCATGTTTTGCACGTGCATCTCGATCGCGTCGACCTGTGTGATCGATATTAACTTTAAACTGTACGCTGTTGGTTTACACATTGAAAAAACAGCATAAACACTATTTGCTAATGGCATTTTTATGCTGCGAATATCTCGAATATTTGTTCTCGAAGATTGTGCCTTCGACTCCAACTAAAAAGAGCCTCGATGCCTTAGCATAGCGGTTCAGCTGCCACCATACAATGATTGTGGGCTTAGAACATCGATTCATAGCGAATGGCACAGTCACAGACCGACCTGGATGAAACCAGCTAAAGGTATTGAGCCCGAGCTAGGAGGAAACATGACACAGGTTGTGTCACTGTAATTGATTCCGCATGGCTGCACACAGTGTCAAAATAATGCTGGGTGTCAATCAACAAGCCAAAAGTACATTAATTAATTATTAGTGCATTTTCATAATTATTTCTTTCGAAATTGTCAATAAAAAGGAAAATTATTTTTGTACATTTTTTAATGAGTTTTCTCCCGTTTAGAGCCTTAAGTCCCAACTTTTTGTCTTCAAGCTCCTTCATAGTGTTGATTTGAGGTGCCATAGATTAAGCACAACGGGATATTTTCTGACAGTCGGATGCTCATAACCAAGACTTCAAGTTTAAATAAGGCTTGAATCCATCTTAGGTTTACATAATGCGCATATCTGAACCGCACTCGGTCGTATGGTATTAGCCAGACAGCCATAGCCAAATAACATTTATAATTCAAGTTAAGTATTGCTTGAATGGTGGGAACCATCACGTCGAACATCATTCTATCCTATTACGTAATTAAGGTTATATGCTTTGGGAGGCGATACCAAGTGCATGCACAAATGTAGCGGGCTCTTATACTTGCTTTTGAAATTGTGACTTTCACTTCCATGGGTCTCCGTGTTATCTATATCATAATTCATTTCAAACTGGTAATAATGGCATGAAAATCACACATCTCGTTGAAAATAGACTGAAGATAATTAATCCGAAAATAAATATCAATAAATTAACGTTTTCATCTCTAAAACCGATATTTCATATGTGGTGCGTTTTTAAAGCGGTTGAGTGTATATTTAGCTCAGATTGAGATGTTTCAGGAGATCAAGGCCAGTTCATTGTTGTCACACTGTAGGTTAGTTTTATTAGTCCAAATTTGCTTAATAAATGTCATGTTTCCCATTTGAGTATATTTTTACATTAAAAAATTAGACAATCCAAAATAATCCTCTCATTTTCAGGCGCGTCGCGAGGTACTGAAGTTTGGGGCGGCGGGATGGGTTAAGGGAGGGTTGTCCCCTTCCTTTGAATGAGAAAATTTTATAAAACCAAATCTTAAATGGAGCGATTTCCGATACCTTTACTGCGTATTCTTCTGGTTAAGTTTTTTATTGTTATACAGGATGTAAGTCAATTATTCTGACTCACTTTGGCAGAAAGTGATCTTTTATAGTTGCCGATGATGCATTATTTTGCTGTTGCTTATCGTTTGAGAAAATATGGAAACTTGATTATTTAAATGGACGTGAGTTACGGGTAAGGTGTGGAAAGTTTGACTAGCGTTACCATCGCATCCAATGCGCATGAAACCCGTTTTCCTAAGTAGAACAAGCGATTATTCGCCTACGCTAGTCATTGCGTTGTAATCGCGTTCATTGCGTCCGGTACCAGTTGGCTGCTGTTGGTAAAAATCGTGGACAAAATCCACCTAAATAATCAGCGTATTGGCGGACGTTTGCCAGCGGAACCAACTTTTGCCAACTCAGAAAAACTTTATCTATCGTTTAGGAACGTTTACAAACGGCTCAAAATGTCGACAAAGTTTTTGCATGCTAAAAAATTACGAACGCGAGACGTTTTCAGCGTAACTTTTTAAAATGTTAACTTGCGGAATTTGACGTTTCCTTTGATGAGCATACCGATGATGTAATAATACTAAAACTAAAATATTGAAAACGCATTTTATTTTGAGGTGATCGAAATTAACTCAGTTCAAGAGTGTTGAAACAAAACCAGTCCGTGATTGTGAACACTGATAGTTAAAATTTAAGGCTGATTTTCTTTTTGAAGAAATAATTATAAGTTTCTTTATCAATTCAGTATTCATGAAGCAAACCATGCCCTTTAGATACAAAGGATGTACAGCTGACTACTGACCACCTGTACTATATGTACTGTAAATTACAATTGGCAGAGTCAGTTAGTTATTCAGCAAGTGTCAAGTGTTAATTTGATAATATATGACATATTTTCACACTTCAAGACTTGACTTATGTAACTTTAACAGGGTGTTATCATTCGCCGTTTTTTGCCTCCCCAATGTGTAGCTGTTAACTGAAATAATCGCAAATATTCATTCAGAAAATTATTTTGTTACCTAGATCTATTTTTTTAAAATCTTGCCTTTGCTCGCCGTAATATTGGGGCGGCGACCGCCGCTCCTGCCGCTCCTGCCGCTCCTGCCGCCCCACTCGCGACGCCTCTGATTTTAAACCAGATAGCAGCACACATAATTGTAAGTTTATTTTGTTTGTCCATGTCGGATGTTTAAGAAATAAAGTTTAGTTAAATCGTGTCTTTATCTGCTGTCTTGTGTGAAATGAGCCTGAAAACAAACAAACTAAGCATGGTATGTCGTTAATCCTGTAACATCGCTTCTCAGTTCCATCAGGGAAGTGTTCAGTTTTCTTACGACTATGATAGAACTGAAAACGTACGTAACGCTCGGATGTTACTTGAATGCCATGCATCCTTTTTTCTGTCAGAATACTTACAGTGGTATTCAGTTCCGTCACACAGAGCCATATAAAACATTAAGTATTGTTCAACAGAGCCTGAGAGGTTGTACTATCAGGGCTTTTTCCCTTCTATAGCAGGGGCCATTTACAGGCCCTTCTCCTCAGGAAAATTCTTTTAAATTATAAAGTTTTCCCCTAAAATCCAATTCACTTCTTTTTTCTTCCCTTTTGCAAAAAATTATTAATATATCTGTTATTTTTCTCAAATTTTAAGAAAGAATTTGAAGGCCAGTCTACCCTACCATTGAAAAAAAGCCTGACTATATACACAAAAATACATGCAGAGTGTTTCCGGTCAATAAACAATATAAAACATGACATGAACTGGATCGTCGCAATCATGCTGTCTGCCAGTAAAATCTAATTGAATCCACACAAATGAAATCACATCTATTTTAGACTTAAATCCTGGCTTTGTTCAGCCTGTTTCTGTTGCATTATAAATGTGTGATCAATGCATATTAAGGAACTGGCCAATTTAATAATGATAAGATTAAAACTTAATTACACTTTAGGATAAATTTAATCTAAAAGATATGTTTGTTGAATAAATGTTTACTTTGAAGTCTACATCTACTGACAAAATAACAAAACTGTCTCCTAATTATGTATTATGCAGTTTTCAACATTTCCTGTAATTATGACTTTAAGTTTTATGAAGTTTTACACAACAGTAACCGATGCAGATACAATTTTTGTGCAACGTCTAAATCCCTGGGGTCGGGATATGTAATCATGTAGTAATTCCCAGGTCTTGGAACTGACACCTGAGTTCCCAGGACTAGGAGTCAATGAGGTTGTCAAATTCCCACCGGTCAGGAAGATTTGTCTGTCTAATTCCCCCTGTATCCCCCCGGTGGGCATAATATTGACTGATGTATTAATAACAGGGGCGAAAACAGTGTTGACTGTACAATGAGTGTCAACGAAATTTTCTGTTCCATTGTTTTATCATTAAAATGTATAGATTGGCGAATTTCACCTGATCTTGACCTTTATGCATGAATATATATAACAAGGTTCTTGCTTAGAATATATCAATTTCCACAAGCAAATCGTACAATATCGGCATTTAAGATTTGTGTTTGTATTACATCTCCATCGTCTATGTGATGTTCCCCGATTGTGGAAAACATACAACAAGAGTTTCAAATATAGACAAGATATCGACTGTTAAATTATGCTTATGAAAAGGTCAGGATCGTGTCGAATTCGCCAAGCTATACAGAGTGATGTTCTCTTTTACTATTCTCTACTTGTCAGGTCAATAAAGGGTCTCATACTTGGCTGATAAGAAAGTTTTTTCGTTTAGCTTTGAACAGGATTGAGTAGTATAATAATGTGTCACTTATTTGATTTTATGATCATTTCAGTTGTCAGTACAGGAGTGGCCTAGTGTGGGGAGATAAGACAAGCATAATATTCACACACGTAAGATATAACTTTGATACTATATAGACGATATTTGTTAATTTTGGTGTAAGATCAACCTTTATTTTTATGCCCCCTTATTGATAGATCGGGAGGCATAAAGTAATTCACCCGTCCATTCATTCGTCAGGCCGGCCTGGTTAACCCAAATTGACCGTTTCTTTTAGCATTAAGATGGCTTGCTACAGAGCTTTCAAACTTGCATTGATGTTGTATATGACCACTCTTCTCTCGCCTATATCACCTGACTCCATTTTGACCTTCATCTTGACCTAATTTTGGACTTAGACTTATTGAAAGGCCAAATTCTTGGTTAACCCAATTTGACCGTTTCTTCTAGCATTAAGATGGCATGCTACAAAGCTTTCATACTTGCACGGATGTTGTGTATGACCACTTTCCACACGCCTGTATCACCTGACTCCATTTTGACCTTCACCTTGACCTAATTTTGGACTTCGACTTATCTCCCCTTTAGTATTTTTACAACAAAATTTTGTCCAGAGGGTATCTTCAAAACTATTTAACATATTGACTTGAAACTTGCAATATAAATAGATGGCAACTTGGAGAAGTGCATTGACAAAGAACCATAACTATGTCTGTCTTAAATTTTGAATTATCTCCCCTTAAGTATTTTTATAATAAAATTAAAAATTTTGTCCGGAGCATATCTTCAAAACTATTTAACATATTGACTTGAAATTCAAAATATATATAGGTGCAACTTGTAGAAGTGCAGTGACTAAGAACTATCACTCTGTCTGCATTAAAGTTTGCATTATCTCCCCTTTAATGTTTTTTTTATAGTCAAATTTTGCCCGGAGTATATCTTCAAAACTGTTTAACATATTGACTTGAAACTTGGTATATGAAGTCCATCAAGGCATTGCTTTCAAATATGGCATATTTGTTTACCATTATAAGCCCCTTATATTGTCAAATCCATGTAAAACTATCAATTATTTTACTGAATAATGGCCCCTGATTGACTTAGCTTTTTATGGACATGGCTTTCACGGGGGCATAATCGTTTATTGAATGCAGTCTTGTTTCACCTAGTGATCACAGAAATTTATGTTTCCTAATAAGCTAATTGTGCATTATTTTTGCTGTCCTAAAGTTATGTCCCATTGTTGGAGACATAACATTTTTGTGGCAAGAAAAAAAAATAGTTTTTAAATTACGAAAAATACAGCTTTATATAGTTTTTTTTCTACATTGTTTTAAACTGTACTAATTCATACCACTATTACCAGCATGCTTTCAAAATAGTATACGTTGACACTTGTAAATCTTATCGCCGTGATTAATAACTAAGGTTTTAATGCATGAATTGTTTTGCCAGTTACTTTGTTTTAATGAGGTTCAAAATGAATGATGATTTAACGAGAACATGTATTTACATTGATGAATGAGTTGTTTCTGCGGGCACTGTACCGTAACAAACATGTATATTATTATGTTACTGTAATCATTTAGGGCTATGTGTATAAAATTGTTAGTCTACTGTGATAGTCAAAAATTTGAATTCTGTCAATATATTAAAAATTTGGACCAATTCTTCTGAAAACATTAGGGGCCTTTACGTAGTATTGCTTGCAAATTTGCAATATGAAGTGACTTGGTGATTTGTTTATAAGTTTAGGTTATAGAGTATATGTACACTCCCTTGCACTAATTTGTTTATAATCCTAATAATTATGATCTATAACCTATACTTATAATGCATCATTTTGTGATTTTGAAGTCTATTTACCCTTAGGGGAATATGTTATAATATACAATGTATTGGCATTGTGATGACAGTTATCTGATATATTGTTGTTAATTAAACCAGTAACGTGTGTCACCTGTCATGTACAGAAAGTTGTTATATTGATTCTGAAATTCCTTAAAAAGTATTCCTTTATGAAATTCCTTAAAATGTAGACCTTTCTGAAATTCTTCAAAAAGTAGACCTTTCTGAACCTTATCATTTCGGGCAATTCTAACTTATTTAAGTTTCTGTACCATAAAAAATGAAATTTATTAAATTGGACAATATAGGCATTCATTGATGTGAACATCAATCAAAAATAATTTGGTTTGACCTGATCAATGTACTTTATATCAAGCTATGTAAGATGTTTTGTGATTTCACTGATGTGACAAATGTTGAATATTGCAGATATTGTAATTTGTTGGATGAATGATTTGTAAGAAAGCTGAGTGAGAGAACTGGTCGGGGATGATATGTATTTAATTGAAAGGTAACTGTATGTTATATTATGATTCTCATAATCATGAATGCCGAGTATAGCCTTTATTTGCCGGTCAGCTTTGTGCTGAAATATGATAGGCATATATAGGTGCCTCCACCCGGATTTGAACCCGGGTCGTTAGATTAGATGGCAAGAGCACTAACCACTAACCAAAAGGGTCTAATAATGTTTGTTTGATTTAATTTATTGATTATTTTGTTTGTTATAAATTACAAACATATGTTTTAAGATGTGAAGAAAAGACAAATTGTGTGACGCCTTCAATTTTGTAATTTCAAGGTTTGATCAACAAGTATATCGTCTGCTTGCGGAAGAGTGGATCAGGGTACTGTTTTATCAACAGACTTGCCGAAATCGTAAACATTCATTCAAATTTAAATTCTGTATTTTTCTTCAACAACTGCAACTTAGTGACATACATTGATTGAGATGTTTATTAACTGAATCTTGGTTAGTATTGCAGCTCAATTTATCACGCTTTTTAGTTGGAAAAGTATTATAAAGAATATAAATTTGATCGTAAGTTTAGGATTTCCGTAAATGCTTTGATAAAATAGTACCAAGGAAACCAGATCAAGTGACCGATAGACTTGGCTTGTAAGGTCAAACTGACCACCTGTACGTACGGTAACTGAAATATTGTTGAATAATTATAGCAACCGGAGATTGTACTAAGAATATACGGGACAACAGATTGATATGACGGATATGAAGATGATGTAATTATATGTATAGTCCAGAGAATTTGACATGATCCTGACCTTTTAATGAGTTTAATTTAACAAGCTGATATCGTGTCTATATTTATAACACTGGTTGTTTGTTTTCATAAGTGGGGAGTATCACGAAGACGCTCGATTAAATGTTATACAAACACAAATCTGAAATTCCAATATTGCACGATTTGCAATATTCATAGCAGAACCCTGTATGCATGCATAAAGGTCAAGTTTGTGTCAAATTAGCCTCTCGGTCAAGGATAATTAAAATGTTCAATGGGATTTAATTTCGTGGTTCACCAACAAAATTTAATCCCCCACAAAAATTAATGATTTTACAGTACACTCTTAAATTAAACCCTAAATTAAAAGTGAATGTTAGAATCAAAAACATAAATAACTTATAATAGCTCTCAGATTCAGTTGTTTAAGTTACTAAGGTTTCGTTGAGAACTTTGAGAGGGTTGTTTGTAAAACTAACTTTTTCTTATCTGCATGCTTTCAGTTTTTTTTCAAATTCCTGCATGTCTCTAATAAGGGATATTTAGGGGACATTTAGGCTATATATTAAGGTATGTACGATCACAAATTCCTACGGAAAACATTTTACTCTTTAAACATAATTTAAGATTTAAATGGTCCTGCCGTGATTCTGAGGATTTTACATTAATTCTTTAATATATTATACATTTATATAATAATTTTTATTACTTTTGTATGCATTTTGGATTTGACTGTAAGTATACCAAATATCACTTTACCGTTTAGTGTTGAATTTGAGTTGGTACCAACCAATAAGCTTTAAACTGTAATAATTATTATGAAAAAAACTAGATTTCTGCTAGCCTCAATGTTTGGGATCTGCGCTGGTATCCTATAAGGCACTGGGCACTTTCTATTGATTTAGCGATAGAAGATTTGCATGCATGTCAATTGTCAAAATTAATGAATCTTATTCTTTAAGTGACAATTCACTAGCTTAAGAAGAATCAATCTCATTAAAATCAGATCCTAACATTTGTTCCATTCCTTTACGCTGTTAGTTGAAAAAGAATTTAAAAAAAAAATACTTTTATTAAAATTATTTTTTTAGCAACTATAATTCAACCGTAACAGTGTAACACATTGTGTATACTGTTACATGTATATTTCCTCAACAACAAAAATACTTTTATATACAGGTGTGACCTAATATAGACTCATAAGCATTCTCTTAATAGCCCTTTTAAAAGTAACAGCTTTGAAAGGCATCTATTATTAACCTGTTTGAAATATTAATGAGAATACTGAGGGTGATATATATAGATAGATCGACTTAAACGTGTAACACGTTGCTAGGTCGTAAAGTACATAACAAGTTTGCTAATGATTATTCAAATCAAGATAATTGTGAATGTTAATGCAGGATTTTTGTGGTAGAGTGTTTTATTTTGCTATGTAGTATCTTGTAATCATGAGGGTCTAACTCTTAAAATTTGGTTTCGCTTGAATATTCATCATAAGTATAATTCAAGTTGAATGCCAAATGCTAAATTATTGTAAACTACTTTATAATAACAGTAGTAATAAGATAATAATTAAGATAAAAAAATTAATTTCCAGAGACATCACATTAGAGCATGCCCCATTCTGTTTTTGTTCCTCTGTAGCTCAGTGGTTAGTGTGCTTTCAGTCTAATCTGGGGACCCGGGGCGGGTTCAAATCTGGGTGGAGGCACTCATATATGCCTGCCATATTTCAGCAAAAATCTGATTGGCAAATAAAAGCTATGCATGTCAGAATTTAAACAAAAATTCATACATTTTGTTTCTTTCTATTGCAGAAAAATGTGGTTCAAATAGATGTATAGCTACCAAGTTGATGAAGCATGAAGATGGAAGGTTGTACAATGGAATGCATATTGGATGGATAACAAGACTGCACTCATCATTTACCCAGTCGACCGCATCTATTGGATGTCTGCTAGTCAAGCCTTGCTAGTCAGCCATGTTTTCTCGGTCAAGCTTTCTGTGTTCATTACCAGTGGACCTTGTCTACGGTTCACTGTCATTATTCACCACCATCGTGCATAATGTGTTTCTGTTGTACCATGTGGACATGTTCGTCTCCGTGTACAAGATTGACAAAGCCTCGTTCTGGGTCGGTGAAATGATATTTCTTGTTTGGAACTCAGTAAACGATCCAATGTTTGGTTGGATAAGTGATCGGCATTACTTGTCTACTTCAAAGAGAAAAGACTCTTCACCGTCTCAAATAGTTCTCCAAAGAGTCGAAGCTTTACTATGGACCGGGCCATTTTTTGCTGTGTCATTCATGGCATTTTGGGTCCAGTGGGCGTATCCAGGTATTCAATTTGTGATATGTTTGTGTTTATACGATGGATTCTTAACTATGATAGACTTACACCACTCTGCCTTACTTGCCGACCTCGCCATATCAGCTGAAGCAAGAACCAAACTAAATGCTCGATCATCCATGTTTAGCATTTTAGGCTCAGGTTCTGTGTTCCTATCTTACGCTGTCTGGAACAAGGATAATTTGCGATCGTTTCGCGTGTTCTGTGCTGTGTTAACTCTCGTCTCATTGGTCGGTTTTCTTGTGATGACTAGAGTACTTAAACAAGTTGTTCAACAAAGTATGAACTCATCGTCCTCAAACAACGAGGAAAGTCTTTCTCTCAGGTAAGCTGACAAACTTTTTACTCAGTGATTTTTCTCCCTATTTGGAGAACATATTCCATGGCTTTGGAATTGGGAATTTAAGCGGCATTTGATCCGAATTGGGAAAAGTACAAATTTGATACCCAAACACAATAAAGCCAAAAGGTGTACAAAAACATACGATTTATGTTTAATTAGCTGTTATTTCGGTAAAAAACCACTAAATGCATACACGGCCCAAAATCACATAGACTCAAATAGCCCTTTTGAATACTTCTGTTTAACTGGAAATGGTAATATTCCTTGACAAAATGGAACTAGAGCTGTATATACCTAACATACTGTATTGTTTATTATAGCGGGTCTGAAGATGAAAGTGATCAGCATAAATTGAAGAATTTTGTTCGAGAATTGAATAAACAGACCAACTTTAAATGGTTTGCTGTGATGAATTTAATTCAGGTAAGATTGAGTTGCTGGTCTATGTCAAACTTTTTATACTCTGCATCTACTGATATGGTAGCATATAGTGATTGTACTGTCCGTCCGTTTGTCCCACAGTTACAAAAATAAAACTCTAATATTTTTGATGTCCTTGAAGGCATTGCATGCTTTCAAACTTGGCATACCGTATTTCCTCGTATTAACGCCCCCCTCTTATTAACGCCCCCCAGAATTATGGCCCCCGATTGGCTTAGCTAGTTTTTGTCTGTTCCTCTGTGGAAACTCAATTATGAACAAAGCTTCCACCGGGGCATTAACCTTTACTGAACGCAGCCTTGTTATTGTATGTCTCCCACATTTAGTTGGGGAGACATCGATTTGGTGTCTGTATGGATGGACATGGATGTCACAAAGTTTGTCTATGCTTGTTCTCCTTTAAACCACTCCATAACCACTTGTTGAATCTGAATAAAAGTTGGTACCAATCTTAGTTGACAATGTGCATGCGTATTGTCGGGAATTTCAAATTATATGATTTTTGCTGGAATTATGGCAAACTATTCTGCGTAAAAAAATTAGTAGTTTTCAGACTAAAAGCAGACTGCTAGATGCTGACCGATCAATTTATACAAGTTCTTATTAATAAAATGAGGAATGGCAGAAATTAAGATAGATTTGCATGTATCCTCATCCAATCATGTACGAGGGTCATTCAATAAATTCATAGACTGGGTTTCATCATTTTAATACCCATTGACAAACAGTAATACAAACTACATGACATTGTTTTTCATGAAGGTCATAATGTTACGAAAAGTCTCTTTTGTTATTTACATGTATGACTATTTCATTGATCGTTTTTGTCTTTCTTTTCAGGTTTTTCATTGTCATTTCAACAGCAATTTTTTCCCATTGTTCCTGGAGAACTTGTTAGGTAGTGCAATCAGTCCCGGGTTTGGATCTTTTCTTATTGGTACGTATTTCTTTAAATCGCATGATTTTCCTTGTATCTGGGTTAGTACGGCCATTATGGATATTTTTATGTGTCACCAGTGTAGTATAATGTTTTTTGATTGAAGGATGCCTATTTTTTGTGCTATTAGTGTCAAATGATATAATGAATCGTCATTGTCATTGAATCTAAATACTCTTTACCAATTGATATATTTATATTAAACTTGTTAAGAAAAAATTATCAATGAATAAAGTTTCCAGAATTCGTTTAATATCAATGTTCATTAATTGACAACTTGCGATATATCCTCTTTTTATTGTCTTTAGTGCTGTTCTTGCCCAGTTTTGTCCCAATTATGGTGGAAGCATGTAGCATTGGTGCTGTCTGTTCGTACATACTTAGCCCACGTAATGCAAATCTTGTTTGTAGAACTCCTCATAAATTGTTGGGTGGAATTTGTTTAAATTTTCACAGATGAACAACCACAATGTATAGATGCCATTAAAATATTAAAGACTATTGTTTCCCGGAAACCAGAGTGGGCCCGTATTCATAAAGTTCCTAAGGGGATAGGTTGATATATTTACCTAAGGTTTTATAGGAATTCCCTTAGTTTTATATGATTTCTCCTTAGATATCTGAAACATCATTTTTCATTTAATCAACCTAAGGAATATTTTCCCCTTAGAAGCTTTATGAATATCGACCCAGACCTGTATTAACTATTTTGTTTTCTGTGTATTTCAGGAATATCGTTTGTTGCTCCACATATAAATAATTTATACTTCTTATCATTGTGTCGTACATACGGTGTGTACAGCGTGATTCAACTACTGTTCTGTGTTAAATTGGTGCTTGGTATCATTATGTCTTTGGCTGGACCAAACCATATATGGCTGTTATGTTTGTTTATTGCAAGGTTAGTCAAACCTTTATTGTTGATTTAATCAATATACTGATCATAATGAGGGAACTATACCATTTGAAAGAATATCCGGGATTACAGTTAACTCAGGTACACCTAGTGAAACTTAGATAAAGATAGTTTACCTGGCGGACAAGCTTATGTTAGTAACTGTTCTCATTTAACTTTGAACAGACTGTATGAATAGTAAATCTTGCATGTTGAGTGTACTTTAGGGGATGTATTGCTTGTAATTCCTAATTACTTGTTCTCAATGGTACAATTTCAATGTAACTTCACTTGAATGTTTGGTACCAAGCCTTGTTTAGCGTATTGTGCGGAATTTAAGATCAGATAAGTTACGGCCCTTTGTGTGAGACTTGCTTTTTATGTCAAAAATCCTTCTTAGACTGCAGGTAACAGTGTCATTGAAATATAAATTTTAAAAAATGAAATTGGAAATAAAAATTGGGATTTTTTTCAGTTTCATTTTAAGCTCACCTGTCACATAGTGACAAGGTGAGCTTTTGTGATCACTCTTCGTCCGTCGTCCGTCCGTCCGTCGTCGTCGTCGTCCGTCAACAATTGCCTTGTGTACACTCTAGAGGCAACAGTTTTGATTCAATCTTCATGAAACTTGATCAGAATGTTGTTCTCTATGAAATCTAGGCCAAGTTCGAAACTGGGTCATGTGGGGTCAAAAACTAGGTCACTAGGTCAAATCTTAGACAAATATTGTGTACACTCTAGATGTCACCAATTTGTTCCAATCTTCATGAAACTTGGTCAGAATGTTGTTCTCCATGAAATCTAGGACAAGTTTGAAACTGGGTCATGCAGGGTCAAAAACTAGGTCACTAGGTCAAATCTTATATAAACGTTGTGTACACTCTAGAAGTCACCAATTTCATGCAATCTTCATGAAACTTGGTCAGAAAGTTGTTCTGCATAAAATCTAGACCAAGTTCGAAACTGGGTCATTTTGAGTCAAAAACTAGGTCACTAGGTCAAATCTTAGAAAAATCTAGTGTTCACACCAGAGGTCACAATTTTGATCGTATCCTCATGAAACTTTGTCAGAATGTTATTCTCTATAGAATCTAGACCTAGTTTGAAACTGGGCCATGTGGGGTCAAAGACTAGGTCACTATATCAAATCTTAGAAAAACGTTGTGTTCACTCCAGAGGTCTCATCATGAAACTTGGTCTGAATGTCGTTCTTTATGAAATCTAGGCCAAGTTTCACTAGGTCAAATCTTAGAAAAACATCGTGTTCACTCCAGGGGTCACTGTTTTGATCCAATCTTCATGAAATATTGTCTGAATGAAGGTTGTACTGATACCTAGACCAATGTGCAACAGGTGAGCGACCTAGGGCCTTTCAGGCCCTCTTGTTTAAAATTTCTTTTTCAATCATATTGTTACCGGTGCCTTAGACTACTTATTTATTAAAATTGAATGTGATATTTTTGTTGTACAGTAATCGTGTGTTCACGGAGGGTACGTGTAAGTTACTGAATCTAGTCATCAGCGACCTCGTAGACGAGGATTATGTTCTACATCGTCGAAGCCAAGCTGTGTCGGCTCTTATGTTTGGTACCGCAGCTCTCCTGTCAAAGCCTGGTCAAACATTGGCTCCACTTGTGGGAACCTGGCTTCTTGCTCAACAGACAGGTAATCTACACTTTGTCCACTTGGTGCAACAAGGTCGTATCTTATTATATTGTGATATACAATCTTGTTGTGCCAAAGGGGCTACTTGTTATGAGGGAAAAATATGTTTAACTAATATGCATATGGGCGATATTTTGGGGTCACGCTTTTGGACTGGACCGTCTGTTGGCAAACTACTGCTTAGTAGCTAAATGCTTGTACTAAATGTAATAGGGAGATGAAAGTTGAAAAGTTTAAACTTTCCATAAGTGCCTTGATTTAACATAGTGGTGGCTGGTAGGCATGAGGTAACCATTATTTAAATAGCTGGCAACCAACTAACTCACCAGAACTGACCCCAAACTGGAAGTTGAACATTTGGCCTTTAACTCCCAAGGTAGAGATGCTTGCCTGTATAGTTCTGACACAGGAATATGTTACTTAGTATATAGTTCTCGTTGCAAACCAATCACAAAGTTGAACAGAATTGCTTAAATTATCTAATTTGTGTCATATCTGACAACCTTTTTAAACATTCTTACTTACATTTTACTTTTACGCCTTATCCTCTTAGCCATATTACGGTGAAGATCTCAGTCTCTTCTTATTCACTCAATTTTGTATTTTTTGCTCAATTCTTCTTGCTCTTTTTATTTTGCTCTGGTATTTTATTTTCAGGACATGACATATTTGAAGCTGGTAAAACTCTTGGCTCCTTAAAACCGGACCACAATTCAATCGGCACTGGTGTGATATCTGACTATAGACAAGGGTGTTTTAACTTGCTTATATATGTGCCAGTAGTATGTGCTTTAATACAGTTGGTTGTATGGACTCAGTTTAATCTTCGTGGTAAAAAGTTGCGTTCGATTAAATCTATGCGTACCAATTCAGAACATGCATATGTTTGAGGGTTTTATTGTAAAACCGGTTTCGCCTTACATAAAATTATCCCCCTGCTGCCCTCTATGAAAGGTGGTGATTATATGACAGTACAACCCTATGTAGAGCAACACCCTTTTGGATCTGCAAATATTGGATGTTTTACAGAGGTGGTTGCTGTACACAGGTGAGAGTAAATATCAGCTTAGGAGAATTTTGAATTTTGTTATAGAGGTTGTTGCTCTACAGAGGGCTACTCTGGAGAAGTTGTTCTGTACTTGCAACCTGTCATTTCAGTCAAACCAAACCATGGTTTAAAGAAGTTTATCATATTGACCCATGTAAAGTCTGCACCTTTATCAACTCAGAACCATTACCAAAAATTGATTTGCAACCAGCAGCTTTTTATTGTATTTTCTGATTTCTGTCATCATATTTTTGTAATTTCAAGTGCAGTAAATCAGTAAAATTAATCAAAACACATGCCGCTAGTCACTTTGAACTAACCGAGAACCAAAGATTTGGTCTTCATTGACTTATTGGAGATGATTTGATAATTTTTGTAATTTTTTTACTATTATCTGACCTGAAGAGTAGTTTTTAGTCATCTAATGGTTTTCAAATCTGGATTTGGCCATAGTTCGAAGATTTGATATATGTGCCTTGGGCTGAATAAGATTATTTGTTATCATCATGCTTGTTTAAATATTGCTTGATACAGACCAAAACTGGTTGCTATGGAAACAGATATATTGAAATACACATCAAAAAGGGTTAAAAATCATATTGATTTTTTTTGAATTACTTACTTGATATTTCTCAGTGACTTATTTATTACCTTTTTGGCTAAAGTTTTATATAATGTTCGATTTCCTTAGTAATGTGTAAATCCATGTACCTTGTAATGTAACATTGTTTTTGTGTGTGTACTATCAACACCCCACTTTAATCACGTAGAAAAATATGTCTCTTGCACCCTCACAATGACAGCTCTTATGTGTTGAATCAGATATATTTATTAATCACTGTTTTACTTTGCGTACCATTTTGTGAATGCATTCTATAGCTATTATATGTGTATTTTTATTGTGTCTTGTCTTACATCTTGTTTAGATTTTGCACTTGTTTAGTATGTTATTACTTAGTAGTGATCACTATGTGTATTTTATGTCAATTTTACAAATGGTGCTTGTTCTCTTCCACGATATGATATTGTGATGCATTTTGTATTTTAATTAACAATTGTTGACCATGGGAAAATTATGTTCAACAGGCAAGTGGATACAACCGGACGCTATCCTCCTTAAGCAGCCATTGTTGTGATTTCCCAAACAGACATTTTTTATATATGATGCATCATGAACCTGTATTATACATCTATCAGCTTTAAACAACTTTGATATATCCCTTTATTGGTTGCTTGAGATAGAGTAGACTGCTTTTTGAACCTAATGCATTTCTGTGTGTCACTGAGAGCAAAATAAAAATCACAGTTACTGTAGCAATCCTGATGTACCTCTCCTCTGCTATGTCAGAAATTGTACTGTTTGTACAGCAACCCCACACTAATTTAAGTCAGGGAACATATAACATTGGTGCTGTTTGTCCATACATATATAACACAAATCTTGTTTCATAGGACTTTGACATATCTGAACACCATCATAACACATTGACAGAAATCAAATGTTGTGTGTATCCTGAGTTCTGTCCTTGTGTTATGCCGGTTGTCAGTTCCATATCTGCTTATAAAAACAGAACATACAACAATTCCCTTATAGAACAATTTTATTTTAAAGTATATAGAGCTATATCGGAAGATATTTTTTTAAAAGTTTCAAAAACTAAAAAACAATTATGCTTTCGTATCCATTTGATCATTTTTCGCTTCAGTTTTAAGAGAAACTCTCTTTGTGATTTATTTGACATGCGAACTGTCCATTTTTATACAAAAGTGTTCTAGAACACCCTAAGAAACTATAAGAATCGTCTATTTTTTGACGATTGAATCAAAGTACACGGGACCTATCCAAAGTTTCAATTTTCAATTTAGGTAGTCTAGTATCATACTAAAAACGATGTAAGTAATTATTTTGACATTGAATGACTGTTAGAATATAGCTCTATACACTTTAAGGACTTTATTTTCAGAGATGACACAGTTGACAAGCCCAGTCTTCCCTGTGAGAAGTAGTGTATGGGGATTTTTATCGTGAATAATTCACGAAGAATGGTTGAATAAATTCTTAAAGATAGATTGATTGATTACATATTCAGGTCTTGCATTTAGCTTTATGGATGTACTTTTAGCTTTACCTCCAGCTTGCTTTATGGTGTTACTGTTAGTTTATTGATATGTGAACTGTTGTTTTTGTGGTAGAGATTGTTGTTCAAATGCTCAAATAATTATGTAAACTTACTAAATAACTAAAGCTTTATATTATTGCAGTACATTTTGTGAGGGTGTTGATTACTTTGTATTTATATGATTCTTCATATTTTCTTCATCATTGATTGTAAATTTGGCAAGGCATATATCGTTGACTTAGAATGAGAAGGTCAGAAGTATAAAATCAACATTTTGAGAATACAAGAAAAAAACTATCTGAAAATGACTCTTCACTCTTATGGTAAAAAAAGCTGTTTAAACTTCAGTTTGGTCAACATAACAAGTTCAGATTTTCATGACAAAAGGCTCTTAAGAAGCGCCTTGTGATGGTTATTTGTACAACCTTCTCCTTCTAAGCCAGCAATATGGCAAGGTCAAATATTTGATTTTATACTGGTTAAGATTACTGATAAGTTTAAATGAGTTTTGAATATGATAGAAATTTATGTTAAAATATCAATTAAATTTATTTCATAACTTTTCTATTGAAAGACGAGAAATATTTATACCATAGAAAATTTATATTATTTGTCAATTCTGGCCCAAAGCTCATTTAAGTTGTCAAACTCAACACTCCATACTGAAGACTGCATTTCATTTGGGAGTCTCAGTTACAAAAGGCAAACACAGTACAGACTGAGTCTTTTTCAGAAATGTTTACTCTTATCTTGATATTCTCTCTTACTTGAGCAAAATCTCAATTTTTACATTTTTACTTAAGGTGCTTTTGGATTTCGGTCAGATATCTAATATAGAAGTTCTAGAGTGCAATGTTTGTATTTTGTCACTCATCTATTGAAAGCGTACAAAACATATTTCTTATGACTGTTGTTTTAAGCTTTTTGTTTAAGTCTTAAGACAGCCCTTAGTGTTTCACCATGTCTTTTCAAAAGGTGCTAATATGTTTAAAGACATGCATTGAAGAAAAAATAGTGATTGCATTTACACTGTGTATCAACGAGCCGATATCTGGCAATTACAATAATGAGTACACATTGAATTATAGAGGGTAGCAATAAGGAGTACAGTGATCAGATTTTACATGTGCTTTCAATAGCAATAAATTATACAAGTTGAATTTTATAGTAATCTGATAAGTCATACAGTGATTTGTTTTATATGCTGTGATTTAGGCAATGTGCAAGTTTTTGTTGGTACATGTATAGTATGGTGATACTAAGTTGATCACTACTATACCTTCATACTATAAATTGGTGATTTTGTCTTTTGCACAAATAATTGTTCTTTTCTTATAATAATACATTACTATCCAAAGATATACAGTAAAACTTTGTTATGACAAGCATCAATATTGTGAGCAACCGGTCTATCTCGAGCAAGTTTTAAAATAGTATCCGTTTTTATTATCAATACTTACCATTTGGTTATTTCGAACATCTGGTTTAACTTGAGCAGCTTACCTGTCCCGATCACTCCTCAAGATAACGAAGTTTTACTGTATGTTACGTTGAAATGATTTAAGAAAAAAATGTCTTAAATACATGATTATGTTATTCTGAACAGAATAGTCTTTAAATATCCTTTCTGAATAGTTTTTAAAACTGGCTTACAAGTTTTTGACTTTGCAAACCTTCCTTTGTGATATCCTTTTATCTTGTAGTTATGATTGTTGTGTAACTATGATGAATAGCTTTGTATTTTGACAATTGTTCCAGTATTTCTGCATTTACAGATATAAATTTACAGATATAAAGACATTGAATAATCAAAATATTTTTATCGGCTTTAATTTATAAGGTACAACGCACACAAACTTTCAGATATCATGAACACATTGTTTTTTCATGGATTTGTTATTAGTTATTGATTTTGCAGTTTTATTGATATAATTGGCATGTGAAATGCCTTTGACCATTACAAATTACTTAAGTAAACAGATATGGTCAGTTTGTACCCAAAACATCATCAATAGATTGTGCGCATCTGATTAATCTACCTTGGCATATACCAAAGTTTCCCACCTTTCTGATTATCTTTGGCACATTATATCAATACCCACCTATGTTTACATTTAGCTTTGGTCAAGTTAAATTAAACTGAATACCAATAGTTTTAAATAATTTTTATTGTCAAACATGTACATTGTGTTTTATCAGTAGCTTTTAAAGGGACTAAACTCCATTTCGATGACTTTTTAATCACAAAACTATATTTTGCAAATACATAAAGTATTCTTACAACTTGCATTACGATCAAAGGCGCTATTGATGAAAACTAACAAATATATTTTACAGTCCATTAATTATGTTGCGGCTTTTCTCGGCATTTATATACTACTACGCTATAGCACAATGTTAAATAAATATTTTACTGCATTAGTCACGCAATAGATTTTAGGGATTTAAAAGGTAATAAACCAATGTTATGTGATTATTTTTCTTCTAGGTGAATAAGTCAAGATTCTTATACAAATGTATTAGGTCTGTCAAGCCAAAGATTTTAAGAGTGCTTTTTGCGATTTTTCAACTGGAGTTTAGTCCCTTATACTATATATATGTTTGTTACATCAGTTATATGAAAATTTATTTTCACACCATGTTACAGAATAAATATATTTACTCATTATTCACTTGTTGTTTATGTTTTTATCTCGCCTGAGAACAAAGTGCTGACAGGTGAGCAATGTAATGAGTAAGGGTAGGCAGCAGTCTGTCACCTGTCGCCTTGTCATCTGTTAACTAATACTTTAAAATACATCTTTTCCTAAACTATGTGATGGAATTCAACCAAATTGGTCATTTGGTTGTCCTCTTCTGTTGTTGTTCCAATGTTTTCCCGGGGAAAATTGGAGGGGGAAACTGACTACTACACTGTGTTATTTCTCTATGATATCACTGGTGATATAATTAGTTTTTATACCCGAGGCAAAGGGATATGGTTATGGTAGGACTGGTGCCATTCCTTCTGTCCGAGCTTCTGTGTGCAACTCCTACATTTTTCAAGGAATTTTGACGAAACTATCACATAATAACTATTAGGACATACAGCACATATTGTCTGGATTTTGTTATAAGACCATTCTTGTGGCCCTTTGTCGATTATCTTTTCAGCAGAGGATAGGACTGCTTCTTGTTAAATTGTTAACACATACACACAGTCCTCTTTGGAAATCACCCGGTCTACACATTAAGTATCTGCATAAAGTCATCTATAAAGATTGCTCAAAGTATCCCGGTGTAACAGACCCTGTTCTTCTGGTATACAGGAGAGTTACAGAGGGAAAACTTCATCTGTGTGACCACAAGACTTATTATAGCTTTGATAGTTTGCAAAGAATATAATTATACAATGCATGTGGCCCTTCGCCCATTCTGATCACCTCGGTTTTTATGCATTGCAAAAGTGTATTTACCGGAGACAAATGGAAAACTGCCGAGCATTCATGATTGGTCCTTCACAATGATTTTTGAATTATGGTTGTTGGGTTCAAACTGGGCTGCTCCCCAGACTGATTAATTTCATTCGGGAATGATATTTTAGACTTTTATTCTGTTAGACAACCACGTTTTCAGGAATTGAACCGTGTAAAAAGTGGTTAAGAGATAATCAGTAGAGGTACCAATCTCGGTAAGAAGTAACTTATGCAAGTAGGTATTTTGGTAACAAAAAGACCAACTTCTTTCTTGTGTGAAGTGCCCTTTTTAACAAAATGCAATGTTATAAAAATAACAGTATTTTTAAGTTAGATTGCATAGCCAATCAAAACAGTTCAATATAATAAATTGACAAATCAAAAGAGAGATTATGAAATAGATTTGGGATCTTATTCGTTTACATAGTGTACACAGTGACAACAATATCAATAATAAGAGTATAACAATTTTATTTTGTATAAAACTATAACATTGATACTGAACTAAAAAGGTGTTGAGATTTAGCAGGTATCGGCTGTAGCACTGTCTGTCAAATAGATGTGCATTGTCGTCATTCTACCCAAGGTGGACAGACAATCTGGTGGTGGGGTCATAAAGTTCTGGAAAAACAAGAAAAAATGTATAATGGTCAAATTGTAAGTAGGGGCCTCTGTATCCTATAGTTACTTTTGTACACCACGGAGCTTTATAAAATATATACGTGTCTACAACATAGTTACCGTACATATAAAATAATCATAAATGCTCTCCATTAATCATGTACTAAAAATATGTTTTATCAACAGCTGAATGTCATTGCTCTCTTGAAACAAAATGCTTGGACCCACTCTTTTGCCTAGTCTCTTCCACAGGTGGCAGTATCAGTATAAATAGACTTAAAATAGACTAAAAAATAAAAAATCACTACATGTATTTACTACATATGTATATGATCTAGAGTATATAATAAAAAGTGAAAAAATGTCAAGTCTATTTTAAGTCTATTACTGATACTGCCACCTGTGGTCTCTTCGAACAAAAAACAAGGTCGTCATAATTACGCAAAAATGTTCACCCAAACAAAATACACAATTAAACTACAAGTTAACTGCAATACTTGGATTTCAAATAGCAGTTGATGCATCTTAGTACAAAGTGGAGTGGTAACAACATCATATCAAACTTACTGTGTATGAGTTTTGTGGTGGATGCTCAATTCGATCAGAAAATGATCCCAAATCCATTCCTAATGCCCATCCAAATCCATTCAATGCACCGCCATTGTATAACAAAAATACAGGGAATAGATTATCGCAGTTCATATCTTTGGAGAGTTCATACCAGTAATGCTGGCCTAGAATATAAAATAAAGCTTTTGGTAAACGCAATGTTATATATACCACATAGTTATTGCATGGTCAATACGATGTCACATAGAAAATGTGAAATCAAAACTTAACGCATATTTGATATACTTTTACATTCATACGTTGATAAAATGTGATATGAGTCAGTTTGTATTGGTGTGTTTGACTAATGCACATTAAGTATAAAAACCGAGGTCGATTTAAGACACAACGTCAGAATAATCTGGCAACCGGGTTCAAATCCGGTTGGAGGCACACTCACGGCTCATATATATATATACCATATTTCAGTAGAAAGCTGACTAGCAAATAAAAGGCTATGGTCGACATTTAAAAACAAATAAATACAAAAAATACAAACCCATTGTAATAAAGCATGCTCCTTTGGTCCAGCGACTCTTATCAGCGGCAGCTTGTGTCATTGGAACGACCATGAGATCGTTGAGTGGGTCTGGTCCATTCTGTATCCACAGCCCTGTGCCTGTACCTTCGCTGGCATATGCACTGGCACTACGTCCTGTGCATACATCGGCTGCGAATTGAATATAGAAATATACAGTTTTAGTATGTTAAAAAAGAATTTACACTAAAAATCACACGCGAACAGATTTGCATTAAAATCAACACTGCGCCAACGTATTTACACTATGTATACCACTACATTAAAAACTTATTTAGTTAGCATTATGTGATGTTATATAATATAGTTTTAGTAACTACTAACAATGATTTGTTGTAAGGTATGTGTGGGATGACCTCGACCCACACATATCAAATGACGAGGAAAAGTATCTCCTACAAAAAAAAAAAAAAAAAAACATATTTACACTAAAATACCTCACCAAAACGTTAGTACTAAAACTCGTCAAAGGTTTTGTGCTAAACACAACCAAGTATAAATATCTTTCCTCAAAATTACACTATAAAGTCATGTGAAGCCAAAACAGTGTCTAAAAAACTAAAAATTACAGAAAAATCGAATAAAAATATCTAGACTCTAGTTGGGTTTGAACCAACGCCCAACAATGTACCATAAACTCACGGAGCTTAATACTCTATGAGGAGATTGTGTATTACAGACACCCTTAAACGTGTAATAAGGACATTGCTCCCTTTTGGATTTTTGTGTATAATGTATATAAAATTGTTATTTATATGAAGATCAGATTAATGCCAATCATTTGGAAAATTCCCAACATTTTTGCTCGGCTAGTTTTTAAGACATTCTTAGGTTTAGGGGACAACCCCAAAAAACTGAAAAATGTATTTTACCGAAAAAACTGTGATGTTTAATCTTCCGCTCAACTTGAAAGGTAGCAATGACCTGAAATTGCGAATGTTACAAAAAAATGTTACCTGGATTGATGAAGTAAGCAGTGAGGTAGTAGTACCCATCACTGTGAGATATAACGGGATGCTCCTTCAGGGGTGGGAATGGGTAGTTATTTGGGTTCGGGCTGCTATCTTGTCGGTACTGAAAGATAAAAAAAACCAAGACATTCAGTTACTTAGCTTGATGAGATGGAATAAAAAGTGCAAGCATCTTGTCGGTACTGAAATATATATATAGAAAAACAAGTCATTCAGTTATGTAGCTTGGAAAATAAAAAAGTAGAACCAACAACGGGCCAAGATGCGACTGGTTGTGATGATTCGTTGCCAACAAGCTTATTGTTTCCCAAAATGTTACAAAAACCTTGACCTTGGCATTTCATTGGCACCGCTTGAATACCGGTAGGTAAGAACATATCGATATTGCACGGTTTGCTTGCGGAAATGGATGTATTCAATGCAAGCACCTTGTAATGTTCATAGCAGTATTTGCTATATTGACATAACGCCAGAGCAGAGATCGCTTCACCCGATTGTTTGTCGAATGCTACTTTCCCAACCCGGCTTCCTAGGCGGACGTCCTAACCACTCGGCCACGGTCGTGGTATGTTAGTATGAAAACATCTTAAACATTGACTTACACCAAACTGGGTACCAGCAATATAACCATTGGCATCAAAGAGAAGAATCACAGCTGTATCTGTACCATGAATGTATCGCTGTCCAACAAATTTGGGATTAGCTGAAACATTTAAAACAACTAATCAGATATTAACTTTCACTTGGTATTAACATTGGGTGAGACATTCGGACAGGGAATGCATCACTAAGTTTGCATTGCGTAGCTTTTTTGGCGAGATGCATTTTATTTTAGTTTGCGGAATAACATGAAGAGAGCAATCCACTAGTCTATACTTGAGGTAAATTAATCAAGAGGATTATATTAAATTGCAGAGTTCAACCGATGAGTTAACAAACATTTATATCCAATGAAAAATGAAGACTTTTCAGCACACATTGCGTTATTTAATATTTATGTTTGTAGATAACCTAATGGAAGATTTATATTGTCAAACAAGTGTCTTCTTATAATAAAGTGTTAATATTATAATATACATGTATAGTGTTAAAGATGCGTTCCCAATAACTAGCATATTTTTCTCTACTATCACATAAATGATCTAATTGTATAAAGCACTATCAATTATTATAATTTGTCAGAAGAAAGTGTGCGTGAATATATCTCTATAATGTCAAAAAAATATTTAAATCAATAAAAATAATTGATCGTTTCCAGCGATTTATTATTATGTGGTCAAAGGGAAACAACTCGTGACTATTTTGGCTCGTTACGGAAATATGCTTTCATTCTTTTCTCGGTAATAATAGTGGGAGCTTTTTGTTGAAAATTTGAGAAGTTTAAGCAATAATGAGTTTTTTATTTAATGTATAATATTCTT
Source organism: Spisula subtruncata (assembly GCA_963678985.1). Taxonomy (NCBI): domain Eukaryota; kingdom Metazoa; phylum Mollusca; class Bivalvia; order Venerida; family Mactridae; genus Spisula; species Spisula subtruncata. Next base: position 9,517,287 of record OY787666.1, read on the forward strand.
GAATTCAGTTAAATGATCAAAATTATTGGAAACGCCTCTTTAACTAGTGTTGATATTATTTACCATTGCATGCTGCGCCACTATCCATTGACGTCCATCCTGCTTTTTCAGCGTCATGTTTGGTTCTAGGCATGCTTTTAAACGCACTAAATAGATTTAATCCCCATGTTACTGAAAAAAAGTCATTATCAAATTTACATTACTACATACGTTTTTGAAATTGTTGTTGAACACATGCATAGCATTAGTGTACGAAACTTAATTACATATTCGATATTTTGAGAAAACAAGAAAAAACTGTCTGAAATGTACTCTTTACTTATGGAAAAACGAACTTTTACAACTTCAGTTTGGTCAACATGACTGTCATGAAAACATGCTCATGGAAAGCGCCTTATCATGCAGATTTAAAATATGTATCAGTCTTATAAGGTCGTAAGTAGTAGTTATGTCATAGTCTTTCAGGAAATAACAAAAAAGGAAACACTAACATATATACATAAACATGTTACAAATGTGACATCTAATATTTGGCGCCTCTTGATAAAAAGAAAATACCTATGTCGTTTGGCATCTCTAGATAACAGAAATTTAGTATGACCGAATTTTCTTTGAAGTGGTTTAAAGCAAACGTTGAATTGAATTGTATATAGAGTGCATGTAAGTACACATAATGAAACCGCTCATTTATCTGTACAATATTATTGAACAATGTAGCACATGAAACTGTGTCATTGATAAAGTCTAAAACGAGAAAACATGTTTGTAAAATTGAAAGTGAAATATAAATTTTCCAAAAAAAAATGTTTCGTTCTTTTTTCGTAATCAATCATACAGTGTTACCTGTGTCCTCTCAATTCAAAGTCATGCAGAAACGGAGTCATAGCCTAAATAACCACGCTAGAGTCAAGTATAGAAGGCTTACCAGCCTAAATGTACTAATCGTGCATTATGTGAATGATAAGTACACAGAACTTTATTATAATTGCCTCTACATCTAAATGTACATTGTATATCACATGCAATATTTCAAACATAGAATACATGAATAATTACCTTTTAAGCCATTCCAGTCAGTCTCTGAAGAAAAAGAAAATATAATGTTGTTAGAATGGAAACACATTGATAGCATATAGTATATAGTGTGGCATTACTGTGTGACTTTGGACTTCAAACCCAAGATGAAATTTGCTTCACTGCGAAGAAAAATACAGCCGTAAGTATTGTGAAACAGGTTATACAAAACGAACTAGAAACATCCTTTAAATGATATTCGTCTGAGACGAAATTTTTTCCCCATTTTTCCCCTCAGGTTCAAACAAAGGAAGCTTAATTGTGTACATCGGGTACAGTTACCATTCATCTATTCCACCTTCAGTATTACGTAGCTAGGGAATCAATTCATCCTCTACCGCATTATGTATTAGATACAGTACTAGTTTTCGTTCAAAAGTGTCTTCTTACAAGCGTTATTGTACAGTTTCGGAAGGACAAACAACATAATATGTTGTTCGTCCTTCCGAAACTGTACAATAACACTTGTAAGAAGACACTTTTGAGCGATAACAAGTTCTGTATCTGACTTATACTCCGACAAAAAGCAAAATGATCCCCAGAGAGACCATGGTTATCCAAAAGTTCCTTGCACAATCCATGAACAGAGCATCATTCGCAGCATAGAAAATATAGTTCTAATGTAAAAATGTGCTTGGCCTATAATGTACCAAAGGAATTAAGTTAACTGTCCAAAAATGTCCATTCATAGGTTAATTAGCTTGTGATTAAAATTCACACAAGTGTCAATGTGTTTATACACCTTATAAGTGCTTATAATACACTTGCATCTAGTTTTCTTCATTCATTGATAAAGGACTTAGTGCACAAAGGTAGAAATTTATGCATCTTATTTTCACAACTGTCATATTTCTATGAAAATATTGGTATTGTTTTATTTCTAATACACATAACAAGGTTATATTCGCACTGCCCATGTTAACGCTCACAGTCATATTAATATAGAGAATAAAGTTCACCTGATAGACAATTATAGTAACTATTTGTATTCTGTATATATTCAGGTTTCTTGTACATGTAATTAATTGCACAATGAATTTTTACAGCTAAATCGTAAATTCGCTTAAATTGTTACAAATACTTTAAAAACAATTTCTCTAAAATTTGTTCTGGCCTAAATAAATCAAAAATATTGGAATTCATGATTTAGTTATCTACACTATTGATTCGAGTAAAGCTACATGTTTTTGACGAGTAAAAATAATTAAATTTCAACGTGACAAAATTTGTGGATTTGGTGAAAAAGACCATTTCGTGGAAAGTTCATTGTAATTTGAAGGATTTTCGTGGTTGAAATCATCCACAAAATTAACGAAATTAAATGGCCCTCTAATATTATTGATTTTACAGTATGTCATTTATTTAACTGTTCATGTAGTTATAAGCGGATTTGTCATGATTGACCAATTATTTTCTGAGTAAATGTTTTGTACAAACAACTTTTTTACAAATCAAAAAGTGTACACTTACGAAAATAATGTACACTTTACCAATGGAGTCACAGGGCGTATCGGAGTATAAGTTATTATAATTATGTTCTACCGAAATTAATAATTGCAATAAAACACTGAGAAAACTGCATTGGCAGTATAGTTGGTGAATTTGACACGAGCCTAACCTTTTGATTAGCATAATTTAACAGTCGATATATTGCCTATGTTTACAACACCGATTGTATGTTTTCATAATCGGGGAGTATCACGTTGACGCTCGAGATGTAATACAAACACAAATCTGAAATACCGATATTGCACGATTTGCTTGCGAAAATTAACATATTCAAAGCAAGAACCTTGTCATACATTCATGCATAAGGTCAGGTTTAAGTAAAAATAGCCAAGTAGTACGTACGGTAGCCATGGAAGCATTCCGTTCTCTCGCATTACATTTGTATATCGAGGGCTCAGTGCAAAACTATGGTATGTTCCTCTATAAATCAATGTAGTTACCATAGTTTTGCACTGAGCCATCTATATGTTAAACGGATGCTCTTTCACAAGTCATCATTCGTTACACCAAGCAAAACACTGAGATAAAATAATATACAGTCCGTTCAAAGTTAAATGATAGCGGTTATAAACATTGAGGTAAACTACCGGGTTTGACTGATTTAACTGAAATCATCGCTTTTATTTCGAATGGAATACGATAGTTCCCTCATGAGCATTACTTATTGAATCGAATATATTGAAATTAATTTTTTAAACAAATCTACAAGAAAGAAAATGCATAAAAACAACAAACATTTGACTTACGATCTCTAGAAAATGAATCGAGGACGAATCCATAGCACACCAGCGGTACCGCGAGGAGAACGCACAACTTTAACATGATTGTGGTCAGTAGCAAGAACCTTACTAATAAAAGCTCACCCGTTTTTGTCTTATATACCCGTGTGAGCGAAATTGGGGACAAAGCATAACGTATTGTAAATGCAAAAAGTATGATGACAATTAGGTCTTTACTAAAGTGCACTTTTTTGCTTAATTCTTTCGAAGAACTTTTTCGGTTTTAAGTTAAGATAATACAGATGTGCTGAATATAGCAAATGTTGTCATACTGTGTTATCATTTAATTACGATGAGACGAAATTTCGTGGTTTTGGTATAAAAAAACCCCGTTTCGATGGGACGTAAATGCGTGTATTTTGTTTTGCATTCCATGTAATAAATACAAGGGTCAAATTTATTGTTCGGTGGGATTTAATTAGAAGTTGAAGGTGAACCGCGTCTGGCCATGTAACTATTTGAGTTTGTTTGTTGTTCATTGTTGTTGAGGGTTTACTATAAAGCGCTGTGTTTACAAGATTAATGTCTTCAACTAAAAAACTGATAAGCAAAATATGTACACCTAGCATTTCAAAGGCGTAACGCTTATTTAAATAACCAGTAATTTTTGTAATCATTAATTGGTATATTAACATGTATCGTTATATTCTTTGTACATATTGGGACTATTGTTATGTCATTGTGTTCACATTGTCTATTGTGTTCTGTACATGCTCTTCTTATGTTGATTGCCTGCCACCTATTGTTTGTTTAAGGCCACGAACATAAATAATGTTCTTATGCTAATAAACTGAAACTGAAACTGTGTGGAGGCTTAGAAAAGACAAGAATACGAAATTTTTGTATTAAACATCACCACTTGATAACTCATAATAACCTTTGTTTTCTAGACTCTTTTGACTTGTAAGAGGTGTGCATATCCAAAGACACCTTAAGGTTGTTTCTTTTAAAGCATTTTTACAATTTCAATATTGGGTTACCACACACGAGGTGTTTGTGGGTTTAAAGAAAATGTTTATCTTTGTGCCAGTGAGTAAAATCACTAAAATACAAAAATGTATAAACTTTCACATGTTGGCATAACTTAATGGAGACCAGTATACACATTTCACATATTTTGGTTGCTATTATTCCACTACTATTGAAACAAGACGATCTAGATTGTTTCATGTTCTATATAATGTGGACTTTACTCGTGCTAAATCGACGAGAACCCCCATTAACCTTGATCGGTGCAAGAGTGAACTTTATATTTCTATTCTCTACCTAAAATATCGCGTGACATTGTGACCAATCTATCGAACACTGGAATGTTTTATAACTACATTGGGCACCTAGCTACTTCATGCGGTATACGAAATATTCCAGTTGCACCCATTAACACGGTATGTACCGTATATGGTTTAATGGGATACTATAAAATCAACTTTACTGACTTAATTCAATTAAAACACATGTAAAATCTGATCACTGTATGACTCATTGCCATAGTTACTGTATATTTCAACGTGTATTCTTTTTTGCAATTTCCGATAAACGACTTGTTCATACACTGTACATATTGAGATCTGCACTTTGACAGCATTTAAGTGCAAGCTGGAAATCCTATCCAGGGTTGTTGGGGTCGTACTGTAATATATTTATTTCGTGAAGGGAATCTATGTGTATGTGTATGTGTCTATGGGTCCCAGCAGCTATTAAAACTCAGCATTTATCATCACAGTGCCCGGCCCCGTCCAGATTCATAATCCCCGTTATAGCCCCTTCTGTACCTTATTACAAAAGACTATTTTGTCAATGTTCCGGGATGTCTGAACTCTGCCCCACTCCCTGGACCCATGAATAATGAAGACTAAGCGTGATATCCCTGGCTTATAATGAGAAGGTCTACTACTACTTACGGCCTAATAAGACTGATGCATATTTGAAATCTGCATCCTAAGGCGCTTCTTACGAGTCTATTTTCTTGAAAATCGGAAATTGTGATGTTGAATTAATCAACGTTGTAAAAGCTTGAAAAAGCTGTAAATTTGAGACAGCTTTATCTTGTTTTCTCAAAATATCGATTTTGTACTTATGGCCTTGGACATCATTCTTAGCCCTCTCTATAAAAATATAGATCTACAACGACCTTCGAAATATGACCCCTGGACGAGTCCAAAAGCCAAGGTTGAAACGATATTTACCGTTATTTTATGAAAAAATTTGGATACATTTGAAAAAAACTCACTTTACTTTCACTTGGCAATGTGGCTAAGTGGATTAAATGTTCGCTTGTCTGATACGTACTTTTTATATATGGGCTGTGGGTTCGAGTCCGCTGCTATACACTTTTACAATAATTAAATTTCTATTTCAATATTTTTTATCGTATTACGTGTATATAAATTCCTTATATTTGATAAATTCACGTTTTAAAACTAATAAAAATGCTTTGTTTCCATTTCATTGATTAAGTCTAGATATTGTATCGATTCATTTTTCATCTTCTTGCATAGAAAAGGCGTCAAACTATAACTATGCTGATGACAATACGTTATCGTTTCACCACAAAAATCTTACAAAACTAAAAACCACAATACAAGATGAAAGCAGTGTAATGAATAAATGGTTCGCAGATAATCTTATGCAAGCAAACCCAGATAAATTTCAAGCAATTTGTATTGGAAAAGAAACAAGGAACAAGGTAAAAAGCTTTCAAATCTCAGACATTGAGATCCCCTGTGAAACTCATGTTAAACTACTTGGCATTGAAATAGATTCACTATTGAATTTTGACATCCATGTATCTAATATATGTAGAAAGTCAGCTAGACAAATTAACGTGTTGACTCGATTATGTCCGCTCGTTAATATAGAAACAAGGATCACTATTTACAAATGTTTTATCAGATCGAATTTCAACTATTGTCCAATTGTTTGGCATTTTTGTAGTATGAAAAATACTGAAAAACTTGAAAGATTACAATTTAGGGCTCTGAAAGTTGTTTACAATGACTACTCTTCTTCATATGAAGATTTGTTAAAGCGAATCAACTTGCCAACACTTCACATTTCTCGAATAAAACAACTCGCAATAGAAGTTTTCAAATGCCTTAACAACATCTCTCCTGATTATGTGCAGGAACTTGTAAGTGTTCGCTCCTCAAATTACCAATTTAGACATAGCAATACTCTGGACTTACCTAAAGTACGTACTACAAAATATGGAAAAAAGAGCTTCCGCTTTGAAGCAGCTAAAGTTTGGAACAACCTCCCTAATCATATCAGATGCGCATCTAAGTTTACTGAATTTAAACAGCTTATAACAATTTGGAGTAATGAGCACTGTTCCTGTTCTATGTGTCAGTATTAAAATTGTCATTTGCATGTGTATATACATTTATTATGGAACCCAATGAACGTTTATTATTTGTTTTTTCATGTATTTGTTTTTCATGTATATTTTATGATCCCATGTTGATATTGAAATGCTGTACATGTATATTGTTTTGAAATAGACAACATAGTCAAAATATGTACACATAACATTTTAAATGACATATCACAGTAATGTTAATTTGAAAACTCTAAGTATCATATAGATAATATCTTTACTTTATATCTACTAAACATCATTCTTCTACTTCTACTATCTTAAGCTGTATGATTGTGACTATGTGTGTGTACATAATCTGCTTTGTACTTATTACAAATGCTTTTGCTTAGACTGACTTTTTCTCTCTATTGCAGTTTGTATATAATCTTCTATGCCTTGTGCATGTTTCTAACAAAATCATCAAATGAATTCAATGATGGCGTATGCGACATGTTAATTAGTGCAGACAGACCCCATTTCATCAAATACATTCTCGGTACGATAGACTCACAACTGTTCGAAACTTTAGATGATGTCAAAATGTACCCAAATTTTTTAATTTGCGGTCCAAAATTCATTAAAGCTCTGTACTATTGAGGTTCACATACCAAGCATACATATATACCAATGAACATCGGTCGAATACACTAACTACATGTGATTTCATTAAAGAAGACGCTTTATTTTCCCTCACGTTGATAATTAACAAAGACTAGTCAGATGCTTCGTTTCTATTTCGCCATTTCGTAGAAACTAAGCTCCTGACGTATTGTACTAAAAAAATTTCCATGCGGTAAGAATGCGTCCATACTGTCCTTACATATGTCTTAAGGAAGGCACTGGACTACTATGCATCGGTGTAGTCGTCTAATGTTATGATTGTGTCTGTATCAGCCCATGTACATTTTTTGTGTATATGAACACACGTTTTGAATTTCCTAATTGTATATACATGTAATCATGTCTGTGTGAGAGTGCATGTCTTGTTTGTGGAATGATTTAGTAGCGCGTGTATGTGTGTGCAAGAGTGGCTTAGTCTTTCTTTTCTTTTCTCCTTTTTATTTCAGTTTGTATATTATTTAAAAAAAAAATTTATGCCTTGTGAATGTATTTTATAGTAGATTATTAGTCTGATCATGTTGTGGTATATTAAGTAGGACTGAACAGACACTCATTTTACAGGGTATCACTTAAATACTTTAATACAAATACTTCATATAATAATGAAGCCATAGACTTGAACAAGCATAGAATGATAACCGAATTTCAATCACCATTTCAATCACCATGATTCAATTAACCTTATAAACTTCTCAATGGTTTTAAATACTACAGAACCAGCAACATCCTATTTGATGTAGTATATTTTTCTGTCCGTTGCTAAGCTTTAATAATTAATCCTAAATATAAATGCTTTTAAATACCAGTCATATAAGCTAATTATCGGACACTTTAGATAACAATTTTACTAAGCAGTTAAATATCTTTAATCCAAACAATAGCTTTGGTGTTACATGTATCTGGCATTTTATCTGAGTCTATCTTAGGATAAATAAATATGTAACAATCTTGTAATAATTATGAATGTATTTGCTTAGACCCACTTTAATTATCTTATACTGACATATGTACATGTTGTATATAATTGACAACACTGTTATACTTGTTTTATTTGTAGTTTCATTTGTTAATTAATTCTCTTGTAACATTGTTTGTATATATTATTACATGTCTCATATAAATGTTATTTACATATACTTAAATATATGATTTCTTTGTTATGTCGAATACAAGCTTGTAGCTTATGTTTATTATGTTAACTATAATCGACGTTAAATAAAGTTTATCTTATCTTATCTTTATCTTCATGCTCTGGTAATAATTAGAGTCAATTATAGTGCGTTAGCGACTAAGCTGGACCCCCATAAACCTTAAATATCTTAAAAAGTAATTATGCAATTTCATTGAAATTTGGCAGAGTTAACTTAATTACCTTTACCAACTCTGTGTTTAAATTTCAGATTTATTTGCTGTCTAATTAATGTTTTTCCCATTGGGTCTAATGTATTATTTTTGGTATTTTAATCAACAAATAGACAGGGAGTAAAATAAGCTATTACGATCAGCTAGTTAAGATTATGCTATTGTATTATGTACCAACTATAACGGTATAATTTTGACTTTGACTTACATTTGTCTGATCACCAATGTTTATATAGTTGAGGCCCATCTTCTGATTGGAAGGATCATTTATACAAACAAGAAATACATTGTTTTTCTTGCAAATATTGCTACGAAGTTGCTTCAGTTATACAAACTAAGATAAACGTTCGTCCAAGGGCCTCATTATATATTTTCAACAGTCACTGGTGTGTGACAAAATGTACAGTTATACTGGACCAAATTGTTGACCTTTGCTGTTCCGGTCACTTTCAATACCCATACGTATTTACCCTGTTTTAAACTCAAAACTTTGCATTAGGCGTCTATGCAAAGTACACTTTTCTGTGGACCAAAAATTCCGTTTTATTTTATCAGAGTTGGTAAGGGTGTTTTACGAAGACATACCCATTTTTGTTCTAATCGGCGTTGTACTTTTTAAGATATTTAAGGTTTATGGGGGTCCAGCTTAGTCGCTAACGCACTATACAAAAAACAGTCGTTTCATTGACTTCGCTGCAATCACCATTTTAAGAATTGTCAGTAGAACCGTCAGAATTAGCTAATGGTACATCATTACATATATGTTGTCAGTTGTCTGTGTGGTGTAGTGGTCATACTACATCGCTTTCAATCGCTTATTTTTTTCTTTCCGGTGTGAGTTCGGACCCACTAACCAACAGTTTTTTTTTATATCTAATAAGTTATACTTACATGTAATGCAATACGCATTCATTGTCTTACCTGTTTATGATCAAATATCATTATATTTTTTCTATTCATATTTTGCATTATACTTTTTTTATATTACTTATATCAATTATACAATGTGTCAGAATCAGTGTAAGTATCAATTGAGTTACAAGTTACGATGCTGAGACAACCTTATATGCAGTCTATAGACTGCATATAAGGTTGTCTCAGCATCGTAACTTGTAACTCTGTTTGCTTCAAGCAAAATTTAAAACAATTATAACAGAATGCGAATCGAACTCATTCGTTCAGTTTTGAAGTACTCTTATTCATAGTAGCTTAGCCGACTGCGCTATGCTCACTACCCGATAGCACAATTCTAAATGCATGCTTTATGGGTAAATAAGCCCCTATAACCTGGATTACTCCAATGTTAAAAGTACATCTACGCCCGAGTGATTGTTGTAGATCTATACCCGCACTGAACAATTGCAATCGGTGATGTACTATTTCTTTTATAAAAGCATTTAGAGATAAAATCACATAAATAACTTGATATTTTATGTGAATACAAATGACGGAACAATGTTCTCCAACACGTGTGATAAGAAATGCGCGAAACGTAACGTCGCCGGATTAACTTCGTTACTTCTGACGTTGTTGTGACTCAGTAAGTTAACTTTGATAATACATGTATGTCATTCGTTGTCTTGGAGATCAACATTTTTTACACTTACACAGGCTTGCTAAATAAATTGTGTTTTCTAGACGCTTTTAAGAAATATTCATCTCCAAAGGCAACCCATGACAGATCCTAAATTATATATATATGTATGCATTTATATTCTGTAATTGTGTTATACATTTTTGCATATTTTTAAAATTGCCACACTTTCACTAGGTGTAGTTCATCAGCAATGGTTTCACTTTGAACCGATGAAGACGTGTCGCTAGCCTTAGAGAATACTTAACAAGATATCAAATTACACGTATGAGCTTTTATTACTGCTAAAAGAAAGAAATTGGCCAGTCACAGAGCCTCTCCCATATATGACGGTGTCAATAAAAAGGCCCTGTCACGTAGCTGAAAAAATAGAAAAGTCTTTTCAGCACCAAATAAAATGCTTTCAGCATCATGTCTTGAGTTGACAAAATAACGAATAACTAGCATATCAATAAACACAAAAAGATGTATCGAAAACTGAAGCGCACACACTGTTAGCTGTGGTATTATTCATCAGTCAGTTGCAACCACGACCCAAACCCCCATCCCTGGTGATTGTCGGTGGGTAGGCGTGATTTCCCTTCCAGCTCCCCCCATCGCGTGACTGCCGGGAAAATTGGGGGATTTCGTTTCCGAACCAATTCCCCGGGGACAACATTTTACCATCAGCTGTCCCTGCAGGACGGGAAATGGTGGGGATTTGGACAGCACAAAAGTAAAAAATCTCCGTCCATCCTCTATGGTCGGACCCGTGGATGCAACGTATTAGCATTAAGAAGAATCATGGCGTGTAGTCATGTTTGTAGAGTGATGCATGAGTTGTTTCCCTTTAATAAAATACGGTTCATAGTTGCAACTACATGTAGTTGTTTGGTGGATAGTTTATACTGTTGTATACAAATGTATATAATGGTATACCAAACCTGTGTTTGGGCCTGCGTGAAAGTGGACTACATTGTCAAGCCGTCCAGTTTTTCTTGTATTTGCTGCTTTAATCATGTCTGAAGACCCATGTTTAAACCAATCGGTAACACTGGAGACTATTTCGCATCCAACAAGATACATATTGTGACAATGCATGACGGTATTCTTACATTTCCCTTTGATTTCTAATTGCGGCTATAATCACCGGCGACGGATGAAAGCCTTTTTCAGAATTTGTTTTAATGCTTTTTAACATTCATAACACAATAATAATCGTGTTAATGGCTATGTTGATTACATGTATAAGAAACAATAATACGTTTTATTACAAAACTGGTTGCTGTTCAAATCATTTCACTTGCATTCAAACAGATCCGTACTTAATCCGACAACCAATAAGTTTCTTTCTTTCAAAGAACTATAGCCTACGGGAATTCTCAAACCCCCTTAAATTGTTACATTGTATACATTTTTTAAAGATTTCTGAAAATCTATTCATCAGACTTTGGTAAAAAAAAGTACACTGATCTACAATAACTTTTTACCTAGTCTCATTTTGAATTTCATAATTTTTAGTCACTTAAGAGACATTTATTCTTTATTACATATTGAAATTACATGCGAATTTACAGTTTAACGCTGGGAGGTAATCTGATATTCCATTGATGATTTACTATCAATTATTTAACCGTTACAATCCATGATCAGCGGGATTGAGATTGCCGTTATAAAGACAAGAGAGAATACGCTCTTTATTACATTTTACTGCGTTTATAATTCGTCCTATAATAAATGTAATGAGTGACTAGATTAATGTGTTTCAGTCACATGCCTAAGAAATTATATCACACAATACTCGTACATCTGTTCGCCCTTTCCATATTTGAGGACCAATAGACATAGTATAGGATAGAACACGAGTAAGTGTTGGGTATGAAAACTAAATCGAGCTCTGCGAGATTTTATGTTTTCATACCCAACACTTACGAGAGATCTATCTGTCTTAGACCACAGCTAAAAATGTTAGTTTCTCAGATACAATTTGCACAAAAATCAACTACTAAATACTATGATTAATACTTAGTAAACACAATATCCACAAATCGTTTACATTAGCCATTCATAAAATAAAATCAAGGAATGTTTGGTGCACGGGTATTTTGTGTTTTCGTTCGTAACATTCCATTGGTCAACTTTCTATCTGTATCGTACATATTTTACATATCTTTTTTAAAGCAAGTGTATATGCATGTGCTTTTAAAAACAAGTATAGTGGCATTTGATTTACTTGATGAAACATCGATGGCTTAGAGTAAGAAGGTCGTAACTACTACTTACGACCTTATAAGACTCACGCATATTTGAAATCTGCTTCACAATGCGCTTCTTATGAGCCTATTTTCATGAAAATCTAAAATTGTCATATTGACCAAAATGAAGTTTTAAAAACTTGTTTTCCTATAGTTAAAGAGTAAATTACAGTTTTCTCTTGCATGCATGATGTTTTCTCAATATATCGATTTTGTAGTTACGACCTTCTCATTCTAAGCCATCGACATGTAGAATGTTTTTGGAGTTTGAGGACGTAACCGCGGTTACGCAGATCAAGCATCTTCCATCCTGAGACCTTTTAGTCAAAGATCTGAATGAAAATCAAAGGTTTAAGGACGTGCAACCGCACATGTTCAGCATACGAGCAAAATGACACAGTTCTGTAATACTGCCAGGACTACTTTTTCATCAATTAAATATACAGGGTATCCGTCTATATGAAAACAATTTTGACGAACAAGCAATAATGGCATGCAGTTTGCATAGAAACACAGTGCTGTGTATTATTATAAACAACCGTTAGAGGCACTGCAGTGTAACTTATCATCCAAACTACAAACGCCATCAAAGACGCCTCCATCGCCCCAGTCTACAGCTGGACTAGTCGTCTCGGCAACGGTTATCAAGGCCAAGTCTGCTGGCTTGCCAGACCCAAATGCTATTATGATAGAAGTACCTGACTGTATGTCTGCTATAATTGGTTTTCAAAGGCGGCAGAAAGATGTCGATTACAATGTAAAATCACCAGTCGAAACATTTGTGTAATGTTAAAATGTTATTTCACTGCAAGTTTTTTTTTCATTTTTGGCATACTGATTTTGTAAAAGAGCAGAAAACTCTTATGTTATAACTCAATAGTTCATTAATTAACAATGATTTAATATTTTTTTAGATATACTTAACTGCTTAAATAGTATTTAAGTGTATGTATATGTTTTATAATCGATACTATTGTAATTCTTATTATTACCCCTCACTTTTTTCGTAATGTTAATTTCCCATAGACAATCAGGTAGTATTCTTACTGTTACGATCAAGCGGATCAATACACCACGTGATTGAACATTTTTTTACTGTCAGCAGGGTGATAGTACTTTTTTGACAGTACTTTTCATGTCACGTGGTATATTTATGGAAAAACAAACATGGCGGCGTATTTCACCCGCATAACCATGTTTTAGTTCGAGTTCTCCATATCCAGCCTAGTATTTGGTGCCGACAAATATTCCAAGAGTTTGGTGCATCTTACGCATTGATACTTTTCGGTACAAAGTTTACTTTTGGTTAATTGGAGTTGTTTATTTTCTGGTCGTCAGGCGTACATGAAGCGTAGAAGTTATTGGCAGGACCTCACAATCAAGCTGGCAGGACTGATTATTCGCTACAACAACAACAACCAATCAAAATGCAGAACATTAACACGTGACTCATGTGTACTAGTAGTCGGATATAATATGTATGTGCAGGTAATATATTTCTTTATTTATCTATTTTTTTAGAACAATAAAGCGTGACAGAGCAGCGTCCATCTACTTGAACATGAGTAGAATGTTTTCGTACATTGCAAGTGTGGTTTTGAAGCAGTTTTAACATAATAGAATGTTTTTTCTTAAAACGAAAGTGAAAGTACAATTCTCTGGTCTTGTCTTTGCTGTACCGTTTTTCCGTGCATGTCTGTCTGTGAAGCCTTATTGCATTCTTAATATTGTGTTTGTGTGTAATTGCGGACAGCTAACTCAGCCAGGTATAAAGCCAGTACGGCAGACGTGTGAATTATGAATAGGAAACATTATTGTTGTTGCCATAGGAATTTTAATGTGTCCGTGTATTATACAATTAAACCTGCGCAATTGACCATTACGGACCATTATCATGTTATTTAATGTAATAGGTCGTGGAACTCTTTGAGTTCCGCCTTTATCCCCAATATGCTATATAGTTGTTGAACTGCAGTAGATCTATTCTATAATCATAATGCACAAGTAGCTTTGATAGCCTCTGTCCACAATATAAATTGCACTGCACTTTAATATATAATGGTCTTGGTTCCCTACCGGTCCTGCCTTTATCCAATGTATTTATTTGCACTGCATTATGATAAAATGACATTAACCAGCACCCTGAGGTCCTGCTTTATCCAACTTTATTTTATACTGTAGAATGATAGAATGGCATCGATACCCTGAGGTCCTGCCTTTATCCAACTATATTTGGTACTGTAATGTGATCGAATGGCGTTGGTACCCTGAGGTCATGCCTTTACCCAACTATATTAATAATTTGTTACTGTAATGTGATAGAATGGCATTGATACACTGAGGTCATGTCTTTATCCAAATATATTTGGTACTGTAATGTGATAGAATGCCGTTGGTACCCTGAGGTCGTGCCTTTATCCACCAATATTTAATAATGCAGAATGATAGAATGGCATTTGTTCCCTGAGGTCCTGCCAATATCCAACTATATTTTATACTGTAGACTGGTTAAATGACATTGGTACCATGAGGTCCTGCCAATAGCCATCAATATTTTGTAGTGTAGAATGGTAGAATGACATTGGTACCCTGAGGTCCTGCCAATATCCAACAATATTTTGTACTGTAGACAGATACAATGACATTGGTACCCTGAGGTCCTGCCAATATCCAACTATATTTTATACTGCAGAATGTTAGAATGACGTTGGTACCCTGAGGTCCTGCCAATAGCCAACTATATTTTGTACTGTAGACTGATAGGATGACATTGGTACCCTGAGGTCCTGCCAATATCCAACAAAAGTTTGTACAGGAGACTGATAGTATGGCGTTGGTACCCTGAGGTCCTGCCAATATCCAACAAAAGTTTGTACAGTAGACTGATAGTATGGCGTTGGTACCCTGAGGTCCTGCCAATATCCAACAAAAGTTTGTACATTAGACTGATAGTATGGCGTTGGTACCCTGAGGTCCTGCCAATATCTAACTATATTTTGTACTGTAATGCGGTAGAATGACATTGGTACCCTGAGGTCCTGCCAATATCCAACTATGTTTATACTGCAATGTGTCAGAATGACATTGGTACCCTGAGGTCCTGCCAATATCCAACAATATTTTGGTAATCCAACAATATTTTGTACTGTAATGTGGTAGAATGACGTTGGTACCCTGAGGTCCTGCCAATATCCATCAATATTTTGTACTGTAATGTGGTAGAATGACATTGGTACCCTGAGGTCCTGCCAATATCCAACTATATTTATACTGTATAACGATAGAATAACGTTGGTACCCTGAGGTCCTGCCAATATCCAACTATATTTTGTACTGTAATGTGGTAGAATGACGTTGGTACCCTGAGGTCCTGCCAATATCCATCATTATTTTGTACTGTAATGTGGTAGAATGACGTTGGTACCCTGAGGTCCTGCCAATATCCATCAATATTTTGTACTGTAATGTGGTAGAATGACATTGGTACCCTGAGGTCCTGCCAATATCCAACTATATTTATACTGTATAACGATAGAATGACGTTGGTACCCAGAGGTCCTGCCAATATCCAACTATATTTTGTACTGTAATGTGGTAGAATGACGTTGGTACCCTGAGGTCCTGCCAATATCCATCATTATTTTGTACTGTAATGTGGTAGAATGACGTTGGTACCCTGAGGTCCTGCCAATATCCATCAATATTTTGTACTGTAATGTGGTAGAATGACATTGGTACCCTGAGGTCCTGCCAATATCCAACTATATTTATACTGAATAACGATAGAATGGACTTGGTACCCTGAGGTCCTGCCAATATCCAACTATATTTTGTACTATAATGTGGTAGAATGACATTGGTACCCTGAGGTCCTGCCAATATCCAACTATATTTTATACTGTATAACGATAGAATGGCGTTGGTACCCTGAGGTCCTGCCATATCCAACTATATTTTGTACTGTAGACTGATAGAATGACATTGGTACCCTGAGGTCCTGCCAATAGCCAACTATATTTTATACTGTAGAATGTTAGAATGACGTTGGTACCCTGAGGTCCTGCCAATAGCCAACTATATTTTATACTGTAGACTGATAGAATGGCGTTGGTACCCTGAGGTCCTGCCAATATCCAACTATATTTAGTACTGCAGACTGATAGAATGGCGTTGGTACCCTGAGGTCCTGCCAATATCCAACTATATTTAGTACTGTATACTGGTGGAATGACATTGGCACCATGAGGTCCTGCCAATATACAACTATATTTTGCACTGTAGACTGGTAGAATGGTGTTGGTACCCTGAGGTCCTGCCAATATCCAACAATATTTTGTACGGTAATGTGGTATAATGACATTGGTACCCTGAGGTCCTGCCAATATCCAACAATATTTTATTCTGTAGACTGATAGAATGGCGTTGGTACCCTGAGGTCCTGCCAATAGCCAACTATATTTTGTACTATAATATGGAAGAAAGACATTGGTACCCTGAGGTCCTGCCAATATCCAACTATATTTTATACTGTATAACGATAGAATGGCGTTGGTACCCTGAGGTCCTGCCAATATCCAACTATATTTTATACTGTATAACGATAGAATGGCGTTAGTACCCTGAGGTCCTGCCAATAGCCAACTATATTTTATACTGTAGACTGATAGAATGGCGTTGGTACCCTGAGGTCCTGCCAATATCCAACTATATTGAGTACTGTAGACTGATAGAATGGCGTTGGTACCCTGAGGTCCTGCCAATATCCAACTATATTTAGTATTGTATACTGGTAGAATGACATTGGCACCATGAGGTCCTGCCAATATACAACTATATTTTGCACTGTAGACTGGTAGAATGGTGTTGGTACCCTGAGGTCCTGCCAATATCCAACACTTTTTTGTACTGTAATGTGGTAGAATGACATTGGTACCCTGAGGTCCTGCCAATATCCAACTATATTTTATTCTGTAGACTGATAGAATGGCGTTGGTACCCTGAGGTCCTGCCAATAGCCAACTATATTTTGTACTATAATATGGAAGAAAGACATTGGTACCCTGAGGTCCTGCCAATATCCAACTATATTTTATACTGTATAACGATAGAATGGCGTTGGTACCCTGAGGTCCTGCCAATATCCAACTATATTTTATACTATATAACGATAGAATGGCGTTGGTACCCTGAGGTCCTGCCAATATCCAACTATATTTTATACTGTATAACGATAGAATGGCGTTGGTACCCTGAGGTCCTGACAATATCCAACTATATTTTGTACTGTAGACCGATAGAATGACATTGGTACCCTGAGGTCCTGCCAATAGCCAACTATATTTTTTACTTTAGAATGTTAGAATGACGTTGGTACCCTGAGGTCCTGCCAATATCCAACTATATTTTATTCTGTAGACTGATAGAATGGCGTTGGTACCCTGAGGTCCTGCCAATAGCCAACTATATTTTGTACTATAATATGGAAGAAAGACATTGGTACCCTGAGGTCCTGCCAATATCCAACTATATTTTATACTGTATAACGATAGAATGGCGTTGGTACCCTGAGGTCCTGCCAATATCCAACTATATTTTATACTATATAACGATAGAATGGCGTTGGTACCCTGAGGTGCTGCCAATATCCAACTATATTTTATACTGTATAACGATAGAATGGCGTTGGTACCCTGAGGTCCTGACAATATCCAACTATATTTTGTACTGTAGACCGATAGAATGACATTGGTACCCTGAGGTCCTGCCAATAGCCAACTATATTTTTTACTTTAGAATGTTAGAATGACGTTGGTACCCTGAGGTCCTGCCAATAGCCAACTATATTTTGTACTGTAGACTGATAGGATGACATTGGTACCCTGAGGTCCTACCAATAGCCAACTATATTTTATACTGTAGACTGCTAGAAGACATTGGTACCCTGAGGTCCTGCCAATATCAAACTATATTTTGCACTATAGACTGATAGAATGACATTGGTACCCTGAGGTCCTGCCAATATCCAACTATATTTTGCTCTGTAGACTATAGAATGACATTGGTACCCTGAGGTCCTGCCAATATCCAACTTTATTTTGCACTGTAGACTGGTAGAATGACATTGGTACCCTGAGGTCCTGCCAATAGCCAACTATATTTTGTACTGTAGAATGATAGTATGACATTGGTACCCTGAGGTCCTGCCAATATCCTACTGTATTTTATACTGTAGACTGATAGAATGGCGTTGGTACCCTGAAGTCCTGCCAATAGCCCACTGTCTTTTGCACTATAATGTGGTAGAATGACATTGGTACCCTGAGGTCCTGCCAATATCCAACTTTATTTTGTACTGTAGAATGGTAGAGTATCATTGGTACCCAGATGTCCTGCCAATATCCAACTATATTTTGCACTGTAGACTGGTAGAATGGTGTTGGTACCATGAGGTCCTGCCAATATCCAACTATATTTTATACTGTATACTGATAGAATGGCGTTGGTACCCTGAGGTCCTGCCGATATCCAACAATATTGTATACTGTAGACTGATAGTCTGACATTGGTTCCCTGAAGGGCCTGCCAATATCCAAGTATATTTTGTACTGTAGACTGGTAGAATGACATTGGTACCCTGAGGTCCTGCCAATATCCAACTATATTTTGCACTGTAGAATGATAGAATGGCTTTGATTCCCTGAGGTCCTGCCTATATCCAACTTTATTTTGTACTGTAGAATGGTAGAGTAACATTGGTACCCTGAGGTCCTGCCAATATTCAACTATATTTTGCACTGTAGACTGGTAGAATGACATTGGTACCCTGAGGTCCTGCCAATATCCAACTATATTTTATTCTGTAGACTGATAGAATGGCGTTGGTACCCTGAGGTCCTGCCAATAGCCAACTATATTTTGTATTATAATACGGAAGAAAGACATTGGTACCCTGAGGTCCTGCCAATATCCAACTATATTTTATACTGTATAACGATAGAATGGCGTTGGTACCATGAGGTCATGCCAATATCCAACTATATTTTATACTGTATAACGATAGAATGGCGTTGGTACCCTGAGGTCCTGCCTATATCCAACTATATTTTGTACTGTAGACTGATAGAATGACATTGGTACCCTGAGGTCCTGCCAATATCCAACTATATTTTGTACTGTAGACTGATAGAATGACATTGGTACCCTGAGGTCCTGCCAATAGCCAACTATATTTTTTACTTTAGAATGTTAGAATGACATTGGTACCCTGAGGACCTGCCAATAGCCAACTATATTTTGTACTGTAGAATGATAGAATGGCATTGGCACCCTGAGGTCCTGCTAATATCCAACAATATTTTGTACAGTAGAATGATAAAATGGCATGTGTTCCTTGAAGTCCTGCCAATATCCAACAACATTTTGTACTGTAGAATGATAGAATGGTATTGGTTCCCTGAGGTCCTGCCAATATCCAACAATTTTTTGGACTGTAGACTGATAGAATGGCATTGGCACCCTGAGGTCCTGCTAATATCCAACAATATTTTGTACAGTAGAATGATAAAATGGCATGTGTTCCTTGAAGTCCTGCCAATATCCAACTATATTTTTGTACTGTAGAATGATATAATGGCATTGGTATCCTTTGTTCTTGTCTTTATCCAACTACATTTTATACTGTAATGTGATAGAATGGCATTGGTACCCTTAGGTTCTGCCTTTATCCAACTATATTTTATACTGTAATGTGATAGAATGGCATTGGTACTGTTCGGTCATTTCCTTATCCTGCTATATTGTGTACCGTAGAATGATAAAATGGCGTTGGTAATCTGGTGTCCTGTCTTTATCTAACTACATATCGTTTATAGTGTCAACTCATTACGGACTGAACCAAATACTTCATGACTGAAAAGAACATTTTTGTCAACTCTTTACTGTTATAACGAAACACTTGTTGAATGAATTAACCACGCACTGACTGAATGAATTCCGCATAGACTGACTGAAACACTTGTTGAATGGATGTAACACGTGTTGAATGAGTGAACCACTCATTAACTAATCATTCACTGCCTAACTGAAACACTTACTTAATGAATGAATCACTTGCTGACCAAATGAATAACTCACTGACTGAATGGAAAACTCACAGACTGAATGAATCATGCACAGACAGAATGAACCAATCACAGACTGAATGTAACTATCACAGACCGAATGAAACACTCTCAGACTGAATGAAACACTCACAGACTGAATGAACCACACGTGCTGTCCAAATGAACTACACACATACTGAATGAAACACTCACATACTGAATGAATCACTTGCTGAATAAATATTACACTTGTTGAATGAATAAACCACTCGCTGACTTATTGAAACACTCACAGACTGAATTTAACAATCACATACTGAATGAATCACTTGTTGAAGAAATGAACCACTCACTGACTGAATGAACATCTAACTTACTAAATGAGACACTAACAGACAGCATGAAACACTTGTTGACAAAATGAATCACTCACATACTGAATGGATCACTCACATACTGAATGTAACACTCAAAGACTGAATAAATCACTCACTAAATGAATGGAACAGTTGCTTACCAAATGAATCACTCACCAACTGAATGAATCTCTCACTGACTGAATGCAAGACTCACAATCACTATTGAAACACTCACAGACTAAATGAAACACACATAGACTGAATGAATCACTCACTAAATGAATGAAATACTCGTGCTGACCAAATGAACTGCTCACCGATTGAATGAAACACTTAAATGCTTAATGTTTTACACACAGTCTGCATGCATCACTCACTAAATGAATGAATTACTTTTTGACTGAATGAAACACTTGCTCAGTCATTACTGACTGACTAAAACACTTGCTGACCGAATGAAAAACTAGCTGACGGAATGAAACACTAGCTGACACGTTACTGACTGAATCAAACATTTGCTGATCAAATGAAACACTAACTGACTGAATTAAACTCTTGCTGACTGAATCAAAGACTTGCTGGATGTATGAACCACATGCTGACTTATAACTGTTTGGATAAGACACTTGCTGACAGAATGAAATGCATTTGACCCATTTCTGACTGCATGAAAAACTAACTGACGGAATGAAACACTTCCTGACACATTACTGATTGAATGAAACATTTGCTGACTGAATGAAACACTTGCTGACTAATTTCTGACTTACTGAAAACTGACTGACTGACTGAATGAAACCCTTGCTGACTTATTTATGACTGAATGAAACACTTGCTGACTCATTTCTGACTCATTGACAAACTAATTGACTGAATCCAACACTTCCTGATTCATTACTGATTGAATGAAATACTTGCTGACTGAATAAAACAATTGCTGACCCAATACTTACGAAATTAAACACTTGCTAACTGAATGGAAAAAATGCTGACTGTATGAAATACTTGCTGAATCAATATTGACTGTATGAAAGACTTGCTGATTGTATGAAACAATTGCTGACTGAATCAAACACTTGCTGACTGAATTAAACATTTGCTGACTCATTACTAACTGTATTAAATACATGATGACTTTATGAAAAATTTGTTGACTGAATGAAATACTTGTTGACTGTATGAAGCAACATTTGCTTACTCATAACTTACTGAATGTAATACTTGCTAACTGAATGAAACACTTGCTGACCCAATACTGACGAAATTAAACACTTGTTAACTGAATGGAAAAATGCTGACTGTATGAAATACTTACTGAATCATTTTTGACTGTATGAAAGACTTGCTGATTGTATGAAACACTTGCTGACTGAATCAAACACTTGCTGACTGAATTAAACATTTGCTGACTCATTACTGACTGTATTAAATACATGTTAACTGCATGAAATACTTGTTTACTTCATGATATACTTGTTGACTGAATAAAACACTTTCTGACCAATAACTGACTGAATGAAACACTTGCTGATTCATTACTGACTGAAATAAACACTTACTGACTGTTTGAAACACTTGCTGACTCCTTACTGACTGAACGAAACACTGGCTGACTGTATGAAACACTTGCTGAGTCATAACTGACTGAATGTAATACTTGCTGACTGAATGAAACACTTGCTGACCAAATACAGACTGAATGTAACACATCCTGACTGAATCAAGCACTTGCTGACTGAATCAAACATTTGCTGACTCATTACTGAGTGTATTTGATACATGATGATTTCATGAAATACTTGTTGACTGAATGAAATACTTGTTGACTGAATAAAACACTTTCTGGCCCAAAACTGAATGAATGAAACACTTGCTGATTCATCACTGACTGAATTAAACACTTACTGACTGTTTGAAACACTTACTGACTTCTTAATGACTGAATGAAGCACTCGACGACTGTATGAAACACTTGCTGAGTCATAACTGACTTAATTAAACACTTGTTGACTGTATAAAACACTTGTTGACTGTATGAAACACTTGTTGCCAGTATGAAATACTTGCTGACTTATTACTGACTTAATTAAACACTTGCTGACTGAATGTTACACTTGCTGACTGAATGAAACACTTGTTGGATGATTGAAACACTTCCTGACTGAATGAAACACGTGCTGACTGTATGAAACACTTGTTGACTGTATGAAACATTTGCTTACTCATTACTGACTGAATGTAATACTTGCTAACTGAATGAAACACTTGCTGACCCAATACTGACGAAATTAAACACTTGCTAACTGAATGGAAAAAATGCTGACTGTATGAAATACTTGCTGAATCATTATTGACTGTATGAAAGACTTGCTGATTGTATGAAACAATTGCTGACTGAATCAAACACTTGCTGACTGAATTAAACATTTGCTGACTCATTACTGACTGTATTAAATACATGATGACTTTATGAAAAATTTGTTGACTGAATGAAATACTTGTTGACTGTATGAAACAACATTTTCTTACTCATAACTTACTGAATGTAATACTTGCTAACTGAATGAAACACTTGCTGACCCAATACTGACGAAATTAAACACTTGTTAACTGAATGGAAAAATGCTGACTGTATGAAATACTTACTGAATCATTATTGACTGTATGAAAGACTTGCTGATTGTATGAAACACTTGCTGACTGAATCAAACACTTGCTGACTGAATTAAACATTTGCTGACTCATTACTGACTGTATTAAATACATGTTAACTGCATGAAATACTTGTTTACTTCATGATATACTTGTTGACTGAATAAAACACTTTCTGACCAATAACTGACTGAATGAAACACTTGCTGATTCATTACTGACTGAAATAAACACTTACTGACTGTTTGAAACACTTGCTGACTCCTTACTGACTGAACGAAACACTGGCTGACTGTATGAAACACTTGCTGAGTCATAACTGACTGAATGTAATACTTGCTGACTGAATGAAACACTTGCTGACCAAATACAGACTGAATGTAACACATCCTGACTGAATCAAGCACTTGCTGACAGAATCAAACATTTGCTGACTCATTACTGAGTGTATTTGATACATGATGACTTCATGAAATACTTGTTGACTGAATGAAATACTTGTTGACTGAATAAAACACTTTCTGGCCCAAAACTGACTGAATGAAACACTTGCTGATTCATCACTGACTGAATTAAACACTTACTGACTGTTTGAAACACTTACTGACTTCTTAATGACTAAATGAAGCACTCGACGACTGTATAAAACACTTGCTGAGTCTTTACTGACTTAATTAAACACTTGTTGACTATATGAAACACTTGTTGCCAGTATGAAATACTTGCTGACTTATTACTGACTTAATTAAACACTTGCTGACTGAATGTTACACTTGCTGACTGAATGAAACACTTGCTGGATGATTGAAACACTTCTTGCCTGCATGAAACACGTGCTGACTGTATGAAACACTTGTTGACTGTATGAAACATTTGCTTACTCATTACTGACTGAATGTAACACTTGCTTACTGAATGAAACAATTGCTGACTCAATACTGACGAAATTAAACACTTGTTAACTGTATGGAAACATTGCTGACTGTATAAAATACTTGCTGAATCATTATTGAATGTATGAAAGACTTGCTGATTGTATAAAACAATTGCGGACTGAATCAAACACTTGCTGACTGAATTAAACATTTGCGGACTCATTACTGACTGTATTAAATACATGTTGACTTCATGAAATACTTGTTGACTTCATGATATACTTGTTGACTGAATAAAACACTTTCTGACCAATAACTGACTGAATGAAACACTTGCTGATTCATTAATGACTGAATTAAACACTTACTGACTGTTTGAAACATTTGCTGACTCCTTACTGTCTGAATGTAATACTTGCTGACTGAATGAAACACTTGCTGACCCAATACAGACTGAATGTAATACATCCTGACTGAATAAAAAACTTGCTGACTGAATAAAACACTTGTTGACTGAATGCAACACGTGTTGACTGAATTAAACACTTGTTGACTGTATGAAACACTTGTTGACTCATTACTGACTGAATGTAACAATTGCTGACTGAATGAAACAGATACTGACCCAATACAGACTGAATGAAACACTTGCTGACTGAATGAAACACTTGTAGACTCATTACTGACTATATCAAACGATTTCTAACTGTATCAAACACTTGCTGACTGTATGAAACAATTGCTGACTGAATCAAACATTTGCTGACTCATTACTGACAGTTAAAACACATGTTGACTGAATGAAATACTTGTTGACTAAATGAAATACTCGTTGACTGAATAAAACACTTGCTGACTCATTACTGACTCATTGAAACACGTGTTGACGGAATGAAACACTTGCTGACTGATCAAATATTTTTTTGACTCAATGCTGACTGTATTAAGCATATGTTGACTTCATGTAATACTTGTTGACTGATTGAAGCACTTTCTGACCGATTACTGACTGAATTAAACATTTCTGACCAATTACTGACTGAATGAAACACTTGCCGACTCATTACTGTCTCAATGGAACGTTTGTTGACTGCATGAAACACGTGTTTACTTCATTTAATACTTGTTGACTGAATGAAACACTTGTTGCCTCATTTATGACAGAATGAAACACTTTCTGACTGAATGAAACACTTGCTGACAGAATGAAACACTTGCTGACCCAATACAGACTGAATGAAACACTTGCTGATTGAATGAAACACTTGCTGACTGAATGACAAAATTGCTGACTGATTGAACCACGTTTGGCTGAATGAAATACTTGCTGACTCATTACTGCCTGAATCAAACACTTGCTGACTGTACAAAACATGTGCTGACTAAATGAAATACTTGTTGACAGAATGAAACAAGTCTTGACTCATTTATGACAGAATGAAACACTTGCTGGCTGAATGAAACACTTGCTGACTAAAGGAAATAGTTGTTTATTCAATGAGACACTTGCTGACTCATTAATGACTGAATGAAACACTTGCTGACTATGTGAAACACTTGCTGACTAATTACTGGCAGAATTAAACACTTGCTGACTGTTTTAAACACTTGCTGACTAATAACTGACTGAATCAAACACTTATTGACTGTATGAAACACTTGCTAACTAATTTCTGATTGAATTTAACACTTGCTGACTTCATTAAACACTTGTCGGCTGAATAAAACACTTACTGACACATTTTGATTGTATTAAACACGTGTTGACTGAATAAAACAACTGTGGATTGAATGTAACACTTTCTGACTAAATCAAATACTTGCTGACTGAATTAAGCACTTGCTGACTCATTGCTGATTGAATTTAACACTTGCTAACTCATTATGGACATAATTAAACACTCACTGACTTATTACTGACTGCATTCAACACTTGTTGATTGAATGAAACAATTGGTGTTTAAATGAAACACTTGTTGACTAATTCAAACACTAGCTGACTGATTCAAACACATGCTGACTGATTCAAACTCTTGCTGATTCATTGCTGACTTAATTAAACACTTGTTGACTGAATAAAACACTTGTTGACAAAACGAAATACTCATTTATGACTAAATTAAACACTTCCTGACTGTATTAAACAATCGGTGACTGAATGTAACACTTGGTGACTCATAACTGACTGATTGAAAAACTTGCTGACTGATTGAAACACTTGTTGCCTGAATGAAACTCTTGCTGACTCATTATTAACTGAATAAAACACTTGCTGTCTGTATGAAACATTTGGGAACTGCATAAAACACTTGTTGACTCATTACTGACTGATTAAAAAACTTTTTGACTGACTGAAGCACGTGTTGACTGAATGTAACACACACTGACTCAATGGAGAATACATTGATCAAACACAAACTGACTCAATGAAACACACACTGACTTAATGAAACATACACTGACTCAATGAAATATACACTGACTCAATGAAACATACACTGACTCTTTGAAACGTTCACTGACTCAATGAAACATACACTGTCTCTATGAAACATACACTGACTCTATGAAACATACACTGACTCTATGAAACATACACTGTCTCTATGAAACATACACTGTCTCTATGAAACATACACTGACTCTATGAAACATACACTGTCTCTATGAAACAAACACTGACTCTATGAAACATACACTATCTCTATGAAACATACACTGACTCAATGAAACATACACTGACTCAATGAAACATACACCGACTCAATGAAACATACACTGACTCATTGAAACATACACTGACTCTATGAAACATACACTGACTATATGAAACACACTGACTCTATGAAACATACACTGTCTCTATGAAACATACACTGACTCAATTAAACATACAATGACTCTATAAAACATACACTGACTGAATGAGACATACACTGACTCTATGCAACACACACTGACTCTATGAAACATACACTGACTCAATGAGACATACACTGACTCAATGAGACATACACTGACTCTATGAAACATACACTGACTCTATGAAACAAACACTGACTCTATGAAACATACACTGACTCAATGAAACGTAAACTGACTCTATGCAACGCACACTGATTCAATGAAACATACACTGACTCAATGAAACGTACACTGACTCAATGACTTAATTAACTGACCAACGGTTAACACGTTCAACATCTCTGAAATACTTTAAGGGACCAATACGCAGCCTCCTTATTAAGGTGCCATTTGGTTTAATCGTTTACTGGAGCATATCGTGTGTGCTTTTTCGGTGTGATAGAACTGATTTCGTTTAAAGGGAAGACTGTCCATTCAATACAACATCATTGTCATTAAAATCATCTGACGAATTTAAGATTTTTAAAGTTTTAGTATTGTTGTTATATTTATTTTACATAGTATACATTGACACAATGGAGCATACACTGACTCCTTCAGCTCTCAATTAAACACACTTTCTTTACTTACTCAATGAAACACACATTTACTCAATGAAGCACTCTATTGATTAAATGAAACACATTGACTCGGTGGAACACACATTGACTCCTTACTCAGTAGAGTGAATCAAGCATACGCTGTTTTTCCTACTGGCAGCATGAAATTCTGACTAAAAGGAACACACATTTGGCTGAAGAAACATGCACTGAGTCAATTCTGGCAAAATAAAACACATACTAGCTGAAT
Organism: Spisula subtruncata; assembly: GCA_963678985.1. Taxonomy (NCBI): domain Eukaryota; kingdom Metazoa; phylum Mollusca; class Bivalvia; order Venerida; family Mactridae; genus Spisula; species Spisula subtruncata. Next base: position 9,545,520 of record OY787666.1, read on the forward strand.
GAAGCATGCACTGATGTTTTACTCATTGATTGAAACTCTCACTGAATGATTAAAACTCTCAGCGAATGAATGAAAAGGATGCCTAACTGAAGGACTCCATGTGAAATTAAATGTGAAGGGAATGTTAAATATTTACTGAGTCAAACTAATGTAGTGTAGAAGTCTTTCTCCTTATCTGTACTTTCCAATGTTTATTGATCTCTGTTAAGGCATATGTTGATACATTTTTATTGTTATAATAAATTTATTGCGAAATTCCCGGTACCGATAGCTGCAGTACATGGTATAATATCATTGACTCAGTAATAATTCTTACAATTTAACTGTTTTTCAGACAAAGTTATGCCAATGAGTGGAATAAGGATTATCACTATGGATTTCATAAAAGTCTTTAGTACAAGGAAATTCCAGATCAGCGTTCGATCCAGAGAGGAGATTTAAATAGTCTTTAACGGTGACTATACAAATGACAATGGGCCAGTGACAGAAAAAAAGAAGAAACAAATTTCACAGCAAAAACAAAACGAAACGGGCAGAATTAGAAGAAATTGTTTGATAATCCTAACAGAGTTCTGAATAACAGCAGGCTGCATGCCAATTTGACCACTTACAACCCGTTTGGCCGGCTGGAAATGTGAAATTTATATACATTTTAAAGAAAATAGTTGCAGTAAGGACCTTATCAGGCCTGTTGGTTAAGCATTTTGTTTGCTATATTAAAATTTAATCCTGTTGTGCTTTGTTATAACAGAACAGAAACACAATTCTTCAATGGGACACAGAAATCATGAAGTTATAGCCGATTTTTAGCTATAACAGACTTCCTTATGAGGGAGTGGTAGAACATTGAAATAAAGTAGGACGAAGTCGGGGATTAGTTCATTCGCTTTCAAGCAAGTTCTATTGTATGTGACAAATTTAGTCTGCCAATAACTATTGAAATGGCTAGAAATGCGCTATTTGGTTTATCAAATTTCTCAATAGCTAATTGGAGATATTGGCTTGAAATGCATGATAAAAATTAATTTACCTTCCTGTAATTTAACCGTACTAACTTTGACACCATTTACCAATTGCAACAAAACAAGTGTCGAAGACCAATTCCTACTACACACAGACACAGTATTTAGTCAAAAGACGTAGGTTTTTTCTGGCACTAGTTTGAAAATTGAACTCAATAGCCGTATTTTGTCTGTGGCATCATTTTGTCGTAATTGTCGACGTTGTTACAATGTTTGTACCTCTGATGTTTTCTGTCGTGTACAGATTCTTTAAAAGTGTTGATTACATTTCACAAATGTCTAAACTGATTGTACACTGTATATACATGATGTGTCTCATGAGCATGGGTATGCTCGTTGGCTATAAATTGGCTATTCACTAGCGATTTAGATAGACAAATACAAAGAAGTAAAATACATTCTGTTATTTGCCTTTGTTTAGCAAATTCATTTCTGAACTCTGCTGCAAATCTTATGTTTTGAATGGTTCATGCAAGTGGAGCCAGAGTCGCATGGTGTTAGATGAATAGCACGAAAAATTTGGTTCAAAATTATTTCTAGGAAATGTCACTGCGGTGTGATGCCAACAGGTTGGATGGTGTACATTTGCAGAGTTTTGTGGTGCAATATGTTAGATCAAGCGTTTGATCGATACATGTACTTTACTGCTCATTATTTGAAATTTACGTGTAGCATATCGCTGGCTTAGAATAAAAAGGTATTACTTATATGTCTGATGCATATTTAAAATCAGCATCACAATGTGCTTCTTATGAACCTATTTCATGAAAATCGGAACTTCTCATGTTGACCAAGCTGAAGATGAAGCAGCTTGTTAAACCATAAGTAAAGAGTAATTTCCCAACAGTCTTTCCTTGTGTTCTCAACATGGAGATTTTTTGCTTGCAAACGTCTAATTATAAGTCAGCGATATATGAAGGAGACACTTGGGATTGCATGCAGAGTTGATGAGTCTGGGTTACTGTTAGTGACCACAGCGTATAAAACAAATCACTGTATGACTTATCGGAATCCTATAAAATTCATCTTGTATCATTTATTGCTATTGAAAGTGCATGTAAAATCTAAATACCTAAATTCCAATTACAATCTGATCTATGTACTCATTATTGCAGTACTCTATACTTCAACGTGTACTCATCATTGCAATCGCCAGACATCGGCTTATTTATACACAGTCGTAACAGCTAACTTGAAAACCTTGGTTTGGCTGAATTTCTATGTGTTGTTATAACATTTTTGTAATTCTATAAATAAACCTGTACTTATATATATGTTGTCTTGTCTTTTAAATACATGTAGTTGTACCTGTATGTTAACTATATGGCACTCTTCGGCCATAGATCTCAGTATAGTCGGTATGCCAAGTACCAAAAAGTGGCCTAACCCAAAAATTTAGTACGCACAAAATGTTTTTGCATAAAATGGTTATTTAACATGTCCTTTCATAGAAACCAAATGATGCAACCTTGTCATCATTGAGCATTTTGATATATTCAAGATGGCCGCCAAGATGGCCGCCAAAAATCTAAAATGTTCACATTCATACAATCGTCTATGTTTTCAATAGTATAAAACGTGTATGTTTAGTAATTTACTGTTAAATTAGGAGTTTACGTATATTTGGACAAAATATTAAATTAAAATATTCAAAATGGACGACAAAATGGCCGCTAAATCAGAGAAAAGTTATATTTTTATTGTTTTTATCACGCAAATATTCAACAATTATCGTTACATAATTAATAGTTACATAACATATCATCCAAAATAAGCTGTTAGTCATTATTAAGGTGGATGTTAACATATTTACCCCCCCCCCCCCTACCTTTGAGGAGGGAGTATACTATTATTGTTATGTACTTAGTATATGTTGGTGATCTTCATCGATTCATCAGTCGGTAGGCTTAAAGGTTTTTGTTCAATAAAGCTTGACATAAGGACCCATAATATGTAAGCAAAGATGGGTCAGCAGACGACCCCTTTTGATGTTGGGGTAATTTTGTCAAAGGTCAGGATAGCAGTGACCTATTACATACATGAATAGACCAAATGACTGACGATTAATAAACACAGTTTAAACCAAAGATCGGAAACAGGAACCAAACTAGTGTATATTTTTTGTTCAGTCCATTTTGTAGATCAACCTTCAGAGTTGAATACCTGGCTGAAAATTATACATGCAAGTTGCACAAGCATATTATATTGTACTCTTTAAGAATAAACAAGTTGTTTTTTGTAGGTGAGATTTTATTTATTCATCATTTTCTGAACCACAGGACCTAAGGGTACCAATTCCATTCTACCACATTGCAATACAAAATTCATGGATATTGGCAGGACCTCAGGGTACCAATGTCATTCTACCACATTACAGTACAAAATATGGTTGGCTATTGGCAGGACCTCAGGGTACCAACGCCATTCTACCAGTCTACAGTACAAAAAAGTGTTGGATATTGGCAGGACCTCAGGGTACCAATGACATTCTACCATTCTACAGTATTTAATATAGTTGGCTATTGGCAGGACCACAGGGTACCAATGTCATTCTACCACATTACAGTACAAAATATGGTTGGTTATTGGCAGGACTTCAGGGTACCAACGCCATTCTATCAGTGTACAGTACAAAATATAGTAGGATATTGGCAGGACCTCAGGGTACCAATGTCATTCTACTACATTACAGTACAAAATATTGTTGTATATTGGCAAGACCTCAGGGTACCAATGCCATTCTACCATTGTACAGTATTTAATACAGTTGGATATTGGCAGGACCTCAGGGTACCAATGTTATTCCACCATTCTACAGTATTTAATATAGTTGGATATTGGCCGGACTTCAGGGTACCAATGTCATTCTACCATTCTACACTACAAAATATTGATGCTATTGGCAAGACCTCGGGGTACCAATGTCATCCTATCAGTATACAGTACAAAATATAGTTGGCTATTGGCAGGACCTCAGGGTACCAACGCCATTCTATAAGTCTACAGTATAAAATATAGTTGGATATTGGCAGGATCTCAGGGTACCAATGTCATTCTATCAGTCTACAGTACAAAATGTAGTCGGATATTGGCAGGACCTCTGGGTATCAATGCCATTCTACCACATTACAGTACAAAATATTGATGGATATTGGCAGGACCTCAGGGTACCAATGTCATTCTATCATTCTACAAAACAAAATGTAGTTGGCTATTGGCAGGACCTCAGGGTACCAATGTCATTCTACCATTCTACAGTATAAAATGTAGTTGGATATTGGTAGGATCTCAGGGTACCAATTTCTTTCTACCGCATTACAGTACAAAATATTTTGGATATTGGCAGGACCTCAGGGTACCAATGCCATTCTACCACATTGCAATACAAAATATTGATGGATATTGGCAGGACCTCAGGGTACCAATGTCATTTTACCACATTACAGTACCAAATATCGTTGGCTATTGGCAGGACCTCAGGGTACCAACGCCATTCTATCAGTCTACAGTACAAAATATTGTTGGATATTGGCAGGACCTCAGGGTACCAATGTCATACTATCATTCTACAGTACAAAATATAGTAGGATATTGGCAGAACCTCAGGGTACCAATGTCATTCTACCACATTACAGTACAAATATTGTTGGATATTGGCAGGACCTCAGGGTACAAATGTCATTCTACCACATTACAGTACAAAATATCGTTGGCTATTGGCAGGACCTCAGGGTACCAATGTCATTCTATCAGTCTACATTTCGAAATATAGTTGGATATTGGCAGGACCTCAGGGTACCAATGTCATTCTATCAGTCTACAGTTCAAAATATAGTTGGATATTGGCAGGACCTCAGGGTACCAATGACTTTCTACCACATTACACTACAAAGTATTGTTGGATATTGGTAGGACCTCAGGGTATCAATTTCATTCTATCATTCTACAGTTCAAAATATAGTAGGATATTGGCAGGACCTCAAAGTACCAATGTCATTCTATCATTCTAAAGTACAAAATATAGTTGGATATTGGCAGGACCTCAGGGTACCAATGCCATTGTATCTGTCTAAAGTACAAAATATAGTTTGATATTGGCAGGACCTCAGGGTACCAATGACTTTCTACCACATTACACTACAAAATATCGTTGGCTATTGGCAGGACCTCAGGGTACCAATGTCATTCTATCAGGGTACAGTACAAAATATCGTTGGCTTTTGGCAGGACCTCAGGGTACCAATGTCATTCTACCACATTACAGTACAAAATATTGTTGGATATTGGTAGGACCTCAGGGTATCAATTTCATTCTATCATTCTACAGTTCAAAATATAGTAGGATATTGGCAGGACCTCAAAGTACCAATGTCATTCTATCATTCTACAGTTCAAAATATAGTAGGATATTGGCAGGACCCCAGGGTACCAATGTCATTCTTTCAGTCTACAGTACCAAATATAGTTGGCTATTGGCAGGACCTCAGGGTACCAACGCCATTCTATCAGTGTACAGTACAAAATATAGTTGGATATTGGCAGGACCTGAGGGTACCACCCAGCCAGCAATCCGATATCGGCCTAATATCGGACCGATATACTTTCCACATCGGCCCGATATCGTAACTGATATTGGGCCGATATTGTTTTGCCCATCGGCACTTGATCGGGCCGTTATCGACAGCCGATATCAAACCGATATTGGGCCGATATTGTTTTGCCCATCGGCACTTGATCGGGCCGTTATCGACAGCCGATATCAAACCGATATTGGCATTATTTATCCGGGGATATAGAATACGTTTATTGAATAAATTAGATGTTTACTTATATAAAATTACTAGTATTGAAGGATTGAAACAATAAGTTCAGCCCTAGGTCAAAAAGCTTCCTTCCAGTACGAGCTACTACAGAGCACGTAGGTTTCGAAGAAATGGGAGGTTGTTAGACATTTTTTGTTAATTACTAGTTGAGCTATCCCTTATTCACATTTTTATTAACCACTAGCAGCTTTTATTTACATCATTCATTTCTTTATACTACAGCCAAATGACGGTTTGGTACTTTAAACATTGGCTAATTGATACTTTTTAAAAGTTTGAAAGGAATAATAGGTGATAAACCCGATTTAATTCATTTATAAAATAAAAGGGAGATAATAGGTATATGTAATGTACTACAGCGGGCCGATATAGGTCCGACATCGGCAATCATTGCCAATATTCCGATAGGATGCCAACGTCAATCCGATATGGGCATACTGGCTGGGATACAGACCAAAGCAGGAGGGATTAGGAATGATGCATTTACAAATTACAATATTTCTAAACCTCACTTTATCGGTCCGATGTCGGTCCGATATAGGAATGCTGACCGCGATATGCCGACATGTAGCCGATATCGGACCGATATGGGTATGTTTGCTGGGAAATAAATATCATTGAGACAAATGAGTTAGACATCTATGTTTGCTTATCTTGACTGAAAACCCGCAATTTATTAATCCTACAAAACATGAACTTGTTCGCCAACATCGGATAGACGTCGGATAGATATCGTGTGCCGTTGCCGATATGCCGCTATGTTGCCGATATCTATCCAATATGGGCATGCTGGCTGGGCAATGTCATTCTATCAGTCTACAGTACAAAATATAGTTGGCTATTGGCAGGACCTCAGGGTACCAATGTTATTCTACCAGTCTACAGTATAAAATATAGTTGGATATTGGCAGGACCTCAGGGTACCAATGTCATTCTATCAGTCTGCAATATAAAATATACTTGGATATTGGCAGGACCTCAGGGTACCAATGGCATTCTTTCAGTCTACAGTACAAAATATTGTTGGCTATTGGCAGGACCTCAGGGTACCAATGTCATTCTACCTTTCTACATAACAAAATATAATTGGATATTGGCAGGACCTCAGAGTACCAATGTCATTCTATCAGTCTACAGTATAAAATATAGTTGGATATTGGCAGGACCCCAGGGTACCAACGCCATTCTATCAGTCTACAGTATAAAATATAGTTGGCTATTGGCAGGACCTCAGGGTACCAATGTCATTCTACCAGTCTACAGTACAAAATATAGTTGGATATTGGCAGGACCTCAGGGTACCAATGTCATTCTATCAGTCTACAATATAAAATATAGTTGGATATTGGCAGGACCTCAGGGTACCAATGGCATTCTTTCAGTCTACAGTACCAAATATAGTTGGCTATTGGCAGGACCTCAGGGTACCAATGTCATTGTACCAGTCTACAGTACAAAAAATAATTGGATATTGGCAGGACCTCAGGGTACCAATGTCATTCTATCAGTCTACAGTATAAAATAAAGTTGGATATTGGCAGGACCTCAGGGTACCAACGCCATTCTATCAGTCTACAGTATAAAATATAGTTGGATATTGGCAGGACCTCAGGGTACCAACGCCATTCTACCAGTCTACAGTGCACAATATAGTTGGATATTGGCAGGACCTCAGAGTACCAATGTCATTCTATCAGTTTACAGTACAAATTATAGTTGGATACTGGCAGGACCTCAGGGTACCAACGACATTCTATCAGTCTACAGTATAAAATATAGTTGGATATTGGCAGGACCTCAGGGTACCAATGTCATTCTATCAGTCTGCAATATAAAATATAGTTGGATATTGGCAGGACCTAAGGGTACCAATGGCATTCTTTCAGTCTACAGTACAAAATATAGTTGGCTATTGGCAGGACCTCAGGGTACCAATGTCATTCTACCATTCTCCCGTGCAAAATATAATTGGATATTGGCAGGACCTCAGGGTACCAATGGCATTCTTTCAGTCTACAGTACAAAATATAGTTGGCTATTGGCAGGACCTCAGGGTACCAATGGCATTCTATCAGTCTGCAATATAAAATATAGTTGGATATTGGCAGGACCTCAGGGTACCAATGTCATTCTATCAGTCTACAGTACAAATTATAGTTGGATACTGGCAGGACCTCAGAGTACCAACGCCATTCTACCAGTCTACAGTGCACAATATAGTTGGATATTGGCAGGACCTCAGGGTACCAATGTCATTCTATCAGTTTACAGTACAAATTATAGTTGGATATTGGCAGGACCTCAGGGTACCAATGTCATTCTATCAGTCTGCAATATAAAATATAGTTGGATATTGGCAGGACCTCAGGGTACCAATGTCTTTCTATCAGTTTACAGTACAAATTATAGTTGGATACTGGCAGGACCTCAGGGTACCAATGTCATTCTATCAGTCTGCAATATAAAATATAGTTGGATATTGGCAGGACCTCAGGGTACCAATGGCATTCTTTCAGTCTACAGTACAAAATATAGTTGGCTAATGGCAGGACCTCAGGGTACCAATGTCATTCTACCATTCTACCGTGCAAAATATAAATGGATATTGGCAGGACCTCAGGGTACCAATGGCATTCTTTCAGTCTACAGTACAAAATATAGTTGGCTATTGGCAGGACCTCAGGGTACCAATGTCATTCTACCATTCTATAGTACAAAAAATAATTGGATATTGGCAGGACCTCAGGTTACCAATGTCATTCTATTAGTCTACAGTATAAAATATAGTTGGATATTGGCAGGACCTCAGGGTACCAATGTTATTCTACCAGTCTACAGTACAAAATATAGTTGGATATTGGCCGGACCTCAGGGTACCAATGTCTTTCTATAAGTCGCAATATAAAATATAGTTGGATATTGGCAGGACCTCAGGGTACCAATGGCATTCTTTCAGTCTACAGTACAAAATATAGTTGGCTATTGGCAGGACCTCAGGGTACCAATGTCATTCTACCATTCTACCGTGCAAAATATAATTGGATATTGGCAGGACCTCAGGGTACCAATGGCATTCTTTCAGTCTACAGTACAAAATATAGTTGGCTATTGGCAGGACCTCAGGGTACCAATGTCATTCTACCATTCTATAGTACAAAAAATAATTGGATATTGGCAGGACCTCAGGGTACCAATGTCATTCTATTAGTCTACAGTATAAAATATAGTTGGATATTGGCAGGACCTCAGGGTACCAATGTTATTCTACCAGTCTACAGTACAAAATATAGTTGGATATTGGCCGGACCTCAGGGTACCAATGTCTTTCTATAAGTCGCAATATAAAATATAGTTGGATATTGGCAGGACCTCAGGGTACCAATGGCATTCTTTCACTCTATAGTACAAAATATAGTTGGCTATTGGCAGGACCTCAGGGTACCAATGTTATTCTACCAGTCTACAGTACAAAATATAGTTGGATATTGGCAGGACCTCATGGTACCAACGCCATTCTATCAGTCTACAGTACCAAATATAGTTGGATATTTGCAGGACCTCAGGTTACCAATGTTACTCTACCATTGTACAGTACAAAAAAATCGAGTTGGATATTGGCAGGACCTCAGGGTACCAATGTCATTCTACCACGTTATAGTACAAAATATAGTTGGCTATTGGCAGGACCTCAGGGTACCATCGTCATTCTATCAGTCTACAGTATAAAAATTGTTGGATATTGGCAGGACCTCAGGGTACCAATGGCATTTTTTCAGTCTACAGTACAAAATATAGTTGGCTATTGGCAGGACCTCAGGGTACCAATGTTATTCTACCAGTCTACAGTACAATATAGAGTTGGATATTGGCAGAACCTCAGGGTACCAATGTCATTCTATCAGTCTACAGTATAAAATATAGTTGGATATTGGCAGGACCTCAGGGTACCAATGTCATTATATCAGTCTACCGTGCAAAATAAAGTTGGCTATTGGCAGGACCTCAGGGTACCAATGTCATTCTACCAGTCTACAGTGCAAAATATAGTTGGATATTGGCACGACCTCAGGGTACCAACGCCATTCTATCAGTCTACAATACAAAATATAGTTGGATATTGGCAGGACCTCAGGGTACCAATGTCATTGTATCAGTCTTCAGTACAAAATATAGTTGGATATTTGAAGGACCTCAGGGTACCAACGCCATTCCATCAGTCTACAGTACCAAATACAGTTGGATATTGGCAGGACCTCAGAGTACTAATGTTACTCTACCATTTTACAGTACAAAATATAGTTGGATATTGGCAGGACCTCAGGGTACCAATGTCATTCTACCACATTATAGTACAAAATATAGTTGGCTATTGGCAGGACCTCAGGGTACCAACGCCATTCTATCAGTCTACAGAATAAATTTTTGGATATTGGCAGGACCTCAGGGTACCAATGGCATTCTTTCAGTGTACAGCACAAAATATATTTGGATATTGGCAGGACCTCAGGGTACCAATTTTATTCTACCAGTCTAAAGTACAAAATATAGTTGGATATTGGCAGTACCTCAGGGTACCAATGTCATTCTATCAGTCTACAGTACCAAATAAAGTTGGATATTGGCAGGACCTCAGGGTACCAATGTCATTCTATCAGTCTACAGTACCAAATATAGTTGGCTATTGGCAGGACCTCAGGGTACCAATGTCATTCTACCAGTCTACAGTACAAAATATAATTGGATATTGGCAGGACCTCAGGGTACCAATGGCATTCTTTCAGTCTACAGTACAACATAATTTTTTTATAGTTGGCTATTGGCAGGACCTCAGGGTACCAATGTCATTCTACCAGTCTACAGAACAAAATATAATTGGATATTGGCAGGACCTCAGGGTACCAATGACATTCTATCAGTCTACAGTACCAAATATAGTTGGATATTGGCAGGACCTCAGGGTACCAATGTCATTCTATCAGTCTACAGTACCAAATATAGTTGGCTATTGGCAGGACCTCAGGGTACCAATGTCATTCTATCAGTCTACAGTGCATAATATAGTTTGCTATTGGCAGGACCTCAGGGTACCAATGTCATTCTATCATTCTTCAATACAAAATATAATTGGATATTGGCAGGACCTCAGGGTACCAACGCCATTCTACCAGTCTACAGTACCAAATATAGTTGGATATTGGCAGGACCTCAGGGTACCAATGTCATTCTATCAGTCTACAGTACAAAATATAGTTGGATATTGGCAGGACCTCACGGTACCAACGCCATTCTATCAGCCTACAGTACAAAATATAGTTGGATATTGGCAGGACCTCAGGGTACCAATGTCATTCTATCAGTCTACAATACAAAATATAGTTGGATTTTGGCAGGACTTCAGGGTACCAATGTCATTCTATCAGTCTACAGTACAAAATATAGTTGGATATTGGCAGGACCTCAGGGTACCAACGCCATTCTATCAGTCTACAGTACAAAATATAGTTGATTATTGGCAGGACCTCAGGGTACCAATGTCATTCTATCAGTCTACAGTATAAAATATAGTCGGATATTGGCAGGACCTCAGGGTACCAATGTTATTCTATCAGTGTGCAGTACAAAATATTGTTGGTTAAACGCTGGACCTCATGGCACTGATGCTATCCTATCATAGTGAAGATGTAGATACAATCTTATAGATTAATATAACGTATTTATCCATATTTAACTCGTTGAAATGATCAGTCCTGCCTTTAACCATTAAATAATATGTTAAAGGCAGGACTGAATGATTAGTCCTGCCTTCAAACCGATGACTTTTCGGATTTTGGCAGGACTAAATATCAGTCCTGCCAATAAACGATTTTATAAGATCGGTCCTGCCAATAACTCTTACCTACATGAAGAAAGTTCAATCCGTTAAATAATCAGGTAATTAACTAATCACACATGATTTCAGTACTTGGGCACAAGGAACATAGTCTTTAATTCTTATAATTCAGGTATTATACCATGAAATCGACTGCTGTAGAGTTCAAAGCTTGGAATTGAAAGAAAGTTTATTCGTACCCGTAACGATTCGTACCCTGTAAATATATCTACCAAAATAGATAGTGGACGAAAAAAGTTCGGGGTAATAAAATAAATAACACATAGCTTTGAGGGTGACAGTAAAAATGTCAGCCCTCGGATAGTTCTGTTACCCGCGGGCTTCGCCCTTGGGTAACAGTACTTTCCTCAGGCTGACATTTTACTGTCACCCTCAAAGCTATGTGTTATTTATATACTGCTTAAGCAATAAATTATTCTGTATTTTAATGATACTTTACTCAAGTTACACAAAATATAGATATAAAGTAACATAACAATTTAAAGTCATTGAAAACGCCGCTTCATCCCCTTTAAACTCTATGTTTGATGTTTGTATTGGATATATGTATGTATAGTGATTGTTAATGCTGAACTTCACTGTTACAAGCACACTTGTCAATGGACTGTGTTTACAATAAAGCTATAAATTCCTGACTTGATGGATTATTTTGCTTGGCCTAAATAGTATTGGATAAATCAATGTAAGTTTATATACAACACTTTTTCTATATACCACAGAAAAGTGTTGTATAAAAAAAATTATGTGATTTATTCAACACTTTTACTGCTCGTTGATTGGTCAGTTACAGTAAGATGTGGCTCCACTAATCTGTAGGTACAAATAATGTTTTACCGTTATAATCCTTGAGCCTATTGAATATTCATATCTAAACAATAGAGTTGGGGTCAGTTGTTTTTGCATATGAATACAAAACCAGTATAACTAGGCCAGATTTGTTTGTACCTTGTAGTGTTGTACTGTGCTGGTATTACAACAGTTTTAGTGTTGTACTGTTATAAACATACACAAGTCTATCATATTTTAAGGTATGATATATAAGTCCAAATACTCGTATAAGTTCTAGGTATTTTATTAACTCCCCAAATCACCAAATATAAATAGTCTAAATAGCTATAACACAAAAGCATGTAAGTTCTCACGAAACATTCAAAGTAGTCCTTTAAGCAATATGTTCTTAAGTGTCAATAGTTCTCGTAACATAATATCCACACTGCGGCATCCGCCGAGTGACAGCTAGTCCGTGGACAGAACTCTGCATCTTGTCTAGTTTCTTTCCGAGTTTATAAGGGATTCTTTCCGTGCGTCATATAAACGCACCGTACGTCACTAAATCTAATTACTTCAATCCTCATCACGATCATCATTAATATCTGTCAAGGTATATCATGAGCTTGTGCCTCCATGATGGGTTTACAGCATTCTAATTGATTACTACTAAGTATTTCGTCAGCTTGGTGTGACAGCCATGTGCGTACGTATTATATTACACGTCCCTCATTCGAATTAAGACATTCAATTCATTCAAGAATAATTTAATTTCTTAGCTAAGTGGTATGTATAATATGCCACTAATCCTATCCTTGCAACATTAACTTCGAAACACAACTACAACGTGTTTCTTTGAAATACATACAATGACAAATAAGATTTTGAAATAAACGAAACACATGTATAGAAATATAAATATATATTGTATGAACACCAACACCTTCTCTGAAAAAAACTTATATAGTAAATTTGCATAATAATGTCAAAGATTGCACTGATTAAACACAAAGAAAAATGTCTGTATATAGTCTCCATTGTTATCCTCCACACTACCCGTCTGGTTCCTCGTTTTCGATTTTCATGAATGTTCTGCCATATGTGCTGGAAATATCTGCATTGAATTTAACTTTCCAGCAATTACTGCCCTCAGAAAAAAAAACGTTGATAAATCCTCACTGTATTTAGACATCGTTGTGAAAGTTCATGATTTAATATTTATAACTGGTAACTTCCCGAGGTCCATACATTTGGGCCGTTTTCCACACAATCGTATCTCCTTGATTCTATAATTTACACTTTTATGAACGTCATGAGATGACAAGCGCCTAGCTACAACCATTTGTCATCTCCTGAACGAGCTATGTCTATCTTGTAGAATATGTTCATGTTTGTCCAGTCGTTGTTTTCGCTCTAATTACTTGTTGGTACGTTTATCCAGACGTTGTTGTTTTAATAACGAGTTGGTAAATTGATAGTGCTTGCGCAGAAATGTTTATTTTTTGGTAATAGTCCAAACCATGTCTTGCGGTTTTTCGGGATATCAGCGTTGTAAGGCCTGCTTCCATCGTGGTTTCCTGTTTTTCTATTTCGGCGCTGGTGTCAACTTTATAACGAGGTAGTAGCCCCTTGCATGTCTTGTTAATACTTTATTTTTGGCAAACCGAAGTGCATTTTGTACCTATTTTCAAAACAATTATAAAAGCATCACCCAGTCCCTTTTTACAGTCAATAATAAATAACATGCCCCTGTTTCAACTCATGTAAGGTATAATGAAAGTGCACATAGGTATTTGATTGGGATGTTTCAACTTTACGCCTATCCTTTCCTAATTTAGCAACGCTATCAGTGAGACAGACTCCTGGTCCAATTCCTACAATACCAGAGTATATTCCTCGCAACCTTATATGTGCGGGACAAATAAGTAAGCTCGGGTGTTCTACTTAACCCAAACAAACAACCGCCGTATGAACGCGGTTTCACGGTTTATCACTGATTTATCCTCCTAAGCGATGCAATACATGGCCTGTTCATCGGCACACATTACTAATATAATAAATATAGTCTCAGACATCCCCAATCAAAATAAACTCTTACCCATTCCTTGTCAGGAAATCCCCACGCAGTATAATCATGCATTTAAGGGGTTGTACACTTATTCCTTTAACATGTAAACTATTTCAATTAATTGAGTGTGCATTTACTCTTTGTCGCGTGAGTGCCGACTTATGTTTTGATACTTAATATGCATACAGTTGCTTATGCATTGGTATTTAATACAGCCCTATATTTTCTATATATTTTTTTTAACAAGAAACCTACCGCTACTGAAATTATAATTATATGTTGACATGCATCTCTACTAATCGTACGATCTTTTCCGATAATAATTTACAAACAAATATTCTGATAAACAAAATCATTAAATAAAGTCGTTATTATTATTATTATTATCATTATCGCTGTCTGTGCTTGTTAATTCCCACCTACAATGGCCCGATTACTCGCAATTGAAACAATGTTTACTAGCTATTTATTCAGACTGTTTTTGTCTTCCGGCATTTACCTACTTTTTCATGCAATTGCGTTCAATATGACCGCGCCTGATACAATTTCCTAAACATCTTACATGACGTACATGGTCTACATTACATACATTGGTGCGCTTTTTCTTGCATAACTATAGTCTGAAAATTCTACTGTTTTTTGCCTGATCTTAAATTTAATCTACTCCTTAAATTTTGTTCCTTCATAGCGCATCAAACGGCTGCGACGAATGTCACTGGAGCTTCGCGCATTACTATTATTGACATGTATGATAATTATATTCGGCCATATAATGATATATATACAATTACTTACAGCGCCTCAGGGGCTTAGATATACTAATTGTTGACATCTAATAAGGTTGTAAATTATACATATGGTGCATACTGTTGTATAGATTTTAGCAATGATCAAAATGATGTCGGAACTCTCTCAAAGGTATTACTAGTTTTGCAATAGACTGTCTACCAACATGAGCTGAAACTTTAGATACTTGTGTTAATAAATCGTTAATTATTGCCCAAATAACTGCACTTGGATTAGCCATTTTTCAAGTATAAACAAAAACAATTTAGGTACCACTCACCTCAAAATTGGTCGACTGGTCGTATCCGTGATTTAATGTGAAGTACTTCTTATTGTTTCCGCGACGATGTTCCCCTTTTTAAAATGTCGTAATCCATGGTCTACGACACCAAATCAACAGTGTAGTGTTGTACTGTGCTGGTATTACAACAGTTTTAGTGTTGTACTGTTATAAACATACACAAGTCTATCATATTTTAAGGTATGATATATAAGTCCAAATACTCGTATAAGTTCTAGGTATTTTATTAACTCCCCAAATCACCAAATATAAATAGTCTAAATAGCTATAACACAAAAGCATGTAAGTTCTCACGAAACATTCAAAGTAGTCCTTTAAGCAATATGTTCTTAAGTGTCAATAGTTCTCGTAACATAATATCCACACTGCGGCATCCGCCGAGTGACAGCTGGTCCGTGGACAGAACTCTGCATCTTGTCTAGTTTCTTTCCGAGTTTATAAGGGATTCTTTCCGTGCGTCATATAAACGCACCGTACGTCACTAAATCTAATTACTTCAATCCTCATCACGATCATCATTAATATCTGTCAAGGTATATCATGAGCTTGTGCCTCCATGATGGGTTTACAGCATTCTAATTGATTACTACTAAGTATTTCGTCAGCTTGGTGTGACAGCCATGTGCGTACGTATTATATTACAACCTACATGTAAATTAAGGGGAAACCACCTTGCACAGAGTTCCGGATAACTATTTCGGTAACCCCGTTTATTAACAATTTCTCACATGGTAATGATATTGTCCAAAATATAATAATTATAAAAAGTATTTAGTTGTATAAAAATATTGTGTTTCCAAAATGTGACACTTTTTGTGAAACTTTTTGAATAAG
Organism: Spisula subtruncata; assembly: GCA_963678985.1. Classification (NCBI taxonomy): domain Eukaryota; kingdom Metazoa; phylum Mollusca; class Bivalvia; order Venerida; family Mactridae; genus Spisula; species Spisula subtruncata. Next base: position 9,562,012 of record OY787666.1, read on the forward strand.
ATTTTGCAAAATTAATAGCCTAGTATACCTAACCCAGATTGTCCAAAATGTTGTTTAAAAAGTTTCCGTTATCGTTATCTGTTTATTGTTCTATGATTGGGTGTGTAAATGATCATATATCGATGGCTGAGAATTAGAAGGTCGTAAGTGCCACTTACGACCTTTTAAGATTCATACATATTGAGAATAAGCATCACAAGGCGCTTCTTATGAGCCCATTTTCATAAAAATCTGAACTTGTCATGTTGACCAAAATGAAGTGTAAAAGTTTGTTTTACCATAAGTAAAGAATAAATGTTTTTCCGTGTTTTCTCAAAATATCGATTGGTAGTTACGACCTTCTAATACTTAGCCATCGATATATCTTGTAAGTATAGAGAATCAAAGCGCCGATGGCACTGAAAGAACAGGGATTGCTCCTGTTGTCAGAAAATATTTTATTCCAGTCACAAAGCATATGAGGGCATATGCCACCCCATCGCCATATGTATGTTTCAGCATTTAGTTTATACATTATTACCACTACTTCCTATACTACTCGTAGTATTTAAACGTTGAGCGTGTATCACTGACCGGATCAGTGGACGCAACATCTATTTTTAGCTCACAGTCATAACTGTGAAATTTATCACCGGCACTGAACGACTCGCTTACGCTCCCTGTTCAAAAACTGAGATAAGGGGAAGAGTCACAAGAAAATGATAGAATTGATAGAGAGGATGGGGTGGGACAACAATTGGAATATTGAACATCTACAACAGATGTAGACAACAATTGGTTTTCTATAGCGTCGAACAGGTGGGTATGTCTAACGTCTTTATTTTTGTGTAATACTATACAGTAAAACTTCGTTATCTCGAAGAGTGATTTGAACACGTAAAATACTCGAGATAAACCGGATGCTCGAAATAACCCAAGGGCATGTATTGATGATACAAACGGATATTGGCTTAAAACTTGCTCTAGATAGACCGGGTGCTCGTGATATCGATGCTCGTCATAATTTCTTAGATATGTGTTTCAAGTTAAAGTTTAATGGTTCAATGTTTACATGATCTGCAGTCTTTGATAGTATACCGCACTTGTTATTTGATAGTAAGCACTTCAAAATTATGATATATATATAGCATGCATATTGTAAACAATCAATCAAAGCAATTATAATTAGATGACTATCACACTCCCAGTGCTAACCCTATCTTAGTTTCGGTTCCGACTTGCATTATCAAATGAACACCATAATCAGATACATCCATTGTAACAGAGAAGCACTTCACTCTACAGGACATTAAGGGGTCTGTGTTGTTTGAGATACACTATAACATATTCATAAATAATTAGATATAATTGAATATTAAGTGGTTCGTAAACACAAATATAGGAAATGGATACTACAATGCAATTACTAGTGCAGAAATGTAGGGGACTGTAGTGATCAGTTCAATGTTATATTCCGTGCAGTTTTGACTCACTTTCTAAGTTTAAGTTGACCTTGGGAATATACTTCATTTATCACATGACTTTCCTTGTATCCAGGTTAATATAGCCTGTACGTATAAATTATACGTACCACGTGTAGTATGAAGTATTGAGTTTTTTTTCAATAAATCAATGCGTATTTTGCGTTTTTAGTGTCATATGATATAAAGAATCTATCACTCGTTGTCAATTGATATATTTATATTAAACTCGTTCAGGAAATATAATTAAGCTCGCCAGATGCTCGCTTAATAAAATTTCCAAAACTGGCTTAATATAACTTCATATCAATTGACAACTCGTGATAGATCCTCTATGTATAGCTTGGCGAATTTTACACGAATCTGACCTTTTAACTAGCATAATTTACCAGTCGATATCTTGTCTGTATTTATAATCTCGGTTGTATGTTTTTTTATATCATGGCTACGTGATGTTAACTGAAGAGGTGGTGCTAAATCCAATGATAATCGAGGGGGTGGGACTTAAATTTCAATGGAATGAGTGCAATAACTACAGTGCATGATAATGTTATCCTGCACTGAAAGTTATCGCACGCATACTGTTAATCATTAATTTTCGTCGGCGATTAAATTTCTCGGACTTTATGGTTCACCTTCAACCTCGAAATCAAATCCATTCGAACAATAAACTTTACCCTTGTATTTATTACCTGTAATGCAAAATCCAAGAATTAAAGTCTCATCGAAGTGGTCATATTTACCAAAACCACGAAATTTCATCCCAACGAAATTCAATGATTTTGCTGTAACCTTGTTTATACGTTAACCGTAAAACAATCCGTGATGCCCGTGCTTGAAAAGTACGTACTGGTGTCTACAACTTTAAGGTAATAGAGTGTAATCTATAGTAAAGTAAAGTTTCAAAAAAGAAAATTCTTTCAAATTTATTTTGTCTGATAAAATAGGCATTGTATTATGATCATATTACATTTGCACGTGAGGTTTTAGACACAAATAAATTTCTAAATTTGTTGAAGCATATGACAGCAATTGGATTGCAAATCTTGCTCGTTCACAACCAAAGTAAACATGACATTAAAAGTCCAAGTTTGTTGTCGGGGACTTAGTCAGTAGTATAAGGAACGCAATCTTACAAAGAGATGATTATAAAATACATTCATGAGCTTGTATCATGCAAAACTTCAATGACCTTGCAAACCTAAAGAAGAAATGATGTAATTTTCTTGAAAAACATGCACAATCTCCAAGTTATACTCCGTACCCTTAATATCACAACGTGGTATTGGAAATTAAAATCGGTCAGCGACGACAATGTACCGTTATGTGATATTTAGTTACGCCCAATACAATTTGACAGTCAATGATATAAGCCAGAAAGAGAAACTTAACACTCGGTTTCCTTATTTAGTCTCGGGCTCCGCCCTCGACGAAATAAGGCAACCTCGCGTTTGCGTTCTCTTTCTATAACATAGTCGGGGAGTATCACGAAGACGCTCGAGATGTAATACGAACATAAAATTGAAATACCGATATTGCACGATTTGCTTGCGGAAATGTATATTCAAATCAAGAACCGTGTAATATTTATGCATAGACGTCAGGTTCGTGCCAAAGTCGCCAAACCATACTGTTTGTTGATGCAAATGTTTCAGTTATTTGTTTCGACAGGTAATTGATCAAGTTTACCTAAAACGTTTACAGAACCTAGAAAAATATAAAGTTTACTTTTTTTCTTTTCTTATTACCAATGACACATATAGGTGTGACTCTTTGTGGAATATAAAAAAATTCCGTTTCAAGCAAGTGTCTTGTTAAGACATGCACCCATATTATAAAATAGAATGATAATGAATTTCGTGAATATTTGCCAAAACCAAGTTCCATGCAGTAGATCTATATCAACCATTATTTCCGCTAATGATAAACCCACCCATAAAGCGCATTCGGTACAATCGCCACTGCCGTGGGCCTGTCCGTTCCGTGTACAGGTCAGTCGGTTGAGTGTTTATAAACAATAACCGAGATGAGAAGCTAGAACCATGTGGAAATAAATTATAATCGGGAGGGCGAGTCAGCTTTGATCGGTGATTTGTTTCATCGGACCCTGGTCAGGATGCAAGTCAGCACGTGACGTTGTCATCGACTTTAGCACCGCCCCCATTCAGCTGATACTTAGTCTTTATTATTACTTTATTTATTAGTACTTATTGCTGTGTCCCGATTTGACCCCTATTAACATATTCCAAAAGCTCAGAGAGGCAATAACAACAGTTTGACGTCCACCAAGCGTAACAGTTATTGTTTCTATTAAATGGTGAAGCAGCTGTGCTTTGTGTAGGTTTGTTCTTGTGACATCCTCTTCTTTAGTGACTCTTACTTCGTGAAGAAATGTGTCTTCGGCGTTATGCTGTCGTTTGATAATGTATCCAGTGCATAAAGGCCATAACGCTGGCTTAAAATGAGAAGACTCGTATCGTAATTGCCACTTACGACCTCATAAGACAAATGCATATTTGAAATCTACATCATCCAGCGCTTCTTATGAGCCTATTGTCTTGAAAATCGAAACTGGTCATGTTGACCAAACTGAAGTTGAAAAGGCTTGTTTTACCAAAAGTAAAGAGTGATTGTCAGACAGTTTGTCTTCTTTTCTCAAAATATTGATTTTGTATTGATGCATTCATATATTATTACAAGGCTCTTGTGGTGAATATACCAATTTCTGCGAGGAAATTGTGCTTAAGACATAAACAACTGTGGTTGAAATATAGACTCTATATCAGGTGTTCAATTATGCTTATTAAATGGTCAGGCATATGTCAAATCCTTCCAGCTATACATAAGCATCATAGACATGCCAAATCGTGTCTCGTTTAGCGGCAGAGGACTGATAGGTTTGGACATCTTGGGAAAAAACACAACAATGTTGTTAAACTCTTTAATCATAAAAATCCATTGAGATGTTGATTACATACTTTTGACACTTGTACCATCATGACCACATGAGTAGGTTTCACGCTATATTTGTTTTCCTACTTGAATGCTAAACAAAAGTATGATTTGGTATGGCCTAATATACGTTAATATATTCATACAGGAAGGTCATCATCATCATCATCTGCAATATAAACTGTGACTTCTGGTCCCGGCTAATATTTCTGGTCGTGATTTGTTGGAGGCAACTACTTTAGGCTATACATAATCTGCTACTTTGATCGATTCTAACAAACACAGACAGCGGATAATCGGGGTAAATTATTTCATTTTCTATTTTGCTTCGTCATTGTTATAACCACAGGTAACAGAATCATTGATAAAGACTTAAACGAAAAAAAACTGTAAACTTTATATTTTTCTATGAAAGAAAATTATAAATTTTACAGAATTTTTTTTTCGTTTAATTTTTCATTATCAATTCAACTGTTACCTGTGGTTATAAATATCACATTATTAAATACAAAAAATTAGTCACCACTTTGATGTTTTGTACGTCTTGTTGGTGGATGGTATAATTGCCTTGCAAAATTAACTTATGTCAATAAAACATTTTATTCCACAAACGTGTTTTGAAGCTTTATTTTTCTTTCTTCAGTGTAAATAACTATTGTAACATGATACTATGAACTTATAATAGACATTTAATGCTGTAAAACAGTTGTAATTAAAAAATTCATACCCTGGAAATTTTCGTCACTGTGTTTGTTCTTTGATGCCATGTGAAATAATTGATTGATTTCAAAATAATTTAATATAGGAATAATTAAATCAATGATACAAGCTTGTAAAGGGATTTAATGTAATTAATAGTTTATATTTTATTATATATATTTAAAAACACATCTATAGTTAAAATTGTATGAATTATTTGTTCCAATTTCCCAATGCTTTTGGAAAATGCTGGACATAGCCTTTATTTGCCAGTCAGCTTTCTGTTGAAACATTGCATGCATATGATCGAGTGTCTCCCCCGGCGGAAGCACAACTATCACAGAATGAAAGTTTTCCCCGTAGAGGAGAATGTAAAGCGTATGTAGCATGAGTCGTCTAAATGCGTTCACATTCGACTTTAAAAATGAGATAGTCTGTCTGTAGTTTGTTGATTGCCTGGGGTAAATAACATGCAAAGCCAATCGCATCACTCTAAACAACACTCATATTGCACACCCTGATATACAAATAAAACACGTTAAAAACTTTATATTTGTATCTTTTACCAGCCATATAAATACAATTCAAAAATATCTCACTAGCTGTCTTGCCCCTGAAAGGACCAGCAAATTGTGACTGATAAGATACCGACCTGAATCCCTTGTCTGATTGCCGTATGTTTGGCAGAGATGTATCTATAGTAACCGGTATTTGGATTTCAAGTTACTGGTGACTAACCATCCTACCACACCAATCATAAGTTCATAACCTTACTTCCACAGACATTCCAACCTTTGATAAGTCGAAAGTCCTTGCCACTCGGTTGCGGCCGTGTTATTTATATGTTAAACTTTTCTACTTTCAGACGTCCGGCAGACATGGTGCCCGCAAGTCGTTACCTGGTGTTAGTATTGCTGGTCCATGCGAGGTTTACACGAACCAATTGTATGGAAGAACCACCCGAGTCTAAGCATGACAAGCTGTACTTCCGTAGAGGTGTTACTGAAGCCAACAACGATGCAAGCATAGAGGAAGACGTGAAGAGAGCCTATATAGGACCTATCACGGTAGCCGAACCTACCGGGAGTCCACAACACATTCCATGGTGGTCTAGCTACACACTAGGTTTGGTTAACAGGTTTAAATTCATATACCATTTTAAACATCACCACCTGCAATTCGGCTTTCTGTACATGGGAAGTACGTCTATGCTGAATCAGAATGAGTTTCCACTCGACTTGTACCCGAGTTACCAGGACGGTACGGCCATCATAAGCACTGACACACCTCTTTCTCCGGCTTCCAGACGTGACTATCGGAACTATGTTGCTGCTAGACCTTCACACGTAGAGAGTACTATGATAAACACGGAACAGAAACTACTGAATGAGATGGAATCCCTGTGGAACTCGTACCAAAACCATTATGGCCATCCTCCAAACACAATCGTGCTCTATACCTGGATGATGCCGTCACCACAAAGTACAGAGCTGATCATCCAACATTTCAACCAAGCTCCATTTTCCACTCTGCCTTACAAAGTGGTAGCCTACACAAAAGAAGGACTCAACTCGAGCCTGTCATACGTGACACAGGAAGGGAACAAACAGAGCCGACAACGCTTGAACGACAACAAAATCACGTATTGGAACCAGCAGTGCGAGCGCCTAGATGATGAATTGGAGAAGCCAGGCGTAGATGAAGCGACACCTAGAGATGATAACCACGTGTGCGCGTTGTCTGATACTTTTCAAGGGTGCTTTGTGGGCTGCTTGGGTCATGATTTCTGCTGTTCCTGCAAGGAATCCCACAAGGCCTCAATGAATGTTGCCATGGTCAACGACTTAGCCAAGGATTGTGGAACATCCAATCTAAAGACCTGCGCGAAACGTTGGGTACAGAATGCCTTCCCTGAACACCAGAGTAGTGCAAGTCCATGCACTGACATTAAGACCACACGTGCGAAACTTCTCTCGTGCATAGACACGTGCGTCGGGCGCCCTCTCTCGAAACCTCTGGATCCACTTAGTCCGACAACCTTCCCTGGCTATCTGGAAGAATTCTTCGACATATTGAAGTACGCTCCAGTTACATTCAACGATTTCTGTTCTGACATCCAAGCAGAAGGTTACCTATGCATCAGTCGCTCTGCTAATAGCTTCACTGCTGGTAATTCACCGTGTCGACAACACTCAGTCTGTGCATACCAAGGATATCCATACAAGTGGTGCTGGACCGACCACAGTGGTAACTGGGACTACTGCTGTACTTCTGCATGTAGCTATGGTAACTCAGACTACATGTGGTGTCATAGTGGAACCAAGTGGCAGTACTGTGGCGACGATGGGGACTTCACAGTGAAGCATCGACACTGTATACACGACTATCCTTGCGGTATGCACCAAGATAAAGGCAAGGCTGGGTACTACTGGTGTTACATCGACCATAACAAGAACTGGGGATACTGCTGCCAGCCAGGGGACACATGCTCCAAGAAGAAGGAAAGCTACGATTGGTGCTATGTGGGTTATAAGAGGAAGTCAAACTGGCAGCATTGCAATACTGAAGATATTGACCAGCCCGCATTGTATTAGTGGGTGAACACACATAACCAATACATACAATCCTCAGAAATCCGAACTTTCGAACCCGATTTAACGAAACTCTCGTGACGTACATTGTTGAATGGATGAACATATTTATGCCTTCATGGTTTCTTGCATCTTCTCTTTAAGCTCTTTAGTGTTTCCTCTACTCTGCTCTGTACATTATTAACATGTATCTACTGGAAGGGTGGAGGACCAGCAATGTTTGATCGTACAGCACAGATGCGGACTGACTTCTACACTTCAAGAGTATTTTGCGTTGAAAAATAGTGACATTGTGATTTCGTTTGTGGAAATCGAACAAATCAGGACACGCTTAGTTTATTATATGAATAGTGAACATAAACAACACTCTACTAGTATAAACAAAGGATGAACTACCATGTATCACCAATCACAATCATTGAACTATGTTAGAACTCTTATAGTTATTTTTTTAATATGAACGTTACCATGGTTACACTATTTAGACTCGACAAAAAACTGGTATAGAATGAGAAGGTCGTTAGTACAAACTCGATATTTTGAAGAAAAAAAAACAAGAAAAAAGCTGTCTGAAAACTTCTCTTTACTTATGGTTAAATAATTTTTTGATCTTCAGTATGCTCAATATGACAAGTTCCGATTCTCATTACAATATGCTCTTAAGAAGCGCACTGTAGTGCATATTCTAAATATGTATCATTCTAATCAGATACCTACGACGACCTACTCATTTATTTGATAGTAATATTAGTAGCAAATGGATGTTACGTGTACTCGTGAACATTTGTGTTTTGAAATGAACATTTTATTTCGTATTCGTATCCTAGTGTCCTAAATGTCAATAGTGAAAATACAATGCAGTATGTCAAATATCTTTTTTGTAAACAATCATTTACAATTTTATACTTTTTCTAATAAAAATAAATATTCTTGATGATTGTTTTATCATTATTATATAGTACAGGATGGTTCATAATAGTTTCAACACTTTCAACAAAATGCTAAAAGAAAATAAATGCTTGATGTCATCTGATATTTTTATATAACAATGAGAAGCATTGGTAGTTACATATTCATACCTTAAATTTTGAAATATTAGCTTTCCATTGGTATACAAGTATAACAAATATCAGATGACATCAAACGCATTCTTAAAGTATTCTGTTAAAAGTATATCAAATATTATGAATCACCCTGTACTTATTTTCTTATAATATTCTAACAGTATGACTCGTAAAAACCCAACTTGCGTGTACTGTAACCAATAACTTTGCAATAAGTGATTTTTGTGTTAACACAATTTCACCAATATTATCCAAACAGTTTGTCCGGTTGTCCGGGACAAGACATTTTGTTTCCGACAGGTAACTGTTAAGAACATTAACCAATCAAAAGAGAGTTTAGAATTCATATTAAATTCTTGTTTATACGAGTATTTCCACAATGACAGCAATTATCAACACAAATAATATGACAACTTTATTTCGTAAACAACTAATTGACAAATAATGGTTCTGATAAGGTGTTGAGAGTTAGCAGGTATCTAATGTAGCACTGTCGGTCAGATAGATGTGCATTGTCGTCATTGTACCCAGAGTGGACAAACAATCTGGTGGCGGCGTCATGAAGTTCTGAAAAAGAAAACAAGATTCAGGTAGAACAAATAGACTATTTGACCTCTAAAGTGTAAAACATGGATTGTCAAATTTGACCCAACACGAAGACCCATATTCATATTTGACTAAGTTGCTACTAAGACTAACATTCTGATAATAAAATGACGAAATCGGACAGGGAAGGCAACACTCAACTTAATCATCCGCGAACAGAAAGTAATGCACACACACAACTCAAAGAAATTATTTAAAAGTCTCAGTTCCCGTCGCCAAAATATCAGGATGGCCCAATTTAACAAGGAAATAACAAAATAACGGCGATTCCAAGTGGCCGAATGAAACGCGTAAAGATTCATGAAAGCACGCATATATCCTTAGGTTCCGCAATAAACAAAAAAGATGTTCTCAAAATAACCAAACACATCATGTTCCTTTGACAAAAACTATATGGTCTTCACAAACACAACACATGCAAGCGCTGACAACACAAACGCACAACACAAAAGAAAACTTTATGTTGACTCGCGATAAAGCCAAACTAGTCGACGTCATTTTAATCTTATAAGACCAAATATCTCACAACGTTAACACAGTGCATGTGACAAACAAACACCTTATACAGATAAGCTATAGTATTTTCAGCGGTGATATTCACAAAGCATCTAGAGGGTAAACTTTAAATGTTCTTAAAAACTTTCCTTAGGTTTATCAGCTAAACATGAAAATCAAGAATACATGTGTATCATGTTTTACAAAGTCCAGAAGCATTATGTAAATAGCTACAATAATCACAGAGAGAACACTTTTGTTCTGCGTTTCTGTTTTGGAAATATGTCCAGCTACATGTACACGTCCAATATTTTGTGTTTTCCTTATAAAGACGCTTTGTGAATGTCAGTCCTGATCAAATACTTCTATCCGGTAGAGCACATTTTATAACACCTATTTATTTATGACAGCATGTACGGTCACAGAAGACCTTTACACATCATGAACTTAAGGCACTGCGTAAACCCATCCGCATAAATTAGTGGTTAGAGCTAATCCTATAATACTGGTGTCACCGGAACACGCCTGATGACGAACGAGAATGATTAAGTGGTCTCAAAGTACATGTAATATTTTTCAAACTTACGCTATATGAATTCTGTGCCGGGTGCTCGATGCGATCAGAAAATGTACCCAAGTCCATTGCCAATGCCCATCCAAAACCATTCAATACACCGCCATTGTATAACAAGAACACAGGGAACAGGTTATTGCATTCCATATCTTTAGATATGTCATACCAATAATGCAGACCTGAAATATGAAAACAAAAACAATATAAAAAAGAATTAGATTGATAAAGCGAGTTACATCCCTTATACATCTCCCTGGAACTGCAAAGGTAACATTAACTTTGTTAGCCAACGTTTGGTGTGTGTATGTTTGTCCGGAACATAACTTGGTCATGCATTGAAAAATCTTGTTCATATTTGGCATGCATGTTCACCTTATCCTCCATGAGGAGGAGTGTAATGTCCAACCCCATGGTTCTTATTACAAATGTCAGGGTAAACGTTTGAAGTCAAATAGAAGTTTTACCGGATCATAACTTCGTCATGCATTGACCAATCTTACTCGTTATATATTTTACATGAATGTCAACCACCATTATGCGGAGTGTCATGCGCAACGTAACATATAGCTTCCTATCTTAAAGGTCAATGTCACAGTTTGAGGTCAAATGTATTACAATTGATGTTTTACTGATAGTTTATACTTTATGCAGGGTGGGAAATGATATAACCTGACATATTTAACTTATTCTCTTTGTTAACTTTCACAGGCTCTGTCCGATGGCATGGATTTCTAGTTGTTGTAAATTTTGGGCCGGTGGCCTACGACATTGGATAATAAACTTTTGATGGTCAAAACATACAACAATATTATTTCTCGTTCAGTTTTTGAAAAATGAGAACGGCGCTCTGACCGTTTTGAACTATAACTCTAGTTTTTAGAAAGAAATTCAAACATTGACTTTACGTTGAGTTTTCTTTCAAAGGTACATAATGTCGTTGGTTTATTGAAATACAGTTCACAACACAGACCGATTAAAAAAATAAAAAAGAAATATCTGGGGGAAATATATCCAGTCTTTGAATTAGTGTACATACCCATTGTGTAAAAGCATGCTCCTTTGGTCCAGCGACTCTTGTCTGCTTCAGCCACTGTCATTGGAATGGTAATGGTGTCGCTTATTGGGTTTGTTCCATTCTGTATCCACAATCCTTTTCCTGTACCTTCGCTGGCATATGCACTGGCACTACGTCCTGTACATACATCGGCTGCGATGTATATGTAGAAGATTAATTTCAATATGTTATGAAAATAGTCACATAAGAATTTAATAACATTTCCAATCAGATGAATACTTTCTACATTCAAATATCTATTACAAATATGCAAACGTGTTTTGAAATTCATAGTAACTAATATTAATGTCCAATTAAGACCTAAAAGGCGATTATTTTCAAAAGCAGTATCTTCGTTATCTATCTGCAGAATGATTTCAAAATACTTGTTCTCAAAATGGGACTGGAACTCAAATTTTGAGTTTTACCTGGATTCACGAAATAAGCAGTGATGTAGTAATTTCCATCATTGTGGGCTATAACTGGGTGTTCTTTCAAAGGTGTAAATGGGTAGTTATTTGGGTTCGGGCTGGAATTTTGTGGGTACTGAAATATAATAAAAAAGAGGTGAAACGTAAATACTATAACTCAGTCGAGTGTTGGTGCTCAGTGTGAACACTTCCAATATCGGAAAGAAAAACATTTTGAAATTTGTCTTCTTGTAGTGTAGTTATCATTCAAAATTAACTTCTTTGATGGTAAATTATGCAAGAAATTCAAAGTTCATAGTGTATTATCCATTGCGTAGTCAGTATTTAAGCTTGCTTGAATGTCTATTTTTTTTTAGATCTGGCTGGTTTATCATATATCTGACTCTTATGTGGGTGGCTAGGAGGTGTCGCCATTTTGTGTGGCTTTGGGTTGTCTGCGCGCTTCAGTATTATAAACAAATGAACAATGGCATTTTCTAGGGATTGTATACAAATGTACTTATATTAGTTTAGTTTTCTCGTATATCGGTAAAGGACAAAATATAAATATTGTAAAACTTACACCAAACTGGATGCCGGCAATATAACCATTGGCATCAAATAGAAGAATCACAGCTGTATCTTGATTATGGTAGTATCGCTGTCCAACAAATTTGGGATTAGCTGAAACATTTAAAACAACTTTTACCTAAATGCAAGTATTTTGGTTGGTATTAATTTGTCTTGCTCTTGATAAAATGTAATTTCTTGGAATCGCGACTTCGTGGAATACAAACACATTATTGTGTTTTGAGGTCAATTAGTCAAGGGGCTTAGATTTGATTAAGTATGGTCCAACCACAGAATCACAGAAATCACAGAAAATGACTATACAAACGCAAGTAATGATAACAAACAATATTTTTAAAAGAATACAGTCCTTATTCATTATGAGGTTGTATTGAGTCAGAATTAAAGCGCCATTTCGTGTTTGTGCATGCATTTCATTAACATGTGTAAAATAAACGAATGAATAAACTAAGATAGCAAACAAAGCAAATGGTAAATTACAACGACATACAGTCTATTGAGGAGCTTTTTGTTTGTTGAGAATTTTATTAAAACGATTTATATTTTCAAATAAGTTTCGTTTATAAATTAAGTCGTTACTTTCAATAGAAATATTCTTTACCGTTGCATGCTGCGCCATTGTCCAATGATGTCCACCCTGCTTTTTCAGCGTCATGTTTGGTTCTAGGCATGCTTTTAAACGCACCAAATGGATTTAATCCCCATGTTACTGGAATAGTGTTTAATGAATAATAGTATTTAATATATAAATCTAAGTTACATACGTAAACAACGTGCATCTGTTCGATGGAATTTTCAGTTATTGTTGAGTATAAAATAAATTTCATTGTTTGAATCATAGTGCACTACTGAACGGCCTATCGCTTAGAATGAGATTCGACCTGGTACGACTGATACATATTTACTGTCAGCATCACAAGGCACTTCTGACGAGTCTATTTGCATGAAAATCGGAACGTGCCATGTTGGCCAAACAGAAGCTTGTTTCACCATAAGTAAAGAATAACTTTTGGGCAGTTTTTTCTGGTTTAATCAAAATATCGATTCTTTACTTACGAACTTCTCATTCTAAGCTAGCGATATTATAATATTTGGAGTTTACATCGACACGACAAATTGTTTGACGGGGTTGGTGTCAGCTTTTAAAGTAAGGCTTTTTAAACAGTGATGTATATTTATCCTTCACCGAATTTACAACCCTCATAAGTATTTTAATTGTGAACCTGTTTTGTTTCGAAGGCAGGAATTTACTTATTTAAAAAACAATTAAGACCAACATACGTATTTAAAAAACCCATGTAATTAAATGTGACGATTACAGATTTTCGCATCATGATAAAAATATCAATGCTGTTGATAATGAACTTTTATACGCCATTTCTTTTAAACTGGACGTTGTTTAAACTGAATTACGCCACATTCAAGACATATTGAACGCAATTATGAATAATATGACCGTTTGGTTATAGATACAGAGACGTGCACATAATTGGATAAATCATTATTACGAAATGATGAATTAAATGTAGTACCTTTCAATCCATTCCAGTCAGATTCTGAAGAGAAAAACAAACATAATGCTGCAGTACATGTAACTCTATACAACCATATACGTCTACTTCTACTTCAATACTCGTCAAAATCCGCTTGGAAGACATTATAGAACACATCGATATAATACGTAATTTAGTTTCCCAATTATCTATTTTGTTCTAACTTCCAATTACGAACACCAAGTGTGGTACATGTCGGTCAACTGAGCCATTGCAAAGCTGAAAATGTTATAAATTGACGATTTGGCAATCTAAGTTGCTACATGGTCACGGTGGGGAATCACGTGGTTTCGATGGTAGGAGCCACCACAAAAATGGCGGCCAAATAGCGTCGACTTAACCCATATTTTGAGGTAAATATATAACATCGAGGCTCGTTTATTTATTGACACCCCGGCCAGCACGCAATGGCTTCTCCACTGAATCTTTTCGTACCCTACTTTCTACGATTGATCTCGTAGTTTCCTCAAACACTTCGATATTGTTCCGTAAATAACAAAACAGTAGCGGGGTAGACCTCACGATAATGACGATTTTGACCATATTATGACCATATCTCCTTCATATCATCCGTATTTTAAGCGATTCTAATGTGCGAACATTTCGCCAACGTTTTCCAAAACAATTACCACCAGAATATCATGAATTTTGGTTTACTAAAAAATTTAACATTCAATTTGCATGAAAGATAGGATCCACGCTATGGGTAGGACACACGATTGAACATGAGCAGAGCGCATCCATCATTGCGGTCAGTAGTTTACTACGGTTCTATCGATCGGAATATGCGGAACGGGCTCATAATGACATGGCGGCCTACTCGATCTGTACTAATTCATCTACAAACATGTCAGATTATAATTAATATATCTTATAAGTTATTACACGAAGAATGTCATAACGATGCGGACTAGACAAATAGCATGAACATTCATATATGTGGAATTGAACAGCTAGTCCAGTCGTAATTTATCGTTTGAGATATATCAATGTTCGCTGTGAGATATTTGGAAATATTTTATTATAATTGAAATATTATACTATATATTTATGGTACCATTATTTGAACCAAATAGTCTTTGCATTGCCGCTGGACGGATAAAAGTAGGAATATGGGAAGTTATAATTCTGTAATGGTGGAATGTTGTGGAAAGCTGCTGCTAGCTGTGCGATGTAGTTTGCTATAACTGACGCCTTGAATTCAGTCTTTTCTCTTTTAGCAACTGTTACCACTCGGAGTCCCGGATTTAAAGAGCCTGTTACTTTTCAACCAATTAGAACTCATGAATAGTTACAAAGGGCGACACAATTTAACATCTGCTAAAGCCATGGAACGCTTCTTTGCGACAGTTTTTAAACAATATTGGCAGAAATAAAATATCGATAAAATATTTATATATTTATAAGACCTGACGTCCACTAGGACCCCGAATGGTTCTCGAAGCAGAAATTCACCAGAACGAGATGGTTCGGCATGTCATCGCGATGTTATGGAATCCTTCCGTATAATTCCGCAATGCCTCTGGTACCCTTCGGGACTGAAAATCTTCGTTTTAAAGTTTTAAAAAAATGGACGTACGCCGAAGGTCTTGCATGGAAGTGCTTCGGGAGAGTTTCAGTAAACCATTGGCATTCACTCCGCATCTTCGGGACGCCTTCTGTGAGGTTGCGTATTCATTAGCCATCCCGAATGGTTCTAGATGGAAAGTCGAATCGATGCCGAACACTTCCCGAAAACGGCGAAGTGATGAGATTAACACACGGAAACTATGCCGAGCATGTTATGAACTTGACTGTGTGGTGCAGTCGTACAGTAGTTATCGCTTTCAACCGACTTTTTTTATTTCCAGTGTAAGTTCAAAATACCAGAATGGGAATCGAACCCATTCATTCAGTTCTGAAGAACTCGTATTCATAGTAGCTTAGCCAACTGCGCTATGCGCACTACATGATAAAACCATTTCTAAATGTATGTTTTATGAGTAAATACACCCCTATAACCTGAATTACTCCAATGTTAAAAGTATATTTACGCCCGAGTGATTGTGGTTTATCTAAAGTAAAACTAACTTTAAGTAAGGTAGATATATAAGCGTAAATTATCCCAGTTGTATATCCCGAATGACAGCTGAAGCGATGCCGTCAGTTTGCCTCTAGGTCGAGCTAGACAATCTTTCGGCAACCTATCGGCATCGATTCGTAAACCCTTCCGCATATCACGCGGTCGGGGAAACATTCGGGACTAACTCCTGAACTGACGGCATTTAGTCGCGATACGTTCGGCTACTTTGGATAGGCTTCGGCATTTATACTGCGTGTACATGTCTACAGCAACCATTCTTACCCCGAACTGCGAATATCGTACTTCCCGAACAAGCACGATGACACGGCTTCGCATATTGTTATTGATACATGATCCCGAAGGGTTCCGAAACGAGCACATTGTAACCGGCATCCCTTCCGCGTAGCATCGGGGTCTAGTGGACGGCAGGTCTAACTGCAACCCGGCTTTCCGCACGATCGGATCTACCATTCGGCTATTTCGGATAGGCTATGGCATGCATACTGCGTATATACCACAACAATACAATTTGTATACCGATCCGAGAATACTTATACGATGACAAAGCTCCGCCCATTTTTATTAATAAATGACCCCGAAGGTTTTCCGAAACGAGCAGTCTGTAATCGGCATCCCTTCCGCATATCATCGGGGTCTAAGTGGACGGCAGGTCTAAAACATTATTACATGTACACTTCAATTCTGTCTCAATATATTCATACTTTACATATATTATAACCTAATGGAAACTACTTAGCCTTAAATTCACCCGTGAAATAGTATACTAGATTACCACATACAATATAGTGCAATAGGATACCGGCGATTATCGGTACCGGAGGATAACGGTATTTAACTTTTAGTTACACGTATATACTCGCATAAATTGGTCATCAATATAATGTGTCCTCGATTTATAATGGAAATTTACGAACTGTCCTCGGAACGAACCGTCGATTTCAGATTGTAAACAACGGGGTATTTTGTTCACCACACAAACTACTAAATTGGCGACTTGCGGAGATGATTATTCTATAGATGAAAGTATAAATATATCAAATATGGATGCTGATTCTATGCCATTTAGGGAGCTCTATAACCTGTCAATTTTCATGGTCTTATTAGGTAGTAAATTAAAATATTGCTGTTTCTGAAACTGTGTGAGACTTTAAGCTAAGGTGAGACTTTTTCAACGCATTGCTCTGAAAGAAGTGTAATAAAAATATCAACGTGATGACCTATTACATAGAATATGTGTTAAAATATAACCGATTCATATACGATTAACTGGAGAGTCAAGCTATTTCACACGCGCTTATTAACACCAAATAGAACTACCATTAGAAGCATATTTCTGCAACACATTGATCGACACACATACACGAATTACGTGTATTGTTTATGCATAAACATTATTTGTTTAAAAAATAGCTGTCAGACTAACATACCCCGTCGACAAAGGACCACATTACATTTGTATTTGCAAAATCAATCCATCACTTATTATTTCTAAATGTCAAGGTTGTTCATAAGAGAAAGTTTTAGGAAACTCCAGCAACAACAGTTACTATAGGTCGAGTTGTGTTCACTAGAATTCGTCTTTCGAACAGACTGACTGAAGGACAGACAGTGTTGTGTGAGCGTATAAAATTCAATTATAAACACAATAATTATGCCAGGAAGCATACTTATTACATACATGCACTTGTACATGGACCGTATATACTGATATACTGATACTTATATAGTTTCCAGTATAAATGAACACTATGTGCCCGTTCCGCATATTTCGATCGATAGACCCGTAGAAAACTGTCGACCGCACCGATGATTGTGCACTGCCCAGGTTGAATCGTTCGTCCTACCCTTAGCGTGGATCCTATCTTTCATGCAAATTGACTGTTTTATTTTTCAGAAAACCAAAATATATGATATTCTGTTTGTAATTTTGTTGGAAAATGTTGGCAAAATGTTCGCACTTTGTAATCGCATGAAATACGGATGATATAAAGGAGATAATAAAAATTATGGTCATAATATGGTCAAAATCGTCATTATCGTGAGGTCTACCCCGCTACTGTTTTGTTATTTACGGAACAATATCGAAGTGTTTGAGGAAACTACGGGATCAATCGTGGAAAGTAGGGTACGAAAAGATTCAGTGGAGAAGCCATTGCGTGCTGGCCGGGGTGTCCATAAATAAACGAGTTTCGATGTTATATATTTACCTCAAAATATGGGTTAAGTCGACGCTATTTGGCCGCCATTTTTGTGGTGGCTCCTACCATCGAAACCACGTGATTCCCCACCGTGATGGTGATGCTTTACAAACACATAAAGTTTAATAATAACTAGCACAACCACGTCTAACAGTTGTCCATAGAGTTGTCATAGACTTTAGGGTGGACAGCTAGGTATTCACATATGAATGTTCATGGTAATTTTATAAATCGGTACATGTGATTCTAGGTTGCCTGTGAAACAAATGCTACAACTTAATCACCTACATTATCATATGTCTAATGATATGCTTCTGAGACAATATGAAGGATTTCCATTATGCCAGATTCAGACGAATGAAACATAGGATTCCCCGCAAGATAGTCGTAACTCCTTAAGAAATGTTTTAAAGTAGGAACAATGATAGCCTTGTAGACAACTCTACTATCATTGTGTTTATTTTACTTTCCTCAAAAGAAGGAGTCCGCCATCTTGCATTAACAACGCGGATTATGTAACGTCATTTAATCATCTCAACTCAAGTCTTAAAACAGAAAACATATCTACCAGTTCTATTTAATTTACTTTGAGACAAACGAATCGGATAATTATAGCAACTAGCATTTGACTTACGATCTCTAGAAAATGTATCGAGAACGAATCCATAGCACACCAGTGGTACCGCGAGGAGAACGCACAACTTTAACATGATTGTAGACAGCGTCCTCAACGTACTAATAAAACATATCGTCCGTTCTTGTCTTATATAAGCGAAATAGGGACAAAGCAAATAAGTATTGTAAATACTGAAAGAATGGTGACAAGTCTTCCCTGCAACCCACATCCTTTTTGCTTAAAATATATCAGGAACCGGACAAGGAAGGCGACACTGAACTTAACCAGCGAATAATTCTTGGCATTCAACTATTTTATTACAAAATGGGTGAATGCTTTTCCTTTTATTCATTTTTGTTAGTGTGAACAATAATATACAAAACTAAAGCGAACGTACATTTGTTCTGCTGTACGTATTGTTCTATGTGACCATTCGAGTGAATGAGCTTGTACGTGCTGTTAGTGTGCATAGAGAACTCCCTTGTCAGCGCAGCGTCAGGAACATGTTGTGACATTCGCACAGAGTTTGCATTCGATGTGGATTGCATTTAATTGGAGAATAAGGATGACCAATCACATCGCCTGTTATGGACTTAGAGCTTAATAAGATGCGATTGGTTGTGATGTGGTATTTGTTGCTCGTCTGGTTGAGTTCTGCTTTCCTTATCGGATTTTCTCATATCTTTTAACACATCGCTGGCTTAGAGTGGCAGGGTCTACTAACGGCCTTATAAGACTGATATATATTTAAAATCAGCATCACAAGGCGCCTCTTATATGCCTCTTTATGAAAATCGGAACTTTGCATGTTGACCAAACTGTTGTCGAAACAGCTTTTTTACCATTAGTAAAGAGTAATTTTCGAATAGTTTTTTCTTATTTTCTCAAAATATTGATCTTGTACTTACGACCTTCTCAGCTTAGCCATCGACATAAACACCGTTTGTAAATGTATAGGTTTATCTTGTTACAAATGAGTCAAATGTTAACCCCTACAAGTTGTCATATCTTAATGGAAACCAGTATAAATATATAACATATTTTGGTCGTTATATGTTGTGTACTACTATTTAAATAGACCGATCTAGATTATAGCGGAAATGTGTCATGTTCTATAAAATGGACATTACTTGTGCTACATCTATTAGAACATAAACCTTAGTAAAAGAGGGCAGTTTTTGTACTACATTGTATTCTCTGGCAAACTATATTGTGACCTTTGCAATAAATGGTGACACAGTCGAGCAGTGGACTGTTTTATTACTACTGTGTCCACCCATTTCAAGATAAGTTTTAATGTCGTACATTAACAGTTGGACAAATGTTTATCTTTATTCAATTAAAACTACGATAACTGCAGTAGGCTCCGTCTTTGTATGTGAGATAACGCGCAGGTTATAGAACCATTGAAAAAGAAATTGAAAAAGAAATGAAACTGAAAAACTTTGTTTGGGAAATTTATTTTTCTCGAAACTAATTTTTCCAAAATTCTATTTTTTTCATTTCAATGCTACTGCAACCTGTGTGGTAACGATGTTAATTGTTCACCCGAAAGCATAGTTTGAAGAATTGCTTTACATTTAGTTTGAGATAAATGTATGAATGAGTTTTTCACTGTTAGTATCCGAATTCTGTAAACAATGTGTATAGTTTAACAATAACATCTCAAAATGTCGGTAGTGTATCTGTCTGTGGGGTAACAATTTCATTTCAGTTTTAAGTCCATTTATATGTATCCTTGATAAATTCACCTGCGATAGATATGAGACATTATATTTAGAATGAGATTTCCTTATCATTCATAGGTACACGTGTACATATACTGGACAACAGCCAATCAGAGATCGATATTGTTTTGATATCATTCTGATATCATATCTAGTGATTTGGAAACAAAAATTGCCAAACTGAACAATGTCTGGCGAAACATCATGGTTGGAAAGCTCAAGAACCTTGACGTCACGTTCAATGGCCACTTCGTGTGAAAGCCCATTGTACTGCAACAACATGCCACCCTACCGAAATGTTGCCTACTCTGATTGCTGAAGTATCTATTTCTGAAGGAATAGAAAACTCCTAAAACAATTTTTGGCTTAGGACCCTCCTTTCTGTAACGGTATTATTGTACATGTTCCGCTGCAATTTCGCTGTTCAGCATAAGGCTGTCTTGTATCTTTCAATAGTACATGTATATTGTGTCATTAAGATGTGTGTTGTCCCTTGTTCTAGTCTTGTCGCGTGGTTCTTGCTCCGCGTAGTTTGACTGACTGAGGCGGCAAACGCTCGGGGTGGGGTTTCGGGTTTGTGTAATTTGTATACCTGTTGTATTTAAGTTGTACTCTGTTATAGCAGTGTCCATACACAGGAAAAAGTGCCCCGTATGAAATTCATACGTTTGGATTTTCCTGAGAATTTCATACGTAAAACGTATGAAATTCATACGTGAGAGTCAACGTACGTTTAACGTACGCGAACTTTTCATACGTATTTCATATGAATCTTCACGTATGAAATTCTTTAACGCATGAAATTCATACGTGAAAAATATTTTTAATTATTTATTGAAAAATAGGGCAATTAACAACTTTTTAACAAGGTTATATATTTTAGCGTATGAAATTTATATGTTAAACATCAAAATATCTTGCGGTTAAAACATTTGATTTTCATTTTCATAAAATTTTGAGTATGAAATTCTTTAACGTATGAAATTCATACGTGAAAAATATTTTTAATCATTCATTGAAAAATAGGGCAATTAACAACTTTTTAACAAGGTTATATATTTTAGCGTATGAAATTCATATGTTAAACATCAAAATTTTGCGGTTAAAACATTTGATTTTCATTTTGAGAATAAATTAGCAATTAAAAAAATTATTTTTCATGCAATATTTTTTATGCCCCCGTATCGATAGATCGGGAGGCATATAGTAATTCACCTGTCCGTCCGTCCGTCCGTCTGTCCGTCCGTCCGTCCGTCTGTCCGTCCGTCCGTCCGTCCGTCCGTCCTTCCGTCCGTTCGTCCGTCCGGCCAGGTTAACCCAAATTGACCGTTTCGTCTAGCATTAAAATGGCTTGCTACAAAGTTTTCAAACTTGCATGGATGTTGTATATGACCACTCTCCACGCGCCTGTATCACCTGACTCCATTTTGACCTTCACCTTGACCTAATTTTGGACTTAGACTTATTGAAAGGTAAAATTCTTGGTTAACCCAAATTGACCGTTTCTTCTAGCATTAAAATGGCTTGTTACAAAGCTTTCATACTTGCATGGATGTTGTATATGACCACTCTCCACACGCCTGTATCACCCGACTCCATTTTGACCTTCACCTTGACCTAATTTTGGACTTAGACTTATCTCCCCTTTAGTATTTTTACAATAAAATTTTGTCTGGAGCGTATCTTCAAAACTATTTAACGTATTGACTTGAAACTTGAAATATAAATAGATGGCAACTTGGAGAAGTGCATTGACAAAGAACCATAACTCTGTCTGTCTTAAATTTTGAATTATCTCCCCTTTAGTGTTTTTTATAGTCAAATTTTGCTTTGAGTATATCTTCAAAACTATTAAACATATTGACTTGAAACTTGGAATATAAATAGATGGCAACTTGGAGAAGTGCAATGACCAAGAACCATAACTCTGTCTGTCTTAAATTTTGAATTATCTCCTGTTAAGTATTTTCAGAATCAAATTTTGACAGGAGCGTATCTTCAAAACTATTTAACGTATTGACTTGAAACTTGAAATATAAATAGATGGCAACTTGGAAAAGTGCATTGACAAAGAACCATAACTCTGTCTGTCTTAAATTTTGAATTATCTCCCCTTTAGTGTTTTTTTATAGTCAAATTTTGCTCTGAGTATATCTTCAAAACTATTAAACATATTGACTTGAAACTTGGAATATAAAAAGATGGCAACTTGGAGAAGTGCAATGACCTAGAACCATAACTCTGTCTGTCTTAAATTTTGAATTATCTCCCCTTAAGTATTTTCAGAATCAAATTTTGACAGGAGCGTATCTTCAAAACTATTTAACGTATTGACTTTAAACTTGAAATATAAATAGATGGCAACTTGGAGAAGTGCATTGACAAAGAACCATAACTCTGTCTGTCTTAAATTTTGAATTATTTCCCCTTTAGTGTTTTTTTATAGTCAAATTTTGCTCTGAGTATATCTTCAAAACTATTAAACATATTGACTTGAAACTTGGAATATAAATAGATGGCAACTTGGAGAAGTGCAAAGACCAAGAACCATAACTCTGTCTGTCTTAAATTTTGAAATATCTCCCCTTTAGTATTTTCAGAATCAAATTTTGACAGGAGTGTATCTTCAAAAGTGTTTAAGATATTGACTTGAAACTTGGTATATGAATAGATGGCAACTTGGAGAAGTGCAGTGACAAAGAACCATAACATCTGTATCACCAGATCACACATGAAGTCGATCAAGGCACTGCTTTCAAATGTGGCATTATTCGTTTACCATCATAAGCCCCTTATAGTTCAAAGTCATGTAACACTATCAAACATTTTAACTGAATAATGGCCCCTGATTGACTTAGCTTTTTATGGACATGGCTTCCACGGGGGCATAAGCGTTTATTGAACGCAGTCTTGTTTTCTCTTAATTTTGCTCATAATGCATTAAAGATGGAAAAAATCCCATTAGTAATATTTAGACCCATAAACCTACAATATATATATATAGGGCCTATATAGATGTAGCCTACATACTAATTTAATGACTCTTACTTTAAGATCCGTAGAATCTAGGTCCACTAGATCTATATATAACCAATGGAGAATTAAATTACTTCAATGAGAAATTTATTTCATTTTATCTAGTTAACGCCAAGGCTTAAAAAAATTGTCATGAAAAAAATCTACATCGATTTTACGGGCGGGACGAACTTTCGAGTGTCCGGAAAGGACGGTTTTTTGCCACACCGCGCGTGGAAGTATTCCGAAACTAGCGTTTCCTTCCTGTTTAGAACGAAGTTGATGAAAATGCGATTTTATCGATTATATCAACGTTTTCGTCGAATGCAAATGATGGACAATGCTTTTGAAGAAGCCGTTAACCCAGCTGGTAACTATTTCCGAAGTTAAAATAGAATTTGCCCTCAAAAAGCGCCTGCTTTCGACTCGCCATTCTGACGTTCTTTTCACGTTTGGAATGTTGACGAATTTGCGTCTTTTTCGTTTACAAATTGAATTTGATGTTATTTTATATTCGCCCATTGACTTGTTATAGTTGTAAAGTCACACACAAGGTAATGCAGTCAGTTGAATCCACGGCCGCCTCCCGGGGATAGGCGGTGATTTTAACTTTTCATGTTTTGGTGTATAATCCCCAAACATTACCCACCTTGCAGGTGAATTAAGTCATCATTTTACACAATATTTGATATATTTTGGTTTTAATTAGTTAATAAAATATATATCTAGACTTGTATGACAATATTATATCGTTTAATTTGTGTTAAAATGGTTAAGTCCCGCTTCGACGGCTTTTCTCAAGATACGACTCTCGTTTAAGCCAACCGAAGTTCTCTCCCGTGAATTGGTCGTCATATAGATTTTGTGGTATAAAGTCATCATTTTACATATATTTAAGGTATTTTGGTTTTAATTAGTTACACATATGTACATATACATATAAATTACCCAAAACATAACCTTTACATGCCACAAAACCTTTTTTTCCTACTTCGACGGCATTCGACGGCATTAGACGGCATTCGACTGCTTTTAGTAGCTCCGGACATCTGAATGCTGCTGATGGTAAAGCATCCGGTATTTCCCCAGCCCCGACTACTAAATATTTTCCCCGGGTTATTGGTTCAAAGATAAAATCCCCAACGACAACACTTCCCTGGCAGTGCAGGGTAGACGGAAGGTGAAAACACGGTCATTTCCCTGGCTATCCACCGCCCGGGTTATACACTGATACAAATGATAACCCCCCAAAAAAACAAACAATTGAACAGAATTAAAATCATAGCTATATTTCCCTGCTACTCAACTGTTGCCTGAACTAAAAGGCTTGCGGACAATGGAAAGACTGATAGTTCATTATACGGGCCCGTATCTTTAGCCTCCAATTCTGAAGATACAGAAAGAAACAGCTCTGACGTCAAAATAAAATCACCTTTGATACTCATTTTGTTAAATTTTTTCATAGAAAACACCTGTACATGTACAGTGCTGTCGGGTAATTCTGCGCACCTAACGTTTATTGGCTTTCAACATTTGAGATTATTTTATTTTTAGAATAAATTATGGTACTGTTTAGATAGACTGAACCTTCGTTGACAAATGTAAACAATTCAAAACATCGTACCTTCGCTAAACTAGGTCAAATGTCGTCACGAAACAAGATGACTGCCGGTTTTCATGATGTAAATTTTTTCGCCTAATTCTGCGCAGGTGGAATTGTTTTTTTGTATAGTCTGTTTCAAAGATTTTTTTTATCAGAAATTTATCACAGTATCGAAAAAATAAGTCATTAAGACAATGTTGACAAAAAAGGAAAAGTCATCATCCATTACAAAAGTGCTTTTATTCAATTTATGTGTCACGTGGTATGCCAAATAAACGAAAATCGCCGTTGACACTCATTTTGGTACATTTTTCGTAGAAATACTTGTCCAATTTCGTTGATTTGATTATAAAACTTTATATAAACAACACACATCTTCAAAAACACTCGAGGACCAAAGGAAAACGACCCAGCAAAGCCTGTAAGAAATAGAAAGTTAAGGTGCGCAGAATTACCTGATGCGCAGAACTACCCGAAACGACTGTATGATGTATCAGTTTATTGGTGGTGCTACTTGGATAAATTTAAACAATTTGTTTTCTTTGCAGGTATCTTGTGGAAAAGACAGTGGACACACCAGAATCAATACTCTGGCTCTACTAGCACATATAATCAGAGAAATATATAATTGGTCAACATGTATGTCTATTAATCATTTAATGACTATGTTGGATGGCAAGGGACATGATGAATGGTTCAAATGCTGGTAAATTACTTCTTGCTTGAATTTGTGTGAACATAAAAAAAAGAAATAAAGTGAAATTGTTGGAGACAATCTGTGATAAAAATCATATGCATTTATAAGCTCGACTTTTCAAAGAAAAACAAGAGCTATTGCCTTGTCGTGAGCATCCGTGTCTGTGTTGGAAACTACTAGAGGACTAGTAGAGGTATCAACTTGAAACTCCGCATGTGCATACATGTACCTCTGCTCAATGCTGTCTGCAACCTTACATTGTAAGTCCACCTACTTTCAGGTCAAAAGTCAAGGTCACCATGACCTTTAGTTAAGTTTATTGTTGCAATCACTAAGTCCCTTTTTGCTTGAAGGGACTCACGATGAATAGATAAAATAACTGGTGATTATGTCTCAATGAATAATGAAATAAGTGATACTTAGGCTTCATAATGTATTCATTAATATGAACGCACTCAACGTAAAGTTTATTTACATAATTTTATAAACATTTACAGACCCTGATTATACCCAACCTGATGGCTCTGCCACTGTTAGCGCCCACTGAGATGTTCAACACCTACATTTGTACAAATCCGGAAAAACTTACCCTTGCGAAAGAGGAGCCTGTCTGCTCATGGTAAGGATATTTTTCTAACTGTTTGGTATCTTTCGGTTCGATACAATATTCTCTAACATCAGCTTAAATACTTCAATTTTTAAGTGATAATGAATTTGATGCTTCTATAACAGCAGTTATCATGTGCCTATCAACAATTTTAAGTGAATTTAGACAATATGAAGCATATCTCAATACAATTAAAATGAGTGAAACATGGTAATTATACATAATCAGAAGGCTGTCAGGCGCTGTCATTGTCTAAATATTATTTTGCTCATAAAAAAGCTTATACCGAACCGTACCGAAATTTAGAAGTCTTGTATCGTGAACCGTATTGGACTGCAGTCCGCGGTATTTTGTATACCACGGACTACTGTTACAGCCCTAATAGACACTAATAGTTATTATATATTGGGCATTGATCCGACAATATATATTAAAAGAATAAAATTTGATAAGAAAACAGCCACTGGTCATTCTTGATTTTCACTGGTTGGACACGCGGCCAGTGTTAGGATCGAGCCCTGGATTAGACTGTGCTTTTAGCCTTGATCAAAGCTGAGAACATTTGTAGTGATTAAAATATTTTTGGTAACTTCCAGATCAATATTAAAAGTTGATAACCTTTTATCGTTGGAGCCGCTCATTATTTATAATAAATTTTGTCTTCAAAGATAGTCAGAACTATAATCTACTTAGAAAAAAAGGAACATCCATAAGATTCAAGGCAATGATATTTAATACAATTAATAATAATTCATATGACCTATTGGTTATAAAGTTTGTAATATATTTGTGGATTATTTGTTACAGATCAGACAGTAAGGGGAGGGCTGCCGATGATCTGAATGTGTTCTGGTCAATAATAAGGAAAATGTTTGAAAAGGTAAGCTTTTTGTCATTAGCTCAACTTAACAAAGAAAAAGTTATCTTCATCTATTGTCATAGCCTGGTTTTTTGGCGTTGGTTAAGTTTATTGTCAAGGTCCATTTCTTTCAAACTACAACAGGTATGAACTTGAAACTTCACAAGTGTATATATGTACCTCAATGCCATCTACAACATTCACCTTATTTGAGGTCACTAGGTCAAAAGTCAAGATTGACCTTTAAAGTCCCCTACTGGTTTCCAGCTGGAGGGGATTGGGTTTGTCTTCAGTCTGTCAGCCTGTATGTCAGTCTGTCTGTCAAGAAAATCTTGTTCCTGCCATTAACAGTTTTCAAGCTAGGTTTATGAAACTTGGTATGTGGATTAGGAACAATGAGGAGATTATGCATGTCTAATTATTCTTTGATTCTGACAAACTTTGTGGTTACCTTGGTAACCGAAAATTTACTACCTGGAAATCAGGTAGGGGACTTCTGCATTGTTTGCAATTCCTAATTACTTGTTTTCCAAAACTTCACTTTCCTCATAAAATGCCAACACTTCGGCCTGCATTATTGTGAATTTAAATATACATGCATCTCTATGAGATGTACAACATCCACATACCTTGAGGTTTGTTTGTTTTCATTAATATAAGATAACACTTATATTTATATATAAATGTTGATAAATAATTTCTTAATTCTTAAATTTACTATCAACTTGGAATAAAGTTGAGTGTCCAGCACCTGGTAGCGGTGCTCTTGTTTATAAGGTATAATAGCTGTATATCGATTTAAGCTCATCTTTAGAAATTTTCATGACAAATCAGAATTAATTCAACAAAATTTGTTTTTATAAGATGCAGCAAAATTCTGCCTATCAGTGGTGTCTACTGCAGAGTTGGAGATGTCAAACAGTGGGTTTCTGGTCAATAATTTTTAAAGCTCGATTTGACATCTTCATGAAACTTTGAATATAACAAGCATGCATAGAGACCTAGCTTAGGGCTGTATTTGGGGGTCAGTGGGGTCAAGGTCACCATTACTAAAAATAGAAAAACTTTTCCAGTCAATAACTTGAGTTTGCTTCGACACATCTTCATGAAACTTTCTTTAGCAAACTGACAGGAGACATATTTAGGGTTACTGGGGTCAATTTCACTGATACTAAAAATAGAAAGAAAAAATCCTATCATAACTTTAGTTTGCATCATTCCATCGTCATGACAATTTGTTTATATAGCTACTAGGTCAAATCTTAGAAAAAACCTTGTGTTCGGTCCTGAGATCACAGTTTTGATCCAATCTTCATGAAACTTGGTCAGAATGTTGTTCTCCATAAAATCCATACCAAGTTCAAAACTGGGTTATGTGGTGTCAACAACTAGGTCACTAGGTCAAGTCTTAGATAAACCTTGTGTGCACTCCAGAGGTCGCTGTTTTGATCCAATCTTAATGAAATATAGTTAGAATGTTTGTTGTATTGATACCTATACCAATGTGCAACAGGTGAGCGACATAGGGTCCTCGAGGCCCTCTTGTTAGTTATTTCCCTTTGATTGGTTTTATTAAAGCATTTCGTGTCCACAGGTCAGCATAACTTTGTCATTTTAAGTTCAAATGAATTACTTCAAATTTGGTATACACATTTCTTGGAATGATTCGAAGTTCAGTGCACAAGAACTGTAATTCTACTTTGCATGGCAGGCAACATATCTGACTCAGAGCTTTTATTTTGATCTACCATTAAAAAGAAGTAAATGGTTCAATTTTGCATTCAAAACAAATGCATTTCTTCTGTAATTTCATCAAGCTAACAAAAGGCTGTTGATTTTAAGTAACTATATGCTGATTTCTTGTGTATTTCCAGTTTGTGGTTGGTCCAGAGACTGAGGCGAAGAGAAAAAGGAGTGTGTTTTAATGTGAAGTTTCTTGTACACTGAAAATAAAATTAAGACAAATACTTGGTTTGTATATATTGTATGTCTCAAATTCAACTGTGGTATACAGCGTCATTAGAATCTAGGTATTGAGATCACTGTCTGCCAGTGTCTTAAGAAGCATTGTATATCAGTAAAAGACCATTCAACAGTAAGTGTATGTTGATCACTGGAATATTTTTTAACCAGATTTTCTGACGAAAAAAGGTTAAATAAGAAGTGCGATTTCAGATTCAGAAGGCAGATTGGGGGCATCCACTCTTCGTTTACAATGGATAACTTGTAAAAGGGCCACTTGGTATTGAACTCAGGGCCAGTGAGGTCAATGTCACTGTTACTTGAAATAGAGTAACTAATTCCACTCAAGAGATATCATGATGAATTCTGCTGTGTTGGTATCTTGACTGCTATAAAATCTGGTTTACGTGGCATTCCCATGTATTTTCCATTTATCATGTGTTAGATGGTCCTATGATCTTGCGGAAATAATTGAACCTGGATGTAGGAATGAAGTAGGAATTTTTCTACGTTTAGGACCTAACGTATGAAAAACGTACGTTTGGGACCTAAACGTATGAAAAACGTACGTTTAAGCCGCAAAATTTCAGTAGTAAATGCATTAAAGTCATTCATACGTTACACGTACGTGGGCAATTTCATACGTTAAACGTACGTTATACGTATGAATTTCATATGAAAGCTAACGTACGTTTTTCATACGTTGGGCCATTTCATACGTTAAACGTACGTTACACGTATGAATTTCATATGAAAGCAAACGTACGTTTTTCATACGGGGGCTTCATCTCATGAATTTCATACGTTAACTCGCGTATGAAATTCATACGTGTAACGTATGAATTTCATACGGGGCACTTTTTGCTGTGTAGCCCTCCTCCTTTTTACAGCACTGTGCAGTGTGTGTGTATTTTTTTCCACTTGTCCTTGGAAGTTAATTTCCTTGCCCTCCTTTAAGGTCCTAACCGCCACCCCCTCCCCCTTTCATCAGTTGTATCTTGCGGAGATAATGGATAAGATACTTTTTAATTAGGTCACTGTGCTGTTTGGTCACTATGATTAACGTTTTTGGCATATATTTTCGCCCACTTTATTGCCCATTATTGTAAACTATGTCAAGTCGCAAAATTGCTTCTTTAGGACGTATAAACGTTAGGTCACTGTCCTTCGTGTTTTAAACTAGGTCAGGGGGTGGCTGTGCCTTATTTAGTCGCCGTTTTGGCACGGGTTTGTACGGTTGTACGTGCAGTGGGGCCTTGGAGAACTTGGTTGAGCGTTGGCTGCGTTTCTTTCGGCAATAACCTCTATTATATCATTTCTTTTTGAACGTGGGTCAACCTGCGTTTTTTTCGCGAGGACTTGGATTTTTAATTGTTACTTTGGCTTACGTGTGGGCATTGCATTGCAATGTAGTTGCTAGGAATATTTAATATTATTTACCACCCCATTCCTACCTTGACCATTATTTTAACTAGGTCAAGTCGTAGTTGTGCCTCTTTAGGTCGCATAACATTAGGTAGATCACTGTCCTTAGTTTTTCAAACTAGGTCACGCCCCGGGGTTGGTGTGCCTCATTTGGTCGCCTTCTGGCATGGGTTTGTGTGGGCATTGCTCGGGGTAGTTGTGTCGTGGTGTTTCTGATTTCTGTGCTCGGCTGGTTGGGTTGAGTGCTGCCTTCCCTGTCGAATTTTCCCATACCTTTTTTATACGTGTATGAATATCTCCTATTGGTGTGTCAAGACATTTAGCTACTGCCTAATTGTAATTTTTCCACCAGAATTTGCGATTTGTGCGACACTTGTTATTACGCGTATGTTGCTGTACTTGAATAACAATAGAAACACAATTTTGTAATAAAATTTTATTTAAATTTTGAGGATTGAGCTCTCGGACAATTTGTTGCTTGTCCTTACAAAACTGTACTATAACCCTATCACTCTAAAGAAGACATTTTTGATAAAACAAAACTGTATATGAATACCTCTGTATGTAAACATAACATTTCCCATACCTTTTTACTATCACTGAAAGAAATGTTGAGATAGTAAAAAGTGTACATAATGTAGGGGAAAATTTGGTATTTATTCCGTATATGTGTCTACAGGTCGAGTAAACGAAGTACACATATAACTTGAATATCGTCATTATATTAGGCGTGTATAAACATGCCTAACAGATAAATAGTGAAGTCCAAGATACCGGTAATATAATGCGACAAAAAGTGACAAAATGCACTTGTTGTCTCAAATGTTGACATTTTAAGAAATGTATTGCTTGTCACACAAAGTGAATGGTGATTCTTCGTAGAAGTATGAAACGTGACGTATGCACACACTTTTGTATAGGTGAAACGCAAATCTTCTCTGATATGCATTGCATTGTAAAATCATTGATATTGATAAACACTATTTTATCCATGCTAAGTAAAAAGAACATAGTGTTATTTCACACTGATTCACTCAAAATGTATAAGTTCTGTTGATTTTTCATCCTCTACACTGGCTAGTTTTACTTAAACTTAAATTGTTCACTAATCTTAAGCTATATGTTTCTATTTCCAATATAGGGCCCTAGCTATCAGATGCACGGCTAGTAGAAATACGAAAATACCATTCCATGCACCAATTGCTGAAATACAGAAACAAGAATATATACATACATGCAGATATACAATCGCCATAAACAAGGCTTTATGGTAGGGTGACAATCCCAGGAAAAATAAGTTGGGGTCTGCACGGTAAGCTAACAAGACATGTCATATACCAAAATGTTCGTGAAAGTCTGTAGTATTTGAGACTACCGGCATAAATTAACTTCACGTTATTACTTCACAACATTCTAAACAGTAGGAATTGGATTGACACCGGGATAACTCTTGTTTAAACTATGTTTCATAATTTTCTGTCTTTGGTTTCAACTCCTTATTACTAATAAATCAATACAGTATATGAACAGTACAATGACTATCTCATTACAGTATGAAGTTCTAATCCACTACGTAAATAAGAATTGTGCATTGATTGGTCAGTTTGAATAAACACGCGTGGTGATTGTAAAGCACATGTAAACTAGATTGGTAAGAGGGAGCGAATGACAAGTTTTATCACAATCTGCGTGGTGAATGGATAGCTTTAATTAAACTTTGAGTTAAACCTTTGATTAAAAAGTGATTAGCACGTGAAACAAACCATGCGCTTTAAGAAGTCATTTATTTATATATAACAAGCTATGTGCTGTGAATGGCCAGCTTATAAGTTAAAAATGGCCGTTACTAACCTGAGGCCGAATTCCTACAAGCTTTCTGTTGTTTCGCCGTACATGCAGCCCAGTTCTCATCTTCATCCGTGCCATCTTCGCAATCAGCCGCACAATCACAGCGGAATATCTCCTGGATACAGACTATGGATCCACTCTTACAAGTGAAGAAACCGTTTGGACATTTCTGAAAAATAATTAAGGCTCTAAAGTAATTATAGACAATGATCATTATCCCAAATACGTTTGTTATGTTTCTAAATGATGATACTTATAAACGCCCAAAAAGAAATACAACGTGGGTATATGGTTTTGTCGAGCGAATTTAAAACCAGCATATCCCAGACAAATTAAAAGCGTCTGATTACCATGATTATATAACTGTATATCACCCTGTTACATTTTGCTCAATAAAAACAACACTCATACAAACATTGAACAAAGAGGTTCTGATTAATCCAGAAAGTCGAGGCTCAATTCTTAGAAGGAGAGGGTTATGTAGTATGTTTACATTCATGACCAGCGTCTCTGCCTTTACATGTATACCAAACACCAAATAAAACCAGTGTACGTGTTTATCGGCCGATATACGATGGACGTGGCATCGCGTCGTTGTCATGCAGGTAAATACATAAGGCTTACAACATTCGTGGTTCATTCCAACAGGTAAGAATTCCAGACCATTTTACGAGTATATCTACCGATATACTACAGTTTTCATAATTTATTTCTTGTGTATACAATGTATGAGATTCCATTACTAATAGGAAGTAAACATACATAAGCGGGCCATGGTTTCAAGCTACGGTATGTCTGCAAATTGTTCTCATTATGATACAAGCGTAATTGAGAAACAAATGATTTGAAAGTTCGAAACCAAACAAAAAAGCTAGAAATGATTGTACTCTAGTTACTATAATAAAGCAATGTAACTTTCGTAACGTACCGATTGTGTGTAAATAAGAAACTATCTTACGCTGACATAAGCTCCCGATTGACCACCGTATGGAGAGGGACAGTTAGCTGTTTTGCAATTGCCTGTTTCGAAAGCAGTTCCAACACAATAAAGTCCATTTCCAGATTGAGCAGGACTGTCACATTCTCTTGTGCGCATTGTTACACCACCACCGCACGTTTTTGTGCAAGGGATCCAATTTTGCCAGTTACCCCAATTTCCATCAACATCAGGTGCTATGTAACAAAATACATTATTGTAATTGTTCATATATACATGTACATTTGTTCATAAGGATAAAACCTGGACAACGTGTATTTCTATTGGTAAGCGAACAATATTGATATATTTTCATAGGTAAACAGGATAGAGAATATTCAGTTCTTTTGGAAGCGAACAATATTCGTTTCTATTCAAAAGAAAATATCATTCCAATCTATTCATTAGCGAACAATATTCGGTTTCTTTCCATAATTATGCAGCAATAATAATCATCTTTCAATTCATAACAACTGGACTTTGACCAGCTTAAACAGCTTGGACAATATATTTTATTAATTAGAAAACAACATTTGCAAGGTTACTTAATGAACAACAAAACATGACGTAAATATCTTTGTAACATACAAAGCGAAGGCAAACATTGTACAAAATGTAATAATTTTAAAATAACGTTACACCATCTTTGTAATGTATTACTACTTAAACCACAGACCTGTTAAGATATATCCTACTGTAAGAGCAGTCCACTGTGACTATGATATGCCTCACAAAACGCACACCCACTCGAACATCTTATTCACAAATTACACTGTGTTAATTAAAGAGGAAGGGTTTTCTCAGAAATGGATGAACGTATTCGAAACATAACGATTAAAAAATACTTACCACCACCGGGACAAGAACCTTCATCACATGCTATTGTCTCACTAGAAACACCAACGCAGTCGTTACCGCCATTCTGAGCAGGAGGGCTGTCACAAGCTCTGCTCCTAGATTTTGTACCCGCTCCACATGTTACGGAGCATGAACCCCATGTGGTCCAAGCAGAGAATCCTCCGTCAACTGAAAGGTTGCAAGTACATTTTGTACATCTTATACATACTTGACCATTTAAAAGCAATGCGTGTGACATCTGAGTACATTTCGGATCGTTTTCTTAATCTTAAACATATAGCTTTTAAAGCATTTTCAAGCACACCCATGCAATGAATAATTGTTTTAGGACATGTTGTAAAACAGAAGTGTTATAAGCTTATGACAAGTAGAGAAATAATGAATGAAGTCTCAAATGTCAAATAAAAAAAACGTACCTGGTCCTGCGCAAGCAGTTCCACTGTCACATGCCTGTGTCTCGCTGGTGTCCCCGACACAGTCTGCACCACCATGTTGTGGTGTTGGATTATCACATGATCTGGTTCTTGTAGCTGAGGAAGTACCACACGTGACTGGACATGCGGACCATGATCCCCAGACCGAAAATCCTCCGTCAACTAAAATAAAGTACGCATCTTACAGAAAAGGCAAGTTTTATATCAACATCCACAGGTATTGTCAATTTTATTTTGTTCTAGTTTATGTTTTGTTATATCATTACAACATGTGCTTGTGGGTTATGCCGTTCTCTTTTGCATGTGTTCTTTAAACGCCTTAAAATACTTCATATCCAATATCGACATTTTCACATGCGAAATATGTATGGACTTACTTGGACAACTTCCATCGTCGCATGCTGTCGTTTCACTTGTATCACCGACACAGTCATTACCGCCATTTTGTGGAGGCGGACTGTCACATGACCTGCTTCTATCTTTTGTACCCGCTCCACAAGTTTCGGAACAAGAACCCCACGTGGTCCAGGCAGTGAATCCGCCGTCAACTGAAAGATTGCAATTACATCTTGTACATGATTTACCATTTAAAAGCAATGCATGTAACCATTGCGTTTGTAAACATCTGAGTACAGTTTGCATTGTTCTTTTAGACGGATAGTTATTAAAGCACTTTGATGCACACCTATGAAATATTTTAATCGTTTTCGGACTTGTTTTAAAACAGCAGCGTAAAAAAACAGATATAAAATTAACGAACGAATGAATGAAGTCTCAAATGTCATAAAGAATCCAAACGTACCTGGTCCTGCGCAAGCAGTTCCACTGTCACATGCCTGGGTCTCGCTGGTGTCCCCGACACAGTCTGCACCACCATGTTGTGGTGTTGGATTATCACATGACCTGGTTCTTGTAGCTGAGGAAGTACCACACGTGACTGGACATGCGGACCATGATCCCCAGACCGAAAATCCTCCGTCAACTAAAATTAAGTACGCATATTACAATAAAAGCAAATTAATGTATCAACATGTCGTTCCATTCAAAGGGTTTTGTCAATTTTCTTTTGTTTTAGTTAATGTTTTGTAATCTCGCTATAGCATGTCCTTGCGGGCTATGGTTTTCTCATATGTGAGTTCTTTTAACACCTTGTGTGATATTTTGGGTTTTGTTAAATGCCTAATGCTGTGTCCTTTCTAATCATTTTACAAAATATTAAAAAAAATTAGCCTTTTATTTTATAGTCAGCTGCCCGCTGAAACATTGAGTGCCTCCACCAAGTTCTGACTAAATGTTTCAAGTAAAAGAGAATTATTCAACACCTCTATGTTCTTGGATTTCAATATTATATGGACTATATTGACCTGCAACTATACTATGTGATTGTCCTTGTTTAGATGTGTTGCAAATGCAAGACATGTTATGATAACTTCATATTGACACCTTAAAACTTACATCAAAGATATAAACTACGAAAACCAGTAGTTTATCGGCTGTTATACAATGGCTTGAAGTTCTAACGCGAAGGATCATTAATCACGAATGCGATGTTCCTGAGTGGTTAATAGCAAGCGTCAGAACGGCCAGCCGATATATCATGGCGTATGAAAAGGTGGATGAGTTAAGCACACGACTATACATAACGTCAGTGTTACTTTGGAGGCGTACGTTGTTTACATTACTTGTTAACTTGCATGACATCACAATAATACGACACGACGTCACTTGCATTGTAATTCGACCGATATACAATGGTATGTTTTGTTCTTCGTTTATATCGACAAATTCATTCATCATGTTCGAATACTTCTAATATCGACATTTTACATTGCGAACTATATGGACTTACTTGGACAACTTCCATCGTCGCATGCTGTCGTTTCACTTGTATCACCGACACAGTCATTACCGCCATTTTGTGGAGGCGGACTGTCACATGACCTGCTTCTATCTTTTGTACCCGCTCCACATGTTGCGGAACAAGAACCCCACGTGGTCCAGGTAGTGAATCCTCCATCAACTGAAAGGTTGCAAGTACATCTGGTACATGATTGACCATTTAAAAGCAATGCATGTGATATATGAGTACATTTCAGATTGTTCTCTTAAACATATAGCTATTAAAGCATTTGTAGCACACATATGCAATGTTTAATTGTTTTAGGACATGTTGTACAACAGAAGTGTAATACGCATATGGCTAGTAGAGAAATTATGGATGAAGTCTCAAATGCCAGAAAAAAGGAACCAAACGTACCTGGTCCTGCACAAACAGTTCCACTGTCACATGCCTGTGTCTCGCTGGTGTCACCGATACAATCTGTACCTCCATGTTGTGGTGTGGGATTATCACATGACCTAGTTCTTGTAGCGGAGGAAGTACCACACGTGACAGGACATGCGGACCATGATCCCCAGATCGAAAATCCTCCGTCAACTAAAATAAAGTAATATGTACGCATTTTACAGAAAAGGCAAATTTAGTATATCAATATGTCGTTCCTTTCAAAAGTGTTACCAGATAATCCAAGGCACACAAAACATATAAAGAACCATCCACTTCCCATAAACCGGATGTTTCAAGCACGCCTATATGCTCAATCCGCAATGAAAGATACAATGAAGACTTTCGTGCATATTTAGCCATAAAGGGAAGTACAAATGTACTTGTGAATTATATAAGTTTTTGTTCTAGATAATTTTGTGCTTTTTCATTATTGCATGTGTTTGCGGAGTCCTTCAGTGCTATGTCGTTCGGCCAAATGCAACATTCCGGGTTTTTTATAATCCTCTTATGACATGTGAATAAAAAAGCAGATCCTAGTCGTTTTCCGACCATTTTTCTGCCGAAAGATGGCAGATAATTAAGTGCCTCTATCAGATTCTGAAAAAGTGTTTCAAGTAAAAGTGATGATGTGTTAAACAGCTCCTTGTTCTTGGATTTTAATATTATATTGTATATGGACTTTATTGATCTACAAAGTGTTCTATACTATTAGTATGTCATTTCCTTGTTTAGATGCGAGTACAATAACACTTGTATTACTTCACATTTAATGTCAACATTTTCACATTGCGAAATATATGGACTTACTTGGACAACTTCCTTCGTCGCATGCTGTCGTTTCACTTGTATCACCGACACAGTCATTACCGCCATTTTGTGGAGGTGGACTGTCACATGACCTGCTTCTATCTTTTGTACCCGCTCCACATGTTACGGAACAGGAACCCCACGTGGTCCAGGTAGTGAATCCTCCGTCAACTGAAAGAATGCGATTTTATTTTAACAAACATACGCGTGTATCTTTTACAAAGCCATGTGTATCAACAACGACCTGGACAATTGTTGTTTCTTCTATACAAATACATTCCGAATAGCTTGGACATTCAATTATTACCAAGTATGTGCTTCAAATGGCATGTTACGAGGGGTGATCAATATATTCGAGGACTTTTCATCTGGCAATTTCATATTTGCAGCAATGCTTAAAGCCATTTAAAGTCATTCAGAGTAAGATGTCTCCGACTGAAAGCACTTATAAAATTATTTGATTCATACAAGTGGTGCATGACGTTGGTCGTCACGCGACGTCATTCCAAACGTCACCGTCGGAGCAGCACATAGCTCCTTTCTGGACCGATACCACGTCACATGTATGAGACTGGTTTTATTTTACTACTGAAATAAGTAGTCAATAGTCAATTCTGGAATGTGAGGTGGAATAAAAAGAGTATCGATGCGTTATTGAGAACAAAACTCGGAAAACGGCGGTTGGCTTTACAAAATTAGATTATTCCAATTAAGAATGAATCACGACCTATCAGGTTTAGGACGCAATATCGAAATAACTCTTTTGATCTGGAGTCAACGATTTAATATTTTGTAGCCTATACTAGCCTTCGCTTTCGCCAGTTACATTTGGTTGAGACCTGTGCGTCCTATTTCGCAGAATTAAACGGAAAGTGTCCCTAATGCGGTGTTATTTTTGCTGTTTATCCTTATTTTATCGACTCAACCGTTTGAAAGAGACTAAAAAATCACATGAACAACAGAATCATATGAAAATGGCCAATTGGGAGCGCACATAATCCGTGCACAATTTTGTCAAGTCATTTTGGAGATATCGCGAGGATTTTACAAGTGTCGCGTTAATTTTCATAGCATGTCGTTACACAGAAGTAACGTTACGTCCGAGATGATCGACGGTGCGTGCTTCACTATGGTTACGAAAAGTGACGTCATCAAATAAATAATGACGTTATCATAAAGTAAATTAAACAAATCGCGAGATAATTGATTGATCTACACCAGCTTGTAATTTCGTTACTCTAGTTCCAATATTTCTAAATTGAGAAGGAAAGTCCTCGAATATATTGATCACCCCTCGTATTATTGGTTACGTGTCACATTTATGTATTCCTTCTAAAGCATTGATTATCGAATAGGATTGAACGTACCTGGTCCTGCGCAAGCAGCTCCACTGTCACATGCCTGTGTCTCACTGGTGTCCCCGACACAGTCTGCACCACCGTGTTGTGGTGTGGGATTATCACATGACCTGGTTCTTGTTGCTGAGGATGTACCACAAGTGACTGGACATGCGGACCATGCTCCCCAGACCGAAAATCCTCCGTCAACTAAATCACAAATAATGCAGAAATGTCAATTGCTCATGATGTTACGTTCAACAACATTACATTTATGTATACACCGGGTATTGAATGAGCATTGCACACTCTATGACTTTAAATGTAAATGCATTTATTCTAAATAGGGCATGTCTCTTCCTTTCCTTTTTAGGCCCTATTCTACCATTTTTAAGGTACAATTTTATTAAATTTTAAAGGGTAAGGAATATCAAAAAAACGTATTATCAGTCCATATGAAGTTTTTGCACTCAATATTTCATACCAATATGGATTGAATATGTTCATTTTCTAAAATAGACGCCGTTATTTATGCATCTACCATACACACCCAACACATTGGCTAAGCATGGTTGAATACTAAGAACCATCGAGTGAAGGGTGTAAATGTAACTTACTAGGACAGTTGCCTTCGTCGCATGTCGTTGATTCACTTGTGTCACCCACACAGTCATTACCACCATGTTGTGGAGCAGGGTTGTCACATGACCTGGTTCTATCTTTTGTACCATTACCACACGTAACGGAACAAGAACCCCACGTGGTCCAGGCAGAGAAGTCTCCGTCAACTGAAACACAGATAAATTTCCAATCATCAAAGCAGAATATAACATGTGATCGCCAATCAACTATTAGATTTAACGAGAATAAGAATAATGTTTGATGTGTGTTGGACGTTTATTTTGAGTCAATCCTCGTATGTACATGTAAAAGTATACAAATGAAACGTGGCGATGTTTGAGATGATATAAAGTTCCGATTGACATGCTTATGGAGATCGGGGTGAGATCTAAATAACCGATAATGATAAATAATGATAAGGACAACATACTCGGGCAGTTTCCAGCGTCACACACCGTCGTTTCACTTGTGTCACCGACGCAGTCATTACCGCCATTTGATGGAGCAGGGCTGTCACACGTCCTGTTTCTATCCTTTATACCATTACCACACGTAACGGAACAAGAACCCCACGTGGTCCAAGCAGAGAAGTCTCCGTCAACTGAAACACATAGGTGGGTAATTCAACAATTATATGAGCCGTTCTCCAGGAAAACCGGGCTTAATGACATTGTATTGTAATTATGCAATAAGATTTAGAAAAATGTCTAAAATGAGAAAAAAATCGTGGCCTTTGATTTCATATTTAAATAATTGGATTGTATAGTACTATCCATTAGCTTCAAGTTTTCTTTACAATTGTGTTAAATTAACTTCTGTCGTTGCTATGGTGATCGTTTTTTTCTAAAAAGTACTCATATCAAGGAAAACAAGGGTTAAGTGGCTAAAAACACTTGCAATTTTTCTCTGTAAGCAGATACTCACAAATTGGACACGTTAGCTTAAAATAAGAATATGATTCTATAATGTGCCACAATTTTAAAATTTTACGTCAAAAATTTATCAGATACTGGATCTTTGAAATGCCAAATGATGTTACGTCAAAAACGTAGAGAATGACGTTCACGACGTCACTCAAAAAGTAGTCGGTAGTGGTTGGTTTAAAAAGTCTATAACTATGTAAGTGTATGGGATAATTTGTTCAAATTTTCAGAATCTGTTCACACGAGTCTCTTCTTTCTACCCATATTTTCATCAATATTTTCACAATTTTGTCACTAAGCCCGGTTTTCCTGGAGAACGGCTCATATACTTGATACATGTATATGAACTGAAACTATACTACATGTAAGATACTCCTATCATATGAATCTTGGTATTGAATCCTGGCATATACTTTACATCACCAAGTTCAAGTTGGTAAATAATATGAATAAAAGCGAAGCCTACTAAGGGGATTTCAGCTACCTGTATTTGGAGTTGAGAGTCGGTCTACCTAATCACTACAACATAACCGCTGTTACTGCAAAAAGTCCGCTTTAACCATGCAAAAACAACAACAACCTCGTGTGTTTTTGCATGTTATCATCCTATTACTTATCCCCTGTTACTTTGTTAAAATGAACTAT
The DNA here is from genome assembly GCA_963678985.1 of Spisula subtruncata. Classification (NCBI taxonomy): domain Eukaryota; kingdom Metazoa; phylum Mollusca; class Bivalvia; order Venerida; family Mactridae; genus Spisula; species Spisula subtruncata. The sequence continues at coordinate 9,603,589 of OY787666.1, forward strand.
ACATTTTGTCACTCCACGTCATGGAAAATAGGTTTCAAAGGAACGTCATGATAAAAAAACAGGTTTCAAAGGAACGGTATGCTGGAGAAAGAAGCAGATGAACACTAGTTAGATGATTATCAGTAGAAAAATAAAAGAGACTAAATACCTGCTCCTGGACATACTGATCCACTGTCACATGACTGTGTCTCATTGAGGCTTCCTACACAGTCTGTTCCCCCATGTTGTGGTGTAGGATTGTCACATGACCTGGTCCTAGTTGCTGTAGACATGCCACATGTAACAGGACATGCAGACCATGCTCCCCAGTCAGAAAGTCCTCCGTGTACTGTAGTAAAAGTAAATATCAAAATTATTCAAAATACTTAATCTTTAAATAGTCTTAGTGTATGATACTAGTATTGTGTATTATCATATAATCTTAGTGTATGCTGAAAATCATTGAAATCATGCAGTCAGAGCGTAAAACACAAGAAACACCATCGAAGACTTCAATAGTTCATAAATATTTGTGTTATTAAAAAGCGAACATACCTGGGCAAATCACCTGTGTATCACACGCGCCAGTTTCTGAGTCATCTCCCGCACAGTAGGCCCCATCACCGTATGGTTCAGGATCATCACAGTTTCTATAAACAAGATAATGTAATATGGTTTAGATCAATGTACAAATGTAGGATAAGTCAATAGTCTTAATGTGAATTAACATGTAAAAGTATGATTGTAATCCGGCCGGAGAGGTAACACTTTATTTAAACAGACAATTACACAAATTCACAGCGTCATTTACGAACATTCAACGGACAATGTTTATACATGTAGATCTTATTTATACAAGTTGAGAGAATGTGATTCACGCTCAGAAATATTTTAGTTATTAAGTTATTAATACTATATCTAACCTGTATCTCTGTCTTGTGCCTACATCACATGACACGGAACACGATGTCCAATTCTCCCACTGGCTCCAACCGCCATCCACTGAATAATACAAAAACATAGTTTTTGCAATCCGGACAAATCAGGTGGTCATAAAGGTGTTCGATGTTCTCAGATTATACGCACAGGTAATGGTATCATTGCACAAAAATGGCAAAAATTGCTGTTTGAAAAAATGTAAAATTTTACAAAAAAAATGTTTTTCGTTATGCTCTTTATCGATGGTACAGTTGCCTGTGATTCAGTTACCTTTGATGTTACTATATGTGTAACTTATTTACTAATTATTATAAAATAAAGTGTCATTGATACACGCATGAACAAGCATTGTGCAACATGATATATTTAACCATTAAAGGAAAAGAACAACAGATAACTTCTAGATGCCTCGGGTGTGTTTTAAGTAGAAGTTGACGATACAAACTTCTTATACTATTACTTTTACATGCAACACTATGATTGCATTTCTAAATTCATAAGTACATTTCGACGCTGGATTCTGCAGGTTATGACTCCAGTTTTGCTGGTTATGACTCCAGTTTATTTATGTTACAAAAAAGACACCATACAAAAAAATACATTGTACAGGTACCAGATTAGCATATCCAGCTACGATTGGATAGTAGCGTTAACACACTTATAATTCCACATGTAACATCAAACATAAAGTTTTCTTTTTTTAAATCTTTCAATGATACAGGTAGCTGTGAATAATTAATGTTAATCCACAAAATGACGCAAAGCTAATCATTGTTTGTAAGTAATGGTTCAGTACTGACCTAAACAAAGTATTGAAGGTGAACAGATTTCGATCTCCGTATCGTTGCCAACACAACCCATACCATCCTCGCTAGGTGTAGGGTTAGTACAATCTCTTGTCCTGCTCATGTTGCCGTACGTACCAACATCTCCACATGGCTCTGAACAGTCAGACCAATCCGTCCAGTCACTCCAATTGCCGTTAACTACAAATTAGTATACATGTACCAGTATGTAGTTTAGCTAATTGGTTTACTGGTAACTAACTTAACGGACACTTGACTGGTTGGTTTAAATTTAAAGCGGATACTTTGAACAATCCATATACGTGTGGACAGACACACTATAATCAAACAAAAAAGTGAAAACCACACAATGTACATAATCGACGTGCAAGTCAATACACGAAGTGATATAAGAGGGCGTGTCGGTTAAACAATTAAGTCAATATCGCCAAAGGTAAGGTCACACTTGGAGTGCAAAGGTACCAGCTTACCCTAACCCTAACCATAATTTAATTTGTCCATTGCATAACCTAGTCTTTTACTTGGGGATTTGAAAATAATGCGGCATAAATGTTTACTACAACCAGGCGGTATATCAAATAAAGCAATTAAGCCAATATCGAAATGGCCAATGTCACATTTGGTTTTCAACGAAGAGCCATAACTTATGTAGTCTTTATTGTATGCGCTTCAATACATTACACTAGACTGGATGTAGTGGAATGGACTGGACTGGATTGCACTGGATTAGAAGGCACTGGGTTGCACTAGATTGGAAGGCACTGGATTGCGCTTGCTTGGAAGGCACTGGATTGGAAGGCACTGGATTGCATTGGATTGGAAGGCACTAGAATAGACCGGACTGGACTGTGCTGGATTTGAATGCACTGGATTGCATTGTATTGGAAGGCACTGGATTGCATTGGATTGGTATGCACTAGAATAGACCGGACTGGACTGTGCTGGATTGGACTGAATTGGATTGTTGCATTGCATTGTATTGTAGTGTATGTCATACAGTATTGTATTTTAGTATTACCTGGAGGATTTGGTGCGCAATCTTCATCTTCAACACCATCGCCGTCATCATCTGAAGTCAAACAAAACAAACGTGTCTAAATTATACGGAGTACATGTCTATATGGTGCATAATCAAACCATCTTTTGAAATATAATAAAAATTTTGTTGTTATTTGTGCACATCATTTTCTAAGTCTTGGATTTCAATACCAACCTACATGTGCTTATATTACAGTTTAAATAATACATATCATGGGCCAACTAATTGAAATACTAAAGTTTTTGTGGTAGCCACTATATTGGATTATAGATTGCACTACTCAAGTCATTTTGTCATCATTGAGTATTTAAATTATTTTTGTAAAGAACCTAGCGCTTCACATCGAATCAGCTTTCCAACAGATTTTGAGGTGCTTTTTCTATTAAGCCAATAACTGTACCATTTCAAAGAGATATTGGACAATATATTAAACAGTAAATTTGTTGATAGGGGGCAAAATTAAATTTAATGTCAATTGTGATCACAAAAAAAATAAATTCTTTGATCATTCGGTTAAATAATATTCGATCTTATATAAGAATTAACAAAATTCATCTTCCGTCTTGTACTAGTATGTCAGTTGTTATTAGAAACAATACAATTGATGATACGATGACAAATAGCATTGGGGGATATTGTGCGTACCTATTCCATTTCCACAAAGTTCTTCGTCAATAAGGTCATCACAATCATTGTTTATACCATCACCGAGTGACATCGTAGACGGGAAGCATGGCTGAAAGCATTGTTCACAAATATTAACTACTAGTTTATAGAGAGAAAGTTTGCCAGATGACCAATGTGCTAATGGACAACCGATGACTGGAATGATAGCTCACAAATATCAACCATATAGAGAAAGTTTGCCAGATGGTCAATGTGATAATGGACAACCAATGACTGAAATGAGTGGTCACATGTATTACCTATATAGATAGTTTGTTAGATGATCAATGTGCTAATGAACAACCGATGGCTTCAATGTCCTATTTCCGCGCAAATCTACCATTTTGAAGAAAACATGTAGGCATGGGTCATACAGTTTGATAGGAATATGAATATTTCCAAATAGGGAAAATAAACAATCGAGACATGAGTACTTACAACGTTAATTTCAGCCAGACGCATTCCAAGAGGCATACCGTAACTTTCTTGTTTGGCAGCTCCATAAAGTACTGCTCCAAATACCTCTATTGGAGATTCATGTGCAAGTGTATGGGCTCCTTCGTCTACCTAAAATGGGATACAAGATAATGTTAAAATACTAACTATCAAGTCTGTAAAAACTAATTCATGACTTGTTCCCGGACTACCTTATTCTAGCCACATGTCGTCGACAGAAAAACATCTTTCGGCATTCTATAGATCTACAACAGGCGTCGAGGCGTGACTAGTGAGTACATTGTATTCTATCTCTATATGGGCCACGCCTCGACGCTTGCTGTACATCTATAGTGACCAGACTATTTATCAACACAAGTGAGAATTTTCAGATTTGGTTAATAAATGCATAAACTAATAAAGATGTAGTTTCGTGAATTTGAATAATGCAGCCTGGTGCAGATGCCTATTTAATAGCGTATTTAGAGCGTACACACATTGGACTTACTTCAACTATGTACCGTACTTTGAAGTACTCATGATATTAAAAGACAAAGAAGGAAAATACAATTCTTTCAAAAATTGCCCGCATTAGCGGGGTGGTCGTTATTTCGGGGTGGTTGTAAGGTGCAGTTTAACAACTAAACGTAACAACTATAACAAATACACATACTTTCACAAAGCCGCCGACCAACTGAGTTTCTGGGATTGGATTGTATACTGTATTAGCAGGGAGTGGCATTCCATCTAATAACAACCCGTCTTTAGTAGCATCTTTCACCATAAAGTTAACATAACTCTGGTAGTCTCGATTATGTTTCGAGTTCTTTGGTGTAGTAAAGGAGTATGCTGCTCCGTACTGACCAATCGGCGGGATCAGAATCATCGAGGGATCAGTCGGTTCACTTAAAAAAGAATTGCATTTGAAATATACACATACATGTACGGCTCATATACATGTATACCACCGTTTTATATAAACGTTTTTTGCATAGGATTTGGTCGGTGCGCATTTTTGTGTTCTTTTTGACACATTTCGTGATCGGTTGTTTCTGTAAAGTGATGCCTTTTCTATCGAGGTTTTCATAATCTTTCAGTCCTATTCGGATTCCATCGGACAACTTAAGATACATTGATAAGTAACAATTATAATGAAATCGTACGGACAATAGACATGCAGTATGCTTTAAAATGAAATAAGTAGACATATATAACATCGAAGTGTATCTGTGCACATTGGCGTACATACTGACTGAAGCATGTCATGAAGGATGTCCTTAAAGGGACTAAACTCCATGTCGATGATAAAACACGTTTTTTAGACGTTTTGTGGTTTCTCAACTATGTTTAACGAATACATAAAGTTTTATTACAATTTACATTACGATCAAAGGCGCTATTGATTAAAACTACCGAACATGTTTTACCGTCCGTTAATTAGGTAACGACTTTTCTCGGCTTTTAAACACCACAATACGCTACACGACGTTGAATATAATTTTAATCCGTTAGTCACGCAATAGATTTTTTGGTTTTTAAATTTACTAAACCGATGTTACGGGATATTAGATTTTTTTTCTTCTAGATGAATAAGTCCAGTATTAGGTAGGTGAAGCCAAATAATGCGATTTTAAGAGAGGCTTTTTTATAAGTTTTGCAATTTACCAACTGAAGTTGAGTCCCTTTAACATTGAACTGAATTATTATACGTTGAAATTACTAAAATAACTTCAAATTAAAACAATTACTTGTTGTCCGTTTCACTTTTGACAAACAATGCCACCATTATGCCTTCAGTAGCTTCCACATAACACATAGCCTCACTGGCGATATCAATCTCTTCATATTGGCGATCATCTACAGTCAGTTCAACCCTGTAATATTCAATATCATCATACCATCAAAACGTTGATATATACGTTGATATGTTAGCGACGTGGAAATGTTGGCAAATTTCACGAATTTTCAAACCTCAACAACCTCAACACTGTTAACCTATACTGCAATACTTCATATACAAGTTTTTGTTCTTAACGTATTATATCATATTGCATTGGACAGTTTTGAAATGACACAACTGAGTTTCACAAATGTATCAAAATCACATTCACGTCATCTTATTCAGATAGAAATTTTGGTCAACTGGGACCCTTTATGCAAAAACAATGATTTGATAAAAATGTATATAAACAACTAAAACGACTTTTTTTGTGTCATGGTGGCATTATTTATGCAAGCTACCAGTAGACAATTAGCCAACGACACACATGCATGGCAACATATGAGCTGCGAATAAGCTCATATTGAGACGCATCTTGAGATAGGAGCGTAATTACAAATTGCATACGTACTCAAAGCCATCAGAACACGTGACCCAGATTTCTGTATTAGCCACTGCACTAACGAAACGGATAGTATCTCCTGTGTTTGTACGCTCAGGTGTAGGTACAATAGCGAACGTTTTGCCCCAAGATTGAACAGGCACAAGCTGCTCAACGAGATGGTCCCATGATCTTCTTGGTAAGACGTATGCTCTAACATTTCCGGAGAAAACAGCGATAGGTTTGTTGGAAACAATACGAGTACCAGTAGTATCACCTCGCCTTGACTGTGCCTGTGCAAAATTATCATTTTCATGTTGACATTTTTGAAAACTAAAAATACTGGTACAGTTTGTTCAAAGTTATATGATAACAGTTATAAACATTGACTCGTCATTAGGTAAGTAAGTAAGTAACGACTCTATTTATAGTAGATAACATATTTGGTGACATACCAATTTTCAATATGGTCTACAACATATTAAGGTAAACTATGTTTATCTAGTTTTGACTGTGTGTAACTAATTTAACTGCAATTCTCGCTATTTTTTTCGAATGGGATAGTTCTCTTTTTAGTTTTACTTATTGAATCGTCAGAATACGGAAATAATAAAGATAATTATATCATATAATTAATGGAAAGAATATAAAAGAAGATGACACATTAATGGTTGAAAACGTTACGCGTAAATAATAATAAGCCAGAAGGATTTTAGACCGCGTATGAGTAACGGAAAAAAGGGTTACCAGTATTTAGTACTAGAGTAAAACTTTGAACATTTCGGAAAGTATTTACAGAAAATTTAACATACAACTGTTAGAAGATTTATCGGGAAACATCAGTTGAACACACTTGTTGCGTTGATAGAAGAAGTGGTTACATATAATTGATGGTTATATAGCATCTACAGTATTTTCATATCATTGCAGCGAGTTGTTACTCTTACACGCGTTTATTCGAGTTGGGAGAGTCGTTTCATGTGTACTGTCTTTATAACACGTTGAAAAGAGAAACAGGTATAAGCACTATAAAAAAGTATTAAATATATGTATGCATAAGAGCAACATTACCTGGAATGTGTCAAATCGGTCCAAACTCAAAGTTATGACGTCATTCATTTCGTAATCGCCTTGTAGAACTTGAACTGATCCAGATACTGCACTGGATCCAGACGATGCACTCTTCGAAGATTTTGAAGACTTTGATTTTGAAGACTTTGATTTTGAAGTTGATATACTTTTCACAGATTTGGATTTAGAAGCTGATTTACTTTTCGAAGATTTGGATTTAGAACCGGAATTAGATATTGAACCGCTTGAAGAGCCTGAAGAGTTCCCTTTTGAAGATTTACTTTTTACAGATTTTACATTTGAAACGGTTTTACTCTTAACGGATGTTGATTTTGAAGCAGATTTACTTTTGACGGATTTTGCTTTGGAAGCTGACGTACTCTTAACAGATTTTGATTTGGAAGCTGATGTACTTTTGACCGATTTTGATTTGGAAGCTGATGTACTTTTGACCGATTTTGATTTGGAAGCTGATGTACTTTTGACCGATTTTGATTTGGAAGCTGATGTACTTTTGACCGATTTTGATTTGGAAGCAGACGTACTTTTGACCGATTTTGATTTGGAAGCAGACGTACTTTTGACCGATTTTGATTTGGAAGCAGACGTACTTTTGACCGATTTTGCTTTGGAAGCTGATGTACTTTTGACCGATTTTGATTTGGAAGCTGATGTACTTTTTACAGATTTTACATTTGAAACGTATTTACTCTTAACGGATGTTGATTTTGAAGCAGATTTACTTTTGACCGATTTTGATTTGGGAGCAGATGTACTCTTAACGGATTTCGATTTGGAAGCTGATGTACTTTTGACGGACTTTGCTTTGGAAGCTGATGTACTTTTTACAGATTTTGCTTTGGAAGCTGACGTACTTTTGACGGATTTTGATTTGGAAGCTGATGTACTCTTAACGGATTTTCCTGACCCAGAAGAAGAACTGCCTTTTTTAGATTTAGAGCCTGAATTTGATCTAGAACCGCTGGAAGAGCTTCCTTTTGAAGATTTTTTCGAGACAGTTTTTACATGTGAAACTATTTTACTCTTTACAGTTTTTGCATTGGAAACGGGTTTAACAGATTTGGCCTTTGTCGAAGTACTCTTTTTTACAGATTTTGCTTTTGAAACTGGTTGAATTTTTACTAATTTGGATTTTCCAGAACCGGAAGAACTCCCTTTTATAGATTTAGAGCCTGAATTTGATCTAGAACCGCTGGAAGAGCTTCCTTTTGAAGATTTTGTCGAGACAGTTTTTACTTGTGAAACTATTTTACTTTTTACAGTTTTTGCATTGGAAACGGTTTTAACAGATTTGGCCTTTGTCGTAGTACTCTTTGTTACAGATTTTGCTTTTGAAACTGGTTGAATTTTTACTGATTTGGATTTTCCAGAACCGGAAGAACTCCCTTTTTTAGATTTAGAGCCTGAATTTGATCTAGAACCGCTGGAAGAGCTTCCTTTTGAAGATTTTTTCGGGACAGTTTTTACATGTGAAACTATTTTACTCTTTACAGTTTTTGCATTGGAAACTGGTTGAATTTTTACTGATTTGGATTGTCCAGAACCGGAAGAACTGCCTTTTTTAGATTTAGAGCCTGAATTTGATCTAGAACCGCTGGAAGAGCTTCCTTTTGAAGATTTTTTCGAGACAGTTTTTACATGTGAAACTATTTTACTCTTTACAGTTTTTGCATTGGAAACGGGTTTAACAGATTTGGCCTTTGTCAAAGTACTTTTTTTTACCGATTTTGCTTTTGAAACTGGTTGAATTTTTACTGATGTGGATTTTCCGGAACCGGAAGAACTCCCTTTTTTAGATTTAGAGCCTGAATTTGATCTAGAACCGCTGGAAGAGCTTCCTTTTGAAGATTTTTTCGAGACAGTTTTTACATGTGAAACTATTTTACTCTTTACAGTTTTTGCATTGGAAACGGGTTTAACAGATTTGGCCTTTGTCGAAGTACTTTTTTTTACCGATTTTGCTTTTGAAACTGGTTGAATTTTTACTGATGTGGATTTTCCGGAACCGGAAGAACTCCCTTTTTTAGATTTAGAGCCTGAATTTGATCTAGAACCGCTGGAAGAGCTTCCTTTTGAAGATTTTTTCGAGACAGTTTTTACATGTGAAACTATTTTACTCTTTACAGTTTTTGCATTGGAAACGGGTTTAACAGATTTGGCCTTTGTCGAAGTACTCTTTTTTACAGATTTTGCTTTTGAAACTGGTTGTATTTTTACTGATTTGGATTTTCCAGAACCGGAGGAACTCCCTTTTTTAGATTTAGAGCCTGAATTTGATCTAGAACCACTGGAAGAGCTTCCTTTTGAAGATTTTTTCGGGACAGTTTTTACATGTGAAATTATTTTACTCTTTACAGTTTTTGCATTGGAAACTGGTTGAATTTTTACTGATTTGGATTGTCCAGAACCGGAAGAACTCCCTTTTTTAGATTTAGAGCCTGAATTTGATCTAGAACCGCTGGAAGAGCTTCCTTTTGAAGATGTTTTCGAGACAGTTTTTACATGTGAAACTATTTTACTCTTTACAGTTTTTGCATTGGAAACGGGTTTAACAGATTTGGCCTTTGTCGAAGTACTTTTTTTTACCGATTTTGCTTTTGAAACTGGTTGAATTTTTACTGATGTGGATTTTCCGGAACCGGAAGAACTCCCTTTTTTAGATTTAGAGCCTGAATTTGATCTAGAACCGCTGGAAGAGCTTCCTTTTGAAGATTTTTTCGAGACAGTTTTTACATGTGAAACTATTTTACTCTTTACAGTTTTTGCATTGGAAACGGGTTTAACAGATTTGGCCTTTGTCGAAGTACTCTTTTTTACAGATTTTGCTTTTGAAACTGGTTGTATTTTTACTGATTTGGATTTTCCAGAACCGGGGGAACTCCCTTTTTTAGATTTAGAGCCTGAATTTGATCTAGAACCACTGGAAGAGCTTCCTTTTGAAGATTTTTTCGGGACAGTTTTTACATGTGAAATTATTTTACTCTTTACAGTTTTTGCATTGGAAACTGGTTGAATTTTTACTGATTTGGATTGTCCAGAACCGGAAGAACTCCCTTTTTTAGATTTAGAGCCTGAATTTGATCTAGAACCGCTGGAAGAGCTTCCTTTTGAAGATTTTTTCGGGACAGTTTTTACATGTGAAACTATTTTACTCTTTACAGTTTTTGCATTGGAAACGGGTTTAACAGATTTGGCCTTTGTCGAAGTACTCTTTTTTACAGATTTTGCTCTTGAAACTGGTTGTATTTTTACTGATTTGGATTTTCCAGAACCAGAGGAACTCCCTTTTTTAGATTTAGAGCCTGAATTTGATCTAGAACCACTGGAAGAGCTTCCTTTTGAAGATTTTTTCGGGACAGTTTTTACATGTGAAATTATTTTACTCTTTACAGTTTTTGCATTGGAAACTGGTTGAATTTTTACTGATTTGGATTGTCCAGAACCGGAAGAACTCCCTTTTTTAGATTTAGAGCCTGAATTTGATCTAGAACCGCTGGAAGAGCTTCCTTTTGAAGATTTTTTCGAGACAGTTTTTACATGTGAAACTATTTTACTCTTTACAGTTTTTGCATTGGAAACGGGTTTAACAGATTTGGCCTTTGTCGAAGTACTCTTTTTTACAGATTTTGCTTTTGAAACTGGTTGTATTTTTACTGATTTGGATTTTCCAGAACCGGGGGAACTCCCTTTTTTAGATTTAGAGCCTGAATTTGATCTAGAACCACTGGAAGAGCTTCCTTTTGAAGATTTTTTCGGGACAGTTTTTACATGTGAAATTATTTTACTCTTTACAGTTTTTGCATTGGAAACTGGTTGAATTTTTACTGATTTGGATTGTCCAGAACCGGAAGAACTGCCTTTTTTAGATTTAGAGCCTGAATTTGATCTAGAACCGCTGGAAGAGCTTCCTTTTGAAGATTTTTTCGGGACAGTTTTTACATGTGAAACTATTTTACTCTTTACAGTTTTTGCATTGGAAACGGGTTTAACAGATTTGGCCTTTGTCGAAGTACTCTTTTTTACCGATTTTGCTCTTGAAACTGGTTGAATTTTTACAGATTTGGATTTTCCAGATCCAGAAGACCCGGAAGAACTGTTTTTTTTAGATTTTTGCTTTGACGATTTTCCAGAGCTAGAAGAACCTGATGAAGACCTTTTTACACGGCGTTGATTGAACATTGATTCATAAGAGTTTATATCTCTCTTTCTTCTCTTATTGTTATCTCTGTATACGTCTTCTCTAACTTTTATCTCGACGTCGTCATCATTTGGTAAAAGTATCTGGACTTCCGTGTTATCTTCCGTTGCTGTAGGAAAGAATGAACGAATAAAAGCCAATGTACATACATGTAGTAACAATGGAATAACATATTAGGTATATGTACGTCATCTTTTCTTTCCTGACTAAAGGCCTGGTCACAACCCGACGTCCATGTTTTAGCACGTACGATTTTTGCAATGCTACGACAGCTAAGTTTTATTTTCAAAACACGTGGGAAGGAAGTTCATCGACCTACGTCACACGCACGACTTTCCCTGAACGTTAGTGAATGCATGCATCGTGCGCACTTGGCAAATAAGTTGTACGTGCTTACCATGTGCGCACAACGTCTGATCTCTTGACGACTTTCAAGTTATATCAAGGAAACAGTACTTGCACGTACTACTGAAGTGCGTTGTCCTTGCGAAGGCACGCATGTCCCACGCGCGTCACACACGCGGGGACGAAGTCTAAGCTCGGACGTCAGCTTTCTGTTAATCGTACGTCGTTGGGTCACCGTTTTTGACAGATCTATGTGGGGCTATAAAGGTTGTTCAGCACTTTTACAGAGGGAAATTGGGTTTCTAATTGTGTTAGGATAATGGGCATTACTCGTATTCCGTGTAATAGTGTTATGTTATGTTATGTTTTGTGAATGTTTACTGTGCTCGGCTGGTTAGGCTGAGTGCTGTCTTACATGGCCGATTTCTCATATATTTTTGTACTTAATTCTAAGTAAGCAATTATGTCAATCATACGCCCATATGTCAATTATACGCCCAGGACCTATTACTCACCGACAATAAAAACAAAAATATATTTACCGACAATAAGGAACTCGTTATCATCATTACTTGGTGTGTACGACACTGTATAATACTCAGTACCGAGTACATCAACTGGCAAGCCAAGGAAGCCATCATTTGACGATGTCTCAAGATTGGTTCCATAAACAACAATTTCATCATCGGCTGTATTTGAATAGATAAACATGATGTTGTGTTAGAAAACATCCGCGCCTATACAAATGTAACACTCCAAAATATTGGTATTACGTTTGCTTTGGTGTGGCCAGGATAAGTTGATGTTGAAAAATATTGACTTGATTGGTCTATTGTTGCACAATTGGTTGCTTAAATAAGCACATACGGTTAGGTTTATACATGTACTAAAATATCACTAATAAATCGTGCACTTATGTGGCCTATACCAATGTTCCCCGCGTTTTTCGTTATCATGTGCTCACAATATATATACGTGGGGTGTTCCACAATTAATAGGACTTTTTTCATAGCAGCAAGGCAAATCAGAAATAAATCGAACTAGTTGTCTATAATGAAATTTTGATCTTTCACTGATAAACATGCGAAAAACCAAAGAAATTGAGTGAAAAATAAGAAATTTATTAAACATTTAATATACTGTGTACCAAGGAGGCGGGTCGCACCGTGACGTTATTATGACATCACATTTCAAACGCAGTATTTTAACATAAAGAAACATTAAATAGTTTTGTTTATTGTCATCCTGACTTTCTAAACTGATCCAATATCACTGTTCCGATTGTTTAGATGTGTTTCCGTACCACTGTTTACCAAGAATGTGTTGCAATGATGTTAGAAATTGATCAAACATTGGAGCGCCTACCAGTGTACTAACATCGTTTATTGACGTCAACTTAATTTTCTATAACCCCACCTATGATAATTAGTAAGTTAATAAATCCGCAATCTGTAAACAATTTGAGCCAACAGAAAACAAGTGGCTGCTTAATGCCACTAAATTATACGTACTTCATCATTTCATTGTAAAGCACTGTTGGTTTTCCCAATGTATATTATTGTTTGACAATCGCGTGGTTTCTGTTTATTGGCGTTGACGTCGTTTTCATCCATGACGCGCTTGGATACTTACACTTGATTACTGACTTACGATAACAAACACAGAGCGATTTCTTCGAAAGTTTGCACGCTAACGTCAAAGTCATCGGCGTAATGCCATACAATTAGGCGTTAATATTTATCAGGTGGTTATTGAAATATTCGCATTTTTAATAAGGATGGAACCGAAAAATAATAGTATGACCCGCCTTGGCGTTACATGGTTTCTATGACAACGCTTTGTATGAGCATCATCAGCAACAACGAAATTATGTTGCTATCAGCATATAGAACATACATTGTTGTGCATATGGGACAGTTTTCATTAAATCATAATTGTTAAGTAAGAGGTTATGAGAAAAGTCCTATTATTTCTGGAACACCCCTCGTATGTTTTAATATTTTGTCTGCTTTTTGATGTTTTGTAAAAAAATAATGATATTTCAAGTTTCAGTTTCATCTCAAGGTTTAAAGTACGGAAGTATTAGCCAATACAATCAAAACGGATTTACATTAATGGTATCAAGTTCAGATAGCCATACTTATAGCAATAATTTTATTAATTATTATGATATTTACAAACTCATACATATTTATAATCAACATCACAATGCACTTCTTTGTGACTTTTTTTTCAAGAAAATCGGGACTAATCATGTTGTCCCACCTGAAGTTGAAACGGCTTGTTTAGTATGTATACATGTAAGTAAAGGGTAATTTTCGGAAGTTTTTTGTTTTTGTTTTGTTTTTTCAAGCATTGCTTTATACTTTCTACGTTCTCATTCTAAGCCAGCGATTTGTCTAAAGTTTTAAATTAAACCAATACAGAGCTCGTGTGAATTTCGAAATGTAAGAGTTACCTTCGACGTGGATTCCCTTGTGATCCAACTCGGTGCCCGAACAAGCCATATCTTGATCGAGTTCTAAATTGTGTATGTAGCCTGCGGTGACTGTGAATTCTTCATCAACCATCATATTACCATCTCTATTGAAATATTTTGGTGATGTAACCTGTGAGAGTATGTACAATATTGAAATATAGTAAAACAAATGAACAGAATAGGCAGTTCTCACCTGAAATGGTCGAGCACGGAAAACATAAAAAATGCAAGTCCTAACACCCGACTGAACGAGAAAGCGAAATTAAACAACTAAAGTCTAAGTATCAGCTGTTCGCATAGATACACGGTGTATGATCAAACCTGTTGGTTTACAACTCACTTGATCGTACAAGCACCAAACTTTTCGATTGATTTTGTACAAACAAGGTAATAGTGACCTTATTTAACACCCATTTACATACATGTTATAACGTATCGAACGCTGAAGGCAGCACTCGGCAGAAACAACTGAACACGGATATCACAAAACGCACGGCATAAAATCGATATCAAACTAGTTTACTTAAATTTACTTAAAGAACACTAGTACGTTTCAATGACGAGAAATATTGGTAAATCAAAGAGACTAGAATTAGAATGTAATGATACAGTAACGGAGTGGTCAGATTTCGTTGGCTTTAAATGAGAAGGTCGTAACCACTTCTTACGACCATATCAGACGCAGCATTACAAGGCACTTTTTATAAGTCTATTTTAATGCAAATCCGAATTTTTCATGTTGACCAAACAGAAGTAGAGACAGCTTGTTTTATCATCAGTAAAGAGTAATTTTCTGGCAGTATTTTCTTGTTTATCAAAATATCCATTTTTACTGGTGACCTTCTCATTCTATGCCAGCGATTTAAACTGATTAAATGATCAAACTTTTACTGTATCCGAACATATATGATACTGATGCAAATATGCATGTAAACTGATGGACTAAAGTGCCTAATGTTTTCAAATAGACTTACATGAATATTAATTTGGCCAAACAGAACATTTATCCAATGTCTACGAGGAGTGTACATACCTTAACGGACACATCATGTTGTCGAGATGTAGTAACAAATAGCTCCACTTCTGTATTACCTTTTCTGTTCTCCATAAATGCTAATATATACTCGGTACCACGATTATCCGGGGCGCCTATTGATAAAAAACAATGTTAAGAAAATATTAAATGTCAAATAATAGACCAGACATAATTTGAACAAACAATAAAAGCCGTCCATTCGACTACATAGCATCACAATAGTAAACGGTTAATACACGTATGGGTTCGATCAGTCCAAGGACTGACAAACTAAAATTACTGATAGTCTTTTTAGTGAGACTTTAAAACGAGGTCCTATGTATTGGTGCTTCATATGCACCTGGTAGGTAAAAGAACCAGTGGTGTCTATGGAACGAGCACACATCCTTTGTCTGCACTATCCCCCGAAAACTAAAATAACTAAACTGTTCTTTGGACCTCATCATTATGTATCATCCAGTGGCGATGATAAATACAAGCATATATACAAACAAATTTTACTACACTTACTTGGGCAGGCAATGTTTGTATCACAGTCAGTCATATCACTATCCTCTCCCCAACAATAAAAGCCTGGTCCTTGTGGTGACAAGTCATTACACTCTCTACATACAAAATAAAACAGTTTAATAATACAGTTCAAGATTTACAGGTATCCATTACTCTATGCGTAAATAGAGTAGTAATATTTTAGATAAAACACTCTGGTGTCTATATTGATACTATTTCCGTCTTTTTTTCATAAAAATTGTATAAATTTTGTAGATCTAGTCACGAATATGCTGACAATGGGCAAACAGTGAAAGTTAGAAAACGCGAAAGTAAGTAAATTGGTTTATGATATTGAGACTTATAGAGATTTTCAGGCTGGTGAAGCGGTAATAACTGCGTGATATGATTACCTGGTCCTCGTCATGGTCCCCACTGCACACGTGACAGAACAATCACTAAAGTCTCCCCATTCAGCCCAATTCCCATTGACTGTAATAAAAACGCAACGACTGAAAGCATGTATGCAAAATATATTACAAGCATATCAATAAAGCACAGTTGTTTCCATACAACATCATTTGCAACAATAATATCCGAGAGCTGCCATTATTTATTACATAAACGATCAGTGAAATGACTGCGCACCTGTGCTAATGTATCACTCTTATTTTCGCATGTCGTTTCAGACATAACAAACACACCACGTTAAAATTAAATAATTTAGTTATACCTTGTGCACAATCCTCGTCGATGCTACCATCACTATCTTCGTCTGAAATATACGACAAACCAATTGGTATGATTACTTTAGGCAAATATGTTTTTCGGAAGTTAAATAGGTCTAATACTTTTGGTAGAGGACTTTTTGCTTGGGTAGGTAGGGAAGGTGGAACTGGGGAGCATTCGTTTTGTTTCTCTAGTCTTCAACATGAACACACCGTTCACTTGGTATGTAATCTTTATAACTATTTTTCTAATTGGTCACAATTTCAAATTCTAAATTCCGAGTAAAACCCAGACTATGTTTCAGGATATTTTAATACACAAGTAGTTTTCGTACTTTGGTGAGTAATTTTGGAATTTAAATGAATAATTTATAAAATAAATGTATGTGAGCAAAAAATCTTGAAAAAAAACACCGTTATAGTGAAAGTATTTCGGGTTTACAAATTGACCGATTAGAAACTTAATTAAAGTAGTTCTGTAATCAGTGAAAATGTTATCGGCCACCGTTATTTATAAAATACTTCTCTGATCGAGTGCCAGTTACTTCAATGGACCATTCGTAAGTAACCCATGTGTACTGTTTACTTACCAGCTCCAGCAGTGGAAGGCGCACATAGTTCTTCATCAATCAAACCATCACAGTCATTATCAATACCATCACCAACTTGTGATGCTGTCGGCGTACATATCTGGAGGTATAGATAGATAATAAGTTACAGTTAAGTTAAAAAATCTCTAGGCCTTTCTTCAGCTGTTAAGCAGCTGAAGAACCCTTTGACATTTTAACTTTCCCTGGGCCATTGGGCTATTTAATTAGCCGCGCACAGAAATCAAAAATAACACAACATATACCAAACATACAATTTGATAAGAAAACAAAACACTTAAACATTGCAAGTCCAAGTTAAACGAATCAGCTGTCATAAAACAGAAAATGTCAGCTATAAAAACTTACCACGTTTATATTGGCCATGCGGGCGCCCATTGGCATTCCGTAGCTTTCATCCTCGGCAGCGCCGTAGATCATTCCACCAAATGTCTGGGTTGGATTGGTATGTTGTAGTATATGTGCTCCTTCTGTTATCTACATCCAGAGAAAATAGCATTTCAATAGAAATATAAGGAAATTCGGACAGGTGGGGCAGCACCCTACTATCAGAATTCCCACAAATATTCTAAGACAAAATTCCCTGATTTTGCCCTGACTTTTTCCAGTGATCGGGTCTTTCGTCAGAGCAAAAGAGCGCAATAGAAACAGTGAAAATGTTTTACTTTTTATGGAACCAAAATGATTCAGGTAGCAGTTTAAGGGCTGTTGATAGACATATTCCCGATAAACTTAACCTGACTACCAAACCATCGTAAACTTTAACTTACATGCGACAATATAACACTATTTGTGTAAACACTAAACGCACACTGGTCGTGGAGTTTTTTTTATGAATTATGGAATGCAAAAAGAAAAATTGAAACCTAAAAAGTGTAGTCCTATTGTAAGGTCGTCTTATTAATTTAGAATTTGGTCGTTCTCGTTCAAACAGCGTATTTTACATCTGAAATATAGTCTGGGGATTTGACGAACCACTGATTCATGAGGATGGAATATGGTTTACATGCGGGAATTTTAGAACGTTAAACTGTGCATTGAAACGAATCATTCGATTTCTGATCCATTATTCAGACAACTTGTTTTTTGGATGGTATTATTGGTATTGGATTATTATTGGTGGAAATGTACTGTAGTATGGCTTATGCAATCATAAGCTATTTAATAATTGACCTTAAACTATAATAATCCTGTCATACATGCATTTGAACTGGTCACCTAAGTGCTGATTGGTTTATTTGGTGACGGGCCAATTACTCGGGATTGATCTCTGTGTGAGGTCATACATAGGTATAAGGCTCATTATAACTTGTAGACGCCTTTGGTGTTTAACCCGTTTTAATAAGACAGTTCTACTTATATTAGATGTAAACTGTTTTGCTTTAATTATTTAACGTGACAATAAGAATACCTAAGCATCGTTTAAGAAAACAAAATATTTATTTCTATAAAAAATTATAGAATTATTCATAAATGCACAAATTTATATCCTATACTGAGTTCCAAAAGTTCTGCATCTTAATTAAAAAATCATTTTTTTAAATAGTTAACTTAAAAGAACTTTTTACGAACACTGTCCATTTGCGTACCCTTAGTGTTCATGTTGAACCTATTTCTGTTGTGTTTCGTCACGCTTGAATGATCACACTTATCACAAAGGGTAAAACGTCTATTCAAGCAAGCATAATTTGGGTTTTTGATTTTTGACTTAATTGTCACTTCCTATTTACATGAAACGTGTCTGTGATACGAAAAAACACAATAAGTAAGTCAAATAAGTTAGAAATGTACGCTTAATTGGATTGCAAAAATGGATTTGGTGAACGTACGCGTGTATATAATACGGTAGAGGCTGGTGTTTCACTAAAACTACTTTGTGTCGGATAAAATTGGCATGCCTCTATCATAAAAAGACTGTGGTATCATCTCCATCAGAAAAACCCTGTATATGACATACCACGTGACCACAGGTCAAGGGTCAATGCCGCTGACAAAGACATGAAATACTGCTATATCTTTGCACCAAATACAACGGCATTGTTGTAGTTAAATTGTAGTCCACCCAACATTCAAATCAAGGGAAACTTTCTTGCATTTTGCGTTTTTTTATGACGAGGCGGCTGTTTCCTAAAATCTGACCCGTTGCACAGACTCTATTACAACATCAACACTTATCCGTGGTCAAAGATAGATAATATTTGGTATTTTTGTACTTAAATTACCTCCCTTACACTGCAAAATAGTAGTTAAAGAGTTTATCGCTGGTTGTACTTTCGAATCATTGGATGGTGTCACATGTGGTTTAATTATGGATCAATACATATCATTAAATCGATAACTGTCATTGATTTATATCAAGTATACATTGATCTACGCATGCGCATTCGAATAATCATAATTAAGTGGGAGATTCTAATAAAAAAGACACACACTATGTTGGATGCGGAACTTTTGGATTCTTTTGGATAATTATGCTTTTCTTGTTCAAAATACAATTTAAATGTATTAAGTGCAATATACACATTTCGGATCACTGTAATTTTGCACCAGCTAGCGATAGGTGGTTCTAACATTACTGTTTTTTTATTATCTTTTATTGCTATATCCAGGGTATTAAAATAAACATCTTATCCGTTTACAGTTTCAGCATGGACAACTCCATTATCACAATATCCAGCCATATCGGAGGCCAGGTAGGGGCGAAATATTGAGCAAGTCGCTGGCTTAGAATGAGAAGATCGTAAGTACAAATTCCATATTTTGAGAAAACAAGGAAAACTGTCCGAAATTAACTCTTTACTTATGGTAAAACAAGCTGGTTAACACCTCGAGATGCTGATTTTAAATATGTAGCAGTACTATATATAACGACCCTCTCATTCTAAGCCTGCGAAGTATTATGCTGTAACGTTAACTCACCTCAACGTGTGTACCAACTAGGGGAGAATTTGGTATTGAAACAAATGTTGATGCAGGAAGTGGTTCTCCATCTAAAAGTAGGCCATCTTTTTCAGAGTCCTTGATAACAATAGTAATATAGGCTTGGTATTCCCGCTTACTGTCCAAACTTATTGGTGTGGCGAAAGAGTAGGCGGAGGTGAACTGTTCTACTGAGTAAATTACTATCATAGATGGATCGGAGAGATCGCTGAAAATGATACAAACATTGCTCATTATTTGTTGGGTGACGAGGGCGATTACAGCGGCGATAAGTTTTAGGTAATAAATTACGATCATTATACGATGACTATACCCGCTGAAATAATATTGTAAACTAATTTTCATAATTTATGTTACTAACTGTTATGGTCAAAACAACACAAGAATACACACACGAAAAGAGTTAAATTACATTTCCAGGAAAATTTCAATAGATCAATTTTGATTACAATACTGTCCTTCCTTGTCAATAAATAAAAATGTCGTACACAATTAATATAATAATAAATCGGACCGGGAAAACCTGACTCAATAGAAGCAGTACAAGAATATGAAGGATTGAATAGCTACCAAACTACAGAACATCGAATTCAGACATCTTGCTGCTTCAGTCAGTAAGAATCAGCGTACTAGTACCTATATATAAGCTTTTTAACAAATACAGCAATCCATATTAATGGTCTTTGACTACGTTTGCACCTTGTCGAGTTTTAATAAGAATATAAATATACTATGGTAAATATTTATGCTCAGATGAAAAAGACATATGTGAACTTCTTTTTTCTGACAATGTACGTGGGGTTATCCAAAAGTTCGTGGACTTTTGCTCTTATTCAAAAACTATTTAATTTAAAGCTACGAATCTATCGTCCCTGTACACTTGATTTACATTCTACAAGTATACCAAATATCATACGGATATGATTAAAAATAACATAAATATAGCATTTGTAAGCATGTGTGGTAGGCATACCCGGTGCACGCTCAGAAATGACGTACGACGTCGCCCTCTCGACTAAATCAATTCATGAAGCTCTTAAACACTGTAAATCAGTTGTTCTTCGTTTCCCGTAACCAGTTGTATACTTATAATATGCCAACATACTCGTTCTGTCGATGTGTACTGAATTGTGTTGTTTCTATCTCTACAAGTGGATTTTTTCTCTCTAATACCTAGGGTGGTCGATTCTAACCAACGTAACGCTCATTCGTTGAACGTTGGTTTTGTACCTATTAACATGCATCGTCTGTCACATCACCCTGACTTTCTGTTAACTATTTATGTTTTTTAAAAACAATTGAATACAATGCAGAAGGGTTCATACTTAATTTGCCAAACAATTCTTGTCTTCCTTGCGGGTTATCATAGCTGTATATATAATTTAATTATTTAGCGACTGCAAATGATATCTTGTGACGTCATATTTTACGTTGAATTTTATATGACAACATTAACGGCCATATTCATAAAATGACGAATATATAAGATATAACCTTTAAATTATAGCAAAATATCGGTATGACATTACTCACCACGAGGACGCATTTTTGTATTTCTAAATAAAGAAACACTGTAACAATCTACAATAACGTTACGTATTTTACTGGAAAAAATCTGCAGTGCGCCGCTAACGCATTTTTGTGTTACTATGACAACGTGTTACTCTCGATACAAAGGGTACTTTACAAAAATATTTTGAGTTTTTTGTTTGCAATAGATTAATGTCACTGTATGGTAATTTTCATACTGATCTGACTTAAAATAAAATAATTAGAGCAAAAGTCCACGAACTTTTGGATAACCCCACGTATATATGAAAAGGAAACATATTAAGATGTATTTTACATACCGTCTGTTTTGTTGACTTTTGATAAATTGCACAAGCATAACGCCTTTATCAGCTTGCGCACTGCAAACACCGCTTGTAAGCGTGTCAATATCTTGGTATTTCCTTGCATCTAGGATAAATGTATCACTGAAATAAATGAAACATGTTAATTCAACCATACATATGTTATTGTGAACAACTTCACAAAACAAAACGAAACAAGTAAATATACAGGTTGAATTTTATAACTTATCCCGATATGTCATACAGCAAATGGTTAATACGCGTTTTTTCTATTTACGATTATTTTTATGATTTAGCCAGCGTGATCACATTTAGTTGCTAACAAACTAAGGTAAACATTATGCTGATAATCTTAATATACTTTAACTTTTGAATGACTTACCTGAATCCCCCGCTGCAAGACAGTTCAACATTGGTACCATCCTCGGCTGCAACAAATCTATACACGTCACCATCGGTTCGTCCGGGAGTAGAAACAAAGGCAAATTGTTTACCCCATGTTCTAACAGCTGGAAGTTGTTCAACTAAATGATCAAATGATTTATCGAGTCCAACATTGGTTTCTTCATTACCGGAAAACACGGAGATTGGTTTGTTTGAGGATATGAGAGTGCCTGTGAGATCACCTCTGTGAGATTGTACCTAAAATAAAGAGTCATCTAAATAGAGTTTGTACATACTAGTACTTTCGTTAAGTAGAATATGGCGTACATTTCGGGGTTTTTGTATGAATACTAAAAAATGTAGTTGGTTCCGTTTAGTATAATATGGCGTACAGTTCGGGTATATTTGTATGAATACTACATGTAGTAGTTCCGTTCAGTACAATATGGCTTATATTTCGGGTCAATTTGTTCGAATACTACATGTAGTTCCGTTCAGTACAACATGGCGTACATTTCGGGTCTATTTGGATGAATACTACATGTAGTAGTTCCGTTCAGTACAATATGGCGTACATTTCGGGTCAATTTGTTCGAATACTACATGTAGTAGTTCCGTTCAGTACAATATGGCGTACATTTCGGGTCTATTTGGATGAATACTGCATGTAGTAGTTCCGTTCAGTAGAATATGGCTACATTTCGAGTCAATTTGTTCGAATACTAGTCGTTCATTGCAGTATAATATGGCGTGCACAGTTCGAGTCTATTTGTATGAATATTAATCGTTGGCACAGTTCGACTAAATACATCTGATTAACTTGGATCTGGCCTTTATGTTCCAAAAGAGTATAAGCCTTATAAGGTGGAGAGAAAGTGGTGATACTATGAATAAATTAAGCTTACAAAGGTATTCAAACGCATGACTGTTTCCGTTTTCATCCTTTATTAGTCCAAATATATTTTTTTACATTTATTTCCTTTAACTCTTTACAAAAAACACATTTACATGTGGTTTCAAGTTGCTAGAGTTAAACTATTGCTGCCAAATAACATTACCTTCTGTGATTATGCACCAGTCAGTTGCATCCACGCCCTCTCCCCGGGGATCCTCTATGGATAGCAGGGAAAACGGCCATATTTTTAGCTTCCAGCTTCCCCCGCATTGCCGGGGAAATGTTGGATTTGTTTCCGAACCAATACCCCGGGGAAATATTTAGTTGTCAGGGGCGGAGAAATACCGGAGATTTTACCATCCGCTGTCCCCCGGGTGGGGGCTAGGAAGGGCGGGGGTTTTGACAACCCAAAAGTAAAAATCCCTGTCCATCACCGGAAGCAACTGACTGGTGCGTTATATAATGAAACTTACCTGCCATGAATCATATTTCTGCATTTGTACAGTAATTGTATCATTAGCCAGGTAATTATTGTTTAAATATCTTATCTCAACATCGTCATTATCGGGTATCGTTATTTCAACCGTCGTTGCATCTTCAGTAGCTGCAAAAACAAACAAAAACAAACTATGTAAAGTACCTGAGAAATGTTAGGTCGAAGGAGAAGGCTCGCAAAAGGCTCGCAAAAGGCTCAATTTGGCCATGTTTTTCATCTTATTTTAAAAATGCGTAGTTCTATAAATGATCTGTCCTTTGAATCTGTCCTATATTTCTATTATCTGTACTTTACTTTTCCTTGTCATCAGCATTTAAAACTAAGTTACAAATATGTCAGACTTAGCAAAAATATAAGCTATTTTGGGACAATACATGACATACACCTAACCCAGTTTCCGCCGAGATTCGAATTTTTGCCCTCCCGCTTCCAATGCGGACACCCTTACCACTCATTACAGTAGACCTAGCGGTGCTACATGTATTTCTTACATCGTATCAAGTTATATTTCACTTAAGGTGGAACCACATGTTTAGAAAATTACACGATCCATGTACAAATTTGGTCTCATAGTAAATTTAACCTCGTCTCTCATATCACCATGACGTTACTAGTAATCATAAGGTTACCATGGAAAACGCGTTTGGTGTCGTTCCTTATAAGGCAACGGAACCAAGAAATGGCGCGTATAGGGCTTAATAATAACACGACGGGTAAGAAATTGGTATCACTTACCAATTATAAGAAATTGCGTCTCTTTGCGTGATGGTGAATATGAGACTGAAATGTATTCGGTGCCTAAAGCGTTGGTTGGTATAGCCATATAGCCATCGTTTTCATGGTTGCTCCTATATTCAGTGTGCACTGAAATCTCCTCGGTTGCTGAAATATAAAACAGTTGGATATATGTTAGACATAAGTCAACTATGGTCAGGACAGGTGTTCATAAAGCATCTTAAAGGAACACTTAAATATTTTTACTTAAGTTTTAAAAAATGAGCTGGACATACTTCCGGGGAAAAATAAATCACATTTTATTTGTGATTATTATTGCTCTTTGCATAGTGCATCCAGACAAAGAAAATATGATAATCTTGATTTTTCTGTTTAGTTGACACATAAAGACTTTAAGAAGAGGACAAAAAACAGTAAAAATACAAATACACTGAACAATTTCTGCACAACCCAATAAAATTATTGAAAGCCCAAGTCCCCGCCGCCAAAAAATGCAGGATGACCCAATTTCACAAAGAAATAACAAAAATCAGTGATCCAAACGGACCGAATGAAACGCAGCTTGCATGCATATGAAAACTAGAATACTTGTATGAGTTAAACAGGTAATCTTACCCTCAACAAGAATGCATTAATATAACATTCATCTTACCCTCAACAAGAATGCCTTTACTATCCAATTCATCTTTGTCCGCTGCAATATCCTGGTCCAAATCTACGGCTCGCATTTCTCCGAATGTTATATTAAACGTTTCATCAATGACCATAGCATTATGTTTGAGAAACCTAGGACTAGTCACCTGGAAGTGAAACATACACATTGGAGTTGGTGGTTATTACAATGAGCTTAGTCAGTTTGCCAAGTACCGAGCCGAGCATAGCCTTTATCTGCCAGTCAGCTTTCTGCTGAATTATGGCAGGCATATATGTATGTACCTACACCCGGATTTGAAGCCGGGTCGCCAGATTGGACCGTAAGCGCACTAACCACTGAGCTACGGGGGGACCAAACAGTGCCCTGACCCAAAGATATAGTACGCACAAAATGTCCAAAGAACAAGTTTATTGATAAGCTTAGCTTTCTACTCGATCCTTGATTTGTATAACAAAAACGTATGTATGCATGTTATGAATTAAAATATTGTTTAAATCAAAATGTTTTTGCATAAAATGGTTCTTTAACATGTCTTCTCATAGAAGCCAAATTATGCAACCTTGTCATCATTGAGACTTTTGTCATATTCATGATGGTCACCAAGATGGCTGCCAAAGCTAGAAAGTGTGTACACTTATTTCCTTTATGATCTAGGTTTGAAATCTTTAGTATAAACTGTATATTTACTGTTTATTGTTCAATTATTATAGCTTTTGTTGGTTAGAGTCGCTTGTTGAGTACATCAGTCGTGACGATATAAATGAAATAACATCACTTGATAGTATCTCGCTCTCACTTAAACTCCTAGGAGCTCCGTTGGAACCAGTGTTTGATGTTGACACGGAGCACGAATTCCTTAGTTCATCTTATATGTATGTGAACAAGTGTCTTAACATATACTCTGCTTATTGTGAAAACTAAGGCATGCCGGTAACACATGTAAATTGAACGGTCAGATAGCTGACCGCTAACCTTTTGAGGCATGTAATGCCTATCCATGTACATGTACATTTTGTAATTATTATCATGTTTCAAATTGTATAACCACTTATTACTCTGTTACTATGTACATATTTTGTTCAATATCCTCTTCACAGAGGGAAATAAAGAATTGAATTGAATTGAATTGAATTGAGGTATGCAATTATTTGAAAACATAGAATGATGTATACAAACCTTGACTTCGACATTCTCGGAACTTGCCGTGCTGATGAACAGACGTGCATCAACACTAGACCGTCCACTGTCCATGAAGCCAATAATGAACTCAGTGCCTCGGTTGTCGGGGGCATCTGCAACAAGGTAAGTAAATATCATCTTCCAGTTAATATTAGCTATGATTTATCAAAGCGTATTGACAATTAAAGATGCGTAGTGGGTTACATACAATTATAATATAATTATATGAAAACATACAATCGGTGTTGCAAACGTAGGCAATACATCGAATGTTAAATTATGCTAATCAATAGGTCAGGCTCGTGTTAAATTTACCATGCTATATTTGAACATATATGCTTTTATAGATGTTTACGTGTATACTGAGTTCATAATTTAAGCACAGAATATGTTTCTTTAGTGGTCAGTTCCTAGAAAACCTATCTAGTGTTGTTCTTCTAAATATTTTGCTTTTTGCTACAACAAAACTAATGGTTCAAATGCGGAATTATGTCAAAGCTGACTTTAATGTACATTCATATTTTTGCATTTTTTATATTTGCATGTTGTTGCTAAAAGCAAAAATAGTCACCATGAAAATTTCCTCATCTCTACATATCAACTACCTGGGGTTTACAGCTGAATTTTGGGGACAAATTACTTAATACACTGGGGGAAGGTGTGGTACGTTTTACCTAACCAGGTGTGGTATTGAGTATTTATCTAATTTGACTTAAGGATAAAGACAACCAATCAGATGACACTAGGTTAAACTGTTGGTCAGTAACAGGTGATGTGATTGGCCATCCTTTTCCCCAAAGTCTATAAGATCTATATATTGAATATAGTGCACCCAGGTTAATGTGATGTTTATAAACATTGACCGGATTGGTCGACTGTTGCAAAATTGTTACTTGAATAAACACATACGGTCAATTATATACTAAAATAACACTAATATATCGTACACGTTTGATTTTTTCACCCATGTGGCTTAATCCAAATTTTCCCACCTTTCTTGTTATCCTGGACGCACTTATACCACACCTGATTTGGAGATATTTATGACAAGATGTGATAATACTTACCACTGGACGCCCCCACACATGCCGCAAACAGACACGCTACTAGAGGTATAACCAGCATCGCTACAAATATAAGAATTATATAACCATATCTACAGTGACAACCCAAAATAAGTAACTATACACTCAACTACTTTTCTATTTGGTCGCTTTTCAAACGCCAATTATATTATTATATATCAATTCAATAAGTGTATATTATTTCTGTAAGCTTCGCCTCGGACAATTTCTTGTAGACACGTTTGATCAAAAATCAGTACAGTATCTATTTAATACATGTACAATGTTTGCTGATATCTTGCGTTATTAACTTTACCAATTCATCAAAGAAAGCAGAACTACTACATGCCAATTTATGCATGGTCAGTCATTCAACAAATTTTGAATAGATTTGCAGTTTAAAGTATTTGAGGTTTGAAAAGTAACTAATTAGACAAATGTGACTGAGTGTATATAATAATTGGGAATTCAACAACAACTTGAAGTTGTTTTTTTTATACTAAGTGTTTATGTAATTTACTCATTCATCTGTAATAACACTATGTGCAGAACAGTGAAGCAACAGTATGTTTTCATAAAAGGAATATTTTTCTATGATAATGGTCCCATTTCTTCCTTGATATGACATCGACTCGAAGAAATGCGGCATTGTTAACTTTAGAAGTAGTAGTATTTTTTGTAGAAGACGACACTGCATGCCACATCAGTATGTGGAAGTTTTAACTTTGTCTGTCACAGATTTGTCCTTGCTGTAACTCCGTCATGTACAACCTTAAACACTCGTGGTAAACTGCGGGAATATTATTAATACTGATATGCTAATTTGTTTACACTTAAATTGATGACACCGTCGTTAAATCTTGCATTTGTATTTTTAGGACTAAGTATGAAGTTTCACA
Source organism: Spisula subtruncata (assembly GCA_963678985.1). Taxonomy (NCBI): domain Eukaryota; kingdom Metazoa; phylum Mollusca; class Bivalvia; order Venerida; family Mactridae; genus Spisula; species Spisula subtruncata. The sequence goes on from OY787666.1 coordinate 9,631,849, forward strand.
AATGCAAGTGGAATGGTCATTTTAATATATGTCCCTGATGTTACACACATTACATAATATATAAATATACTGCATCAGCATACATGTGGATACCAAGAAATTATTCACAGAAAATGTATAATATTATAATCAAAATTACTATGGAACATGGAATATAATCACTTATAATATAGTTTAAAACAAAAAACAAGCTAAATTAATTATAAATAAAATAATAAGTCATTAATACATAATCATAATTAAAGCATTTAAATTGAAAAAGTTCTTACTGGCTTCGACTATGTCCCCAACACAATTGCTTGATGTTAGGTTGCGTGAATGTGATTAAAAGATAATCGGCTTACAATCATTTGAAACAAGTGAGTGTCCGACTATTGTCCTACTAATCATATTGTTACATGTTCAACCCAAATTGGCACTTAAACACTGGCCATTTGTACTTTATACAATCCGGCTATGAAATGCGAAACGGTTACATATATCGGTCAAACACCGGGTACCTTATATGTAACAGAAATACGTCATTAGTAAAAGGAAGTGGGTATTCTTGCGGCTTATATGTACTGCGTACTTTTACACGTGTCGAAAATTTTGAGTTTGAGTTTATAATTACAATTGACATGTAAAGGTGGAACCAAAGACATGTCATTGTCAAAAAAAGTCTGATACCATTTTCAATGTAGCTTTCGTATTGATTAAATTGGAATTATTAAAACTGGTGTCAGTTGCCTAATCACAGGGCTACTTAGCGTTTTCCAAGGGAGGTAACCCATACCTTCAATATTTAATTGAACGAGAATTTACTAAATGAAAGCACTTGATATCGCTTTGTTAAGGCAACGTACACAAAATACAAAGTATACGAAATAAAACAAGATCAATTACATTGTACTGTTTTTTACACCAGGCAATAGACATTGTCAAGCCGATTAAGATGAGGGGACATAACTTACCCAAAGAATCAGCAATATGCTCTCACGAGGACGAGTCCCGGTAATTTTGAATCATCCCACGTATGAAAATATAACAGATATGCAAGTTAGTCAAACGATTCGTCCATGCAAAGCTTGTACATTGTACTTTTACTTCACATACGCTAGGGAAGAGATCACCTGCTTGTTTGTCGAAGGGTCCTTGGCGAAGGTTTTGAAGATAATCCATTGGACCACGTGATTATAATTTACCGTTAAAATTGATTTAGTAGCAAGGATATGAATACTTTTGTTGCATTTTTCATGCAGGTCTAATCTTGCACTTCTTAAATTGTTTCAAACGTTTCGTTGTTCCTAAAATTAACATTTGATATGAATACGCAATACGCATGGTAGTTGAAATTTTAATTGGTCCATTTTTCTGGTGCTGACCGGGGTGTCCAGAAATAAACGAGTATCGATGTTATATATTTACCTCAAAATATGGGTTGAATCGGCGCCAATTTGCAGCCACTTTTATGCTGATCCTATCATTGAAGCCACGTGATTCCCCACCGTGGAATAAGCATCATGGACGTTTTCAGCAGTTATTATTGTATTTGCAAAGCAATGAGTAAACTACTGACATCTTGAACATAAAACCAAAGTGGCACTCGTCCATAATTACATGTAATTTAAATTTACCTAAGTATGTTTCATAATCGTCGTAAATTAAAAAGAAACCGCTGAACTTGAACTCTGTACTTTTTAAGGGGTTTAAAACAAATATTTCGATAAATGGTGTAACATTTTAAAAGTATTAGCAATCTAATTTTTAATCCATTTCAAAATAATGGCATAATCTGATATGAACTGCGGAATGTGTGATTTAATAATCAGCATAATATTAGACGGGATTAAACTAGAATGGGACGACGCCCAGGATTGAAAACCTGAACTGAACTGATCTACTTCCATTCACCCGATTAAATGCAAAATGCCAAGATCAAAATATACGTGTTACATCTAGATCATTGAAGAAACCATTCCTTTAAAAAAGAAAATATAAAGATATAGAGGATTTTTGTATTTTACGGTGTATGATAGTCTGATAATTCACCGAGTGAGCAGCTGACGTAATATTTTCACGAGTGGCGTAGCCACAAGTGAAAATATAAGTCAGCTACTCACGAGTTGAATTATCAGACTATCATACACCGTAAAATACTAATATTCTATTTATTTCATGCTTCAAACATCTTAAATTGTGGAAATAACCTACTACAAACCTGAAATGTTTTGCGTGACGTCTTATTCCCCCATGCGCGCACCGGGTTGCCGTCTAGTAGTTCTTCCGTAATAGCTTCAATTTCGTCCATGTTTTACATTTATCATGCTCATGACATTTATGTACAGAAAATGTTCTGTTATTTGTTAAAGATTAAGAAAACAAGTGAAAATGCTTCATTTTTTATTTTTGGCGGCGGGGATTTTATTTAAATAAGTAGTCCGTTTGCTTGAATTTTTCGACTGTGAAAATATGGACTGGGAATTATCGGCGAATAATCCACTGTTATTCCGCCGTAGGCTAAACCATCGATAAGCATGAACTAAACCTTAATAACGTTTCCTCGTCGATACGTCAAGGTTAGCACTAGGATGAGGTAGTCTTCCAGTTTGGCGGGAATTCCAAAATAGTTGTGGCTGGGTTGTAAAAAAGATCTGGTCGTGGATCGCAACATCCCAAAGACGAATCAATAGCTGAGCATAATGTCATTTCACCGACCGAGTGTTGCCTGCAAGACTGTAGTATGTGCTTCTATAAGTATATGTAATTACTATCTTGCAGGCAAGCCCAGAGACATCTCCAATGACATCATCGCGATGCATCGAAATCATTTGTTTTGAAATAACGTTACAATAAATATCTGTACTATGAAGGAAGCAAAAGTCAATATAAACAAATCCTTCCAGTGGTGTTCGACATGTGTAAAAAACATTTTTTCGCCTTCTTCCGTCGCTGCTGAACATTATCCCTCTCAGGGGCATTGTCGTTCAAAAGTATGTTGAAATTGATGGTGCGAAATTGCATGAATCGGTTAAAATAAGTTTAAAACTATGTACAGTCATGGCTCCGTTACATCTGTGCCTTTTGATATAAAACATGCAACGAATAAATAACAGTAGAAGTCAAAAGTACCTATTTATTTTGTTTGATCAGGTTATACATGTACAATGCTCTATTCATAAAAAAGTTATGGACCAGCAACATTTCCACATATGGTTTGAAATCCCAAAGACCTAAAGACCGTAATTTAGGTCTTTGGAAATCCATATTGTTATAAAATTGTAAATTGGTGCGACCGGAAGTAGAACACATCCAGCGTACTTACCACTGGACCAGTTACAGTATATGTTGTGTGTGTGGTTGATGATCTGGATATTGCTATATATCAATTACACTAGCTATTGCCTCTGAAGCTCAGTGGTTAGCACCAAAGACCTAAATTACACAGATTAGAAACCTGTGCCAAGTCTCGCGATATCTCGTGGCAGGTCTTTTTGAAATCTCGCGAAATCTCGTCTGTTTTTAATACTATTTTGCCTCATTCAAATCCTAATTTTCTGTATTTTATAAGAGGTAGACAAAAATGAGCTACTTTATATATAGAAGAAGAATATCATCTCTTCATAATGACACATTGTCCATTAAAACTGGATGACTAAAAATAGTTTTATGCACAATAACTGACTTTGCTGTCTGTTATTTTGCGTTTGCTCTAAATTGTCAGTGGAGTGTCCAATCTGTGTAATTTAGGTCTTTGTTAGCACGTTGGCCTTCTAATCCGGAGGCCGGGTTCAAATCCGGCTGGAGGCACTCTCGGCAGAATGCTAATCGGCAAATACAGGCTAGAGTCGGTATACTATATTTTGGTTTTATAACTATTCTGAAATTACTTTCATATATGCAGCGTATAAAAATAAATTTCAAAGTGGTAAAAGTTATGAGGATTTATATAACATTTTGACAGTGTTCCAATTGGTAATTTAGATTGGCCAATAAAATAATCGGCTTGACAGGAACTATATATGCACTAGTATTAAGTACAGAGTGCAAAATTTAGAATACACATATATATAGACTTACTTGACGCAAAATGCGCATGTACCCTAGTATTACTCATACCTGTCAACATCTCTGATTAAATCCGAATTCCCGGATTTTAACGGAAGAAAATGTCCAATCCTATTTTGAAGCAAAAGCTCCAATTTTGAGAGAAAACATAAAAATAAAATATGAAAACGTCAGTCATATTTACTTATAGTGCAGCAATACCGCATGAAGTTCAACAGCAATGACAAAGCGAAATCTGCTTCACTTCATTAAATAACTGTTTGGTTGCATCTTTCTAGTTCTGTTTTTAGTTGTGTTTGTCATTGCCTGTTTGTTTCCATGTTCTTTATTTGGTCTGACTCAATCTTTCACTGTGGTATTTATATATACAATACAAATAATGTATTGAAATGAAAACAGAAAGTTTTTTATAGCAACTAGTAACATGGTCATCGTCGGATACCAACGGTACACATTACGTACAACTTCATTTGGTTTCATGGGGGCCGCCATTTTGGAGAATGGAACGAAGGCCGAATGTAACATGTAATTTCATTGGCTGAGCTTCCAAAGTGGAAATCCTTTGGAAACCAATGAAATTGCACCATTTATATATAACGTTTACGATATTTTGCTAGCCAATCAACCCACGGTCGATGTATCAGTATAACGTAACGCAATCGAACGTGGGTATCCGACGATGTAACATGGTATGAATCGTGTTACACTACTTCTCAGTTCTCTGTTTTCATATGGCTCTGACGGAACTCGAAACTGATGTACTACATAACGCACGGACGCAACTTAAATGTCACTTATCCTGAGTTCCGTCGGTTTTCAGTTCCGTCAGAGCCATATGAAAATAGAACAATTCTCTAACGGAATTGAGAAGTAGTGTAACAGGATTCATTACGTGAGTAACGTATCTACAAATAACAACCAAACAATGCTTAGCAAGAAAAATATCACTCCAAAAGATAATTGTGTCGTAATTTTATGTAGAATATGTCTATGGTTTCTAAAGACTTTACCTGGAATGATTGCGATAAACAACCATTAAAATGTCAGAATGTTGGACACACTGGGTGTGAAATTAACACATTTGCTTGTTAATTAATAGCTGCCAGGAATTTGATTTAAAATTAGCCGTCAATTTTATGACACTTATTACATTCTGATCATCTCGGACTTTATGCTCTGCAATCGACATTACTTTATTTTACCAGCGACAAACGGAAATGGTCGAACTTTCGTGGTTGATGCTTATTTAGAGTTATTCACCGATTTGCTCCTTGCTTACGTACTTGCAACTGAAACTAATTTGAGTATTATGGACTAACAGGATGGTTGCATAACCTAATACGCATAAAATGAGGCTGTATAAAGGTTGGATGCTCAACTATTAAAGCAAGGAAACCCAATTACAGTGCTCGTGAATACGTCACATAAATACGCCATGTGGTGACGTCATCATGTGACAAGCATGAACACTCAATCTGACTAAAGTACTCGATCTTCCTTGCGGCAAGTAGCGGGCTTCAACTTTTCAAATTTGATTTTAATCAAATTGGAACACTGTTGAAGACAAATTTTGAAACGTATGGGTTGGTGGTGTATTCATTGGGGTGAGATGTATGCATACTGGTAATAATGTGGATTTATCTACAAGTTTTGACGGAACACAGAAAGGTAAGTTTAACTTTATGCTGTTGTTGTGGTGATCACAGACACGGTGGATTAAGTCATTCCTACAAGGCCACACACAAGAGTAGTAGTTGATGGCTGTACTTCAGACACGCTCCCTGTCCTATCCGGGGTACCCCAAGGCTCAGTCCTAGGGCCCTGCTTATTTCTGGTCTATATAAATGACCTGCCTAATTCCATCGCTAGCAAGCGGCAAGACTGTTGGCGGAACATAACAGTCAAGTCCTCTAACAGATGCCCAAATCCTCCAAAACGACATGCATGTTCTTGAACAGTGGCAACGGAACTGGTCCATGGAGTTCAACCCTGTGAGGTGCTGAAAATTACTCTCAAACGCAATCAAATATTTTTGTCCCAATCCAAAGCTGGTCCAAACGCATCAATAACATCTGTGCCAAAGCAAATAACTTAAATTTATCAAAAGAAATGTTCAGACCAGCAACATCAAGGTCAAAGAAAAAACTTATAACACCTATGTCCGTCCTCAACTCGAGTACAGTATTGCTCTAGCATCTTGCATCCATGACAGAAGTCCCAATCTAACGAAATTGAATAAGTTCAAAGAGCAGCTGCAAGATATACAAATAAGTTTCCTCGTAAAATAAAGTCTTTATTATTATTATTATTATTATTATATACCCTTAATAAAGACTATACAAGCAGTGTATCCCAAATTATCAACACGCTACAATAGATCTAATGAAACCAGAAGAGTCTGGTTCCCTGTCATACTATAGGGGTTGTACGGTTGTGTGGCTGTGCAGCGGGCATTGGGGAACTTGGACGAGTGTTGGCTGCGCTTCATTCGGTCTCATGCAATAACCACTATTCTATAATTTCTTTTTGAAATTTGGTCATCCTGCATTTTTTTGTCGGGGACTTGAAATTTTGATTGTTTCTTTGGCTTATAATATTTATGTGTGCATTGCTCAGTGTAGTTGTGTTGTGGTGTTTCTGATTTCTGTGCTCAGTTGGTTAGGTTGAGCACTACCTTCCCTGTCTGATTTCCTCATACCTTTTTAGCACATATACTAGTGATCTGTAGGAGGTAATCCAAACTAACTTTCTTGGTCTATAGTGTGGCAAATCTTTGGCCGATGACGGAAATACCCGAGCTGTTACAAAGGCCGGGTAGACAATCGGTACGGCCTGTCCTTTTATTTATTAGCCACAAATGAGGAAAAAGGCCATTCTCAGGCATCCTGGGATTTTCAGCCGGGTTATCTTTTTTAATAATTGACAAACGGGGAAAAACTGACAAGAAAAGCACCATATAATAATTGACAATTTTATTTTGGTTGATATTTTAAGTTACATGTAATCCAGATGAAAGACAGTCAATACATGGCTGTAAAACACAGAGCAAAACAGAATTTGTAACCCAATGTACATTAATCATTAAATAAATGACAGTTATAATATGAACTTTTACAGGTTATCCACATAAAACTCTCTGTTTTTATTATATCTAGGCACTCTCAACAATCTGCAAGGGTGTCTTTAGATATAATAAATATTATCCAGAGTTCGCAAGATTTGGGATTTCCCTCTAATTTAAAAGAGGTACAAGCTATATGGTTGACTTTAATCCTTTGTTAATAATGTTGTTTAAGCATTAATAATAAGTATTAAATTAGTAAACCCAGGGTTTTCACTTGTATTTCTTGTAGGATGCTTTTTGTACATCTGAGGAGGCCAAGGTGTCTGAGCACTGAAGATGGAAGGCAGCTGGGGGGGGGGGGGATTTGAAGCGGACCAAATATCATTTGAGGCAGTCAAATTGGCCTCCTGCCGCCTCCTAATGACAACCCTAAAACCACATTTAAATGAGAATCACAAAATTTGAACAAAGAAATGCTCTAAGTCTCAGTTAAATGCGGCCAGATAATAGCCATCTAAATAGTCAACAACGTACAGGATTAGCTTGAAACCCCACATGTGTTAACTTCCAGTGTAAGTCTATGAATGCTAAGGTCAAACAAACAACTTCCAGGTGTGATTGATCTTGATGTGTTCCTCAAACAGACTTTTAGGTTTAATTGTACATTGCTATTCAATCTTGTTACATGAATGGCAGTATGTATGCCACCATTAATGGCAGGGACATACAATGTGCGATGTCGCCACATGGACAGTACCATGCGAGCGTTAACAGCAAATACACACAATGCGAGTTGTCTCCACAAAACAGTATCATGCGAGCTTTAATAAAAGATGATTTAATTGACTTGTAAGAATGAATAATGACAAAAACTGGCAAGGGAAACAATGAGGAAATCAAACCAATATTTGAACTGAATAATAAATGTGATGGTAGAGTACAAACAATATTGTTACATCTTACAAAAGTGTAATACAAAACAGTATTGCTCTATTACAAAAATGTTAAACACGTGCACACATTGGTGTTATAAGCTAAATATTGATGAATAATTCGGATCTTGAAACAAGTTTCCAACACAGACACAAACAGTTTCTATCAGAAAAAATGTATGAAATTTTGAACTATGAAAATACACATGGTTGATTGAAAGCCATCTTTGGTTGCTCATCTGGCGGAAGATATAAGAATATTGTACACTCATATAAATGTAGAAAAACTAGTACCTTACATCGCAACGTTTGGTCCAACTGAGACATCGTGATAATGCCAGAAAATTAGAGTCCAGTACAGATGCTATCAGCACACATCACTGCAGTACTTTGTTTCAAACAGTGAAGTATTGTACTTATCAGCCAATGAAATTTCAGATGTGTTTTTAACAGAACAACATGAGCAAAACAATATCAACCCATTTTCTTTAACAGGATGGCATAAATAACAACAATGGTCTCAAACATATAAATTACACTGACATGCACATGTATACACAACATTAATAGTTCATCAAGTTTTATACAAAATCAGCAATGAATATATTGTTTTTATAATAAAACCGTTTGAACAGAATATAAGTACTGGAATAATCCTTGGCTATAATGCAATGGTGTGTCATAAAAATCTGTTAAGCTTCTTATGTATAAATTGAACATTATTATTATGGCATACATGTAAATATTACAGTATAAGAATAACATACAAACATACTTACATTTTAAATAACAGTTTTCCATATGTATCTTTGAACAGTTTACCAAAAACATGTCACACACATTTTCTGTGAGCAAAACCCTTTATTTGAAATCTGGTTTAAACCCTCATCATTGACTAGTGCCTATAACGGGTCAATGGAAGCAAATCTCTGTTGCAAAGAATCTTAGAGATATGAGCAAAGCAATTCCTTAGAACAAACACTGCCATGTATGTATCAAATTGTGTAAGATGTAAAACGACTTTCAAATACAGTATAGCTATTATAATGTGTACAGTGTATATTATTAACAACTTAAACTTGTGTAAATTGATTTCAACCAAATCAGCACTTAATTCTCAACAGTGTTTGGCATTATGCACCATCATATGCTAATTTCACTAATATACATCTAAATGTTTTACTTCTATGGAATGTATCAATAATTCTCGGAGGCCATTTTGAATATCACGTTTACGGAATATACTTCTGAGAAAATTATTGTCGCGTGTGCAGAATTCTACACATATAAATCTTATTGAAAATGACCCTCATAGTGATCACATGTACATGTTGGCAGATAGGTCAACAGAAGCTTGTAAGGTATTCATTCATTATAAATCAAGTCCACTATAGATTAAGATGCATAATGGAAAATATATGAAATATTCATATACACAATTTCTCAGCAATATCAATATGTGTTGTGTCATGTATAACAAATAATTAATTAACAAACAAACAATTTTTGCACTAATTTACAAGACTAGCGATTATAACAGATAGAACACATGAGAGTTAGAGTGAAAGATAGGCCAAAGCAATATAACGGGCAACAACTCTTGACTTATTTGAATTTGTTCAATTACAGAGTCACTTCCCTTGACATAATACACAAAACATGGGTACAAATGTTTTATTGAAATCGGCGAGTATTTAAAGAGACATGAATAAGTGATAATGAATTAACACAAAGCATTGCGCCTTGGTGTGTCTATTATTGATATCTTTTTAACATAAATGAAGCACAAAATGTGCAGTGACTATTATCCTATCCGAAGAAAAAATCGCTGATTGTAAAATGTTCACGTCTGAAGCACATATGATATTGTTGTAGGTGATGACTTAGCACTGATGTGACAAACATGTTAATATCTTTCATGACAAGCAAGAGGGGGGGTGTTTAAGGAACTGTATGTCACTAACATAGAACAATCTGTTGGAATTGGCCCATTTATAGTCACGTTTTGTGAAGCCTTCTGTAACAAAATAGGTGGCAAATTGGAATAAGTATAGCACTATAATAGTAAATTATGAAAATTCTGAACAGTATATAGCAGATCTAGTGTGTACAAGGCAAACATATATAAATAGCTAGATAATCCTTGTAAAAGGGGTGGTGTTATTTTAGAGTTTTAAAACATTTTAACAGTTTCAAAATAAAACAAGGTGTTTTATACACAAGGGAACACACAGTTATTTAGGGCCCTAATTCACAGGATAGCATGTAATATAGGGGCACTGAAGATAATCAAGGAAATAATTTAATTTGGGCTTGCAAGTAATATATAATCGGATATCCAAGATGTGTGAATGAATAAATTGAAAACATACAGTATGGAAAAAGTGTGAAATTCTGACAGTTGTGAAAATCGCAGCTACGGCAACAACGCCAAATTTTTTGTACATTCAAAATCGAGCCATTTGATATGCTTATTATGAATATAAAGTTAATGACATTAAATGATTATGCATGTGAAATATTAACCGGTTGTGTGCGATAAACATGGTTTATATATCAAGAAACAAGGTTTGGATGGTCACCTTAGCAACCAAACAAAATCAGTAACATTTTATCATAAACAAACAAAAAAGTACAAGCATTAAATATTGGTACGATAAAAGTGTTTATTTTGTGTCGTAGATGAAATTGTGCACATCACGAAATGAACTTGTGTTATATAATAGTTCAGCCCTTTTTATGTCCCTTTATTGAGATGAGACGAAGTCACACTCACAACTGTTCAGTTTTAAGGGGAGAGAACTGACGAGCATATTAAGGGCCGTCTTCACACTGCACACTTGGCAAGATTATTTGCCACTTCGGGAACTTACTAGTATCACAGAAAATGAACACATGTTTAGGAATTTTGGTGCACGGAGGAAAGTAAGAACACCCATGATGAAGGTTTCCATGAAATTGAGTGTAAATCTTGTAGTAGACCTCCATAGTTCAAACTCCTTCCCGACCCACATGGTATGCTGTTCATATTTCTATAGTATAGTTAATATATATTTGTATATATATTTATATAATTATATGCTAATCTGCTACGGTTTCGATCTAACCTATATCACGGTACTATGTCGTGATGCTATTGAATCAGATTTGTGTCGTACACTATTCGCCGCTGATCTCGGCACGTATGTATTTTCCCCCGTCATAACCACAGCACCGTAAAATTTCTCCTGTTCGTCCCGCTGCTTTGCAAACTCATCCTCTAATCTCTGAAAGCACAGAAAAAAACATGTTTATATTTTTACTAGAAATAATATTTCATGATTTTGTTTGAAAAATGTTCTCTAATTTTTTTCCCCATAAATTTTCCACCAAAAATACTGCATAATTTCCAGAATTTTTTTCATAGTTTACATTTTAAAAAAAAATTTATTGTATGCTTTGCAGCAAAAAATCACATGCTTCCAATGAAATACATGTTCAGCATAACCTCACTTAAAGACAACTATAATAAGTAGTGTTTTAACATTTTATTAGATTCGTCAAAATTGGTTGGTATGAGACTTGGTTGGTATGAGACGAGCGTTTACACATAAAGTGTTTGTAATTACAGACAAGTCAGTGATAGTGAGAGGTAAGGTGGGCGTATAAACTAACACTCATTCACAACATTACAGTGAGTGATTTCTTTATTGTATAAAGCGAAATGTTGTAAACAATATGTATATGTGATAAATAACAAAAACCGTTTCACATAACAATTGTGTTTTCTGAAGATTTAAGTTAATTTACTATTGAACTTAAATGATAAATCTGCTACTGCTGAACTGAATTTCTAAATTTAAAATTTCCAAATTCAATATTTACTACTAGGCATCTAATTCAAGTACTTTTTAAGACCTGTGAGAACCACGTTCTGATGTTATGATGTGATTATACACCCATCTTGTGACAACCCACATAAAGCAGAGACAATTTATTTCAAAACGACCATCCATATACAACATTCACCAACACATTGTGTGATATATATACAAGTCTAATAAGTATGGAAAGTATGAATAACAACAAGAAACAGTCGGGAAATTGTTGGGAAAGTGTTGTACTTATTGATTCTGTTCACCAATATGATGCATTAACGTAAATATGCAGACAAGGCAAGCACCACTTAACAAACAGTTATTTTATATCGTAATAATTAATCAATTATTTAAAGAGGCAACATAGTTAAGTAGATCAAGTCTTCCCTGTGAGCCGCAAAATAACACAGAAATAATATATCTACATTTTCAAAAGATACACAAAAAATAAAGAATACATGAACAATTATGGTGACCTTAGACCTACATGCTCGCAAATCTCTAATATACAAAATAACTTACACGAAATGTGAAACAATACTTTACAATAAAAGAAATGTGAAAACAAAACTTTCAAAATAATCAAATTAGAAATTGTGATTCAAACTAATGCCAAATCCTGTGAAATTGTATAAGAAATTAATAATTTACATTTACTTCTTATCAATCAGGAAGAGACATCCTATGTCTATTTAGCATTAGGAACTGAAAATTATAACATTATTATTAAATTGATTGATTATACAAAACTAGAAAGGATTTTGGCACAAAAACTTTATTCTCTGACAAAGGGGACTCAACAATATTAACACTAGAAAACCACCAACATAAAATTTCTGACCATATACACAACAAATCATGATAGACAAACATACAATATTTGTCACCACCAATTGACCATTCTATGATTTCTATTTGAAATAATACATAATATAGTTTGGAAATTGGTATAGATCTACCTCCATACAAAATCGCATGAATAAATTTAATTCAGTAGCTCACAAAAATAATATGTACCACAAAATCTACCAGTAATCAACGACCAAAACAAATTTGCAAGACCACACAATATTGCTGTTAAAAAAATTCATGAATTCAATGCATACAAAAATACTTAAATTTACAGTAAAAGAACAAAATCAAGCAGAACATATTTCACATCACAGGACTGAAAATGGCTGATTTTGCCAAAACCTTGGTAACTATTTGAAGACAGGAACTCAGTTCATTCTTGTTTATTTTGGTTGACTAATGTTTGATTGTGGATTCTATCACTTCCGACTCAAGTTGCTGTTTGAAATACCTTAAGCTTGTTTTCTCTGTTACTGCAGATTAAGAGCAGATCAGAGGTTCCACACCAAATTTGAATTAAACTGAGTTCAAGCAATGAAACAGTTTTCCATAGTTTTATGCAAGAAGTCAGTCAGTATATCAGTCGACAAACTACCCACCTGTTTTCTAGGTATAAGCATCGCCTTCCAATCCCTGAGTTCATTGGAATATTGTTCTTCCAATTCTTTAATCTTTTGTGTCTCATGTTCCATCAGCATCTTACGTTTCTCCGCCTACAAAATGTTTTATACTATTGTACAAAGTGTTTATTTATTACCGTAAATGATCGGCCATAAGACGCACACAGCCATAAGTCGCAGGGTATATAGATGAAGGATAATACTCTTTTCAACTATCAAACACTAAGGCCTTTTTACCATAACAGGACTATTCATTGACATAACCTTCCAATTGCTTTCCGTTGACTTAATTTTCCAATGACTTCTCATTGATATGACTAGTCCATGATCAGACACATTGGCATATAAATAAACATGACTTTCAAAGTGACTTTTCCAATGATAAATTTCAGTTTTCCCAAGATCCAATTTTATGGCCAAATCAGGACTCTATCAGGAATTACAACTTCTTTGTACCTTTTTAATGAAGGGCAATATAGCCGGGTTAATCCTACTTCTAGAATAGCCAACTAATTATAATATCCAAGTAACAATGACAAGCTCAGAAACAGAAGGGTTATGGTACAAAATGTACATGGTAGCTAGGTTATGGTTGACAGTAAGAATTAGGTCCCATGTATAGTATGGAGTTCCATAAAATTATTTAATTTCAAAGGGATGAAATTTCGTGGTTTTGGTAAAAAAGCCATTTCAATGGGACGTTTATTCATGGATTATGCATTTCAGGACTGAGGTAATAAATACAAGGGTCAAATCATATTCAAAGGGATTTTATTTCCTGGTTGAAGGTGAACCACAAAATCCACAAAATTTAATCCTCCACGAAAATTAATGATTTAACAGTATGTATGTCATGTATAGTATGGAGTGTTCTATCGCAGAGAATTAACACCATACTGTGAATGTGATGAGTGATTACTGAATTATGTAAGAGTACCAGCACGCAGGAAGACCTGCCTCGAACTGTGATTAATATGAGACTTGACAAGTTCATTTCATGCAAAGAAAACTAGGATAAACATTGTATACTGGATAGTTACTGGAGGCCTCAAATTCTACATTTTCGATAGAATTTTAAAGTTCTATTTCATGCATGCAAAACCAATGCTAAAAAAATGCTGATTTTTTTAACCAGGGGTAAATTTTGTTCAGAATGATTATTTCTTGAAACAAGACTGCATTCAATGAAAATTCAATTCTCATGCACAGTTTGAAGCCGTTCTTAAAAAAGAGTTAAGTCAATCAAGGGCAATATTTGAGTTTCAACAACTAGAAAAGTTTTAATTAATTTTTTGGACAGAAGGACTGACAGGACATAAATCACTATAATTATGCCTCCTAAATCAGTAGATACCGGTAAATAAAAAGCTTCATACATTGTAATCATAGGGTCAAGTTGGATTAATATTTTCACCTGTAACTGTTCAAGTTCATGTAAACTTGAAGCATTTCTATGTACAAGCTCCTCCCACTGTTTTCTATGTTTGTTCTCCTGTCTTTGTTGCTCCGCCTTCATTCTCTTCTTCTCATTCTCCTCAAACTGTCAACCAATCAAAATCAACTAATATAGTCATGTGATCATAAACAACCAATCAAAATCAACTAATACAGTCATGTGATCTTAATCAAAAACCAAATTGAATTAATATAGTCACATGATCATAAACTACCAATGAAATTCAACATTGCAGTCATTTCTTAAGATTCAAACAGTCAAATTGATTAATATGGTCAAGTGATGGTAATCAACCTATCAAATAATATCTACTGACCAAAGTAACAATATCCATAGGGTACCAAGTCACCAGACACAAGAACCTTTTTTCAGCATTGCTTGAACATATACAAACAACTCACTACAAGTTTTAGTATAAAAGAGATACAGTAAAATCACCAACCTGTTTGAGTTTGGACTTTTCATCATCAGGATTGCCAGCGATACTTAAACGTAAGCTTTGTTTGAACATGAGGGAGCGAGTCTTTGCTTCTTGTTTGAGTATCTTAGGAAGACGTCGTTTCTCGAGCACATGTCGATGCTGCATCTCTTCCTCCTTAGCTTGATTACTTCGCTTCATTTGCTCAATCTCCTGCATGAAACAGATAAATGAAGAATGAATACATTTCCATAGAAAAAAATTCAACATTTTCGAAGTACTGAAAACTGCTTGTCATTATACTGAAATAAGATGATTTCATATAAATTACATAGTGCATTTTTTCTAAAATACTGAAATCAGTATAAAGACTGCATACCACAGATCTAAGAAGAACAAACATGATCTGTCTTGATAATGGAGGAAGGCAAGAATTGATCTATGAAGCACAGGCTAAATGCAGATTATTTAATAAGCATTCAAGAGGAACCTAACTGATTCATCAACCCAATCCGGAGCATAAGTTGCGAGTCTTGTTTGGGTTCTATTATTAAAGAACATCTCCCTACATCTAACACTGTTTCAAATAGTTTTCTATAGTAAAAATCCAGCTTTTGAATTGATGAATTTGTCAATAATTGGATATTTTACATCGAAACATAGCTTTTCTTTCAAAACTGCAGAAAAGTTTGTTCTTTCAGGTGCAGCAAATCTGGATAATTTTCATATCAGTCTAAACTCGAAAGATTCCTGATTAAAAGAGAAGAAACAGAAGACAAACCTTCTGGTGTCTTGTAAGCATCTGGTGTCGTTTCAAGAAGAACATATCTTTAAGTTGACTGGTAGCCAGTTGATGTTTCTCATGTAACTGTTGTTTCTCTAATTCCCAGATAGCAGCTTCCCGTGCTGTAATATAACAAGATACCTAAACAATAATATAACTCATGTTTTATACCATGGTTCATACAGAACATCCCAGTTTTCAATGATGCAAAAATGTTGGTTTTTCAAGGTTAAGTAATTAGACATGGCATGGTCATTCCTAGCGGTATTTGTGGAGAAAAAAAGATAAGTTAATAAGGTTATGTGTAGATTTTCGTTGATTTTCTTGTCATTTATCTTGTCATCTGATACCTACTCATTGTTTACCTGTTTTCTAATATCAACAAAGTCATTCTAGTCCAATAAACCAAACAATTATTCTTTATTTTCATATTTAAGTGCTTTTAATGATTTTTTCTGGTAAGAATTGACATCATACCAGAGCACAGTAGAACACAGCAGAGATTGCTCTTGTTTGTGAAAGTTGTTAAGAGAAGGCTCCAAATTCAAACTAATTCTTTGGACCATGTGACCATCATGTACAATTAAAATGAACTGTCATAATAGATATAAAGGAAACCGATTAGTGTAATGATATACAAGGACCATTAACAAGGTGCATGTAGGTCTGCCAGTTTCCTCTTACCTCTCAATAATTGTTGTTTCTGTTGTAAGAATTGGCTTTCTAACATAGCAATCTTCTGTCTATGAGTCTCTGTCAACTGTTTCATATGCTTATCCATTCTTTCTTGCTGGTTTTCCAAAAATTTGCGTTCCTGTTTAAGAGATAGAAAACTTAGAGAACAAGAACTAGTAAAAATAGGATAACAACACATACAAAATTATATAGATATATAGGGACCAGTAATTAAAGAAATTACATGATTAAGGGGACGGGTAACTGAAGAAGTAGCATTGATCTGGGGACCAGTTATCAAAGAAGTCACCTTCATGACTTATGGGACCATTAATTGAAGGAGAAACATGGATATATGGGGAACAGTAATGAGCCAGTCACCAGTGTTAGGATCACACCACTGGATTATTTTCTTCAAGCTGTTGACCAATCAAATTCAAATAAAATAGTCATGTGTTTATAATTAACCAATCACATTTAATACTTTAGTCCTGCACTCACTTTGGAACAATCAGATTGAATTCTAGTGAAAAATCATGTTAATTATCAATGGACAAATTTACTAACCTCTTCTTGTAATTGTATTTCTTTCTGTTCTTTACGTTTTCTTACATCTTCTTTCTTTGATGTTTTGGCTAACATATCAAACTCTTGCTGCATTAATTTCTTATCTTGTTTCTGCTTATCTTTAAATGATTTATATTCTCTTTCCTGTAAATTTAAATAAAATAAATATGTTTTTATTATTATTTTTTTACTGTTTTGTTTACTAATTTTGTTGAATAGTATGATATGGTTTTGACAATGCAATGTGTTTATGATGGTAAACAAGTTTGAAAGCAATTAACAGATTTGTGAAGAAAACAAGTATTGAGGCCTGGGGATGGGGAAGAATAGGACTGGCGGTGGATAAAACTGACTAGGCCTCTTCTTCCCCCGAGGGATAAAACGGGCTGACCTGGGGGAAACTGACTGGGGGAAGACGGGGCCTGTTACAGCGGCACTTTTAGCTTTAGATTTTATATATTGTGTACTATAAGGTCAATCATCAGAGTTCTATCTACAGTCTATGGCATCGACTGACAGATCTATTATTACATATACTATCCTAGTATAGATTACTATCCTAGTATAGATAGATAACATACACTGTCAGATACATTCACAGGAAATTTCTCTGACACCTACACAAATATCACTATCTATTTTTATACACAGACAAATAACAATTAGCAGATGGAACTGTGGCATATGCTGGCAGTAAAACATTCAGATACAACATTAACATATCAATTATAGGTTTGACATTTTCACAAAGGTTCTATATTCACATAAGGCTAACAGATCTGGATGCCTGGGTACTGTACAATGAGATCACTGAATCAAGTTTGACCATCGCAAAACTGTGATATCATTTCAAACGTCAAACTCCCGATGAATTGTCCTAACTTAAAACTTTTTTGGCCAAGTCAAAACAATGATCATTTCAAATGTCAATTTCCTTGTGAAATGTCATAACTTGAAACTTGTTTGGTCATGGAAACACTGTTGTCATTTCAAAATGTCCAGCAAAACCTATGTTTGACTCATGTTGGTTATAAATTGAATCCATTGGATTATACAAATACAATACAAAATGTACATTTGTATAGGCAAAAATAACAAAATGTTTTCTATTGTGAACTGATGTACCCAATAACATAATGTGTGACTGTTCAATGTTTTTCAAGTTCATTCTATAATACAGTTCATTGTTTATGAAACACTTGAGCAGATGTGTTTTAAACACTTTCTGAAAGCTTATTCTGTTTTTATTTTTTTTCAAATAGTCTGGAAAGTTGTTCCACCTAGTTGGTCCAATTGTTGCCACTGATCTGACTGTGGTTTTTATTTGATTTGTGGTACATTGTGCAAACATGTGCCAATATATTTTAAACCTTTTACAACTACAATAACAACAACATTTGTTCAGCTTCTAAGCCACAATTTGGCTTCTACCCTACAGCAGTATAGCAAAGTATTATACAATAATTCAATCCTTGATTTTATTAAGCTATCAGCTAAATTCACAATTTTGTCAAGCGTATGATGCAATAAACATTTTACCTGTTCAGCTTTGATTTTTTTGGCGGCATTTTTCAGGTCAACAGATTGAGTACCTTCAGCTTTTTCTACTTGTTGTTTCTGTTGTTTGGTGAGTGTCTCCATGTCCTGATCATAATTCTTAACCAAACTCTGAAAATATAACAAAATATGGCTTGTAAGAACAGAAAAGTTAAATAACCGTAAAATCATTAAAATTTGTGGGGATTGAATTGGGTGACATTAACCCAAAAATCCCCCCTCCCAATAAAAATAATTCTAGTGTCTAACTGAGTGGACAATGAATCCTTGAAATTACATCCCAACAAAATGTTGTTTTTTTACCAAAAAACAAATTGTCCCATGGAAATCAAATGATTTTACAATAGTCTTGGTAAAGTTGTTAAATGAATCTTTTCCCAAGGTATAAATATATAAATGCTCATGCAATAACAACATTTCTTCATTTTGCATCATAGACAAGACACAAATGAGATTTATAAGCCTGGGGACTATTTCATTTGGGACTTTCTGCAACCACTGACAGAGATTTATTGATGACTGGTTCTCTGTGTGGGAGATTGCTGCCGGGCATCAGCCAGTGTTATAACATTGCAACCATGAGTATTAGTTGCCGGGCAACAGCCACTGTTATAACATTGCAACCATGAGTCATAGCTGCCAGGCATCAGCCACTGTTATAACATTGCAACCATGAGTCTTAGTTACCGGGCATCAGCCACTGTTATAACATTGCAACCATGAGTCTTAGTTACCGGGCATCAGCTTGTGTCACCATGAGTCTAAATTTCGACTGCCGGGCATCAGCCAGTGAAGTATTATAGCTGCCAGCAGAATAGGCATTGTGTCTCAGCATTAGTCAGTTGCAGAATAATGATGCATGTATTATCAGCATCAGGAACAATTTGTCTTACTGTGAATGACATTTATTAGCCATTGTAAATTTAAATAAGACAAATAAATTGCTCCTTCTTGCCAGGAATATATTACAGTCAGAGAATAACAAATGATTGCACACATCGGGGACGGCAAGAATGAACAGTTTGGTTTTCTCAACAAATTTTTCAGCGATATAATTCATTATATACAGTGGCAGATTCACCAAAACCAGTTTTCCTTAACTGTATCCTAACTAGAACTCATCAATTTACCTTTCCCCTTTAGGATCCAACTCTCCACATGTGGAGGAAGGAGGAATATAACATTATTGTCAAAGTTTTACGGAAGGGTTTGATTTGCTGAGTCAAACCCAGGTTACTGGGTTACAAATCCAAGTCGAGCATAGCCTTTGTTTGCCAGTCAGGCTTTTGCTGAATCAGGTGCCCTACTGCTGGATTAGAAATGCTTTTCTGCACAAATCAAAGTAATTTGGTGAAAATATTCGAAGAATTGACAAAGTTATGGTCATTTGAAGTTCCATAAACTAAATTTTAATAATAGGACAATGTGTGAAGCCTTGTTAAGGTGTTGAGATTTGTTCTAATGGCACCAAAAACCGATTTATGACTCGTTTTAAGGATTGGGAATTATGCCGTTGTAGAACCCCTGTGAATATGACAGGCATATGTATTTTTGCCTCCACCCAGATTTGAACCTGGCATGCTAACCACTGAATTATGGAGGCCACAGGTCACTAAACCATGTACAGTCACAGCTTTCAGATTTGCAGCTTATTTTGTTTAGTTCTGCATTATTCTAAACAAGTTCACGCATTGTCATTGACTTAATTTTATAAACAAAACAAGTCCAACAAATAACCACAAGATTTCCTAGGGGAGTACATACCATGAAAGGAAATTCATGCAGTTTTCTCTAAAAACACTTGAAAGCAGCAAAATATTGACTTGCTGGTACAAAAACATTGAGAGACGTTTTTGGTTGTTGCATTATTCAAAGTGGAGAGAAACTCGGTGTGAAAGTTATGTAACAGCTAAGTCTGTCACCTAAACAGTGGTATGAAAACGTCAAGAGATACAAGGCAGGATCACAGTGGCTTTTTGAAAAGGCTTTTAATGTCGCATGGTAGCTTGTCCCGAAACTGGTCTTTTCAGTTCTGTAAGAATGGTACTGTTGTCAACTGGCTGTGTTTGAACTGAAAACCACAGAATGAAGGGACTATAAGATAATCAAGCGAGTGCCATCTGAGTGTTCAGGTCTGCCAGAGCCACATGAAAACTGCAGAACAATTCTCTGATGCAACTGATTCACTAACGAGTAGAGTGCATGCACAGTGAATCAAGCAAAATATATTTTTTCCTAAAGTAAAGATTTGACTTCAAAAAGTTGTACTTCACTTAGAGAGGGGTACACTAATGTATTTTCTTAAAAAAGTGACTGGACTTTAAATAGCTTCATTGAAGAGAGTCCATTTCAGATATTTGTCACCAAGATAGTACAAAGACTCTTGAAAGCACTGACATACATGCCTCATCAGATAACTAAACTCTCATGCTAGGGCAAGATACAGTTCCAACAAGACCCTAAAAGCCCTGACATACTAAACTTTCAAGGACAAGTGATCACTAACAAAGGTTCACCAGTATGAAAGTAAATTGACCATTAGGTAATCATATTTAATAGCCTGAAGATATACCACTCGACCAGTGATCTATATAACCATGGACCATGGTTAATGACATCCCAGGAAATTGATTAAAGCTCAAAGTACGACAGGTCGGGAATTGTTCCACTCCTGGAGTTATATGTAGATCACTGAATCATTAACAATGATAGCAATATGTGCATACTGACATGATAGAGAGTTTGTAGCTTAGTGGTTAGTGCGCTGAATTGCCACCTAATCTGAGGACCTGAGTTCAAATCCCAGTAAAGTTACTCATATACCTGTCATATTTCAGCAGAATGCTGACTTGCAAAAAGAACGAGTACCAGAATCAAGCCAGATTTGAAGCATGCTGTTGATAGAGCACAGAATCAGGGGCCTTTGTCCACAAAGCAGTACTTAAGTCTACAGACCCCATACCTAACATTGGGATAATACCCTATATGGGTCAGGAAGATGTAAAGTACTGGAGAATCACTGCATGACCCTTCAAATGAAGATGACACAAACAATATTTTAATAATTATTTTCCTGTACATGTACACACCTAAAGTTTACTCTTATTATTATATAAATATTTATTTCTGTCTATCTTTGACCTTAATTCGCACACAGAACTTACAGCTGTTGACAATTTCTCCGTTTCTCTCAGCATTTTACCATATGTTACCACCTTGGTATAATTATTTGTTTTTTCGATCATAAAACTTGAGTATTATGGGATTGTATCCAGGAAATTGATATAGCGAGATTATAAATTGATATTATTGCATCTTGTAGGAGGCGGAATTCTTGATTGTTTACAAGAAATTCTGGATAGAATAATATATTGATACTTTCACACGATCCATGACCCAGAAAGCCTTGGCATGATAAAATCTGATTAATTCAGGGAGAAATCAAGGCCGCAACGTAATTACTGGGTAATGATATAGAACAATATGTGAATAATATAGGGACATACCAAAACCTCCTAGTAAGATCCTTAGGATCTATGAATATTTCATCAAGCTGAATTTTATTCTTCAGCAATTGAATCCATACAAGACTAGAGCTGATAGTAAAATATTCATGCCTGCCTCCTACTAGGTGGGCTTAAGCAGCCAAACTTTTGTACATGACTTAAATCTTTTTATGACATTGTCAGATTCAAGTGTTTTCATGAAACTGGATAACAGACAAATATTTAGACAAATCCGGGTGGAGGCAAATAATCACTGGCTTAGTATGAAGTACTTATGACCTTATAAGACTCATACATGTTAGACATCTGCTTTACAATGCGCTTCTTATGAGCTTATTATCATGAAAACAGGAACGTGTCAGATTGACCAATCTGAAGTCCAAAACATTGGTTTTCCCAATTGAGTAAAGAGTAGTTTTCATATCCTTATTGTTTTTTCAAAATATCGATTTTGTACTTTCTCATTCTAAGCCAACAATATAACATTATCTGACACATTTCAGCAGAAAGCTGACTGGCAAATAATTAAAGGCTAAAATATAACGCTCTGCATTTAAGAAAAACAAAGATTTACTTAATTGTAAATTCTACAACAAATTTTATGACACTCAAATATTAATGAACTTTTTCGGTATCAACCATTGTTACCATTTGAGTGGACCTTTAGAAAATAGTGTAACGCATTGCAAATGGGACATATACAATTTTCTGTATTATCAAACAATCTGCTAAGCTCAGCTCATAATTACCCATCTGTCTAATGCTTGCATGGTTTTACAATAATGGCCTATATATACCATATTGATGTGGCAATTTAGCTGCATCATAGTGTCTACATGCTGTGAAATCCCATTAGGGACATGCTGGTTATAGCAGAGCGTATATGATGCTATTTCATATAAGAATTCCCATTAGGGACATGCTGGTCATTGAGGAGCATATATAATACCGTTTCATACTGAATATCCATAAGAAGCCTGCTGACCATATATAGAACAGCTTCTTGTCAAGTAAGAACACTTTATGCTTGTAACTTTCACGTAAAGTTCTACCTGTACCGAGTGAGTGTGTTTAAGCATTTCAACACTTATGGGTCTTCAAGTTACAAACATGAACTATGGTCTTATATAAATCGTTATCAATACCTCAATTTTAATGGCATGTATTACATGTTCGGTTTTATATGAAGAGAAGACCCTCCTGAATTCTATTTTAATGCTGAGTGTGCAGACTTTTCTTCTAAATGTTCAAAGACTGAAACAACATGGAGACGCAATATCAAAGCTGCAAGAATTGAAGAAAATAAACCAATCCTGTGGGGTACAGTTGAGAAGATTATGGAAGAAAAACTCTGGTGGTTTCCCTATTTGCCAAAGTGCATGGCGGGCAATAAGTAAGTTAGAAATTAAGTTAAAATATTGTATGCAAACAATAAGAATTGTTATATCAATTATAAATGACTTTTAGCAAGCACCTTGATTGCTGCACTGCATTGATTAAGCAATATGGTTACATTGTATCCTGAATTTTTCTTCTAATTGTTCAAACATTGTTTGCATACAATGAGATATATGCGAGTGTCTAGCAATGATTCTATGTGCCTCTTGCACCAGCTGTACATTATCTATCCTAGAAAACTGTGCATTTACACTGTACAATCCATATAATAATAAACAGATCGCCAGGGCAACCGTCTGGAAAGCCTTAACCTACTCACCATCTTATTTGAGAATTATTACTAGGTTGGGCATCATATTCAATATTATTGCAGCTTTCAGACATGGTTGCAAATTATAATGTAGAAGTATTAACATTTCTTTGAGTCACCCCAATGACAGTCTTTATATAGTGCACCCAGGATATCGAGAAAGGCAGGAAAATATGGTACAAGCCATAATGGTGGAATAATCAAGTGTGTACGATTTTAGCATGGAAATGACCATATGTGTTTATTTAAGTAACCACTTTAGCAAAAGTAGACCAATCCAGTCAAAGTTGTTAAATATCACATTAATTCTATCAACATTTTGCAAAAATGGTCCTGAAACTACCAAACATCACATTTACACATAAATGCAAATATGCCACATAATTTGCAAAGACAGACCATGGTATCCGAATGAAAATTTAACATTCGTAATTGCAAAAAGTGTAAGCATATTTGCTAGCTTTGAAAACATGGCAACCACAATTTTTGTCTAAATTTGACAGAAAGACGAAGGGCAAACCTAAAATCCCCTCTGGTTGAAAATCTGTAGGTGACTAAAAACCATTTAACCCAAAATTTGCATTACAAGGCTTGACAAAGAGCATACAATGTCATATGTATGAATTGAATAAAGCTTCATTGAATTCTGACCAATGGTTAAGGAGAACAAATGCCAAAAAACTTTGTAACATATACTCCCAGACAGACAGACGTCCATTACAGAAAGAGTACTCCTTCCCCAATTGTATGTGAGAGACAGAAATATTAAGCAACACCCAGCAAGTTTTTCACAGTTCAAGCAAAGCCAAACATCACTTTTGCCAATCTCATTCCAAAAGAATTTGACAGTTGCAAAAATAACTCTCAGTATTAAATTAACTAAGACAAGAGGGCCATGATGGCCCAATATCGCTCACCTGATTATAAACCCTGCACAATTTTCACCCAAAGGAATAATTTGAACATCTTGGTAGAAAACCACAAGATGATGCTACATACCAATTATCAAAACTCTAGGCAGTGTAGTTTTAGGCAAGAAGATATTAATATGTTTTCCCTATATAAGTCTATGTAAAACAGTGACCCCCGAGTGGGGCCAATTTTGACCTAAGGGGCATAATTTGAAAAATCTTGGTAGAGGACCACTAGATGATGCTACATACCAAATATCAAAGCTCTATGCAGTGTAGTTTTAGACAAGAAGATTTTTATATGTTTTCCCTATATAAGTCTATGTAAAACGGTGACCCCCGGGGCTGGGCCAATTTTGACCTCAGGGGCATAATTTGCACAATCTTGGTAAGGGACCACTAGATGATGCTACATACCAAACATCAAAGCTCTTAGGCATTGTAGTTTTAGACAAGAAGATTTTTATATGTTTTCCCTATATAAGTCTAAGTAAAATGGTGACCTCCAGGGTGGGGTCAATTTTGACCCGAGGGAATTAATTTGAACAATCTTTGAAGAGGACCTCTAGCTGAGTCTACATACCAAATATGAAAGCCCTGGGCCAAGCAATTTCGGAGAAGAAGATTTTTTAAGGTTTTCTCTATATAACTCTATGTAAAACTAAGGGCCCCCGGGGCCGGGCCAATTTTGACCCAAGGGGCATAATTTGAACAATCTTTGTAGAGGACCTCTAGCTGAGTCTACATACCAAATATGAAAGCCCTGGGCCAAGCGGTTTCGGAGAAGAAGATTTTTAAAGGTTTCCCCTATATAACTCTATGTGAAACTAAGGGCCCCCGAGGCGGGGCCAATTTTGACCCCAGGGACATAATTTGAACAATCTTTGTAGAGGACCTCTAGCTGAGTCTACATACCAAATATGAAAGCCCTGGACCAAGCGATTTCGGAGAAGAAGATTTTTTTAAGGTTTCCCCTATATAACTCTATGTAAAACTAAGGGCCCCCGGGGCGGGGCCAATTTTGACCCCAGGGACATAATTTTAACAATCTTTGTAGAGGACCCCAAGGTGATGCTACATACCAAATATGAAAGCTCTAGGCCTTACGGTTTCAGAGAAGAAGATTTTTGAAGTTTCCTTTTTGAAAATCTATTTTTAGCCTGTGTGACCTAGTTATGCGACGGACTGGAATTTTTTTAACAACTTTGGTAGAGGTCCACCCAAGGAACATTCCTGTTAAGTTTTATCAAATTTGGCCAAGCGGTTTAGGAGGAGAAGTCGTTTGCAGAAATTGTTGACGGACGCACGACGCACGCCGCACGACGGACGACGGACATCTCGGTATGACAAAACCTCACCATGACCACATTGTGGTCAGGTGAGCTAAAAATATCCAGGACAATCTTATAGACACAAGACACGTCAGAAATTCTAATAGCATTGTCTACGAGCCATAAATCTAATAGGGAAGCATTGACTTCATAAAGCTTGGTACTACAGACTCCACAGGAAGATATGCTTCGATTGTAATAAATGTTTGACATGCTTGTCAATCAATCTATCAAGTCAAACATAATTACAAGAGTTTATAGCAGCAGGAATGAATCCATAGGGCTCCAAGCATCATATATGATAGAAAGAGCTGAATACACTGTACCAATACACAGTATAGTCATGGGTAGCAATGGGTAAGTTTTGGAGGGGAGAGCACAATTGGCACCAATGTGTACATAGGCTTTGAAGATGTAAAGTCAAACGGACACCAGTCCAATGTGCTAGTTTTGACTATTAAATGGCCAACATTGGTATAGATGGGCTGTATCACATGCTATATTTTAAATCAGTATCTAGCAGGGGTTCTACTGCACTGAAATTGTGGCCTGAATATCAGGAGGATTTATCATGCACTGCAGAAGGCAACTTTCAATGGCACATAATATGCATTAAATGCAAGATCGCTTGGCAACATTATGCAATAGAGGAATGTCAGGAATTGAAAACACAGTAGTGGATACTTCTAGTGGCTAATTGGATACACTTAACAAAATTATGACTGATTTACTTCCAACCACTGATGTCAGTATGACATAGTCTTGGAAAGCTCAACATCATTTCTGCCATGCTTTGAATAACTGCACCAAGGTCAACCTAAATGGTTTTGCTTATGTAAGGTTATATGCAGAACAGGTGGCATGGGGGTTGATTGGGAAACACTGTTGACTACAGATCGGGAGGTCCATGCTTCGAATATTGGCCAGGAACAAGGTGACAAATTTGTATTGTTAAAATTTAGCTGATGAAATTTCAAATGACCATAACTTTGTCAATTCTTTGAAAATTGACACCAAATAACTTTAATTTTCATAAGATAAGTTCATTCTTTCTAGTGCACCAAAAACTGATTTCTGGATTATTCCAGAATCGTCACAGCTAAGGTCCCCCACCCCCTCCCCGAGATTTTTGCAACAAGTCTTACCTGCATGTCAGTCTCAAACTTTCTGTCCTGCATCTCGCGTGCCAGCTGAGCTTTATATATCAAATCTTGATATTGTTTGTTTTCATTCTTCTGTAACAACTTCAACTCCCGTAAATCTTGTTTCCTGTAAAAATATCAACATAAACATTAGAAGAAATACATTTAAGATTTCATATCTTCACACAAAAGGCATGGATTATCTCCTGAGGAAAGCGAAAGCCCTACATAGCCCTTTGCTTGGGCAACAGACACCAAATATAATCAGCTAATA
This sequence comes from Spisula subtruncata, assembly GCA_963678985.1. Lineage (NCBI taxonomy): Eukaryota > Metazoa > Mollusca > Bivalvia > Venerida > Mactridae > Spisula > Spisula subtruncata. Next base: position 9,659,550 of record OY787666.1, read on the forward strand.
TCACTCATCACTGTCAAACCTGAGAGACTAGCTATTTGTATAATACTCACCTTTTTTCTTGACAAAAGCTTCGCTGTCAGCAGTCTGTAGCTCAAATCTAGTTTTCACAGTAAAATATAAAGTACCAACCTTATTTTGTCCTGGAGGTCAAGAAAGCAGTGATCTCGGATTTAAACATTTGGGACTTTTCACTACTATAATTCACTATCATCTCACTACTATAATTCACTATCATCATAACCATATATTAAACTATTCACTACTACCATTCTATTTACCAACACTACTTTTCACTACAACCTAATTTCTGACTATTACTAAGATTAAGCTATTCGCTTTAAATACAATTCTGTTTATAATGTAGAACGATATAATTATGACATGGAAAGTTGCTCTGCAACATCTCCAACAGTGTATTAACGAGTTGACTTCCGGTTATCGCAATAAGGCATACATATTGAATTGCATAGTATTGCAATAAGTCATAAAGTGATCGGAAGTCACATGTGCTTTAAATCAAAACAAGTCATACAAGTTGAATTCTGTAGTATTCCAATAAGTCATACAGTGATTAAGTTAACATAGGCATGCAGTGTCCACCAAAAGGTAGCCATCAGAGACTCAGAAGCAACATAAAACATCAGGAACTTTGAGGGGATGTTACACTATCAGATATTCGGGAAAATAGAACCGTGACATACTGACACAAACCCACTTTCCTTATCTCCCAAATTTAACCAAGCATAAAATGATCTGAAAAAAACTCCAGCAATCCTCCCAACAGTTTAATTATAAAATCAGCATGCCATTTTCCAATAAAATATAATTTCTTGATTCAGAAATTGTAAAGAATCCTGGCTGAACTCATCAACCATATAACACCCTATCACTCCATTTGCCCCCTGCCGTCAAAGTTATTCCCCTACATAGCTTCTTGTGACATGATTAAATGCAAAAAAACTCAGCAATTCCATGTGTTGTACGGTCATAACATCTCGGCAATCAATTTACCCTGAGTAAATCATTGCAACAACTTCTAGACAAACGTTAGAGGCAACTTGTTCACTATTCAATCTATCAAAGCTCAGGTCAAGATCTCATTTTTTATTTTTTTTATTTTTCTCAAAATATTACAAATCTGTTGCATGAATCATGAAGCATGTTTTTGTCTGGCAGACAGTCTGTCTTTGAGTCATCGGAGAAAGAAACTCAGAGCCTGCGACAAGTGGTCGATGGGCAATCATATTTTATTTCAAGATTTAAGTTTGATTTGGCTGAATGAATGTTTTGTTAGTTCAAGTATATTGTATGATAATATATGTACCATGAGTATTTTATACCATAATGTTGACCAAATCTCAAAGGGCATAATGATGTTTACCAATAACTATATTTTATACTGATTTATAATGTTAAGAAGCACGAGGGCCTGATTGACTTTAAAAGTGTTGCCCTAAGGATGTGCAGTAAAGTTTGTCTAATGAATGTTCTGGTTGCATCTTATAACTATATAATAATAATAATTACTTTTTTTAAAGAGGCAACACAGTTGGGCAAGCCCAGTCTTCCCTGTGAGCCCCTCAAGCTGTCTTGTAGATGCATATGTGCTTGTATAATCACTATGTACTTTAGAACTCGGCCATTTTTCAACTAATACACTATTTGTGGCTGCCATTCTGCCATTGAAGCCTGGAATAATTATTCTACAGAACAGACAATAATTGCCAAATAAATTCAATTAGTTTTCCGTTTCATGAATGTAGGCCTTAAGGTTTAATTACCATAAACTTGTTTCCCTTAAAGTAACACAGTTAAATGATAGCTTTTAGCACATGAAAAAACTCATTTTATATTCTGAATAGACAAAAACAGCGAAAACTTCATTAACCAATAATTTTATTTTCTATTTTGAAATGTGAAATCATATAACATTCAAGTTAAATTCCTACACAGCACATATGCATACTTTAATATGAAACAAATATGTTGCAAAAGGAAAGCATCAATTATAAGTGCAAATAATTTTTTAAACTTCATCTAAATTTCCCCGACTATTATAAGCTACACTTTTTTTTACATCCTTGGCAAAAGCTAAATTAAAAGTACCTGATTAACTTTAAAACTAGCAAATGCGTAATTCAAAAGAAAAGATTTTGGCACATGTCAGAGCTACAATTTAGATCTGTTTCCTTTTTTAAAGTAAACTTGTTCAATTCTGAGCAAAATTAGATAAGTCATATTTGAGACAGCCAAATATGGTATTTATTCCAATATACTTATTCAAACCTAATAGTAGTCCTATAAATTTTACAAAATACAGAAGGTCTAAGATAGTATCCCAATCTAACTAAATGGCAGACAATGTTTAACCATCAAAACTAAATGATAATTTCAAAATCATGAAATTGAATTGCCGCAAGTATTAGAAACATAAATAATTTGACATTGCAAAAGACTTAAAAACACGAAAAATTTGTAGTCCCAAACATGCCGACGATTGGCAATACCAGGGCCTTTTTTCCTTCTAAAATAGAGGCCGATCTTCGGTGACTTCCCAATCGCAAAAAGCTTCTTTTTTTCCCAATTTTGTAAGAGAATTTCCAAAAAAAACAATGCTAAATTCCCAATGTGTTGAATTTTCGTACGGAACGGTACGGCATTTATCCAGTCTTCAGTTAAAATGAAGAAAAACTATGTATCATTCGCTTGACATTACTAATGAATTAAACGAACGGCCGTCGCTTTATTTTTTTAAAAATTAATTACGAGTGAGACGTCTTGGAAGCAATATTGCATTTGTTATCTACGAGCGTGGAAAGCGACTCACTGGCGGCGGCCATATTGTGCAGAACGGCTAAAGTCAGGTACGGGACCGTACCGTTCGTATCCGGGCCAAAAATATGTCCAGAATTGAAATATCGAGGACAAAAATCATAAAATTAATTGACATCTCATACAATGGAAACATATATTATGTTGGAAAATGAACTTTAAGAAAGAATGATAAAATACTGAGAGAAACTAAAGGTGACAGTTGTGGGCTATAATGGACTCTTGTTGTTCAAGAAAAGTGAGGACTTCTAAACTTTATAAGAAAACATGAAAGCCCTGGATGATTTAACATGTATGTGTACTGCAGTATCCTTTTTGATGTATCTAGAGTCAGACTTCCTTTTCTCAATTTGACCGAAAATCGCGCTTGAATTTCCCAATTTGGTCGAAAATCGCACTTGAATTTCCCAAAACGACAGGCTAAGGCCCCTTCCCAATTTTTGGAAAAAAGGCCCTGAATACGCAAAAAATAATTTGTGAAAGCAAATTCAGGTCTGCAGTATTATTCCATAAATGGTATCTTACAATATTTTAATACATGCGTTTAAATATTTCAGAAATTCAGAAATATTATTAATATAAGACACAATGGAGACCAGTCACAGTTCTCTCAACAAAACATTTCAGTATCTTGAAATCCAGACTGTAATTTTGCTGTATACCCATAAATCATTTCTTTATGCAGAAACGAGATTAAACCAGGAAAGGAGGAAAGATGTCGCAACTTATGATTTGTTTTAACTTTCTGAAATTACTTTTTAGAAGATTAATCAAAATTCTCTCTCAGAGAATTCCTGCAGATATTTCAATAACAAGAGAAAGGTACATTGATCCCATCGCAGCTTTAAGAAGCAATTTCGGTTCCAGATTTGGAAATGTGTTGCCAAATATAGCCAGAACACGGAACAAAATGTCTAAATCTAGGCACTTTGCTCATCTCATTGACAGACAGAAATTTAAAATGCAAGAGCTGCCATACTAACAGGTTTATAAAAATAATTGTAAGAAGATTTTTTCGCACAAACCGTGAGCTGTTAATTTTAAATTATACATATTTCAATGTCTTAGATATTTAGAAGCTTCATATTTCTCTTAGTAATTATTAAGTCAAACTGACATTCAAAAGTGGTCACACCAAAATAAAACAATTGCCTATACTGGACAGTGCCTTCAATATGTATAAATATCAGCATTTCTGTAGTGACTATGAATTTGTCACTGTCTTAATAAATATATTTTCACGGTTCTGTTGGACTGCATCCTTGTATTAAACTGAACTTTGTTGATAATTGGCGCTAAACATTCAACCTCCGAGGACTTAAATAATAAATTGCCAGTACACAGGACTGTGTAAACAGGTTGTTGTTGTACCAACAGTGTAACCCCACATGTTGACTTTTCACCCCACAATCCAGGAAACACCCAAAAATGAACATTATAAGGACAACTCCCATGCAGTGATCTGAAATATCTAGACGTTGTATCTCAGGAAACATTAGATCACAGAGTCTCCTCCCTTGTAGTAAACCCACTAAAATCTTAAATCTTATCACCGCGGCAACAAATCACAAACAGCACCATTCATTATTAAACACCTTTCCCCCAAAAAAATTCAATGTCAACCAGTCTGCCTTGACTGAAGTGGAAATCGGAGACACAGTCTGCAATCTCAAGAGGGCGATATCAAGCCGATTGACACTTCTACCGAAAAAAATATAAGCAGCTTTTTAACAAGTTTAGTCATCAGACAAGTTTCAAGGGTTTTTTGTCTGTAATATAGCACTTAACTTATTCAACTTTTTCCGAAGCATGGGACCATATCTACTTAAAAGGGAAAAAAAATCAAAGAGCCAAACAGGATATATTGTAAAGACATTACTGGTTATATTAGCACCATAGTTCCTTCCTGTAAAAAATGATATTGTCCTAGCTGTAACAACACCATCATAATAGTTTTAAGTGTCTTCATAACATCTAGGTGGGCCAGGCTACAAAAAAATATAAGTTGTCTATTTAAACTTCAGACAATTGCTTCATTTACTGATATTCAAATAACATTATAGTGTTAGTTAATGTTGAACATGCCGGGGGACTCTGTGAATAAATGCTTCATTCAGGAAATGCGTATGTCCCTGTGTTCTTCCATGAACAATCCCAGAGGATGGTCAAACCATGGTGAATTAGACCATTTGGTGCAATATTTTTAGGTTGTTTATCGATCTATACAAAATGTAATGAGATATGACCTTGTTGCACCAAAGGGACATGATGGTGCCAATTTGTTCCATACTTCTTACAGTGGGTGGGACGATATGTTTTTACATTGATTGAAAACTTAAATTGAAATGTTTCGACATCCCCTATAGGTTTGAAGGTGACAGTTAAGTAGGCGTTCTTGTTCAACCAGCATACTTTTCATGTTTATTATTATTATTATTATTGTCATTATGTGAAATATTGTCTGGGGACTCAACAATTGTTAACCACTGATTCATATGGATGGAAAAAGGAAGAGAAACCATAATATTTACTCAACTTTCGGTCATACGAAAAAGGATGGAATTGATTGGACGAGGAAGAAATATACTTACCATTGTAAACAATAAGTTGTCCGATTGTAGCAATAACACTTGAACTATGACCACAGTGCTACATGAGTAACTGCGAGTTTCCTAGCTTTGTGCATTTAGTTCTTCTTATCTATGATACACTACAAATCTACATGATTATGACACAATGTCATGTACATGACTGCATGAAACTATCCTAAAACTGCTATTATTATACTAAAACTGCTATTATTATACTAAAACTGCTATTATTATACTAAAACTGCTATTATTATACAACATAAATATATAATTCTACAAATCTGCATACTTTCAGGAACATAATTATCATATAGTTTTATGACTATAATATACTGCAGAATTAATGTAAAAAAATAAAAAGATTTCGTAAACCACAAAACTTATCTATAATCAACTTATGTTTCTGAGGACAAACCATGATTATGTGATTAATGAACAATTAAAAGGCAGCAATAAAGAAAACTGTCAAACCGAAGGACCTGATCAATGTTTCGAATGACTGACTGATTAGAATGATCAACTTTTCGGAAGTCTGATATTATATAAATATACAGTAATATGATAGACAGACAATAAGAACAAAGTATTGAAAGAAATACAAGCGACTTACCTGCACATGTATATATGGCAGTAGGTATCTAGAATAAAAGTCACTTTAGCTGGAATGGTCGTCTCACCAAAGTCATCATGAACACAATTCAAAACATTGTCAGAACTTTCTGCACTTGGTGTTACCTTGTTTTTAAATTTATGAACCTCAATCTGATTTTCTAAGTAACCAATCACATTTGTTAAATCCGTTTCGGACACACTGAATGTGTTGAATCTGTCCTGTTCCGGATTATCTTTCCACATATCCTGTCCAGTATGATCACATATACCGTACATTGTTACTTCCTTACCCGGTGTACTGTGAGCTCCGGATCCAGATCCTGCCGACGACGTGGAAGAGTTGCGTCGTCTTTGAGTGTAGGGGAATAAACTCAAACTACTAAGGCTTGACGTTATCGACATGGCGCCAGTTTCCGACGCCTCACTATAATGAGAGTTAGAAGCATCATCCATACTTTCGTCAGTCTCGCTAATTCCTTCGCCGAAATTGTACGTGGCTACTTCACACCTCGGAAGTGAGGCGTGTAGATCGAGGAAGCTGGAGCAGTCGGATCGCAGACTTCCACTCCCGTATCCAAACATTTTATACATTTTTAACGGAATAATGTATTTTATCACAATTTATTCAAGAAATAAGCATGTAAATCCTCACAGTCCGTCCAGTCCGATTTTGTAGATCTAACTATGCGTAATTTAATAAGTCATTGTTCTCATCAATTTAGAAATATTGACAGAAATCACCAAAGTCTATCACAGAAATGGCAACTATACATAATTAAAACACTATTAAGTCATTGTTTTTATTCACAATGCAATTATTAACACATCCAGGAAGTTTAAGTCATAGTATGTTCCATTACTGTATCAGATTCTGTCAGTCTCAACAACAAGTCACTGTAGAAATAAAACAACAATCAGTTAAATATACAGACCTTTCTGAATCAAATGAGAACGATTATAAACATAACTTTGTCTGTCAGGTAAACTTTGTTTATCTATGTTTAACTGGATGTTTATCGAACTGTTCTAACTGTAATATCCGGCTATTCTTTCAAATGGGATAGTTCCCTCATTAATATTACTTATTGAATTGACTATAATTAAAGTCTTTATGATTGGCAAGTGTTGCTTGAAGAATTTGACCTGATCCTGACCCTTATGCATGAATTTATGCATTGCAAGGCTTTTGTGTTGAATATATCAATTTCCGCAAGCAAGCAAATTGTGCAATGATGGTATTGTAGATTTGTGTTTAAATTACATTTGAGTATCTTCGTGATACTCCCACGATTAAAATTATACAACCACTGTTATAAATATAAGAAAAATAATAATTATAATATCAGCTGTTAATTCATGCTACCAGTAAATAAAGGTCAGGATCGTGTCAAATTCTCTGGACTATACATGAACAATTAAAGATATTAGTAAATCCCCGCTTGTTCAAGTGTTTTTTAATGCAAGGAAGATTATTTTATATAAAATTTGTTTAATCATTGAGACAGATCAGCTTCAACAATAACCGTAAAAATGTTTTTATCATTGAGGAAATAAATTGTATTTGATTTTTTGGGAAAACTAGATCACTCATTAGAACCACCAAAAACTCAAAAATATGTAATAACATATAATGCACTTGAAAACATAAAATACTGCAAAACTTTAACCACCTGAAATTTAATACTTTTTAACTATTATTTCATGAAAATAATTCCCCACAAAGCGATCGATTTTACAATTTAACACAAGGTTTGTAAAGTCCATTCAAAGTTAAATGATAACAGTTATAAACATTGACTTGTCTGAAAGGAATACTATGTTCATCTAGGTTTAACTAGGTATTTAACTTACTGCATTGACAATATAAACCTAATGCATAGAGCATAAATTATGCACAGTTATCCTTATCCAACAGATCATAAATTATTACCAACTTTTTGTTTCAGTGAAAACTGCTTCAAATCCAATATTCTAAAATTCAAATTATTCAGTTTCCATAGTTACCAGTTTACCAATTTCAATAATGAAGCAAAATCACTTAAACTTCAAAACTAACGAAATTAAACTTCAATACCAACAAGTGTTCTCATACTAAATGTATTATAGTACCTCATTTCACAGCTTATAAAATCCAACATAATCATCGAAGTTTCCACTTTTTTAAGAACCAACAATACAATTATATCAGACTAAAATATTCATTATCCAACACAACGAAGTTTCTTTTTTCCGAGATTATGCATATTTCTTTTAAAAATCAAATCAAAAACATCCACCAAAGTGTCCCACGAATTCTTGAAAAAAAAATCCAAGAAACTAAATCCAAACCAAAATATCAGAATTTTAAAAACAAAATCACAACATGTAAAAAACAATTCCAAGAAATAAAATGCAAACCAAAATGTTGAAATTTTAAATCAAAATCACCAGATGTAGAAATAATTCCAACAAATAAAACATAAATCAAAATATCTGAATTTTAAAAACATAAATCACATAATTCCAAGACATTAATAAAAGCCTGCTAACTTCCTGTCTTTCCTCACACCCAACAACAACAGCAACAATAACAACAGCACCAATATTAGCAACCATACATCAACAGTCAGGGAATGCTATAGACTTCCTAGTATGGCAATACAGCAATCCACTACACTGTACAAGTCGTATCATTTATTGATAACTGCTGGAAAAGCTGGTGGTAGACCTGCTGCCACCAATGTAGTTGTTAAAGAGACAAGGCATACGATAGTACTGCAGTACAATATAGTGATTGTAAACCTGAGTGAGAGAGAAACTAGTACTACTAGGAGAATTTAACCAACAAAACACAATCACTATAATCTCACTTGGCTAAATGTATATAGCCAGGAGCGAGACATATTGTTCTCCATCACATTATATTCTCACTTTGCTTTTAGCTGAGAGATATTCATTGTGTCCTTATAAGGAATGCGGTAAACTTCCATAGAAATATTCCAAGAGAATACAATATCATGAAGGGTAAAATATAACTTAACTTATAGAACATAATCATTTTATAGCCTCAAAGAGAATATGACACAAAGAATGGTGCAACACAGCTGAGGAACATAACAATTATATTCTATGACTTAACTAATACTTTATGCTTGATGAAAAAGGTGTAACACGTACAACATATGTAATAGTGACAGAAATAAATAATTCCAATATTCATGAAATTTATCCAATCACTCACAAAATATGATTATTTCAGAACTACTACTGCCACAAGCTAGAGAGATAGGTAACCACTTGTCGGGGTAAATGTCTTAATGATTTCATTGACAAACAAAGTCAAAGAAAGATGTGTATGGTAGACATATTGAAAGGAAGATCAATACAGAATGTTAACTTATATATTAACAACATGCTGTCCATATGCAGTTAGTCTTACACGATATCAACATTATTTGAGGAACACCATACCAGACATATAACAACCAATAATTCATAGAGAAAATATTTGTTAACCATCATCCGAAAGACTAGTTTAAACATATTTATTTTTCCCAAATATATAACAATATGCATTCAATTTACAGTATAAAATAACAGCAACATAAGGAAAAAGGGATTCAGAATGAAAGACACTTTGTCTTATTGAATTCTTCTCCCTGGATTGACTTCCAGTTTAATAAAAAGAAAGACTAAGTAAATTGAGTTGGTTAGCCCTCACAGGACACGAACCAACAACCCCGAGATCAGAAGTCTCATGCTCTACCAACCGAGCTATGCGGGCTGACTCAATGAGTTGTACCTATATCAAACAGTTGTCCCTGATACCGAGATTTACCTTAACTTAAGTAAAGCCCTCAGTGACAATATTCAACCATTCCATAAAAATTTCTATATTCGAAAGCCGATATTGATTTTCAGATTGTTTGTCATTTATTCAGAGTCGTGTTCATATAAAATATATCAAACAAAAGGCATCAAATTTCCATTAAAACTAGAAAATCCTTGACAACGCTTGGAATAAAACCATGTGTGATCATAATGCAAACAATGTGAACCAGTATTAACAATTATGAGTGTTATTATATAAAGTTAACATAACTTGATCTATGATATCAAATCACTAACTTTCCTCTCGTTAAAAATCAATAATTTCACAGCACCATCCGCCAATTAGCAAACACTGTATGAGAATCCTATATCCAATTAGGGTTGTGAAGAAGTAATTCAGGTCAAGTACATGGAGTTGATGACCTCATAGATGACCTCATAAATATAAGCGAGGAGAAATTGAAAAACCAGAATTAATAATTATCAGGAAGTATAACCACTCATTGTCACATGCATATACAATAATTAATATATTTAAGGATATTAGCTCATAAAAATAATTGGCACAGAAATTTTATTATTCTTAGACTAAGCAAAACTGTCATTATTTTTTTTTGGTTTCAAAAAACGTTTTGGGGTTACTTTCTGAGACCAAGAACTGAACCAAGATTCTCATTGATTGTGTTTATTATAGACATGCCTTTTGAGTAAATTAAGATGAACTGTTCTATGCAAATTCAGTTTCCCTGCTATTCATCAACCTTGTGCAACATTCCAGACACACACTTGTCCCTTTATAAAAATCCATTGCCAAACAGCAAGCACTGAGTTCGGTTTCTTTAATTTCTTTCATTTTTCACCCGCAATCCATCACCATAGTCTGTCCTGAAATTCCCTGCACCATACCGTCTCCCCACAACAAATGACTCAGGCAGCCGAATAATTGGGATCATTTCTCTTGATAAAAGTGGCAGTAAATTTAATTTTCCCCGTTCCCCCACTAGAATGAGGTATCATTATACTAAATGTGACATGCCGAATGGCAAGTAGAAAACATGGAATATGCTGGAAAGGTCAGATTGCAACAAGCAATTATTTAGAATTTGGATCCCTGGTATCTGGTGAGTAGAATTCATAAACATTTAAGTAGAAATTGTAAAAGCATGCAATCTTAGGAAACTACTAGAAAATAAATGTGAATTTTGTATGTTTTAAGTAAATTTAGGTGTAAATATTACGTATATATAATGTATTGCATTTTTTAACCCCCTTTTAACGATAAATTATAATTGTAAATCCAGTCAAAGCACAAAAAATACCTGACATGTGACTGCAAATTAAAGAAATTTCCAGCAGGTTCAATTGTTTTCATCATGAAATTGCTCTTTTAATACAGGAATAATTATTATAAGCTTAAGAGCACAGCAAGAGTTCTGCAGAGCCTTCAGATCAGCCACTGCCAATAGCAGACTCAATGCTAGACTTCCCCTGCGAAATGAAGTTCTTATGTCAAGAGCAGTTCAAGAACAGTTCTTAAAACTAAGTAAGTGTTCTTGACCCGTTCTTAGAGGATTTTAAGAACATTTGTACTAGAACTGTTCAAGAACAGTCTTCAGGAACGGTTCAAGAACTTTTTAAGGACCTTTCCTGTTCTTGAATTATTCTTAAATTACTCTTGAACACTTTAAGGACTTTTTTTGAACAGCATATACCTTCTGATGTTCTTGAACTGTTCTTAACAATGTTCTTGAATATATGAAGGACTTTTTAAGAACAAAATTTGTTCTTAAAAGGTTCTGTCATTGTTCTTAAAGATATTTAAAGAACAGTTTAAGGAGGTTTTAAGAACATCTTATTTCAAGACAATATCAAGGACAGTAGTGGTCTGGATACCGATCATAAACATGCACCTTTCCTTCTCATATAGTGGGAAGCAGTTTTTCATTAGATGGCGGCTGGTGGCCAATTTGACCGCCTCAAATGTTATTTGGACCGGCTCAAATTTGGAAAAAAAGAAGAGCGCAGACGCTCATCTGATATCTGTCACTGTCAAAAGGCCGACAACCCAAGGGGGCAATAACTCACGCAAAATGCAGATCAGAATTACGGTTCTTGCTTGACATGGTCCGGTATTGATGCTGAACAAGTGTTGAAAGTTTAAAAGCAATAGCCCACATAGCGTATGAGAAAAGTGGACCTAAACACAAAACTTAACCAAGGAATTTACTAAGTTCAAAAAGGGGCAATAACTCACGTAAAATGCAGATCAGAGTTATGGGTCTTGCTTGACATGGACAGGTATTGATATTGAACAAGTGTTGAAAGTTTCAAAGCAATAACTTATGTAACATGTACTCCAAATGTTCTGAAAGAAAATCAAGAACATTTTCAGAACCAATCAAGGTCAAACCTGTGGAACTAGGTGGCGCCACCATCTGTATGTAGTTTGGGAGAAAGCATGGCTCTTTTGTTAGAAAAATATTTCTTTCTGCTAGCTTGTTTCCTGTTGTTTATGATGGTGAAATGAATGAACAAATCACCCAAAAGGTAACCTTCACTTGTGGCCAACTTTAATACTTGTTATTTTCACTTTATGATGCACTAAATCAACAGCATTGCATGTTCTATTCTGGTTCCCGGCATCCAATCTGTTCAGTATTAGATTCTGGTAGCCGGCGTTTAATGGCGGACGCGCTGTGTCAACAACGGTAAGCATTTCCTTATTGAGTTATTTTAGAAGTTGATCATCGGAAAACCCTTTTGGAAAACGAATTAAATAATGTATCGTAGTATTACTGGGGCTTTATTTTTTGTTGATCTGATTTGATCTTTTCAAAAAAAGCAATAGTATGTTGTTGCATAGTTTTCGGATAGACACGCTTTCCATTACATTTCGGATATCGTGTTTGCTGATTATCTTTATTTTTCTTCTGTAGTACTGTATATGTTTTGATGTGTACAAACAGGTTCATGTATAGTGTGTGTTAGTTGAATTAGCTTGATCAGGCTAAATCGGTGTACTTTGTGAGTCAGACTGTCTCTGTCTCAACAAATTTTGAAAAATTAATTTAAAAAGAATCCAGAGCCTATTTGAGACAAAACAGGTACTTTCATGCTGGAGCTGTGATCTTCCTCTATGAAGATTATTTCCAGTAGTCACTAGTGTAAATACTAACGTTTATGATAAACCTAAGGGTAATATTATATATGTGATTGTCTAATTTCCATTCTCTAAATATTTTTTCAGATAAATGATAAAAATCATGTTTGGTGAACCGTGATGCTATGTAGAATGTGCAGTCAAGGACATCTGATGCAGTATCAAGGTTAGTTTTGCTATTTAATGAACTGAAACTATACCATTCAGTGTTTTTTTGTGAATTTTAGCCAAATATGGGCTATGTTCCTGATTGAAAGTCATATCTTTTAGAAATTAAATGATTCCACAGGTAATGTTGCATGCACTACTGTGAAATTTGAAAAACCTAGGGACCTGTTGTATTATTTCAATAGCAAACTTTAAATTAAAAATTTTACGATCCATTACCTTGTATTTATGTAATACTGTAAAATCATTTAATTTCTATGTGACAAAATTTTGTGGTTTTGGTCAAAAAGACCATTTCGATGGGACTTTAATTCATGGATTTTGAATTTCAGTTAATTAATACAAGGTTCAAAATTATTGTTCGATGGGATTTAATTTCCAAGCATGAAATGTTATGATTTTACAGTACATCATAATACAAGAGATGCTATTAATTGGTATAGAGAAAATTCCTTGAGTAATGTTTTTGGAAAATATTTAAAGTTAAATGTTGTATTTTCAGGGTTCACCTTGTGCCTTAACGAACACTGGTGTATACTTAAGACTGCACATGTGTACTAACTTGAAGACCTGGAATCTAACATTGGAATACACACACACAGTTTAGTCTTTGAAGGAATTGAAATATGTTCTTGGATAAAACATATAACCAAATGCTAAGGTATTTGAAGCAACCATTTATTATTCTATCTATTAACCCGTTATTCCATGTAGACATATTTTGATGATGCATCTCTATGCAGATTTTATGCATGTCTACCTCTTGAAGTTAAAGAAGTATTTTCATGCAACTTATATGTGTTTATAATTTCCTAGTAACATCTGTTGAGATGTTGAACATTAACAATTGCATGAAAGTAAGTACATTATGTATCAGCTATCTATGGAGTAAAGGAATAATGTGCATATTATTAACAGTTGGAAATGAAAGTGTTTTTTCTATCCATTTTGGAGCAAAGCCCATGGCTACGAGATTGGGAGTTTTAGCCGCATTTATTCCAAATTGGGAAAAGTACAAATTTATTACCCAAATCTGCTAAAGCCAAAAGGTGTTTAGCTTGGCGAATTTGACACAAACCTGACCATTATGCATGAATATATTACAAAGTTTGAAGATATCGACTGTTAAATTATGCTTATAGAAAGGTCGGGTTTGTGTCAAATTTGCCAAGTTAATAACATAAATTTTAAGTTTAATTTGCTATAATTAAGGTTTTTCATCCTTAAGTTTAGTTGTGCTGGCTGTTTTTACAGGAAAATTTGTCAATTCATAACAAATTATTTTCTACTCTGGGTTAGGAATTTTTGGCTTGAAATTTGGAGATGAAAAAAATTGATTTTTATTTGGGAACATAGTCCATAAGCAACTATAAAATTACACAGGGAAAAACAATGGAAACAATAGAATCAGTAAAATTTTGAAACTTTCTTTTAGACCTGAGCAGCTTGATAGTAACAGAATGTTATCAATTTAATAGCACTTAAATATTCAATTTTGATTAAGTTTACTTCTATTTACAGATTGTAGATAACGGAATGATTTCAAAGCAACTACATTTGTATTTCTTTTGCAAATATAAATGTTTGATATTTCAGGTCATGTCAGTAATTCAGAGTTTCTTCATCTGAGCCTGATTGCTACAGTTTGATTCTACATCCGAGTATATAACTGGAAAACAAACCAACTATCCGAAGGAATACAGCCTACTACTTCTTCATATAGGAAGAAGAACTATCGAATTTTAGATTGTACTATCATGTGTTTACCATACAAGTTGTTGAGTTCATTTGTGCTAACTAAAACACTTAAATTTTAATGTGATAAAAGTGAAACATAATTTTTGGTCATATTTTTGTAAAGTTCTGGTGGATGCATACGGTTAATGTAAAGTAATGCAAGTTGCAGTTTAATGAATAATGACAATTGCTTTTGTTAAACACTACTGCACATAATGACACAAATTTTGCTCGAATTATAGTGAGGTCAGTGGACTCTAGTGTACCCTCTTCAAAGTTTGATACATTACTTAATTATTGACACAAAGCTATTAAAGCTATGAAATGTTCCAGACATAAAGAAGAAACGTACCTTTTTACTTGTAAAATTGTCCTTAATGTTGTCATAGAAAAATGTAAGGTACATGAACATTATATATTTTGCCCCTCATACTATCAATGCAAATGTATTGAAACTTGGCACACACACTTATTATCATTATAAGTTAATATTACTAGATATCATTATGGGAATAACTCAATGATTTTGTAAAGAGTTCAGTCCTTTTTCAACTTTGTGTTAGTGTTTTAAAAAAATTCAATGTTCTGTTTACTGTCAAAGCTATTAGCCTAAGGTAATGTAACTTGGTAGTCATAACTACCTTCATTAGTTAACATAATTTGACATGGAACATTACTGTATTGCCAATTTTGTAGGGAGTAATGACCCTTTAACATAGATAGTTTGGTTAAAGCTTTTATTAAAGTTCAATGTTGTATTTACTCTCAATGCTATTAATTGTTAACAGTTATGTAACTTGGTAGTAATACTTAGCTTCATTAGAAAGTGTTACTCGATTGGTAACATTTTGGTAATGTTAATATTTTTAAATATTATAAATAATATGTTCCCCAAAGGTAGAGTGGCCACAGCTCTGTCCGTCCTCTCATTTCTGTCCGGCTCATACTTTTAAAGTATTGGAGATATCAATTTGAAACTTAATGGGGAATAGATCTTCCAGTCGAGAAGTGCAGTGCTCAATAACCAAAACTCTGTATTGGAGATTTTTGGAGTTATTCTCCTTTGTAATTTTTTCAAACTTAACCTATGGCATTCTATTATAGGTGGGCAACAAAGAGCCCATTTGTTATTTATAGAGTTATTGCCATTGAAATTATGATATTTGGATTGTGTCTGTAACTTGAAAAGTAATTTTGATACAGGCATCAGACTTCATTGGAATGATAATCTGCGTGTGTTGTTCAATTATAACCAGTATTAGCAGGGCAATGTATATTTGAAATGATGGAAATTATCCTGAATTTCTGTTTCAGCTAATTTTTTCAATTTTTGTAGGAATATTTGCCAGTATGACTCTGCAGTTGCTCATCTAAATATTTTAATTTCGGATCTGATCTGTATTTGCAGAGTTCTTTCCCTTGAAATGACTAACTTTGGTTTTGTTTCTCATAACTCGTTTAAGACAAGTATTTGCACTGCTTCAATCATCAGACTGTTTAGGAATATTAGTAAGTATGTGTGTTATGAGTTATGACCCTTGACAGTCAAATTGCGAGTTGAGGCATCTGAGTCTTAAGTTATGGACATGTGATATCATTTTAGCAAAAAGTACTTGTGTTAACTATCAATGTCACACATCTGGGACATATGTCCCTTACAGTGATAGCTCTTGTTGTATATACTGGTGTAATGCCTTAATCAACAAATAAATTGAAAATAAAAATTGCACACAAATTTCTTTTCTTAAGCTGATAAGGTAAACATGAAGGCCTACTTTGGTCACATTTCCAACAAAATATTTTGAATATTTTGTACAGATTTCTTCTAATTTTGAAAACAGCATTTGTCATCTGACGTATGCATGCTTAATTTGATGTTAAGCATTTACCAGTTTTCAATTGCCAATGTTGTGAATGAGCATTTAAAAATTGTTGTCTGGTAGTGAGCATAAAACCAGAGATGCAGAGGTTGAAGATCCGAGGGCAGTGTTTTTTAGCAATTTGGTCTATCGACCGACAGACATGTACAAAGCAATATACCACCTCATCAAAAATGGAGGGGGGTACAACATGTTATCCGACACTGCAGCATTGAGCATGTTATTGTCATCTGTCGTTGAGCATGTAAGTACTGAAAGTGAGCATAACACAGATCCCATCTGTGGCGAGCATGCCACATTGAGCATGTAATAATTGTAATCTGACACTGAGTCAGTGAGCCAGTGAATGTTTCAACTGACAGTAAGGTTGTTATAGTTTTCATCTGGCAGTGAGAATGAACCATGTTTCTGAGCAATAAAAAGTTTTTCACTATTCAGAGCAATGTCTGGAGTGTTAAAATAGAGTGTCACAATTGGCATATACACATTATAGTATATGTGTTCTCTGTACATATTACTGACCACCATAGCATTAAAAGGATGAGTTTATACTTATTTATTTAAGGAATAAGGGCGATTGTAAAACAAGTTTTTAAATATAAAATAATAATAATTTAATATAAATCACTCTCTACACCTCATTCCTGACGTTATCAACCGCCATAAGGGTATATAAGGTTTGGTTCTCAACAAAATTTCTTAAACAGTTATA
Source organism: Spisula subtruncata (assembly GCA_963678985.1). Taxonomy (NCBI): domain Eukaryota; kingdom Metazoa; phylum Mollusca; class Bivalvia; order Venerida; family Mactridae; genus Spisula; species Spisula subtruncata. The sequence continues at coordinate 9,677,052 of OY787666.1, forward strand.
AGGACATAATTGTAGCATTTTGCAACAGTATTTTAAGTAAGTATTGAGTTAAAAGCACTAATAACACTGTGGTGGTCCCTAACACATGAGACGTCTGACAACAGGAACTCATTTAGATACTTGAAAATGATTTATTATGCAAATTAACATCTAAATTTGATCCTTTCAATTCCCGATACATCAGTTGGTAATTCATGTCTTCTGTCGCGAGTTATTTCCACATCAAAGCATATAAAGACAGCAACTTGAATGTCCACCTTTCTTGTGCAATAAACTGCAAAATAATATGAATACAATAATAGTTACAGAAAGGTATTAATACTAAATATCTAGGAAAAGATATGCCATATGCATAAGATTGACCTCAAGCAGGCTATAAAAAGTAAGCAGTTTATAATGAAAATGTCCTGTCTGTTCAAAGTTAAATGAGAACGGTTATAAACATAAGCTTGTCTGTCAGGCTAACTATGGTTTTCTAGGCTGAACTCACTGGGTGTAACCGAGGAGTTACCTGTAGTACTCAATATTCTTTCCAAAGGGATAGTTCACTCAAGTCATTTGTATTACTTATTGAATCCATGTATGTAGCCACTATTTAAACTTAAATATTTATTTAGTATCTGTCATAATGCATATTCAACACTGTGTTGGTTCATTATACATAGTAAATATTTAAGGAAACAGTTGGATCATTGCTACAATTAGCATTTGATCAGCATAATTTCCTGATGCAAGGGATCTAAGTTTACCAATAACTATTACTATTATTGTTTTATGTTTTACTGATTAACAAGCAATTGGCTACATTGGAGCTTTAAATAAACATTTCATTACCAAAATTATTTCACTTCAAGTGGATCGCATAAATATTTACAGAATAATAGTTAAAAACTCAACGTTGTCGGAAATCGATTACCACTTTTACTTTTGTTTTCGTTCAAAGTTTGGGGCTATTTCCAGTGTATGGTGTCTACCAGTGAACTTTGTGAAACTTGTCTCACATTCGTTCTTAAAAATGACTAAGTATAAACTGTTACGTAACTAAACCTAAACAGAATCCTACCTCACTCATTTCGTTGCAGTGATAAAATCCTCCACAATTCTTCAGTAAACTATACAGTAGATGTATATTCGGGTCAGAACCTGAAAGTAAATACAACTCATTATAAATTTTCACGTGCGTCAGTTGAGACACCCAGCAAAACATGTTAAATCAGACTTGTGTCTATTTTCAACTACAATTTCAGGAGTAACGGTTACGGTGGTCAGGGTGGCACAGAAAATGAAAAATAAAATTACCTGATTTTTTCCAGAACCAAAAGGTATTTTCCATGACCTTTGTGGTGTTCACAACCATGTGTGTGGGAATATGTCTTAATGAGAAGGGGATTAGTAAGGTTTTTTTAGAATCTAAAGTCCATATGGGATATGGTACAAATTTTATCTAAAAATTTATTTCTCTGTTGCTTATAAGCTATTTCAACAGCTACATGTATGATAACAAGTTTATATACTGATGATAGATTAAAAGTTATTTTATGAAGATATTGGTAAACGATATACAGTGCATGCCTACCAAAATAAGTATACAGAGGGTTTTCCCCATTTACTTGCCTGTATATAACACTACTTGTGTAATAGTATCGATACCAGGTGGTAATAATACCCTTGTGGTGGTACCACTATGTTTATGTAGGTTCAGGACCCAACAAGACCAAACATCAAGTTCCAGTTCTACTATCTATTTACATACAATCATCAACGTTCAAGTTTCAACGAAGCCCTGCAATTCAAAATAAAACAATACTAAATACAAGGCCATGACAATAAATATAGGTTATTCAATACATACATTTGATTAATACATATATATTACTGCACAGTATAGTCATAACTTGGCTAATCCAAGGACTCCAATCCAGTGGCCGATACACATATCATAATACTAGTAAAACATTACGATTACAGATACATTACAAATACATCACAGATACATTAACTTTATAATGATTAACACAGGTATACCTACCAATTGTGAATTAGGCTCTTCCGACTGTATTCTTAGCCACACATTCTAATTACACTCACATCTTTCCCAGTGTTGGTTACTGCAATATTAATAAACATGGTGAATAGATAGGGCCTAGATAGTGTTTCATATCATTAGCATTAGGGTAATGGTCCAAGGGAAGTCCACCAAAATTAGACACAAATTAGTCATAATGGTGCAATATATGGTCGCTATGTTTTAGGAAAATATCTGTTCTCAAATACACAAAGAGTGGAACATTGGCGGAGTGGTGAGTGCTAAAAAATACCAATCCCTAGTCTACTGGGAAGAATCTCGGATGGGGCACTGGAAATTTGATTTAATAGTTTTCAAATTACAATGTTTCTTTTCTACTCAATTCCTTGCACCACACAAACTATTCTATCAATTCAGCAGGCCAGTGGCAAAATACCCAGGGATGGGACCAAATTGCTAAACAAAACCTACACACAATGTCCATTTACAAACTATTTTAAGACATAATTTGTCATAAACAGGATTTTTTTTGACCAAGTGGAAACCCTGCACACGGTTACGAAATAGCCGAAAATGCAAGGCTACGAATAAGCCTGGTTACAAAATGACCTGTATAACCCCAAAATATAAAATATATGCATAAAAATATAAAAAAACGAACATCAACCAACTGTCAAACTACGACAACAACGATGTCCGAATTTACACTAAATGCATTCATATCCGAAAACTATGCAAGTTGGTAAATTTATAATATTATTGAAAAGAAGTTGGTCAAAAGCAATTTAAGGTCATACTTACATTCAGCATGTATTTTTACACGTCCTGGCTCTTTGATTACCGGATGATCAACTATTTAAAAAAAATCCCATTACTTTGTTAGTCCATCGCAGCCGACATAAAATGGCGTCTACCTGACCCAGATAGCGTAGCATCAAGGGGAGGGAACTCCAGACTATGCATGTTCCAGTTTGTACTAGAAACTTTCAAAATTTCGGACAAAGTGGTTTCGGATATTGAATTTTCATTGCCAGATTCTGTACAGAAATTATTCAATTTATTCTGTGCAGGTTGACTTGTTTGTTCCAGTTCTGTTAATGTTTTTCATTTACCGGCAATCACGGGTAAATGCACTTTTCTGATTATTTCCAATATGTTTTATAAAACAAATTTTCAACACTCCCTGTTCGTTGAAGTTTTCATTGGTTGTTTGTTTGTTTTTTCCATGATGCTTCAAGCCCAAACCCAAATTTGATCCAAGTTTGTATGCTTGCTTAAGCAAAGTGTTAAAAGAAAAATTTCCTGGCACTAAAGACACAGAAATAACATTGAAGGTGCAAGCTGTTCAGAAGAACTGTTCAAGTACATTTTAAGAAATGTTAAGGATTTTTCAAGAATATGAGTTCTTGAACAGGTCAAGGAGTGTTCTAGAATTAGACTAGAACTGCTCTTAAAGTGTTCAAGAACTGTTCTATTGCATTTTAAGAAATGTTAAATTGGACAAATTATTAAGAACTATTGTTCTGGTAAAGTTCTTAAAAGTGTTCTCGAATAGTTCATGACTTGTTCAAGAACAAGAGTTCTTAAACAGTTCAATAAAAAGAGTTCTTGAACTGTTCAAGAACTAATGTTCAAGATTGTTCAAGAACTATTCTAAGGACTTTTTAAGAACACGTGTTCTTAAGATTTGTCCAATTTAACATTTCTTAAAATGTACTTGAACAGTTCTTGAACTCTTTAAGAGCAGTTCAAGTACAATTCACGAACACTGTTCTAGAACAGTGCAAGAACTTTTCTTGAACTGCTCTTGAAATTTTCGCAGGGGTTATAAATATTGTAACTGTACCATTTTGGAAACACTAAATTTTCTATAATTAGTAACATTATGACCTTAGCAGGGAAGACAATCTGATTATTTTCTATAATTAGTAACATTATGACCTTAGCAGGGAAGACAATCTGATTGTTGAAATTACCTTAAAATACATCATATCAAGGGAGATCACTCTTCAAATGTGTCACAAAAAGCTGCACATATACAACATTTGGATACATCTAAGCTCATCTCTTATCTGAGAATAGTTTTAATGTATATGGAGTAAAAGTCTAAACACAATATTTGTATCATACAAACAAATTTCACAATTTTATCAGTCATTATTATCCATTATAGACAGGATGTCCAGAGCATATGATACGTAGGCACAAATAAGTAAGTAAATTGTTTAAGCAAGTTTGTTCAAACAGTCTGGGATGCAGAAATTGAGAATCAACATGCTATTTAATTTAAATAAGGTAAACATTAAAGCACTTTAAAGTACCCAATTTGATATTTAAATTAAGACACTGGTCATTTTTGTCTATTTTTGTAATACATTTGTAGTTTGTTTAATACGAGAGCAAGTTGTTTAAAGTACCATACCAATGAATAATTAATGCATTATTCTTTAACTGTGATTATCTCACAGTGCTTAAGGAACAATTTATCACATATTCTTTATTTTTACAGAGGAAAATAAAACAGTATAAATCGTCACAAAAAAAACACTAAAATTCCCAAATTTCCATGAATTACAGAACTTTACAGAAATTTCTGAAATTTTAGAGAATTTTCAGAATTCCCACATTCACACCAAGAAAAAAACAACACACATCCTTTAAATTTACATTTTAATTCATGAATTTAACTAAGTTTTACACTATATTTCACACAAATCTTAGTTTAACAACAGCTTATAAATAATTTAACTGTCCATTTTAAATATATAATATCTATATCAGCAGCCATTCCATGGCATATTAAAGTTCTGATAATAATCAGTTATTTTCAGTATAATATGCAGTCACCTCACCTCAAGTAATTTCATTCAGCTTAACCATTATTACAGACAATCCACACTGACACAGTAAATTAGAAGTTCAACCTATTTTGAATGAAATTTGTCATCCACACGAACAGATAGAGCATATATAAACAAATGGTACTGATGAGGAAAGAAAGGCATCCTCGATCATCTTAACCCAAGTAACCCAACAACGCACAAATGCAAGACAGAAAACTTTTATTTAATCTAACTTTTGTTTCCAAATAAACACAAGGTGTTATCATGGTTACTAACTAATGCAGCCAGTCAAACTTGAGAAGACAAAATCACCCAGTGTAATTACATAATAGTTGATAACCCACGAAATTCAGACTTCTAAACCTGGATCTGCGAAGTGTCTACCTTAAAATTATCACCCAGTGGAATTGCATAATCGTTTATAACCCCTTAAAGTCTGGACTTGGGAAAAACAGTCTACCATACAATTATCACCCAGTGTAATTACATAATAGTTTATAACCCCAAAATTCAGATTTCTAAATCTAGACCTAAGAAAACAGTCTACCTTAAAATTACACCAGGTCTGGCCATACAGTGGTGGCAGCTAGACTTCAGGAACATCACAGAGATACTTAATTTTTTTGGTAGACAAAGGTGTCAAACGCCTGATGGTACAAATCCAATAGACCTACTAGGTTCGTTGTTCTTCAAACAAATCAATCTCATACATTTTTTAGGGAAGTGTTTAGACAAATATAGCAGATTGTGCAGACAAATATGGGAATGGAGTCTGTTTTGGAAACACTATGATCTGATTACAAAACTTGTATGAGTTCCAAAGACAAGTAATGGGTAATGGTCCTAACATTTAATTAGTACCAAAGCAAAGTACAGCACATTGAATGTGTATGACCTGCAGAATAAAACCAAGCATTGATATTGTCTAATCATGTATCACTTCATGTGTATTAAACGTTCATCAACTAAATATTTATCAATCTAGAAGTTCATGAACGAAATCAAACTAAAGTTCATGAACAAAGAATGGATCAATCTAGAAGTTCATGAACAAATCATTAATGTTCATGAACAAAGAAATATGGATCAAGCAGGAAGTTTCAAAATATGAAACAGTTGACAGTGACAGCCATGTCCAAATATTGTAACAACAACCTATTAAAGCATTTTATAGCTGTAAATCTTTAACGAAAAATACCCCCCCCCCCCCCGCAATAAAATAACAGAAACATATTTCACTTTGCCATCTGTAGTACAATAACCACAATGACAAATTAAGCAACCATTCAATTTTGCATGTCAACTGAAAGCAGTCTCTAAATATGTTCACATCAATCCATAGCAGCATTCTTCACCTTCATGTAAGACAAATATTATCCTAGAATCAGCGTCCCAATATATCTGGCTCTACCATCTTATATCTCTAGTATGGTGAATGACCACAAATGATAAGTAGCAGCTATAGTCCTTGAGTAGAATTCATTCTATAGACTTGGGCAGCAACTAATTAGCAAAGACTTTTCTGGCTAGAAGATGATTGCTTCACTCAATCAATAGGCAGGTCCTGAAGAAAGTGCGGTATATGAATATATGGTAATGAAAATCTTTCCCTTCCCTGTAAGAGGCAGGTCAATATCCGAAGGGAAACTCAGAATTCAAGATTAAGGTCAATCGACATTGGAATATTCTCTTCTTTAAGGAAGATGGTGGATGTTCATGACTATGCACAATCCAGAATTTGGTGTAGGAGGCTTTTTGTACATTTGAGGAGGCCAATGTGCATGAGCACTGAAGATAGAAGGCAGCTTAGGGTAAATTTGAGGCAGCTCAAATATCATTTGAGGCAGTCAAATTGGCCTCCTGCCCCCTCCTAATGACAACCCTGCTATTATTTAACTAAGTCAGTGATTTTTCCTGTTCAATGAATTGGATACAAGTCAAAAGGGGAAGTAACTCTGTGTGAATCGAGACAAGGCTAAATTCCATCCAGACAATTCAAAGGAGGTTTTTTTTATTAAAATAAGTGTTTTAGGTTTCTTTACAAAAAGAACCCAGAAGCTAAAGTGTACCTAAATTATACAGACTAACCCCTAATGTACTTGTTGTGTGTTAGCTGTTTTACCACAATACCCCACCCACCCACTTACAATGATTCCAATCTACAATTTCTCTCATTTTCACAGAAATTTCAGAGAAAATTCATCACACCACAAATTACCTAACACATAAACACCATAAACCATTTGTGCACCCAGTACAGGATTGTACCATTCATCACATGAATTGTTTCCTCGAATTGCCCAGAATTTCCAGGAACTTCCTGGCTTTATGGCTTTATTTGTGTTAGTTAAATGCAATCAATATATATTATATGGGTCAAAACATTATAAGCGCCGGCTCATCAAGATAATTAGAATGAAACACATTTTTCTGTTACCATAGAGATTAATCTCCATTATAGCATAGTTGAGCTAAATCATAGTATATATTGCTGGCTTTAGTATAATGAAAAGGTCATGAGTACTACTTATCACCTTATAAGACTGAAACATATTCAAATTCCGCATCACAAGGCGCTTCTTATGAGCCTATTTTCATGAAAATCGGAACTTGTCATGTTGATTAAACTGAAGTTGAAAGAGCTTGTTTTACCTTAAGTAAAGAGTTATTTTTATACAGTTTTTTCTTGTTTTCTCAAAATGTTGATTTTGTACTTACGACCAGTTCTCATTCTAAGCCAGCAATATATACATAGAAAGTTCCAATTGACAAATTCATGGTTAAGTTTTCCAGAGTGTCACATTTAGCCCTACTAAAGTCTCAAACAGTGAAATACAGTAAATAAAACATTCAGCATTAACAACAGCAATGAAGAAAGCATCCATTAATATAGGAGTGATTTTAGTACATTCCCTTCATTAAACCTTTCCCAGGCCAGAAATTATCAGTAATACTATTTGACAACATGGCAAACTCTCCGCTACTCCATCTTGATTTGTGGCCAGGTTTTCAAAGCAACACAGTGGAAAATATCCCCACAATTGGATAGAAAGAAATTAAAGCAAAAGGAGATTGAGACAGCTGGGTTAAAGTAAATGGAAAGAGCTAGAATAAGGTCAAGATTTTCTAAAGGTGACATTACGCCAGAGCAGAGATCGCTCCACCTGACTGTTGTCGAAAGTGGCTTGGAAAAGGTTTTTAAGTTAATCCATTTGACCATTTGATTATAGTTTAATTATTATTGAAATTGGTTTAAAGGGTATTGATTGTCGAAAGAAAGAAAAATAACTAGGCTGAGATTTTCTAAAGGTGTAAGGGAGGTGGGACGACTTTGTGAGGCCCGTCAGAAGTGTGTTGGGGGAATGGGGTAGTGAAGGGGCTGAGAGAGAGGAAGACTCATACAGCGTGGACATTAAGAAATGTGATAGCTTAGGGGGTGTGAGATCAAACCATGTATAATAGGCCCTTACAATGAGGGATAGAGACACTGCAGGTTTTCTTCATGAACACTTTTAAGGCTCTTCAAAAGCAAAATTGGGAATTGACATTATGTGGGGGTACAAGATGGTGTGGATTCCCAGTTTAATAAAACCTGCAATGGAATGAGCTTGCAAACTGTATTCCACGACCATCAATTGCCAGAAAATACACCCCTCATGGTTCCAATGATGTGTAGTTAAGTTTTAAGTGCCTTAAGTTAAAGTGATTATAGTTGACTTAAAATTCATTCCAGAGAAAGTCAGTTTTTAAATTGGAATATCAACATTGTTTACAACGGTGTCAAAACTGTAAATAACTGTACGCTTAACTGAGTTCGGAAGACATTTTAACAATAATCATCACAACTGTCAAAACCACAATACTTGTTCCCCTTAACTAATCAAATTTCATATTGTTTGTTATGAACTAATCATCAATGACTTGGATGAAACAGCTTATGTTTTCACAGTGCGAAGAGTTTCCAAGGAAAAGATGGCATCAAGGATAGCCATAACAGATTAGTGAAACATTGCTGTAGGAGGAGCATGATGGCAAGAATTTACATCAGGGAACAATTTAACGAGGCAGAAATATTCTGCCAGCACAAACTCTAAATTTGAATATATTAATATTTCAGCTAGGATAAACCAGCATTATTATATGACGTTTAGCTTCAGATATGAAAACATAATAATACATTACGTCAAATTGCCAAATTGTTTACGAGTAAAAAATGCAGATGTTTTCTGGGTAATTTATCAGCTGGTTGGTGCATTTATAGGCGCAGCAGGAATTGAGTATATAAAAAAAATGTGTTCCACAGAGCGCCGTATACTGATTAACATGCATAATATTGCATAATATAGTTTATCATACTAATAAATTACGGCAAAAAATACCAACATGGGGGTCGCATAAGATATCAGAAAATATTTAGGAAATACTGGGGTGTCATAAAATACTGTATACTTTATGGCATCCAGCACAATATTTTCAGCCTGTTAATGGTTTATTTCTTTATGAGTCACATTAATAAATGCTTCCAGTTTAGCAAAATCAAGGGCAATTACTCATGCAGTGACGTTTATATATTTTACCATGAATTTTTATTAAACTATTATTATTCTCATATTAAAAATTAGAACAATCTACAGAAATAAATAAAGTAACAGATGCAGACTGAGGAACTGACTTCACATTCATTTAGTATTACAAATAACACTTTTTATAATCTTTAACCGAGTTATTCCATAAATTACCAGTTTGAAAAATTCCATTCACTTAATTTAAGTCGTACACATATATCCACACAAAAATAAGAAAATATAATCCAGACTTCACAACCAACTACAGTCCTTTCGATGTTAAATGATAACGGTTGTAAACATAAGCTTGTCCTTCAGGTAAAATGGTCTAGTGGGATAGTTCCAATATAAATATTACTTATCGAATCGACAGTAAGGAACTAGATTATATATCAAAGCATGGTCACATTTAATAATCACTGTGAATATACTTATAAGGATTGGATATCAACTGTAGTATATATATTTATACTGTAAACCAAGTAAAAATTTCTCACAATTCAATTTCAGGGAGTTCCTGAGGGGTAGGAATTCAAGAATGGCAGGAATTTGTGAAATTAAGTAGCCGCGAAGTGTCTCAAACATTAATATGGACACGCGGGAGAAAAAGCGTGAAAATCTTACGTCACATGTCTACAATTGGCAAAATGCGTAAGTTAGTATTTGGGAAAGTAAATTGGTTTACAGTTATACATATTACACAGAGTATGTTCCCAAAATATAAGGAGAATTGCCTCATCAGCTTAAGTACTCTTCAGATACACTTGTATATATCAAACACTACAAGCTTTCCCTAACTTCAAACAGTTTGACTTTCTTTCTGAAGTCATTTCAACCGCAACCAATAAAACAACACCAAGAAAACAACACTCTGGTTGAAAGCTTTGTAAGTAAAGTGTGAGAACTAGATTAAGGTTTGGTTAAAACACTTTGTGACAATAATTATTGATAAACTAATTTAACTAAATACTGATATACCATTTAAATCCATGAAATAATTAGTGCCAATTCAGTCCGACAGCCTGGCCTGGCCCGACCTTCTCGTTTTTGATAGTAACAAGGGCAGATAACTCATTGAATACAGGTGACAGGGGTTTCAGCCGTATCAGTAGTGTTAGTTTAAACAATATTTATTCAACAAATTTTACATGTCAGTATGGACTCCTTGTGATGGTGAATAATTATGCAAAGTTTCAAGTGGATACCTTTAATAGTCTTTGAGAAAATGAATCTGACAATAAGCTAATAACCAACGCACACGCAGACAATACCGTCATGACAATAGCTCATATTTTTTCTTCAAAAAGTCAGGCTTACAATCCTTATTTCAACAACCAGATTTTTTCTCCCTTTTGAATCAATATATGAAGAAAGTAACATTATCAGAAATACAATATCACCTTACAAAACTACACTGTTGTTAACACTTACATAATTGTCACAATATTACCATAGTAACGAGAAGATTTTAATTCTATTGTAAGTATAGTCTATGGAAACGTAATCTTATCAAATATCAGCGACATGAAGTATATTATTATATGTAATACAACCTGAGTTTCGTTTCATTCAATTTCTATCTCAGATGTTAATTTTACTGTAAAATCAATAATTTTTGTGGGGGATTAAATTTCGTGGATTTCGTGGTTCACCTGCAACAACGAAATCAAATCCCATCAAACAATAATTTTGATCCTAATATTTTAAATTATTAGTGAAATGCAAAATCCATGAATTAAAGTCCCATCAATATGGTATTTTTTATTAAAACCATAAAATTTTGACCCCTCGAAATTGAATGATTTTACAATAATGTCATTAATACAGTATAATGGCATCCAATTCTCATTGATTTACATAATTGTCAATTATCAGCATCTGGCAAAATTATAAATAATCAATGCCTGATCCTAAAATCTACGTAAGTTAGACTATAGCATTATACTGGTATACTGCACACATATGTACTTGCACCACCTCCTCGATAGCCTAATTGGTTGAGTGTTCGCTTCGAGTGCGGGAGGTCCTGGGTTAGATCCCAGGGCGGGACAAACCAAAGACAAAATAAAAATGCACCAGAAATTCCCTTACTAGATGCTCAGCATAAAAGGGAAGCCCAGGGCTTCTCTTCTCTCATACCCTCATGGCGATGGATAACATCAGGAATGGGGTGTCAATTTAAGAGTGATTAATATAAGTTGGAAAAACTTGTTTCACAATCGACCTTAAATAAATTAATATAAACTATTTGACACTCCTGTATTTATGCATTATTTTTCACCTTTAAAATTCAATTTCTTAAAGACAATATTAATCAATACTTATAACCTCTATTGAGCAACAACCTCTAAACAACAACCAAAGTTTGCAGCTGTCAAAGATTGTACAGAATATTTGACATTTTTAACAGTTTAAGTTATTGACATTCATATGTTTGCATTAGGACAAACTATTAGCACAGCCTATTTACAGTGGATTCACTAAGTAATACTAATGAGGGAACTGTCCCATTCAAAAGAATAGCGAGGACAACCTTTAACTCAGGTTCACAGTTAAACCTAGATAAGCATAGTTTACCTTACAGACAAGTTAATGTTTACAACCATTATCACACAGACATATATAATAATTATACATGTATATACAACCAGGAATAATTTCTACCCACCATCAGATTCTGATATAATTCACAGATAATAATCAGTGCCATTTAGACAAGCATGTGTTGGTAATTTTCATATCTTCTAGCACCAAAAAACAACAACAGTTATACTGCCAAAATACTAATCAAGCAAACTGGATGCTCCAGTATTCATATGAAAATTTATATCAAAGTCTCGAATCTTAGTTCTAACACACCTAGTATTACATAGATCAGACTGGACATATCACGTCACTTTTTGGCTAAGGGGGCAAGTAAAATATGTAAACAAAAAGTTAAAAACAACCACAACTATCTTATTCTTTGACCAATTTTGACAAGGTAACTGTTTCTAAGTTCACTTGACAGCAAATTATTTGTTTAAATTAAAGAATTATACATCGAGCCGATGAGCTGAACAAAAAAAAAACGAAAAATTAATTGTAAATACTTATAATACAAACATACTATATTTAACTCAAGTGCAAGCTTTAAAAGCTGTACAAACAAAAATTAAAAAATTGAAATCGAAATATTCTCAATCATTATAATCACATCATACAAAATTCTCAAGAGATACTCAATGCAGGGAGACTTAAAACATTGATTCCAAAACATACATACTAATACTGTAAAATCATTAATTTTCGGTGATTTCAAGGTTCACCTTTAACCATAAAATCAAATTGCATCAAACACCAATTTTGGCCCTGGTATTTATTATCTAAAATGCAAAATCCACAAATTAACTAAGGCTCTTTTGGAATTGTCTTTTTTACCAAAACCACAAAATTTTGTCCCATCGAAATTAAAAGATTTCACAGTAAAACATTATTGATTTTCCACATGGAACCATTTTACCAGTAATTCTATATTTCCATATGCATAATTTTATATAATTCCACTACATATAACAAGCATGTCAGAATCTTATATTTTAAGAAACCACTGATGGAGATCAGAGACCAGAATTTCAGAACACTTTCCAGTATTCAATGAATCCGGCAACTCAAACAGTTACTGATGATCATGCACTTTCTACCCACAATAATATCCCCCAGTAGTTACTATGCTGCATGTTTCACAGATCGCTTCTATAAACTCCAGCAAGCTTCAAGCATTACAGACAATTTGTGATCAATATGCCTTAGCAAAGACAACACCATAAAATGCATAATACTGTCTTCCTGCTTGTGCTTAGCACAAATGCATTTACTGTTATATCCCTAAAAACCATTATAGGCATTTGGCTGCATTTCGGCATGAAATAATTATTTACCGTAGTCAATGATAGTCCCCCCCCCCCCCGGGTCTTGCCCTAGTCAATTACAGTCCCTGGTCTTAACCTAGTCAATGATAGTCCCAGATACTGAGAGGAAGACCTGGGGCTATCATTGACCTTAGGGCAATTATAATCATTTATTTAGACCAAGCTGAAACCAAATATCTATCATTAATTTTAGCCAAACTCAAACCAAATATCTATGGCTTTGTCCTATACTTTTACAAACTTGCATCAAATTACCCTGTGTAAACCAGAGAATAAACACTGCTTACAATATAATGTGTAATAGATGTACGCTACCAAGATGTAAATCGTACAATAAATAGCGCAATACAAGTAAACAAGTTCAAAGAACTTTCAAACCTATTTCTGACAAACAGTTGTAATAATTGTTACAGACAAGCTATGTTACATATTCACCACGTAATGGAAAACAATTTTGGAATGCTGTGTATGTTCATTCAATAATGCTTAACAAAACGTAATAGTTATAAAACTGTTCTTGAAACAATAACATACCAAAACAATGGCCAAATTAAAGTCATTAATTTGATAACTATCCGTTACTTAATAACATTGACCTTTGTTCTACAAACCTCAAAATCAATAGCAATGACCTCGACCTTTGACCAACTAACTTCAAATCAATAGCAATGACCTTGACCTTTGACCAACTAACCTCAAAATCAATAGCAATGACCTTGACCTTTGACCAACAATCTCAAAATCAATAGGAATGACATTGACCTTTGACCAACTAACCTCAAAATCAATAGGAATGTATTTGACCTACTAACCTCAATGTCAATAGGAATGACATTGACCTTTGACAAACTAACCTCAAAATCAATAGGAATGTATTTGACCTACTAACCTCAATGTCAATAGAAATGACATTGATCTTTGACCAACTAACCTAAAAATCAATATGAATGACTTTGACCAACTAACCTAAAAATCAAAAAGAATGACTTTGACCTACTAACCTCAAAATCAAAAGGAATGACCTTACTATAGACATTTTTGTTTTTCAATGTTTCAGCTTGGATTTGTAGCCTTTAGTCATTTCAAAGTCATGAAGTATTGCTACACTGTATAAGGAAGGGTCGGATTTCTACTATATTCAGACAGAATGATTATGTTCCAGCTATTAGACATTATTTTACATCAAGGATGTATCATGTATAATATCGTGTTCCATTCTATTTAGTTCTGTTCCATTCTGTTCAATACTGTCTGATGACTGATCTTCAGGAAACTAAACAAATCCATTAATAATTATGACACATGCAAATAACAAATATCGAACTGGACAAATAGAAATATTAAGCTACTGAGAAATAAAAGATCGCTCTCCCTCAGACAGATGCAGATGCAGGCAAGTAAAACCAAATCGAGGACTCAGTGCAAAACTAATGTACACGGCTCTATAAATTGATGTAGTTACCATAGTTTTGCTCAGAACCCTGGAAATGAATGAAACATTTCTTAGAGAGATCTCGTGCAATCAACATGTCCATTCTGAGAGCTCTGCAACAATCATGAATATCTTAATCAGAGAATTCTCGGCACCATATTTTCACGGCACCATATTTGGGAATCTTTATTGTCTGATTCACAAGTGGAATATGAATTAATGAGAGCACCTACCAACTCCGGGTTAAATGAGTTCAAATGAGTATCATCGTCCTATGGAAATCAAATCAAATTAATGAATAATCACAGAATATTCTAATATTCTGTCCACGATATCGGACCCATGATCAAGACATTTTATTGATCAGAATATATTAAATAAAGAATCAACCAATTTCTTAATTCCTATTCTAGATTCAGAGTTCTTGAATCAGTCTACGAAATTAGCACTTGTCCGGTTGTCCTGGACAAGTAATTGTTGATTCGGTCAAGTAATTGTTGATTCGGTCAAGTAATTGTTGATTCAGTCAAGTGATTGTTGATCTGGTCAAGTAATTGTTGATTCGGTCAAGTAATTGTTGATTCGGTCAAGTAATTGTTGATTCGGTCAAGTAGTTGTTGATTCGGTCAAGTAATTGTTGATTCGGTCAAGTAATTGTTGATTCGGTCAAGTAATTGTTGATTCGGGCAAGTCATCGTTGCAGCAGGGGCAAGTAACTTTGGCAGTGATTCACAGTGTATAGAGCATAACTGGAAAGCTATTAATTTTATGGATTTGGGCAATTTGTTTCAAATTCTAAATTCACAGACTGTTGAATGATTTTGAGAAAAGAACCATGCAGTTCAGATCCAAGACTACAGCATACATTGTATAAGTACTAAATATTGACACGTTTTGATCCTGTTGAAGGAGATCTGATAAAGACAGGAAATATTGCTCATGTAGTCATGATCTTTATGAACAGCCTATGACCAATATGAATCATCTATGACCAATATGAATAACCTATGACCAATATGAATAATCTATGACCAATATGAATAACCTATGACCAATATGAATAACCTATGACCAATGTGAATAACCTATGACCAATATGAATCACCTATGACCAATATGAATCACCTATGACCAATATGAATAACCTATGACAGATATGAATAACCTTTGACCAATATGAATAACCTTTGACCAATATGAATAACCTATGACCAATATGAATAACCTAAGACCAATATGAATAACCTATGACCAATATGAACAACATATGACCAATATGAATAACCTATGACCAATATGAATAACCTATGACCAATATGAAATCACCTATGACCAATATGAATAACCTATGACCAATATGAATAACCTATGACCAATATGAATAACATATGACCAATATGTAATCACCTATGACCAATATGAATAACCTATGACCAATATGAATAACCTATGACCAATAAGAATCACCTATGACAAATATGAATAACCTATGACCAATATGAATAACCTATGACCAATATGAATGACCTATGACCAATATGAATAACCTATGACCAATATGAATAACCTATGACCAATATGAATGGCCTATAATCTTTATGTATGACTTATGATCAATTTGAATGACCTATGATCAATAAACAACAGATTACAAAAACAGAAAAACAATATCTTAGTATTAGACCTCGAAATTCCACCTAAGGGTAATTTTCATGATAATTGGCTTCCCGAATGTAAGGTTGAAGCCACATAAAAATGTCAAGACAAGATATGTTTATCACCAGCATCACATCCATCAGACAATAGTTGCTAATTACAACTGTCACACATTATAGTAACATTAGCTAACCACAGAGATAAAATCAAGGAATTTACAGTTATATGACTAAATGGCTGGGTAGATATTTGGCCTGAACAAATTCATTGCTTGTCGTCCCCATTTGTTTTTTCCCCATACTGATTTACAATGACTCTCTCAGGCCTGGTGAAGCAGTAATTGACAGTCATTTTTAAGCCTAAAATGCATGGTTTCAATTCAGCCAGACATTTCACTTTCCAATATTGAACAGAGCAGAGTAAAGCAGAGCAGAGCACAGAGCACTTAGCAGAGTAAAGCAGAACAGAATAGAGCAGAGCAAAGCAGAGAAAAGCAGAACAGAGCAGAGCAGAGCAAAGCAGAACAGAAAAAAGCAGAGCAGAGAAGAACAGCGCAGAACAAAGCAAAGTAGAGTCAAACATAGTAGAGTAGGACAGAGAAGAGCAAAGGACAGAACAACAATCATTCAACAATGACCTCAGATTATACCTAGGTAGATACATAAGCATGTCAATGTGACTTTGCTTCCAACAAGATAATACTGATCCCTGTGTTAACTACCCTGTACATTAACCTGTGGTATGTGAGAAACATTCATACTGACATTTTAATGTTTTAACACATGACAGTAACTAGAGACATATCACTGAATGGCACTGACACTCCACCATACTGTTTTGTTGCAGCCATTATTTAGAACATTATTTCAGGAAACAACCAATAATCCGCATAGACCACCAAGGTTATCCTGTAATCAGGCCAATATTCAATGTTCAACAAGCACTCCAACTCTCAACACAGACTACTTCTTTTATTTCCTGCGGACGGCCTTTACAGACAGGTTTGTATCTTATGTTAATCACTCTTAACACCTCATTGCTGATGTTATCCATCACTACCAGGGTATGTCTTGTTTATAGGTCACTTAATTAGGTCACTTAGGTAAGTTATCAAAAGTAGAAGCAAACTTCAATAAATCGATATGCTTCATTTTATTAACTCTTCAACATATGGGTAGACAGTGAACAATATATTTCAGAACAAAAGGAATGTAATTAAAATTCCTATTTTTTGGATGAACGTCAAAAATTTGACTTCTGAAAGTCATCATATCAAAGAAAGTACAGGAGCAACTGATGTTAACAAACATTGGTAGCACCTGCTACACCGCACAATGAGGGCTGTTAAAATTTTGTTTAGTTTATAATAATTTATTTAAGGCCGATTGTAAAACAAGTTTTTCCGACTTTATTAATCACTCTTGACATTCTTGAGAGAAAATTTGTTTAATATTGTAACTTTTTTTATGTATTGAACACATTACCCTTCATAGCAACAAAGCGATAACTATAATATTGCTGACCAAAAACACTTGGAGCCGAGCATGATAAACAACTACTAAAGAAAATTAGGTCTCATGATTAAACTATACCAAGCAAGTATTCTCAAACATGAAGAAAAATAACACTTTTCTTAACACCCCTCAAAGCAATATTTTTCAACTTAAGTGTTGCTATAAGAATGCCAAAAACATTATAATAAATAGTAACAAAGAGGTTTTTTGCCACCTCATTCAATACCCTATATCATAAGATAGTAAACAGCAGTTAAATAAATTTTGAGGGCTTAGAGCAAAACTATGGTACATGTCTCTATAAATTGATGTAGTTACCATTGTTTTGCACTGTGCCCTCTCTGCTTAGACCAAAAAATGTAAAAAAATGAATGCTCAAAAATTAAGAAAAGGTGTAATTCATGCCTCCTTATTGAACACCCCTCATAGTTAAGTAAGTCTGGAACCATGAAAGTAAAAAAGTGATAAATGAAAAGAAATAATGCATTGTTCATCAAGAAGTGTATAAACATTTGCAAGATGAGAGAATGCATGTTAAGCTTTAGAGATCAGCTGATACACATCAGATCAATATGGTGTTTCATCTAGAGAAATCTACCTTGTTTGTTAAATATATTCTTTGGTTTCTTAGACCAATTTGTTTGTAATATATAATCTTTGGTTTCTTTGACCAATTTGTTTGTAGTATATAATCTTTGGTTTCTTAGACCAATTTGTTTGTAATATATAATCTTTGGTTTCTTAGACCAATTTGTTTGTAATATATAATCTTTGGTTTCTTAGACCAATTTGTTTGTAATATATAATCTTTGGTTTCTTAGACCAATTTGTTTGTAGTATATAATCTTTGGTTTCTTAGACCAATTTGTTTGTAGTATATAATCTTTGGTTTCTTAGACCAATTCGTTTGTAGTATATAATCTTTGGTTTCTTAGACCAATTTGTTTGTAGTATATAATCTTTGGTTTCTTAGACCAATTTGTTTGTAGTATATAATCTTTGGTTTCTTAGACCAATTTGTTTGTAGTATATAATCTTTAGTTTCTTAGACCAATTTGTTTGTAGTATATAATCTTTGGTTTCTTAGACCAATTCGTTTGTAATATATAATCTTTGGTTTCTAATAGACCAATCTGCAAGTTGCTAAAATTCCCATACTTATGTTGGATGACAAAATACCAGACCTAAAGTAGCTTATTTAAGAATGCCCATTTGCTTGGCCTTAATATTTTATATGCTGGGTATATATATATGGCGTGTCAGACGTTGCAAAATTCAATAACTGTCTATGTTTGTGGTATATTTGTATATATATGTTATATAAACTCATATATACATTGTAAAATGTTATATATATATGGTATTTTATCATATATATGTTCCATAAAGTTATATATATTTGGCAAAAACCATATGTATGTGGTATATTTCTATATATATGTTGTATAAAGTTATTTACATTGTAAATTAGCGTATGTATATTCTATAAAGGCGTATTTATTGTAAAAGTTTTCATATATATATTTTTATTCATATATATATATAAAAATTGTTCATATATAATTTTTTTGGTCGTATATATATGTTCTATAATTGCATATATAATTTTTTTTGATCGTATATATATGTTCTATAATTGCATCTTGGGAAGTGTTTACATAATGATTTGAAACGAAGGATTTCATTGGACAGCGGTAGCGGGATTAAGCGGGAGTTAAGGGTCTGTGGCGAATCGGTCGGTCCTCCACCCGACCCGTCTTGAAACACGGACCAATGAGTCCAACATGTGCGCGAGTCATGGGGTCTTACGAAACCCAAAGGCGCAATGAAAGTGAAGGCAGTCTCCGATTGCCCAGGCAGGATCCCGTCGTCCTCGTGGCGGCGGGCGCACTGCCGGCCCGTCTCAGCCGCATCGTCGGCGAGGCGGAGCAATAGCGCACACGTTGGGACCCGAAAGATGGTGAACTATGTCTGAGCAGGACGAAGTCAGAGGAAACTCTGATGGAGGTCCGCAGCGATTCTGACGTGCAAATCGATCGTCAAACTTGGATATAGGGGCGAAAGACTAATCGAACCATCTAGTAGCTGGTTCCCTCCGAAGTTTCCCTCAGGATAGCTGGCACTGATTCGCTGCAGTTTTATCCGGTAAAGCGAATGATTAGAGGCCTTGGGGACTAAATGACCTCAACCTATTCTCAAACTTTAAATGGGTAAGAAGTGCGACTAGCTCAATTGGAGCTGCGCCTCGAATGCCTAGTGCCAAGTGGGCCACTTTTGGTAAGCAGAACTGGCGCTGTGGGATGAACCAAACGCCCGGTTAAGGCGCCCGATATTGACGCTCATCAGATACCATAAAAGGTGTTGGTTGATATAGACAGCAGGACGGTGGCCATGGAAGTCGGAATCCGCAAAGGAGTGTGTAACAACTCACCTGCCGAATCAACTAGCCCTGAAAATGGATGGCTCTGAAGCGTCGAGCCTATACCGGGCTTTCTATATGAATTATTGAACATATATACGCAAAAATATCATATATATATTCTATTAGGCAATATGTATAACTTTTTTGAAAATATATATACAAAAATACCATATATATATGTTTTTATAAATACATATATGACTTTATAGAACATACATATGGAAAATACCATACAAATATGATATTTTACAATACATATATGACTTTACACAACATATATATGATAAAATACCATATACATATGATATGTTACAATACATATATGAGTTAATAGAACATATATATGCAAATATACCACATAAATATATAGTTATTGAATTTTGCAACGTCTGACACGCCATATATATATTTATAAAATATTATTTGGAAACAGCTGCAAGTCAATGTCTGTATCATATACAGCATTAATTGTATGTATTATTTGCTTCAACTAATGCGGACAATAGCAACTTTTTCATTGCCTCACACTCTTGTGTAAGTACCACGAGCATCTTGCGGAGATGAAATGGGGGGATGCCTTGCAGCGGAGAAAAAATGCAAATCTCGCAGGAAAAAGATGTGTATCAAATATTCAGTATGGTACAAAATAATACCAACAAAATAATATGTTGCAACCGTCCGACAGCATAAACATTGATATATAAGTACAGTCCCTGGAAATTGCTGCAAACATTATTATGATGGTTTTTCGTGCAGACAAAATATATGGCATAACCCATAAACCTACATGAATTTCCAATGCATAAAGTAGAAACAGAATTTGGCAGACAAAATTGTTTGCCAAATAACAAAATTAATTTTCTTTCCCTTAAATAACCATGCATTTTGCAGTGTCAAAGATCATCTTAAGACAGTATTATGTGATTATATATTCAGAAAATAACACAACGGTACTTCAAATATATATATCGATGGCTTAGTATTTGAAGGTAGTAACTACAAAATCGATATTTTGAGAAAACACGGAAAAACTGTCTGACATTTACTCTTTACTTATGGTAAACTTTTACAACTTTATTTTGGTCAACATGACAAATTCAGATTTTTATGAAAATGGGCTCTGATAAGCAGCGCCTCGTGATGCTTATTCTAAATATGTATGAATAATAAAAGGTAAGTGGCACTTACGACCTTCTAATTCTAAGCCATCAATATGATAAGCTCTTAGTCTGTCTAACATACCCTATGTTTAGAAAGACAACTCCACAATCTACTCATTCTCATGAAATTATTTCCCTTTGCACCCTCAAACATAGATAATCAAGCACAAAATAAAATCTAGCAAAAATCGAAATATGTTATGCTATTTGATTGATAAAATATATAATCTAGTCAGGAGGCCAGACTAGGTAAGCTCTCTGCCAAATTGTTTGTCAATACACAGAAAAAAACCAGCATTATAAATTGACCTGCTTAACTATATGGTTTATGTAGAAAATTTCATGTAAAAACTAAAAACCATTGTTGCAGAAGCAAACTCAAACTATTATCAAAACCTGCTGTATTTGGATAGTGATTATATAAACCACAGAGACAATATTAAAAACATTTAAGCTTAATAATTCCAAGAAAAGGAAAATCATCTTAAATAATTCTAGAATTCATCCAAGATCCACGCAAAATATACCCCTTGGTTAGTACAATAGACACCACACAAATCATCAATCACTTCATTACATCTCGTTAACAAAACCACAACTATAATTATCTCATTATTTCTTGATCACATGCAAAACTTCACAAAATTTATCCATCTTATTTTAGTCTAGGAGCTGGTGCAAGAAATTCAAAATCTATTTACCCCATCTGGTAGAAAAAGTCCATTGCTATTTTCAAATAATACATACATTCAGGCTTCAGAAAAAGGTGGATGCCAGATCTGAAAGTGGTGCAGATTTTTTTAACAGGGGCAACAACTCTTGCTTCCGAGCTAATTTACGAATACACATGGCATTCTTAATTCTGGTGTGAATTTTTTGTTTATGTATATATTGCCATATATGTGGGTGGATATTATTCAATTAATGTTATGCATCAACTGGACATACAAAACTGACCAGTTTGAGGTCAAGGTCAAGGTCATTTCAAGGTCAAAGTGAGAAAAATAGCTAAAAATTGATATTTCACCTCAGTTCTTTCTTCATATAGCTTATGTTTGGTATCAAATTTCGTTATTTAAAGGATAGCCGAGTTGGTAAGTGCATATTCTTTCATAATAAGCCATTTGTTTAATGAAAATAATCATTTCTCTGTCAAAATAGCCATTTCATACATATGCATGCTGGCCGAGAAGGCATTCTTTCGACCACCCCCTGGTATTCTATGTTCTAATATGATTAAATTGTTCATGTGTATATTGCTACATATTTGCATGAATATTATTCATTTGATTATGGACATTAAATGGACAAACATATTTGACCTTTCTTGGGTCAAGGTCAAGGTCAGTTCAAGGTCAAATGGAGAAAAAACCAAAAAATGGACATTTCTACCCTGTTTTTCTTCGTATAGCATTTGATATGAATGTTAGCTGCTTATTAAAATGAAAGCAATGTTTGTTAGTTCATATTCTTTCATTATAAGCCATTTGTTTAAAGAAACAATCATTTCTTTGTCAAAATAGCCATTCAATACATAAGCATGCTGGCCGAGAAGGCATTCTTTCGACCACCCCTTGTATTCTATGATCTAATATAAGTTAAATGTTCATGTATATATTACTACACATTTGCACGGATATTATTCATTTGATTATGGACATCAAATGGACAAACATAATTGACCTTCTGGGGTCAAGGTCAGTTCAAGGTCAAATCGAGAAAAATAGCAAAAATGGACATTTCCACTTGTTTTTTCTTTCGTATATCATATGATATGAATTTAATTTGCTTATTTAAATGATAGATGTGGTGGTTCATATACCTTCATTATAACTCATTTGCTTTATGAAAATGTTCATTTTCATTGTTCAATTATCCATTTTGTGCATGCGACAGTTTACGAAAACTTTTACGACAGCCCCTGGGATTCTATGATCTAATGTAATTTATGTGTTTATTTATGATATGAGTCATATGTTCACGAATACTATTCATTATATTATGGACATCAAATGGACAAGCATCTAAACCACTTTGGCATTAAAGTCGTTGAAGGATCGAAGTTAGAAAATAGGTAAAAATTGATTTGTCCACTCTGTATTTGTAATTCTCACGTATGCTTTAATTCAACTTTATTAGGAAACTGCAAATTTGACTTGTCTCACTTTTTATTAAATGGACTGTACAGAATATTGCCTTAACGACCATTAATTTGGTTTATGTTCCAGCAAGTATGCAAGATTACTTGCTTGCAAAATCACTATGCCTGTCTGTTTTTATGCCAGTCCGGACTATTTATATACGCCGTTGTTTCACAGGGGCACTGCTTAGAAGTGTTCTCATGTATATGCATATCATTATTAAATCCATCAGGAGAGACCCATTATGAGCTACTTTGTGTAACTCTCTAGGGCACAATAACCGTTGTTCACATTCACAGGAACTATATGGCGTACCCCCAACACATTATACAGCAATACGTACGGCCTATGACAGGTGTATCCAGTGGTAGTTAAATATCAGGCATGATATGACTGAATAACATGGTGATGAGCACAGCATCGGAATAGGATGGCAGTTGTTTCGCGTAATAATGCACCAGTCAATGTTCTGCCCGCCCGGGGACACAGGGGGATTAGACAGACGCATCCTGACTGGTGGGAATTTGACAATATCATCGACTCCTAGTCAAAATATTGACTAGTGCATAACACATAACTTAGCATTCGATGCCTGTATAGCTATACTCTATGGTGCTATTGAGTATCATTACGGTCTGTGATGAGATATTTCATTTGTGGTAGCTAGTACTAAATTAGTTATGATATGTATATTCCTCACAGTGGTATGTACCAACATAGACATCTGATACCCGTACTTAGTAGTAATGTGTACGTCATAGATCCTGAGAAAGCTGTAACTGGCAGTGTTTTGAACCACACTAGATTCTAATCTGGTACTCATAACCATTAAGGGCAGACAGTCCTGGTCCTATGGAAAATACAACATAACTCCTATAGTGTAGTCACCACTGCAATGACCAAAGTGATTAAGCACTGCAATAAGTATATAATGTCACAGATACGTGCATTTAACACAACGGAATACAGGCACCCCAGACAAAGTAGTACCAGCACTGTGTATAACCATATCGGGCCTAATAGCGTACATGTATCCACTACGACATAATATTTTAGAAGCCTTACGACATCACACGCTGTACGCACCACCACATAATTCAGCCATTCCTGGTTCTACAGGATACCCATTAATACAAAGTAGAACCCTTCCAATTCCTAATAGATAGACATGGCTACAGGATACAGATACCCCCGACCCTTGGGAATAGATACCACAACATTGCATGTTCATACCAGACCACAAGGGTTGATCCACTCCGCGGTGTACTGCCATTTTCAGGTTATACTATATGCGGTACTCCTCATTGCCAAGTACATGTATAGCTAATGTCACAAATCATCAGGTCTTGAGCCAGCTATCATTTGATACTGTGTGATACTTAACACACAAAGTATCCTGGGACACTCAGGGTGTCCAAATAGTACTTTAACAGTTTCTTTGCCTATTTACCAAATGTCTTCGTTCTCCTTTCACAGAGCAAACTTAACTTAGTGGGGTACATACGAGTATCTATCCTTGGTTAAGCCATTCTGGATTTCAAATTATTTTATTGAATTCCAAATGGATACTCAACTAGTACAGTCATATCTGGCGTTATCTGATATGCCAAACTGTAAAATAGAGGCCCTACTAGTATGGCCTATGAGTGTACCCACTATCACTGAGTACAGCTACCTCATACCACATTTGGTAATCACTACTGTTTTGTACAGTTATTCAAAGCTCACCACCAAGTAAACCATTATAGACTTGACCATAGCGGGTTACCAATCGCTACTTTGTGCAGCTATCCTTATCCTAGGAGGTAAGCATTACCATCTGCCAGATCGGTCAGCCAATGCTCAATCGAATATACACCACAATCAAGTGCCGCCACAACCATATCCGACTTTAAGGGGGTCTCACTACCATGCAGTTTACTTATCCTAGTCCATATACATCCATTACATTCCTTATTCTTGGTACAAAGAAATTTGTAATCAATGGGGCATCCAATGATGGTGACCAAACTCTACTTAATATCCAAAGTCCAATCGTTTTGGATTTATTGGTCGGAAACCACTTGGTGTGTTCATTCATTTGAAGACAATAGTGGTCCTGACATGCTGATATCAGGATCATTGCTATCTGCTGTTTCATACCAACCAACTTACCAAAAGACTAAGGATAGTAGGATCAATCATTGGGAAGGTGCTTGCTCGGAAACCGTTTCATCTACCGACAGACCGACACACAGATTAACGTGTGTTTAAGCATACTTTCTCATTAAAGATTTTCATAATGTGTGGAGCGGTTGCCTAGAGGTAGGGCGCGCGCTTCGGGATCGAGAAGTCCCGGGTTCGACCCCCCCTCTGGACCACTGGTTAATCTATCTAAGCAAGACCCACATGCTCAACTCCACCATGGTGTAAAATGGTACCTGTGAAGACAGTGTCTATTCATGGGCGCCACAGATCGATGTTGGCTGCCAAACCACAGGAGAGAAATAGTCTTCCCAGGGAGACGCGAGTGTAGGTTTCCATAGGTAGCCCAAGGGAAAGTTGAAATGTCAAAGGGTGCTTGAGTGGCCTTACAGCTGAAAAGTGCCCTAGAAAATTGGTAACTTAACTTATAACACTCGCAGCTAATAGAATGGATTTCAATACATTATTACACACCCAGCCAAATTATTAAGTCTACAAGTAAACAAAGGTACAAAATGTTCCGTATTGCATGAGCAAACACATAAATTTTTACTGGATCATTACAAAACACAGTTTTACCTTGAAAGGACATTGATACTGACCTTGTAATGGTCAGTATTTTAAACAACTTTCAATACGATATTGATATTACAATGCTCATACATATATCCAATAACACCAAAACATACATGCGAAAAAGAACTACAGATCTGAGAAAAAAAAATCATTTTTGAAGCTATTCTTCTAAATTTGACCTTGAAATGACCTTGACCACAAACTTATTTCAGATGATTGTACATTTGATGTTCATAATCAATAAATACTGGTAGCATCCCTGAATATACATGTATGTCTCACTACATACAATAACCCATACATCACATTACATCGTAGAATGTCAGGGGTTGTCGTGCAGGGTTTTCGTAAGCTGTCATATGCAAAATAGCTATTTGCACAAAAAAAACACAATTGTTTATTAAACAAATGGCTTATAATGAACGAAAATATGACTAACCAACACAGCTATCATTTTAATAAGCAACTTACATTCATATCAAATGCTATACGAAGAAACACAGAATGGAAATGTCCATTTTTTGCTTTTTTTCTCGATTTGACCTTGAACTGACCTTGACCTTGACCCAAGAAAGGTCAATTATGTTTGTCCATTTGATGTACATAATCAAATAAATAATATCCATGCAAATATGTAGCAATATACACATGAACAATTTAATAATATTAGTAAATAGAATACCAGGGGTGGCCGAAAGAATGCCTTCTCGGCCAGCATGCATATGTATTGAATGGCCATAATGACAAAGAAATGACTATTTTCATTAAACAAATGGCTTATAATGAAAGAATATGCACTTACCAACACGTCTATCATTTAAATAATGAAATTTGATTCCAAACATATGCTATACAAAGAAAGAACTGAGGTGAAATATCAATTTTTAGCTATTTTTCTCACTTTGACCTTGAAATGACCTTGACCTTGACATCAAACTGGTCAGGTATGTATGTCCATTTGATGCATAACATTAACTGAATAATACCCTCCCACATATATGGCAATATATACATAAACAAAAAATTCACCCCAGAATTAAGAATGCCATGTGTATTCGTAAATTAGCTCGGAAGCAAGAGTTGTTGCCCCTGTTAAAAAAATCTGCACCACTTTCAGATCTGGCATCCACCTTTTTCTGAAGCCTGAATGTATCTATTATTCGAAAATACCAATGGACTTTTTCTACCAGATGGGGTAAATAAAAATCCATTTTAAGGCCTTTTTGAAACCTGGCTCCTGGACTATTTAACTAAATTACTAGATGTTCCAAGACTAAAATTTGCCATTACCAGTAAAAAAATCTTTATTTCAAGGAACATTTTTGCCCAACATATTTCCGCCATTATTTCCATCAAAAATGCACTCAAGCTAATGGAACACTAGAATATTGAACCTGTTCTGTTAATAGAGTACCACACAGCATCCAACCTAAATACAGTGCAAAAACTGAAAATCAGTATTTATGTAATAGTATTATTATTATATTTATGCACTGCAGTATACTGGCACATTCTTCAGAACATTATAATGCACCAATAGGCCAACACATAATCAAACAATTGCAAGGAATACACAAGATTTCATGAACAACACTATTGAAATGTTTTTTCCAAAAATACTCCAAACCAAAATCCAATCAAAGCCATAAAAGCACCACTTTAAAAATTGAAAAAATACACCATTTGAATGAACACTTATATAATATACCCTAGAATATAGTGTTATTATTATAATAACATTTTAATCATAATCACACATTTCCAAGCATTATAAATTCCCGACAAGTTGGTACACCAACAACATACGTAAACCACAAGCACAACACATAATAAATACATGTACATAATAACCGCAGCATAATGATATAATAATCACATGTTATAATCACCCGACATCATCCGACATGTCATAGAAAACCGAGAGTTCCTACATAAATATATAATCCATATAATCCTAACATAATTTGTGGTTAGAATTTCAGCACTATACAACAGATACACACATACCCAATGCCGCAAAGGTCAAAGAAAACCACAGTTCCACATAATATTATAATCCTGACATACATTCAGATCTGCATACATTGATTTAAATTTCAGCACTTTGGACAGAAACATGCAACCCATGCAGCAGTACCCAACACTGTAAAGGTCACAGACTCACAATCAGTCATGAAATCCTCAATACATAATACTAAAGATAAATAATACAAACAGATTAAGATAAAAATATATCCATCTTCACACCTTTTACCGGTACATTGGTACATCACCGGTACATCCTAACAATTGCATACTGAATATATTCACATAGTCACACCACATACAATACATATATTACATCAAGTATACTTAGTCTAGTCAGTGCCAAGTACAAGTAAACAACCATCACAGAGACTGTGAGCGGCATCAGGGGGGGGGGGGGAGGGGGGGAATCTCGTAACAACAACACAAGCATAAAGTTCCTAATCTTATATATCATTCATAACTACCTACAACAGTACTGCACTTCTCCTGTGCAAATAACAAGTTCACTTATTATTCTCGAGAATTCTCCGCCTCACTTTTATAATCCTATAGCTCAAGCACCGAGATCAATTAGGTATCACTCGTTATGTAGGAGACTCTTATACTACTGTAAATCAATAATTTTTTAGGGGGATTCAATTTCATACATTTCGTGGTTCACCTTCAACCACACAGTAAAAATGCTATCAAAATATAATTTTGACCTTTGTATTTATTACATTTCTATGCAAAATCCATTAAATTATTGTCCTATCGAAATGGTCTTTTTTACCAAAACCACAAAATTTCGTCCCATCGAAATTAAATGATTTTACAGTACATACCTGTGTTATAATATGTCGGAGCTCCATGCAAAACTTTGGTAACTATGTAAGTATAATAATGTATAATATAGTATTTACAGTAGTTACCATAGTTTTGCACAGAGCCGGATCAGCAAATTGCCACCACTTGTTTGAGTGGATCACATACTGTGTATATATCACACCTGGTAACATCATAACTGTAACTGATTGCAGATTATACACTCTCACAGTGCACTTGGTTGGTTTCAATGTTCCATTGAGCTCAATATCAGGCCCTGATCTCCTGGGGGGCTTATTCATCAACGTTGTAAGTATCAAACTCAGACTTAGACTTTAAATTGACTACATTTGAAATCACTGTCATTTCTTTGCAATTTGATTTAACCATGTGAAATTCTGTCTGATTATTTGTTGTTACCCACTGAACATATATACCAATTTATTTCAAAATCGGTACATTAATAACATCATAAGAGCGAATAGAACATTTGGCAATTTAAAGTCTAAGTCTGAATTTTAGACTTTACAACGTTGGTGAATAATTAAGGCCCCTGAAAGTGGGAATCTCATCTCAAATTGACATTTTGCTATAATCAGAGTCTACAATTGAGATATATCTTAAAGTCATTAATTTTACATGTTTGCTTAAGAAATAGAAGAATGTGTTCTGTTTTGTGGTGCCAATTTTGAATCCAGTATCCCACGAAATTGAAGTAAAAGACACTTTAAGATTTAGCTCTGATTAAGATGTTCCTGGAGATCAGGGCGTGTTCTGGGCTGGTATTCAAAACTGATCTTATTTCCCCTGTGAAAAAAAATTCATGAGTTCATGAACACTTCATGAACTTCATGAAGTGTTCATGAAGTGTTCATGAACAGACAAATGATGTTCATGAACTTTCATGTTCATGAACTCTGTGTTCATGAAGTCTCTGTCAGGTTCATGAACAAGATTTCATGAACTTCGAAGTTCATGAATTATTCATGTAACTTTCATGAACTTCAAAGTTCATGAATTATTCATGAACTTCAAAGTTCATGAACTATTCACAAGATTTGACCTATTGACCTAGTTTTTGACCCCAAATGACCCAGTTTTGAACTTTGCCTCTGTGAATCTGACCCAAAGGAATATTACTGAGAAATTATTTTAAAATCAGGTAACAAATAAGAGGCTTTGTCAAAGGGGCCAAAATTTGGGCCTACTTTTATAGGCCCTCATATTTCCTGAATGTGTCTCACAGTAAACAACCACTGATGGCAGCACATGGTTTATCTTCTGTTAGAAAAATTTTGTTTTTGTTTTTCCTGTTTTTATGATGGTATAATAAATGAACAAAACACCCAAAAGGTAAAATTTATTTGTGGTCAACTTTAATACTTGTTGTTTTAAATTCATGATGCATTAAATCAACAGCAATGCATGTTCCAGTTTGTACTTGAAACTTTCAATATTTCGGACAAATTTTTCGGATAATGTACTTTATTTGTACCGAATAATACTTTGATTGTACTTTAAATTTACTTCTGTTTTACTGTTTAATAATGTATTGATATTTTAACTATTATCAAAATGCACAGCATGGCTTTATATACATTTGAGTTTGGGCAGATTATCAAAGGGATGTTAAAGCTGCTTGAATTATTAAAATTGAACAGTTGTGTTGGAAAAAAAGGAAAAGAAATAAAAAAAGATTCGTGTCATTGCCCCTGTAAAAGTTTCAAGAGCAGTTCAAGAAATTAAAGTTCTTGCACTTTCCAAGAACAGTGTTCATGAATTGTACATGAACTGCTCTTGACTTCAAGAACTGTTCAAGTGCATTTTAAGAAAAAATGGCCGCTTCATGAATCTCCAGTTCATGAACTTATTCATGAATAAGTTCATGAACTTATTCATGAAAGAGAGATTGGCGTTTCATGAATTAGTTCATGAATAAATTCATGAACTGGAGATTCATGAAGCGGCCATTTGTCCTTCATGAACAGTTCATGAATTCGTTCATGAACAAGATCATGAACTTGTTCATGAATATTTCATGAACAGTTCTTGATTTTTTCACAGGGGTTAATTGGAGCTAATTAAGGAAAGACAATCATGTTGCTTGTTATAACTCACCAAGAGTTAAATACGGTGCGATCTGATAGGTTGTCCTTAAGTCAAGTAAGATCAATAGTAACTGGGCTGTCCTGCCTTTTAAGCAAATAGTCCAGCTACGAATAGAGATACTATATGAGTATATGTTGCGGAAAGCTTATAATTTTCCTCTTTGCATGGCATATATTTCATAGAAATCGGTGAAGAAATAAAAATGGTACTTTTTGTTTTCAAAGTGAAGCAAATTTTGTCTTGGATCTGTAGTCGAAAGTCACATGGTATTGCTACACTGTATGACAGTGAAACTGGTCCCTATGCTTTCACTGTAGATCTGATATTTCACATTCCTGTACCAGTGTATCATGAATCTGATGATTTATTTATGTTGCACATTGAACATAGACAACCACAGGTGCACCTCAAATCTGACACATGACACATATCACTTGTACAATATCTACTAAGTATATTGCAGCATGTATGATATATTATACCTACATATTATACCGGGGAGTTGGAACTTTGCAACCTCTAAGCAGAATTGGAACTCTGAGGTTTGAGAAGTAAAACCAATGTTGCCATCACATAGTACTATGTGACCAAACAAACATGGAATAAACATGGAATCAAAGAACCATGATAGTTTCAGTTAGTGTAAATGAAGTGAAGGAACATGCCAAGCATAATTATCCTTTATTTACCCTTCGGCATTCTGCTGAAATATGGCAGGCATATGATTGCCTCTACCCAGATTTAAACCCAGGATGGCCAATTAGACGGGATGCAAGCTAACCTGTTAGCTACAGAGGCACTAGGACTTTGAGTTATATGTCCTTTTCATCATCATACTGTCACAGTGCCAGTCAGTAAGCAGGACGCGATGCAGACGCATGACCAACACTTTAGTAATTATGAAGGAACTTACAATCCAGGAGAATCTCTGAGTGAGCTGGTTCTACTGTACATTATAACATACATCATAACACAATTCCTGGAACTGACACAGACATTCTTGGCAAACAATATAATGCTTTAATGCAAAAAACAAGGTAATATGAATGAAGCAGAAAACTAATTGTGTAAGATAGATAAATACATCTGTATATATTATAGAAAATATCACAAGGCTTGTACAAGTATGAAAGTTCTGTAATCTGCAAGCCAAACACAGAGCTGCATGTTCACTAGCAGAGCAGGTGGTATAAGTATATAACCCCTTTACTCCATTTCACACCCTATCAAATATACCACCTTAATTCAATATAATAATTTATAAAACCAGAAACAACAACAAGTCATACAAGTTGAATTGTATACTGTTTTCTAATAAGACATACAATGAACGGAAATTAGCTAATTGATGCTTTTGCTCACAATAAGTCATACAAGTTAAATTGAAGCCTCTGAATATTAAGTCATACTGACTGGAAATCATGGATGCTTTTGCTGCAATAAGTCATACCATTTGAATAGTATAGACTCCCAATAAGTCACACAGTGAACAGAACTCACAGGTGATTTTGCTCACAATAAGTCATACACGTTGAAATTGTATATGGTCCCAATAAGTCATACAGTAACTAAAAACTGGTTTATACACTGTGAATTATGCAAAATAGACAAAGTGAATGAGCAGATACAGAGTAATACAAAAAGTGCAGTAAATTACTACATAATTATATAAACATACAGACAAGGTATCAACTTGACAGTAAACTGTTACAGAGTTCTGCCCTATATTTCTTTCCACTCAAATTGTTTGAATTTCTAAATAACAAATGCTTAATTTTGTCTTCCAAAAAAATATTTGCCTTTTTTTCTGCAGTGTGTCTGTGGAGTTTCCCTGTCACTCATTTTTTTTCAAATCTGAGGTTGATAGGTTCTGAAACTGTTAAACATGCCGATACTGAGCATAGCCTTTATTTGCCAGTCAGCTTTCTGCTGAACTATGGCAGGCATAATATATGAATGCCTCCATCCGGATTTGAAACCGGGTCTTCAGATTAGACGCCAAGCAAACTGAGCTACGGAGTCACACATTGGCTTAACTTAGTTCACAGGTGGTCTTTATCACAGACTGGTTCTGACTGCATAGCAGAGTTACCACAGGGGTCTGAATATTCTCCAATATAACACCCAATATAGTCATACACACTTGACAGTGTTCCAATTATACAGTAAATTATCATACACAGGGTTCTGGCATTATTCATATACTCCTCATTTACAATATATCACAAAGCTATAGACCCGAACATATAAAATCATCAATTATCATCCCCCTGATCCGTATGACCCCTGCTTATCAGTGTGACCCCGGCTTATCACAGTGTGACCCCATCTGATCCTTGTGACCCCCACCTGATCCCTCATCATGATGATCATGAAGACCTCAGACGACCAAGTTTAGTTTCTATTAAAACAGAAGATTTTAAAATGATTCATAAAAAGATTTTGTAAGTAAACTATATAATTATATGAAAATTTTATGCTACCCTTTTTCATTATAATAAATAGAGAATTATTTCATGATGGACTTTATTATAGTCATTGGGTCAGTTAGTCTGATACATTAGTATGTAGGCAATATCTTCGTAGGTATATCTTCATTATACTAATGTACATCACATGGCAATTAACACTGCACTCAATGATTATGATGGGGTTTTTGGTGCAGCTACCTGATTTCCAAGCAACTATTGCATAACATTAACTTTGTATGCCATAATGAGTAAACTATATAAATTGTCTCAGATGCATACATACTAACCCTAAATGAAACGATTACACATACCCACCTACATGAGACTGACATAAGCTGTAATTAGTAGACTTAAGTGTTAATAATTTAACAGGTGTCTGTCAAAGTTAATCATTTTTTTAATGAATCGTAAATGTAAGTACTACTTCAGACTGAATTATCCAGCAAAGGATAACCCTTCATGAAAATACAGCAATTTTCTTTCTTTTTTGTTCTTAGATAACACACAAGCACTCGAAATATCTTTCCAAGTTTATGTATTATAGGTAAAGGTAAAGCTTTTAGAACAATTGACTTGCTGGGATACCTTCAGTATGTCTAGCTGACAGATTGCCAGGTCAAATGGCTTTCAGGTTTCATATTATAAGCTTAAGGCCTTAAATGTTGAGCATAGCCTTTATTTGTCAGTCAACATTTTGCTGAAATATACCAGGCATATAAGTGCCTCCGTCTGGGTTTGAACCAAGGATCCATGATTAGGCGGCAAACATGCTGTTACCACTAAGCAATGGCGGCACACTGAAAATGCTTGCTAATGTTCAACCATTTAAAGCCTGTGCAAGCCTTAAGTTAACGAATGGCAACATACAGGAATTTCAACCAAGAACCAATCTGTTTTAGCAGACAAAAATCAAGAAACAATTAATGACAAAGCAACAAAAAATCTCAATACAGACTACAAATTTTCCATAATAAAAGCTAGCCAAAATTGCCACTAAAACGCACCAAAATAGCCAAGAACCAATTACTGACGTAAAACTCAAATCCAAATTTGGAAATCTCCCGAGTAAAAAATCAAATACCTAAACAGCAAAATTCAGGTCAGGCATAATAAGAGCAGTCAATCAATTTAATTAGATAGGATGGGCTAGATTTGTTTTTCAATTTTTGAAAGTGATAAAGTAATCTTGTTAAGTCAATTTCTGTTATTGAATTGTCTCCCCTCCATTTTCAAAATTAGAGAATTATTGATGACAGACATGTGACAGAGCATGAATTAACATATCTATAGAGTACAAGCTTGTGAGGACACCGTGATGTATAGTTTGGAGAATTTGACCCGATCTTGACCTTTAGATTAGCATAACAGATAGATATCTTGTCTATATTTATAACTCCTTTGTATGTTTTCATTGTCGGGGAGTGTCACATAGACGCTCGAGATGCGATACAAACACAACATTTACATACTGATATTGCACGATTTGCTTGCGGATATTGATACATTCAAAGTAAGAACGTTGATTTATTCATGCATAAAGGTCAAATTCACCAAACTGTAGAAACACTTAGCGGACTGCGACCACTTTGAATACAGAGAAAGCAAACATTGAATGGGCAAACATTTTAGTCAGTAAACATGTTGCCAAATTTCCTGACTAGTAAAATGTACCCCCATTCCTTGCAACTGAACACGTAACCTTTACGATTGTTTTCTCTGGAAAAGTAGCCAACATAACAAGAATCTATGTGCAAACTTTACCGAATAATAAAAGTCACAGACATTTTTATTGTGTTTGTTTACAAAGACAGGGATAAATAAACCATATCATAGCATTATGAAACACATACTGTGAGCCAACTCATCCAGTAAATAAAAGGAAGTAGAGTTTAAGAAAACAATAAATGAAACTGGAAAATGGAAGACAAGACTATATAGACAAAATATTATGAAGTTTTGGACTAAGTGCGAAACTATATATAAGGTAACTGCATCAATTTATAGTCATGTACTATAGTTTTGCACTGAGCCCTTGAACTGTTTGTGCGTTCATACCGGGATAAACGACCATGAGAGGCTAGACAGGACATTTATTTGACGGCCTGACTCATAGTACTGCAGGAGGAAACGTCATCACAATAAATGGGATATCATATCCCAATGTTGTTGCCTTTCACAATACTGGTATAAACTCACAATAGACAGATGAATACACATAATTGACAGACAGACAGGCAGTAAATTTGGTTAAAGGAAAATTGATATGCCCCTTTCGAAACAAGCAGTTGTGACCTTGACCTTTGACCTAGAAACCAATACTAACAGAAGTCATTCCGAAGTCATAACGAAGTTGAAGGGCCGTATGCATACCTGACAAGTACTCCTATAAAAGTGGAGTTACTTCAATTTTCGTTGTTAATTTCTCATTTTCTAAGTTCATCTTACTTTAAAAAAGATAGACACTTGATACATTTTATGATCTTCTGTCCCATTTTAATAGCCACTAGAATTAATAAATTTGTTTATGCATCTAAATATGTATTTAATCACACTTAAGTGCATCTTGTGACCTGTTTCACTCCTATTTTGGATTTAACTACCTTGGCAGGTATGGTGCAATAGCTGAAGGTCAAATTGTGACCTTGACCCTGAATCACCTCATATTATCAAAACACTGTAGATGAATAAATTAGGGGTCAATGGACGAAATCATTAATTGATTCATCCTGTAGTGACTGACCACCAGAGAAATTTGTCCATTACATGTCCTGACATACACCAATTATCACAAAATAGCCCAAGACAGTAATTTCTAGGGACAAATTTTTCCGCAGCTTTTAGCACTTGCGGCCCCATTTACGGACAAAATCATCGGTAAGCGACCCCTGACAAATGACTGTTTGAGTCTAAATGACAAGAGTGTTCTCAATAATGATCTGTTTGGGAGAGAAAGTGGGAAACAAACGGCTGTGATCAATATTTTGTCACACTGTATTATTCTCGATTCTGTTGGTAAATGGGTGAGTCACTCTAGCAAGTGGCCTCTAATGGTAACTTGACTCTCGTAGACTGTGATCATGTTATGATAGACAGGAATGCAAATATTGACACAAGTGGGAGGATGGAATCAGATGGCCCGCAATATATATAGTGGGTAGTGGTGGAAAACTGGGTTGGGGAAACAGGGTAGGGAACCTGGTTGTTGGAGGGAAAACAGGGTTGCGAAAACTGGGTTGGGAACTTGGTGGGAAAACTGGGTTGGGAAAACTGGGTGGGGAACTTGGTGGGAAAACTGGGTTGGGAAAACTGGGTGGGGAACTTTGTGGGAAAACTGGATTTGGAAAACTGGGTAGGAAACCTGATTGTGGGAACATGCTGGGAAAACTAGGTTGGGAAACCTGGAGGGGAAATACGGAGGAGGAACAGAGCAGGAGAAAGCAACAGTATCAAGCAGTAAAAGTTACTTTCAGAATTCAATGTTTTTTCCCAACCTTTCACATAATCAGATTTGGCCTTGTAGCACCAATCAGATAGCAACAATTTGTTTCAGTCACCGAACCAGACCAGAGTATTAATCAACATTTGTTTTTTTATTACTGTAAACTAGTCAATTTTCATGGGGTTTAAGTTTTGTGGATTTCATGGTTCACCTCAACAACAAAATATAATCCCATCAAACATTAATTTAGACACATGCTTTTATTACCAAAAATTTTGCAATATCAACAAATTTACGTTTCATCGAAATTGTCTTTTTTTCGCCAACACCACGAAATTTAGTCACATTGAAATTAAATAATTTTACAGTATTATTAAAACATTCCCAACCATTCATTATATCTCTAAAAATCAGTATTGCTTTGAACCACAAGGGAAAACTAAAAGATTGACAGATATTTCACTGTGACAAAAAACTGAAGAATTCACTAGACAGAGGAATTCATTTAAGGTTACAAAAACCAATTTAAACAAATCAATATGTTAAATACAAGTTTGCATATCGTATTACATTTTTTATACAAATATTTCTTGGAATGTGAAAAAAATCTGTCCTTTGTCTCTGACAGCTAGCATATCAAGACACTAAATTACTCACACCCTAACAACCACTAGACTACGAAAACATTTTCATCGATTCTGTGTTTCACATGATAAAATTAACTCAAACATAGTTGCTTTTCACATCAAGGTCAGGGAGCGTACAAAACATAACGTAACTCCTAAAGGAAAATTAAAACTTACAAACAAATTTTGACAAATCAACAGCTTAAATTTATTGACAGACTATGAGTACAGGCATTAAATCATGATCCTAAATCCAAACTGGCAATGCAATCGGATCATTCCCACAAATAGGAAAAAAAAAACAGATATAAAACAACCAAAAAGCATTCAAAATTTGCAAAAGAAAAAAGTATACAATATCGCACCAAGTTAATTAAATAAACCACACATTTAAAATATTCAAGTCTTTAGACATCGAGAGGTTGATTAAATCTTTAGCTAACAGAGAATGTTACCCTCTATAAACTCATTTTTAGCTGATCGCAGAATCACTTTGAGAAAAATAATGATTTCCGGGAGAATTCTTCCTCCAAGTTATAATAGTTTCATTGAAAAGAAAACACATTTCCTGTCCTAATACAAGTACAGATCTTGTTTTGTAGAAATTAATTTACAGAAAAATGCTTCAAGCTTCCTAACCAATACCTCAGCAGTATTTAATTGATGTCTTCCAGGGAGAAATAAATGAATAAAATGTCATCGTAATGAGCCCTGTAGTGATTTGAATGCTAAATAAAATTTGATCCAGTTGATAATTATTGCAAATTTTGTATTTTAATGCAGCAATACACAATAAGGTTCTTCCACTACATACTGATTGATCATGTATGACTGTGGCTACATGTTATACAAGATCTCGTCAGTGTCGCCTGCGTGTGCTGGATGCTCAACTGCCTCGTACTTGATAGTACCCAAGTTGCTCAGCTATGAGTGAAAATTCTAACTCAATAAATGTAGTTCATAGGGTAATAAATCAACCTTGTCAATATAGAATCCCCTTGTAATTGTGAATAACTATGTTGAATTTTAAGTGGATGCCTGTGATAGTCTTTGAGAAAATGACTCTCGATATGGAGGATAAAATAGACCATTACACCAGTAATTCACATGGAAAAGACAGTTTTCTGCCTAAAACCAACCAGCCAAAGTACTGGCTTCTATACGCACACACCTTTTAATTTGACTTGCTGGGAATATAAACAGACTATTCAACATTTTCTGATCAACAAAGGGAGACAACCATATAATTCACACAAAGTACAAGCCAGCACTGATTATCTCCCTAGGAGTCCCAATGTTTACATACCTTACTTGCTGGTTCCTTGTATCCAGTCTTCCCAAAGTTATGTGGTGAGTTGTTAGTTCCCCGGCACTCTGGCTTCCAAACTTCTGATTGAAATGTCGGCTCAAATTACATGATCTTCAAAATTTCTGATCAAAATCCCAGGTACCAATAATTTACTGGTAACGTTGTAATCCCTTGACAGAAGTTCTGATCGGAAAGCCTGGTATTTACTGGTTACTGTGGCTTTTGACTTCTTAAGTTTCTATTGACACAAATGCCATGCAAGTTACTGGTTCCCTAGGATTTTGACAACCTTACTCATGTCGGTTCCCAGGATCCATTTGGCTGAATAGTCAGTGTATATAACCACAGGTTTCCAACTGACATTACAGTAAAAGTATTCTCCACCACATTGATATTATCTTCACTGACACACAATAGCAAACATAGTCAGATTTCAACATCAATATTTCAAAAAATTCAACATTTAAAAAATTCACTAAAAGCATGTATAACTGTATTACAATATTCCACCAACATACTAAAGGATTCTTCAGTTATGGCAATGTAAAAGTTGAAGCAAATTGCTTCACTTGCCTATGATATTTGTGATAATGCCCGAGAGTGGGTCCTGCAAATTAATTGGATGAAGCCACCCAAATATTTGCAATGAACAATTAAAGTGTTTATAAATATCGGTATTGCTGCCCCTTAATTGGACATAAAATTTTATTTTGAGATTAATCAATTTTGTTTTGAGATTAATCAATCAGGTTTGATCCTACCTATCTCTAGTAGACGTTGAGCAACTCAGTAAATATATACAGACTGTACATAAACATATACCACTTACCTAACACCTACCACTAGCTACATTGTAACACAACATTACTAAATTTTTCTTAATACCCTACAAATAACTAAAATGATCTACACACTCCTACCGACAGTGGTTAGGAAAAAGCTCCAGAGGAGTATCCGAGTACAGCATACATATCACAAAGTAACATAATTATGTACATGTACACATTACGTATCAATTGTGGTCAGTATTTCTAACTATCGTCACATACTCTTGTTTTTTATTTTCCATAATATAGTAAGAAACTATTATAATCTTACCTTTCTGGTCTGATGGTGCACCATGGTCACTGGCGTAGGTAGTTACATCTTATCCAATCAAATACAACAAGACATAGTACTAGCAAGAAACATTATTTTAAGACAATTTTTTTATGAAAGGGAAACATATTTTAAGAAACTCTTGTATACTGCATAAATCCCATTTTATGCAGGGTGAAAAAACAAAGTTCAGGGGTCCTACTGAGACATAATGCTCAATCCTGGAAAACAAGTCGCAAGTATTGCAGAGCTACAGATAATGTTTTAGTTCATTGGGTAGTTTAAGTTTCAATTTTGATTAGGTTTTGGCAAATTTTATTTGGGTACTTAATCAAACATAAATGACCTTTTATGTACTGTTTTTCACTGTATCATCCTTTTCTTTTTAGGTATTTCAGATTTCCATTGCTTTTTCTTACCCCCTCCTCTCAAAATCTATTGGGTTTTTAAGAAAATGAATAGGGTAATTACCCCAATACGCAGCGTATCTGTAGCTCTGTATTGTTCCGCGTGCCATTAGCATACATCCCTACATCATAACTAGGTTTAAAACATTGTTTTAATGTTAACATATAGATTATGGAACTTCAAATGGTCATTACTTTGTTAATTCTTTGATTTTTTTCATCAAATAACTTTTATTTTGTGCGGAAAGGATCATTCTTTCTACTGAAGTAAATCCGGATTTCAGAATTTTCCTGGAACCGTAGGACCCCTGAACATTGAAACATGTTCTATGTTAGGCAGTTGATTCAACCTATAAAGAGGATGATATGTACATGTATGATATAAATCACTGACCTCATCAAATGATCTTCTCGGGACTTGTGTTCCTCACCAGCCAGAACCACCTTCTGTGTAGTACTAGTAATAACTTCACCATTCACCACAAATGTCCGAGTCTTGGTCAACGTTCTATACTGGCTTTTGTTACTCTGAAAATTATACATTTGTTACAACAAATTTATTATGACACGACTGTATTGAGCAAATGCCTTGATGGAAATAAAAGAATTAAGTTTTCGTAATGAAAGAATGGATGACCGAACGGACAGGTGCTTCGCTACGTATATCCCGGGGCATGACTACTCAAATACGGTAACTGCCAAAATAAGTCCATATTTTTAGCAAAAAAAAAGGTTTTCCTGGAGACTCATACATAATATTTATAGCAAAAGTTGACAAAGTGTCTACAACATATGCCTCTGCATTACAAAAGCCAGCAGGGACCCGTTAGTTAAAGTAGTAAATGTATCAGAAATCTTAATTTTACAAAACATTATCGTGACTACGCTTGGGTGAAAATTTGTCCTTGTTATTCTAAAACAATCATCATACAATATTTATATGTTATTTATCATGTAATTACACAGTCAAAAGCACTGTGCCAAATCACTATTATTATCAAACTCAGGATATCACAATTTAGCAGTTTACAACTACAAAGCTACAAAACAAAAACACACTCTACTTCAGGGGTCTCATTTGACCCTAAATTAACCCCTTGAAGCTTTACATTTCTACAAAATATGTGCACAAGTTTTTAATTTTTGAAGATCTTAATACATGTAATTTCATTTTTTTCCCCAATTAAGATCACCATATTTGGGCGCAAATCTCATCCAATCTTAAATTTTAACTTATCGAATGGTGATTTTCTTTTTAAAATCCAATACAAAATTAAATCAATGACCCCTTTAAATTCATCCCTTCATGAAACCCCTAACTACACACCCACCAACTCCAAACACATTACTCACCCTATCATTTCTAGGCCTTATATGAGCAACTTTTTTCTGTCGAATGCGTGGCGATTCCTTAACACTGTCCTCTCGTTCTACACTGTCGACAGTATTGATACTTCCAGTGTCCGACCTTTGGTCTGACATGTCATCGTCTGGGTTAGATACATCCAACGGTTCAACGTTGTTTGTAATCTTTGTTTCAAGCGTGTCTATATCAGTCTGCGGCACATACTCCCGACTTTTCGTTGCACTTTGATTAATTCCACGCGGAGATGTGGAGCGTTCCCGAGGCTTGGAACCGCTTTCACCACCTCGTGGTATGTCCGATATTTTAGTCACATGACCATTAACTACAATAGTACTAGCGGCTGGAACTGGTTGTCCGTTTATGGTAATTACGTCATCGATATTAGACGATTGTATAGGTTGCTCATCATCATTATCGCTAATTTTAACTTTAACTGACTGAATTTCAATCTCACGTTTATCTGTAGCTTCTTCCCTCTCTTCTTTTACAGATTCTTTTTCAACTAAGACACGATTTTCATCTTCGACTTGGTTGACCGTTTCTTCTGGAATGGTTGGGCTCACACTTCCTTCTCTCGGGCTGACACTACCATCTTTAGGGCTTACCGTACCCGATCTAGGGCTCACACTTCCTCGCGGAGATATATTACTCTCTTCAGTTTCTTTCATTTTCTCCAAATTGTTTATCAATTCTGACACACTACTCAGACGTTTGGGTGCAGGGGGTTCCTTCTCTTCGGAAGATTTCACAATCTCTGTGTCGTCCTTGGCTTCCCCGGCGTCCACTGTACCAGCCTCCTTTCCTTGATCATCCTCGTGCATCTGTTCTTCAATAACAGTATCAATAGTTTCAAAAACTACAGCAGGAACCGACGGCTGACTGGACGTACTTGTGATGACATCATTGACGATTTCATCGACTAATTCATTCACTGTCGACGTTATATCAATCTGTACGTCCGTGACCTTTACTACATCAGTGACCTTGAGGGGACTCCCATTCTGAAGAAAGACAATATGTCCACTATAACGTCTACACTAGCAAATATCACACAAATCTAAACAAACTAAATCAACTATTAAGGTATGTGAAATCCATCCCTGATGATCAAATTATGAAGGAACTAATGTACCAACGGTTCAGTAAAATAATTAATTTTCATGGTGGATTAAATTTCAAGGATTTTATGGTTCATCATCAACCACGAAAACAAAATCAAATCCCAACAAACACTAATTTTGAACCTTGTATTTATTACTTGAAAATGAATGCAAAATCCATGAATTTTAAACGCCCCATTGAACTGGTCTTTTTTACCAAAACCACAAAATTTTGTCCCATCAAAATTAAATGATTTTACAGTTATTCATGAACATATGAGTACAAAAGAACTCCAGAGTCAAGAG
Source organism: Spisula subtruncata (assembly GCA_963678985.1). NCBI lineage: Eukaryota > Metazoa > Mollusca > Bivalvia > Venerida > Mactridae > Spisula > Spisula subtruncata. The sequence continues at coordinate 9,720,545 of OY787666.1, forward strand.
TAAGAGCATTCTGCATAAAAAATAAAACATTTCTATAAAAGACAGATCTATGTGCAAACAGCTCATAAAGTGTACTCATAAATTGACATAAATTTAGCACATAACCTGCGGTCTGGGAGTGCCAAAAAGCTGTGCCGGAGATAACATTCGGCATTCCCAGAATATGCATTAAATATTCAAATTAGCCCGAGATTACGCAAGCAAATCCATGCCATGATCAGCCAATGACGTCATGAAAACACAAAAGATGTCATGGCTTATATGCTTATACCGAACTGTATGGAAATTTAGAAGTCTTGTACCGCTAAATTTTGAATGAAACCTATCAGGCTACATAGCCTATGTAGCATACATCATCATTTTGAACTATAAATGAGCGTAATCTAAGGTTATGTGATTACAAATAGAATCTTATATTCATGATTATTGCACACTAGTTTTATTAAACTCGTTGAAAAAATAATAATTCACTCAACAAAGCCTCATGTCATATATATTATTCCACTCTTTCAATAAAACTTGTACGTAATAAGCACTAATGCAAGATTATCTATATAATTTAACTAACTATTCTATTAAAGTAGATAACAGATCTATTTCTAAACTAAAGAATATTTAGAATACTCCTCATAGGAACTTACTTTCATGCATTTACGAGTCTGTAAATTTAGAGACATAATACTTCCATGAAAATGTAGAATACAGCCCAAAATATATATGTATATGTTATGATAATGCATAAATTAAAGCAATGATTTAATTGTTAATGCCTAGGTCCTACTGAGCATTATTGTCTAGGCGATGTACTCCGGATTTAATAAATGGGCATAGGAAGACATCGAGAAAAGGTTCCTCATGGTATACAGAAAGTGCTGGGGATTAGAAAATTATTTGAAGTTATTAGAAAATTTTGAATCCCTATGCCTGTTTCCTTTCAAAGGTAATTTATTTAAATCGGATGTACATCGCCTAGGCAAAAAATGCTCAGTGAGACCTAGGCTTAAGTACACCAGAGTATCGTCTTTTAAGTTTCGAAATAAGGCAATTTCTTCTACTAAACAAGTCAGAGATATAAAATTTATAGGAAGCTAAGTAAAACCTCTGTAGAGCATCACTCTTAGAGAGCTGTAAATATTGGCCATTGTACAGAGGTTGTTGCTCTTCAGAGGTTAGATTTATAGAAAATATCAACTAAGCAAAATTTTAAAGGTGTGGTTCTACCGAGTCCTCATTGGAATGGTTGTACAATATTATCAGAAAGAATTTAAATTACATCAGGAAAATTGTACGTCACTTAACGTTTTTGCCAAACAAGAAGCCTTCAATGACATTATTTTCAAATTTCATTCAGTTTTTATCAAAGAAAATCCTAAATAGCAGACTCAATTTACCATAACTTTAATATTTCATCAAATAACTTTTAGTTTGGTCAGAAGTCTTTGCACTTTCTGATTTCCAGATTAATCAGGAAAATTTACACCCCATTCCACTATACAAGGGTTCTACTATGGCATAATTCCCAATCCTGAAAAGTTTTGGGTGCTAAAAAAACACATCCCAACACCGTAACAAGGCTTCAAACATTGTTTTATTGTTGAAATTTGGTTTATGGAACTTCAAATGATCCATAACTTTGTCAATTCTTTGAATATTTTCATCAAATAATTTTTATTTTTGTCAGAAATTCTTCTTATGTAGCCAATTCCGAATTCCGGATTAATCCAGAATTGTAGAGCCCCTGACTATTATGTGAGAGAAAAACTCCACCCACCTGGCTTGAAGTATCAGACTTCTCATCAGCACTCGGTCCAATACCCTCATCTGATAACTTATCCTCATTATCTTCCTGAAACTCTGGTGGCGGTGAGATGGTCCCTTGCCCCGCCACATCATCATAGCTTGGCGGCTCGTCTAGCGATGGCATTCGTATGGGAGATCCACGTGTAGCCTTTCTAGAAACATCCCCAGTCGACTCGATAGACTCAGTTTTTGAGCTTTCGTCTTCCGGCGATTCTTTAGACTCAGGTGTAACATCGCTGACCGGTAGTTTGTCCGGCGTTTTCTCTCGGATCTCCGCCGGCGGAACTGGCGCCGGAGCTTTCTTCGGTGAAGGTGCTTTAGTCTTATCGGGTTCTGTGCTCTCTGGCTGCTCAGGTTTGACTGAAGGTTCTTCAACTATTTTTTCAGGCAATACCTTTGCTGGTACCTTCTCCTAGAAATAGAAGAGTCAGGTCAGTATGTTGATTGAATACAGGTGTCACTACTGGTCAAATTGCTAATCAGTACAATATACTGTAAAATAATTTGATTACAATCAGATTATGTACCCGGCTTTTTATTCTGCTCGTCATAAAAAACCAGCACATATCAAAACAAGAAATACCACTGAATGTAAATTAATGAATACACCCAGAAACAGTCATGCCTAGTTCTGTTTAAATTCCAACTAATGGTTACAGGGAAATTGCTTGAACAGAATTTAGACAAACCAACCAACAGACCAACTCATCTCAAGCATGACTCCAATATAGCCGCCACAAACAGTGATATACTTTGTATTAGGAGGTACTATCATATAAAATCATCAGCTAGAAGTTTAACAACAGAAATTCAACGAATGGTTACAGAAAAATAACATGGACAAAAATTGTAAGGATCAACCAACAGAACAAACAACTTCAAGCATTACTCCTATGTAACCATAATATACTTTGTATCCACGGATATAATCATACAAAAACATCCGCTAGAAGTAAAACAACAAGAAGTTTACATTTACCTGTTTTTCTGGTGTGTTTTCCCTCTTGTCTGTTTCACCGCTACCTTGTGAGATCTTGTCAAGATCTGCAGTGGGGTCGTCATTCATGTGTCTCTGTTTGAGTATAAAAACACCGATGTTGTGAAAGTTATTAAAACAGCTTTTGGGATTTTGAAGTATTTGAAGTCAAGCAATACAACTTCTCCAGACTTAGCTTATATTAACCCTCTCCTTGTGAGCATGGCATTCATAGGCACAGATGTCCTACGGCCCTACTGAGTCATTATGCACAATCCTTAAAATAAAGTTCTAGGTGCCAGTTTAGCACACCCCACTACACCAATACTCAGCTTCAATCATTGTTCTATACTTTAAACTTTTGTTCAAATGACCTTAACTTTGTCAATACTTCCATTTTTAACTTAAATTTTTTAGAATACCTGGGACAGTAACCATCCATTAACCATATCAGCGTCATTTGAGAAACTTTTTTTAAATTGTTTAGGTGGCGCAATCGGTATGGACATAATCACTTTGAATTCAGTGCTAGGCACTGTTGCCGTTGGGGTTGTGGGTTTGAATCCCACCCAACCGGGTGAGGGTTTATATACTATTAATAAATATGAAACAATTTTTTTTTCAAGGATTAATCTGGCCTTGAGGGACAGAGGAGATAGACTTGTGAAGCACACAACTACCTTAAACTCTTTCATATCCTCATCCTCGGTCAAATCTTCGACAGTTTCTACAACTTCAGCCTTGGATTCATAGATGAGATCCAGAATAGACTTACGTGCAGGTGGGTTACTGATGAATGGATGCTGTAATATATAATATAGAGCCATGTAAATACTTATAATTTATGGTGATGTTTGTATCAAATATCCTCACACATTTTTAACATTTTTAGGATGGAATTTAAATTCCAGACAATCGATAGAAATTCCTTGAGTTTTCCTCAACTGGACATGATTTACACGAGTCCACAAAGTCAGCAAGAATTTCCCATGGCAAATTCTCCAACAATTTAACTTATCAAAATCTGCCAACAATTTTAAATGACACAATTTCCAACAATTTTAAATGACAAAATTTCCAACAATTTTAAATGTCAAAATTTCAAACAATTTTATATGAAAAATAATCCAAACATTTTGCATGGCTAAATCTCCAACAATTTTACATGACAAAATCTGCCAACAATTTTACCAAGCAAAAACTGCCATATTTTTAAATGACAGACTCCAACAATTCACCATGACCCAATTGTCCACTACCATACAAACACTGTTTCAGTGTGCCGGACAATCAACTCACCTTTAACAATTCATCAGCAGTTGGTCTTTGCTCAGGATCTTTGATTAAACACAAACGTAGAAAATCATGGAATTGCTGTGACCTACAATGACAATATAGTATAGTTTGGGTTATACAGATTGTCCATGTTGAGGCCTACATTCATTAAATAAAGGTGTTACTTACTGACTTACTAACTTACTTATAAACATTAAACATTGTCTCATTTAATCAGAGCCATAAAACTTAAGGAGCCCCACAACATATATAGGATTTTGGTTACAAGTGTTGATAATAAAAAACAGATTTGCAGGGGAAAAAAACCTGGGACCAGGATCTTATATTATCACAGGCAATTTCGCCACATATGATTCTCATATGAGTATCATATGATTCTCATATGAAACCTTTCATATGAGAATCATATGAAACGTGGGCAATATGATTCTCATATGAAACCTTTCATATGATTCTCATATGAGAATCATATGATTCTCATATGAAAGCATTTGCATATGAGAATCATATGATAATGATATGAGAATCATATGATAATGATATGAGAACCATATGATAATGATATGAGAATCATATGAAAGGATTTGCATATGAGAATCATATGAAACCTTTCATATGAGAATCATATGAAACCTTTCATATGAGAATCATATGATCGCATTTTCATATGAGAATCATATGATTCTCATATGAGTATCATATGCAAATCCTTTCATATGAGAATCATATGTGGCGAAATTGCCTATGTACCCACCAACTCCTTTGACTTATTTCAGGTCATACAAATTGATCTCCCTCAACCTGTCTCCCAAAGCATCTCAAGTAGAAATCTCACCTCAAATTGAGATTTTGCTCAAATAAGAGTCTCAATTTGAGATAAATCTGAAGTTCAGGCTCTTTTAATTTTATTGCAATAAACTAAAAACAGCGCTTTCTGTTTTGTGATGTATTTATTTTATTCCAGTCTTAAATGGAAATTATATAATTGACACATTGCACAATTTGTGATGAGATCATTTAGCTCAGATTGAGATGTTTACTTTTTGTTTAGGGAGATCTGGACCAGAGACCAATTCCAGCAGGGGAGGTAATCAGTATCAGGAGTGTGTAGATTGTTTTTAACAGTAACCTCCCTTGTCTACAATGGGTCTGAGTCATATCCAAGCATAAAGCAGAAATCAATAAATTTTACATCAATTTTGTCTTACTGAAAGGTCACAACGGAACTGAATGCTAACATCTAATTATTTCCTTTCAACCCGGTGTATTCTCAATGTATTCCCAGAGAAAAACACATTTTGCGAAAAAGTTCCACAATAATTTTGCTCGCTTAAAATGAGAAGGTGGTAAGTACTTCTTATAATTCAGACTGAGACATATATAAAATCAGCATCATAACACGCTTCTTATAAGCATTTTTTCATGAAAATTGGCATGTTCACCAAACTGAAGTTAAAACAGCTTGTTAACCAATAGTAAAGAGAAATTTTCAGACATTTTTTTTTGTTTTCTCAAAATTTTGATTTTGTACTACTGTAAACAACCTTTTCATTTTAAGCCAGCAATATACACCGAGTGTTGGTTGACGTAATGTTAGGATAATATCACTGCTGCAGTTGTAACTGTTTTATCAAAGCACTTACACAAATATTTAACTTATTTTCTTTGTCTGAACCTTTTATAGCTGAAACTAGGACCATATTATAGCTAATTTATGGCTGGAACTATGTTAGGACCATGTAGCAAATTTATGGCTTGAACTAGGTCATTCAGTTTTTTGGCATGTAGGTCTTGGACTTTCAACTTTTTTTCATTTGAAACTTGGATTTTCGGTTGTCAAGTTCACATTCTCAATTGACATTACGCCAGTTGTCAATCAATACCGTTTAAATCAATTATGACAGTAAATGATAATCACATGGTCCAATGGATTGAAAGCCTTCACCAAGCAACCTGCGACTAAGAATCAGGTGGAGCGATCTATGCTCTAGGGTAATGTCAATTAGTTAAGTGTTGGACATTGTGTCTGGTAATAGTGGTATATGTGGTGATTTTTATGCTTTCTGGCTTAGTTGCTGCCTTCCCTGTCTGATTTTCTAATATTATCTTTTTGACCACTGACAATGAAAGAGATCATTGAAGTAAAATATGTATTTGAGTGTTCAAAGTTTACCATTTGGACTTCTGGTCGAGAGAAGGGGGTTCAGCTTTCTGTATCTTTATGAGAACCCTCATTGGATGCATCTCATGATTAGGGGGTTCTATCTGAGCAAACTCTATCAAGGTGATCCCTAGGGACCAGATATCAGCTTTGTAACCATACGGTGTATCCTTCAACGTCTCACAGAGTATTACTTCTGGTGCCATCCTGTAAATACAAATAGGACAATGGTAATCAGGGCTTTCATTTGAATCTTGAAACTACATTTTGACTTTAGAATTTGACAAAAGTGCATTTTTTGATTCTTGAAAATTGAAGCCCAATAGTCAAATTTACTATACTTGTAATACAAATTCTCTTACAATATTATGATGAATCTTGAAAATTGAAGGTCAGGTGTCATTTTTACTCTTCACTTTTCAAGTTTTGGAGGCTAGTGAAGCCCTGAGTAAATATTATATTTTACTATATAGTTGTTATTACACTTGCTGTCTAATCTTTTTACCTTTTCAGACAAACAAATTAAACAACTTTTTCACGTAGACTGAGGTTGCATCTAGGGCCCAGTGTATAAATGGTCTCTAGGGTGTGGCATATAATGGCATCAAGGGCTTGTAAGCTCTTATGTATAAAATTAACAAAATAACAGAAAACTCATCAAATTAGTTAATTGACATTTAAGTCAAAGTCATAGGAGATACAGACTTGTCCTTAGGGGCCTTATTCACCAACGTTGTAAAGTCTCAAACCAGACTTTATATTGCCAAACGTTCTACTCTAAAACACCAGACTGGTTATGGGGTACAAAGAAATAAATTTTAGAGCATCAAAATAGATACCAAACAGTGATATAAACACTTACCAGTATGGGGTACCGATGAAAGAGTCTCTTTTCTGTAGTGTTCTCTCATTAAATGCAGACACACCAAAGTCAGCTGAAAATATAATAATAACAACAAATATATTAATTGTTTAGTGTTTGGTAACTCGGTTTATGTAGTTGCTGTTTCCTCAACACAGGGTTCTGCTGGAGTATCATGCCCAATCCTGAATTTCAGACGCAAGTCTGTCTCAGGTTCATTTTAAACATCCTAACACAAAAACTTGGTTTCAAGCATAGTTCTATTGTCAAAAAATAGCTTATTAAACTTCAAATGACCATAACTCAGCCAATATAAGGAATATTTTTATCAAATATTGTTTTATTTTCTGCAAAAAAGGTTTCTTCTCTTCAGTGCACGATTCCGGAATTCTGGTTTAATCCGGAAATGTAGAACACCTGTGACAACAAATTTTTGGTAAAGTTAATTTACAGCAGCAAATTTCCCTAACCTGGAGTGGCCCTGGACTGCATTTGAACCAGTACTGACATACCCTTCCAGATTTAGAAACAGCAATTTCTTGGCATTTGGAGGAAATTCAACATATATATTGTAGTGAAAATTTTCATGGAAGGGTATAATTGCTCAGCTGACACTGAGAATTTATCACTGAAATACTAACAGCAATGAATTGGCTCTGATACTTTCTTAAAGGGGCAAAGTTTCAGCAGAGTTATGGGCCTTGTATGGTACCATACTCTAAAACCAATAAGAAAAATCTGATGTGAAACATGCATGAAAATACAAATTCTTATTTTGGTTGCCCGTTTCCTATGTTTTACTGGGATATGAATAGTGTGATGGTAAAACGTAATCTGATGCAAATACAGCTAGCTCAGGAGAAATCTAAATTCAGTCAACAACTCAACATGCATGATGAAAATACTTCAAAGCACTAGGATTATTCAGATTGTTACATTGATTAAAACAACAACAAAGTCAATATTTGAATGATTAATAACAACCTTTACACTTTCACTCATTAAATGCATTTCCCATAATGCATTGTACACGGGAGCATGACTGTGCAGCTTTAGCTTATTTCTGTTTTAAGTACTGTAGATTACAAAAGTAAATTATTTTACAGTACTGTAATTTCTGTATCACATTCTACATCAAACTTAACACAGTTATAAACTTTAGACTTTTTATATCCAGTCTGACATGTACTTTTACATTAAAATCTATCATGCATGATTGACTATCAACCCACTGTGATGGTATATTCATCCTGAGGTTATGTTCAGTACAAAATCAAATCTTTTCATGCAAAAAACATCTAACATTGAATTGTTAATTTATTTACATTTTCTTTACTCACAGCATGCAGCTAAATATTTATAAACCAAATTACTGTATGACTTATTGGATTAATATATAATTCAACTTGCATTATTTATTGCTATTTGAAATATGCACTGTATGATTTATTGTCCTACTACATAAATTATTGTGTAAATTACTGTTTGCCTTATTGCAATTGCTGGAAATCAACTCCTGATTTCCAGAATATTCTGCAGTCAACATTAATAGATTGACCTAAACCGGAGTCTGATGGAAGGGTATTTGACCTGTTGCAGTATGAATTACAATCAAACTATTAATTATACATTGTCCTAACATATAAATCTACAAAAGGATTGCCCTAAGATAAAAGTATGCATCATGATCATTTAAAGTCCAACTGTTCAATGTTCATATAAAGGCCATGTAAATTCGGCAAAAGTTTACACCCCAAAACGACCCCTCATGTTTTTATCCATTTCAAGCCCCATTCCTAGTGCACTGTTTATAAATGAGTCAATTTCTGGCGATTGAAATAAGGCATACACATTCAATTACATAGTATGGCAATAAGTCATACAGTGATCAAATTTTGCATGTGCTTTCAATAGCAATAAACATTTACAAGTTGAATTGTATAGTAATACAATAAGTCATACAGTGATTTGGATTATACGCTGTGAGAGTTGAAAACAAGATTTTCAAAATTCCAGTAAACCTAAAATTCAACACCCCTTGGCCTAAGTGGACAGCATGGAGAGCCCTTGGCACATCTTCCCCTCGACAGTACAATGTCGACATACTTATATCTGATTATCTAATATACATGAAGGACACATTATCAATCTGACAATTATAGCAATGAAACTATTGTAAAGACCAAATTAACAATAGGACCACCTGAAATAAAATCACATCTGATTTAAGACTACTATCTATTCAATTAGTAATAATAATTTATATTAGGGTACTGTCCCATTCGAAAGAATAGTGGTGAATACATCAACTCAGTTAAACTCACTTAAACCCAGTTAAACCTATATGAACATAGTTTACCTGACGGGCAAGCTTATTTTTACAACTTTCATCATTTATCTTTGAATGGACTGTACCTTATAATAAAGACACACCCCAATTAAGACCGCCATTTTTAATCTTGATTACACTAATCTTTTAAATAAATGGGAAGCATTTTAAGTCTTATGAGCAACAGACTGACCGATCAATTGACATTTGCCAAGCAATAAACTCCCTCATCAATGATGGGGGGGATAATGTATAAACCTTGATGAAGAACAAAGTTAAGTGAATGGCTTTACAGTAATGAGATACTAAACTTGATTGAGCATAAAAATGAATGATTTTACATTAATGCAATTTATAAAACTTGATAAAGCCCTGTTGTTATCATCAGTTACCAGGGAAACATATCACTGCATACAATGATGAAATCTTATTACATCATTAAATCAACATTTATCACAAAGGTATAACCCAACAATTTGCATGTGAGACGATGGATGTGTGGAAACAGTGTATGTCAATTTATCTCATAGTCATGTAAGGTCCGTAATTATCTTAATTCAGAACAAGTTTTTAAATGAAGACAACAAAATGAACTGAATAAAGCTTCAAAGAACCATGCCTGCTGATTTTAAATTCTAAGTTAATTTTTTATGCCATATCAATATATACATTTGTAACACGAAGGGGGGGACAGGAGAGGGGGTAGGTACATGTAATTATGACACTGAAAATGTGCATCTGGAAGAAATCCCTGTTCTTCTACTTCAGACCTTTTTCTGCCCTTTTTGGGAAAAAGGCCCCAGCCAAATTTGGGAATTATGCGTCGCTAAATTTTTGAAATTGGGATGCAATTTAATCGAATTAGTTGCAAAAATTAGGATTTATTTGGTCCATGATTGAATAGGGATATTGAAAATAGAATGAACTTTACTGTTCCAATTAATTGACACCAATGATTTCATTTGTGTATTTGTTAATAGTTCATTGGTTTAACTTAAAGAAACACTTTACTTGTCTTTCATGAGTTTGGTTTCATTATTTTGGGAATTTTTTTTCAATTGTGATTTTTTTCAGCAATTGGGAATTTTTTTCAGCAATTGGGAACCAATTTTGAGGCAGAATAAAAGCCTCAGACAATACCAAGAAAAATGTCTGTACTTGCAGTTGGTTTGTTTCGCATCAGATCATCTTTAACATGTAGTTGACATTTTATGATCCCGGTATGAATTCAATTTGTATAAATTTGCTTCAGTAATGAGTAAAACAATTATGTAAGCTTAATTATTATTCAAGTTAATTTTCAACACCAGATTAAACTATGCAGTGAAGTGTATACATATATGCATACTGATGTAGGTAAACCAGTATAAAGCTATAGCAATGATTTTTTTTGTTAAATTTACTACCTTTCTTGAAAGGCCAGTAAGTATTATGTAACCCCAGCAAGTAACAAGTATAAAGCAATAATATATTATATAAATGATGATTTTTGCATGCAATTTACTACTTTTCTTGAAAGGCCCAGCAAGTAGTAAACAGCTGATTTATACAATGGTCTATATTTATAATCCCAGTTGCATGTTTCATAAGCGGAAGTATCACAAAGTTGCTTAAGACTTAACACCAACAGTACCATGGCAATATTACACGATTTGCTTGCTGAAATTGATTAATTCAACGCCAAGGCCCTTGTAAAATATTTGTGCAGGATAATGTCAAATTCTCTAGCTATATCATATTTTTTCCTTCATTTTTTTCTTCTTTTTTTTTGAAACACTCAGAGATTCAAGTTTAAGGGACCAGCTGAGCGTAACCTACATTTGTGGATTTTGTGCAGATTTTTTAGTACCAGTAGTATTATAATACTCAACATGTAGTATATCAAATTTTTTGTGAGAGGTGGGTATATCATAATATTTTAAATCAAACAACACAGTTTAATTGCATATCCGACACTTTCATTCTTGGTCACAAATGTGACAATCCTATAAAAGTGGCTTGGATTTTTCATTAATTACCACTCTCAGCTAATTATAATTTCCACCACACAAACAAAACCACTTGAAACATGAATAAATTCAAGTGATTTATGCATTAAAACAATTGATGAGTTAAGTTTTCAAACACAGAGTTGTGATTAAATGACTCATTTAATATGATGACTGATTGATTGGATAGTCTCTGTAGCAGGGTGGACATATAAGGTGACTTTTCGGCTAAGTCTACAAGAAAAAATATGTAAACAAAAAATCAAAAACAACCAAAAGTATCTTACTCTTTGACCGATTTTCACGAGGTATATTCGACGCTCAAGCCGAGAATGAGCATTTTAATTTTTTGTTCACATATTTTTACTTGTAGGCTTAGCTAAAGTCACATTGTATATGTCCACCCTGTGTACTCTTAATATATCAGAGTAGGATACAAGCAAGGGCAATAACTCATGTATCAATGGTAGTGATCTTCTTATCACTTGGTAGAGTCAGCTCAATGTTGAATGACAACGGTTATAAACATAAGCTTGTCCGTCATCTAAACTATGTTTATCCAGGTTTAACTGGGTGTAAATGTCATTGTGTTAACTGTAGTACCGCTATCTTTTTGAATGGGAAAGTTCTCTCATTGGTATTACTTATTCAATCGCCAGTACAATGTCTATTTCAGTGCTACAGCTAGGCCGTTTTACAAGGGCGGGGCGCCCCGCTAAAATCTGACCAATCACGGAGCGCCCTTCTGAAATTAGGGGCGCCCTTCTGTGCCCCTCATCAAAGAAATTAAATTGCTTTTACTGTTATGACCCCCTGATTACGTAATCAAGGTCTCAATAAAGATCGGAGGTGTGATAAATCTTAACTAACAATCTAACTGGGTGATTAACACCTATCGTCTGCACACAGCACTGACAGCGATCATAAATCAATAATTGCCCAAAGCTACAAACCTAGAAGGTAAACAGACCTTTAATCCAATTAAATCCAAGCTAATTATGCAACACGTGTTAAAAACATCTTAATTGTACCAATTAACATCGTTGTTTTAGTAACAAAATCTCGACACAGTCGTAGAATACCATTGCCTATCGCAAATCAGATTTTTTTAATTCACCGATAAAAAGATCGTCAATAGACACTTTTTTGGCTTAAATCAGTTGAATTTCTTGTTTAAAATGGATAAAACTCACAAAAAATATGTTACAAGTCGTAATTTATGAAGTTTAGGGAAATAAACATTGGCGGGCACCTGTCATTTTTTGCCGACGAACGGAGATTGTCTGGTGAAAAATCGTCTCTAAAAAGCAATTGATCAACTCTTGAATGATTTATCTTACTTAATTATATCAATGAACACCAAAATTTAGCTTCACTGTGATTAATATATGATAATATGGCACCACCCCCACCCACCATGGTTATAGGCAGGGGAGGAGTGATGAATTTTTTTTTGCAATATTGCATCAACTTTATGAGAGTCTCAATCATATTCATGCTACTTTCATAACATTTATATTAGCAATGATTAAGATCCTCACTTGGTAGCAAATTTCACTGAACCTTATTAATAAGTTTCAGGTGGATGCATGTGGAGACTGACTTGCAGCAGGCTTCACTTATAAGTTTACTAAGTTGTCATAAATAGTCTGAGAATGATGCCTTGGCCAAGTTGGGGCTCGGTGAGGTTGTCAATAGTGGCTTGACATAAGGTCCCATCCAATAAATAAAGGGGGAAGAATTGTAGTGACTGACACCCTACCCAGCAACCAGCTAGTTAAGTTGGCTGAGCTTCAGTAGTAGGGACAAATAACACCGATGTCCTGGTTTTTTGGCTCAATGTCGATTGCATTTGTACTCCTTGTTGTACATACTTAAATATGGAGGTAAAACTCCAAAATTTAATAGATAGATCTATTAGATTTCTAGTAGACTACAGCAAGTCATGGAACTGAAAACAGTTATCAAGGGAAAAGTGAAATGCCTATCATTCTTAGACATTTGTTGTATGTCTACCCATCATCTGACATGCTGAAAACTTGTTCATGCTATATCTATTTCTGAATAGTCAATTTCAAGTTAGCATTGATCATGTGCCACCAGTATATTGTGGCCTGAATGTACAGGTGTTTTTAATTTGCAAGGATTATATATTCCATTAATTTATACGCCACTGGCACAGTATACAAAGCCTAAATGGATTAAACTGAAATGCTTGCAGCATGCAAAAAAGAACCAGTGTGGGAGGAAACACGCGCGCACACAAAAACGCCCCTGTAAGAAGCGACCGTGCGCAAAAAGTGCCCTTTTCAATAGGAGCTCCCCTCTATTTTTTAATCCTAGCTGTAGCACTGTATTTTTAGAACCGGAAAATCTGTTACTTGGCATTGCTCTTTTTGCAACCGTCTACCAAGTGCCACTACATATATGTGCAGGAGAGCTAAAAATTGAGTCTGTTTGGATTTTTGTGCCCATATACTATAAGTACACAAAATTAACATTTTTAATGACTGGCCTTATACACTAAAACCATTAAATAACCCACTAGTAAAACCTTCCGGGTATTGATGTAACTTTTTGTTGCATTTAGATATAAACCCACTATATTAATGTTTACATTGTTCTTATTTTACAGAATGAGTAAATTATTTGTAAATTTTGTTTACACAAAAAATCAACATTTATATGACTCATACATCGGGAACTGAAACACAAATTGATAAACCATTGGTATGAAACAGTCATAAGGTATGTAATAGTTATAGCTATAATGGGGTTTTATCGCAAAGTTATATGTCTCCAACAAAGTCATATACTAAATAACTTTGTTGATAGAATTTCTATTTTTGACACTACATTGTATGCACTATTTGTCACAGGTAAGTTTGTATGCACTATTGAACCTACAGCTGAAACTACCCGGTAGGACTTGCAGCGGTTTCATGGTTCATTAACAATTATCACACCTTAGTCCCAAATTCAAGGACTTTTCAAGGTAGAATTTGTATTTCCAAGCCTTTTTTTAAAAACATTTACCACCAAGGTAAATTTGTACAATTTCGAATCGTTGTCATGGATAAACATGAAAATTCTGGTCATCTCAACTGCTGCTTAAGCACTTCATGTCTCAAACTTGCAACAATACATTTACATACTTTTAATTTGAACGACAAATAAAAGTTTCAACATCATTTCTATGCAAATTAACGTATACTTCTTGGTTCATTCAAGGATTTTCAGTTACATTTAAGGATCATTTTGACATTTTTCAAGACAGCACCGAATTCAAATACATTTAAAGATCATAACCAATTTTAAGGACTTTTTCAAGGTCTGTGCAAACTTTGGTTTTATTTTCAATTTCTCACTCAGTTTTGTGTTGAATTATGAGCATTGTTAGTGTACTTGTGTGCTCTGTATTTTTCCTGTTACCTTTGCTTGGCTGTTTAAGTCCAATAATTAAAGTTTTTACATACCCAGTTTGACGGCACCTTCCATGGTGAGCAGTACGTTGCCAGCTTTGAGATCTCTATGTATGACACGTTGTGCATGGATGAAGGATAGGGCTCGGCACATCTCGTGACACACGTAACGTATCTGGTCCTCTTTTAGGGATTTCTCAAGGTCAACCATTATACTGTCCACAGCACCACCACCACAAAATTCAATGTACATCTACAAACATAATAATAAGCTTATTTATATTCGAAATTCATATAACTTTTACAAGACAGACATGATGCTAAGGGTGTAGAAATCTGTAGAGGGGGCAGACCGCCAGACTGCAAAATCCACCAGTTGGGTAATGGAATGGAACAATTAAAAATTTAATTTTTAATGCAAAGAGACAACTGACACAGCATACAACACAGTCAGATACTATGCTCAACTGAATATCACAGGTAGTTATAGCTTGGCTATTTTGACCTGAGCCTGACCTTTATGCAAGAATATATTACAAGGTTCTTGCGTTGAATATATCAATTTCCGCAAGCAAATCGTGCAATATCGGTATTTCAGATTTGTGTTTGTATTACAAGTCGAGCGTCTTTGTGATACTCCCCGATTATGAAAACATACAATCGGTGTTATAAACGTAGACAATATATCGACTGTTAAATTATGCTAATCAATAGGTCAGACTCATGTCAATGTGGGCAAGCTATACATGAAGAGCAGGGTTTTCACTAGGATTTCATGTAGGAGGCTTTTTGTACATTGAGGAGGCCAAGGTACCTGAGCACTAAACATGGAAGGCAGCTGGCGGTAAATGAAAGAGAAATTATTTTCTGCTGGTTATATCATTTTTGCACCAGGAATCTTACATTCTAGACTATAAGTATATCCATTAACATTAATTTTGTACTGATTATGACAACAAGTCAACAACCCCCACCCCCTAGCTCATGCTCTGTACCCATCATACATAAATACCAGTGTATACCACAACTATGTATATTTTACTTTGATACATATTTGTAACTTCCTCGTCCAGATAAAACACATAAATCCAAAATATGACAAACACATACATGTACACTGCCCACCTTTAATAAGCATACACATTAGTTATTTCCCTTTATTTACATACCCGGTACCCATTTTATCACTTTCTGCTGAACAGTGAAAAACATTAGTTCTGTCAATTCAATAAGTATTAGTAATACTAATTAATGAGGGACCTTTTCCATTCACAAGAATAGCAGGGTCTCAGTTAACTCAGTTACACCAATTTAAACCTAGATCAACATAGTTTACCTGCCGGACAAGCTTATGTTTATAACTGTTCTCGTTTAACTAAGAACAGACTATAGAGAAAAAAGTGATATTGATATGCGATTGTTTAACACTACATGTACAATAAAAAGGTTTAATGTCAGCAGTCAGTCTTGAAAGAAAAACCTTGAGAGGAAGTAACATTATCCCATTTTTATAATTGAATCAGATTTTTTTAATT
The DNA here is from genome assembly GCA_963678985.1 of Spisula subtruncata. NCBI lineage: Eukaryota > Metazoa > Mollusca > Bivalvia > Venerida > Mactridae > Spisula > Spisula subtruncata. Next base: position 9,736,914 of record OY787666.1, read on the forward strand.
CAACACATTTTGGTCTTTTACTTCTTATTTCAATTCTGAATTGTAGCTGACTTACACTTCGCAAAATTTTATATTCTGATTTTGATCATTTCATATGCACTATTTGTCTAAAGAAAGCCAAATGTGGAATATGAATTACTGTGGATACTGTAGCCCCTTTTGGCTTTCAAAGTTTCATTTGGGGATACACATTGATCTTGTCACTGGATAGTGGTTGCTTATTTATCGTGTGCAATATAGTGAAGGGTCATATTACAAATATTAACACCCCATTATAGGGATATCAAAAACATACACTTTGAACCATACTTACAAATGTAACAGGATGGCGATGCATTATTATAACATGCGACAAAAGCTTGAAGTATGGTATAAAATTGTTTCATATTTCAAATGAACATCCAACCAGCCGAACCAGGACATTTATATATAAATGCTTGTTCAATGAGATGTTCATGACATGTATATATTTACATCATTGTTTCATATATTTCCCATAATAGAGTACCAGTAACTATTCATATTATTTTCCCAGCAAAGTTTAACACAGGTTTGGCATCAACCAATGAAAACATGTTTTAAAAAAGATTGACCAATCAACATTAGCATAAATATTTCAAATAATTACAGTCTATGTCTAATTGTTAAAGGTAATCACTTCAGTCAATGAAAACATATTTTTACAAAGGATCAAGCAAGACAAATTTTTGAATGTGTATACATGAAAAATTTCAAAGGGGACTAACTCAAAAAATACACAATACAGAGTTATGGTTCTTGACCACTAACAGTCAATATTTCCCATCAATGAGATCAATTAACATATGAAGTTTCAAATTGATATTTCCAATATTGTATGAGTTACGGCTTAAATATGAACAATTACAAAGGGGAATAACTCCAAAAATACACAATTCAGAGTAATGGTTCTTGTGTATTGCACTTCCTATCAATAAAATCTTTTCACCAATAAAGTTTCAAAATACAGTTTAAGTTATCAGCCGGACAAAAATGTGCGGATGGAGAGAGGGACGTACAAGCGGTGATTACACTTTCGTATATGCTGACCTTTGGGAGAGCATAAAAATGGACATTATACTTCCATAAAGCATGATAGCATGGGTCCTGTTGTGTTGATGGTGAACATATTGTTGGACTAATTAGTAAATATTCTTATTTGATGCTTGTTCACATACTCTTGGCGTCCATTGGAGTTTTTAGCTGAAATAGTCGGATGACGGGTCACCAAATATGAAATTTGGACTAGATGTGTTGAGATGATCATTGTGAGAAAGATTCTTAAAGTTATGCGAAATTGTGATTCTATCTAGACTCTGTCTACAGAAGGGTTTTCTATGATTTGACCTAAGGACCTACTCACCCAGTTTTTTACCCTAATTATAAAGACCAAATATCAGATTTGACCTAGATTTTGTTGAAACGATCAGTGTGACGAAGTTTCATAGTCATAACTTAAAGATACAAGCAAAAGTGTGACCTCAAGCATCTACACTAGCAAAATAAGATTCTTAGAATTAAGGGTGTTAAGACGGACGAAGACTGATCACAAAAGTTTACACAATCACTGTCTGACAGGTGAACTAAAACATTGATTGGTTACCCATTGTACAAACTAATAGATAAAAGTTCTACAAGCTACAATACATACCCATAATTTTCCTCCATGGAAGTAAGTCTCATAAAGTCCTACAACATTTTCATGTTTACATTTAGACAATATATCTATTTCCACCAAGAAATCTTCCAGGTCATCCTCAGCCTTGATCTCCACAAGTTTCAGAGCAGCAAGTGTTCCATCCTCACGATTCTCAGCCTAAAAATGCAAAAGTCAACATAATATTAACACTGAAGTGCATGATTAGCCAGACGAAAGCCTCAAATTGGTCAATTAACTCACTGGAATCCAGGTAAAAAAATAACACAAATTAACCGCAATAGGCTTACAATACCGGTAACCAGAAAAGGCCTAAAGATAGCTTAATTCCAAATTTTCATGATTCAGGCAGGTAACTTTTGCAGTACTAATGCATAGATCGAGGATATATGAATAATACTATAGGAAAACTCTTCGGTTTTGTCCATTTGAGCAAGTAGTTTAAAACCCTAAATTTGTTTAATTTTAGGGACTGGAATACTGCAGTTCTAATCAAGTGAAGGCAATAATTAATCAAGGGGTTTCATTTGACCGAGGCCGCGTAATCTGACCCCAAAGGATTTTGAAGCCTATGCGTCACTCATTTGTCAGTCCATTCAATAATGAATTGTTGCAAGTTTCCTGTCATAAAACTGTGAACATTGGTTGGTAAACAATCACTGGACGCTTGTATCAGACGCAAGATAATCGCAGTCAGGGAACGCTTGCATCGCGAGGCGTGATGCAATCCGCGACAATCAGAAGGTAGAAAAAACGACCAATGATAATCGGTGCAGGGCGTGACTTGAATAGTATGAATCTGTAAATTCCGAGGTCACCGTAGGTGATGTAAACCACAGGGCTTTCATTTGACCCGTAGCTACGGGTTTTGACGCACAAGTTTTCCAAAATACCCCATTTTGACGCTTGGAAAATCCTCTGTGTGCATCATTTTGACCCTTCAATATACACCCCTGTGCGTCACCCCAATATACAAAGTCCAAATACCACTCGTCATCAGGAAAATTGGTAACCGTGTATGTATAAAAGAAATGTGTAATTAACAAAGTGACACATTGTATATTGACCAGATATGCCAATCACCCGTATAATAAATTACATCGGAGGCGGAGTATGTCATTTGCTTTCAGCCAATGAGATCGCGCCTTGCGGTCACAACAAGCATTACCCTCGTGGATATTTTTTAATTGACAGCGCAACTTACATAAAATCTTGTTAATTTCAACAAAACAGTTATTCTCGTTAATTTCAACAGAAAAGTTATTCTCGTTAATTTCAACTTGTTGTACAAATAGCGGTAAGTTTATACACGTATATGTCAACTCCAATACACTAAAGCATGTGTTTAATCCAAAAAATATTTTTTAATTTCCACACTGACAGACTCAACGTATTTCCTCGTAACGGTAAACAATCACATTAATTCACTTGATTCTTCTTAGTACCCAAAATCACCAAGAAAACGTGTAGCCTCACACGAGTTACACATCTGAATGACGTCATTATGTAAAACTCACATATGTTGAACAGCTACTGTACACCTATTTTTGACGATGTAAAAAGTCTTAATTGAAATGAGTTAATCACACTTGGAAGTGTTTGGTGTTTTATAAATAATTAAAATGTTTGTAACATATAATATATTATGCATATTCCTGAATGGATTTTGACCGGATAGATTGAGTAAGTTTAGCTAGATTCCTATGATTTCATGACCATCTTTTCTTTTATGTTTAAGATTATTTGTTATGGAAAATGTGATTCAAACAATACTACTGTCAACTAAAACTAATTTACTTAACATGATCGATGTAGAATCTAAATGATCAAAGGAATTTATAAAAGTTCTGGTTCCCGACAGCGACGTAGTAATTGTACATGTAGGTGCAAGTTTCTCATTTTTTCAATCTCATTTAGAAACTAGATGCCATTTTATCACAACCTACCCTTTTGTAAATAAGATGTTCTTTGATACATAAAAGGATCCATTTAAGACATAAACTGTGAGAAATTAAAATCACTTTCGGTTTCGGAGTGACGATAAAACCTGTATCGTCCGTACAGTAGTGTACTACCCTGTCCAAAGAATCAACATAAAAGGCCACAATGTTTGTAAATTTGTAAGAATAAGCAGTGTTGATAAGTGATTGGGAATTGCCTGATTACCCATATGAGTACCATGTGGACATACATGAGGAAAGTTTAAATGACATAGATTGTGTCAGCATTTCCTTTGAAGACTCGGTTAGTACTAGTTACTTCTCACCAGCTGTTTTTAGCAGGAAGATGGAGTTAAACGAAAAATACATGTTTATAAAGTGAATTTATTTCAAGGTCTGGGGCTATGGCTAAAACAAAATAAGCATGTTGCGGATAAAAATCGACTATGTATTTCGAATCGACTCTTAGAAATTTGATGTCAAGGGTCATTTTGACTCTTGGAATTTTGGGGCCAAGAGTCATGACTCTTGGGTTTTGAAACCTAATGAAAGCCCTGAACCAAGGCGGAACTTATGTTAATAACTTATTATGTAGTAAATGTTCTATGTTAATTTTAGTTTTTACAGTTTAGAAGCGGAATGTGTTATAAATGGGGTTAATTATATATGCTATAGGATTTTTAGAAGATGTGTTTGTCCCATGGATTTAAGAGATCTCCAGACAGTCATTTAAGTTGAAATTGATAAATAAAAGTTTAAACCCATGAATTCCTAGATCTACCAGTTGTTTTTTTGACACTTGGGTTAAATTACTATAAGGTAGCCGAATGAAACGATAAGTTCATGTAAGTAACCAAAATATTGTCTTTGGCGGCGATTACGAAAATGCCCAGCTACGATTAAGCCTAGTTAACGAAATAGCCACATACCCTCAATCCAGGGTTTTTATCTTTTAACGCCCCCGCAGGGTGGGAGTATATACCCTGGGCATATTACCATTAGAATGCCGGAAAGAGTTTTGAAAACCAAAAAAATCCCACCTATCCCCGAAGGTGGGGGGGGGGTGAATTCAACTGATGGGCCACAACTGACTGACCAGTGCATTAATTAGCCTTACCATGCCATAAGACCACATGTTATACAGTGAAGTTCTCTAAAATTGACAGTACAACTGTGACATTGCAAATATATAAATGTCAAGGTTATATAGATAAAGTAGGGAATTCAATCAGGGTCCTACAATCTTACACCAACAAATGGCAACATCCTGTTTGTTTGTGAACATACCACAGGGTACCCCACCCATAATGTCAAAACTGCATCATGTACCTTATAGACTTTCCCAAAGGCACCATCGCCAAGCTCTCCAACGATCTCCCACACATTGTTTGGGTCTTTATCGCGGATTATATTTCTATTTTCAAGAGGATTTCTGGCAGCATCCCTTCCAATGCCCAGGAGTTTCTTAAAACTGGACAAAAATGACATCTCCTCACGTATGAAGATTTAAATGTCGTTAAAACTAATCTACAAACACGGTGACACTTAAATCACAATCATGTATTTAACTCGTATTATAATGTGGCCAAAATACTCTGTCATGAAACTGGAAAACGAGTATAAATCCGTTTTGTAGACATTTTCAATGACTTTCACTTGGTGAGCCAACGAATATTCTCCATCTTGTTTCCAGTGCGCATGCGCATTAGACGTACAATATTTACTTCCGTGTTTATTTCGGACACGCCCATTTATCGGCTAGGGTAGTTTCTCCCGATGGACTAGTCCATTTGCTGCTGTACGCAATTAGTTGCTCGGATGGTTCCGTTTTGAGAGAAAATTGTGCTTGCCTTATGTTGTACAATTATTTATGAGAAGTAGATATAGAATCTATTCTGTTTCGATAAATTCGAATAATTTAAGTTTGCCTGATTAAAATTATTGAAAACGTCGGGCCAATTTATATCACATGTCATGATCCAAACCTGCACATATAATGACTGATCTTTAGACCTCTTGGATTTGTCACCACATAAATATACGATGAATTTTGTTACTTTATACTGTAGGGGTCTGTAATTAATTATTAATTGTAACACTGAGTTTCCATCTTGTGACTGTCACATCAAATATAGCACCTACTGGCCTTAAGAATGCCATGCATGGAATTTATTATTATATCTACACTGTAGTCCATGAGAATTCTAACCAAAAGACCAGTTTTCGTTAGAACATGTACATGTAGGTTTCTAGGTAAAATACAATCGTAGGCAAATGGTTTATGTATTTGCTAAGTCCTTATTTTTCATAAATTACGAAGTACCAAATTTTTCAAATTATCTTACTTGAAAACTCCAAAGAAGTTCTTAAACCATCTGAATCTGAATCTGTACGACGTAGGGCCTATTACGGCATGTACACGTCGGGGAGAGAGTGCTCAGTTAATCGCTGTGGGATAGAGCTGTTTTGAAGCTCTCCACAGATTTGGCGCACACTATGCTATCCTCCTGTTGGTTCCAATCAACAATGGTCTTAGGGGAAAATGAGTTCTTATATAATTACATGTGTGTTGCACTGCACAGCTTTATAGCACTGAGAATTGTTTCTGGTCTGATTTTCAACTATGTTTTTAGTGTCAAAACCTGAGTGGCGTTTAGGTTTAATACGTCTGGTATTTCTTAGAGGTGTAAGTATGTCTTGGGAGCTAAAAGCTGGGACCTGCCCCTTGACCACCTTGTAGAAGAATATTAGTCTATTCTTCTTTCGCCTATCACTGAGTGGAGGAAGTTGTAAATCATTGAGCATCTTTGTGACACAGCCTTCTTCTCTTGATTTATAGTCCCCGGATATGAATCGTGCCGCCTGGCATTGGACCTTTTCCAGTTTGTTTATATCTTTTGATAGGTGTGGATCCCATACAATTGAGCTGTACTCTAGAGTTGACCTTATGAGAGCTAGGTACGCTGTTTTCCTGCATGTTTTGGGGCAATATTTGAGGTTGCGTTTGAGAAATCCGATGGTACAATTTGCCTTTTTAGTGATTTAAGAGATATGAGCGTACCATTTCATATCTTCTGATAGTGTTACACCAGGGTAGGGGTTTTGACTGACTTGTTGTATAAATGTGTTGTCGAGAGAGTAGAGGTGTGTTGATTTACTATTGATGCGCATGATGTAACATTTAGTTGCGTTGAACCTCATACCCCAGGTTTTAGCCCATTCGTCAAGTGCTGTGAGGACTGCTTGGAGGAGGATGTGGTCTCTATAGGATTTGATGGATCGGTACAGGAGGCAATCATCTGCAAACAATCTCACTTGGGATTTTACTGATTTCGGTAGGTCATTGATGTAGTGCAAACATAGGAGTGGGCCCAATACTATTCCTTAGGGTACTCCTGAGTCAACTGTGGCAGGATCCGAGTGTTCACCTTCAACTACGACTTGCATGTGGCGACTGGAAAGGATTGTCTCAGCCAGTCGTTGATGTGTACATTCACGCCATAGTTTTTCATTTTGTGTAGGAGTCGTTCATGAGGTACAATGTCGAAGGCTTTCGAGAAGTCCAGGATGACCATGTCTATCTGTTCTTTGGTGTCGTACCGCTGCAGTAGGTCGTGTACGGTAGACAGTAGTTGGGTTTCACAAGAGTAGCTTGAACGGAAGCCGTGTTGTAAATCCGTGAGAATTTTGTTATTTTCTAGATGGGAAAGGATGTGTCGGCATATTATGTGCTCTATGATTTTGCATGTTATGCAAGTGAGCGAGACTGGTCTATAATTTGCCGGGAGGTGGACATCCTCTTTCTTGAAGACTGGTCTGATGTTAGCGTTCGTCCAATCTGATGGTAGCTGGCCTGTGTCTATAGAGAACTGGAATATTTCTGTTAGGCCTGGAGCTAGTTCTGCTGCACACTTTTTAAGAACAATATTGGGTATATTGTCTGATCCAATAGCTTTGTGCTCATTGATGTTTCTAAGCAAGTTCTCAACCCCGTTTGCTTTTATTGTTAGTGGAGGGATAGCTGTAGTTGGTTGGTCTTTGAGTTGTGGAAGTTCATGTGCATAAAGACGAAAATGGTTAGGCCTAATAGCAGTTAATACACAATTCTAACAATAATATTAAATATATAATGACATTTGAGATGCTCTATATTCTACTTGTGGTCTCCCTGTAATCACAGGTAACAGTATCGTTGAAAAGAAAATTTAAAAAAATGAAATTGAAAAAAGGGATTTTTTTATTTCTTTTTCAACGATACTGTTACCCGTGCCTGTAATGACGATCAAGTAACTGACACTGGCTTCATGTATGGAATCTAATGGAGAACGAAAACGAGGGTCTAATGATGGTGACAACCTCCACTCCACTAATGCCTACGAAACCCGAATACTTCTTAGATTTAACATTCTCAAATTCAGAAGTATCAAACTGTTGTATATAAATGTGAGAAAACCGCATTTTTTAACCCCGTTGCCAAATGTTGCCCCCCCCCCCAATGTTGAAAACGCTCCCTACGCCCATGTACTATTGAGTAACTCATGTATAATAATTATTATTAAATACTACTTTCCGCGTGTCGCGGTTACGACCTCCTGAATACGAGATTTTCATGCTATTAGAAACGTGACAGTTGTCTGATTAATTTGTGTTATAAAACGTCTTTGAAGAAATTTATTCTTTTTGGTAATAATATTATACCACCCTCGTTAAGGTTCCGTCACAAATCGGGTTAAAATTGGATAATAAAATGGAACAATTTTATATAACATTTATTGGTTAAACGTCCAACAGTTATGTCACAATGTTTGGATCTCACATAAAAGGGGCCATAATCCCCTAATGAAACCTACCACATTGTTAATCTCATTGTCCCAGTACCGTGCTCCACACAGTCTGTCTGTGTATGATAAATCAATATTCAATAAATTATTTGTTCGAAGTCTTACAATAAATCTCAAAAATTAAATGTTTATAAATTGGTTTAGCAAATACAAGTGTATGTTTTGGAGTGCGGAATTTCAGGCGAGGAACAAACAGAACGGTTTGTCTATACTTCTTATTATTTCAGAATTACTAAACATTTTATATAAATATACTTGTAAAATACGTTTATAATGGCAAACGTTGACTAAATACAGTGAAGTTCCGCTAATAAGACCAGTAAAAAAGGTGGTCTTAATAGCGAATCGGTCTTATTAGCGGACCTATTTTGTTCTAAATTTAATACTTTGGGGCCTAATACTGGCAAAAATCTGCATCATTTCAAAATTATCAAAGTGGTCTTATTAGCGGAACTTTACTGTAGTAAATTCAATGTTGTTTATACAGGTACGTGTATAACGTTATATAGGCCTAATTGTGAAAGAAACATTTCAATGCACTACAGAAATAAGTTTCATTACGTTTTCTAAGTTTCACATTAAAATTGCACGTAAATAAGTAGTATCAATAAAATGCAAAATAATTTTCACCATCATCTTAATATAATATATATTATGTTTTATTTTTTTAACGAAAGAGCATTGCACAACAGGCTTAGTGTGTATATTAGCCATTTTCCTTGCATCATTTTAAAGCAAACAAATCGTCAATTACGTATGACAAGAGCCCAAATCATAACTAGATCCAGTGGTTGTATTTCTTTCATTCTCAACTTGATTTGCAACTTTTATTTCCAGCAATTAAATAATTATACCCGAAATATCCTTTTGCTATCGGTTAAATATAAGTTTCGATAGATTACGAGACATTTTACTGTTTGAATCATTGATATGCCGATATACCTGTGGTAGGTTAGAACAAATTCAAAACCGGTGTTCCCTTCGTACAACGCTTGGCACCAACCGCATATATGCCACCGGGCTTGTTTAAATGAAATGGAGGAAACATTCCTTTATGTTAATACTACTCTGTTTTAGCAGACTACTACAGTATCATGTGTGTGGATGTATTTCGTTTCGTTTTGGCTAAGACTGCAAGCTACAATTAGGTTAACACAATGTTAAAAACGAATATTAACGAGTCATGTTCGACGCTCAAAACGAGAATGAGCACTTCATATACAACTTATACAATGTTCGCAGTACAACAGGTGGTCACAGTTACTATCCATGTGCAGTTGGGTCGGTCTTGGGCAAAACCGTCTCCTGTTGAATAAAAATATAAATTTAATGGGTAGTCTAGTTTTCATTCTCGGTATAAGCTTTGAACATTTCTCGATAAAATCGGTCATAAAATAAAAGTGTTGTTTTTAACTGATTGTTGACTATTTGCACCTTTCAGTCTTAGCCAAAAATCACGAGGTATATTCATCCTGTTACAAAGCGTGCTGTATGTCACAAGGACGATTTCCCAAGGCATCTCAAGGTGAATTGTCAGTTCAATTTGAGATTTATGTCGAACCAAATTTACCTTTTCAGTCAAATTTTATTAATAATGACTTTATTTATTGTGGATAACCTCCTTTTTGTTAGCTGAAACATCTTTCAGTAGTTTAGTTTTCTTTTAGTTTGCTTTCTGGCACCGTAGCCTATAGTATTCACATTTGTTACCATATATATATACTTGCGTTCTTAGCCATAAATGCGCTTCAAACCTCGTGGCACACCTTGCTATCACATAAACCTACACTGTTCATGCATGCAACAATTTAGGCGAATATTCATTTTAATTTGCACAAACCATGATCTTCCGGTACCGTTAGCGCTTTGATTTATCATCTGACCAAAAAGTTATCGAGGAATCCTTTTTAGTGACTGTCTTTAGGGTGTTTCATTTATTGAAAATTTTCTCCGATCAAAAACCTTTTTTGCCCAACTGTGACCCTCCTCAAACAATGCAGATATACAAAATTTCAGCTAAATTGGTCAATGGGAACACCTTGCCCTTCCGACTCGAACTTTTGACCCAAGAGGGTCTTAGATCCACTTTCGGATTGTTTTATATTTTTTCAAACTTGTACAAACTATGATATGTTGCATATCATTTTGAAGGGAATGATCAGAGGAACAATGCCATAAAAGAATTCATGAGATGAAATATGTTTAAAAAGAGTTATGGCCCTTTGAAATTTGCAAAAAAGTGGCTTTTTTACCAATTTTCCTTAAATATAATTATATTTGAAATAAATTGAAATTCGGTAGATAAGCATATTATTGGAAAGTTCTCAAGAAGGCACTATCAATGGGACTAACAATACATCACATATTGTTCTGTAAAAACTAAAAAGTTATGCTCACTTTTAATAATGATATAGTAATTTGTAAATTTTCCTCCATTTTGATCAGTGACTGTCACTCTGTCGTAGCTCGCAGTAATACTGATACGCTTCCGCTCTGCAGTATTTGCATAGTTATTTATGTCCCCCGTTCCTCATAGGCAGGAACCAACAGGCAGAGCGAATGTGAAACCAACAGAAAGAGCGAAGGTGAGGAGCCGCTGCTATTTGAAAACCAAAAAGTTTGCATCGGGAAAGAGCAGCTACCCCTGATGATAGATGATCTTGCAATGGATTAGTTAGGACCAAGCTCATGGCTAACTCTTTCACCTGTTACAAAATTAAAGTGACTGACTAACAATGCCTTCTCAGCAATGGGATTTGGATCGGCTGTAACTTCAAACCCTTCTTCGTCTTCTAGATAAAGATCAGAATAAGAGAGTCCTCCGAATTAAATGGACAGTGTAAAGCTCAGTGAAACATGTACACAAATGTCAGACAGAAATCAGTTTCAGATTTGCTCCCTGAAAACTGATTGAAATCATATTCAGTTGATCATGTTGCAAAATGAATCGGGCTTTGAGTAGTGTGTTCAATATAGCAACACTTGTTACAATCTTGTTCTCGCCTTCAGCTGGTCTAGGGTGAATGAGGTTCCTTCTCCTATGATCATGTTATGGGGGCGCTCCCGGAAACATTTCTTGTGTTTGAATCTTCAGATTTCAGTAGCTAGCTTTACTGATTGTGTCAAGAAGTCTTCAGTTAATATCAAGAAGGACATGTTACCTGGCTTGTCTTCGACGACTCTCCAGGAGTGCACTGAGTGTCCTCTAGTATCGTCGTGGCGCATACAGGGGTTTTCGTTGAATAGTCGTTAGTGATAAAAGTTGCTGCGTGCGTTTGTTGTGGGTATGGCTATTGTTTTGTAAACAACTGTCTACTATTCTGATTTTCATTTTGGCATGTTCTGACCAGGAAATCATATCCCGCAATTTGTTTGCCATTGTTAGCAATGTCGCAAACATAGGTGCCCAAGCTCCATTTATTTGAATGCTAGTGTCATTCCTAGACACTTGGTGGCCTCACATTTAGTAACAATGTGGTTTCATCAAGCTCGGCTCTCGTAGATGTAATTATACACATTTTGTTGGATAGAAGCTCATTTTCCATCAACTGTATCAGGATTGCCAAGAGTGTAACTTTGTAAGGTCTCACCCATGTGACACTCAGACATTTCAGATTTGCATTGTTCGACTATGCTCCATACGTTGACCAGTAGTCATGACTTGATCCTGATAAGAGTCTTGTTTCTGATATCATAGTGCTTTATCTTTAGAAACAGACTATTATATGGAACATTATCAAACGCTAGGACAGATTCTAGCCGAAACGAAATGATACTGTTTATAGTGGACTTGAATTGTTTGTAAATATCAATGCTGAAAGGGGAAGGGTGTGAGTGGGTGGGGGTAAAGAACATTCAGAACTATGCAAATACGGCAACAAATGGGACCCACGTTGGACGCATTTATCATAGTTTGTAACTGCTGTAGAGAGAAAAACACTGAATTTAGCAAGAACATAATGGAAGATACATGTACCCTAATATAATAAATAATTATACAAGTATCATGTGTGATTAAACAGTGGATACAACTTATACCTAAACATTTTGTTGTATATCATTATGTCCCACTGAATGTGCCTTCTTGCTCAATGGATATGCTAAAGTACATGTACAATATTTTAATCTACTTCAAATCTAAATATATGTCGTGAAAATTGGTTAAAAAGCCGATTTTTTATAATTTGCAAAGGGCCATAACTCTTTATAAACTTATTTATTCTTTTGAATTCTTTTACAGCATTTTTCCTCTGATCATTCCCTTCAAAATGATATGCAACATCACATAGTTTGTACAAGTTTGAAAAAATATGAAATAATCCGAAAGTGGATCTAAGACCCTCTTGGGTCAAAAGTTCGAGTCGGAAGGGCGAGGTGTTCCCATTGACCAATTTAGCTGAAATTTTGTATATATGCATTGTTTGAGGAGGGTCGCAGTTGGGCAAAAAAGGTTTTTGATCAGAGAAAATTTTCAAAAAATGAAACACCCTAACTGTCTTACTCAAGATTATTATAAAGATTTTTAAATATTTTTTTTGTTTTAGAAAGATGAGTGCATTCAGAAATGCGCGAAGTATCCCACCAGTGGCACTAGCACACCAGTACCGTCTGAATATAGCCCCGCGTAAAAAGGCGCCAGTACATATCACCAGAACTCGTAATGTCAAAGCAGAGGAAATGTCGGATGTGAGTATCGATATAAGTGACGTCGAATATGACGTACATCAGCGCAGTACGTCACATTCCTCATACCTAGACGAGGCTGAGGAGGATGATTTCTACTTCCGGTCAGATTCACCAATAACACCAAAAGTCAACGATAAGTACTCAGCCGTGAGAATTTACGAGATTGCCTGCAAAAAGAATAATCTTCTCCCCATTGGTTGTGTTAAGAAAGGACTCCAAAGTACTCACCTCGTATGCCATGCTACAAACTTGAACTACGAAGAATGTAAATGTATATGTTACGCTCTCTATCATACATCGGGCGTTGAGAGCATCGATTTTGAAGAAAATGGGATCGGGTTTAAAAGTACAAAATTATTTGCCGAAGTTGTTTGTAAGAGTCCCACACTTACACACATCAGGATAGCTAATAACAATCTCAAATCAGAAGGAACGCAGGCCATATGTCAGGCAGTAGAGGGCAATAGATGGATTCTGTTATTGGACATATCAGGGAATGGACTGGTCGAAAATGACGGAGAATACGTACGGTCTTTAGTAGAAAACACAGATTCATTGAGAGAGCTATACCTAGGTCACAACAACCTGTCAGATAAAGGTATTATATCCATCTCTAAAGCTGTAAAAGTGAACAAGACGCTGCGAGTGTTGGACTTACAATGGAACCACATCCGGTTACAAGGAGCACAAGCAATCGGTGCGGCGTTAGAAGACAACACTTCCCTGGAAGTTGTTAACCTAGCCTGGAACGGTCTTCACAAAGAAGGAGCTTATAGTATCGCAAACGCTTTAAGTAAGAACAAATCATTGGTCGAGCTGGACCTGACATGTAACAGACTCTCGGAAGTGTGTGTTGCAGCCATATTAAAGGGTCTTAATCACAATACAACACTGGAGATTCTTCATTTTGGACAGAATTCAATCTCAACTAAAAGTGCGCTAGTGATGCTGCATCAGATAGACGAAAACAAAACATCGGCTCTGAAATGTCTAAATCTCGGTAATTTGGAAGTTGAAGACAAGTTTGAAAATATGTACAAAGAAATGAAAAAATCGCGTGATATTGAAATAAAATACGGTCAAGTGCTTTCGACAGAACGAAAGCCATTGGCTCCTGAAGAATGTGACGATGAAAAAGCGCTAATGCACTGCAATCCACTCACGGTTCTCATGGAGTGCATGCGGTTACAAAACTTGAGACTGATCGATTTCTTTAAGTCATTAGATTCAGATAAAAGTAACATGATTTGTATTAAGGAACTGTGTGACGGTATGATTAAAGTCGGTGTACCAATCAAACGACTGACTCTGCTCAAGCTCCTTCGGAAGCTTGATAATGATGGGAATGGTAAGCTTGACTATGGAGAAATGACACAAGCGCAGAAGTTACACAGACAGAATATCCGAAAGATTTTGGCCGTGAGTGGTGTTGATTTTGACAAGACGGAAATTGGCAAAGTTTCAACGCTTCTGCGAAAGATCATGAGTTCAAATTATATCATGAAGAAATCCGTCACCAGCAAACAAGCTTAAGCCGGAACAGGAAGTTACGTATAAAATTGCCAAATAAATTACATTGTTTTTTTTTCGTCTAGTGTCGTCAGAGACTATAGATAGCTAGTAACTTCAGTCTTCGGGTCCTTGGCTAAGCAAGCGCTACATAACGCTTTTCACTGGAGGTAATTCATGCCTTATGTCTATAACTAAAGGGGAGGTAATTGGATGGAGGCGCCCGGCAACTTAGGTAACCCTGTACACAGATATGTATTTAGATCTGTGCCCTGTGTCATCGCAATGCTTAGTCATCACAATAACAACTATGCCATTCGGGTTTTAAGAGCTATGAATTTAACTTTCGACTTTTTTGCAAGCTGGGACTTTTGAACTTTCGACTTTTTGCAAGCTGGGACTTAAACTTTCGACTTTTTGCAAGCTGGGACTTGAACTTTCGACTTTTTGCCAGCTGGGACTTGAACTTTCGACTTTTTTGACCGATGGTGCCTGGACTTTTAGCGGTTATGTTCAGTTGTGTTTTGTGTCGGGTAAATTTATACGTTATGTTTTGTATTTTTATGTTTTTTTTGTGCTCGACAGTCCAAGTTGAGGGTTGCCTACCTCGTCCGCGGATCTTTTTGTCCGCCAAATACTTACACCACGGTAATACTGGTGCATTTATTGTTAAATCCAAACATGTATACATGAATAAAAGGTGATTGGCATAAGCCTCGTTTTGAGTCTTTTGCGTATATAACATTTGACGATAGTGAAAATCGCCCAAAATTGTTAAAGAGGCATTCCCTATAAGTTTGATTGTTTCAATCGATTCAGGAATATTAAACATTAAATGAGAATCATTTTTGCTTAAACTCCTCAACTCATCAACAAAAAGCTCCCATCAATTACCGAGAAACAATGAAAATATATATCCGTAACGAGCCAAAATAGTCATGAGTTGTTTCCCTTTAACCACATAATAATAAATTGCTGGGAGCGATAAATTATTATTGGTGATTTGACTATATTTTTGATATTATAGAAACATATGTGCGCACACTTTCTTCTGACAAATTATGATAATTGACATTTAGCTCATTAAATGTGATAGTAGAGAAAAACATGCTAGTTATAGGGAATGCCTCTTTAACCAATTATGTTCAAACACGCAGAGTATGATGTTGCACATTTTTTTCACTTGTCGAAATGAACATAATAACTTGGTGGCTGTAATCCAAACATTTCTTGAGAAGCCACAGTGTTGGCTTAGAACACAGGCCAAAGCAATTATATCACAAACTTCATTGTTCACTTTTCCAATTTTCATCTATTCAATATAGTAAAATATTATATCTTATGAATGAGTGACAATTTGGGGATGTTAAAACTCTGGTTTCTTTGTGATATAATTTCTTAGACCTATGCTTAGAATGAGAAGGTCGTAAGAACAAAATCGATATTTTTAGAAAACAGGAAAAAATTACTGTCTGAAAATTACTCTTTACTCAGGGATCCCATTTTCATGGAAATAGGCTAATAATATTTTCAAATATACAATAGTGGTATAATGTCCTAAGTAGTAGTTACGACCTGCTCATTCTAAGCCAGCAAATACCTACAGTGTTCTAACTTATCTAATATTTTAACAGGTCAATAAAACGCATGCATAAATGATTTCATGCATCACTCAGTTGCATCCACGGCCCCTCTCCCGGGAATTTCGGAGGATAGCCGGTGATTGCCGGGAGACGGCCGTGTTTTTACATTCAAGCCGTACTGCCGGGTAATTTTTTATTTATTTTTCGTTATCAATGTTATAGTTACCTGTAATTATAACTTGTGTTGTTAAGATATTCTGTTTTTTTCTACGATTTTGTACACATCAACAACATTTTGTTCGTCAAAACTTGAACTTTTTAAGCAATGAAAGTTATTGGTCATCAGATAAAAAAGTCTATGGCATATTGTGTTTGTAACCGTTGCTGTCTCGTATGCTGAGTACTTTTTTTATTTAAAAGAAATTGTGTTATTTATTTGTTGTTTTTTTCTCAAAATTCCACAATACTTGTAAGAAACCCAATGGTTACAAAAGTGAAGGTCGCCATTGGCACATTTCGACTTGTAAATGAACTAGGTGCTTGCAGCTTCTGTGCATGCGTCCGTCTTTCATTAAACAGATCACGGCATATATACACTGACGACTGTAAGTCCTTATACGAGAGGTATTCCCCAGCCACAAAGTTGACCTCTTTCACCATAATCACACCATTATCGAGTTGAACGACATCTTCAAACAAAAAGGTTTCGCAAAATTGCAAGTCTACCATGGCGATAGCTCTACCACAATCTGTTGCCTCGCTGGGGTAGTTTTTGTGGGAGTCGGTATAAACGGCAAACGACACCGGTCCACTGCCAACTATCTCAAGTGGAGCTGGGGCTAGTTCGGCAACAAACGGCGTCATGAAGTTTGCGTTTGCTTCAGCGTCTTGGTTGTATAGCTTGATTTTATTTACGAACAAATCGTATTCGCTTTTAATGTCGACAAAGCGCTTGGTCATCCTCGTAACTCTTACAACAGCGACCAACTTAGTCCCTTCCTCATATTCATCAATAACCCTCTCCACGCAAACATCCGTCGTATTGACAGCACCTTGTGTAAACCCTCTCACACTCAATAAGATGAAATCCTTTGTCACCAAAGAAGCAGCTTGTTTGGGATACACTATTCTAAACCGGAAGTCGAGTGCAATCCCTCGTAAATCCCTTATTACCGTTTCACATTCATTTTCTATCCTGACTGAGGTAATAGGACACATCTTTGTTTTCTTGTTCTGTAAAATAAAAAAAACAAGATAAAGTTTAAAGTCTAAAACACAACATGTCCCGTTTGCTAAGTCCAGTTACATGTAGCCAAGCTGGAATGGTGGCATGTTAGTAGAAAAATAATGATTTTCTTTATACCATTAAAATCTTACACGTTTTCAAATATTATTCTTCGAATTGTAGGAAATATGAGCAGATCAATTGTTTTCCTTAAAGCCACATCATTATCGCACAAATGACTATTTTCCAATCACCAATTAAATACATAAAATTATAGAGCTACCAGGCAGTTTTGTAACAAATGACCAATACTCGACCAATACTCTACATTTGTAGAAATAGTATGGCTTGGCTATTTTGACCTAAGCCTGCCCTTCATGCAAGAATATATTACAAGGTTCTTGCTTTGAATATATCCATTTCCGCAAACAAATCGTGCTATATCGGTATTTTAGATCTGTGTTTGTATTACATCTCGAGCGACTTCGTGATACTCCCCGATTATGAAAACATACAATCGGTGTTGTTTCGTAGGTAATTATATCGACTGTTAAATTATGCTAATCAAAAGGTCAGGCTCGTGTCAAATTTGCCAAGCAATAGGCCAAACATTGTACTTAGTAAAATGTATGGTGAACAAATACAAATTTGCAAGAGTTGCTCCCCTTAAGACTTTACATAATCCATTTTGTGTTTACAAATATGTTGTACATTTTGTATTACGTTTCTGCAATCATATATATAGTTTTTTTTTCACATTTGGGAACAACCAAAGTGCTCAAATGGTATCACTCTGCAGAGATGTTACCAGGTCATAGATTATTAAAACAACAGTTTAGGACTTCATGTGATTTTAAATAAAAACTTTCAAGTAGTCCATGTTTTGTGAAAACCGACACAGGAAGTAAATTTGTGTTAGCTGTCATCGGGTTTCAGACAGTGGTTCTATATAATATGTATTAATTAAAACATCGCTGACCTCTAATTTAAGCCAAACGACCATATTATAAGACAATAATACATCGCTCAGTTAAGGTGGTACTCAACAGAAATAACCGAGCACGAAATACACAGGAAGGAACACACACAAAGAAGAAACACGCACAAAGAAGGAGCACACACAAAGAAGGAACACACACAAAGGAGGAACACACACAAAGGAGGAACACACACAAAGAAGGAACACACACAAAGAAGGAGCACACACAAAGAAGGAACACACACAAAGAAGGAACACACACAAAGAAGGAACGCACACAAAGAAAGAACGTACACAAAGAAGGAACACACACAAAGAAGGAACACACACAGAAGGAACACACAAAGAAGGAACACGCACAAAGAAGGAGCACACACAAAGAAGGAACACACACAAAGGAGGAACACACACAAAGGAGGAACACACACAAAGGAGGAACACACACAAAGAAGGAACACACACAAAGAAGGAGCACACACAAAGAAGGAACACACACAAAGAAGGAACACACAAAGAAGGAACACACACAAAGAAGGAGCACACACAAAGAAGGAACACGCACAAAGAAGGAACACACACAAAGAAGGAACGCACACAAAGAAAGAACGTACACAAAGAAGGAACTCACACAAAGAAGGAACACACACAAAGAAGGAACACACACAAAGAAGGAACACACACAAAGAAGGAGCACATACAAAGAAGGAACACACACAAAGAAGGAGCACACACAAAGAAGAAGCACACACAAAGAAGGAGCACACACAAAGAAGGAACACACACAAAGAAGGAACACGCACAAAGAAGGAACACACACAAAGAAGGAACGCACACAAAGAAAGAACGTACACAAAGAAGGAACACACACAAAGAAGGAACACACACACAAAGAAGGAACACACACAAAGAAGGAACACACACAAAGAAGGAGCACACACAAAGAAGGAGCACACACAAAGAAGGAACACACACAAAGAAGGAGCACACACAAAGAAGAAGCACACACAAAGAAGGAGCACACACAAAGAAGGAACACACACAAAGAAGGAACACGCACAAAGAAGGAACGCACACAAAGAAGGAACACACACAAAGAAGGAACACACACAAAGAAGGAACACACACAAAGAAAGCACCCATGCCGCTAAAATAGCTTCGAGAATTTGACCTGATCTTGACCTTAAAGCATGAATATATCAAGGTGCGTACACACAGAAAGTTATGGTGTATAAGTGGAGGGTGTAAATTTGAAAAGATGTACACCATGTTCATACATTTCCCGCATACCACTTGGAAACAATGAAGGGTACATCTCGAGAAAATGTATGGTATCTTGACTTATAGTTCAAGATGTATGCATCAAAACTCACTGTCTGTACGCACCTTTACCGGTACAAAGTTCTTGATTTGAATATATCAATTTCCGCAAGCAAATCGTGCAACATCGGGTTTTCAAATTTGTGTTTGTATAACATCTCGAGCGTCTTCGTCAAACTCCCCGATTTTGAAAACATACAACCGGGGTTATAGACATGATATCGGCTGTTACATCGTGATAATTTTAAAAAGGTAAGGATCGTGCCAAATTCTCCGAGCTATACATACAGACCATTGTGAAAAAGACATATATAAACATGGACGGATGAAACATAACAGCTACACAGTTGAATGCCCTTCCACCACATGCGCATTTGGATCAATTAAGTGTATGTAACTATAACCAAATTCAAAGCGCTAACAGACAACTAAGCTGAGTAGTTTAATATGTTAATTTATTCAATTATGATTTTCCACCAACTTATATTAATCACGCTGGACACCTCATTCCTGATGTTATCCATCTCCACGAGGGTTTGAGAGAAGAGAAGCCAGTTTCCCTTATATGCTGAGCGTCAAGCAAGGGAATTTCTGGTACCATTGGTATGACGCGGTCTGGGATCAAACCAAGGACCTCTCGCACTCGAAGCGAACACATGGCCACAAGGCTATCGAAGAGGCTAAGCTCAATAACCGTATTTTAAAAAGCCCCCACACTATAGGATAAATCATTATTCAACGTAAAAACAATATGTATGATTGATCTTACTTTTCTAATCTTTTCTGTCGGAGAAGTTAAACCATTGACATCTCGTGCTGTTATTAGGATCTCTATGACAGTTTTCGGTAGTCGTAATGTGACTCTATACGCAGACTGACGGATGTCGTAAAAACTTTCGTGTATATCAGTAAACGGCTTCTTGCATGTTTCGTTCAGTGTCCTCACACCTTCGTTGCAGACGAGACAAAACACGTTTGAATATATACCAAACAGCCCTTTGACAGGAGAATACATCTCTCGCCGACAAGAGGCCCGTACTTTTTTATCTTCAAAATTTGGATCAAGGCATCTGTCTAAAATGTTGTTTAGTTTGATGCATTTAAAATGGTCGGAGTCCGTATGCCAGTGTAGGTAACACTCTTGTGTACCATTCAATATATCGACAATGTTACCTTCATCATATAGGATTCGCTGCAAGTTTTTGATCAGAGCATGGTCATTTTTACAAATAAGATGACTCTCCCAAGGTTGTAAAGGTGCCAGTTGCCACCCAAATAATGGCCCTTTATCACCGTTACATTCAGCGCAATGTATGTTCTTGTAATGTACTCCCGATCTATGGCTACGTACTGGAATCAGCCGATCAAGCTCATTCACTCGACCATCCGTTTGCTGACATTTCCCGATAAGTTCAGCACTATCGTTTAACTTACATGACTGTGTCAAAAACACGGAAAATGAACCTATGAACATGTCACGATCGCCTATAAACGGGGTTATACATTCTTCTTTGTAGTCAACGTGGTGGAACATATTTGTTGTTATAAACTTGCAACACCGTGAGCTTGGACAAGCAGGTCTGTATTGGCAGTTGCAACGCATACAACAGTGATTTTCTTCGTGAGCATGTTGATCAGAGGGACAGAGAGCCGTATGTGGGCAAAATAAATCGCTCCTTGCATAAACACTCACAGGTCGTAGAATATCAAAATCCCCCGCTGTCGGGGATACTGTAGGTTTTTCATTCTCCCTTTCTGTCCTTAAGTCAGCTAAGAACTGATTAATGTCATCACCTTCTCTAAAGCTATAGGTTGTGTTGGTAAAAAGATCATGCACAAACATAGTGTAGTTCTCCCATTCCTCCTCCGTATCATTAAACTCAGAGAAATCTGGGAATTCCAGACTGCTGTCAATAACAATAAACTCTTCCGTAACTTGATGATGTTCTATAATTTCAGCTAACTCTTCCAGTGTCGTTTCGGCGGGTAATTCTTCGTTGCCAATAGAAAATATAGCAGCAGACAGTTCCGTGTCATTATATTGTTCCGTAGAATTATCTAACTTTTCCAGGGTTGTCCAGTCTGTTAATTCTACGTTGTCAATAGCAACAGAAGGTTTTGTAACATGTTCATGTTCCATAGTGTCATCTAACGTTTCCAGTGTTATTTCAGCAATTAATTTTGAGTCTTCGTTCGGACTGGAATTCTGGGTAATATTTTTTATCCACTCTGTTTCCGCTTTGTGTATTAATGACGTCACTGTACTCGAGCACACGATTGAAAAAAGAATCCACCATTTTGTCCAACACGTCATTTTCATCCACGAGCGTTTGGATAAGCGTGAAGGAACCCAATGATACTGCAATAACAAAGAGACAGACTAATCTATAAATATTGTAAAATATTTTTTTTTCAATGGGACACACTTTCGTGGTTTGTGTAAAAGAGACCATTTTATTGGCCGTTAACTCGTGGATTTTGCATCTCAGGAAATAAATACAATGGTCAAAATTATTGTTCGATAGAAATTGATTTCGTGGTTGAAGGAGAACCACGCAACCCACGAAATTTCATCTCCTACGAAAAGCAATGATGTTACAGTACATTTAGAACCGCTAGGGCCATTGCAAAAGGTCACCCTGGTACAGGCGTGATATAACTTAACAGTTTTTATGCTCAACTCATTTTAAACCTTTCCACTTTCAAACAATACAAATGCTCGTATTTCACTGAAACATATATCTACAGTCCGTGAATAGAGTGACGCAGTGGAACAATCCACTATTTGATACGGTGTAAAACAAGTATAAAGGCTACCAGCATAAACGATGACGTCACTGTCACAATACCCTAACTGAACTATATAGAGGATCTATCACAAGTTGTCAATTGATAAAAAATTATGTTAAACGAGTTTTGAAAATTTTATTAAGCGAGCCGCTGGCGAGTGATAGATTCTTTTTATCACATAAACCATGGCGCAACAGTTAAATAAAGCCCATTTAATAAAAATGATATTACACTACCCAGTAATATAATAACTATGCAATTGAGGCAGCTAATCACCATTTCTATATATTCATACGTGGTGTCAAAAATATACAAAGATAGACAGGATACATAGAACAAAACAGCAGTGCGTTCATTAACGAAAACGTTCCTAATTTTCAATCTACGGCTGAAAATCTAATAGAACAAGTTAGGCCATTAAATCGTCCATCTCCGCCATCTTGAAATTGTTTGCGGCGAACGATTATAGTCGTTCAATAAGTAGTTCGCGTGACGAACTAATTCTCGCGGTGAACGTTTTCGTTAATAAACGTAAGGCAGGTCCGTGGCGTGATTATACTATTCAATATACCCGTCTCGCTCCAACAATTCTGTAAAACTGTAACGGTAATTCAAATACTGTGCTGCACTATGTTGAGTTGCTCATTTATTTTTAACCGCATTACTCACTGACTTTATTCACTTTTATGGGTGTTGTATCGAGTAAATTCCGGGTATTACGGCCGAATTACGGGGGACCCGGGGTACGGTCTTTAGACCATCCGTTTTACACAGAAGGCCATATTATGACTTCAGAGCGCGAGCGGAAGCTCGATGGCAGACGAAAACCAACAGGCTGCGTAGACGAGACGTTCCAGGACGAATACAAGACCCGTGCACGGAGAACCGATCGCAGGGAATCGGTGAATATAATCCTCTTATATTGTGCTTATAATTACCACCGGCCGGAACAGTAATTAGGGGAAGCATGTCCACTTTAAGCAAATTTACAGGGCTTATTTGTTTATGTGATAAAAAGAATTTTACATTCGTGTCTTTCCATATAGAGTTTATCAAACTTGTAGGATAAAAGTTTCGTTTTTTGTCACTTTTATCCAACTCGTTTACTAAATTCAATATGAAAAGCCACTCATGTAAAATCCACTATATATCATATGCCACTAAAAATGCAAAATAGTGCCAATACGCATTGATATAACCTGGATACAATGAAAGTCATGTGATATACATTGCAATAAGATACATACTAATATACATTTTGTCAACCCCCTAAAAATTGCTAAAATAGCGCTTTTTGTGCTTGTCACGACGTCTTTACAATAACTTTTTAAATTTGAAAATGAATACCAATCTTTTTATTTTGTAATTTGTAAGATAATTACATATATACATATATTTAAAAAACTATATGAGAAATAAATCTATACTTACTTTGAAAAGACTTGTGCTCTAGATCTCTCCGAGGATTCCCGTGTAGCTAACGATGTTATTGGCTACTTATAGTACGACGTGATTGTGAATTACACCTTGTGCGCATGACCATTCACAGCCTTGTTGTTATTTTCCAAACCAGCTGTAACACCAGTGCAGATACAGGGGCGGGGAATCGTACATATTTCTAACCGATTCATTTGACGTCCACTGCATAAGCAAAGCGCTACGTAGCGCTTAAACATATAGAGGGAACTGGCGTAAGCATAGCGGTTACATGGTCTGTATCCGTATAATGACTGCTACATCGGATATTGGGTGGCTGGATGATAATGGTAGCTAGGGCGCAAAATCGGCAATGGAGACGTAAGTTTATACGGAATTTCTGTTTTACTATGATCCCATTCGTACATTTTTCTGTCTCTATTTATAAAGCAATAACTTATCAACACAACGGTACTTCTAACTTATAAAATGTCCGTCAGAAAGGACTGAAAAATTACAAAACATCAGTCAAAGTAAGCGATATTAATAGAAAACTGTTATGTTTAAAAACATAACTTTGAGGAAGAAATAGTTCAGTGGTTGTTATATTTTGATGTGTTGTCAAATGCGCACTATTGGCTATGTCTAAAGCCTCAATAAATATTAATATAACGTTTATGTTGTATATCGCTGGTTTAGAATGGGAAGGTCGTAAGTACAAAGCACTAAATAACTGTCCTCTTTACTTATGGTATAACAAGATGTTTGAAAACTTCAGTTTGGTCAACATGACAATTCCAATTTTCATGAAAATTCTCTTATGAATAAGAAGCACCTTGTGATGCTGAATCTAAATATGTATTAATCTCATAAGATCGTACGTAGTATTTACGACCTTCTCATTCTAGGCCAGCGATATGCATTTTTTTGTACATGTACATTTATAATACAAATTGTTACATTTCAAAGTCAACGATTTGTAAGCGGCATCGTCACCAACGTTAGAAAAATGATAAAATTGAGTTGCATTCCTATAAGTCTAAATTTAACGCTGTATCAGCCCTTGTTACGCCACTGGTTTATGATACATGTAGTTAGTGTCATAAACACATTACTTGTTTTAACGCCTCTGTCCGACACCTGGCCAGCCAATGTCCTCACACATCCAACATAAACACATTCCCTGTTTTAACGCCTCTGTCCGACACTTGGCCAGCCAATGTCCTCACACATCCAACGGTTACATAGACACCAAGTCTCCAAACAAAGAGTGATTGACATACTTGTGTTGTAACTTGTAACACGTGCCTACCAGCCCTCAATTCCACGAACACACAAGCCCTGATTCCACGAAAAAACGAATTTGCTAACTTGAATCTATTATATGACTGAAATTATAATCTTGTGACGTAGACTTGTATTTATTGCTTATTAATTATATAGCAGGAGATTTTTGTATGACAATCATATGGAAATTCTCCAATAATGAATGGTAATGAACTTAGTTTGTTATAATAGAATATTAAGCTGGAGAAGTTTTTTAATCTGTTCCACATTCATGACAATACCTAGCAGAGAACTGAACTGGAAAAACTAAATCTAATTCCAGGAGGTAAAAAGTCATTTATAGAGACGGACAATGTGTTTTGGTTTTGGCGCATTTAGGACAAAGGCGCATGGTTTAAGTACATGAACAGAAGAACAGAACAGAAGTTTATTTGGATTTGCGCGCTCAGCGGGTGTGTGAAGTAAGCTGTCCACTGTCCAATGTCCATTCTAGCTGTCCATTAATAAATTTGAATTAGAGAACAATCTCTAATGCGATTTTGGACAACTGTACACTGTCCAAAATAGCTGTCCATATATTTAAATAGACTGGATAATTGTCAACTGTCCAAATTCGATGTCCAATCTGGCTATCCACTCGGGGTTTATATTCAGGGTGTCCATGCTGGCTGTCCAATCCAACTGTCCACTTTGGCTGCCAAATCAAACTGTCCATTGTGGCTGTCCTATTTAACTGTCCATCCTGGCTGTCCACTCAAACTGTCCACTCTGGCTGTCAAATCTAACTGTCCACTCTGGCTGTCAAATCTTGCTATCCAATCCAACTGTGCACTTTAACTGTCCAATCTAACCGTCCACTCTAACTGTCCAATATAAATGTCCACTCTGGCTGTCCACTCTGGCTGTCCACTCTGACTGTCCACTCTGGCTGTCCACTCAATGTCCAATCTGGGTTTCCACTCTGGGTGTCCACTCTGGTTTCCAATCTGGCTATCTACTCTGACTGTCCAATCAGAGTGTCCAAGCTGGCTGTCAACTCTGGCTGTCCACTCTGTATGTCCATTATGGCTGTCCACTCTGACTGTCCAGTCTAACTGTCCACATTGACTGTCCAATCTAACTGTCTATCCTGGGTATCCACTCTAAAAGTCTAATCTAACTGTCCACTCTGGCTGTCCAATCTTGCTGTCCAATCTAACTGTGCACTTTAACTGTCAAATCTAACTGTCCACTCTAACTGTCTAATCTAACTGTCAACACTGGCTGTCCACTCTGGCTGTCCACTCTTGACTGTCCACTCTGGCTGTCCAGTCTGGCTGTCCACTCTGGCTGTCCAATCTAAATGTCCGCTCTGGCTGTCCATTGTGGCTGTCCACTCGGGCTGTCCAATCTAACTGTCCAATCAAACTGTCCAATCAAACAGTTTTCTCTGACCGTCTACTCCGCTGGCAATCCACTCTGACTGACCAATCTGACTGTCCACTCAGGCTGTCCACTCAGGCTGTCCACACTGTCTGTCCAATCGGGCTGTCCACTGTGGCAGTGTACTCAGGATGTCCACTCTGGTTGTCCACTCTGGCTGTCCACTATGGCTGTCCACTCTGGCTGTCCGCTCTGGCTGTCCACTCTGACTGTGCAATCTAACTGTCCACTCAGGTTGTCCAATCTTGCTATCCAATCTTGCTATCCAATCTAACTGTGCACTTTAACTGCCCATTCTAACTGTCCACTCTAACTGTCTAATCCAATCTGGGTGTCTACTCTGGGTGTTCAATCTGGGTGTCCACTCTGGTTGTCAAATCTGGCTGTCCACTCTGACTGTCCACTCTGGATGTCCGCTCTTGCTGTACACTCTGGCTGTCCACTCTGGCTGTCCAATCTGGCTGTCCACACAATGTGTCCACTCTGGATATCCAATCTAATTGTCCACTCTGGCTGTCCACTCTGGTTGTCCACTCTTGCTGTCCACTCTGGCTCTCCCGTCTGGCTGTCCTTTCCGTGTGTCCACTCTGGGTGTCCAATCTTACTGCCCCCTCTGGCTGTCCACTTTTGCTGTCCATTCTGGCTGTCCACTCTAGCTGTCCACTCTGGATGTCCACTCTGGTTGTCCAATCAAATTGTCCACTCTCGCTGTCCACTCCGGCTGTCCATTCTGGTTGTCCACTCTGGCTGTCCAATCCGGCTGTCCACTCTGGCTGTCCAATCTAACTGTCCACTCTGGCTGTCCAATCTAACTGTCCCTTCTGGCTGTCCAATCTTATTGTCCACTCTGTCTGTCCACTCTGGATTTTGCTCTGGCTGTCCAATCTAACTGTCCACTCTGGCTGTCCAATCCAACTGTCTTCTCCGGCTGTTCACTATGGCTGTCCAATCTAACTGTCTACTCTGGTTGTCCACTATGGCTGTCCAACATAACTGTCCACTCTGGCAGTCCATTCTGGCTGTCCACTTTGGATGTCCACTCTGGTTGTCCATTATGGCTGTCCACTCTGACAGTCCAGTCTAACCGTCCAATCTAACTGTCCAATCTGGCTGTCCACTCTGGCTGTCCACACTGGCTGTCCAATCTAACTGTCCACTCTGGTCGTCTACTCTGGCTATCCACTTTGGCTGTCCAATCTAACTGTCTACTCTCGCTGTCCAATCTAACTGTCTATTGTGGGTATTTAATCTAACTGTTCATCCTGGCTGTCCATCCTGACTGTCCATCATGACTGTCCACTCTATCTGTCCACTCTGGCTGTCCAATCTTGCTATACCATCTAACTGTGCACTTAAACTGTCAAATCAAACTGTCCACTCTAACTGTCAAATGACTCTTATCTAACAGTCCACTCTGGCTGTCCAGTCTGGCTGTCCACTTTGGCTGTCCAACCTAACTGTCCACTCTGTCTGATCAATCGAACTTTCCACTTTAACTGTACACTCTAACCGTCCAATCTGGATGTCAAATCTGTCTGTCTATCCTGGCTGTCCACTCTGAATCTCCACTATGGGTCCTCTTTAAAATGGTCTTTCACATGTATTATTTAAACCTAACATAATTTAATACAGGTGAAAAGCGGACCAAGGGTGGACAGCCAGAGAGGAAATTCAGTATGGACAGTCAGAGTGGACAGCCAGAGTTGACAGCCAGAGTGGACAGTTAGATTGGACAGACAGAGTAGACAGCCCGAGTGGACAGCCAGAGTGGACAGCCAGAGTGGACATTTAGATTGGATAGTCAGAGTAAACAGTTAGAGTGAACAGCCAGAGTGGACATAGAGAGTGGACAGCCAGAGTGGACAGCCAAAGTGAACAGTTAGATTGGACAACCAGAGCGGACAGCCAGAGAAGACAGTTAGTTTGGACCCCCAGAGTTGACAGCCAGAGTGGACAGTTAGATTGGACACTCAGAGTGGACACACAGAGTGGACAGCCAGAGTGGACAGCCAGAGTGGACAGCCAGAGTGGCAAGTTAGATTCAATCTTAAGATTGGACTGCCAGACTGGACAGTTCGATTGGCAGTTGGATTAGACATTTAGATTGGATAGCCAGAGTGGACAGTTAGATTGGACCACCAGAGTGGACAGCCAGATTGGACAGTTATATTGGGCAGCCAGAGTGGACAGTTAGTTTGGACAACCAGTGTGGAAACCCTGAGTGAACAGCCAGATTGGAAACCCAGAGTGGACAGTTAGATTTGACACCCAGTGTGGACACACAGAGTGGACAGCGAGAATGGAAGTTAGTTTGGACAGTCAGAGTGTACAGTTAGATTGGACAGTTGGAATGTACATTTAGATTGGATAGCCCGAGTGGACAGCCAGATTGGACAGTTACTTTGGGCAGCTAGAGTGGATAGCTAGATTGGACGTCCAGAGTTGATAGCTAGAGTGGACAGTTATATTGGGCAGCTAGAGTGGACAGTTAGATTGGACATCCAGAGTGGATAGCTAGAGTGGACAGTTATATTGGGCAGCCAGATTGGACAGTTATATTTGGCAGCTAGAGTGGACAGTTAGATTGGACAGTTATATTGGGCAGCTAGAGTGGACAGTTAGATTGGATAGCCAGAGGGAACGGTTAGATTGGACATCCAGAGTGGATAGCTAGAGTGGACAGTTATATTGGGCAGCCAGAGTGGACAGTAAGATTGGACAGCTAGGGTGGACAGTTAGATTGGATAGCCAGAGTGAACAGTTAGAGTGGACAGCCAGATTGGACAGTTATATTGGGCAGCCCGAGTAGTCACTTAGATTGGACAGCCTGAGTGGACAGTTAGATTTGACAGCCAGCGTCAAAACCAGAGTGAACAGCCAGAGTGGACAGCAAGAGTGGACAGTTTGATTGGACAGCCAGAGTGGACAGCCAGAGTGGACATTTAGATTGGACAGCCTGGGTGGACAGTCAGAGTGGACAGCCAGATTTGACAGTTATATTTGGCAGCCAGAGTAGACACTTAGATTGGACAGCCTGTGTGGACAGTTAAGTTGAACAGCCAGCGTGCACAGCCAGAGTGAACAGCCAGAGTGAACAGCCAGAGTGGACAACCAGAGTGGACAGCAAGAGTGAACAGTTAGATTGGACACCCAAAGTGGACAGCCAGAGTGGACATTTCAATTGGACAGCCAGAGTGGACAGTTAGTTTGGGCAGCCAGAGGTAACAGCCAGAGAAGACATTCAGATTGGACAGCCAGAGTGGACAATTATGAAGGTTAATTATGTTTGTCCATTTGATGTACATAATTAAATGAATAATATTCATGCACATATGTAGCAATATATACATGAACATTTGAATGATACCAGGTTGGTCGAAAGAATGCCTTCTCTGCCAGCATGCATATGTATTAAATTGCTATTTTGACTATTTTTATTAAACAAATGCCTTATAATGTAAGAATATGAACTAACCAACACGTTATAATTTTAATAACCAACTTATATTCATATCGAATACTATACGAAGACAAGCAGAGTGGAAATGTCCATTTTTTGCTTTTAACTTGGGAACGAGCTGGAATAAGAAATTGGGGAGCTCGAAGAAGAACTAGAGAACGAGATGGAATATGAAATTTGGGACGAGCTTGAATAAGAACTTGGGAACGAGCTGGAATAAGAACTTGGGAACGAGCTGGAATAAGAACTTGGAAACCAGCTGGAATAAGAACTTGGGGACGAGCTGGAATAAGAACTTGTGAACCAGCTTGAATAAGAACTTGGGAACGAGCTTGAATAAGAACGTGGGAACGAGCTGGAATAAGAACTTGGGAACAAGCTGGAATAATAACTTGGGAACCAGCTGGAATAATAACTTGGGGACGAGCTGGAATAAGAACTTGGGAACGAGCTCGAAAAAGAACTGGGGGACGAGCTGGAATAAGAACTTAGGAACGAGCTGGAATAATAACTTGGGAACCAGCTGGAATAAGAACTTGGGGGCGAGCTGGAATAAGAACTTGGGAACCAGCTGGAATAAGAACTTGGGAACGAGATTTAATAATAACTTGGGAACGAGCTGGTATAAGAACTTGGGAACCAGCTGGAATAAGAACTTGGGGACGAGCTGGAATAAGAACTTGATGAGCTTGAAAAAGAACTTGTTGGCGAGATGGAGTAAGAACCTGTGAAGCTTGAAGAATTTGCCCTTCCTTTGCTGACAAGACTTAAAGCAGAAAAACAGTTTGTGTAAAACATTGATCAAACGGCGTACTGGTAATTATGAAATACTTGTTACAGTAATTATATCACTGATAATGGCACTCGGGCAACGTTACGTCATTTGCGTCGGCCGCTGAGCGTAGGCCTATTTCTACCAGAATCACTTGCAAACACGGTTGATGGCTTCGTAGAAGCAGAATAGCACATTTAAAATATATTTTGTATCAACCTTCGATGAAATATATATGATCTGTATACTACTCGTTCGGGACCAAAAAGCGAACAGAACCAATAGACGAACGATCGTTATTTCTCCTCTCCTGCATCTCTTAAGTTTTTTTAGAAGGAGGTTATTGTGTGTTCTTGAGCTCTTTTACACAAGGAAGCTTCGTGTAAAAATTCTTTAGCCAAAAATAGCATTTACGCAAAAATTCTTCTTTCATTATTAACCTCCCACTTTCTGTTTTGTTTACATTGGGTACATCTCGGTAAATTTATAGTTTATTTTAGCATGTTTTCAATATTTCAAATTATACCAGTGGTGTTGAATATAATTATCGTACGAATCATTTGCTGTCACATATATTGATAATAGACGAGACATCAAAGATTCACATTGCGTACGTCAAGCACGTCGACCCAATACATGGACGTAACGCACGGTATTGAGTACGTTTGTGTAACGTCATGTTACGTCAGCATAACTAACTCTGTGTAATACTAATCTTATGATCTAAACATTAATGTTTAATTCTTCAAATGTTTACAATGTCGAAAACTACAATACATTTCTCTGTCAATAACATCTTTCTTTAATTAAGAAAATTGGGTGTCTTTCGGTAGCAATTTCTCCCGCTTGTTCAATTTAACGTTTACTAGTTTTCACTCGTATCACTCGTTGTCTATCTGACAAGTGTTTTACTCACTCTCGTATTCAACCCCTAACACACTTATCTATGTACTGTTTTATGAAAAACAAAACACCATATTGTTCTAGAATATACGGGTACAAAATGCATCGCATGTCTATGCATAATATCGCTCAAATAATTATTTTGGTTATGTAGTTGGTCCACTATAAAAGCTTGCGTTACGAATAAAACGTCCAAAACTTCGCAAAATTGCGCCGTAGGACAATCTTCCTCCACACATTGAATCAAGCGTATCGGGCTTATTTTAAGAGCAATCTTCTAGAATTTTTAAAAGTAAACATTTCACTCTGATAATATTTCAAATTTTATTTTAATTGCACGTACTATGTCTTATAATTAAATTATTAAGTTTCGTAAATGGTCTGTGCCACAACGCATCGCTAAAACGCTCGAGTAGGACAATTTTCCTCCACACATTTCATTCTTATAATCTCGATAATTATTGGCCATAGTGCTTTGGGATTTTATTATTTATGATAAAACAAAAATAATATTTTAAAACCGAAGTCATAGTTATTTTATTCATAAAAATGAAAAAATAATTGCCTTCTAATCATGCATCTTCGGAAAATTTTCGGCAATCTTTTGCAAATTTGCACTTTTTCGTGTTACCAGTTTATTATTTAACATTCTTATTTTTTACACCCGTGAATTTCCACGATGATATGTTAAAACACGTCACTTCTGGTGCCACTCAGTGAAGTATCCCACAAATTTAATTACATTTTGAATAAAACGGCTGTTAATTTATACCGACGAGCAATAATTTGTGTTACAAATTACACACGGATTTTTGTATATCTGTCGGGTGTTGTCTCCAATGCTATGGCTACATACTATTCAACATGAACTCAAATTACAATGACAATGTAGACAATTTTAAAACGAATATTTTGGTATATGATATGTAATGTATCGAATGAAATAGAAACTAGTATCAATTACTGTTTTGCAGCGAGTGTACGAAATTACGAACGT
The DNA here is from genome assembly GCA_963678985.1 of Spisula subtruncata. Classification (NCBI taxonomy): domain Eukaryota; kingdom Metazoa; phylum Mollusca; class Bivalvia; order Venerida; family Mactridae; genus Spisula; species Spisula subtruncata. The sequence continues at coordinate 9,769,716 of OY787666.1, forward strand.
ATAGTGCGTTAGCGACCAAGCTGGACCCCCATAAACCTTTAATAACTTTAAAAATACTGTCTCCATTGGAACAAAACATGGTATGTGTTTATAAAACACCCTTACCAACTCTCATACATTAAATAAGAATTTTGGGTGCACAGAAAAGTGTACTTTGCATTCACGTCTAATGCAAAATTTTAAGTCTAAAACAGGGTAAATACGTATGGGTGATTGAAGTGAACGGAACAGCAAAGATCAGCAATTTACTCCAGTATAACTGTACATTAAGTTACACACCAGTGACCATTGTAAATATATAATGAGGCCCATGCATGAACATTTATTGCTATTTATATAACTCGAGCAACGGGGTAGAAATATTTGCAAGAAAAAACATTGTGAATTATGTTTGCACAAATGATCATTGCAATCAGAAGATGGGCCTCAACTATGTACACATTGATAACCAGCCAAATTTAGGTAAAATTATCCATACGTGTCCCGTTATAGTTGTTAAAATTACAATAGCATAATTCTAACTGGCCACTGATCGTAATGGCTTATTTTACTCCCTGACCATTTGTTGATTAAAATACTAAAAATAATGCATTAGACACAATGGGGGAAAAGCTTAATTAGTGAGTACAAAAGTCTGAAATTTAAAAACAGAGTTGGTAAAGGTTATTCAGCTAACCATGCCGAATTTTTATCTAATTGCATAATTACTTTTAAAGATATTTAATGTTTTTGGGGGTCCAGCTTAGTCGCTAACGAGCTATACTCAGTTGCGTGCGTTACGTCATAGGGTATATGACTGTATACATGTACAGGGTGTCCCAAAAAAACGGGGACCTACCTTAAACCATTATTACTCATTCATATTTTGATAAATAAAGCTGATTTTTTGTGAAAGTGTATGTAAGGGGTCCCCACTTCTAAAAAGAGTACTTGTTTAAATATTGGGCTTCAAAACAGGAAGTGACGTCATCATTTTAACTATGGCAACAATGCACGTTATTATTGCTTAATCACCTGAAAATGGACATTATAAGGAAATGCCATTTGTGTCAGAGCATTTATTGTTAGAAAACAACATTTAAAGTCAAAGGGGTGATTAAAATCTTGTAAATAGATAACAAATATGTCAAGAAATAGGAAAACAGAGGAAAACGTGGCGAGTTGACTGGCCAAAGGGGAAGTGGAAAACCTTCCTTAATAACACCAACAAACATTCAATGATTAAAAACATAAATATTGTCAAGGACTATTACCAAAAAAGCTTAGACTATAGACAGGTGCAAAAAGTAATGTTTTATCCAATCAAACAGTTCATAGATATATTTTGGAGTAATTGTGAATGTCAGAAATTATAAAATAGTACCATTTGCAAGCAGAAACTCATCTTGCAATAAATCAGCAGCAAAATTAGGATATGTTTTCTTAATAGTACTGACACCTTACCTCATATCACAGGCCATATGCCCTTAAATTACTCAAACTTGATGCCAAAAGTGAACTTGATTGCTATACATAATGAACTAATGTATCACGAGGCATAAACAATGATTTGGAAGACATAAGGAGATGTTTGAGGTCGGCATAGAAATTTATCTCATTGAATTCAGAAATCCCTGCTTCAATTTATGGTATTTTACGAAAACATGCGATTGTAAACATGGGAGATAACTCTAACTATTGAACTAAATAATCATGACAGTGATGCTAGTATTCTGAACAGTGTTCTTTCCTTATTGTTTTGACACATTAATAGTGTGATATCTATAATTGGAAAAAAAGTTACAAGTGTTTATCCTAGGTCCCCGTTTTTTTGGGACACCCTGTATATAATATACACATGTTGATCAAATCTGAAAATGAAAGTCTGAGTCAATGTTTGATATATTCTGTGGCTTTGACGGTCAAGTTTTTCTAGCTCGCTACGATCACAGAAAAAAAATCCTGAAAAAAATGCAATAGATTTTTCTAATTGTTTGATTTAATGATCCACTTATTTCCCAACTACAAGCAGTACTAAAACACGAATAATACTTGTAAATGAACAACCTTAATTTATTGTAAGGAGTTAGAAAGTTACCGAGGTACTAGTCAGTGAAAAGTATGTTTTAGTCAGGGAGAAGTCAGTGAATAGTCAGGGAATGTTTACAACCAAAGTTGCTGGCAACCCTGAATTATGTAGATATAGTTGGTTTGTTACATAGGTCAACTTTGTAATGGCTAGGTATTCATATACTTATTATAAATTATGTAACTATATTTACAGGGATTGATCGTATCACATTAAGCCGCCACATCAGGAAACCTGGCACCAATGATAACCCTTCTCTTGGTCGTTTTCGTCAAAATATTCAGCACAGAACAAAAATTAGCACTAGAAGAGTATTTAACAGATGCTGCAAATATCTACTTTGGATTGGGTCCAAAAGATGTAAGAGTTCTGGATTACGAGTTATCTTTAGCTTATAACGTTCAAACACCGAAGCCGTGGAAGGAGAACAAGCAAGCCGGTCCCGACTGGTTCGCAAACGTTATGAAAAGACATATGAACACCTGAGGCGACCAGTATGTCTAGAGCTTCGAGTTTCAACTAGCATAATGTTGCTTCTTTTTTGACAAGTTAGCAGAGGTAATGGATAGGGAAGGTATCCAGCCAGGTAATATATGAAATATTGATGAAACGGGCATATCAACTGTTCAAAAACCCAGAACTATTATAGCACCTAAAGGTATAAAAAAAGTAGGGAGTTTGGAATCGGGAGAGCGTGATGCGCATGTAACCATGTGTGCAGCCGTTAACGCGACTGGTAATAGCATGCCGCCCATGTTCATACTAGTATTTCCCCGAGTTACATTTCATGACCATTTCATCTGCGACGGGCTGACAGGTTGTGTGGGTGCGTCTCATCCCTCAGGATGGATGACGGCCGAAAACATCACTAAATTCATGAAACACTTTGCTTCACATGCCAAACTGTCATTAGAAAATAAATATATGTTACTTCTGGATGATCATGACTCTCACATTTCCATTGAAACATTAAGGTACGCTAAAGCAAATGGTATAGTCATGTTGAGCTTCCCTCCACACTGCAGTCATAACTTACAGCCCCTAGACCTTTTAAGAAATACATAAATGAAGTACAAGACGCATGGATGAGGAATCACGCAGGGAGTTCCATGACAATATACAATATTCCCGGACAGGCCAAAGAAGCATGGCCACTTGCAGCAACTCCGTTAAATATCATGAGCGGATTCAGGGTGTCTGGTATCTACCCATGCAATGTAAACATTTTCGATGATACAGAGTTTTCCCCATGGAGACAGACCAGTAGCACATGAAACAGGTGTGGCAACAGCAACATCAATGGGCATGCCTCCTTCATCAAACATCGGCATGAGTGAACATTTACCTTATCCATCTTCATGGGAAGACATCAACCGATATATGCATGACCTGGGAAAAGAAGTCGTTAATGTTAGTGTGAATGGTCATTGTCTGATACACTCTGTCCAATTGTGTTTGACATCTGAAGGCATTGGTACTGTTACTCATGACGAATTATGTGAAGGTATTGTCTCCGAAGTGCGAAACAGTATCGACTATTATGTCGATTGTTCTAACACAAACCAAGATGAGCTTATTAAAGACATTGACAATTATGTGAGGCATAATATACAAAGTATACAATAGCGACGCTGCGGACATCGTTCTTCCGGCTCTGTGCAACCTGTTGGGTATTTCCTCTATCGTCTATCGGTGATATCCCTCTGGTATTAAAGGACAATGGAGCTGGTAGTCATTACAACGCGTTAAGGCAATTACAGTCAGTTACAGAATCAGTGCCTGAAACTCCAGAATTTATTGCAACATCATTGTTTTCACCATTGAAGATTCGCCCACATCCAAAAGCACCTCCTGATAAATTGAGCAACAAGGGAAGAGCTCAAAAGAAGTCTACAATAGTAACAGACACTCCAGAAAAAACCCAGGATAGAATCAGAATTACTTGCCAGTGCTTCTAAAAAGCAAAATATGAAAGCTCCCCAAAAGAAGAAGGCACCGAAAAGGATAAAAAAGTCAAAGGTGTCACAAAGTTTGGCTGAATTATCTTCGCCTGACGAGGAATGGTATTGCATCGTATGTGTTGAACCATATAGCAATAGCCTGCCAGGAGAAGGATGGTTACGTTGTACATGTTGCAATGAGTGGTCGCATGAAGCATGCACATCATTGCAAAACAATCAGTCTCCTTATTTATGTCTTCATTGTGATGACCGTGATGAAGTTATGTGACATAAAACGATCAATATTAACGATCCAATGAACTATCGTAATGAAATAATTTAATGATTGATATCATTTAAAGAACAATCATTTTCGTAATTTTTTGTGCTGTGTTTTTTCTGGACCGTGTTCCATTAACAATTGCATATCGTGTATAAGGATACATAATGATAAATGCCGCTGTATAACCTTAAGTGTTCTAAGTTGCAACATAATTGTGTGCAAGTTAACAAGAAATAAATGGTATTCAGTCAATAAAATTCCAAGTGTTCATTTTGCCCCGTGTGATGGTTCATCTTGCCCCGTATACGGGGCAAAATGAACCACTTCACCACGCGTTATAAATCAAGAAAATTTGCATATTTCATATAATCCGGAACAAAATGTTTTCTTGTGGATGATAGGTGATATATTTCTTATAATTTATATTCCCAACTATAACAAAAGAAAAGGTTTGATAATAACATCAGAAAATGTGAAAAACCTCAAAAGAGGTTCATCTTACCCCGGTCTCCCCTACATTTCTAGACGGGGGAAAGGCCGTAGTTTATCAAATTGCCGATTGTTTTTGTAAAAAGAATATAGTTTTAAAGACAAAATCGGGAAAAAACGTTCATTTTTGTTCGCTTTATAGGTCCCGAACGAGTAGACCTTTAATTTATGATCAAAACAATGAGTTTCCTAGATGTGCGAAAAACACTTTTTTCAGTATTTTGCATTAAACTAAACATCAGCGTGTAGCAAATTATCTAATTAAGAAAATGAATAACCACATGATAGGTTTCCGTTCAATAATAAAACAGTTACGAACATTTTAGTGTTAGATCTACAGCTCTTGTAGATGTGCAAATGCGCGCCTAGAGTTTGACAACAATTACTTTTTACTGAGTATAAAAGCAAATGATCTACCAATTGCTGAACACGTAATGTTTTTTTTAATGTGTTGTTTTAATGAAAAAGCTGCAACATAAATATTATACAGAACAATAGATGGCTGAGCAGTGCCTTTGAGTGATAATCGCCCTGATAGGCTGATAATTGCCAGAGGACTTTATGAAACATTGAAGTGATGGAAATTGGAAATGTTGCTAACACATTACATTTCTATGACTGTTGTTCAGTTCTAGAAAATGAAATGTCTGGATATTTTTACTTTCGAGGATGAAAAGTTTGATTAAGTTTCATTGTAGTGACACTCTAAGCTAGTTTTCCAAAATTTACATTATATTCTGTGTCTTCCTTTTATTGAATTGATAATCTATTGAAACAATCGCATGGTCTCAACTAAAAAAAAAGTTACCAATTTTCTAGGACACTTTTTCAGCTGTTAGGCCGCTCAAGCACCCTTTGACATTTCAACTTCCCCTGGTCATTGGGCTACATAAGGAAACCTACACCCGTGTCTCCCTGGGGAGACTATTTCTCTCCTGTGGTGTGGCAGCCAGCATCGATCTGCGGCGCCCAGGAATAGACACTGTCCTCACAGGTAGTATTTTACACCATGGTGGAGTGGAGCTGTGGATCTTGCTCAGAGAAATTAAACAGTGGTCCAGAGGGGGATCGAACCTCTAGGCCACCGCTCCCCATAATAAATTTTAGACGAACGGTAGCCACGGTGATTACTCAACACACACACGCATGTGATAAATGAAGTCCTGCAAGATCCTACACACGCGATAGTAGCGTTTGTTTACACCTTACACATTACTTCACTCTGGCTTAGAAAGAGACGGTCGTAAGTAAGACTGATACATATTTAAAACCAGCATCACAGGGCGCTTCTTATGAGCGTATTGTCATGGAATCGGAATGGCCATGTTGACCTAACTGATGTTTCAAAGCATTGTCTTACCATAACTAAAGATTTATTATTTGGACAGTGTTTTCTTGTTTTCTAAAAGGATCTTTTCGTACTTACGACATTCTCTTTCTTAGCCAGCGACATTATGAAATATTTGACTATTTGACGAAGTGATACGTTTGGGAAAATGGAGTTGAACACAGAAGTATGGAACTCAGGTTAGTGATCATTTTATTCAGAATGTTATTCGTGTATTCTGGTAGTTATATGCCCGAACCAGCAGGCTACCAGATATATAAATAAAACAGTACACAATAAAATAAACAAACATCATGTGTTACAAGACATCAGGAGACAAATAAAACAGTTTTATCTAATAGCAGTGTCTTGTTATATTCCCACGCCTGGTAATTTTCTCATTAGCAACAAGAACCCATGACGATATGTCAATCTCCTTCAATTGAAAGGCACAAGTAACTGAATAATTGATTACGAAATTTTGTGTGTGTAATTTTGTTATATATATGTTTTACTTTTAGTCTTTATCAATGATACGGAGGAGTTGTTAACCTGTGATGAAAACGGCAGAGCAATGATCCCTGTTTTCTTTAATTCGCTGTCTTAGAATGAGAAGGTCGTAACTGCAAAATCAACATTTTGAGGAAACCAGAAAAAACGGTATGACAATCATTCTTTACTCATAGTAAAACAATCTTTTCAGCTTCAGTTTGGTCAACATGACAGGTTCCGATTGTCATGAAAATAGGCTCATAAGAAGCGCCTTATGATGTAATTGTTTGTAATTATTACTTGTAATTATATTATATGTGATTCATGGGCCAATGGCCTAAAATCTTGAAATAAACTGTAAAACTGTATGATGTAGATTTCCAATATGCATTCGTATTATTAGGTCGTACCTTTTCATACTAAGCCAGCGAATTGTAGATACACGCTGTTTGTTCGTATTTTTTTCGGGTAAAAAAAATGTGCTAATAATACGAAAATATAAAATTTACGAAAACGTATTCCAAGATAAAACATATATGCTTTACTTAAGTCATTCATTTAATAGTCTATAATATGAATTAATATTCACGAGAAGTATTTTTAACGATTTAATATTTCTTACGAACATTTTTTATATCATTGCTGCATGGTACGGTCAACTGCATGAGAAATATATATATATATAGTGTTCTACATTTTACATTGCCACCATTAAACGAAAGTACGAGGTAAGCTTATGCAAGACAAGTTCAATTTTTTTCCATATTTATGAATTCGTCTTCTGTAGTTTGTTTTGCCATAGGCGTGTTTTTTCATTGTTTATTTATAAATCCGTATTCCTTAGTTTTTTTGCCATTGGGACTCGACGAGCTAACACTACAACAAATGTACGATGCAACAAACGACTAGTCTAGTGTTCTAACATTGTGGTATTGTATTCTTGTTGTTGATATTGTAATGGAATGGTTATTGACTGTACATCAACACCATTCATTTGTTTATTATTCGTTCAGTGGAGAAATCTCAATGCCAGACGTACAACGAGGTAGACACCACACAACATTGTCATGGATGGACGAACGAAGGATCCTGAAATCAAAAGAAAATATGTATGTAATCGATTGACCGAAGTTGAATAGGAGAAAATGTAAGATAACAACGCCTTACAAATCGCTGGCTTAGAATAAGAATGTCGTAAGTGTCTAACGTACCACCTTATAAGACTAAAAAATAGTAATGCATATTGGAAATCTACATCATAATGCGCTTCTTATGAGTCTATTTTGATAAACAATCGGAAGTTTTCATGTTGACCAAACTGAAGCTGAAGCAACTTGTTTTAACGAAAAGTAATGAGTGATTGCCAAACAGTTTTTTTGTTTTCTCAAAATATTGATTTTGTATTACGACCTTCTCATTCTATGGCAGCAAAATGTATATCCGTACATACGATGTTTCGTCATAATTACGCATCTGTGACTAGATATTTTGTCAAAGAAAACAAATAAAACAATATCATTTCGAAGTAATTGGCTGATATATTCTATTGATTACATTAATAGTCTGGCAGGTAGGTTAACAGTCAAGATATGCATGATAATGCAAAGAAACTTTAGGAATAGAAAGTTTCATCATTACTTAAAAAAATAAAAACACCTTTGTATAAGCAACATCAATGTACAAGACTAATTTACAGTGGATTAAGCGTTTATTCCATCTACAAAATGTACTTAAGTTGTAGTGTTAAACGACATGTAAGTGAAATTTAATTAATTAAACGTTACAAACCGTGTGAATCGAGCCCGGGATCATTCAGACTACAAAATCCACTTCCGGACGAACAAGGTGGCGATGTACTACTGGAAGGCGTGCTAGAAATCGTTGGCGAGCTTGTAGTCGTAGTAGATGTCGGGCTTGAAGCCGTAGCAGTTGTCGAAGGCAAGCTTGAAGTCGTAGTAGTTGTCGAAGGCAAGCTTGAAGTCGAAGTGGATGTCGAAGGCAAGCTTGAAGTCGTAGTGGATGTCGAAGGCAAGCTTGAAGTCGTAGTAATTGTCGAAGGCAAGCTTGAAGACATAATAGATGTCGAAAGCGAGCTTGACGGCTCAGTGGTTGAGGGCGACATTGTCGTCGTTGTATATGAGCTTGAAATCGAAACCGTAGGCGTGTTCGAGCCGTAATACGAGCTTGATGACAAACTGTAACCACTGGAATATGAGCTCGATGGTGTGTGCGTGTTGTAACCACTTGACATGGAGCTCGATGGTGAGTACGTGTTGTAACCACTTGACGCGGAGCTCAATGGTGAGTGCGTGTTGTAACCACTTGACATGGAGCTCGATGGTGAGTGCGTGTTGTAACCACTTGACGCGGAGCTCGATGGTGAGTGCGTGTTGTAACCACTTGACATGGAGCTCGATGGTGAGTGCGTGTTGTAACCACTTGACATGTAGCTCGATGGTGAGTGCGTGTTGTAACCACTTGACGCGGAGCTCGATGGTGAGTGCGTGTTGTAACCACTTGACATGGAGCTCGATGGTGAGTGCGTGTTGTAACCACTTGACGCGGAGCTCGATGGTGAGTGCGTGTTGTAACTACTTGACGCGGAGCTCGATGGTGAGTACGTGTTGTAACCACTTGACATTGAGCTCGATGGTGAGTGCGTGTTGTAACCACTTGACGTGGAGCTCGATGGTGAGTGCGTGTTGTAACCACTTGACGCGGAGCTCGATGGTGAGTACGTGTTGTAACCACTTGACATGGAGCTCGATGGTGAGTGCGTGTTGTAACCACTTGACGCGGAGCTCGATGGTGAGTACGAGTTGTAACCACTTGACATGGAGCTCGATGGTGAGTGCGTGTTGTAACCACTTGACGTGGAGCTCGGTGATGAATACGAGTTGTAACCACTTGATATGGAATTAGATTGTGAGTACGTGTTGAAACCACTTGACATGGAGTTCGACGGTGAATACGAGTTGTAACCACTTGACATGGAGCTCGATGGTGAGTACGAGTTGTAACCACTTGACATGGAGCTCGATGGTGAGTACGAGTTGTAACCACTTAACATGGAACTCGATGGTGAGTACGAGTTGTAACCACTTAACATGGAACTCGATGGTGAGTACGAGTTGTAACCACTTGACATGGAGCTCGATGGTGAGTACGAGTTGTAACCACTTGACATGGAGTTCGACGGTGAATACGAATTGTAACCACTTGACATGGAACTCGATGGTGAGTACGAGTTGTAACCACTTGACATGGAACTCGATGGTGAGTACGAGTTGTAACCACTTGATATGGAATTAGATTGTGAGTACGTGTTGAAACCACTTGACATGGAGTTCGACGGTGAATACGAATTGTAACTACTTGACATTGAGCCCGATGGTGAGTACGAGTTGTAACCACTTGACATGGAGCTCGATGGTGAGTACGAGTTGTAACCACTTAACATGGAACTCGATGGTGAGTACGAGTTGTAACCACTTAACATGGAACTCGATGGTGAGTACGAGTTGTAACCACTTGACTTGGAACTCGATGGTGAGTACGAGTTGTAACCACTTGACATGGAGCTCGATGGTGAATACGAGTTGTAACCACTTGACATGGAGCTTGACGATGAATACGAGTTGTAACCACTTGACATTGAACCCGATGGTGAGTACGAGTTGTAACCACTTGACAAGGAGTTCGATGGTGAGTACGAATTGTAACCACTTGATATAAAGCTCGATGATGAGTACGAGTTGTAACCACTTGACATGGAGGTATATGGTGAATACGAGTTGTAACCACTTGATATGGAGGTAGATGGGGAATACGAGTTGTAACCACTTGACATTGAGGTAGATGGTGAATACGAGTTGTAACCACTTGATTTGGAGGTAGATGGTGAATACGAGTTGTAACCACTTGACATTGAGGTAGATGGTGAATACGAGTTGTAACCACTTGACATTGAGGTATATGGTGAATACGAGTTGTAACCACTTGATATGGAGGTAGATGGGGAATACGAGTTGTAACCACTTGACATTGAGGTAGATGGTGAATACGAGTTGTAACCACTTGACATTGAGGTAGATGGTGAATACGAGTTGTAACCACTTGACATTGAGGTAGATGGTGAATACGAGTTGTAACCACTTGACATGGAACTCGATGGTGAGTACAAGTTGTAACTACTTGGCATGGAGTTCGATGGTGAATACGAGTAGTAACCACTAGTCATGGATCTCGATGGTGAGTGTGTGTTGTAACCACTGGACATTAAGCTGTGTCGTGTGTATGTGTTGTAACCACTTGACATGGAGCTCGATGGTGAGTACGAGCTATAACCATTGGACGATGAGCTTGGTGATGAAATAGAGCTATAATCACTAAATGATGAGCCCAAATTTGTGTACGAGCTGTCAGTATCTGAATATGAACTCGATGACCTATCAGATTTAGAATACGAGTAATAAGTTTCCGAATATGAGTGCAATGACCATTTTGAATGAGAGTGTGGATCATAACTGGCGGAATACGGACTGTCACTATCTGAATATGAAATCGATGACAATTCAGATTTGGAATTCGTGTAATAACTTTCTGACAACGAAGAAGATGACCATTTTGATTCAGAGCTCTGATCGTGACTCCCGGAATACAAGCTCGATCGCCATTGTGAGTTCATGTACGAGCTATCACTATCGGAATACGAACTCGATGACCATTCAGATTTAGAATAAGATTCATAGCTATCAGACAAATAAGTATCAGACAATGAAGACGAAGATTTTGATTTAGAGTGCGACTCATAACTCCCGGAATATGCGCTTAAGGACCATTGCGAGTTCATGTACGAGCTATCACTATCTGAATACGAGCTCGATTCTGATTTAGAATAAGAGTCATAACTATCAGAAAACGAAGACGATGGCCATTTTGATTTAGAGCTCAGATCATAACTCCCGGAATATGAGCTCGATCGCCATTGTGAGTTCATGTACGCGCTGTCACTATCTGAATACGAACTTGATGGCCATTCCGATTGAGAATTCGAGTCATAAATATCCGAATATGAGCTGGATGACCATTTGGAAATAGAGTGTGGATCGTAAGTTCCGAAATATGAGCTCGACCGCCATTGCGTATTCATGTAAGAGCTGTCACTATCGGAGTACCATTTTGATGGCAATTCCGATTTAGAGAACGAGTCCCAGGTATTCGAATATGCACTGGAAGACCATTTGGAATTAGAGTGTGGATCATAAGTTCCGGAATATGAGCTCGACCGCAATTTCGTGTTCATGTAAGAGCTGTCACTATCTGAATACGAACTTGATGACCACTCCGATTTAGAGACCGAGTCCCAGGTATTCGAATATGAGCTGGATGACCATTCGGAAGTAGAGTGCGGATCATAACTTCCGGAATATGAGCTCGACCGCCAATGCGTGTTCATGTATGAGCTGTCACTATATGAATACGAACTTGATGGCCATTCCGATTTAGAATTCGAGTCGTAAGTATCCGAATATGAGTGAGATGACCAGTTTGATTTAGAGTGCGGGTCATTACTCCCGGAATACGAGCTCGATCGCCATTCCGAGGTCAGGTACGAGCTGTCTCTATCTGAATACGAACTCGATGACCATTCAGATTTAGAATTCGAGTCGTAAGAATCCGAATATGAGTGCGATGACAATTTTGATTTAGAGTTCGGATCATAACTCCCGGAATAGGAGCTCGACCGCAATTGCGAGTTTATGTACGATCTATCACTGTCTGAATACGAACTCGATGACCACTCCGATTTAGAATACGAGTCATAAGTATCCGAATATGAGTGCGATGACCATTTTGAATGAGAGTTCGGATCATAACTCCCAGTATATGAGCTCGATCGCCATTGTGAGTTCATGTACGAGCTATCACTGTCTGAATACGAACTCGATGACCATTCAGATTTAGAATACGAATCAAAAGTATCCGAATATGAGTGTGAGAACCATTTTGAATCATAGCTCGGGTCATAACTCCCGGAATATGAGCTGTCATTATCTGAATACGAACTCGATGACCATTCAGATTTAGAATAAGAGTCATAACTATCAGAAATCGAAGGCGATGACCATATTGATTTAGAGTACGGATCAAAGCTTCCGGAATAGGAGCTCGATCGCCATTGTGAGTTCATGTACGAGCTGTCACTTTCTGAATACGAACTCGATGACCATTCAGATTTAGAATTCGAGTCGTAAGTATCCGAATATGAGTGCGATGACCATTTTGATTTAGAGTTCGGATCATAACTCCCAGAATAGGAGCTCGACCGCAATTGCGAGTTCATGTACGATCTATCACTGTCTGAATACGAACTCGATGACCACTCCGATTTAGAATACGAATCAAACGTATACGAATATGAGTGCGATGACCATTTTGAATGAGAGTTCGGATCATAACTACCGGAATATGAGTTCGATCGCCATTGTGAGTTCATGTACGAGCTATCACTATCTGAATACGAGGTCGAAGGCCATCTCGATTTAGAATACGAATCAAAAGTATCCGTTAATGAGTGTGAGGACCATTTTGAATCATAGCTCGGATCATAACTCCCGTAATATGAGCTGTCATTATCGGAATACGAACTCGATGACCATTCAGATTTAGAATACGAATCATAACTATCAGAAATCGAAGACGATGACCATATTGATTTAGAGTGCGGAGCATAAGTCCCGGAATAAGTGCTCGATCGCCATTTCCTGTTCATGTACGAGCTATCACTGTCGGAATACGAACTCGATGACCATTCAGATTTAGAATACGAATCAAAAGTATCCGAATATGAGTGTGAGGACCATTTTGAATCATAGCTCGGGTCGTAACTCCCGGAATATGTGCTGTCATTATCTGAATACGAACTCGATGACCATTCAGATTTAGAATACGAATCATAACTATCAGAAATCGAAGACGATGGCCATATTGATTTAGAGTGCGGAGCATAGCTTCCGGAATAAGCGCTCGATCGCCATTGCCTGTTCATGTACGAGCTATCACTATCGGAATGCGAACTCGAAAGCCATTTCGATTTAGAATACGAATCAAAAGTATCCGAATATGAGTGTGAGGACCATTTTGAATCATAGCTCGGATCATAACTCCCGGAATATGAGCTGTCATTATCGGAATACGAACTCGATGACCATTTCGATTTAGAATACGAATCAAAAGTATCTGAATATGAGTACGATGACAATTTTGAATGAGAGTGCGGATCATAACTCACGGAATATGAGCTCGACCGCCATAGCGAGTTCATATACGAGCTGTCACTATCTGAATATGAGCTATAACTATCAGAATATGAGTGCGATGACCCGGTAGACTTATATTTTGGGTCGTAGCTATTGAAATATGAGCTTGATGGCCATTGCGTTTTAGAATATGAATCATAACTATCAGATATCGATGACCATTTTGCATTTGCCTTAGGATCATTACTGTAGGAGTAAGAGCTCGAATCCCATTCAGAGCGAGATTGTGCGCTATATTTATCCGAATATGAGCTAGAATGCCATTTCGATTTCATATCAGAACTGTAGCTATCTGAATATGAGCTCGAGGGCCATTTCGATTTCATATCAGAACTGTAACTGTCTGAATATGAGCTCGAGTGCCATTTCGATTTCATATCAGAACTGGCACTGTCTGAATATGAGCTCGAGGGCCATTTCGATTTCATATCAGAACTGTAACTATATGAATATGAGCTCGAGGGCCATTTCGATTTCATATCAGAACTGTAACTGTCTGAATATGAGCTCGAGTGCCATTTCGATTTCATATCAGAACTGTAACTATCTGAATATGAGCTCGAGGGCCATTTCAATTTCATATCTGAACTGTAACTATCTGTATATGAGCTCGAGTGCCATTTCGATTTCATATCAGAACGGTAACTATCTGAATATGAGCTCGAGTGCCATTTCGATTTCATATCAGAACTGGAACTGTCTGAATATGAGCTCGAGTGCCATTTCGATTTCATATCAGAACTGGAACTGTCTGAATATGAGCTCGATGGCCATTTCAATTTCATGTCTGAACTGTAACTATATGAATATGAGCTTGAGTGCCATTTCGATTTCATATCAGAACTGGAACTGTCTGAATATGAGCTCGAGGGCCATTTCAATTTCATATCTGAACTGTAACTATCTGAATATGAGCTCGCGGGCCATTTCGATTTCATATCAGAACTGTAACTATCTGAATATGAGCTCGAGGGCCATTTCGATTTCATATCTGAACTGTTACTATCTGAATATGAGCTCGCAGGCCATTTCGATTTCATATCAGAACTGTAACTATCTGAATATGAGTTCGAATGCCATTTCGATTTCATATCAGAACTGGAACTGTCTGAATATGAGCTCGAGGGCCATTTATATTTCATATCAGAACTGTAACTGTCTGAATATGAGCTTGAAAGCCATTTTGAGTTCTTATAAGAGCTGTCACTATCTGAATCTGAGCTAGAATGCCATTCTGATTTAGAATACGAGTCATAACTATCAGAATATGATGCCGATGACCATTTGCCTTTTGACTTAGGATCATTACTGTCGGAATACGAGTTCGAATGTGAGCTATATTTATCCAAATATGAGCTAGAAGGCCATTCCGACGTTGTATAAGAGCTTATATCTGAATATGATTTTGATTTTGATGACCATTTTGACTTTGAGTTCGGATCATAACTGTCGGAGTATAAGCTCGAGGGCCATGTTGATTGTGTATACGAAATATAACTTTCTGAATAAGATGTCGAGGGCCATTGTGATTTAGAGTACGAGCTATAACTATCCGAATATGAGCTTGAGTCTGATTTGAATTGAGGCAACGCTCTTAGTATTTTGGAAACGGATGCAGTGACCGTTTCCGAGCTAGAGGAGCCATCCAAACTTTGCGAATTTGAGCTGGAGCTAGACAAGTCGCTATAACTACTGTATGATGAGCTCGTAGAACTGGATGCTGCTGGTTTTCCATTACATCCGTCAGTTAGAACTGCAATAAAATTTGCATGTAGTTATAAACAATGCGCTATAAGCAAATCCAGGTTTAAGTACTAGTAAACAATGTTTCTCTTAGAATTCAATACAACTTCTATTGAGCAACCTTTTCGGGAGCTACAAATACAGTCAATGGTTCTATCAAAGTTGTATTTATAGTTATTGTCGGCTTAGGGATATTTTGAGGGATATGGATAAAGAGAAATTGCTTTTTCTTTGAGGGTCACACTGAAAATGCGTTTGATGTGTGTTGATTGTTAAAACATCAAAGTAGGCCACTATTATTGAATATGTTATTTCCCGGAAAATTCCCATTTACCTTCTTGCATCAAAATGTCTGGACGGGTGAAAATTGTCGGTGAAACAAGTTACCTTATGGAGAAAATTAATTACTGGCGTTTCTTTATGCACTGAGTAGAGTACAATGTATCATATTATCTTGAAAACACGTTAGCAGTGTGATTTAAATGGAAAATTCTAATATTTGATAAATATAAGGACAAAACGTGGATATAGTTACCTGCTATGACAACGATCACCGTCATCCAAACACGCCACATATTTACTGTCTTTATGACCCAACGGCCTGTAATATAAATAACAATCATTATTAATTTAAATATGTGCACCACGGTTAGGATTTTAAGCACTGACTTTAGCGTAAGAATATCAAACAGTGTGGTTTACTTACGAATACAAATTTCAAATATTCATCATCACACAAACGTTAAAGGCGCTATGGGATACTCATCATTATTGTTATATTCCTTAACATATTATTCAATATAATGTCACTGTGGAACTGTGTACTGCTTTATCATAGTACTTACGAAAATCTTAAAGTGTATAGAGACATATTATAACAGTCATTCAATTTCAAAATAATTACTTGCATCGATTTTAGTATGATACAAGACTACCTAAATGGCAAATTAAAACTTTGGATAGGTTCCGTGTACTTTTATTCAATCGACAAAAATTGATGATTCTTATAATTTCATAGGGTGTTCTAGAACACTTTCGTATGAAAATGGATAGTTCGCATGTCAAATAAATCACACAGAGAGTTTCTGTTAAAACTGAAGCGAACAATGATCTAGTGGATATGAAAGCATAATTGTTTTTCAGTTTTTAAACTTTTTTGAAAAATATCTTCGGATATAGCTCTATACACTTTAAGTTTACGCTCAAATTTAATTTCCTTATAATGCTTATTCATCTAAAATTGGGGGATAAATTTAGTTCGTTATCATTCACTGAAATTACATATTGCTTTATCAAACGTGTTAATAGTAAAGGAATTATAGGACTTCAAATTTGAGCGTAAGTTTGTGGTTACCGTAAATGCTTTTGTAAAACAGTACCCTGGTGCATAAACCTATTACACTCAGAAAAATATGTTTCTTACTACAAGAGAAAATTTGATTGCATAAATTTAACTTGTTTAGTTGTGTATATAAATAGTATAACTTTAAATATTTTGATGCAATAACCGTTTTTGTAATGGTGTCATTCGCTGGCTTAGAATGAGAAGAAGTACTGACGACCTTATAAGACTGGTACATATTTACAGTCACCATCACGAGGCGCTTCTTATGAGCCTATTTTCATGACAATCGGAACTTGTCATGTTGACAAAATGGAAGTTGAAATAACATCTTTACCGTTAGTAAAGAGTAATTTTCGGATATGTTTTCCTTGTTTTCTCAAAATATCGATTCTGTACTTACGACCTTCTCCTTATTTAATAGCCAGCGATTTTCACTATTCAAAAACGGTTCTCAATTATTGATCAAAGGGATTTCCACACAGTATCGTAACAAGGGTTTGCGGAATACATCAGGCTCTCACTTATGGTAGTTTGATATATATTCCAGGAACGAATTTAAAAGGTACCATATCTTTCTCGTAAATAATTAAGGACGTAATCATACCCATTCGCATTGCGTCGTACGATTTTATTACCGTGGCGTCACCTGGCGTAACTATTTAAAGCAAAAATGACAACTTTTTTTTAATTAGACAATGGAAAGTTCTGAACAATATAAATATTAAGTTAGACATTTAACTTACCGGGTCAAGAGATATTCTGGAAATATAATAAAATCCTGTCACAAGTTCAGGTTAATATAAAATCCCGCCCATCGTTCAAGGTACAGACGAAATTTTGTCGAAATAATTTACTATTCTTATAGGAGCAGTATTTAAAATAATTTAAATTGCAAAGAATTTTAAGGATAAGTTCACCTAAGCTGAATAAACAATATTTTTTAAATAGTTAAAAAGTGGAGTTAAAGTTCATAAGTGACAATGTGTATTCAATGAATCAAACATACAATAGTGTGATTATTGCCAACGACAGCTACTCGTAAACACAACAAAACAAATGACGTACGAGAGCATGGGGAAGATAGTTATTTTTTAAACCGTTAATGTCAATGGTCCAAGTATTTCGATAGCTTAGAATGAGAAGGTCGTAAGAACAAAATCAATATTTTGAGAAACAAGACAACAACTTTCTGAAAAATACACTTTTGCCTATGGTAAAACAAACTGTTTCAAAATCAGCTTGGTCAACATGACAAGTTTCGATTTTCATGAAAATTGGCTCATAAGAAACGCCTAGTGACTTTCTTATTTTAGAACTGTGTAACACTTGTTACTGTCGACTGATATATTTGTGCCCAGTAATGTTGCAGTGTTTAATTTTCCATATCGATAAACAAGAATCTTCCAGTCCCTAGTGTAAATGTACTTTGAGTATTTTGATCACGATGTGTTTACTGATTTCTGTTGAATTCTTAGCCAGATAATTCGTAGTCGGATCACAATGTAATAGATTAAATCATTTAATTTAATAGGGCACATATATGCAAGTAACAAACTGTCATGTGCCCTTGTCAATTTTCTTTTCGTTATTTCCTTGTATAATAATTGCATGAGCTCGTAAGTCACCTATTCAAACCATTTTCAAAATACTGTGTCATTATTCGCATTCATATTGGTTTTGTTTTTACTGTGTTACTTTTATGCGTCGAATGAATGATAGCAAATGTTTTTAATGAAAAGCTGACCACGTTATCTCATTGTTATTTACTATAAACCAAACAGGAAGGGTTTTCCGCCGAAATGGCCATAATCCTATCGATGTACTCCCGATGAAATAAATTGGCATTAGAGGCATAGGGAAAAGGGTATTCAAGGTTAAAGAGAAGCATCGTGGTATTCATTACCTGACAACTATGTCGCTGGCTTAGAATGAGATGATTGTAACTAAAAAATCAATATTTTTAGAAAACAAGACAAACTGTCTGACAATCACTCTTTACTTATGGGAAACAAGCTTTTTCAACTTCAGTTTCATGGTCCACATGACAAGATCCGATTTTTCATGAAAATAGGCTCATAAGAATCGCCTTATGATGTATATTTCTTTATTTATTAGTCTTATAAGGTCGTAAATGCCTTCTTATTCTAAGCCAGCGAAATATTGTCGTCGGGAAATGGATCGGAGTAAACAATTCCAAACATTTCCCCAGCAGTGCGGGGAAAGCTAAAAAGTAAAAACTCGGCCCACTCCGGGTTATGGGTAGTGGATAGCGGGAGAAACGGTCGTGTTTTGCCATCCAGCTTCCGCCGCATTGCCGGGGGAAATGTTGGAAATTTTTACTCCTAATCAATGACCTGACGACAATATTTAGTTGTCGGGGGCCGGGTATATACAGGAGGTTTTTTTATCAGTTGTCCCCCGAAGGGCTGAAATGGCGGGAGGTTTGACAACCCAACATTAAAAATACCCGCCCATCCCAGGGGTGAGTGCGTGGATGCAACTGACAGGTGCATTATAATATTATAATTATTATTCTTCTATGTATAGGACAATATGGACATTCACTGAAATATTTGCACCTATTGTCTTTTCAAAATTTTATTTGATCAATGAATTGGATGCTTCGATTATTGGTACCCGTCATGTACTGATTCAGTTGAACATTGCTTGGTTGATTGTATTTTTGACGTGTGGTCGTCTTTGTAATTTGCAAGCTGAGAATGAGAAGGTCGTAACTGCTCTTTACGACCTTATTTCAGACTAATATATAAAAAAGTATTTCAAATCTGAACCTTAAGAAGCTTCTTCCGCTACTTGGAATTCGGACCTTGCTATGTTGACGAAAATGAAGTTGACAAAATCTTTTTTCCATAAGTAAAGAGAAATATTTCTTACAGTTTTGCCTTCTTTTTTTCGCTAAATACTGAGTTTGTGCTTACTAACTTCTCATTCTATGCCAGGGGATTGTCTTGTGGCTCTTATTGCTTTTGGTTGAATTAGATGATGAACTTGTTAAATAGGTTGTAGTGGTTTTGTATCTGTAAGTTTCCTTTTTAGCTTCGTGTTCATGGTGAGCTTTTGTCATACCGAGTTGTCCGTCTTCGTGCGTCGTCGTCAACAATTTCTTCAAACGACATCTCCTCCTAAACCATTTGGCCAATTTCAACAAAGTTTCACAGTAATGATCATTGGGTGACCCTCATCTCCATATGAGACGTTCTTTACTTTTACATTTAGTCTTCGGAATTTTCAATACGCCGAACACCGGACAATGGTACCTTAGTTCCTGCTCGAGGAAATGGTCACTCACGCCTGAATAATGGACCATGTCGCAATTTGATACAAATATTAGATCCAGAAGTGATTGTGAATGTTCTGTAAAGTGTGTGGGTTCATTAATCAACTGGTCAATGGAGAACTGCTGTGTGATACTATGTATTTTCCTTTTTGTAACATCATTGAGAGCATTGTAGTAAAAGTCACCGGTAATGATAATATCCGATATATTTGAATCCATGGCAAGACCAATAGAATCCTCAATAAAAGAGTGATATAGTGCATCAGAGTTCGGCGGGCGATAGAAACATCCAAAGAGAATGCGGTAGTTTGGACGTGTATACACTTCAAGCCAAATAGATTCGACATGAGCCAATTCAAGATCAGTTCGACGTTTGTAGTAAATGTTATCTTTGATATACACTATGACGCCATGTTCCGGTCCGTTAAAAAAGATGGCCACCAGAGCTAAAACATAGAAGTATCCTTTAAACGACTTCTTTTCCTTAACCGCTTAACGGATTTTGATAAAACTGTACACGAATGATCTTTGGTTGACCAATAACCAAAATAGCTTAAATCGTTCCGGTCCGCTTAACAAGATTGCCGCCAGACCTAAAAATAGAAATATCCTTTAAACAGCTTCTTCTCATTAACTGTTCGACAGATTTTGATCACACTTTACAGGAATAATCTTTGGTTGACCTGTAACCCAAATAGCTTAAATATTTCCAATCGACTGAACAAGATGGCTGCCAGAGCTAAAACTAGAAATATCCTTTGAACAGCTTCTTCTCAAAACCACTTGACGGAGTTTGATGAAACTTTACACAAATGATTTTTGGTTGACCGTTAACCAATTAAGCTAAAATTGTTCCGGTCCGATAAACAAAATGGCCACCAGAGCTCAAACATAGAAATATCCTTTAAACGGCTTCTTCTAATGAACCGCTTGATAAATTTTGATATAACATTACAGGAATGACCTTTGGTTGACCTATAACCAAAATAGCTAAAATCGTTCCGGTCTGCTAAACAAGATGGTCACCAGAGGTAAAAATTGAAATATCCTTTAAACGGCTTCTTCTCATTAACTGTTTGACAGATTTTGATCACACTTTACAGGAGTAATCTTTGGTTGACCTGTAACCCAAATAGCTTATATATTTCCAATCGACTGAACTGGAAACACCTTTGAACAGTTTATTCTCCACAACCGCTTGACGGAGTTTGATAAAACTTTACAGGAATGATCTTTGGTTGACTCTTAAAATGTTTTCATGGCTCCCAGTGGCCAAAATACAGCATTCTAAAGGAATATCTTAAATACATGTCTGACCCTCCGTGTCACCAGTTGTACATCAACATTAATAACAAAAACCTTTAAAAACAATAGCGCCAAGGTGTTTAACATTTAGTTGGTATTATCATATCAAGTACTTGGCGCAAAACTAAAATTTCCCCACATGACTAAGGTGAGCGTAACTGGTCTCTCAGGGGCCTCATGTTTCTTTTTCTTTTCGTACGGTTGCGTTTGTGTTTTTGACTTCACATCTGTATTTTACTTAGTAATGATATATCCCTAAAAGGGGATGACTATAATGTTTGAAGAAAATAATTCTTATAACTCAATATTTTGACCTATTGATCGTTTTCAGGAGCTATATAACATAATAATTAAGTATTCATCGTTGAGTAAAGTTATTCTGTCAAGCTATAAGCTGAAGAAAACCAATAGGTCGAAATATTGAGTAATACGAGTTGTTTTATATTATTTTTCGTTTCTTCCATTTTTGTAATGTTTTTGTTTGTCATTACGCTCCCTTTCCGATGATCCTAAATTTAGCTGAATGAAAAGTTATTGTCTTTCTTGTTACCTTCATGTTTACTTGATGGTGTGTGGATGTAAGGATAACTCGTTGTTGCCTAGTCTATATGTACCATCACCAAATTTTGAATTCTCCAGAAAATCACTTGCCTACTCAGGACCAAAACTATGGAATGAAATACGAAAAGCAGTAAGAAAATCAGACTCAAGAAATCAATTCCATAATGCATACATTAGATGGCAATACCCACAAACACACATTGACATAAAACACGACTCATCCTGTTAATACATCCTACCTTTGTAACTACATTTGTATTACTTTGTTAATTATATTTGTTTACTTATTTTTCATGTAATGTACCCTTTATATTTAATGTATATATGTTGAGGCCTATATGGAAGATTACATTATTGTAAATATGTTAGCCTCGTAAAATCAAGACTTTACTTACTTACTTACTTACTATTCTTGTTGACTGCTGGATATTTTTACTGCGGTTTTGTTTGAATAATGGAAGAATACTGTCTATCATGATAAATGCAGCGAACTTAAGTTACCGTTCAAGTCACGCGAAATAAAACAGCAAACTATCACTTCCAACACCTGTGTATGATATGAATCGAATATTCACTGTGCACGTATACTGGAATAGTTTATTCAGAGGCAAACATCTTTGTGATGTTTGTACAATGTGTGTGGAATGGGTTGGATTTAGCAGGATAATCGCGTTGACCTTTGACTGTATGCCTTTCCTTGTATGTGCATTGCGACGGTATGTATGTGTTGGTATTTCCGCATCCCTTTTAAAGGTTATGACTGTACTTAGGGATATAACTCCTGTCTACACCGCTGTTCACGCTTTCTGTACCTGTAGGTGGTTGTCGGTATCTACGGGAGTCCTACAGACGAATTTGTCGATCGACTTGTGACGAAGTGAGCGGAATGTTGGCGTGTCAGAGGCTAGACTTACCTTAATGTCTAGATTGAACAAAATCCCTTTCTCAACAGGCATGTAATTGTTCGAATGACTCCCATATACACTCTACATGTGTCCACTTCTAGTTCACCAAAGAAAGAAACCCGTATGTACGTGAATTGCCACACATATGATAGTTCATTAACATTTCGCTGGTTTAGAATCAGAAGGTTGTAAAATAGATAACCGATATTTTGAGAAAACAAGAAATAAAAAGGTCTGAAATTTATTCTTTTATTATGGTAAAACAAGTTTTTACAACTTCATTTTGGTCAACATGACAAGTTCCGATTTTCATGAACATAAGAATTAAGATTTAAAATATGCATCAGTCGTAAGTAGTAGTTAAGACCTTCTTATTTTAAGCCAGCGATGTTGCAGGTAATATAGACAGATATAAAAAACTAATTCTAAAGTTTATTTATACTAACCCAACCAATAAACGATTTGTGTGGAAGAATAAAATCAAACGGAAACTGAATAAGTGTTATGTATTCTATTAGAAACCTTTTTCTGCAATACCCATTGGTGACAGTTTGAAATTCTGAAGAAAAAAATATGAAATTCTCAAAACTTAACGATTACGATTTATTTCGGAAAAAATGAACGCACACTTCATGCAGCACTAAAATACCTGAAATTGGGGCATCAAACTTATCCCATACCGTATCCTGAACAGCATCTACCCTGATTGGCATGTCTGTTTTCATAACACAATCACTACACACAATATGCACATTTATAACATTACTGAATAGAAAAGTTCCGAATGTTTCACCATGTGCTAGTTAAAACCTTTCTGTAAGAAATAATAGCATGGCCTCAGTGCCACCACCAATAATGATAAGTATAACATTTTTTATCAAACAACACTTTGTCAGTATGTATTGGTGCCCATAGTAGGTTATATAAAAATATTCTTAACCAAAAAAGGGTTAGTACTGAACAGATCATCTTACAAATAGTATCACCGATTATAATGCCGAGCATAGCCTTTATTTGCTTTATTTCTACTGAAACATGGCAGGCATATATATGTACCTCCACCCGAATTTGAACCCGGGTCGCCAGATTAGACGGCAAGCACACTAACCACCGAGCTACGGAGGCACCCACATAATTATAGAGATTCTTTTCGCACATGTTCACATGGGACGCATTCAATGTGTTTGTTTATATTTATTTGATCCGTATTCCTTAATATGTCATTGTGTCCAAATGGTAAAAAGTTAAGAGGATGTACTGGTGCTTATACTGAATATTCTAACATCAATCTGAAGATATCCTGAATGAGGTTCCTTTACGTTTTTGTTGTTCCTTTCAAATGGTTTGCATTTCACCGAAGTATATCCGCCTGCTCATAGTTTTCTCAGTGGACAAGTCACAGCGTTGTAAGCATAGTGAGGGAGACTCCATGATAAATAGTGCCAGGTGCTGAAGAATGAATAATCCTACAATTGAAATACAAGATACTTCATTAACCGAATGTAGAAAGAAAATGGTATTGACCTAGTGACATTGACACAAAGTGACATTGACACAAAGTGACATTGACCTAGTGACATTGACACGAAGTGACATTGACCTAGTGACATTGGCATAAAGTGACATTGACCTAGTGACATTGACACAAAGTGACATTGACCTTGGGACTACAAATGAGCCAATCTCCATGTAAAGTTTACATATCCTAGGGCAAAGCAATTTCAGCGGGTTATTGAAAGAAAAAGATTTGCCCTTAAAATGTGGTTAACATAACTTTGATCCTGAAAACCAAAGGGAGCAAAATCTACTGAGCACTGCTGGCAAAACGTCTTGTACTGTTGGACGATCACTGGGGAAAGTTTTCTTGAGTTATTGGACGGAACCCATTTGGTATTTCGACTAACAGATCAACATACCGTTATGTGCAAAGAAATACACTGTAAACCCCTATCAAAGATGATATAATTACAACTTTTGTTAAACATTTTGATGACGAAATGCACATCTGACTGCCAGAGATTCGGTTTAAAAATAATATGTAAAGCAAATAATGCAGATGATGATGCTTCTTTTCATTCCTACCGGACACATGGGAATAACTTTTAAATATTGACTTCGGTATTATGTGGTATTAGTACTAGTACTAGTCCAGGCTTTAGATGATTTAG
Source organism: Spisula subtruncata (assembly GCA_963678985.1). Lineage (NCBI taxonomy): Eukaryota > Metazoa > Mollusca > Bivalvia > Venerida > Mactridae > Spisula > Spisula subtruncata. The sequence goes on from OY787666.1 coordinate 9,794,962, forward strand.
CTAGAAAGCTCCGGTAACGTCTCGTTATGTAAAGATTAGATACATATATGCATATATTACATACCTCGTGATGAGAGTCCAGTGTCGTCATGACTGCAATATCCACTTCCGACCGAACACGTTCATATGGCGATAAACTCCTGAATGTGTTGCTGGAGTAGGTTCTGGGGTACGAGCTTCAATGTACGTGTTTTATGTACTAGATATGGAGCTTGAATGAGTTGCTGGAGTAGGTTCTGGGGTACGAGCTTCAATGTACGTGTTTTATGTACTAGATATGGTGCTTGAATGAGTTGCTGGAGTAGGTGCTGGTAAATGGGCTTCAATGTACTTGTTTTATCTACTAGATATGGAGCTTGAATGAGTTGCTGGAGTAGGTTCTGGTAAATGGGCTTCAATGTACGTGTTTTATCTACTAGATATGGAGCTTGAATGAGTTGCTGGAGTAGGTTCTGGTAAATGGGCTTCAATGTACGTGTTTTATCTACTAGATATGGTGCTTGAATGAGTTGCTGGAGTAGGTATTGGGGTACGAGCTTCAATGTACGTGTTTTATGTACTAGATATGGTGCTTGAATGAGTTGCTGGAGTAGGTGCTGGTAAACGAGCTTCAATGTACGTGTTTTATGTACTAGATATGGTGCTTGAATGAGTTGCTGGAGTAGGTGCTGGTAAATGAGCTTCAATGTACGTGTTTTATGTACTAGATATGGTGCTTGAATGAGTTGCTGGAGTAGGTGCTGGTAAATGAGCTTCAATGTACGTGTTTTATGTACTATGTATGGTGCTTGAATGAGTTGCTGGAGTAGGTTCTGGTAAAAGAGCTTCAATGTACGTGTTTTATGTACTAGGTTTGGAGCTTCAATGAGTTGCTGGAGTAGGTGCTGGTAAATAAGCTTCAATGTACGTGTTTTATGTACTATGTATGGTGCTGTGAAGGAGTTGTTTGAGCTGATACTGACAGCGAGTCCGATGTGGCAATGTGATGGACTATAAGAGCTATAACTTGCCTAATAGCAAGAACTTACATTTAAAAAAATTGTGTTTGATCTGATTTAAAGGTACAAAATAGTAATTTTCGTTCTCAATTAGGTGTTGTCTTTCCCGGGTGTTTATTATCGTTCGGGGCCGTCGAGATATAGAGAAGGAGCTGTACAATTTGTTCTATGTCTATTTGGGATCCTAAGTATACCTTGGAAGTATCGAACATGCGTTAGAGTTTAGTTTTTTAATTCGCCAGAAGAAGGCTATGTGTCGAAATGTCGTGGAATAAGATACTATTTTATTTCATTTTAGTATAAATTAGAAGTATGCAGTGCTGTGCCACTGATGGTGTGCAAATAAGTTATAATTGTCCGAATGTTAGATACTAGAGAAGTCCATGACGATTTAATTTTAAAGTACGAGCTATAGCTATTAGATATTAATTATCTTGAGGTTCAATGCAATTACATATTTACATGCACTTATGTACATGTATGTTGATGTTATAAGGTTATGTCAATAAATTAGTATGAATAGTGTGGTAAATTCGTTGATATAGATAGTTAAACGTATTTAGCATAATATAAAAGGTAATCGTGATTTACTGTATGGACTATGACTATTAGAATGTGAACACGAGAATCAAGGAAATTGGCTACAAGAGAAAAACCAAGAGCTTCGGGAAAACTGCAACTATCTGTTCTAGCTATTAGTAATACTATTCGAGTATGGACTTGTGATTAAGATTTACTGTACGAGCTATGAGACATAGAGCTAGATGAGACAGGCAACTGCTTGAGCATTCTATAAATATCCGACTATAATACCGAAGACCATTGATATTGACTGTATGAGCTATAACTAACCGGATATGAGCTCGAAGACCCGTGTAATTGTCTTTTGTAGTCAGAATTCGAGGACCATTGTTGTTGACTGTATGAGCTTGAACTATCAGAATATGAGCTCGAGGACGTGAAATAGTAGGTAGTGCTCGACGGTAATGGCAACTTCTTGAGCATTCTATAAAGATCCGAATATGAGATTGAGTACGAATGGTATGGACTGGATGAGCTTGAACTATCCGTATATGAGCTGGATAAATAGCTATCCGAATATGAGCTCGAGGACCCATGCAATTGTCTTTTGTAGTTAGAGCTGGAGGACCATTGTTGTTGACTGTATGAGCTATAACTACCCGGATATGAGCTCGAAGACCCGTGTAATTGTCTTTTGTAGTCAGAGCTCGAGGACCATTGTTGTTGACTGTATGAGCTATAACTACCCGGATATGAGCTCGAAGACCCGTGTAATTGTCTTTTGTAGTCAGAGCTCGAGGACCATTGTTGTTGACTGTATGAGCTATAACTACCCGGATATGAGCTCGAAGACCCGTGTAATTGTCTTTTGTAGTCAGAGCTCGAGGACCATTGTTGTTGACTGTATGAGCTTAAACTAACCGGATATGGGCTCGAAGACCCGTGTAATTGTCTTTTGTAGTCAGAGCTCGAGGACCATTGTTGTTGACTGTATGAGCTTGAACTAACCGGATATGGGCTCGAAGACCCGTGTAATTGTCTTTTGTAGTCAGAGCTCGAGGACCATTGTTGTTGACTGTATGAGCTATAACTACCCGGATATGAGCTCGAAGACCCGTGAAATTGTCTTTTGTAGTCAGAGCTCGAGGACCATTGTTGTTGACTGTATGAGCTTGAAATAACCGGATATGGGCTCGAAGACCCGTGTAATTGTCTTTCGTAGTCAGAGCTCGAGGACCATTGTTGTTGACTGTATGAGCTATAACTACCCGGATATGGGCTCGAAGACCCGTGTAATTGTCTTTTGTAGTCAGAGCTCGAGGACCATTGTTGTTGACTGTCTGAGCTATAACTACCCGGATATGAGCTCAAGGAACCGTGTAATTGTCTTTTGTAGTCAGAGCTCGAGGGCCATTGTTGTTGACTGTATGAGCTATAACTAACCGGATATGAGCTCGAAGACCCGTGTAATTGTCTTTTATAGTCAGAGCTCGAGGACCATTGTTGTTGACTGTATGAGCTTGAACTATCTGAATATGAGCTCGATGCATAGCTATCCAAATATGAGCTCGAGGCCCAGTGTAATTGCCTGTTAAAGTCATGACTATCAGAATATGGACTCGATGACCATTGGGACTGACTGTAACTACTGTAGCTACTGGTAGAGGAAGCTGTCGGACTGTACGATGTAAGCATTCCATATCCACTGCTTATAAGTCCTACAAGAGAAATACATACATGGTACAATGTAAGTGATATAATCATACTCATCACATTTATCGGGCGTGTAGAAGAAATGTGAATACGACAAATATCATAAGATGCTGCTTGATTATGTAGGTTTAACGCATGCTTTTTCGTGCTATTACAGCTGCAGAGTCCCGAGAGACGGTTGGTGCCCAAGCCCGTCAGTGCGAGGGCACCAACACTCCCTCGGGACTCTGCAGATGTAATAGCACGAAAAAGCATGCGTAAACGCTATTATAGCATAAAAACAACACTTTATTAATATGTTTTTCAAAATTATGACATTTTGGCGGGACATTTTAGGCGACGTCGGGAAAACAAACGCGACGGCGCTTAGCAAACGTTACGTCACATACAAGTTTTTGTTATGAGCGTCGACTTTCGGTATCGGCAAATACTAAGAAAACAGTGACGTTGGGGGTTTATTAACATTTATTATTTTAATAGATCTATTATAGAACATTGATTAGTAGTTACAATTAGAATGTGAATTACAGTTCATATAACGCTGTAGATTATTTATTTTCGTCGGCTGTGTCCTGAAATGAGCATACTTAAAACTGAACACCAACAGCGCGTGCGCGCGAGAATCTTTACAATAACGTACCTTTTTTTCTCCGTTAAGTACGAGCAAAATCACCGTTTTTATGTTATAATACACATTGGAGTATGTTGATGGCTTAGTGCAAAACTACGGTATGTGCCTCTATGAATTGATGTAGTTACCATAGCTTTGCACTGTGCCCTCAATGTACTCCATGCTCAAACTGGAGCATGTTGTTAGTCACAAAAACGTCTGTAACTTCTTTAATACTGAATGGAAAAATATTATGTCGGGTTCATTTTCTTAATGTGATCATTTGCTACAAGTTGGTTTTGGTTTAGATGCAAAATTCTTCAAAGCTTTTTAGCAAGTTTGAGCATGGATTATGGAGCATGGTGCATGGAGCATTGAGCATGGAGAATGGAGAATGGGGCATGGAGCAAGGAGTATGGAGTAATAAGGGGATGAGAACGGGTTTATAATCACCGGGCCTGGGGAACGAATCCCAATACATTTCAATAGTGCTAACAAAAGGCGCTGTTGTTCTAATTATCCAGCCACATATTGTCTATCACATGACATAATTATTTGATCAATTATTATGATTTAATCATTTTAACGAGGCATCGATTTAAACGATCAAGGTTTTTAGGGAATGCCTCTTTAAGCATGCTGGAGCGGTTTAGATCCTGTGTTTAGAATTTGTTGCACTTTTCACACATGTTAAAGAAACCTTTTCATATTGGACATTATTTAGTTACCTGTACCATTGATGAATGTTTGTGTTCATAAGGCACGAAATGCACTATGACAAATGACGCATGCGCACTAAACCGCTCCAGCATTAATGCAACCACCGCGATGATCCCCTCTTATATATCGCTATGAATGAAATAACCAAATATGAAAATTAAACGGAAATGTACTTTTTAATTGCAATCAATAATCACACATTCAAAAACCCGTATATGCTAGCATGACCTATTTCTTAAGTCTTGTTTGTGATCATATGGAGTCTTTGGGGAAAAACATCAGTAATTATGCTTATTATGAACATGCAGCGGAACTGAGCATATAGTCTATTAGTTTACGTCAATTTATTACGTGACAAAACTAGCATGAAATTTGTGTATGCAGTTTGGTTCTGAAAATAATTAGTAATACCATAAATGTTTGTGTTTTTAAACGTACTTTAAAACATATGCACCTAAGCATCGATTTGGTTATGGGAAAGGTTATGGAATTAAAAGATTTATAATGTTCAAAAAAATAATTACGTGTATTGTGAAATATCGTAGATTAGAGTTATTAAAGTGGCCTAATACCGAGACCCTCTAACACCGACACCCTCGCCTAATCCCAATTTGATAACCTTTATTCACTCTCGATTATTTTTGTCAGGTCATGTATTGAGAGCCCAAGTTGCTAACTTTACACAGTGAATCCTTTATTCAAAACTCGAAACAATGTGGTCATAACGCCTTAAACAACTGCTAAGCTGATGCGCAAAAATTTCAGCGACAATTACTTGATGAATTTTTACGATACAAATAGCTTGTCTAGATCTTACTCTTCGATTTGGATATGCCTGGTATGACCTGGTCTATATTATAACTTCAGAAAATGAATATACAAATCGCCGGCTCAGAATAAGGACTGATATTTTAAAATCATCACCAAAAGGTGCGTCTTAAGCTTATTAGTCTATTTTATGGGAATCGGAACTTGTCATGTTGAAAAATCTTGTTTTACCATAAGTAAAGAGTAATTGTCGGACACTTTCTCAAAATATCAATTTAAATTTGTACTTACGACCTTCTTATTCTTCGCCAGCGATTAACTAGAAGGACTTTCACGCCATTACTAGTATCTTACTATTTGATACGCCTGCCATGACCTGAGACAATACTATCGAAGGTGAATATAATTATAGCATGGCTGTTTTGACCTGAGTCTGACCTTTATGCAAGAATATATTATAAGATTCTTGCTTTGAATATATCAATTTCCGCAAGCAAAGCGTGCGATATCGGTATTTCAAATTTGTGTTTATATTACATATCGAGCGTCTTCGTGATACTCCCCGATTATGAAAACATACTTACGGCGTTGAATCGTTGGTAATATATCGACTATTATATAATGCTAATAAAAAGGTCAGGCTCGTGTCAAATTAGCCAAGCTATACCTGATATCATAAGCAGCGCAGTGATCCACACACTCCCCATATTGCCGGTCATCGTAATGGAACAGCCTGTAACATAATTTATATGTTGTCTTAAAACACAAGGAAGTTGTTTTTATCAAAATGAATGTACTAATAGAAATCGTAAACTTGATCTTATTTTAGTACATATGTACGCATATGATACAACATTTAGTATAATAAAATATAAGACAAACTCTAGTTTTGCAGATCCAGCGAAGTCTTCATCAGTGATACATACAAATTGTTATCAACTTGTGATACAATATGCACTTTAAGTTCGCAAGTTGAAAGTCTGATTTGTATAAAACTTGGTTTACGAGAACATACCCCATAGAGTGAAAACCACCGTACGTCGATGTAGAGATGCTGTCAATGGATTCAAATGATGGAAGATGAAAACACAGCAAGGCTGGTAGAATAAGTGATAAAAAAATTCAGTAACTAACTCTGTTTATATATTTTTAAATAATGCTTAGAATAATTGGAAATACTTCGCATTTATACAAAAATATGATGTCAATTTGAGTATATTTAGTATTATAATTAATGTTGCTTTCGTTCGCATACACTCCGTACCGAACCGTTTGCTCATATTATCTCAAATTATTGACAATAGTTCCGCGTTTTTGGAGAAATTGTTCAACGGCTACTTTCAAACATCTTTTCAACGTGAACCTACACATTACTGCTATAATAGATATAACAAGCATATATAAATCTTTAGTACATGCTAAGTATTACCAATTACATTTCTACCAACCTTGTTGTGTTTTCTTGTCCGTCATAGAAATCCAGTGACAACACCCTATATCGACGTACGGTCATTTATACGCTGCGTACCAAGATAAAATATTCAACAGTAATATTCCATGTTAACGAAGTTGTATACGTTGTGCACGTTCGACTTGACAACCCAATCTCCCTACTGTCTCGCATAGAAACTGGCTTCAAAGGAAAGGCAGGGAAGGCAGTACTCAACTTAACCGGCCGAATTCAGTAATATCACAATACCACAACATGCAACAATGCATACACATGGCCCAAAGAAAAAGTCCTACTCCGGATCTCCACTAATCTGTAGGTACAAATACATTTTTACCGTTATAATCCCTATGTCACTTGAATATTCATATCTGGACAAAAGGGTTTGGGTCAGTTGTATTTGCATATGAATACAAAACCTGTCTAACTAGGCCAGATGTGTTTGATTTATTCTTTTGTGATGTAAATTAAGGGAAAAACCTACTTGCACAGAGTTCCGGATATTAACTATTATTAAAAGCCCAAGTCGCCGACGCAACAATGCAGGATGTCCCAATTTCACGTAGAAGTAATAAACTGACAATGATCCTGAGTGACAGTATGAAACGCAGCTAATATCTGACCAAGATACAAGGGGCGGGGGGAAATAGCATAACACTTTTTGTAGCTGTATGTAGTTCCAAATAGTCTAAAAAGGTTGAAAAGTATACACATCATCATTTTAAAAACAGTAACGGATAACCCACAAACCACGATTAATATATCGACGGAAGAAAACACAACCTTAATTTAGAGCCTTGACACAGAAAACATTAGCCACAAGAACTACGAAGTTTAATATAGTCCTACACAAGCATTTAACTATATGAAGAAATATGAAGGGGGCGATTAGCACGGATGAATAAAATAGAGGACCAATAATTTGTATGAAAATAATTCCAAGCTAGCTATAAAGTTGGCCCCGTCAAAATGACGAATAATGAGAAATCGAGCTGAAATGTTATTATTGAAAAAAATCCATTATAAATAGTTTTGAAGCCATAAAATGAAACCAACGTAATTGTATTAAATAAATTCCTTCTAACGAAACTAAGAAACTCGGGATAATTCTGAGCAGTATCTACCAGAAAGAACACGAAAGTACACCACGTGGAAACAAAAAAAGCACCGTCCATGCCCAGCATAGTTAAATAGGATGGGGGCACAGGCGCTGATCAACAGAAACAAAAATTACTGAACACGACAAGTCATTATGTTGAAGTGGAACAATCGCCGAGCGGTAAGCGCTCTCGACTCAATATACGGAGGTTGTTTGTTCGAATCGAGCCCGTGGCACTGATAGTTTCAGAAATGCGTGTCGCTGACAAAGACAAGTTTCAGAGTGTAATGCGCAAAACAGGTCACGGGCTGGTACACAAGGAGTTATTAAAAAAGGTATGAGAAAATCCGACAGGGAAGGTAGCACTCAACCCAACCAGCCGAGCACATTAATCAGAAACACCACGACACAACTACCCTGATCAATGCCCACAGAAACCCATGCCAAAACGGCGACCAAATGAGACACAACAACCCCGGGCGTGACCTACAAGTAGTTTAAAACACAAGGACAGTGACCTAACGTTATGCGACCTAACACAAAATTGAGCAATAGGTGAAGAGCTAAATTGTATAAACATCAACACATTTGATTGAAAACAATAAGTAAACATACTCCAGATGTGTTTCGCAATTTGACCAATTAGTTGACTTCCTGTCTTTTGCCCCGAAGCTAGAGGTCATTTGCCAATCAGTAATTAGTATTACTGAATGTCCACGCCTTACGACTGTTTCAGCAAACAATTATGTTAATACACTTATTTCGAGGAAACGAACATGCAGTGCGTCTCAAAATACATGTCCGCTTGTTGAGAACGTATCACTCTGTTATAAATTAATACATGTATCTGATTTACATTTGTGATCAAAGGACATTCAAATCAATGTAGAAGTTACGAAATAATTATACGTAACAATGCGTACAAAATATATAGAATACATTTTGAGTAGATAACCCCATTCGGTAAAAATTTGTGTTTGATGTCGTTTGATGATTTTAATGATGTTCACATAACTACGAGTCAGGTGTGATGTTTCCATTTTCTCCACCAATTGTAGTTATATATCTTGGCCTGTATATATAATCGTACTTTCAAATAGTATCAGAAGAAATAAATGTTGAGGACATTTGGGTTATTTTTCCAGATTTCAATTCAAGTAGCATCATTAAATCCATCCTCCTAACAAGACACTTGTTTGGTGATTAATACTTTATTGAGTACTAGTTTAAACTTTTTAGTTACATTATATGATTATTGTTGGACTGTTGAAGATGAGCAAGACATACAACTTGACATTCAATCCAGACGTATAATGAGTGTGTCCATTCGAGGCGTTGGTGCATCTTTTATGAATATGACATGCTTAGAAATGCGTGAATATCGAATTTTAAGTCCCTGGGTTATAATGTTATAATGTGTTTCGTCCTTAAATTGCGTCCATTTTCTAGTGATCCCTGATCAGTTTCTCAGTCAGTGTGGGCATAAAAGGGCACGACTGACAATTACGATGCCGACAGGTGATATAAAAGTTACCCATGTTACCGTACAACCATGTTTTCTGCTTCTTCGGACATTTTAGAACGTCCGTTGCTAATGACATAAGAATAACGTATATGACGTCACCAACTGTGCTAGTGTTGACATATGATATAATCCGTCACACATTTTTTAAATTTAGTTTTAATATGAGACTATGATTATTAATTTACTAGCTCGTTTGACAAAATTATGACCCTTCAACAAGCGGACATGTATTTTGAGACACCCTGTATTTCAATGCAACATTATAAGTTAAACATTTTACTTACCTGTCAGCAACTATTTCTAGAAATCCAGAATTGGTTAAACGATATATGTTCCTCGTACAAATGGAACTGCTGTCTAAATAATGTTCTTTCGATACAATATGTTTAAATAATTAAATTTTCAGAAGTTATTTGTATTAATGCCTACAGCTGAATAAACAAATCGCTGGCTTATATCGGGAAGGTCGTAACTACTACTTACGACCTTATAAGACAAATGCATATTTGAAATCTACATCACAAGGCGTTTCTTTTGAGCGTATTTTCAAAACAATCGGAACTTGTCATGTTAACCAAACTGAAGTTGAAAAAGCTTATTTTACTATAAGTATAGAGTGAATTTCCGACAGTTTTTTTCTTGTTTTCACAAAATATCGATTTTGTACTTACGACCTTCTCATTCTAAGCCAGCGAAGTATTCTTACAATTAAAGCGACAAGTGTTGTTATTTATTAATGTCAATGTTTGGTCAATGGATAAACATGTTGACAATAATACGATTATTGTTAATGGCCGTTGTTCATTTAACGATACAAACCATTTGACTACAGGGTGTTAAAAAAGTTCGTAGACACTTGATATTGTGAAATAAATCCAAAACCATTCAATATACAGTTCTAAAATTTGGTAGGAATGTAGAACTTTACATTATGTTCATGTTGTGTGAATGAAATGCTATTATCTGCAAGAATATCTGCGCGTGACGTCATGACGTCATCCTTGGTGAATCTGTAAATAGCAAGTAAACAAGCAGTTTTATCGAAAGGTGTTGTTGTTGAAAACTATGAATTTCGCCACAATGGCTTTATGTTGTTTTATACTGTGTTGCTGATTATTTAATAAAAAACTTTATCCACCATTCTATGTTATTAGTGTGGTTTGATTGTTAAGTAAAAGGCTAAATATAGGAAAGAAGGTAGCGCTTCGGGAGGTACGCACTCTGGACGTCCTAACGGGGTCTGGGCAAAGAGGGGGGGGTTTAAAATAACTAACAATATTAAGGACAAAGCGATGTAAATATATCAGGAGAGTTGTAAAAACACCGAAAAAGCTGGAAACGAATTAAGTCATGTTATGGTATGGAGTTACTTAATCAAAGTTACAGAAATTTTCTTTTCTTAAATACCCCACCCACCCGTATCTGACTATGAGATATTTTAAGAAGAAAAAAACTGGTTTTTGCTCGAAAATATAAGAACCTTTCTGCAAATGATTGGACGAAATTTGTCTTCTAAGACAAGTGTAATAAATATTTGAACCGTGAGTCAAACAAACAAAATGATTTTGTATGAGGATCTTCGGAAGATAGCGTTCCGTAAGTAATCAACGTCAATAAGAGTGCAAAACGCAAGTTTTGGGAGCAATTGACAAAAGTGGCCTCAAAAAGCTCTATATCTTTTCTGTTTGTAAAATTGTTACATCTGACTATAGTGAGGACTAATACTTATGAAATACCGCTAACGTTTCCTGGCTAGAAGATGGTGGTATTACAAACATGCGACTCATCCGGTACAAAATTTGGGCTGATTTTGTGCAGGATGTTGCCTGCCGCGTACTCTTGTCAGGACAGAGTAATACATACGTGATAATATTTACCACATTATACACAAAGAAGAAAGACCAGCCGCCAACACACTCAACCTAAATAAAATTGAATACTTCTTGAGTATAATGGACTATTAACCCCTTACATATCTTATACATCACATGTCAGATTAACTTGAATACGATTAAAAAACAAAGGAGATCATTGTAGTTACTAATGGTGTCAGAAAAATGTGAAAATGTTAGTTGAAATAAAATGAAAGATAAAATAAAAGATAAAATAAAAATGTCTACGATCTTTTTTAACACCCTGTACTTACAATGAAAGATAAATGTATTATGTAATTCTAATATTGAATCGGTTAATAAAACTTATTTATAAGTTCTTATCTGTTCCAGTTTGCAGTCGTCAAAAGAACTATATAACGAATTTAAATTTAACCATAAGTTATAATTTTTCCGAAAGTGCTTCGTTAAGATAGTACCGATATCAACAATACCAACTTATTGTTGCACCAGAGGACAGCAACGTTTATGTCGTAACAAATATGGCATCCGTTGGCTTTAAGCTAAGCGTTACTCTGGGAACAGTTGTGATCTAACCTGTCCTTTTTCGAAGCCCATGTAAATTCCCAGTCCCGGGGCCATTTAAACCTCTCCTACCTATTGTCCCCTTAACCAGTTAAATGTAGTCCTGACTATATGTTGTTGAAAGTGAATATCATTTTTTATTAGTTTGTCCAAAACATAGGAATCTTCGAACCATATATTTCAAACCGTATTATTTAAGCTGGCCTACCACACAAAAATTCACATGTCTCATGTCCACAAACTCAACTCGTACCATTTTACAAATTTCTAAATACATTTACTATGCAACTCTAAATAGAAATTAATTTAGATTATTTGTCAATTCAATCAAGTTTTTGAATCTTTAAACTGTGAAAACTTTGTAAACTGCATTCTTCTCACTATTGCTATTGCTATTATTGTACTGTTCTGGCTATGTATGTATATATTATGTATTATGCCAAATAAACGTATGTTATGTTATATGCCCTAGCTATTTAGACACGAAACAAAAGCCCCACACTCACCAGGTAGTGTAGGGTCATCAAAAAAGTAACCCCCTAGCGGGATCACAACTGTCGGTTACGTTTATATTATGTCATGTCTTGCTCATACGGAGGGGAAGTGTGAGGTTTCGTGTACACTGTAGTTAACAATTAGTCTAAGATCCCAGTGACATGTGTGACTATCCTCACTGACACGAAAGCTCTGCAGTCAACCGTTATTTTCTTCGTTTCATTTTCGTTTCTTTGTATGTATAGGTTATAGATCAAAATTATATTAGAATTATAAACAAATTAGTGCAAGGGAGCGATAGCGTCCGCGGCACTAAATTGTTTATAATTCTAATATGTTATCTATATGTGATCTAACATGTGATCTATAACCGGCTTATAGTTTACCACTTTTGGAGAGCTTTCCAATGCTATTGTATGCAAACAATAGCATGCCCATTTATGGAGTAATTAGAAGATTATAAATTGCCGATAGAATAACAGTAAAATTATGAGAGTAGTTGGGTCTAGTTTTCCATATTAGGAAACAGCCAAATGTCCTAATAAACAGATTAACTAAATAGTTATTATGTCCGTTGTACTAATAAATGAATAAGTGGTCCAACAATATCGGAAATCTCAGGCTTTTGTTTGGACAAAGAAGTAGGGTAAACTATAAGATGTTGTTAAAGTTACATACCACCTACCATCTTAGCTTTTTATGAGTTTTTTCCAAACTTGGTATCTAAATTGGTTCAATGGCTCATATATACATACTCGACATGCGTCCAATTCCACGGGACTACGTGTATATTCAAATGGGTACCCAAGTCTGTCAATAACTTTGTTACATACATAATGGAAATTCATTACAGTTGTATTGGACAAACTAACAATATAATGCTAAAGTTTAATTAGACGAAAGCTAGTCATGAACGATTACTATTGAATAATAAAGTAAAAAAGCTTAAACTACAACACACATTAGTGATACGGATTATATGTTAGAAAACAATTACATGTACTACGTATGGGTGAAATGTATGAAGTATGAATAAAGCCATAACAAAGACAATTATAAAGAAAAAATACAAATATATGGTGCATCTAAAAACCTAGATTTGACATATATTTGCCCTACAATATTCACACATGATTACCCCTTTTTCCAAACGTATAGATAAAATTAACTATATAGATGCTTTGAGCAGAACATCACCTTTCAAAGGATGCCCAGCATAGCCTTAGCAAATTTGCTAGTCAACTTTCTGCTGAAATATGGCAGGCACATATACGTGTCTCCACTCGGATTGGAACATGAGTCGCCAGATTAGATGCCAAGTGCTCTAACCATTAAGCTACGGCGGATACTTCCATGATCGATATATTTGTTTACAGAACAAAACAACTAAAACAGTATTTACGATTTGAGTAGATATACATTTTAGTACTCCAAATGTTTCACCATGTGCTCGCTCAAAGAGCTTTCTGTAAGAAAAAGTCCGGCCTCATCGATAGTCCGGCCTCATCAATAGTTCGGCCGCATCGCCGCACACATACTCATTAGTACAACTTGTTTTTCAAACAATACTTTGTCACCGTGTATTGGTATCAATAATAATATGGCTGGTTTAGAATAAGAAGTTCGTTATAAGACTAATGAATATTTGAAATCTACATCATAAGACGCTTCTTAAGAGCCTATTTTCATGAAAATCGAAACTTGTCATGTTGACAAACTGAAGTTGAAAAAGCTCATTTGCCATAAGTAAAGAGTGATTGTCAGACAGTTCTTCTTGTTTTCTCATAATAATGATTTTGTAGTTACAACCTTCTCATTTTAAGCCAGCAGTAACGGTATACTACACTCTACTTAGTCAAATAAAGGGATTGTACTGGAGAGATTATCTAACATACAGTATCACATATAATATAATGTCCGTATACAGATTCTCATACTTCTACATGTGTCGATTCCAAAGTTTGGGTAAATATTTATTTATTCGGATAGTTTGTCAATGTAACGGTTGTAGAGTAAACGTTTTGACGGTGCAATGGTACTGTATTTTCTCGCATCAATACGTAGAGTTCCTATTACATAAGGTTCCTTTGTGTGTTGTTGTTCCATTTAAAAAGTTAAAACTTCGCCGAAGTATCCGTCTGGAAATATTTCATTCAGTGGACAATTTGTAAATGTACACGCATGGTGGGATATACTCCATATTGTCATGTATAGTAGAGTAGACAACCCTGAAATTGACATATTATAGAATACTTAATTGATCGAACGTTGTTTCCTAATAATAATAAGATAACAACTAATACACATGGAAGTCAGTTAGCACTCTACGGAAACTAAGGGCTCAAAGGCTACTATCGTTCAGTACATTGTACTTGTACAAGCATGGATCATGGACCCAGTATTAATCTTCCATATACATTATGTATGTTTTAGTTGTGTCATGTATATAAAAACTTTTAAAATGTAAAGATTAGAGGAAGCTGTGCCACTTACTGTGCGATGGGAGCCATGTGTCACCGTGACCACACTATTCACTTCCAGTCACACAAGGCTGGGGGAACCGCTGAGAAATCTCTGGAGTAGGTCCTGGCATATGAGCTTCAATGTACGTCCGTCAACAAAAGCTTGAGGGAGCATATGATGTATAGGTGCTGCAAACCGAGGCCAATGTGAGTGTTTGAGGTACATCTACTGGAAATCGAGTGCAATTGGAGTGTTTGACGTACATCTACTGGTAAGCGAGTCCAATGGGAGTGTTTGACGTACATCTACTTGGAAGCGAATCCATTGTGGGTGTTTGGGGTGTGGCTATTGGAAAACGAGGACAATGTAAGTGTTTGAGGTACATCTACTGGAAAGCAAGTCAAATTGGAGTGTTTGAGGTGTGGCTCCTGGGAAACGAATCCAATGGGATTGTTTGATGTGTGGCTACTTGAAAGCGAGGTCAATGTTGGTGTTTGGGGTGTGGCAATTGGAAAATGAGGTCAATGGGAGTGTTTGAGGTACATCTAATGGGAGGCGAGTCCAATTGGAGTGTTTGAGGTGTAGCTATTGGAAAGCGAGTCCAATAGAACTGTTTGAGTTGTGGCGTCCGGAAAGCGACGTTCATAGTTATTATCTCTGCGTTTGTGCGATAGTTACTGTACAGCGAGTGAAATGGAAATAGCAACTTAAATTGATACCAGGAGCTAAATTACTTTAAAAATGTGTTAGATCTAAAACAGTATTTTATGATATCATTTTGAATATAAATAACCTATCACAAGCAATCAATTTCGAAAAATATCGATATATTGACCTCATAAAAATTTGAAGGATAACAGAAATATCACTTTCTGAAACTTTAAAATCCATTTTCTCATTTATTTTTGCAAAGTATTGTAAATATTAGATAGGGCAACGTCTTACTAAGGCGAAGAAATATGTACGTGTATCATTATGTTAATACTGGAACCAGCCATAAATGAGTTGAATGGCGTTAATTCATATAACTACTGTATTGAATTATATAAATAACACATAGCTTTGAGGGTGACAGTAAAAATGTCAGCCTGTGGAAAATACTGTTACCCAAGGGCGAATCACCCTCAATGCTATGTGTCATTTATTTTATTATCCCAAACTTTTTCGGTCCACAATCTACATTTATTTTCATGGTTCGAATAGTTACGGGTACGAATGAACTTACGTTCATTTCAAGGTGTAAACTTTACAGGAGTCGATTGCATTGTATAATGCCTGAATTATGTATATTAGTTAAAGACTATGTACCTTCTTTCCAAAACGTACTCAAATCGTGTGTAATTAGTTTTAATGACCTGATTGATTAGCGTATCCTACTTCCTTCATGTTCTGGTCGAAAAAAATAAACAACTCCAATCTACCCAAAGGATCATTTGTAGCGAAAAGTAGATACATCTATTTCTTGGAATATTTTTCTGCACCCAATACATGTTTGCAAAACAATACACTCGTCGCATAATTTGTACTCTTAAACGCCCCACCCACCTATGTCTATATAATAAGTGTGAGTTTATAGTTCTGTGGCAATTTGGTTTAGTAATTACGTGGTCAGTGGAAGTTTATCAGTTGAAGTAATAATAATAACAACAATAACTTCTTAATTTTCAGTGGATAACATAATTCAATGGTAGACAAATTTTCATTAAAAAGGGGGGGGGTCGGGGGCATTCTCCCCCTGGAAAATTTTCTGAACAATATAGATCAATCTGGTGAATTTTGGGCGTTCTGAGATTTGGTATTAAAAAAAGGACTTAGTTTTATTACTAAATACAGGAAATTTAAGTTCTTAGATTTAACCCAATTAGGTGCTTGCACAAAATTTAAATTGCTCGATTTTGAGTTAGAAGTTTAATGTGAAAGCGTTTGTTTCAAAGGCTATATATAATTGACAACTTCTCAAAGTCATATAGGAGAGTTGAGGGACGTTTAGAGTACAATTTATGTCACAAGTGTATTTTTGCAAACAATGGGTGTTGACAATGTAATTTTTATATGTTTTCACCAAAAACAGAAGACAAATTGTCTATTAGGAGATATATTAGTTCGTAAATTATACTTTTCGTCTGAATTATTTGGGGGGGGGGAAAAGATATGTTGCCCCCCCCCTGTCCAGACATTGGGGGGCCTGGCCCCCCTGCCCCCCCCCCCCTGCTCCCACGCCCATGAATACTTGACTGGGTAAAGAGGACTCGAACTAAAAAAACATGGTTATGCGGGTGGAATACGCCGCCATGTTTGTTTTTGCATTAATATACCAAGTGACATGAAAAGTACTATAAAAAGTACTATCACCTTGCGTACAGTAAAAAATGTTCCATCACGTAATATAAGAATACTACCAGCTTGTCTATGGGAAATTAACATTACGAAAAACGTGAGGGTAATAATAAAAGATGTCCGTGTGATTTAGCGTATGAGCTATGACTATTACAGTGTTCAAGTTCCGTTCAAACTATTACTGTAACATCATTTAATTTCAATGGGGAAAAACATTCCGTGGTTTTGATAATAGAACATTTCGCTGGGTCGTAAATTTGTGGATTTCGCATTTCAGGTAGTAAAAACAAGGGTCAAACTTAATGCTTGGTGGGAATACATTTGAGGTTGATGTGAAATCCACGAAATGTAATCACCCGCAAAAATTTATGATTTAACAGTAGTTCTACTATCCGAAGATGGACGAACTCGAGTGCCAATAATACGATTGAGTGGATGAGTTTGAACTAACCGGATATGAGCTTGAGGACGATTTGTATGGACTGGATGAGTTAGAACTAACCGGATATGAGCTCGAGGACGATTAGTATGGACTGGATGAGTTTAAACTAACCGGATATGAGCTCGAGGACGATTGGTATGGACTGGATGAGCATGAACTAACCGGATATGAGCTCGAGGACGATTAGTATTGACTGGACGAACTATAAGAAGTAGTGCTTGGTGATAAAGGCAAGTTCTTGATCATTCTATAAATATCCGATTATGATGTCAATGACGATTGATATTGACTGGATGAGCTTGAACTAACCGGATATGAGCTCGAGGACGATTGGTATGGACTGGATGAGCTTGAACTAACCGGATATGAGCTCCAGGACGATTGGTATTGACTGGATGAGCTTGAACTAACCGGATATGAGCTCGAGGGCGATTGGTATTGACTGGATGAGCTTGAACTTATCGGATTTGAGATTGAGGACGATTGATGATGACTGGACGAACTATAAGAAGTAGTGCTTGCTAATAAAGGCAAATGCTTGATCATTCTATAAATATCCGAATATGATAGCAATGTCCATTGGTAGTAATTGGATGAGCTGTAACTATCCGAATACGAGCTCGAGGACCATTGTGATGAACTGGTTGCGATGTAACTATCCGAATGTGAGCTCGATGACCATTGGGATGGACTGGTTGAGCTGTAACTATCCGAATACGAGCTCGAGGACCACAGGGATGGACTGGTTGAGCTGTAACTATCCGAACACGAGCTCGAGGACCACAGGGATGGACTGGTTGAGCTGTAACTATCCGAATGTGAGCTCGAGGACCATTGGAATGGGCTGGTTGAGCTGTAACTATCCGAATGTGAGCTGGAGGACCATTGGAATGGGCTGGTTGAGCTGTAACTATCCGAATGTGAGCTCGAGGACCATTGGAATGGGCTAGTTGAGCTGTAACTATCCGAATGTGAGCTCGAAGACCATTGAAATGGGCTGGTTGAGCTGTAACTATCCGAATGTGTGCTCGAGGACCATTGGGATGGACTGGATGAGCTTGAACTAACCTTAAATGTCATTGTGGACCATGGATTATGATAATGACTGGACGAACTATAAGAAGTAGTGAATGTTAATAAAGGCAAATCCTTGAATATTCTATAAATATGAGATGGACTGGTTGAGCTGTAACTATCCGAATGGGAGCTCGTGGACCATTGGGATGGACTGGTTGAGCTGTACCTATCCGAATGTGAGCTCGAAGACCATTGGGATGGACCGGTTGAGCTGTAACTATTCGAATGTGAGCTCGAGGACGATTTGGATGGACTGAATGAGCTTGAACTAACCGGATTTGAGATTGAGGACGATTGATATTGACTGGACGAACTATAAGAAGTAGTGCTTGTTAATAAAGGCAAATTCTTGATCATTCTATAAATATCCGAATATGATATCAATGTCCTTTGGTAGTGACTGGATGAGCTGTAACTATCCGAATACGAGCTCGAGGACCATTGGGATGGACTGGTTGAGCTGTAACTTTCCGATTGTGAGCTCGAGGACCATTGGGATGGACTGGTTGAGCTGTAACTATCAGAATGTGAGCTCGAGGACCATTGGGATGGACTGGTTGAGCTGTAACTATCAGAATATGAGCTCGAGGACAATTGGGGTGGACTGGTTGAGCTGTAACTATCAGTATGTGAGCTCGAGGACCATTGGGATGGATTGGTTGAGCTGTAACTATCCGAATACGAGCTCGATGGCCATTGGGATTGACTCGATGAGCTTGAACTAACCGGATTTGAGATTGAGGACGATTGATATTGACTGGACGAACTATAAGAAGTAGTGCTTGTTAATAAAGGCAATTTCTTGATCATTCTATAAATTTCCGAATATGATATCAATGTCCTTTTGTGGTGACTGGATGAGCTGTAACTATCCGAATACGAGCTCGAGGACCATTGGGATGGACTGGTTGAGCTGTAACTATCCGATTGTGAGCTCGAGGACCATTGGGATGGACTGGTTGAGCTGTAACTATCAGTATGTGAGCTCGAGGACCATTGGGATGGACTGGTTGAGCTGTAACTATCAGTATGTGAGCTCGAGGACCATTGGGATGGACTGGTTGAGCTGTAACTATCCGAATACGATCCCGAAACAAACGAACTGCTTGAATGCCCACTGCTTGTATATCCTACAACAGAAATAAAACAAGCTAAATGATGTGTACTTGGTTGGATTTGTTTATCATTGAGTAAACGAAATGTTCATACGTCCAGCCTCATAAGAATTTTGAGGCCTGCCATTTGTTATTTTTATACGGAATTCAGAAACAAATCACACATTCTTTAGTACATAATGGTATGACTATCTGAAACATTTGTTAATTTGATCCAGTTTATGATTGCATTGAATTTTTTTGATATATTAAACTATGTACCACCCCCTGCGTCGGCGGCTGAAGTTTTTATACCACCAAATGAGTCGGCGGCTTAAGTGTGCATTATGTTGGTGCGCACATGTATGGTTAACGGATTTAAAAACGCGACACTTGGGTATGTTGATATATTTTAGGAAAGCGAGTTCCAATATCAAATATCTTGGTTTTTCCGTAAAGGTGAATTCAATGTCGTCATTTTGATACTAAATGTATAAAAATCCAACACGTATTACATAAATTATAGCGTTAATAAGACGTTGGTCCAGAAAACGAAAGTAACATCTTTATCGGCGTATCGAGTGCACTGCTGAATAATAAAGTCGAATGATTAGGCTACGTAAGGATAGTCTTCACTTTATGCAAACCTTCTAAATTAAATGGAATAAATCACATAAGTGCATCCAATCATTTAAAATGTGTCTATATCGTAGCAGGACGCAAGACATGTTACCAGAAATAGAAATCTCCTAATGTTGCAATTGGTTATTAAGGATGCTTAAGCACACATGGTGTGATTACATTGATTTTATTCCATAAAATTTCACTAAAATGGTCACTGATTAACACATGTGTAACACTAACATGTCACAACATGACGAGTATTTAATACAGTTCATCAAAGTGTTAAAATAGGCAGTGTCCTCCTCCAGCGTTCCTGACAGCAACACATCGCTGTCTCATAGAACTGCACAATGTTCGAATAAATGCCTAAGGGATCTGTCACCATTCCATCTGCCGTGCAACTTGGAGGTCCTGTGCTGTGTTAAGATGACGTAGCCGAATTCGTGGCTTCAGATAGTCCCATAAATGGATCCATTCGGCCTCGTTGGTTTTAGATGTGTCCTACTGACATAATAACCGCTACAAAAACATCAAACTAAATTTAACCATGGTGCTTCCGTCAAACATAAGTCCGCGCAATTTGAATACATCGATCGGCGCTATACCTATTGCCAAACGGTCAGAATGCGAATTTCGTTTTCTGGATCGACTTATTGATTGTACAATATATTCATCAATACTCATCTGATTTTTATTATTTTGGTATCAAAATGACGGCGATAAATTGTCCCTTAACTTTCATTATTCACATATAGGCATTAACTTGAACCGTTTGCATTAATACAACATACCCCAGTGTCGCGTTTTTAAATCCGTTTAGTATATGTCTAGAAAGTAAAGTACATATTCAGATATTTGGGATATGCTAAATGTAAATGTATGTGCTGTGCTGCTTGGTCTGTTCGTGTATTTACTGCTTTGCATTACTGTATTTAATAAAAAAAATACTATAATATATTAAATGACACATTGCACAGCACTATGTATATAATTATGTTTTGTTGAAATATGTATTTGTAATTGTATGAATATGTTTGTATATTGATGTTTCTTTGTATGAAATGATGATAACTCTCCCAAGTGTAGGTAAATAAAGTATCTATCTATCTGCTTAAGTTTTTATACCACCCAATGCGTCGGTGACTAAAGCTTTTATACCACCCAATGCGTCGGTGGCTTAAGGTTTTGTACCATCCAATGCGTCGGCGGCTGAAGCTTTTGTACTACCCCCTGCGTCGGATGCTTGAGTTTTTATACCGCCCAATGCGTCGGTGGCTTAAGGTATTGTACCAACCAATGCGTCGGTGGCTGAAGCTTTTGTACCACCCCCTGCGTAGGCTGCTTGAGTTTTTATACCACCCAATGCGTCGGCGGCCTATGTTTTTATACCACCCAATGCGTCGGTGGCTTAAGATTTTGTACCACTCAATGAGTCGGCGGCTTGAGTTTTTATACCACCCAATGCGTCGGCGGCTTAAGCTTTTGTGCCACCCAATGCGTCGGCGGTTTAAGCTTTTGTACCACCCAATGCGTCGGCGGCTTAAGTTTTTTTGGCAATTTTCTATTTTCGAATCTATCTAACATAACCTCGGACATCAATTAATCAATTAAGGAACTTCGCAGTGTTGGTCTAGATTAAACAAAATTTGTCCGAATGTAATGAAACTTTGGCAGATTTTACATTCCGTAGCTTTTGTTATATTTTATTGCATATACTAGTACATCGCAGTTCGTAGATTTACTGACCCCAATAATTATTGCCTTGACCGTGCGTTTCGAAAATGTCCACATTCTGTTCAGTGCGTTTTCGAAGAGGTCCATATCTAATTGTATTTGTATATTTTTTATAACTTCGGAATTTTCCGGAATTGAACGAATTGTGCGAGGAGTCTCAATTTAATCTGGTCAAGCTAAATATGTTAGCATACGTACAGAGAGTGTATATATACTGAGCGTCAAAAGTTTCGCAAACGAATTAAAAATTCAAAAAATTTAAATTGTTAACTCGATTTTGACTAACTATTTGTGTATTTCGTATTCTCGACATGTATGAAGCAAATTGGAAGTGGAAATTATGACGAAAATGAAAAGCCCTTACTTGGCGCGCTTGAATAGTCGTTTTACCATTTTTGATGGTGTGATCATTCAAGCGTAACGGAGGCAAACGGAAATGGGTTCAACATGAACACTATGGGTACACAAATAGACAGTGTTAATAAAAAGTTCTTTCGAGTTAACAATTTAAAAAATTTGAATTTTTAATTCGTTTGCGAAACTTTTGACGCTCAGTATAATTACCTGATATTATTATCAGAACAGTGATCCACACACTCCACATATTTCCTGCCATCATAACTACACACAGCCTGTAACAGAATTTATATTTAGTCTCAAGCACCTGCCGTGGACACTAGTTTATCAAAGCATTTACCACACCGGTATAACCCGATGCCTCCACGACAGAGACTGAGTGATGGCTCCACTAGGTAAACACAGAAGACGTGTATAAAAAATAAATAGTGTGATATTAGCACATAGCTATATACGCGTATATGTATATACGAGGGTTGTCCAAGAATAGCGTACAATTCTTGATTTACTTACTCCAACATAACGACACAGTTATGAAATTTTGAATGTGCATTTCTACAACAATACCACGTTCATTTGACGAATTTATTTTATATCAGTAAACGTCGTATTCCTAAGCAGTGTGTTATACCGTATGTAATACAGAATAGCATCTTGAGGAACGATAAAATGTTGTCAAATCCACAGCAAAATACGAGGGGTGTTCAACTTTTTTATGAACAGAAAATGAACATCGATATTTTGTTACTCTTATAATGAAATTGAATAAAAACTAAGTAGTGCATCAAGAAGTATATATGCTATTTATAAATTGCCAATACGTTACGGATACATCCTAATCAGCATGGGAGTATAGGGTGTTGTTATTTGCGTTTTGAAGGACCAAAACTCCCAAGTTATTATGTTTATATGTTCCTTCTATAATCGATGTTTAGTATCGACCGGACAGTAAATATTATTGTTAAAGCAAAAGAAGACTTCAACATCCACTGTTTAGTTATAATATATATTCGTTCTATAAAAGTTTTATTCCGAAGTTTTTTATTTGGCGTTGACTTGAAGCTGAATCAGGATAAAACACTATGTTCTTTGAACAGTCACTAGGAATGATACGTAACACTTATTTGTTGAAAACCGGATTTGAAACGGGTTGTACATATATCATAGCTTTCAATTTCGTCACTTTGATATTGATTTTGACTTTATAGTGGAGGTTTTGCAATGTTGGGCAATTTTCAATTTTTGGTGCCATGTCAGCATTATTTAAAACAAACTCTTATAACCCTTCTTACGACAAATATTACTAATTTTCTCATTAAAAATGCAAAATAATAACCTACCAACACTTTCTTGATGCTAATAAAATGACTATTTTGCCTTAAAAACAGAAAATATAACATCATCTACTAAATTGTTGTTTTAAGCTTTAACCAAATTAAATATACACTATATAATGATCCATCGTCGGATACCAACGCTCGTTGCCTCCGCTCACGGAGCGGAGCGGGTGCAACGAGCGTGGGTATCCGACGATGATAATGATCATATGTTGAACTTAAAACATTTTCTCACGTGGTTCAAAATAGATATTTCAATTGTTTTTATTCAATATTGAAAAATCGGCGTTCATGTTTTGTTCATAAATAAGTTGAGCACCTCTCAGATATCAGGGTAATTTCGCTGTTGTATTAAAGATTTTCGCCGTTTTGTTCGGCACAGAAAGGAAGTAGCGCAAAGGTCATCAGACAGAACATTCAGAACAAAAACTTAGGTCACATCGCTTCCAACCATATTCGCACAAAATGTCAGCTCATGCTGTCCATTTTTTTTTAATGAATCATTGACAGCATTTAAAGAAATAAATTTCCAAATAGTTGATAACAATTTCGCAAAGCACGCGAATTGGACTTCTTTGGAAAACAGAGGTTTTGAATATGTATAATGAAACTAGGCTAGTATGTCAAGAATAATTTCTCTAAAAGTTAATTATAGTTTGAGCATACAGTACTAGATAGTTTTCAAGATACAACATGATTATACGCTATTCTGGGACAACCCACGTAAATCTTTCTATCGATGCTGTCTTTGCGAAATAAAGCAGACAGCACAGGTATGTCTATATATGATACACGGAACATAATGCTCAATTTTTTTCATTCATTGTCCGAAGTCAAACAGGTTTGGCAAGCACTTTATAACCATATATATGTAATAAAAACGTCTATGAACCGACGATTGACACTTTCAAAGAAGTCTTAATATGCACAGAAATGATGACATTTACCACCGAAAAGATTACAGGTGGTGCCAACATACCCTACGTCTTGACAGAATACTTTCATAGATTTTAAACTTTTTCATCAAGGGAATCATCGAATTTCCAGAAAACGAAAAGTGTCCTTGCAAAAATTTCGCTGAGATAAAATAAGAAAGGCATATGTACAAAAGCCATGTTTGAGAAAACTCTAAACTAATGGTAAAAAGCTGTTTGGTCAACATGACAAGTTCCGATTTTCACGGAAGTAGACTCACAAGAAGCGCATTGTAATGCTGATTCTAAGCATGTATCAGTTGTATAAGGCCGTAAGTAGTACGACCTTTTTCATTATAAGCCATCAATTGTACTTACCGGCTAAGTAGATAATTCAAGAAATCCTGACTAACGTTTATGATGTGATGCACGTACAAACCATTTGACTGTGATCACCAGTACAGCAAATCTAATATATTATAACAGCACATTTAGTAACATAACTGTCCGAGGCCCAGACGCCAATATTAATGTTTTAGCCCACCCTATGTAATTTAAATAAACACAGAAACTGTTTTGAAAGCCTAGGAAGAAAAGGATATCCATTGACAGGACTTGTTTGTACACTTGATCATTTAAATCAGAAGACTGGCCTCACATATATAAGCCTGTTACAAGGTCGTAATGGGTTATTTTACTCCCTACCATGCCTATATGTTGATTAACTACCAAAATAAATACATTAGGTCCAATGAGAAAATATTTAATTAGTAATTGAAAAATTCTAAAATTTATTATCAAAGTTTTGTAATATTATTAGGTGACTTATAACAATTTTCAATCAAAGTACAATATTGATTTTAAAGTCTTATCGCTAACCTGATTACTGTAATACATAAATGGCAATTCATGTACTATGGTTAATTGTTGATATTGCCACATGGGCGTATATATGACCTTCATTTTGTTAAAACTAAAATCTTACATACATGTATATCAAAATAAAGTTTGTACTTTTATAAATAGTTTAATAAATATTAATAGTGTCAATTGTACGAAGTGTGGATAAAATTTGGGACTCACCATTCGCTGGCTAAAAATGAGAAGTGCTTTCAACCTTTTCAGACTGATACATATTTGAAATCTGCATCATAAGACGCCTCTTGTGAGCCTATGTTCATGAAATTTGAAACTTGTCATGTTGACCAAACTGAAGTTACAAAAGCTTGTTTTGAATAAGTAAAGGGTCATTTTCAGACAGATTTTATCTTGCTTTTTTTCTTCAAAATATTGATTTTATACTTCCGACCTTCTCATTCTAAACCAGTGAATTGTTATTGCAATTTAAATACGTGCATTGAACAAAATAGAATACGTAGAATGTCATTTGTAAACATTATCTGTTTGGTATAAAATGTAACTTTAATTCTTCAAACAAAGGGAATCAAGTAATGCATGCTACAATTACATGCGTACTTTGATGAAAAATAAAAAAACACCCACATATAAGTTGTCAACATGGCTACTGGCTACTGAAAATTAAACAATTCACATCTAAACGATGAACATTACTTGAAAACAATAAATATGATTATAGATAAATACAATACTTTAAACTCCATATCACCACAAACAAAATGGGAGCTTCTTAAAAATGAAATCAAAGAGAAAACAATCGAGTACTCTTAATTTATCTGCTATAAAAGATCGTGCAGAATAAAAGTTTTAGAAGAACAACTGTCAAACTTGCTTAAAATAAATGACGAAAAATCCTCAATTATTGAAACTATAGAATCTGAACTTACTGAATTGTATGAAATTAATGTCAAAGGAGCTCAAATTAGATCAAAAATAGATATAATCGAAAATGGCGAAAAAAATACGAAATATTTCCTACAGCTTGAAAATAGCAGACAATCTAGAAAAAACTTAACAAAAGTTGAAGTAAATAATGTAATTTATGACAAAATAGAAGATATCTTAAACCAAGAAGTTGTTTTTTATTCTAAATTATATACTTCAACTAACCCCGATGTCACACAAATTAATAACTATATTCATAATGTTGAAATAGACTGAAAACTAACAACAGCTGAGGCCGATAAATGCGAAGGTCTTTTTACTATTGAAGAATGCACAAATGCAGTTAATTCTATGAAAGACAATAAGAGTCCAGGTTTAGACGGACTTACTTCTGAGTTTTATAAAACATTTTGGCATAAATTAAAATACATGTTAACATCAGTCTTTAATGAGGGATATGAACAAACTCAATTATCTAACTCTCAACGCTCTGCTGTTTTATCTCTTCTATACAAAAAAGGCGATCCAACGAACCTTGAAAACTGGAGACCCATCTCACTTCTTAATGTTGATTACAAAATTGCTGCTAAAGTATTAGTTAATAGACTACATACAGTTATTGATAAAATAATCAGCAATGACCAACAAGGCTATATCAAAGATAGATTTATTGGCTACAACTTACGTCAAATACAAGATGTAATAGAATATACAAATTTATTAAACCTAAATGGTGCCATATTATTTTTAGATTTCCGTAAAGCATTTGATACTATTGAACATAAATTCCTTTTACAAACTTTGAACAAATTTGGCTTCAAAGATCAGTTTATTCACTGGATCAAAACTTTATACAACAATGCTCAAACTTCGATTATTAATAACGGATGGGTATCTAAACCCTTTTCTCCAGAGCGCGGAGTAAGACAAGGTTGTCAATTATCCGCCCTACTTTTTATAATGGCTGCAGAACTAATGGCAGAACTAATGGCAACTAATATAAGAAAATCAAATATTATTCATGGTATATCCGTAAAAGTCGATAATTCGAAAAGAGAATTAAAAATTTCTCAACTAGCAGACGTCACAACGCTCTTTCTTCGAACAAAACAAGATATCCTCAATGCTAAAAATAATTGAAGATTTTGGCTTAGTCTCTGGACTGAAATTAAATAAAAATAAAACAGAAGCAATGTGGATAGGAAAAAGTAAAAATGTATAGATTGCATCGGTAACATATGTTGGCCACGAAAGCCTATTAAAGCACTGGGTATTTATTTTGGTCACAACAAATTTGAATGTAACAAATTGAACTGGGAAACTAAATTAGAAAAATGTAAACAATTGATTAATAGCTGGTCAAAACGTAAACTAACAATTTATGGGAAAATCATAATAATTAAAACCCTCTTATTACCAAAGTTTACGTATATGTTTCAGTCCTTAGTAGTTTCGAAACAAATATCAGATAAAATAAATACCATTTTATTCAAATTTTTATGGAGCGACAAACGAGAAAAAAATAAAAGATTAACTTTAATTGCTAACCGATCGCAAGGTGGAATAGACATGATCGATTTAGAATCGTTTATATCGTCCATAAAACTTAAATGGGTAAAATCATTAACAGACGATAAATTTTCCAGTTGGAAGCTTTTGCCCCTATTCTTCTTCAAAGAATTCGGACAAATTTTTTTCATATTCAAGTCTAATATTGATAACATTAAAAATCTAAATACGTCATTTTTACCGGAATTTTATAAAAATGTTCTTGATATCTGGATAAAAGCAAAAAACATCAACGAACACAAATCTCCAAAATCAGCAGTAAACATTAGAAAAGAAATAATTTGGGGTAACAGGTTCATTAGAATAAAAAATAAATGTTTGTTCTTTAACAATTGGATAAATTCGAACATTATTTTCATTAATGACTTAATAAATGATGATGGTGTATTACAGGAAAATTTGATATATAACAAACTAAATAATAAATCAAATTGGATAGCCGAAATAACACTATTAAAGAAATGTATCCCGAAAAAGTGGATTCAAGAAATACAAACAGAACAGTCTCGTTCGACATTAGTGAAAACACAACTTGGTATCACTGTCTTTCAACGCAGTATTCACACGCAAACCAACAAAAATATATATGACGAATTTATCAAAAATAAGTTCGTAAAGCCATATATACATACCTATTGGAACTCACAATTTGACACACGTATTGATTGGTCAATCTTTTATAATTTCTTACGATACTTACCAGATAACAGACTTAAACAATATAAATACAAATTAATACACAATATATTTCCATGAAACAAATACGATTTAGATGGCAAATGATTGATTCGCCGAATTGCAACCTCTGCAACGTACTTGAAGATTATGATCATACATTTTTAAAATGTCCTGTAGTTACAGATCCCTGGATCAAATTAACTCATTGCTTAAGTGAATGCGGAGTAAATAAAAACCTTCAATCTCTCCAGAGTATCGTAATAGGAGATAGACTATCATATCCTGCAAATACCTATTTGAATTTAATCTTAACCCTTTTCGGATTTTGTATTTACAAAGCATACTTTTTAAGTGAAAGCAGAACTAAGTCTTTTGATATCTACAAATTATTTAAATCAGAATTTTGGAATTTATGCAAATCTTATTGTAAAAATAATACTGATCATTTATTAAGTAAAATAAAAGAACATATCAATTAATCTTAAATTAGCTTGCATGTAATAATACTGTTATTTATTGTATTGTAGTGATTATTATACATGTATTGCTTGTATTGTATTATTGTGTCAATACCATAAACCATGATGTTACCATTCGTTTATTGAATAAACGGGGTTAACCGAGTTTGTTCCTCAAACTTAAAAAAAAAAAAAAAAAAAAAAAAAAAGTTGTCAACATATTGGTTCAAAAGTAGTCCTGAATAGGTAGATCTCTGCAACAAAATGTGAATCAAACTTATAAATGCATTGTTGAGGTATTGTACTAGATAGTAAAGCCCGCACATCGTACCATAAATTGTACTGTGTATTTTAAGTAGCTCTTTCATAATACTAATCTTAAGTAATAGTTTGACGTCAAAAGTTATAATCTACAATATTTTCAGAATAAAACAAGTTGTAAGTACCCTCTGCTACGAATGTACAGAAATTAGTCTTACAACACAAAGGAGGGTTTTTTGGAAATCTGTCAACAATTTCTAAGTATGTGACTGTAAATGTCTGAATAATTATAGTTAATGGGATGTCGCCAATGTTTTGACATAGTATTATAATAAACCATGTGGTGGTCTGACTACAAAAGAAAAATAAAGTACATAACAAGAATGTAGGTAGGCAAAAAATGATTATTAAAGTTTGTATTCCGAGTAAAACCATGTGACTGATTGGTCTGGAGTTGAATGTTATAATATGTATACGCACTTTCATTATGTAGCTGCACACTAAGGAAAGAGTTTTCTTGTGCTAATTTTTTTTTGTGACAGACTTGTCATTAATGTTTTATTATAATATACGCAATTCAATATGCATACAGACTAAGAAAGTTGTCCTGATATTCATTCTTCAAATTGCAAATGACATTTATGTATGTAGGTATGTTCGAAACAAGAAACTCATTATTTCGTAGGGGCCAAGTAATCAACTCGTAGGATAAATTTGTATTTCAGAAATGATTACATTTGAATTCAAAATCTTGGTGAATACATTTAGTAAGTTTTTTTTTTAAATTTCACCGGCATATATTGATGCGACAGGCACATTGTGATTGTCACATCCGTTCGTCCGTCCGTCCCATTGAAAATCTTGTCATAACGTTCAAGATTTTGAAACTCAAATATTTACGACATCCACCAAGGCGATGTTTTGAAGTTTAGTGTAGGGACTGGTTATAATCACATTACCCTGTCACCGTCATGTACAGCTACCCGACATTTCAAAAGAGTAATGACCAAATACTGTTATGGACAAGATTTTCATCTGGGCACGGACACAAGCGCTTTTTAGACGTACTTAATTTGATGAATGAAATATTTCTACTAAATTTCTTTTCGTTGGTTTTATCCAAGAAGTGTTTGTTACAGTATGGACTATGTTTTTAGTTTTTTGACTGTATGAAGAAAAGTATCGTATCGACCACAATTTTTGAAGCTCCGATGCGGTATACTAGACTTGCTATTTAAATATTGAATGTATTAAAGTACGTATAATTATTTGGTCATTTTATTATATATTTATGTGTTAGATTAAAGCCGAATGCATTTAATACTGGACAGTCAAAATTAATTATTCTTCTATTCATCGGAACTTGCCATGTTGACCAAACCTAAAGAGTATAAACAGCTTGTTTTACCATAAGTAAAGAGTAATTTTCGGACAATTGTTCTTGTTTTCTCAAAATATCGATTTTGTACTTACGACCTTCTCATTGTCTTGTCTTTTAACAAACAAAAATAAGTATATAAGTAGTATAATAAGATGATATATCAATAGGTTGACAGAAAAAACTTTAACCTAAAATATGTGACATCAAATATACAAATTGCTACAGGACCTTTTGTCATTTCGCCATAACTGGGTGTTATTTTTATCAATTTGTTTCGCCCGCACACATATAGGTTATTGTTGATTAAGGCCATGCCAAATCGTGTTTAAGTTTAGCGTCCACCCTAAGTTAAAAACCTATCTAGCTATCCTGAGACAAAAAACGAACCTTTTGTAAGTTAAAAAAACGAACCCTTGATAAAAAAAACCATACCGAATTATCCAAATATAGCGTTCAAGCATTATCAATCATAATAACTGAACACTTGTTTGTGTACTTGACCTGTGTAGGGGTTGGACGGAACTCAAATGTATGTGTCCTGAGTTCCATCAGAGAGTTACAAGGGTTTTCAGTTCCAGTCATATATCAAAGCGCCGATGGCACTGGAAGAACAGGGATTGTTCCTGTCGTCAGAAAAATATTTGTCCAGTCACAAAGCATATGAGGACATATGCCACCCCAACGCCATATGTATGTTCCAGCATCTAGTTAATACATTATTACCTCTACTGCCTATACTACTCGCAGTATTTAAACGTTGACCGGATGGTAACTTAGCTTACGTAAGATAATACAGTCGCTGTCAAGCTTCCTGCAATAAAGTGCTAAGTCATAATGCAACATTATAAACACTGTCTCGGCTAAAGATTAGGCGATTAAGTCCGAAGTCATCCCGCGGAATGCGCAATTGGAGCTATTTTTAGCTCGTAATCACGTCTAGTGTATTTTTAACGCTAACACAGAACAGCGTTAAGCACCCTGTTCAAAAATAGTCATATCTCGGCATATATAACTGCAGAGAAGCGATGTATCGGAGTTCATACTAGTGACGTATATACGAGGGTTTTCCCAGTAAACCGTGTACTTGGCTAATACTTTTCTTATTTGGCGTCACATGTTTATGATTTTTTTGTAGTTAGCTTTGTGAATTCATTGGTCTAAATCACGTGAAAAAAGTGACCGATATGCGTATGATGTATATGAGTGATCAACCAATCCCACGTACGCAAATGCAGCGCAACCCATAAAGCGCGCCGTGATTCATTCAATGTACGTTCAATAAAGTTGTACTTCTCATATTTTCAATAAGTTTTTGCGCATAATTTTTTTTGCACGTTTGCATTAAGTACTAACTGTTTAATGTCTTCACAGTTAAGTTCAAATCAATTTTCATTATTTGTGCGAGAAAAAGGTATTTGAATAGTCACACTAAAAATATAAACGTGCAAGAATTGTGACGTCAGAAGAGGAAACACCACGTAGAATCACAACTTACACTTGATATTTTTGGTTGGTGTGCCGTCGAAACATAGTTTAAGACTCTAAACTATCACTGGTAGACACCGGACAGCGGAAATAGCCGCCCCCCCCCCTCAAGTTGATCGAAAACGAAAGTAAAAGTGATTATCGATTTCGGACGAGGTTGAGTTTTTAACCATTATTCTGTAAATACGTATGCGATTCACTTGAAGTGAACAAATTTAGGTAGTGTAATGTTTATTTCAGTAATTTGCTCTGTAAGTTCGTTACTGTTCTACAAACAGCACCGAAATGTACCTCTTTTGACGGACGGTGCAGAAACGCGTACACTTTTCTTTTATCACTGCTAAAGTATACATACTCCACGACCCAGTCATGATTCAAACTTTTACCTGCCATGTTCTTCACCTATTTCGAAACCCTAGTCAATAAACATGAAGATCTTTGTAGAAAACCACAAGATTATGCTACATACCAATTATCAAAACTCTAGGCAGTGTAGTTTTAGGCAAGAAGATTTTAATATGTTTCCCTATATAAGACTATGTAAAGCGGTGACCCCCGATGCGGGGCCAATTTTGACCCCAGGGGCATTATTTGAGCGATCTTGGTAGGAGACCACTAAATGATCCTTCATACCAAATATCAAAGATCTAGGTATTGTAGTTTTTGACATGAAGATTTTTATTTGTTTTCCCTATATAAGTCTTTGTTAAACGGTGACCCCCGGCACTGGGCCAATTTTGACCCCAGGTGCATAATTTGAACAATCATGGTAGGGGACCATAAGATGATGCTACATACCAAATATGAAAGCTCTAGGCCTTACACTTTCTAAGAAAAGATTTTTGAAGTTTCCTTTTTGAAAATCTATTTTAGCCCGTGTGACTTAGTTATGCGGCGGACCGGAATTTTTTTTACAACTTTGGTAGAGGTCCACCCGAGGAACATTCCTGTAAAGTTTTATCAAATTTGGCCAAGCGGTTTAGGAGGAGAGGTTGTTTAAATAAATTGTTGACGGACGGACGACGGACATCTCGGAATGACAAAACCTGAGCTAAAAACAAACCACAAGAAATACATGTTTGTCCTCGAGACACGGTTTGCCTTTATTTATGATACCAACCAAATCAAATATGGAATTAAAGGGACTAGCAAACAGAGGAATATTTTCATTCAATTTACATTACATAGACTTGTGGAACGTAATAAAAATATATGAAAAGATGCATAACCCTAGTAAATCCCTCATTGGCCTCAAGGATGTTAAATCAGTAATAATTTGAAGAAATTTAACCTAGCTGTTTGCGCGGAGTTATATGTAATCGAGTTGCGTTATACATGGTACGACATACGTACACACAGACGACCGCACAAAACAAATGCCCTTCATATACCGTCATATTTACATAGGATTATTTGAAACACAAAAATACTGCAAAAAAAGATTGGAGATATTCGGACAGATGAGGCAGCACTCAACTTATCAACTTACCAGCCGAACACAGAAAACATTAACAACACAACTACACGGAGCAATGCCCACACACATACCAAAGAATTGTTTAAAAGCCCAAGTCTCCGCCGCAAAAACACAGGATGACCCATATTCACAAAGAAATTTTTATGCCAATTTAATACTATGTGATGTATTGCCAAATACTAAATTCTTACGTTGTTATCACATCAAAAGTGTAATAAAACGTTATTTATGACAAATTATGATATATGATATATAATTTATATAGATGGGTGAATTAATCGCTTTCATTTTTACATCATAATAACAATATACATGTCAGGAATGCAACACATATCTGACACGAGGTTAGTTCTTTTTTATTTCTTAAAGTTGGTTTCAGCCGTAGAGGTCGGGAAAAGTGGGGCGTTTCAAAAGTTCCAGGAAAATTGCTCTATAAAATTTATCGTATTTGCTTTTTCTCTTTTTTCATTTTTCTTGAACCTTTGAAACACCCCTTGTAGAGCGTGAAACTATTGATAAAGTTTAAATCATCTGCCCTCTCAATACGTTATCGGCAGTAGCAAATTAAGAACTTGAATTACCAGTTTTCAACAGTTCAGTAACCATTTGTCATTTCAATTTCCCCTTGTGTTGGGCTGCCTAGAGTAACCAGCGTTCGAGCTTCACAGCGGCGAGTATTTTTCTCCTAATGGCTATGCAGCCAAAAAGCCCGATACGGCGACCATGTATTGTCACTGCCGTCACAGGCTCCATCCACATATAGGTGGCATGTCTGTAATTCTTCAGTAGAATTGGGTTCAAACGCGCAATTTCTTGATCCAAAAGCGCGCCTCCTACATTCAAGCCACTGCTCCCGTGGAAGATAACACTAGGCTATCAGTCCCAATAAGTATTACTCAGGGTTATATACTCGAAACCAGATTATACTCATATACTCAACACAATTCATAATCAGTCACATTTCAATCTTTTGTATTTTTGTACAATTTCAGACATGTATGTTGGAACGAGGGGGGGGGGGGGTATTGTTATCTTTACCGGGTGATTACGAATGGTCAGTCCTGTGGGTTCAACATAACTATACTGTACCGGTGTGAATATTCGATGTGAGGGTCCATCCAGCTTGATAGCTTTAGGAGGATTGTATCTGTAATTGAATGCCCGGTACGGTTGTGTATATTTTGTTGTTAAATTGACTGTAACAACAATCTCCACTTTTCATTTGCAGAATTTTTGCAAATTGCTTGTGCAAAAAAGTCATTTTAATATATGTTTGGTAATTAATACATAAAAATGGATTTAGTGAAGCGGACGCCGTAAATGATGAACACATTAAAACTGCATAAACTCTAGATAAAACAACTGTCGATACAATGTATGCAATATCAAAAAGTGATAATGGCAATCGAACCTTTCTTCTGCAAAACGGCAATATTATGCTTACATATAATATAATGTGTGGTCTTATATCAAGCGAACACTGTGAACATTAAATAAACGTCTGTGTCATTTCATCTTGTACTCCATTCATTGTGCATTTAACACATGAATCATTTATGTGCTTAGACAACAATACACTAAAACTTGAACAGTACTCAATAAAGAACAAGGTTACATACTCGTGTACACGTGTTCTAATACATGCCAGTATCCATCATACGGTAACGAACATAAATCTTAATAAATTAACAGGAAATGTTGCGCAGGTTTTGTGGTATCAGACAGGACAGAATTGTTACACTTTTTATGTTTTGTTTTATGCCACACGTCCTTAATGATAGCACACCATTCGTTTTGGCCATAGTTATATGAAGATGCAATCAGTAAAGACCCTATCACACAGTGGCGAGTTGGTGCTACGAGTTGTCACGAGTTATAACTCGCCACAACTCGCCCTTTGTCGCGTTAATATCGTTCGTATGTAGTTCTTTGTCGCAGAGATGTCTTTCCATGTCGCCAGTACTCGCCAGTGTGCGGCGATAATTTTAAACGGTTTTAAAATTATCGCCGCTTCTCGCCGAAGTTTATTTCTCGTACACATGTCGAGGAACTGTCGTAACAATCTCGCGCACTGTCGCACACATCTCGTCAACATGTCGCCCCTTGACATGGTCTTAATTCGTTTGATCGCCGTTTTGGCATTTTGTTCGACTGGGTTATTCTGCAGCAGGGTCTTGGGGAACTTGGTAGGGTCTTGGCTTTGTTTCATTCGGTATCATGGAATCACCGCTATTCTATTATTTCTTTGTGAAATTGGGTCATCCTGCTTTTCTATGGCGGGGACGTGGACTTTTAAGTATGTCATTCGCTTTTGTGTGGGCATTGCTCAGTGTGATTGTGTTGTGGTGTTACAGATTTTTCTGCTCTGGTTAGGTTGAGTGCTACATTCCCTGTCCGATTTCATAATTCTATTTTTCCACATACACGTATTTCGAAATGTTTCAAGTTCTGTGATGGGATTCAATAGCGATATCATATAATTTTAGAATAAGGGTGGTTAATCATATCGCCAGTATTGTTAATGACAAAGAGTTCATTATGGTGTGACCAGATTGGTTGCCAATATCGTAATTTAACGTAACTGTTGTAAAATCGTACCCGACTAATTTCCGAGTGAAATTCGCAGTTTCTTCTACTAAAACTGTTACTGTCTTCTAAAACTGTTACTGTCTTATAAAACAGGTACTGTCTTCTAAAACAGGTACTGTCTTCTAAATCAGATACGGTCTTCTAAAACAGTTACTGATTTGGAAATAAAGGTTTGCGATTTTAGTAATCTTAAGATATCTGTCCAAGATGAGGTCCAATATGTCTCAACTAGTTAGTGAGACCATTCGTATACGCAAATATTATCAAACGTCGGTGTAATTGTATTCAATGTTTGATATACTAGTAATGGTTTTCGGCGGGTTATACTGACAATGCATATTCAGTGGCGATATTTTTGTATAAAACATACTAACCCTTTTCACTCTTCATTTTGTATTAATTCGTATTCAGGCATTTAAATAGAAATATAAATATTAACATAAAACGATTATATACTAGTAACTTAATATACAATATAAATATACTTAAATTAATCCAGTCATTGAAGCTTAACATATGTTCAACCTCAAACAAACTGCAAAGCAGAGTTGCTTTCATCATCTACAGACTATTGCCAACTACAGACAAAACGTCAAATATGCAAGTTCAGTGGGGAAAAAACAAATAAAACGTCATGTTTGAGGTCACTTTTGGTAATAATTTCAGCATTTTCCTTAAATAGCACTTGGAAGGGGAAACATAAGTTTTATTCATTTCTTAAAAATTAATCCAATTTGTTTAAAATTTACAAATTTCATGTTTTGTATACACGTGTGTCTAATGGAAAAATGATATTTGTGTTTGGACAGCATACATTAATTATAATATACATGTTTCTATCGATGCGGGGAAAAGTAAGCGTTCTCTCTGTTTGTCCGTCCTCAATTGCACTTGTATTTCAAATTTGGACTTTATGATTATGAAACTTGTTAACAGTGATCATCTGAACAAAATTAAGCCCAAGGTAGGAAATGGATGATCAAGGGTAAAAAACTAGATTACTAGGTCAAATTGTAGCAAAACCGTGTGTATTCGCTAGAGGTCATAATGTTGGTCTAATATTCATGAAACTTAATCACAATAATAATATCAACAAAATCTAGGTCAAAGTTATAAATTCGGTCATCCGGGGTCAAGAAATAGATCACTGGTTCAAATCTAAGGAAAACATTGCGTATGTACAAAAGTCACAATTTTGGTCTTATTTTAATGCAACTTGGTCACAATGTTCATCTCAAAACATCTAGGACAAGTTCGTTATTGAGTTATCCGGGTCAAAATTAGGTCAATAGGTTAAAATAATTGAAAACATCATTGCGACTTTTGACTCAACAAGGTTTGTCTATTATATGACCTAACGACCTAGTTTTAACTCATGATGAGTAAATATTGGATTTGACCTAGATGTTGTTTTGACAACCCCTTTGATGTGGTGTCATAAAGACTAGACAAAATAGGGCGCCTTCTTGAGGTTTTTATATTATTTAACCTAGTGACCTAGCTTTTAACTCCGGTTAACCCAATGTCGCACATGACCTAGATTTTGTTAAAATGATCATTGTGACAAGTGTAAGGTCGAACTTGCAACGCCTGGTGACTACATGTTGTTTTTCCATGTTTTGACCCAGTGACCTACATTTTGACTCTGGTTATCCCAAAATCTTAATTGACTTAGATTAGGTTCCGATGATACAAGTCAAGATTTATTTACATCAAAAGTAGCAAATATCGCGAAAACATGTGACAATTCATAATATGACTGGACTAACTGTATTAGTTAGTAATTATTGGGAGATCAGAGGACAACAGGACGCCCAGCAACAAGCACATGGATGAAAACTCACTATATTTTCTAATTAAAGTAAACATAAAATAATGCTACTGATATAAATCTATCAAGAAATTAATTACAGCTTTCATCCATGATCTCTGCTGCCCCACATCCAATTGACCCGATAAACAATGAATACTTAGTCAATTTTCACTCATATAATTCAGACCAATAAAGTAGCAACAACAACATTTCAAATCATATTATTAGAGCACATTGGCTTGTCGAATGTTTGTGGTTTGGAATAATGGGCGTGGTTCCCGCATTCAACGTGCTAACCGAAATAGGTTAACAGGACGCCGGACAAATTGTCGTTAAGGGCGACCTTTGACAGCAATCCGTAAATGCCCCAAAAGGCATACCCCAAAGGGCACCAATAAATAGCCCCAAAAGGCTAAACAATATATAAGCCCCAATAGGCTGCCCCAAAAGGCTAAACAATATTTAAGCCCCAAAGGGCTGCCCCAAAAGGCTAAACAATATTTAAGCCCCAAAAGGCTAAACAATATATGAGCCCCACTAGGCTAAACAATTTACTAGTATAAGCCCCAAAAGGCTACCACAATATTTAAGCCCTAAATCAAGACTAAACCAGATTATAAATATATGCCCCAAAAGGCTAAATTTGAACTGTGGCCCAAAGGCTAAATTTGAACTGCAACGGGCTAATTTTGAAGTGTGTCCAAAAGGCTTAAATACCTGAACTACTGAAGCCCATATCTCGCCACACACTGAATTGCGAATGGCCCTGGGAATCAGACACCAAACACAACGCTCATGACGAAACACCAACATCAGAAGCTACGGTACCAATAATATAATTTATATAAATTATTTTCTAAATAAACGAGATTTGAATCGCTATGTTACTGATCTTTTGAAAAACAATATTTGAGTTTGGATATCGCTGTCGGCGAATTGCGAATGGCCCTGGGAATCAGACACCAAACACAACGTCAGTGGCGAATCATCAGCCACAGAGGCACCAATAATACAAGTTATATAATTAATTTCTAAATAAACGAGATTTGAGTCAATATTTCTGATCTTTTGAAAACAATATTTGAATTTTGATATTGCTGTCGCCGGTCGCACTTTTGTAACAATAAACACAAAATCCAGGTAACCACGCCGTTGTTGATGTTCTACTATTCGTCTGGATACTGTATACACAAGCTCACATACACGAGTTCACCAATAATCTGCAATAGACAAACAAACAAAAGCAACACGACCAAAATATAATTTCAATTGTTAACCTTTGAAGACATACTTGACATGCACGACATTTGCATTCTGAAACAAAACTATCAATTATGCTAAATAACACAAACAGAATGTTCTGGGAATGGGTGGGTGGGTTGAAAGAATATATTTGACAAAAATCGATACAATTTCTGATCACCCGTCCTTGGTGTAAAATTCAACCGGAAAAGGAAGTATCGTCATACATACTCCTACGTCATAATTTTCAAATAGCGCAAAGAACCTACAAGTAACAAAAAGGTCTCGTGCCTCCAATAACATGGGTTATCCATTAGTAGATAACCCTCATTATTGGGAGATCAGAGGACAACAGGACGCCCAGCAACAACCACATGGATGAAAACTCACTATATTTTCTAATTAAAGTAAACATAAAATAATGCTACTGATATAAATCTATCAAGAAATTAATTACAGCTTTCATCCATGATCTCTGCTGCCCCACATCCAATTGACCCGATAAACAATGAATACTTAGTCAATTTTCACTCATATAATTCAGACCAATAAAGTAGCAACAACAACATTTCAAATCATATTATTAGAGCACATTGGCTTGTCGAATGTTTGTGGTTTGGAATAATGGGCGTGGTTCCCGCATTCAACGTGCTAACCGGAATAGGTTAACAGGACGCCGGACAAATTGTCGTTAAGGGCGACCTTTGACAGCAATCCGTAAATGCCCCAAAAGGCATACCCCAAAGGGCACCAATAAATAGCCCCAAAAGGCTAAACAATATATAAGCCCCAATAGGCTGCCCCAAAAGGCTAAACAATATTTAAGCCCCAAAGGGCTGCCCCAAAAGGCTAAACAATATTTAAGCCCCAAAAGGCTAAACAATATATGAGCCCCACTAGGCTAAACAATTTACTAGTATAAGCCCCAAAAGGCTACCACAATATTTAAGCCCTAAATCAAGACTAAACCAGATTATAAATATATGCCCCAAAAGGCTAAATTTGAACTGTGGCCCAAAGGCTAAATTTGAACTGCAACGGGCTAATTTTGAAGTGTGTCCAAAAGGCTTAAATACCTGAACTACTGAGGCCCATATCTCGCCACACACTGAATTGCGAATGGCCCTGGGAATCAGACACCAAACACAACGCTCATGACGAAACACCAACATCAGAAGCTACGGTACCAATAATATAATTTATATAAATTATTTTCTAAATAAACGAGATTTGAATCGCTATGTTACTGATCTTTTGAAAAACAATATTTGAGTTTGGATATCGCTGTCGGCCATATGACGACATCGCAGATCTAGATCAAGATTTCGTCAACGCCAAAATTAAATCGCCAAAATTAAGTTTTGGCACAGCGAAATATCCAAAGACAGATTGCTGGTTGAGCACGGGAACCACGTTCTACAGCAGTAAGCGAAATTAGCACTTGTATTGGACAAGTGATTTGGACAAGCAACGTTCACGGTCGTGCAATAAATTCGGGCAAGTAGATTCAAATTCTAATTTCGCAGACTGCTACAGGAAACATTCGACCACATTCATTCAAAGCAACAATGGCTGGTATTGTTAGACGGCAACTCGCACACAACAGTTTCCTAGAAAAGTATATTTGCACTATATTCAGAACGTTAATAGTTCCCTTAAATCTGTAAGAGTTAATGCAGAAGTTGAAAACCCATTAGAAAGTATTTATATTACTTGTTTGGCAGCATATAAACAATATCTGAGCCCCAAAAGGCTACACAAATGACAATAATACGCCCCAAAAGGCTACAACAATATATAAGCATCATAAGGGTAAACCTTTATAAGCCACAAAAGGCTACAAAATAATATATGCCCAAAAAGACTAAACAATAATAAGCCCCAAAATCAATATGTAAGCACAAAATAAAATTTGACAAGATCATATATATTTGCCCAAAAAGGTTAAATTTAAAATATATACACATGCCCTTGTCACCCCAGCCAGACCCAGGTCCTTAAACCAACATTGTTACTGTCCAGTCAAAATCTTCCTGTTTAAACTGTAAGAATACATGTAAGAACAAAATATAATGTGATAATTATATGAGACAATAGCAAAATTACTATGAACAAAATATATATGAAAATGAAACAGTCCACCAAATGTCTACCACTGCCTGCAATTGAACGGTTATCAATTATTATATCCTGTAAGATAAACATTGTATTACTAGTAATAGTCTGATTTATCGAAAACTTGACTGATGCGTACTGATCGGTCTCAGAACTCCTCATGAAAATTGTAACATCATCGTTTAAAAAATGAAATCATTAATTAAATTAATCATTAACACACGTCTGAAACATCATTCCGCACTTGACCACCAACTCGCCCTCCGATAAAAGGTAGCAAAAGCAAGGCAATTGGCTACTGATAACTTGTAAGTCACTCGTAATTGCAGTTTTTATTGTCTACCTCTAACACACCGTATTTAGTCCTCTTAAGCTGTTTAATCAAATTACGTGGAATAACATTCAGATACATTACTTCACATTGAAAATCACCTGCAGTAACATACAACGTGCTGTACTGTGCATAAAACATGGCACACCTGACCAGGCTACATATAAGGGCCATATTTGAGACAAGTTATAATTAGTCCTAAATTGTGCTAACTTGGTTTAATTCTCCGTTAGAACATGCCATTATTTAGTTTCAGCAAATATAGCGTTTTACCAAGATTTACTCTTAGCTCGTAAATCATGGACTGATTGCAATCAGAAAAAAATGAGATTTCTATAGTCCTTTAAAGACATGTCGTGATTCATAAGACAAATTGTCAAACAGACTGTATTAGGCACTTTTGACTGTGACATGTGTCGCACTATCAAATACAATAAGACATACTTTACATAACATAATAAGTGAACAATCTCTAAAATTGCGATATATGACGTTACTTAATTGAGCCACCAACACTAAGGCCATGCTGAATAAACCCACTCTTGACCAAACTAATGCACACAGCTATAATTGAAGTATCAAAGTCTACAAACCAAGCATCAGCAGGTTTATACAAACTCCTGTTAAAAGAATTAAGAAAATTTGACCATACATATTTACACACGTTTCATGCTAAGAACCCGTACCAAAGAATTCGGATTTGGCTATGCATATCATTTAACACCAGACAAACGCCCAACTGGAATGTATACTTTAGTCCCAGTAAAATTCACCAGCTGTGTCAACTAGTAACTGAAGCTCTAATATATTATATAATACTCTGTATATAATATATATAACTAACTTAAAATCTGAACTTCCGTATACACTCAGAATCCACACATGTACTGAAGACAAGGACTTTTAGGTGCACACAAAACCAATGCTTAGTCACTGTGTAAAATGACCTACATTGGCTAGTGACATGTAGATACAACCACCCAATCTGTAAATACTCAAAGTTACTGTACTATATTATAAATAAAATACCGATATAAGTATTCCTTCACGAACTGCAACTG
This sequence comes from Spisula subtruncata, assembly GCA_963678985.1. Lineage (NCBI taxonomy): Eukaryota > Metazoa > Mollusca > Bivalvia > Venerida > Mactridae > Spisula > Spisula subtruncata. The sequence goes on from OY787666.1 coordinate 9,837,921, forward strand.
CATAATATTCTGTGTTTGACAAAAAACAGCAACAAAATAACTCCCTTATCACTCCATAAACGCACCTGTAATACTATACATATTATGAATAACACTATCTGGAATACCATGTCCACTTTTGAACCGCATATGTTTACTACTGTGCATAATAATATTATAGATCTACAATATTGGGAAAATCATATCACCTAATGAACCGCACCTGTAATAAAATGCATATTAATATTGGAGATCTACAAATCTGAAGTTAAGTATCCCCTCTTGAACCGCACCGGTAACACTATAATTCAACGAAACCTGCAATTTCGTATCCCATCACGAACCGAATATGTACAACTATAGTTCTATAAAATCTGGAATTTCGTATCACCTCTTGAACCGCACCTGTAAATACAATCAATCAACAAAATCTGAAATTTCGTATCCCCTCTTGAACTGCACCTGTAATACTCAAGTTCAACAAAATATTGAATGCTGTATGCCTTCACGAGCCGCACATGTATAACTGTGTTCAACAAAATCTGGAATTCCGTATCCCCTCTCGAACTGCAGCTGTAATACCATAAATCTACAAAATCTGGAATTTCATATCCCCTCTCGAACCGCACCTGTAATACCATAAATCTAGAAAATCTGGAATTTCATACCCACTCTCGAACCGCAGCTGTAATACCATAAATCTACAAAATCTAGAATTTCATATCCCCTCTCGAACCGCACCTGTAATACCATAAATCTACAAAATCTGGAATTTCATATCCCCTCTCGAACCGCACCTGTAATACTCAAGTTCAACAAAATATTGAATGCTGTATGCCTTCACGAGCCGCACATGTATAACTGTGTTCAACAAAATCTGGAATTCCGTATCCCCCTCGAACCGCACCTGTAATACCATCAATCTACAAAATCTGGAATTTCATATCCCCTCTCGAACCGCACTTGTAATACCATAAGTCTACAAAATCTGGAATTTCATATCCCCTCTCGAACCGCACCTGTAATACCATAAATCTACAAAATCTGGAATTTCATATCCCCTCTCGAACCGCACCTGCAATACCATAAATCTACAAAATCTAGAATTTCATATCCCCTCTCGAACCGCACCTGCAATTCCAAAATTCTACAAAATCTGGAATTTCATATTCCCTCTCGAACCACACCTGTAATACCATAAATCTACAAAATCTGGAATTTCATATCCCCTCTCAAACCGCACCTGTAATACAATAAATGTACAAAATCTGGAACTTTATATCCCCTCTCAAACCGCCCCTGTAAATTACTAAAGTTCAACAAAATCTACAGTAGAAGTTTGTATCCCCTAACGAACCGCACATGTAATTTACTAAAGTATAATAATATTAAATGCTGTATACATTCACGAGCAGCGCCTGTAATACTATGTTCAACAACGCATAGAATTCCTTATCCCCTCATGAACCACACCTGTAATACTATGTAGATCTACAACATCTGAAATGTCGTACCCCCTCTCGAACCGCACCTGTAATACTATAGATTTACAAATCTGGAATTTAGTATCACGTCACGAACGCACCTGTAATACAGACTCATCAGTGCATACTGTAGTTCAACAAAATTTGGAACTCCCGTCTCGCCTTAATTTGTTAAGCACCGCGCCTGTACTACGCATACTAAAGTTCTATAGAACATATCAACTGTGCAAAATGAACCACATTGTCAACCCAAGCACCCTAAACAAACAAATATTAGTCACGTGACAACACTTTTATCTTAATTGGCTAGTGACGTCATATGGGATATATGACGTCACAATTTTTCTCAACGTATATTTCCCAAGACATACATTTTAATTTTACATATGCATAATATATAGATCTAAGTTTAGTTCTGAGTTCAATTAAATAATAAATAAAGACTCACGCAACCCCTCACGATCCGCACATGCACTAAACTAGATTCTATTAGATTCTAAATGCAAAAAATATGCACACGACATCTAGGACACGACACTACCAATATATAAACGCATTTCAATATTAACTCTTGGTCAGAGATATATACATGTATATGTGTGTGCTAAGCGTCTATTAAGCTATATGTACTATATAATAAATAGTGCCATCATGGCATGTCTGGCCTACCGAATCAGCCGATCCAAATTACATAATTCTATCCAACAATATCACAAATTCTTTAAACAAATCCATCTAAAACAACCCGTCATAAAATCAACTATTATTTCATTAATTGGTTTGCATTATTTGTACTTCTATATCAACAGATGAAAGAATATATTTGACAAAAATCGATACAATTTCTGATCACCCGTCCTTGGTGTAAAATTCAACCGGAAAAGGAAGTATCGTCATACATACTCCTACGTCATAATTTTCAAATAGCGCAAAGAACCTACAAGTAACAAAAAGGTCTCGTGCCTCCAATAACATGGGTTATCCATTAGTAGATAACCCTCATTAATTTGTAACAAACACGAGGATGAAATACAATGGTATTCTGATTGTTGACCTGTCAGTGATCCGATAGTGAGCTGTGGCCTAGAGGTAGGACATCCGCTTCGGAATCGAAAGGTCCCGAGTGCAACTCCCTCTGGTCCACAGGTTAATTTCTCTGAGCAAGAATAACCCACATGTTTCACTCCAACAAGGGTGTAAATTAGTATCTGTGAGGGCAGTGTCTTTTTCTGGGCGCCGCAGATCGATGATGGCTGCCACATCCTCGGGAAAGAAATAATACCCCCAGTGAGACTCGAACACAGGTTCCCTTATGTACCCCGATGGCCAGAGGAAGTTAAAATACCAAAGGGTGATTTAGTGGTTGAATTGCCGAAAACAGCCCCCGAACTTTTTTTTATCTAACTTTGACAACTGGTCGTACAACATTGTTAATATCTGACCAAAACGCTTTTCGTGAAATGGACTAATCTGTTCTATATTTCAGCACAACGGGTTGTATACTGGATCCTCCTTGTCTGTTTTCTGTTGGTCCGTAGAAACATTCTTGTGGATGTCATTCATACAGTATTTCCTCCACATTTAGCCACCTCTACATATACTGCCAAGGGAGATGATTCCGGACAGGAGAAGTTCCGGACAAACGGTCATAGACGGTTTATTGAGTTAAATAATTCATTGATATTGGTATCAAATCACTCAGGTGCGTATTTAAAGGAAATCTGGAAGAAAAAAAATCAAAATCAACAAATAATTACTCATATACCGAAAATATCGTCTGCTGTTGTGATTTTGACATCAGCACCGCCGGGGGGTAAACAAATTTAGTGCGCATGCGCAATATAGCGCGTGCAAAGCGCAAGCGACAATGATTTTATAGTGTTCAATTATTTAGTTCTACATTCTGTAACGAGATCGTGGCCGAGTGGTTAAGCAGCTCGATTAGTAATTATCTGGCGATCGAATCACGGCGGCGCCAAAAAAAATTTATTTTTTTTTATTTTTTTTTTCTTCCAGCATTTACTTTAGCGCAATAGACGGATATTTGTCCTCATTATCTGCTGAGAATTTTTTTTTGGATATATTGTCAATAAATCACATTTTGTTTCGATTTTCGGCCGGTAAACAAGATACAGTATGGATTGGAATTTAACCTGTCACGAGCGCCCCCTGGGTTGAAAACATGTGCGTCACGTGTTGTCATGTCGTAAATATTGACATATTTTTGCATGATTGTGAAGAAGGAACCCTGTTCTAAATATTTCATGGCAATATGTTTCTTAATATTCGTCGTGAAATATTCGAAGCAGACTGTCCGGTATACCTACGGTAATATCGTTGAAAATAGCACAAAAGTGCCCCTTTTCAGGCCCCAATATTTTGCTGTTCACGTGACGTCATTTTTCGGGAAACCTATTTTTAGCAAAGATCCTGAACCAAGGTATTTGTAAACACAAAAAAATCTGAGAAAAAATCTATTTTTAACTGCAGGGGAAGCTTTTTATGCAATTTCTGTCCGGAACCTTCTCCTTTTCCAGTAGACATACATTTTTTGCAATTAACTACTGTGATAATCGTAATGCGTATTCGCGTATTCAGTTGGTTTGTGCTTATAGGTTGCAAAGGTTATCTACTTCCAATGCATACAATTTAACATTATACTGTATATATTATATTGTGTATTATTTATACATTTACTTAGTACCAAGACTACTTTATATATAATTAAATTATCAAATGGTCTAGACAATCTGGTTGTTTTCGATATTTTTCTCTCTGACATTACTATGTTCAGAAGTCAGAGGTTTACATATAGCTTGCTTAGAATAAGGAGGTCGTAAGTGCCACTTACGACCTTATAAGACTAATGCATATTTGAAATCTACATCATTAGGCGCTTCTTATGAATCTATTTCATGAAAATCGGAAATTGTCATGTTGACCAAACTGAAAATGGTTGTTTCCCATAAGTAAAGACTGGTTGTCAGACAGTTTTTCTTGTTTTCTCAAAAACTTGATTTTGAAGTTACGACCTTCTCATTCTAAGCCAGTGATATGCACAATGTACCGGGAAATCGAGAATTCAGTTCAATTAAATTCAATGTAAATAATTTTGGTTTTAAGATTGGAATATTGCACATATTTGTATTATCTAATGGATAATATGCGACAAAACCTTTAAAACTCAATTGGGCGCAGAGTTATCTGCTCCGGTATTTAATCAATTAGTTGTGATTGCTTAAATATGTCATAAGTAGTTCAATATCGACGGTGCCGAACCAAAATCCCGTAACTCGATTTTAGCGTGAAAACTTTTTTGCAGCATCGGCATCTGCTAGACGTCCTGCGCATTTCTGTCTTGTCGCCATTTAAATAGCCAATCGCGTTACTTATATGGCGACAATGCAGAAATGCGCGGGACGTCCAGCAGATGCGGATGCTGCAAAAAAAGTTTTCGCGCCAAAATCGAGTTACGGGGATTTGGTTCGGCACAGTCGATATGTAGTATTCAAATGTTGTTTTTACGGGCATGTGTCACTACATGACGTCTGACTCCTGTGAGGGTGGCGGTTTATCGTCACCGGGTGTCAAAATCGAGGTCACTAGGTCTAATCTTGGAGACCTTTGTTTATTCACTTGAGGCCACATGTTGGACATATCTTCAGGAAATCGTAGCATTTGATATTTGTGACTTTGGTATTCAATTTTCTAGCTCGGTTATGAGTGGGTTTTTTGCCGTGTATTTGTGTTATGTGATTTTTTGTGTTCCATGCTCAGCTGTTCGAATTGAGTGCTGCCTTATCCGACCGATTTTCTCATATCCTGTTCACTTAAAGTGTATATAGCTATATCTTAACGGTCATTTAATGTCAAAATTATTACCTCCATCGTTTTTAGTGTGATACTAGACTACCTTAATTGCAAATTAAAACTTTGGATGGACCCCGTGTACTTTGATTCAATCGTCAAAAAGTAGACAATTCTTAGAATTTCATATGGTGTTCTAGAACACTTTCGTATAAAAACACTTCGCAAGTCCAATAAATCACAGACAGAGAGTTTCTGCTAAAGCACAAGCGAAAAATGATCTAATGAATATTAATATTAAATATCATCAGATATATAGAGGATCTATCACGAGTTGTCAATTGATATAAATTTATATAAAACGAGTTCTGGAAATTTTATTATGTGAGCCTTTGGCGAGCATGAACGAGTTTAAAATAAATATATCAATTGACAACGAGTGATAAATTATATATATCATATGACACTAAAAACGCAAAATACGCATCAAATTTTTGGAAAAAACACGCCAATGTAGTATAAGAAAGTACGTATAAGATTATACTAACCCGGTTACAAGGACATTCATGTGATATAGCTCTATACACTTTAATAGCTTTACTGTATCTAATGTCACATGTATCAAAAGTGACCCGAACGAACTAAATTTATACTTTAACAGATGCCCTACGTGCCGCACATTATAACTGATAGTATAATGACCCGTTTCATACCATTGTAAGCCTTCTATTACCTTAAAGAGGCATTCCCTATGACTAGCATATTTTTCTCTACTGTCACATTTAATGAGCTAAATGTTCAAAGCACTATCAATTTTCATAATTTGTCAGAAGAAAGTGTGCGCAAATATGTTTCTATAATGTCAAAACAATAGTCAAATCACCAATAATAATTTATCGCTTCCAGCGATTTATTTTTACGTGGTTAAAGGGAAACAACTCGTGACTATTTTGGCTCGTTACGGATAAATATTTTCATTGTTTCTCGGTAATTGGCGGGAGCTTTTTGTTGATGAGTTGAGGAATTTAAGCAATAATGATTCTCATTAAATGTATAATATTCCTGAATCGATTGAAACAATCAAAGTTATAGGGGCTGCCTCACGTTTTGATATTATTGTAGAAGTAAAATGAAATTGTCAAATATTCACCTAATTTTGGTATAAATGTCTGTAGAGCCCATAAACAATGAAACATCATGATTTTGGTATTATTTAGTATAATAACATCCAAAATTCTATACCGTAGTACTACTATCATTTAAATTGCCTGAAATATATTCGCATGTCATGAGAACGAATTAAAAAATAACCGTATACGCAATAGATGTTTAGGCCAACGTTTAAATCCATGATTTGCAATTATTATTTATTCTTTAAACAACAATCAGCAACTTTCTATACTAAGTTATATAAATACTTGCATTTGTAAGAAAATGATACTTTTTCAACATTTTTGCTCCATCTATGAGACAGCCCTTTTAAAGATAGACCTTAAATTATCGTCCATCACATCGAGAGTAACAAAGGGTGCTACCAATCACTATTAAACTATTTTTTTAATTATAAGTAATAAACATTATAATTTAAAATTTGACATTATTCATTTTTGTTGTTATATATTACATGTAAATGTATTTATGGCGTCCGTTCACACTAACAAAACGCCATATAAAATGCCAATTATATAATATCTCAATACGGAGACCATATATATCATTTTTGAAATAATAATTATTAGATTATTTGACTTTTAATATGTTTTATCGACAGTTTTCAGTCGTCAAATTGAGTTTGGCGAAAACAGTCTACAAAAAACTGCGCGTATACGATGAATACCATTGTGTGGGAACTATACGAGTATGCAATGTACTCTTCTAAAATAAAAGTGGGTCATCTTTCAAATTATGCACCAGTGAACCCCGGGGGAAGGGCGGTCATGAAGAAGGAAAGTATACCGGGTCAAGTATATTTAATGTTTCAGGGCGGGGAAATGGGCGGGAATTTTTTTACTCGTGGAATTACCCGAGATGTGAATAAAAGCGAAAGTCAAAACTCCGCCCTTCCCTGGTGTTGGTGCCGCTGTTTCAATTGAGTTATGCATTTCAATAATGTTTGCCACCTCTCGTATGTAAATGGCTTTGGTCGGTTTCTAAAAGTGGGAGCTCTTATTTCTAAACTTTCAGTGTAGGTAGACTCGGTACATCTCAACATATCGCAGGCTTAGAAAGAGAAGGTTGTTACTACTACTTACGACCTTTTAAGATTCATACATATTTAAAATCAGCATCGCAAGGCGCTTCTAATGAGCCCAATTTCATAAAAATCGGAACTTGTCATGTTGACCAAAACGAAGTTTAAAACGCTTGTTTTATAGTATGTAAAGAGTAATTATAGGACTGGGGTGGTATTCTTAAAGCATCTTAAGTGAAAATTTAGAATTTCCCCAAAGTCTTACGATTTCCTTAAGTATCTCAGATAAACAAGAAAAATATGATTATCAACGTTTAACATTGTTTTGAAGCGTTATTATAAGCGCTTCAATAATAATAAAAAAAACCTCTGAAATATGCTTAGTACCTTGTAAAATATGCGCTGTTCAATATTTAAGTCAAAATATTTAAGTTTATCGGACAGTATTTTCTCGTTTTCTCAAATATCGATTTTGTAGTTATATACGACCTTCTCATGCTAAGCCATCGATATAGTCTGTCATGCTTTTGGCCATGATTGAAATACAAAACATTTTGCTATTATTTATCTCAATATATTTTAATTATAGGTCAATTTGTCATTCCAAACAACTATTTCTTGAAATTATTTTTATGTGAATGACAGTTTTGATGTACAATGATAAGGACCAGCTGTACCAGTAAAGGTCGGTGATCTTTAATGTACAGAGAATTGGACCTGATCCTAGACGTTCAATGTTAATTTAACACATTCAACCACGCAATCAAATCCCAACAAACAATAACTTGCACCCTGATATTTTTTACATGAAATGCAAAATCTGCGACTTAATCCCATCTAAATGGTCGTTTTATCAAAACCTTGAAGTTCTGTCCGATCGAAACTAAATTAGTTTACAGTATAATAAATCTAAGAAGTTGGTGTTTTTATATCACATTCGTATCAATAATAGTACAGCCCAATAATGTCAAAGAAAACAATGTACAGTGTCATTTTTTAATTGAATTAGTGTGTTACATTTTGTTTCTGAAAGATTCGGTGAATTTGACCTTTGTCGACTATCCTAATTAGTAGATCTATAAAAACGTTATAATTACTCTAATTGCAGTTATTATTCTACTGTGTCTTGTTATATACTTAGCTCCGAGAAAATATTCATTCAATATTCATTTGACGTAGGCGACATGGTAATTATAGTATATAATTATAACAGTGTGCTTGAGTACAATGATTCAAAACAAATTTTTCGGCGAAGGTTATGAAATTTGACTAACTTAGGTTATGAACTTCCACTTACTTAATTCACCATGAGTAACATGGTGTCGAGTAGATATTAAACGCACTTGACTACTGATCGAGAGGTCCCTTGTTCGATCATCGGTCGGGGAATTAGATCATTTCTGAGACGCTTTTAGAGTTTCCAACCATACTAGGGATAAACTGGTTGGCAACACAAAGGTAGTCTCATGTGTATCGGAACTGGAGAATTAAGAACCAATGTGTCTTCGTGTATCACACCACTATTTCTTTTACTTGCTGTTTCTTCGGCAAACCACTAGATTCCATTTGAAATAAGTGCCTGCTCTATTATGTGGTATCCTTGGTCGATTGTCGACCCCCCCCGCCCGCTTTTAATGCGGACGCCCCAACCGTTCGACCACGGTCGCGGCATTTTATATTCGGATGAGTAAAGCAGGTCTTATATATAAAGTAAATCGTTCACGCATGGAGACTTAAATGGTGCGTAAAATAAACCTATATGCTTAATGTAAACAAAAGCTAGAGATATCAGCATGCGCTCTGCCCATATACTCGTTTATTGTCTGAATTCACAATCGGACTTAATCGTAATAATATTTTTATAATCGTAAAATAAATATGAGTGTAGTGTAAACCTAATTAATCATCGCATGATTTTAATGAAGCATTTCCTTGTATATACCAATTGTCAACAATTGCAGACAACATTGAACGTTCTGGAATGTAAATTAATTAGAATTTTATTAATGAAGGGTGTTTACAAATGAGTGTAATTAGTGTTTTCGTTATCAACTTAATGCATAATGAACCATATAGACATGAACTCGGTGAATAAATTTCGTACGTACGAGGTCGTGCTCATCTTTGGTTAGTGCAAACTTTTGTACCATAGTCATTTACCAGTGCAAGTTAATGTGTCATAAACGCCATTCATCGGTTCACAATGGTTTTTCGCTGGTACCCTTTAAGATTGGTACAAGATCCGATCCAGATCAGAGTGTTCGACCATCTACTTTGGATTAGTTTGTTTGTCATCTTGAATTGCATTTGTCTAGATCCGATTATTCAGCAAGATCCTAGGTGGACGGCCGGGAAATCGGCCATGCTTTTACCCACAGCCTTTTCACGGACCTGTGCTTTTACCTTCCAGCTTCCCCCGCACTGCCGTGAAATGTTTGAAAAAGATTCTCCGGAACATTTCTAAAACATCCAGCATTCGCAACAAACATCCGTTTATACTCTAGCACTCCTAGTAGAGTTAAACCACAACCTACAACCAGTTAACAAATGACTAATTAGTAATAACAGACCACACGCCTAGAACGTCATAAATGTAATTTTATGGTGTCTTTTTATTCTGGTGACAATTTATGCAATTAGTATCTAGGCCATGTATGACTGACGACAGTCTCATTTAAACATCGAGATGATTAATATTTCATATAATTGTTACGCTTCATACCGTTTGAAATAGCTCACATTAATGTCATAAACAGGTATGTTGCTATTACTCTGAAGAAGGCGAAATGCCGATACGTAAGTGATGATACAATTAAAAAACAATACGTCAAGGCGTCCAATTACTATATTAACATTATTGTCATGTCATTTTGAAACAAAATATTATTACTTTACATTTATTGCAACGTGAATATTGAATTTTCATTGTTTTGTTGTTGTTTTTTTTTTTTTTTTTGGGGGGGGGGGGCAGCTTTAAAAGTATCTTTTTGGTATATATCTAATTCTCATGGACACGCGTGCTTTGTTATTGCTAGGTGACATTACAGTTTTAAATAGTAATTTTAGGGTTAAAATCATTACAGTTTAACAGAGTAAATATAATTATAATAAATAGAGGATCTTACATGAGTGACTTTTCATATTGAATTTATTAAACAAGTTGGATAAAAGTGATCCAATACGAGGCTCTGCCTATTATTTATTGTAATATCTGAACAAAATATTTTCACGGCGCACTTTATAAAAATTAGTGTTCTTTTCGACGATTAATTTAATCTTATAAAATAATATAACTTTATTGTAAGACACATTTAAATGTACCTTTAACCGATGATATTGTTACATTGGCTCGGGTCAGAAATAATTGTGACATTTTAAGGATTATGTAATTATATAATTTATATACCTTTCTTAAGGTAATGACTTGGTAAAGTTGCTTGGCCATTGGCAAGTATTGTATGGAATTCGATAATTGGTTTAAAGATTTATAGTTTTATGAATAAGCCCAGAAGTCGACCAGATAATATAATTTTGACGAGCAGAATAATAGTTGCATAGACAATTTGGAAACAATAAACGATCCATTATGTACACAAAACGTTAACTTTCAGAATATTCAATTATATTATGTTTCCGTTGCCTTAAATGGAAATATGGCTATATATCACATGACTTTCCTTGTATCCAGGTTAGTATAGCCAGTACGTATAAAGTTATACGTACCACATGTTACTTTTAGAATAAAGAATTGAATTTTTCCAATAAATCAATGCGTATTTTGCGTTTTTAGTGTCATATGATATCAAGAATCTATCACTCGGTGTCAATTGATATATTTATATTAAACTCGTTCAGGAAATATTATTAAGCTCGCCAGAGGCTCTATTAATAAAATTTCCAAAACTCGTTTAGTATGTATAGGTTATAGATCATATATTAGATTTATAAACAAATTAGAGCAAGGGAGCGCTAGCGACCCGCAGCTCTAATTTGTTTATAATTCTAATATGTGATCTATAACCGGCTTATAGTTTACCCGCCCACTTTTGGTGAGCTTTCCAATGCTTTTGTATGCAAACAATAGCATGTCCATTTATTGAGAATTGAGAGTGAAAAAGTGTTAAGGTGTTTCACCGCTTTTGGGTGGAAGTTTAAAAATCGCAGTCACTTGGGTGTATTGTGAGCGTCTGACAACAAGATCAAATAATACAAAATGCTTAAAATTGATTTTTCAGCATCTTCCCATGTCTTAAAATCCCGAGTGTACTGACTAGTTATTACGATTATATACTTTTAATGAAAATACAGAAACACCCTTAGCTCAATCCCTACGGATGATTTAAACCAAATGATATTAAACATATAATCTAGCGAATTGATTACGACGTATTTAAAACGTAGTTCTGTGCGCCCATATCAAACTTATTTAATAGTTTTAAACAGTATCCCGAGCATTTTAGAGGACGGTTCTTTGTATTTATTCCTGCATTTATTCCTGAAGAATGTTAACTTAAACATGCAGAAGTACCCAAATTAAAACTGTATTAAAGCACATTGAAGTATGAACTAGTTTTTAACAATAAAATGGTCGCGAAATCTAAATACAACGGATGCAAAACGTTGATTATTTTTGTTACCTCCCCTGTTTTCAGCATTTCTGAAATCACTAAAAGTGTAATAAAAATAAACTAACCGATCAATTGTCATGAAATCTTGCATGAAACTTCAGCATTTGTTCAACACTCTGCTTGACGACTTTTTGCATGCATGAAAACAGTATGTCGTTCAAAGATTTTTCACGTTAAACTCAAAAACGAAAATTAACATATTTAAAAATAGTATTTAAAAAATCAAATAACTTGCACAGTATAACATAAAAATTACTGTTTGTTCCCTTATATACAAAATTTTATGTATACCAAATTTTATGAGGATTAAAGCAAAAGTTTTTCGGTAAATTACAATTATCAGTTTTTAGGGGTTGTCCCCAAAATCCAAGAATATCTTAAAAACCAGCCGAGCAAAACTGTTGGGATTTTCCAGAATGATTGTCGTAATTGTGTTCTTTATAAATGTAACAGGTTTTATATACACTGTACAGATAAATCTAACACCGGTGAATCACCTTAAGCAGATTATAAATTGCTGATAGAATAACAGTAAAATTATGGGAGTAGGCGGGTCTAGTTTTCCATATAAGGAAACAGCCAAATTGTCCTAATACATGGATTTACTAAATAGTTATTATGTCCGTTGCACAAATAAATGAATAAGTGGTCCAAAATTTTGAAAATCCCTGGCTTTTTATTGGACAAAGAAGTAGGGTAAACTATAAAAATATATATCAATTGACAACTCGTGATAGATCCTCTATATAATGTAGGTTGATTTAAATACAAATTTATAATAATAAACTCTACATCTGATTTAGCAATATGTCTCTCAAGTTCTAAAAATGAAACATATGTTACAAACCAAAGTTCATACACCATATTTCACAAAACGCAATGTCTAAAATGCATCCAAAGCTTTGACCAAACCGATACATAGGCAAAAGATTCTGGTCCGGTGATTATAAACGTTTTCTCATTCTCGTACTGAAACTCCAAACTCCATGCTCAAACTTGAAAAAAAATCAGCTTTTTTAGAATTTTGCACCAAACACCAACACTATCTTAATGCAAATGACCTAATTAAGATTAATATAACCCGCATATAATATGTTTCCATTTAGGAATTCAAAAGTTACAGCAGTTTTTATAATATGCTACAGCTGGAGTACGGAGAATGAGTTTGAGCTATGCGTACGTTCTTCAATGTTTATAATCACCGGGCAAGATATCGTGTTATGATGCTTAACCAGTGATAATGTACGAGGGGCATTAAAAAAAATACGTAGACAAATATATTTGCTAGCTTATGTTTTCAGATAAACAAATAATTATTTATTATGTTGTTGCACCACCTTCATAATCCCAAATCCTAAAGTTCATAAAAATCGGACCGACAGTTAAGTGAGGATCTTGTTGTATGCAGTGTACCTATATTGACCAGGGGGCAAGTCGAAACGTCATTGTTGACGTCATCGGTTTCAGTAACTTCATAACATCTTCCAAATGCTCATAATAATACTCACTGTACAACTCTGTCACCAGCTAACCATTCTGTATAATGGCCAATGTACGCATTAAACTTACAACAAATGACAAATAGCATTATATTAAAACCATCGACACGATGACAGCATCGTTACGTTTTGTACTCGGACAAGGCAGGCAGCACTTAACATAATCAGCCGAGCACAGAAACCAGTAACACCAAACACAACTACACTGAGCAATGCCCACACATATGCCAAAGAAAGAATTAAAAGTCAGGACGACATTTTACAACAATTGAAGAATAGCGGTGATTCCATGAGACCTAATAAAACGTAACCGATACCCGACCAAGTTCCTTCAGGCCCCGCCTTGTAGTAACATGGTCTTCAAATAGGAAAAATGATTATTGAATGCCTCTATTATAAATTGTTGGATTGAGAAACACGAAGGATGCAATTGGGTTAAACATGGAGTCATGGGCGTCTATGCTGAGTGACCAACATGAATGACCCGATATTAATATTATATCATAACCAATGGAATTTGCTAACTGAAATATGCAAAACAATCACCATTGTAGTTGTTCTTCTTCCATGTAATTTGCAGGGCCCACTCTGGGGCATAATCGCAAATGTTAGAGACAGCTGTGAGATACAAGGAATCCGGGTGCGATACCCTAGCTCGTTCCGAATAGATTCTTTGGTTCTTTAACGTGCCCGGTGTAAAGTACCGATGCACGCGAGACTACCCCTGTGTTACCAACCAGGATCATCTCTAGTTGGGTGGGAAACACTAAAAATAGTGTTTCTGAAATGACCAAGTGTCCCAGCCGAGAATCGAAACCGGGACTTCTCGATCAGGGGTCATGCGTCTTACCAATCCACTACAACAAAACATCTCAAACAAAATGTGGTTTCTGAAGCACAATAGCTTACTAGTATCAGGTAAAACATGTCTAAGACGATATGTATCTGTATTTTAAGTTTATACATCGATGGCTTAGAATGAGAAGGTCGTAACTACAAAATCAATATTTTGAGAAAACAAGCAAAAACTGTCCAACAATCACTCTTTACTTATGGTAGAACAAGCTTTATTAACTTCAGTTTGGTCAACATGACAAGCTCCGATTTTCATGAAAAGTAGGCTCATAAGAAGCGCCTGATGATGCATATTTCAAATGTGCAGTAGTTTTATACGGGGTCGTAAGTGGTACTTACGACCTTTTCATTCTAAGGCAGTGACATGTACATATACGTACCATATTTTAACGTCATTCAAACGATTAACCAACTTTGGCACCGGGGAGGTAAAACTACCCGTAAGATATATATACGGTACAGTAACATCCCTTGGTTGTTTGCAATAACCAATTCTGCAATTGATACCTGTTTTGGAAAATTCGAGTTCAAATGAAAAGTAGTAAACTAAACAGGCAAAAGACGTTTACAAATTTCATCAGTTTATAATGAAATACAGAGTATGGCAGTGTGGGTTATTTCGTCACATGTGTCACTTTCATATACTTAGCAACTTTTCTAAGTCCACACTTATATTTTTGAAGATAACTTTTTCAAACGTGTATGTAGCCCAATGAAATTTGGCTAGAACATTTTTAGGCTATAGGTATGCAGAACTGTAAAACACAAAGTTGAGTTTGGTTGAAATTCATTGAGTGGACACACGTATAACATAAGACCACAAGAAAGTAAAAGTCGCAAATACATATTTTGATATCTTGGATGACCACCAGTTATTCTTTTATTTCTATTGACAGTCAGAGACGCGAGTAGGAAGCATTGTTGAATGAAGAGACTCATTAAATTTGACCACCTGAACAAAAAGTTGCCATGTGTCTTCGACGTAGATCGCATTTACTTCATGACGTCACAACAAAAATGCTAAATGCTCTTGCAATCAATATAACACAATCAAACAATACGTTTACCTTGAACTAAACACTCAGATAGACACGTGTGCGTTGAAAAGATATCAGACGTGGATGTTATGGTAATAAGCCATGATTGTCGACACTAAATGCTACCCTGTACCGTACTGACGCCACTTCATATTTTTCTGACATCATTTAACGCATAACTGTGATATCTAAATAATTTTATAAACTGTTTTTCATACGTGGTGTGTCATTGGTCATACAATGAAGGCATTTAAAAAACACTCAATGTATATGTAAACGCATGGCGTCAAAACAGCACGAAACGCACGTCAATCTTGTGACGAACAAACCACGTGACGTACGACCAGTTCGATACGCGAATTATTATGTATTTACTGTACAAACTTCACGTGCGAAATCTTGTCACTTCATTATATATAATAAAAAAGTTATGGATAAACAAAAATGGGGACTTAGAAAAGTTGTTAAGTATATTATACATGTATATAATCATAATGTAATGACATTACCACTTCATTGCAGGTGTACCGGGGGGGGGGGTTTGGTTCCTTTTATTTCCAATTTAAAGAAATCGTTTACAACAAATTCACCTTTAATTAACAGATCGTTATAATTCATTGAGAAATTAATTATTTCTTTTAAACGCAAAATCAAACAGTTGAATTGAGCATGGCCCGTCGTGGATACTTGCTTGTAAAGCGATTGTTGTGCAGTTGGATAACCAAACATTAATATGTAGACTTAGGTATGATTTAGAACAACACTATACAACAGTTTACTATAATTATCTATTGTTAAGCCGATCAGACAGAACAATATGCTTGACAATGTACGCCTAGACGAACAAATAATGCTCCAACGGTGACCATTTGCAGTGGACACACTATATGCTGGGGATGTTCAAGCCGAACCAGAAACACAAAGCATCCATATATTGCTGGCTTAGAACGAAATGGTCGTAACTAAAAAATCAATATTTTCAGAAAACAACAAGAAGCGCCGTATGTTTTACACGCTCGACCTTCTCATTATAAGCCAGCGACATGGACATTATAAAACAGGCATGTGCGATGTATTTGGTACGCACATAGAACGTATAATTTACTGTGATGTGGTTTGAATTACCTAAACGTTGACAAAATATGTACAAACATAATTGTTTCCATAAAACGCTCTATAAAAGGAACCTTCAAAACCCATCTCTAAAAATCGCTGATTTGAATCAAATTTGTGGTTAAGATCTATCGAAACTACCATTAAAGACAAGTTTAATAATCTAAAACATAGGATTGATCAACAGTTGTGTGACGCTAATATGACGATATTGATCACCGTAAACTAGTAAAAAATATTTTTTACATTTATACAAGGTGAAGAAACATGAACACGCCCAAGATGTTTTCAGGAAACCGCACTACGTATCTCACTCGTTTAAACTTGTATTTATGAGCACGCACCAACGACGAAGACAACCTAAGTGAAGTTTAGTAAACCTGATAAGTAAGCGTATACTTACATCGCCTAGATAAGTAGAAATCAGTCTGAATGAATTAATAATTACACTAAATAATGTTCATTCATTTCGTATGGAAACATGACGGGCCATGCGATCACAACTCACTCCAAAGAAATGATTCATCCGAGAATGTATCGGTGCTAGCCATGTCCCCTAGACCCGGGAGAAGAATGCACCGGATGGCTCAATGTTCAATATAACGTCGGTGGGTTAGTCGTTAGTACAAAATCAATATTTTTTTTAAAAAAAACACTGTCTGAAAATTGCTCTTTACTTATGAAAAACATACGGAAGCCCTGGAGGGACATTTATAATTTAACAATTATTAAACAATTATTACCTATTACTTGTCCCTTATTACCTAATACTTATAACCTATTATTTATAAGTTATTGACACGCGCCATATTTGCGGCAAACAGGCACGTTGAGCCAAAAGGATATTAAAGACGGACATGAGTTACAGAAGGTATTAAAATCTGGTTATTTGTATCTATATTATATATGAAATCATAATATTGTTGTTAGTTATCGATGTAGAATCGAATTTATAAATTCTGGCTCGAAATTGGGGAGAACGAAATATCTTGTTTACGGTGTCCGTTGGCATGCTCCACTGGATTTGTTTCTACTTCTACCACATTGTTGGTGCGTTTTGCAACTATTTTGTACCGCCGTCAACACTGCACTGCCATTCACAGCTTTATGCAAATGCATCCAATGCAGTGCATGGGGTCCAAGGCATTCTCCCAAGAAACTTTTAATTCTAGAACTTCATTGATGGGTTCTGGAGCACTCTCAGACTATGTAGGATGCAATAGTTAATCAGCAAAAGTGTCTTCTAATCACATGTGCAATTACTCTGTAAAGTGCATGGGCCTAGATAAAGGTTTCTAAACCTGGTTTGCACAACCGGGATGGTCCTTATCAAGCTTCAGGCCAAAGAACAATGTGTTAATATTTGGCAGGGTTTATCAGTTTAATTTTGCTTCATTCTTTGTGTAACTCGGTCAGATGTTGCATCTCAACTAGTAAACCCTTCAAAACATGACTGTTAATGTGAATAATTTGGCAGTTCATGAGGGAGAAAGGGGTCTGGTGCTGGGCCTTCCCAGGAAAGCTGCCCATCTTTCTTAAGTGACATAACATTTGAAATTGCCATTTAAACCAATCAACCACAAACAATCAGTTTTAAGTAATAAATTTTAAATTATAAGTTTTAAGTAATACATTTTAAATTATAAGTATTAAGTAATACATTTTAAATTATAAGTTTTAAGTAATAACTTTTAAATAATAAGTTTTAAGTTATAAATTTTAAATATTAGATAAATAATAATAACAAATAAGTACATTCTTATATATTTTAAATAAACTATTCTGGGTTGTTTTTTTCAGAGCGATGGTGGTCGTGGGCGGAGAGGAAATCAGAATACAATGTGCAAATACGCTAGTGGTCTTTCAGGAGAAGTATTGAGGAATGGAGGAAAAATAATGAAAACTGTTGTGAATGAACGTATTTAAGAAGGACAAACATTATACTTAAAGAAGGCTATTTAGAGCATTGATCATATGACTTGCGTTTACGACATATTGTGATAAAATGTTTATGTGTCCAAGTATGGTGTTTTTGTTTTAAAAATTAGATAAAACAGTTAGCAGTCTATTGCTTTATTGTATTTTGTCTCGAAGATACATCATTTATACAGGTCAAGAATCTTCAAGTGGCTGTCTCATATTTGACCCTAATGGAGTGGCAGAGGAATGCCTGACACACCTGTCACCAGGCCTTAAGTGTTCGTGCTGTCAAGGATATTCTCCTACATAGCTTGATTTTTATATAACAGCATGTGGCATTCTAATATAAATTGCTCAAATAATGGCACCAGATCATTTTGACACCACCGCAGGGAATTGCAAGTTCCCACAGATTTATATTCGGACTAGTGAGCATTGAGGCGGGTGAATATGATTACGGAGACATAATTTGGAAAATTCATAAAGAAATCCATTAAAATTTTGATATATGGATAATATGAAAGCCTATTATATAAGTTATGGCTGGGGGTAGTTCCACCACGCTTGAATTTGTTCACTCGCAGTGGCTTTGTCAAAATAACGGTTGTAAAAAACTTAACATGTGTGCTTTTAGTGCCACAGTCAGTTTAGAAAATACAAGGAACACGCTTCAATGTTTTTATTGATTCAATATGGTAATTAACAAAATAACAATACATTTGGGATTGGTCATTAAACCTTTAACAACATACATCATAATACGACTATGTCCGGTTATTTCCAATCTCTATTTCCGCATGAATGCAGGAAACAAATTGTTTCTTCTGTCATATCCACCAATGTGCCAAATATCATTTTAACCTTGTGTACAGTTTCTTTGTATATGTGACATTCGAGCCTTTTATTCAGAAACAGCACAAACTAAAGTCTTCTAAAACAGATACATTTTCTACTGAGTTTTATTTTTTCTCTCTATCAAGTATCTGATGTTTTCTTGCGACGTAAGAGTAAATAGCCGCAAAGATGTAAAGTATTTACTTCAAATGCCGCATTCTGAACAACATTATGTTCACAAAACATTAGAATAACACTTTCACCAAACTTAAAACCAGCGTTAACGTATTCCGTTACCAAGTTAAGTCCAGGATTGTGAATTTAATTCTCTGATAGCAGATCGAGGCACCACATCTCCTGTGCACATCAACACTTTTGAGAAAAGTACAGTTCTTCCACCCCAATACCTTTTCAACTTTCCTATAATTAATAATAATAATTTTACAAAATCACATTTATAAAGCCTGTCATCATCACTCTGGTGTCAATACTTTTGAACACCAGACATCTTACAATAATATATGAGTTTATCGTTTGGTAATTGGCATTACTATCAGTTTTTAATAGGATACTCATTTTAATCGTCCACTTATTGAGATGGCCCTGTCAAGTATTTAAACATACCATCATATAATGTTATAATATATTAAATGTCATGATATCAAGTATTCATCGTGCCGACGTCGGAGTACATCAACATCGGGATTTCGATGTCGGGTGTCGTACCGTCATTTGGGTTTGGTTGCCGACGTCGCGACATATCATATCCAACGATAGTCGCATGTATATAGGGCCAATGGCAAGTTCCCAGTTAGCTTGTTGTCGGTTGCGAACTTACAGCTTCGCCTAACTCGCGAACTTACAGCTCCGCCTAACTCAAACAACTTGGAAATGGACCATGAAATGAAAGCTTAATTAAAGTTGAATGACAACAAATATAACTTACCCCCAGTGACTTATTTTGATTTGCAATGGATATGAGAAGAACGCCTTTCACATAATTGTACTTGTGTTGTGTTGTGTATATCCTTTCGACTAATCGACACGAGTCGTATATTTTATTTCCCGCCTGATACAGTAGTGTTCAGTAATAAATAATAAACTATAGGTAATAAGTTTTAAATGATAAATAATAATTGTTTATGATTGTTAAATAATAAATGTCCCTCCAGGGCTTCCGTAAAAACAAGCTGTTGTTCAACTTCAGATTTGTCACCATGACAAGTTCCGATATTCATAAAAATATGCTCATATGAAGCACCTTTTGATGTAGATTTGAAATATGCATCAAAGGTCTTAAAGTACTAACGACCTTCTCAATCTAGCCAGCGATATGTCCAAGTATGAAATTACTGAACGGCATACATGTCCTGTCATTATATTACATTATCAGATGATGGTGTTATTGTGACAATAAAGTAATATGTAAATAAATGATGTAACTGAGCAGTGGTATGACCTTGTAAATGGTATTGCAAGTAGCGCGTTGCCCTTGTAAATCGTATTGTCAGTATTGTGGAACTATAGTCATGTTAAATGTCCTCGGGTTCAGAACGTCACATGGCCAAAAGGAGCAAACATAATCATGGATATAATATTTCACAATGACGAAACACAATGGCGCTATTTCAACCAAAATAACTATGACCATAAGAACATGGATGTACTGATACCAATATTACACAATGACATTTTCATGGCAAAATCTAGTGAATACAAGCGATGTTTGTAAAACACATTTGCCCCATGGCAGCCTTATTGTCAGAAGTAGTAAAGGTCATAGTGACATTGACCTTTGACCAATTGACCATACAATCAATAGGGTCTTCTACAGTTACTGGTAGATCTACGTGTGAAGTTTGAAGACAATAGGACAAACCGTTCTTGAGTTATTGAACGAGATCCATTTGGTCTACCGACCGACAGACCGACATGAGCAAAGCAATATACAATGTACCCCCTTTCCAAAGATGGATGCATAAAAAGAGAAAGGTGAGTTGATAAAATTCTACTGTACATAATCATTCATTAGAGGAGGAATACACATAATAAAGATTAATACATGGAGTGTAACAAAAACTATACTTTAAATGGTAAACAGCTGCTAAATAATGCTGCTCCGTGTTGATTTGTTCATCCTGATTCAAGGAATTGTAATGTACCTTCACCAAAAACCCGGGTCCTTGAAATAATATGTGTGGTTTACCAAGTATTTGGCTCAGGTTAGGGTGTGGACTTGACTAGTGCCGGATCGGACAGCCAACATACTTTCACCTTATTTACTAGAGTAGATAATATATTACCACACAATTTTATACAGTGTTATATATTTTGATGTAGACAATAAATCTTGAAATCTTGTCTCTTTTTTACAAAAACACAGAAAGAAAAAAACTGTTTCACGAACAAAATACTATCGAAGTAACATACGTCATAAATTCTGCTCTAGAAAGGAAAACGCCATAATTTTTTGCATTTGTCGAGAACACCGTGCCCACGTTTTTAATGTTGAAATAACAAGGTGAGCCAAGATTCTGGTACATACACATATTGTGGGATGAGATTCGGTCATAACTCTGCATACCTCGCTTGTCATAGTTATCATGATATTCGTAATACAATGTATGTACATTTTTAAACAATATAAAACGCATTGTGAATAAATTGCATTTAAATGTCATTTTCCCTTAATGTCAGTCAGTATAACTAAGTCAGCTTAAAGGTTTAGGCGAGTTTAAACGAATCAAAGATATTGAACATGCATCGCAAACGAACTTTTATGATTCAATGAACGAAACAGGGCGCGGTGAATGAATTGAAGTTCCTAGGTGCATACTGGCGAGGTGCATGAATTGAAGTTCCTAGGTGCATACTAGGTCATAACATCATCTTAAACTCACTAAAATAATAAAATAACGCTTTGTAATCCCACACCCACTGGGATATATACATTTTATAACAGTCTTAACGTTCCGTCACGGTACTTTGACGTTATATACGTCGATGTGATGATACACATGATAAATTTCATCCGTACAGTTAATAACTCCCTGAACGCTCCTCGATTATAATTGTGATAAATTGTTGAGTGATTAACAAAGCGACGTTTTAAACGTTATTCGTCGTACACCGAACATTTTCGATATTACACTTCGTTCAATGAATGTCGCAAAGGAATAAACACAAGGAATTAATTACAGTAACGTCAATACTTATTGAGGTAAGTAATTAATATATGTTTACACATATTGGAAAATATGAAAAGGTAATATCTAAGATTGTTTTATATAATCGTATAATATTGGTTGAAATATACAAGTATGCTCGTCTAGGTAATAAATAGTACGAAGATAATTGGGCGAGCGTAACCTTTATTCATGTAGTACAGAATATATCAATGTTTGCGAACAAATTATTCAAGATTGATCCTTTGGATTCGTGCCTGCAATACACACCGAACGTCTTCATGATACTCCCCGATTTTGAAAACGTACAGTCGGGGATGTTCAAATAAATTATTGGCAATACATCGACTTTTAAAGTGCATGTATGCTAAAAGAACGTCGAGAATGAAGTTGAATTCTCCGTACCATACTTTGGGTCTTTTTTTGCCTTTTTCCTTATGTTTTCGTTGAACCGTTACCAAGATAAGTGCCGTTGCGAACTGTATTAGCATAATTATATTTAATTCTGCGCATAGTGTGTTGTATAAAAACAATAAATCCAACAAAAATGACAAACGATGACATATAAGGAAAAAATTCATATTCAAACAAAGGCTTAACATACTACTTCATGTATCTTATGAAACACCTGTCTCTTTGATGAACAAACAATTAAATCTGGTTAGATCAAAGGCCAGCGTAATTATAATCATCTCATAAAATACTCTTAAAGTAAATTCTGCCTCACTCCGTCTCTTGTCAGGACAATGGCTAGGCACTTCATGCCGCCACTTTCAAATGCATCTTGCCAAGCAAGCATACGTATTTGTTCACTGACTATTAACATGGACTCTATTAAAGTTGATGTTGTTATTCACTTCAATAGTCAATGACTCGTATACAGTGAACATAATGCAAAACGCTTCAACGTGCGTTTCCAATAATGTATTATAACACAAGCAATACTTTTGTGTGAGTGACGATAAGTAAATGCACAATTATACGTCTTTCACAAAGTTCATTTGATTAAACAATTTTAAAACGTCAATTGCAATTGATCCAGTTGCTTAGATGGTTC
The DNA here is from genome assembly GCA_963678985.1 of Spisula subtruncata. Classification (NCBI taxonomy): domain Eukaryota; kingdom Metazoa; phylum Mollusca; class Bivalvia; order Venerida; family Mactridae; genus Spisula; species Spisula subtruncata. Next base: position 9,861,510 of record OY787666.1, read on the forward strand.
CTTCAAAATAGATCCCTTAACAAAACGCTTTTCTCACTTTCGCGATACTGAAAACGTCGGAATAGTGTATCCTTGCAGTTCTACGAGATGCCGACGCTGGTACACGTTGTGGAGTGTTGTGACGCAAAGCAAGTATCAGCAGACTAGTGGAACCTTATTTAGAAGATAAATATTTGATTTGAGACTTCTTGCTCCTCTGGCTAATATGAATGTCAGACATCGCTACACTCCAAACATCTGGCTTCGGAGCTAGAGATTACTCTGACTAAAAATGAGAAGGTCGTAAGTACGCAATCGTACAATAAGCTCGCGCCTTGTGATACTGATTTTATATTTGTATAAATCTTATAAAGGCGCACCGCTTACGACCTTCTTATTCTTTTTTCATATTCTTAGCTAGCGATATATCTGATAGAAACAAAACGTTTCAATTTAAGGCGCGTTTTTTGAAGGAGTGATACATTAAAATGAAGTTTGTTTGGGTGGTCTATACGTGTAACCGTCTTATTTTTGTTTAGTAAGCAGCTTCTTAACATTTGACTTACCTATGTATGTAAGATCATAGAGTGTTATATGATGGTATACTATTCCAACACTATTTTGTATCAAGCTACATTGTATTAAACATTATCTACAAATGATTTGTCTTGTATATCTACAATGAAATTTGAATTGAACAAGCTTAAAAGGGAGTCGTTTTTGTATTACATGTCCATAACAACTTTGTTAATGAAAGTGTAAATGTCGAAGTGTATATAGTTAAACTGAATGATATTTGTAATGATAAACACATCGACAGGCAAACATGATTGATTGACAACGCCTTGATAAATTGCATAGTAAGGTATTATGTTCTTTTTTTGAAAAACGTTAATTATTACATGTATTTTTTACTCAGGTAATTGTTTTATTGGGTCATACATGTATACGAACAACCTGACAAAAAATCAAGTTTTTAAAGATGCATGTACGTGTATATCTGCTCGGTCAAAACGTAACACTATTTAAATTGGCTCCTTCACGTTGTTTGCGTTAGGCAGCCTTAGTATTAGTCCATGTAACAATGCAATTATTGTTCTAATACAAAAATTTATGAACATGTTGTGCTAATACCTGATCGGTAGAGAAACCATTTCAAAAACATTCTTTTAATGATGCGACACAAAGACAAAATATGTAAAACCTTATGAGTTATTACAAACAACTGAAATATATTTTACAACTTCTTTTCTCGGCAAAAAACCCTAATTTTAAAATTTTCTGATCATGCATATATAGTGGTGTGTATCCATGAATGTTTGAAATATTTGTTTAGAACAAAAAATACATAAAAATATAAGTAAAGTATTAATATAAGAAAAGACTAATTGTTGTGTTGGGCGCCAAGAAGCTTCACTGTTCCTTAATAATTAAATAGAAGTACCAGTATGTGGACTTTAAAGTAGTTTCCGTAATCATGTGATGATATTATGGTCTGAATGAGATGTAGATAAAGTGTCACGACAACAGTGTACACAAATAAAACACGGACATAAACAAACTATGAAGCAATGTAACAATTGTTGATGTTTTTGCAATAATAGGGTTATCAAGTAATGATATGCTCATGTATGATAATCATAGTAAATTTTGCCATCGCCACCATGAACAATGGTATTTTTGCCTTTCAACAGCTGAAACAAGGTCTTTCATGTTTTTGACCGTTGGAAGTTGGACTTTCTGCAGTTTGATTTCATTTTCCTGTTCATTTGCCTGTCGGGCACTGCACCGTGTGATCATGGTCTTTATTGTTTCTGTTTCTTTGCTGGACAATTGAGTGTCCGATTGCTCTTATCTTTTCTTTTATATTCTAGTGAAACCTTCTGTAATTAAAGAATACACTAATAAGTGAATTTTCTGTATTTGTCGACAAAGACGTTTGTTGTTATGTCCTTTCAATTTCATTATTTTATAAATACATTTACATTTAGGCTATACATTACAAACATTGTTTAGTAGATGATACATGTATCTCAAACTCTAATGACCGTCTATGATACATGCATTTGCTAAGAATGAACTAATCTTTATCAAATATTATTTCCATTGTGTTTTACTGAGGTGTGCTATTGATATTTACAGGTCAATGGTTTTCGACTTATGCTCGCTTGCCCACAATCATCTATGAATGAAACGGTTTCAAAAATACATGTATCAATGATTCATACATGACTTTCGTTAGAAATGCCGATGTACGCTGGTAAATTACGGGTAACCATTACTGACTTTTGGACAGCTTTATCACTCTGGTCTTGGTTAGAGTAATTCCAAAACACATGGGACCTTGATGCTGAAATAGATAGAATTGGTCATTCACGGGGATGGATTTGCGCGTCATCGCCTTGCAGTACTGTTAGTGCTTTAGGCCCTAAATATCCATCTGTAATAACTCTAAAACCACATTGAAGTTCATCGATCTGTCCTTACCTTGTTTATGATGAAAGGTTGTCCTCCTCTTGTTACTTTCAAGGCTTAGAACTGTCTGTTACTGTTTGTTCTATTATTATGTTTTGCATAATCATCTTTTCTCCTGTTTTGTTTGTAGCCAGGCTGTCATAGGAGAGATGAATTCACTGTTACTAGAATACAGAAATCCTTTCCTTCAATTGTCACACGCTGAAATTAATTAACATAAACCGCGAATTTCTGTTCAGCAACTTCATTTTGTTTATTATGGAATATGTTATCCTTGAGACTTTCTTTTGTGTGTTGTTTTTGTCCTTACGTGTGTTCTGTTTTTTTCTGTCGAGCACTTCTTTCGTTTTCCTGCTTGTTTACATTATGTGGTAAACAACATAATCAGTGAGTGCCTTTCAGCCAGGACTGACATTTACAACTCTGTGCAAAACGTACGCATAATTTGCATTTCATAAAACTTTGGGCCGTAATATATTTAGAACAATAAAATACTAAAACCACATTCATTAAAATATGTTATGATTTGAGGTGCATTGAAACGCACATTTGTATAATAAACCAACTCATAAATCATCCGATGTTGCAAGAGAGTAGCATTAGCGTGGGATAAAAAACCAAAGATGCTCGTGAATAATGGTTCATATCACAGTATTGCAATACTCTTATATAAGATGCCACGTACATTGTTTGTAAGTTTGAATCAAACAAAAGAGCTGTATTCTGGACAAGACAATGTACAGAATGGCACATTTACAATGGACACAATATCACAAATATGATTGCAATTTTCATTTTCAAGTAACAGTGAACAATACACAATATTATATCATATAAAAGACATTTTATTGTCTGGAACCAATTCTACATTTTGTTAATAGTATTACATAAATTGTGTATAAAAATACAGTGGACAATGTAGCACACATAAATGAATGTTCTGTTGTCTCAAACCAGTTTTATACTATAACTGGTCACTTTGACCAAAACAATATTTTGCAAATCATGATTATGATTAGGGCGAAAATAACACACCCATTAACATATCGTGCACTGAATATTACGCCTTCATATTTTGATCACGTGGTCGACATTCTATGACCGTGTAATGAGTTAAACATAAATTCGTATAATTAATCGTAGCGATTACGTACACATAAACTTACCGTATATGATGAATAACATTACAACTAACATTCTTTCATCAGTTTGACATTTGTCTTATGACCATTGGGCGGGTCCATTATCAATTCATTTTTTCCATGTCTAACCCATTTAGAATTGTTTGATATTGTATCTCCTTAATCGATGGTGATATATCACATACTAGTAAATAACCATGTGGAGAAATTATTTCTAATCTTACAGGACATAACACTGATCCAATTCAAAAACACATGGCCTTAAAAGTACACACATTGATAAATAACACATTAATATTAACGTGTTTATTGAGTATGTAGTTATACTAAGTTACGTGTCTAAATAATATTGGTTTAAGCACCAGCGTTCAACATTATTCAGTCGCATTGGTGCATAGAGGATCGTACATGAGTGTCTTTTCATATTGAATTTATTAAACGAGTTGGATAAAAGTTAAAGTTATTACATACGAGGCTCTGTCGGGCATTTTATAACTTTTATCCAACGAGTTTAATAAATTCTATATGGAAAGACACGAATGTATAGTGCTCCCAGGAAAATGTGATGTTACAAACATTGAACGGAGTTGCCTACTGTTGTAAAATTTGTTGCTTAGATAAACACATACCACCAATGCTTTACTAAAATAACACGGATAAATCGTGCACACTTGGTTGAACCACCTAGTAGGTTATTCCATTTTTTCCGCTTTTCACATTATCAATGGCGCACTATAAGATTATTTTATTACATAAACAAAATAAGCCCGGTAAGTGTACTAAAAGTATATATGCTTCCTCACGCTTCCCTTTAGAAGAGAACTAAGTCAGTGAACAATGCGGTTAAAGATAAATGAACTACTAAACATAGTACAACACTGCGTTTCAATTACCGTTACAGTGATGCATAATTAATGGACCGAGACGGGTATATTTGAATCGTAATTACGTCACGGACCTGTTTTTTCTATGTATCCTGTATGCTTATCATGCTTATTATGTAAATGTATATATGTTGGCTATAAATACGCGAAATGCTATTTTATGCCCCAATAAACTTTGTATTGTATTGTATTGTATACAATGTACCTATGTCTATTTTTACAGTGCGTATGGATACATAAAAAAGTGATCAGCTACCTCAATTGCATAGTTATTTTATTACTAAATTACTGTAGTGTAATATGTTTTTTATTAAATGGCTTTAATAAACTCTTGGACCGCGCTTTATGTGATAATTCACAATTACAGTATATTGTTTGGTCATACTTATTTCATTGACGTTATCATTTTACTTATTAGGGGTCGTGATAATGGTTAGATAGAAAATAACGTACCACTGGCGTCGTTCATTAATCAGCTCACACCAGACTAAATCTTCTTTCAAATTTGAGACCGGAACCAGACCATTATTATTATCCTCACACCATTTCAACATGTATTTACCTACCTTTTCAAATTGTTGAGCAATGACGATACACTAGCACTAATATCGTCAACATTTACTAAAGATGAAGCATACCGATGTGTTTTGTTTTATTTTTAAAAGTATTTTTCCATTTGATAGTAAATACTACATGAGTAGACGCTACACAAGAAGCCCAAACAATCGGTAAATTAAGCCTTTCATATAACGTCTTTTCCGAACGATCATTTTCATTACAAGTTAAACATAACCTTTGCGATAGTTTCTGTATATCGCAAGCTTAGAATGAGAAAGTTGTAAGTACACAATCAATATTTAGAGCAAACAAGAGAAACTGTCAGAAAATTACTGTTTAAACATCAGTATGGTCAACATGACAAGTTCCGATTGTCATGAATATATTCTCATAAGAAGCGCATTATGATGGTGATATAACGGTCTTATAGGGTCGTCAGCAGTAGTTACAACCTTCCCATTATTACGATGCACATTCCATACAGTATGTCTAACTGACAATTGAGATATTCATAAATGGAGCATATTAATATATTTCTTTGCATAATGTAACAAGTAATTCATCATATGAAACAAACATGGTTGCATTTAAAACACTCTTGAATGAGATATGAATTAATTGCTTCTGTGCTGTTGTGTGTTAGTAATGCATAACTGCCAGTAACCTTGATAACAGTTTTCTGTTCGCAGTTCTGAAACCTTATTGAAATTATTCATTAGTACGTTCTGTTTTTGTTAAACTGGTGTACTGGTTACATATTGCTGATCAACCAATGTAATAGTTTCTTTCATATCATCAAAAGAGTAATAGATCAACATAGTTACAATAATATGCAATTATCATTAATTTCAAAGACTTTGAAAAATAAATGAACATAAATTATTCAAGTAACAATGAAGTACACAAACAATTTCATTTAGGTCAACGTTATGTCGACTGAATTAATCAAACTAAGTGTTTTTTTAATGTGATTGCTTCATGTTTCTACTTTTTAGCTGAACTTACCCCTCCCTTACGCATACTTGCTTATGTTACTCTAAACGATAACATAGAACGTTTTTGTTTGTGCATATTGACCAATGTATTTAATACTTTCTTCAAAGTTATTATTAGATTTAGTACCAATTTCTTATAAAATTGGATTGTAGGCCTCACTGATTTTTTAATTGTTGTGAAAGAGAAAAAGTTCAAATAATGGATTTTCTTTCATCTTACGTTGGTGCAAATATGTGATGTGGGCAGTTACTTCGTATCTCTCGTACTTATCTCACAAGCTATCCTATTACACATGACATCCTGTACCGATATACTAGTATACAAAGTGAGTACCACTCGTACTTATCTCACAAGCTATCTTAATACACATGACATCCTGTACCAATATACATGTATACAAAGTGAGTTACACTCGTACTTATCTCACAAGCTATCTTAATACACATGACATCCTGTACCAATATACATGTATACAAAGTGAGTTACACTCGTACTTATCTCACAAGCTATCCTCATACACATGGCATCTTGTACCGATATACATGTATACAAATTGAGTAACACTCATATTTATCTCAAAAGCTATCCTAATACACATGGCATCTTGTACCGATATACATGTATACAAAGTGAGTAACAATAAACAAAACCTCTTCGCCATTGAACATGAACGGAGATATCCCTGCCAATTATATAACAACTTTTTGGACACGGTATTTGTTAACTAGGTGAGGTCGCAGTTCCGTCTCTTGTGGTCGCTTTGGGATCACCGTAATTGAGAAACTACGTTATCCTGCAGCGGGGACCTGTGGAACTAGGTCGGGTCTCATCTGCGTTTCATTAGGTCACATGGGGTCACTGTGTTTTGTTATTTCTTTGTAAAATTGTGTCATCCTGCATTTTTGCGGCCAGACTTGCGCTTTTAGTAATTTCGATGGGTTGTATGTGGGCATTGTTCCGTGAAGTTGTGTTGTGTTGTTACTGTTTTCTGTGCTCACTTCCGTGTCCGATTTCCTCTTAAAATAATTGGTCATATTTGGTCTGTATAGTTACAGCATCGTATAGGTTCTGTTGGTGTTTTACGTCAGATGTTTACACGATTTGTTATGGCAATAATTCAGCCAGGTGGAAAGTTAATTGGCCATCTTTTCTAAATTTGGTATGCTCATCCACGAGCAAGTGAAACCGTTGCCTTAAATTCTTTCGTAGCGGTTCAAAAGGAGTTCATTCTTGTCTTCTATACTAAATCTAAGCGCTTTATACGCATCTTGTAGATTGCATTGCTGTAACTAGACCGTATTCCATCAGACAATGTATATTTCTATGCAGCTTTTAAGTTTCAATATCAGACACTTTATATTATGACTTATCATATGTTTTGTATCCTAGACACTTTGTAAGAACGAACATATTACAGTTAAGTTACCGTTATAAACGCATTTATCTTAACATGTATGCATTTGTCATTGATATATGAAACAATGCAAAGTCTGATAAATGTAATATTTTGATAATGTATCGTTCTAAAACATTTCGCATCACTTACTATGTACAAGTAAAAATATGAATGATAAGATTATAATTACCTTTTAATTGCTGTGTATAATACCGATAGTAGCTGCGTAACTTTATAAAAACATCATTTCTCGATGTTAAAATGGCCGGCATTTTGTTGAGTGGTATGTTGACTTAGGCGGTACAGGATTTTTATGTCATACCTCAATACATCATCGTTACAGATTCTGATACATAAATAAGCTAATGTTGCTATATTTACCAAGTTCCGCTAAATTAAATGATCGCTGGTATAGAGATACGAAATATTGATGCAAGAGTAATCGCTGTCTTAGAATGAGTGTCACTTACGACCTTACAAGACTAATGCATATTTATGGTTAACGGATTTAAAAACGCGACATTTGGGTATGTTGATATATTTTAGGAAAGTGAGTTACTTTATCAAATATCTTGGTATTTCCGTAAAGGTAAATTCAATGTCGTCATTTTGATACCAAATTTATTAAAATCCAACAGGTATTAAATAAATTATAGCGTGAATAAGACATTGGTCCAGAAAACGAAAGTAACGTCTTTATCGGCGTATCGAGTGCAGTGCTGAATAACAAAGTCGAATGTTTAGGCTACGTACGTAAGGACATTCTTAACTTTATACAAACATTCTAAATTAAAAGGAATAAATGACATATACCCAATTATTTAAAATGTGTCTTTATCGTAGCAGGACGTAAACCATGTTCCCAGAAATAGAAATCACCTTATGTTGCAATTGGTTATTAAAGATGCTTTAGCACATGGTGTGATTTCATTGATTTTATTCCATAAAAATAAATACATTTGATCTCACTGAAATGATCACTGAATAACACATGTTTAACACTAACATGTCACAACATGATGAGTATTTAATACAGTTCATCTAAGTGTTAAAATAGGCAGTGTCCACCAGCGTTCCCAACAGCGACATCGCTGTCTATTAGAACTGCACAGTGTTCGAATAAATGCCTAAGGGATATGTGGCCATTCTGTCTGTAGTGCAACTTGGAGGTCCTGTACTGTGTTAAGATGACGTAGCCGAATTCGTGGCTTCAGATAGTCCCATAAGTTTTAAATGTGTCCTACTGACATAATAACCGCTACAAAAACATCGAACTAAATTTAACAATGGTGCTTCCGTCAAACATAAGCCCGCGCAATTTGAATACATCGATCGGCGCTATACGTATTGCCAAATGGTCAGAATGCGACTTTCGTTTTCTGGATCGACTTATTGATTGTACAATATATTTATTACCACTCATCTGATTTTTATTATTTTGGTACCAAAATGACGGCAATAAATTGACCCTTAACTTGCATTATTCAAATATAGGCATTAACTTGAACCGTCTGCAATAATACAACATACCCGAGTGTCGCGTTTTTAAATCCGTTTAGTATAAAATCTACATCATAAGGCGCTTCTTATGAGCCTATTTTCATGAAAACCAGAACTTGTCATGTTGACCAAACTGAAGTTGAAAAGGTTTGTTTTACCATAAGTAAAGAGTGATGTTCAGAAACATTTTCTTGTTTTCTCAAAATATTGATTTAGCTTTTACGTCCTTCTCATTCTAAGACAGTGTAATGATTATGCGTTGAACCACTGGGTGTGGTCTTACAGGGCGTGTAAAGTGTGACTTATTCCGTTTTATTGTAGTCTGCAGTATTCATTTACATACAAAGTACCATCATGGTTCCGTGTTAATAGGTACAAACTTATCATTTCTCTTCCATGCGATCTTAATCAGCAAATTAAACGATGTTTTACATACATTGAACATGCGTGTTTTGTTAATTAAATCTCTTGTTTATCTATTAACTGTGCCACGGTTGAGCTGTTCCATATCGCCATAAAGTTTTCCCAAACAATTAGTATTTTTATTAACTATATTAAGACGAATCGGTTAATAAAATTATATTACTTCTATGCAGAATTAACAGAATAACGTCTTGATTTGAGGTCAATAAATGATAAAACATCAACATTTACCAATAAAATATCAATTTATTCCAATAAAACAACACCTTACCAATTACGAACAGACCAATTACAGATCAATTAAGTATATTTACCAACATTATTATCCATTTAATGCTTCTTATTGTTTGTAATAAAATGTATATGTTTTATGAAAAATGAAAACATTAAAACCAAAGAATATTCACCAATTACGCAGTCAATTGATATAAAAATATCAGCATTTGACGAATTACAGGTATATGTTAAATTCTAACCATTTTACTTTCAATTTATAGCGAAACGTCCACATTTGCCTATGACATCGAAGTTAATGTTAAAATGCAAAATGTAACACAAACTTTAACTAATTAATCAAGAATTCCACCAATTCAACGGTCAGTTAAGTGTCACGATATCAACATGCTACATTTTGCACACGAACCTGTGTAACAATATCAACTTTTCACCAATTGCACACAAACTGGTATTAAAATATCAGAATTCTACCAATTGCACACAAACTGGTATTAAAATATCAGAATTCTACCAATTGCACACAAACTAGTATCAAAATATCAACATTTTACCAATTACACACAAAAATGGTATAATAATAATCTGACAGGGAAGGTAGCACTCAACCTAACTAGCCGAGCACAGACATCAGAAACACCACAACACAACTACCCTGAGCAATGCCCACACATACCCATTCCAAAACGGCGGCCAAATGAGGCACAACAACCCCGGGGCGTGACCTTGTTTAAAACACTAAGGACAATAACCTAACGTTATGCGACTAAAGAGGCACAACTACGACTTGACCTAGTTTAAAATAATGGACAAGGTTGGAATGGGATGGGAGATAATAATAAATATTATATATTCCTGACAACTACACTGAGCAATGCCCACATATAAGCCGAAGAAACAATTAAAAATCCGAGTCTCCGCTGAAAAAAATGCAGGATGACCCAGTTTCACAAAGAATTATATAATAGCGGTTATTGCATGAGACCGAATGAAACGCAGCCAATACTCTACCAAATTCCCAAAGGCCCACTGCACGGCGACCCAACTACACAAACCCGTGCCAAAACGGCGACCAAATGAGGCACAGCAAACCCTGACCTAGTTTAAACCACCAAGGACAGTGACCTAACCTTAATACGTCTTAAAGAGATAATTTTGCGACTTGACCTAGTTAACAATAATGGGCAAAAAGAGGGCAAAAATATATATGTAAAAAACGCTTATCATAGTGACCAAACAGCACAGTTACCTAATTAAAAAGTATCTCATCCAGCATCTCCGCAAGATACAACTGATGAGAAAAGGGGGGTGGGTGGTGTACTTTAAAAGGAGGAAAGAGGAAATTAACTTCCAAGGACAAGTGGAAACAAAAATACACTGACACTGCACAGTGCTCTAAAAGGGAGGGGGACATGGACACTGCTATAACAGAACACAACTTGAAGACAACAGTTATACAAATTACACAAAACCGAAAACCCACCCCAGCGTTTGCCGCCTCAGTCAGTCAAACTACGTGGGGCAAGAACCAAGCGACAAGACTAGAACAAGGGACAACACGCATCTAAATGACACAATATACATGTACTAGTGAAAGATACGAGACAGCCTTATGCTGGACAGCGAAATTGCAGTAGAACATACACAATAATAATACAGTTACAGAAAGGAGGGCTCTAAGCCAAACATTGTTTTTGGAGTTTTTCTATTTTTACTATTAAGTGGACAATACATACATAAAGCAAGGTTGTCAATGAGGCTTCCGCCTTGGGATGGACAGCGACAATTGTCACTGGGGTTTAAACTAGTTTATGGTGCACAAAACCTCACACTTACCTCATCAACAACATTATAGAGCAGGATAGTGTAAATGAAAGTTTCCCGTCATGTAATGCCTCCTAACAAAAAGGCCACAGTGACAGGTAATAAAAGAATGTAAAACATGAAACATTATATTAACAACCCCGTATAGTAGCACAGAAAGTACTCAGTGACCTATCTGAAGTCAGAGCAACAAGGGATCAAAACATATAAGGGTACGACAGGATAATGAAACAGACAAGCATCAACACCTACCGTCCGAAAAGGCTTAAGGTTAGGCATATTCATGGAGTCTGAATATTATCCGGTCATTGCACAATGAAATAGGGAGCATAATGACGAACTGTAAATGGGTCCACCACCAAGCATGCAGTCCGTTGCAAAATTAAAGGGTTGCAACCTCTACGAATAAAACGTTATGAAAGTGGCTATGACCCAGAATCTTACGAAATTTATGAAGCACATCACCATAAAGTTCAGGCTGAGACAGGCCTTGTCGCAGAAGAGTCTTTAAATTAGTGTCGTGTTTAGAAATTAGGTCACTATTACGCCGATAAAATTTTGCAAAAGTTTTACGAAGTTGATGGAAGCGAAAGCCTTGCTGCAGTAGTTTATTTGGCTGTAAAGATATCTAGTATTAAAGTCTTCCACTTGGGAACTAGCTCTAGCAAAGCGAATTAATTGAGAAGCATATACACAGTATGTAGTGGCATGGAATATCTCCATCTAAGTGTGGGTAATCTATAGTATCGAAATTAAAATCATCTCTTTTGTAGTAAATCTTACTGATAATTTGACCAGATGAAATTTTAAGGTCAATTTCTAAGAAAGATGCATGTGTATCAGAGGAATTGGCTTTATTCAATGTTAATTCGTCAGGGTAAATATCTTTAATTTTATAAAAAAAGTAAGGACTATCAATGTTCAAAATCAAGGTAACGGGAAGTATTATTAAACGCTGTAATTTCATCCGCTTCGTTTATGGGAGACAGTTCATAGCAGTATAAAAACAGATCTGCGACAAGTGGTGCACAATTTGTTCCCATGTGAATGCCAATAATCTGTCTTTAGATGGTAGTGCCCAACCTGACATAAATGTTATCCAACAGAAAGGCAAGTGCCTCACAAACCTCGACACAAGTCAACATACATGTATTATATCTGTCCAAGCTATTATTAATAAAAAAAATGCTTTAGAATGGTTACAAGGCAGGAACATAGTTTTTTTCCCTGCTAAAAGTTTTTTCCACCAGTGCTATTAACTTTTCTTTTACACGAGCATGGGACAGTGTAGTATACAGCGTTGAAAAATCGTATGTACTAAGTGAAGAAACATATTGTTTTCCATGAAGTTTTCCAGAATTACTCCAGAATTTTTTACTGACCAAAATAAATTTATACCAGTATAAAAATATCAGTAATTTCCCAATTGCATACAAACCAGTATCAAAATATCAAAATTTTACCAATTGTACACAAACAAGTGTAAAATATCAACATTTTACCGATTGCAGACGAACCAGTATCAAAATATCAGCATTTTACCAGTAAGTATTGCACAAAAACTAGTCCAATATATCCAAAATATCAACATTTTACCAATTAGTATTGAACACAAACTAGTACCAAAATATCAACATTTTACCATTTGCAAGCCAATCGATGTTGAATTAATTAAGAACATTCACAACTAACAATGTCAAATGTAATATTAACATTTTACCAATTGCGGACAGTATCAAACTACATGTATCAGCATTTTTCTATATGTATACGAACGTTATGACGAACCTCGATGCATGTAATTAACCAATTTGTATGCATATTGGAACACAAGTTTGATTTGCAGTCGAGAAAAAATCTGCGGTTTGCAGGGAGATATTTAGCGCCCACATTAATAATTTGCACAAAAGCGCCATTGTCTACTGATGGATGAATTAGTCGATAAATCGTCAATAATGTTCCATTCACTTGATTAAAACGTTTATTTCTTTGAAGTGATCATTCACAGATTAAATAAACAACATATGTGATATACACCCATGGCTATAATAATCTTGATTTACTAAGACATTATTTGATACATTATAATTTTTATATTATATACACCCATGGCTATAATAATCTTGATTTACTAACACATTATTTGATACATTATGAGTTTTATATCACTACAATGACAACGGGTTTTCACCATATCGATGGCTTAGAACCAGAAGGTCGTAACTACCAAATCGATATATTGTCTGTAATTTACTCTTTACCTATGGGGAAACACGTTTTTAAAACTTCATTTTGGTCAACATGACAATTTTAGATTTTCACGAAAATATGCTCATAAAAAGCGCCTTGTGAAGCAGATTTCAAATATGTATGAGTTTTATATTGTCCTAAGTAGGAGTTACGACCTTCTGGTTCTAAGCCATCGATCTGTGTCTTTGCAATTTACAATACATACATATAGTGGTGTACGTGTATACACATTCTGTTGATTGTTGCTTTGTGGTACCAGTTTCATTTTAATTCGTTGTTTTCATTTCGGTAGTTTGTCTTGTTACCGTTTATTTCTTTGTGAATTTGGGTCATCCTGCATTTTTGCGGCGGATACTTTGGCTTCTAATCATTTCTTTGGGTTGTGTGCGGGTATTAATTGCTCCGTGTAGTTGTGTTGTGTTGTTACTGTTTCCTGTGCTCGGCTGGTTAAGTTCAGTGCTGTATTCCCTATCAATATTCTCATATCTTGTTTGCTGGTGTACTTTGAGGTGTTTCTTTTTCGAGTGTTTTTTGTGCCTTCCGTTTTCCTGCAATTTCTGTCGAATGTTTATTTCCTTTTAAATCCCTTAGTTACGCATTTCAACATCAAATACTACATAATAGTGCTAGATTGGATTCCAGCTCAAGCAAGATAATTGTACTACTGATGATCAAGCAGCCAATCGAAAGTCATCATAAGTCAGTATTAATTTTGTCATTAGGACCTAGGACAATTTCATACCGAGCTCAGATCTTTTTATCTAGTTCATTTAGTGACTTTCGAGAGCTGCTGTTTCTTTTGAACGCATTCTTCTCTTCCGTATGAATTTTTTTCTTTTCTTTGATTGGGTGATTTTCTCATTCAATGTTCCGGTTACATTTGTATGTAAATGTGTGCGATAAATGAGCTTTGGAAAAACTAGGCATTGGTAACCAGCTGCTTCTCACTTTTTCTCACAAGTCCGAATAAGTGGGTTCTCGACGATTAAATTGTGTGTCATTATACTCATTCATCCATTCTTTCCGTACGTTAGGCCATACCTGTGATATGGGTATGGAACATGCGACCTCCAGATCACCAGTTTAACGCTGTACTGAAACAGGCCTGGTAATTAGCAACGAGTCCCGAGCCAGAAACTCCTGGTTTCAAAGCCTGAAATTCCACTATTCAATACAGACAAAGAAGGAAATTTCTTCAAAACCTGAAATCAGGCACAAGTTTACAAAATATCAGACCTGTGAAAGGACTAACAGGTGGAGCAAATAGTAACACATACCTTGTATCTGGGAGGGCAAAGTATAGCAAGTAGAGCTCTAGTTGCTGAGCTATCCGGGCGGGCACATGGTTGTTAAATAAATGTAAACATAATTTATTCACCTAGCATGACGTATTGCATACAAATTCACTACTTTAAATACTACGTAATTTATATTATTGTATATAAAACAATCATGATTCAAAGGTTCGCTCCATTCATTAATGGGATAGTGTAATTTATGCTTGAGGCCTAGTCTCTTTGTCTGGTACGGATGATCCATCTTGAGCGAGTGATAATTGTCGCCAATTTATCTAATCCGAACAATGTCACATTTTTCACTACACCTCAAACTATTTTAGAGATTTTTGTAGATAATAAAATAGCAGAATATGCACTAAACGGTTTCCACAAAGGTAATATTTATGATTCGATAAATATAATTGAACTTTACGATGGCTTCTAACGCCTTTGTAAAGTGAAATATAATAAGCTATGTGCACATGATATGTTATATACATATATTAGTGAATGTATGTTAAATTAATTTTATTTATGATTGTAGGCGTGGTGGCTAATGAAGAGAGACCTGACTGAATTGTTGACGACAATGCATTTACAACAGGCGTTACAAATGAGCACAGGCAGAGTGAAATGAAGGTTCGATTATTCAACGAGACACCACTAATTGAGAATGCGGAAAACAACAAGAGTGTTCCTATATTTTTCTTGCTGGATATTTATTGCACTGATATGCATTGTGTTAAATATCATCAATATAGATTGGACTAGAACAGACACGGTGAATGGGATCGTTATCGTTCTTGTTCTTGGTGTTTTACAAGGCTCCGTATTAGAATTCCCCGTACAAACGATAGCAACACTTGTCGTTGGTGGAGAAAGACGAAGCACTAAGCGCGCCGTATGTGATCGCTTAACGGTCATACTGAATTACAATCTCTTAGCAACGAGTAAAGACGACATTCTAGAATGCATAGAGACGATGTATATGGCGTTCGTTGGAAATTTAGGTCCCAATGTGTCTGCTGTGCTAGTTAGTGCTACCACTGATGATGATCTTAAGGAATATGAGCTTCAAATCAGGGATACATATAGAGCTATATTGTACGATGACTTATATAGAGAAGGACTAGCATTTGCTAAAGGTGAATACGATTTGGTTGATCCTATCCATCTGCACAATGTTTGGGCAATGTACGTAGATATAGACAGAGATACTTTCATATCTGAATATTTAGAAGATATTTGCGACAGATACGCGCGGGAATTCATGGTTGTTCACCGGGTCAGTCGAGTGCTTCGAAAATGTGGCCAGTACCAAGACTTGATGTTGCTATCTGAAGGCGAGTTTGAAGCCTATTCATATTGTGATTGTGAATGTTATGGCAACTCGGCTAGAGAGAGAGGAGAACCATTATTTCATTCCAGTGAAGACGTTTCGAACATTCTTGAAAGAAAGTTTGATTATACTTTAGTATTAGATGCCGATACTGGAGTACCAAGAGGCGGTGTCTTTGATTTGATGCAAATCGCCGCTGCGTATCCAGAACGTGGCATCATTCAACCTTCAATCAAACTGCATTGTTCACCGGAGGATACTATGTTTATGCACTTGGAATCGATGCGTCAAGCCATCTATGAACCAATGACAAACGCATTGACTGCATTATTCAATCAATCGTCATACTTTGGGAAGGCTTTAATCAAAAACAAATTATACATAGATTACGTGATAGGCTGTAAGGAGAAGCTAATCGAGAGAGTACCGTGTGATGTTTTAAGTCATGACACATTTGAGGCAGCACTTCTAAGACCTTTGTACGCTGGCAGTACATATCTACTTGAAGCTCCGAGTCACAATTACGTCACGTGGAACATTCGAGAACGGAGATGGAATAGAGGGGAGTTAATTCTTGCCATGTATTTCTGGAAAAATGGTTTCGGAGTACCCATGCGATGGTTGCAAAAACGACTACAAAAATCAAAATTCAACAAGACGAAGGTTAGAACAGAATCAAAGCTAGATTTTGTAACGTCATACATAGCTCATTCCGCATTACGACAAATGTTAATGAAACCAGCATTGTTACTGTACATCTTGCTACATATAAACGTACATTTAAGGTACAGATATGCATCAATCATAATCGTTATGTTCAGTGTTCTCATATTTCCGAAATTTGCAACTTGCAATCGTGAAAACTACAAATTTGTGTTATTAGAGACCGTGGCATCAATGCTACAGTTCACACCGGAAGCTCTGGTAGGATGTGTTCGTATTTGGAGAGCATTGTATGCAAATATTTCTCTAAACGTAAAGTGGGTGCCACAACGCGCTGTAGAAGAGGAATTCAAGATGTCTAACCCGTTTGTGTCTAGTTTTAAACATCTATGGGGATATTCATTATTCGCAGTTATCACGGGTATTCTCGTTATTTTGTTTCTTGAGAGAGCAATGTTGATATTGGTGATGTTAGTGACGTTGATATTGCTTCCGTTGTACACAGGGTTTACCTCCTTATCCCCTGGTTTTAAGTGTTGTAAACCGAAGAAGATTAATCTCAGGGATGTCTGTAAGGACAGTATTACAAAGAATAGTTGGCATACTGACGACAATGGCGTCACTACGATTTCGTCAGGAGATACTTATAGAAGTCTAGGAAAGCTAGATATTAGTTCTAGGTATGCTGGGTCTTCCAGTCTATCGTCATCGGAAATCAGTTCAACACCATTAGTAGATAGTTTACGCAAGTTAGAAGAAAATGGAACGTCGAAATCCTGGTCTTTAGAAGTAGAAAAGCTCATTGATAATGCTGGTCCTCTTAAGAACACGTGGCCACTGCCTTTAAAAAATAGACACATCCGCAACCGTTTACTTGCTAGTAAAATATACACAACTTATGATTATTGTAGTACTAAAGATAACAAATACGTTACAGTCATCAATGTGACGTCTACAAATCCTATTCATAATAAAGCAATTAAAGAAAACATGTATGACAGAACCAATTCGTTCTCTAGAAGCATTAGGTCTGGAACTACAAATAATGTATATGATACAATAAACAATACACCATACAGAGAGTATGCAAATTTAGAAAGCATCATGAACAATCAGAATGAACATATCTGGTATGATAAGAATATTACTTACGTCACTGTGGGAAGCTTCAGGAATCACTGGACACCGCAAATCTTGTCGCATGAGAAGGAAACTAAAAATAGAAAATCTTCCAGAAAAAAGAAAAAGAAGAACGTAACAGTATTGAATATAAGACAAAGTCTTACTGGCAAGACATATATATTTGAAAGTGACAGTGACAAAGGCAGCGAATGTAGTTCTGTTGAAAAGTTGTACCAAAATATTGGGGTTCTTAAAGGCTTTACAGAGCCATGAATATCGTATGAGGTGTTGAACTAGAAATCCTGTCTTTTTGCTTGTCACGATGTTTCAAATGATGCATTGGGTCAAATCGCTGGCTTAAAATAAGAAGTTTCGTAACTACTACTTACGGCCTTATATAGACTGGTACATATTTCAAAATAAGCATCACAAGGCGCTTCTAATCAGCCTTATTGCTTGAAAATCGGAATTTGTCATGTTGACACAATTTTCTGACTGTTTATTATGTTTTCTCAAAATATTGATAACGATGTTCTCATTCTAAGCCAGCGGAATTTACGGAACAACTGATCATTTCTACAAATATTGAACCATTGTTGAGTGATGTAAATGATATTATTTTTCGTATGATTATGAGTACCCTTTCTTTAAAATCCAATATGTCATTATAACCATAAATATTGTTATAAATTAGTTTTATGTTTCTATTAGTAACATATTTTACGTATCGGTAATTCACCATCCAGTTGAAACCATGGCCTCTGGGGGATGGCGAGGATAGGGGGAAACATTCCCGAAGATCCCGTGGTTTGCCTTACCAATGGCCCAGTACGGCCGTGTGAGTGCAGGGCTTATGTTTCGTGGGGAAATATAGTCGTAACCATTTCAGAGGTTTAGGTTGGAGTCAATTTTTGACGAAGTCCCGGGGTCGATGGTCGTGGTTTCAATTTACAATTTACATTTGAAGTTTCGAATATAATGTAGAAAGAAAACTACACTTGTCTACGGAGTGGTAGTCTATTGAGTCCTTATTTAATAATAGAAGTCTTTATTTTATTTATCATCGAGTGCTATTTATATTCATTTATATTTATATTTTTGTAATGATATATATAAACTGTTTGATAAGCATACAGCAAGTGTTACGTTTTGTCTTTCTTTTATTTAAAGTAACAAGTCGTGTAATATGCCAGTTTTATATGCTAGTTTGAAACTTTCGTATTCCAAGACAAATACACAAGTCATATGGCAAGACATTATACAGAATGGAAAATTAAAGGGCTTCAGCCGATTTCTTATGCTGTTCGATTGTTTCCGTGTCTGTGTGTTTGTTATTATCCTTCGACATCAGTATTAACTTACCAAAATGCTGGTTGAAGTAAATACACTCAAAGAAAAAATGTAGATTATGTTACCAATACATTTTCTTGTATTCCAAAGAATATCAAAAACAATGTACTACGGTTTTGTTAGACTGTGACACAACTACCTATTCAAGAAATCATCATCAACCAGTACTTACTAGATCTTCAGCCGACAACACCTCGACAGTCCCATGGAAGAAAGTTTCTTGATAACTGACCGGTCAGGTTACGGAAAGCCAACAGTTGCCATGACTTTGTTCCGGTATGTTCTTGGAGAGAGTTTCAATAATATTGAAAGAACTTGTGGCCAATCCATTTGTCTAGATCTACAAATGCAATAAAATATTATTACACATGTAAAACTATTAATACTACCAAATACTGACTACTGCTGAAGTACGGGGCAATTATAATGATGACATCTTAGACAAGTAACAATGAGTTGTTAACGAATGCCTAATATATATTTTACCAGTATCCGAAGAACCTATATGGATGGCGAAATGTAAAAGATAGAGTTAGATACAAGACGTCTATATCACGACATACAACAAGTTACATGATCAAGCTCGTCGGTACGCTGGAAACATAATTATGTTAATACACAATATCCACCGGAACTAACATGATATCTTCCATGATCAGGTCTCTAGAGTAATAATTAACTCACTGGTTTTGAAGGGACGCAAAATGCACTGGCTTAGAATGAGAAGATCGTATCTACTACTCACAACATTATGAGATTGATAAATATTTTAAATTCTAATGAGCCTATTTTCATAACAAAAAACAGAACATGTTATGTTGACCAAACTAATGTGGAAAAAGCTTGTTTTTCCTTAAGTAAAGAGTAAATTTCAGACAGCGTTTCCTTGTTTTCTCACAAAATCGATTTTGTATTTATGGCTTTCTCAGTCTAAGCCAGGGAAGTGCTGATTTCGTTGGTTGCAAGGAAGCTCAACTTGGCGGTCTGGAGGGTATGCTATAACTGTTTCACCGTCGGAACATATCGTTCTATTATGAATCAACTCCATATGTTAAACGACTGTATACATGAAATAAAAACAAAGACAGTGTGTTTACATAATATAAATACAGCCGGTTTAAAATGCAATATACGCAAAAAAGCTTAACAAAACAATTCATTTTATGAGATCGGTAGAACGTTTGTCATACTATTGTCATTCTATGCGCACAGCATACTATATCAAACTTCATTTTCCACGCCGTACAAACATCGTTACGCCTACTCAGGTTTTAAGAGATTTGGAAAAGCAATAAAACAGGAAAAAGCACATGAAAATTTGTCAATCAAAATTAATATAATAATTATGTTATTAGTAAATTTAATGAACATAGCACTGAAATATAATGACTCTATTCATCATTTTTTCTATTTCCGTCAATCTGTTTGGCTTATTTATGTCAATATATATATAATATTAAAGTTATGTCTTTTTAAATAATACGTCTTACTAAAACACACATGTTTTGTATATCCATCTGGCTTGAACATTTAAACATATTTTACTTGATCATTTGTGCATAATGCATCTTACTTGCATAGGTTCTAAGAACATGTATTAAGAGCTCACATACAAATGTGTTATGCGTTTCATTCACTGGTTCATCATGTACATGTACTGCAGTAACAGTTGGTAAAACTTGTGTGGAGCGGTGGCCTATAGGTAGGGCGTGTGCTTCGGGTCGAGCGGTCCCATGTTCAACCCTCGTCTGAACCACTGGTTAATTTCTCTGAGCAATAATAACCCACATGCTCCACTCCACCAAGGTGTATAGTAGTACCTGTGCAGTGTCTATTCCTGTGCGCCGCGGATCGATTCTGGCCGCCAAAACCACGGGAGAGAAATATGTAGGTTTCATAAGGTAGCCCGTTGACCAGGGAAAGATAAAGTGTCAACGGTGGTTGGCGGTTAAACAGCTGAAAAAAAGCCCTCGAAAATTGGTAAGGTTTTAACTTAATATGTTAAGGTTGTTGTGATAGCCGATAAGTTGTATAACTATCTAATAAGGACACTCATGACTGAATGCATCGCTGGCTTAGAATTAGAAGGTCGTAACCACTACTTACCACCATCTATTTTTAGAAGAATGAAACATGCTTTCTCAAAATTTCGATTTTATACCTTCTCATTCTAAGACAGCGATATATCAGCCTTCATAATGTTGTACAGTATTTATATATAGCATATGCATTCTGTTATAACTAGTTTCCCTGGAGCAAAGTACTCGTATGACCTATAACTGTTCAGATTAAGTTTTTGCAGCTATGTTGATATTTCGGTGAGTGGTGTCGTTTACAAACTACATTTACTACCAAACATGCTATGAAGAAATCGTACAGGGACGCCAGCACTTAACTTAACACTGAGAGCAACAATAACGCAACATAAGACAACGTACATAAGCAATAAGCAATGTAAAATAGCAAGAGGATCTAGTTTCATAAGAAAATAACAAAAATGCCCGAAAATACTGTTTCCGAATGCGTTTTTTCTCATTTGAACTATCTGATTTGGAAGTCAGTTGTGGCTGCTGCTGGTAACTAAGGTGACTCTGACAAATCTACCGGTATTGACATGCTTGTGTTCTGTGTTCTGTTTTGTGTGTTCATGCTCGGCAGTTTATTATTTATGGGATTTTAGTCTATTCTATCAGGAATATTAAAAATTGATAATCTAGATCTAACTTGAGTATTTAACAGTTTAAATATGGTATGAAAATTGATACGTTTCTATGAAATTGTTTGCTTAAGCTTAGATTTGAAGAAGAATACACCATGTACCTATCTACTGGCATCGGAGTCGAAAAGAATTAGTACTTTTTATTTTATATGAGTTGATAAGGTCCTCGTCCCATACCTTTCGGTAATCTGGGATTTTTATAGGACCCCGGCATGTACCCATTCATGCCGAGAAAGTTAAAATGTTCGAAATAGGGTAAATTTATCTTGCAGGTAATTTATCTGTAAGCATTAGCCAATTGCTTTTGAGATCTAGAGCATTGGTATCTTCTCCTACTTTTCCTGTGTTGAAGTGAGTTGCGCCCCTGTGGTCTTAGAAGTAGCTCTTTCGAACTGATTGGCAATGTAGACCATCAAAACGTTAAAAAAGTTAAAAAAGTTAAGTTACCAATTTTTAGGGCTCTTTTCAGCTGTTAGGCTGCTCAAGCACCCTTTGACATTTCAACTTCCCCTGGTCACTCGTGTCTCCATGGGGAGACTATTTCTCTCCTGTGGTGTGGCAGCCAACATCGATCTGCGGCGCCCAGGAATAGACACTGCCCTCACAGGTACCAATTTACACCATGGTGGAGTGGAGCTGTGGGTCTTGCTTAGAGAAATTAACCAGTGGTCCAGAGGGGGATCGAATCCGGTACCTCTCGAACAGAAGCGCGCGTCCTACCTCTAGGCCACCACTTTCCACGCTTAAACTGTATATTAGTGTTACATACCCTATCTGGTGTCTCATTATCTTTATGCAGTCATGTATCTCATCACTTAAAAAGTAAGAGCTACTCAAAGCGGACGTTCTACCGCCAGATCATCGAGGCTGCAAACGAAAAGCTTTCTCGTGATACAAATTAAATTACGGGGCAAATAAACTAGAGTGAATCATTCAACTCACAACGTCTGTATAATGTCGTTAAGGGCGAATTTATTGTTATACCAAATGATCAATATAAATTAGTAAAAATAAAATGCAGTCGATTCACTAATTTAATTGGATGCGCGCACTAAATGAATATCGACGTTTATTATTTGAATAAATGATAAGTCACCGTCATCAGCATTCGTATGATCGTACATTATTGGATAATGATCAATATGCTAGATGTTGCAACAACAATCAAACATGACATGCAAGATAAAATAGAATTTGTGTAAAATCAGAAGGTTGAAATCCATTTTCTCTATGTATGTTCTGTGTTGCGGAAGTCGTAAGTTACGCACACTTATCGTTGATTAAAAAAATCCCGCCTGTTACTTTGAGCTCGTCGCTCAACATCCATCCCAAACCCACTGGAATGGTCATCGAAGTCACCAGACCCACTGAGTCCAATCGTTCAGTGAGTGGAGACGGCTGAGAACGCGTGTGGATACGGCTATCTACCGATAGAATCACAAACAATGGTAAAAAATCGATTGTCATTTTTGCAATTAAACCTCTAGCCGATGGAGGTATGGCTGAGGATGATATCTAATAACTCCGTTTTCATCTTATTATCTTGAATAGTATCGAGTCCTCGTATTTTCTTAGAACATTCGCGTCAAATGCGCTAGAAACAGCGATTTTTGCGTACGTTCAACATAATTAAACTGTTATTGTTGAAGACAGAACCGTAAAACATGATTAAACCCTTTCTTTTTGTAAATACAAAATACTTTTCCGACGTTCTTTATAAAAATTATTTAATACAAGTACAAGTTATATTCGTATTCTTTTCAGTATTATTATCGTTAATATATACTTGAACAATGTATTGGATTTAATACACATCACTTTAGTAGTTTTTTCAAGACAACGCGATGAAAATGACTGCTCGAATATTTTGACGTTAAATTTTACGCTTTCCGTGTGACGCTTCAAAGACGCAACACCGTGTGCGACGTCTCTATTTTACTAAAAAAATACACTTTGGCCAAATGACTTGCTATGTATGCTTCAAATATATAACTCCACGTGTCACATAAGGTTGCACAGTCTCTGTGAAGAGTAGAAAGTCAGAAAATGGGGTTTTGCTAAAATCTTGAAATGAATGCATGTGTTGACATTTTATAGCGAAATATGTTTGAATGCGGGTGGAGGCGGCGATTCAAGAAACAATCGTTTTTGAGGCTTTAAAGTTGCTAATCCCTCCGTAAACCCTCTCGCTATTTGCAATTCTATTCTAACGTTGCAGAAGAATCTTACACGATATTTATAGCAAACTCGTAAGTATGTATGACAACTCTTTTATAAATGTGAAAACCCCGCTTTAGTGCCCACCTGTCGAGGCATTATACACTTAACCGAATTTCTAATTGGCCACTCAATAAAATAGTATATTATGCGATATATACAATCAATTTTTCTAAAATTGTGGTTATTTTCATTTCATGCACTTATCTATCGATTTCAAGAAATAAATTACGCATGCATGTATAAAATCATCCATGCGAAACGGTTAGTGCAAAATGGCTTACGTGCACGTGGTTCATGTGCCCGGCATGTTTGATTTTTGAAATTGACAGAATGTATTCTCTGTCGAGAAAAGCATTAATACTGCCGAGAATGAGTTATGTGGGACGTACTGAAGCTGTCAGAATAACGAGTACCAGCACCAAAATCCAGACATGTACGTCAAAATGTCATTTTGAAAAATGCGATATTTATTATAACGTGGGGTTTAGCTCGAATTACTGCGAGAAACATATTTTCTATCAATAAAATTAAACAGTTTCGGCGTTTCGATTATTTGTATTCTTCTAAACGCACTTTTTAAAAAAAACTAATTTATAAAAACATTTAGCCAAGTACGATACTATTCCAAGCTGTGCGCGAGAACAATGTGCAAAAAAGCAATTTCGCACCAACCGTTTCGCATGGATGATTTTGTACATGAATACGCCATTTCCTTCTGGAAATCGATAGATTGGTGCGTGGAATGAACAAATAACGCAGCGTAACATTTCGATGGCTTAGAATTAGCCTAAGAGCTGAGGGCGAATTATTCAAAATTTGAGCCCATCGATTAAACTTGCACCACAGTTGGTCATATGACCAATCATTAAGAAAATCCATTTCTTACAAATTTTATCTTTCACAACCGCTCTGCATCCAAGATGGCGTCCAAGATGGCCGCCGTTTTTCTGCTAAAATGGTTCTGTGTACTTATACGGACCCGTATTGTATAGTTTTTCACAAATATGTTTTAAAATTTACTTATAAGTTGAAAAACGGAACAAAGTGATGTTTAAAACTGTTTTTGAAATAATTTTTGTCATTTCAGAAAAAATTCAGGCACATTTATGGCCAAAATATCGCGTTTTTCAGTGTATTTTTCTTCTTTTTGTCCCGTCAATTGCTTAAAAGTATATTTTTCTTGGCAAAAATTATGTCTAAATGGGTTTATTCATTAGATAATTATATGTTTAGGCAAATTAATGTCTAAAAAGTACAACTTTGTGTGCCTTAAGGCTCTCAGCAGTGCATAAAGTGGGTGGGGTAATTCTACCCCTGAGGTGAAAAAACGAATATATTTGTAAACACCAATTCTCTTATCTTCTTGATAAATTTTGATACTATGTTGCCTATTGATTGTAATGTATGCACTTAATTTGGTATTTTTTCTCATTTTTTGTAGACAATGTGTTGTTTTTCCGAAGTGGGTGGGGTAATTTGTTTCAATTATAAGAAACATACAATATTGCTTTTAGTCTAAGAGTTGAGTGCTGTTCATTTACAATCGTTATCCACATCTATTATTGGTATGCATAGAAAGCATATAGTGTCTTGTTTACTTAACCCATTTCTTGAAAATGTCTGCTGTCACAACGCTGAGAAATCCAAGATGGCGTCCAAGATGGCCGCCATTTTTTAAATTTTCACCTCTGTGACATAATACACAAACATAATACACAAAGTACCAGTTCTGTCTTATATCATGTTTCATGTGTTATTTTGATAGGAAACATGTTAAAATACACAAATCAAGCTCAAATCATGATGTTTTTGTACTGAACATTTAAAATTTAAGCTTTTATGACGTAAAACATGCCGAAAAATCGGGAAAATATGACATATCGTTTATTATACTCAGTATTATTGTTGTAATTTTGGCCAAATGATTATTCCAAAAAGTTCTAATAATAGTATTACGGATCATACAATATTTCATTTACTTTTATGTGGTGTGGTGGTAAGATTATCAGCATACTTTGCATTTAAGTGGGTGGGATAATAATTGAACCCCAAACATGAAATTTCGTTTGTCATTCAAAAATTATCATTTTTGACCAGGAAAATTTATTGGTGTAATCTTTTTAACTGCTATACACATGTAACATTGTATCTGTACGCATGTTTTTTTAATTGTACTGTATAAAGATAAATGTTTCCAAATAGTTAGGGTTAAATCAGTGCTGACAATGACAAAAATATTGACAAACACAGAATGCCCCTGGAATGAAAGAGATTCAACTTGTGAATTTATTTAGGAACCCATAAGCTTTAGCTTAATATATGCATTACCTTTTAATTAAGTGACCATTGATATGTTACACCTGAAAAAAATCCAAGATGACTACCGTTTCTATCGGCAAATGTTAAATTGTGTTAAAAATAATGTCAGCGTATGCTATTGTTTTCTCCGTTTTAATATCTTACCCAGAAAATCTATGTACAGCTGTATTGAGGTTTCTCAACATTGTTTTGTAAAACTGATTCTAATTATTCAAAGTTATGTACGCATATTTTCAGCTCGGGTCGGCTCTATAAAGTAAAACTGCTATTACTGGGTTCAGTCTCTATGAGGTACTTTGGTACTTTTATCCGGCTATTTGAGACCCGGATAGAGCCACACTCAGGTATTTCTGGGTTTCTGGTAGTACACACCGCTACTAGGTACTGTCATATCTCTCTGGGGCACCTTTCACTTCCAGATCATTTTCTGCTCTCTACTCTAGGCACATACAAAACAAAGGTTTTGAGGTACATACAGCAGCCCGATAACCCTTTACTGACCACACAAGGTTACCTATTTCCTATAAATTAAATGTCAAACAATTCTTGCTCATTGAGGAACCTGACACTGCTGAATAAAATCTTCTGGCGAACCAACACTGCTTATATCCCTGCCTAAAACATTTACGTGTGTGTTTATATTTCTGGCTCTATGATGTACCTTACACTTTTGATTTTGTATTTTCTGGTTTAAAAGAGTATACAATACTGCCTAGTACACAAATATGTAATATTATACGTGTAGCTGGCTTTCTGTCGTACCAATACATTTTGTACTACACCGTACAGTCAGATTAGCTCTCTGCTGTACCTACCACAGCCAGATACAGCACATTCAGGCTTGCTGTGGTACATACCGCAGCCATGCACAGCCTTTTCTGACTTACTGAGATACCTACTAATGCCGGACACAGCCAACGTTTGGCTTCCTGTGGTACCTACCTCATCTGGACAAAGTCATTTTTGCTTTCTGAAGTACCAGCCACAGCCAGATACAGCCATGTCTGGGTTTTCATGTACCTATCCTAACCAGATACAACAATTTCTGTACCTACCACAGTCATACACAACCAGTTCTGGGTTTCTGGGGTACATAACATAGCCTGATACAGCAATTTCTAAGTTTCTGAGGTACCTACCTCAGTCTGAGACAGCCATTTCTGGGTTTCTGAGATACCTTCCACAACCAAATACATCTATGTCTAGGTTTTTATGTACCAACCACAGCCGGATACCACCAAGACTTGGTTCTTAAGGTGCTGAGCACATCAGTACACAGCCAATACTGGTTCACTTATAATACATTAGTATATGTTTCTGAGGTATCAGCATAAGACGGTTATTTCTGGGTTTCTGAGATACCTTCTAAAGCTAGATACAGCAATGCTTTGCAGCAAGATACAGCCATTTATAGGTGTCTGGGGTACCTGTCACAGCCGGATACAGCCATTTTTGTGTTTGTGGGGTACCTATCACAGCCAGATACAACCATTTCTTGCTTTCAGTGGTACTATCACAGCCAGATACTGCTATTTCTGGGTGTTTAAGGTAACTATCACAGCTGGATATTATAATTTCGGACTTACTCAGGTACCTACTACAGCCCAATACAACAATTGCCAGGTTTCTGAGATACATACCACAGCAAGATACAACAATTTCTTGCTTTCTGTGGTTCTATGCCAACAAAATACAACCATTTCTGTGCATCTGAGATACCTATCACAGCCAGATACAGCCATTTCTTGGTGTATGTGGTAACTATCACAACTGGATGTAGTAATTTCTGGGTTTCTGTAGTACCTATTACAGCCGAACACAGCCAGTTCTTGGTTTTTGAGGTACATAACTCAGCATAAGACGGCCATTTCTGGGTGTCTGAGGTACTTTCCACAGTCAGGCACAGTCAGGCACAGTCAGGCACAGTCAGGCACAGTCATTTCTGGGTTTCTGAGGTACTTACCCCGGCCATATACAGCATATTTTGGTGTCTGAGGTACCTACCCCTGCCGGACACAGCAAATCCTTGGTTTCTGAGGTACCATCCACAGCAATATGCAGTCATTTCTTAGGTCTTTTTACTTACCAAAGCCTGATACATACAAATAATAGCTGGATACAGCCATGTTTTGGGCGTCTTAGGTACTTTATTCAACCAGATAAGCAATTTCTGAGATACCTACTTGTGCCATGTGCAGTAATTTCTAGTTATATGATGTACCTATTTCTACCAGATACAGCCTTTTCTAGCTCTGCAAGGTACCTTACAATGCCGAATAAAGCCTTTTCTGGTTTTAAGAAGTACCTTACTCTGCCTAAAACACCTATTTCTGGTCACATTAGTTATCTGCCACAGCCGGATACAACCTAAACTCCGTCTATGACATACCTTACACTGCTTGATACAACCTTTTCAGTTGTCTACTCTTGTTGTAATTTTTACCAAATCGATAAAAAATATCATTTGTATAAGTTTTAATTAAGAAGTCAAGTGGAATCCAAATCTTTACCAACTTAATTGCTTTTCTCAGCCAACCCATGCCCAAGAACAAATATTGGAAAATGTGTACATGTTTATTTCAAAAATGTCCATGTAATTCTGACATAAAATAACTGTACTGCAAAAAAGCGCGAGTATGTATGTTAAAACGTATTGTAGCCTTCATATACAGTTTACAGTATACATGTAGTATGTTAAATGTTATACTAGTATTTAAACAGAAAGAATCATTTGAGTAGAACATTTTAAAATGTCAGAACAAATATGAAAATTAGCTATCTTTAAAACTCAGAAGAATAGCAGGAATATAAAAGTTAAGGTTATTAATGTATACACTCATCTTTATTGATACCATTGAAATCGGATGAAATAAACTTATGAATAGTAACAAATATGAGACGAATCAATTATAATTAATGAAACCGGTATAAATGTAGTTCAGTTCACTGGTTTACTGAATTACCCCACTCACTTATTAGTGACTATGCTTTTATATAGTATAAACATGTGTCATTGGCACATTCAAATTTATTTCACGTTTGTAACTTTATTTACAAAATATACGGTCATACAAATAAGATTTACTCAGCTAAATTGACCCTTGCATCACTTTGGAAGCCATCTTGGATTTACAGAAGGCACATGTTTGGTATGTGCATTTCTTCTGCACTTAATTAAAAGTAATAACTTAATTAAACAAAGAGCTGACAAAACATATCATTTGAACGTTTTAGACTCTTTCATTCGAGTGACATTCAGTGTTTGACTAAGGATGTGATATAGTCAATATTTTTGTCATTGTCAGCAGTGATTTACCCCCAATCTATTTGGAAACATATATCTTAATATAGTATCACAAAAATAAAACATGCATACAGATACAATGTTATTTGTGATTAACAGTTAAAAAGGTTACACCAATAAATTTTCCTAGTAAAAAAGATAATTTTTTAATGGCAAACAAAATTTCAGTTTTGGGGTTCAAATATTACCCCACCCACTTTAATACAAAGTATGCTTATAATCGCACCACCACACCACATTAAAGTAAATGAAATATTGTTTGATCTGTAATACTATAATTAAAACTTTTTGGATAATCATTTGGCCAAAATTACAACAATAATACTGAGTATAATAAACGATATGTCATATTTTACCGATTTTTACGTCATGTTTTAGTCACAAAAGCTTAAATTTTAAATATTCAGTACAAAAACATCATGATTTGAGCTTGATTTGTGTATTTTAACGTGTTTCCTATCAAAATAACACATAAAACTTGATATAAGACAGAATTGGTACTTAAAGTATGTGTATTGTGTCACAGAGGTGAAATTGTAAAAAATGGCGGCCATCTTGGACGCCATCTTGGATTTCTCAGCGTTGTTACAGCAGACATTTTCAAGAAATGGATTTAGTAAACAAGACACTATATGCTTTCCATGCATACCAATAATAGATGTGGATAACGATTGTAAATAAACAGCACTCAACTCTTAGACTAAAAGCAATATTATACATGTATGTCTCTTATAATTGAAACAAATTACCCCACCCACTTCGGAAAAACATCACATTGTCTACAAAAAATGAGAAAACAATACAAAATTAAGTGCATACATACATTACAATCAATAGGCAACATAGTATCAAAATTTATCAAGAAGATAAGAGAATTGGTGTTTACAAATATATTCGGTTTTTTTCACCTCAGGGGTAGATTTACCCCACCCACTTTATGCACTGCTGAGAGCCTAAAGGCACACAAAGTTGTACTTTTTAGACATTAATTTGCCTTAACGTATAATTATCTAATGAAGAAACCCATTTAGACATAATTTTTGCAAAGAAAAATATACTTGTAAGTAATTGACGGGACAAAAAGAAGAAAAATGCACTGAAAAACGTGATATTTTGGCCATAAATGTGCCTGCATTTTTTCTGAAATGACAAAAATTATTTCAAAAACAGTTTTAAACATCACTTTGTTCCGTTTTTCAACTTATAAGTACATTTTAAAACATATTTGTGAAAAACTTTACAATACGTTCCGCATAATTGCACAGAACCATTTTCGCAGAAAAACGGCGGCCATCTTGGGCGCCATCTTGGATGCAGAGCGGTTGTGAAAGATAAAATTTGTAAGAAATGGATTTTCTTAATGTTCGGTCATATGACCAACTGTGGTGCAAGTTTAATCGATGGGCTCAAATTTTGAATAAATCGCCCTCAGCTCTTAGGCTAAATTAGAAGGTCGTAAGTGCCACTTACGACCTTTTAAGATTCATACATGTTTAGAATAAGCATTACAAGGCGCTTCTTGTGAGCCCATTTTCATAAAAATCTGAACTTGTCATGTTGACCAAAATGAAGTTGTAAAAGTTTGTTTTACCATAAGTACAGACTTAATGTCAGACAGTTTTTCCGTGTTTTCTCAAAATATCGATTTTGTAGTTACGACCTTCTAATTCTAAGCCATCGATTTATTGATATCATATATCAGATGGTATAATATTTTTTAGGATGACCAATTAGAAATTTGGTTAAGTGTAGAAACGTTAACTTATTAACAGAGTGCCCAAATGGTGTAGTCATGAAATTCTTTAGAGTTACGCCCAATGACGTCATACAAAATATTCGAATTATTGACTCGATTAAAACAGCTTTAATGTCCTTAAAACTCAAGATATAAACACAATTTATTTTACATTTATTTTCATTAACATTATTTTTTTTAAACGATGAAAAATGTCAGAATTAATATTCTTGTCAAAAATAGCATATTTTCTAGGTATATGTAAATGCAAATGTTTAAAAAGGTTGAACATGCCGTTTTTTTAATGTTTTATTTTTTTTATTTTTTATACAATTGAAGAGTCGGGAAAAATCATGACATTGATAACGCCAACTAAGACACTGAAGACCTGTAATTAATAAAACTTCAAACAATTTACATTTCAGCTATTTGTTACATATTTGATATACATGTATGTAAAACGAACACATAACGAGTGTACGCATAGTTACAAGCTAATGATTTTTTTCAAAACACGAATAGAAAGTTATCAACAACACATTTTCAGGATGTTTTTGTCCCAAGATTTAACACATTTTCATTTCATGCAAATCTGTTTCGAACAAAGTAAATAAATATACGACTTCAGGACTTTTTTCTCTTATGTCTCTCCTTTAAAAAAAAGTTTAAACAAAACTTTCTCCACGTGTAACTTTAAAAAATTCAAAATTTTTGGCGGAAAATATAAAATCTGGTCATTATTTGACATAAAATTAAAAAATGCAGACAAATTACTTTATTATGAATCAGCAGATTTGTATAGATTATTCCAAGATTTCAGCTGATGTATAATTTTTTTGATGTGACGTTTAAAACAAGCAAATACTTTCAGCTATATTTTTTTTTCGTTTCTGGGCTCCGTCAAAATGACGTAAAAGAACTCAAAGCGATACGTTTGCGACGTCATGGCAACGCCATGTATTCATGACACCTATAGTACATAACCAAATCGCGAAGCCTCAGTCATTTCCGTTTGTCTCCGGTAAATACACCTCGTGTATAAGTGTAGCAATTCACCAATATGATAAGTCCTCACTACTAAAGTGAGCTACATCCGCGTAAAAGTAACACGTTATGTATCCGTCAATACGATGGTTATTTTATATTTTCTGATCAATTTAATTATTCCTACGGCGTAGCAAGACGTATCGCGAAGAAAATGTAAAATCTCTTTGTAGAAAAATCATAATAAGCGCGTTTTTTGAATGGAATTTTCGTCTTGTTTATCACATGACGAAAGCATGTGACTGAAAGTACATGTAGTTCAAAAAGTCGCCTTGTTATGACAGAGGTATTTTCCATTGGATAAAAACCGAGTTGATCAGAACGTACGTAGATGCACCATTGAATCGTACATAAATTCTAGTTACCAACGCAACGGTTCCATTTGTTACATGAATATCTTATTTTAAAAGTGTCGTTCCACCTTCAAAGTCACATGTTAATGACGCATGAAATACCTCGAGAGTAGGTTTGAAACAAATAACTGGAATGATTCCAAGATGTAGAATAGATGTACTGTCTAAAAAGTCAGTAACACGTTTCGTATGTCAAACAACAAAAAATATAGGATGGTGTTTGTACAGCCTAGTAGGGAAATAATTACTTGTTAGCTATGATCTACCGCCCATGCATTGTGATCCTTCAGATCGTTCTAGATCGAAATAATTATATTTTGTTATCGAATGACTGTCCTTTTTTTATTTCCGTATAAAGCAATTATATTCACTGTCGCGTGGCAGCGATATCAGTTATTCATGAGCAATATACGGTGGATGGGAACGGACCTCGGATAAAACGTCAGTTCTATGAATACTGAGGTATTGCGCGGTGAATGGGAACGGACCTCGGATGAAAGTTATGAAGTTTAAACGTAATTTAGAACAGTTTACATACATTACTCTTTGAACGCTTGATACCTAAGAAAATCGTGAGTTGATAAACCGGATTACTCGGAAATATTAAATTTCAAATAATAACATTCTACATTTGTTCTAGCAAATGGAGGTGAAGAGATAAAATATTTAATTTTCAATTAACACGTTACAAATCGTAATTTTCGACATTCTTTTTCTTCGAAATTTATCTAGCTAAATAATGGAGGTGAAAATATGTGGTGTGTCCACGCTTGGCATCATTGTCACATTTATCTTCGTGTTTATTTCGTTTGTTATGTTGGTGGATGCGTCATGTCGCAAAGTGAAAGCTTACAATGACAAAACACTTGATGACTACATATTTGACGCTTTCAATGAAGTCACTGGTACAAACACATTGGCACAGTGTACTGTGGCGTGTCAGACTGAGATTGAGTGTGCGACATTCTGTTTCCACCAAGATGAGGGAAGATGTCGGTTACATGACAATGGTTTCCTCAGGCCAACTGATGGTGTAGTTGAGGTGGGTTGGAA
This sequence comes from Spisula subtruncata, assembly GCA_963678985.1. NCBI lineage: Eukaryota > Metazoa > Mollusca > Bivalvia > Venerida > Mactridae > Spisula > Spisula subtruncata. Next base: position 9,895,669 of record OY787666.1, read on the forward strand.
ATGTTATATGACCAGCGACGGAAACTGTCCCCTGCAAGAAGGTTTCGCACACCTCCGGGGTTCCAATCTATGTATCCACTTGTCCCCTGTCGTATACTATTTCACCCCTGGACACGCTTACTGCGAGAACAAGAATTCAAAGATGATTTCTTTACAAACTACCACCAAACTTCAAGCCTTTCTAAACCTTCTTGAAACCGTTTTTGCCGGACGCTTTACTCGAGTACATATCGGCCTTGGAAAGACAGCTGAGACGGGTTGGACATGGGCAGATGGGACACCGCTTGGTACCGAGGCTAATTGGATTCCTGGTCAACCGCTATGTGATAGCGATAAATCGAATATATGTGACTGTGTGGATGCTATTGGCAATGATGACTGGAAATGGAACGACAATGATTGTATCAGCCCAAACATTAGAGTCATTTGTGAGATAGAGTTACAGTAAATGCCATTTAAGGAGATTCGCAGGTTTTTAGATATATTTTAACATTTCAGGAAATCAACTGAAGTTTCCACTTAACAGAAACAGTAATATTTTAACTTCTTATCATATTTTCATATACAGTGTATTTGTAATATATATATATGTATAGGCCTGGATGATATTTGTGTTTTCGTTGTTAGATCGAAAGTTAATCCACCGAGTGAGCAGTTGACGCAATATATTCTCGAGTGGCTAGGCCATTTAAATTTAAGTCAGATACTCTCAATGTGAGATAACTTTCGTACGACATCACAATGGGTAGATAAAAAAAATATGTTATTTTTGCAGCTTTTTGTATCTTCAATTATGGAAAAATGAAAAAAAAATGATAAAAAAGTTTTCAAAAAAAAACAGCATAATGGTTGCTTATATGCAAATTTTAAAAGTAGAGTGCCACTGCAAACGATTATTATAATTGCTCCACGACACATTACGTCTTTTCCCATGTATCCATGATAAGCCAACCTATTTTGGTTGAAGTGTTAGATAAAGAAAAGCATGATAAAAATGGTCTTCTTTTCATTTTAATATTGATAACATTTTGTCGTCCAAAAACTTTCTCATTTTAAACAAGAGCGGGTGTAAAGTATGATTAAAAACTATTAGACTGCCATGATATAAATCATTAAATGAATAAAAAAAATACAAATAATTATTTAATAAGATGTGGTGATAGATGTTGTACTGGGGTTAAGTATTTCTAAATATAGATCTAGACAAAGTTTTCAATTCATACAATAGTGCGCACAGGATAAGGTGATATTTACAAATATTGGATTTGGTCTACGGTTGCAAAAGTGGTTGCTTAAATGAACACATATGGTCAATTTTATACTAAAATATCACTGACAAATCCTGAACACTTGCTTTTTTCACCTATATGGTCAATACCAAAATTTCCCGCGTTTCACGTTATCCTGGGCGCACTCTATCTTCGTCGAAATCAGAGGTTATTTTCAATCTTCTTGCACACGCACTTAGTACCTATGACCCTCAGTTTGTTCTAGGAATTAAGCACACTAATGTCTTGGGTCACTGTATGCAATATGACCCTTGACAACTGGGGCAATCAAATGGGACACCGATATACCATACTTGTATTATGTAATTAAGAGCACTTTTATTTTTATATTTTTATTTCGTTTTATATGATCATTTAGATATATATAATCGGTAAAAAGAGACTATCATTTCACTACTCTAAATTTTGCAAACATCAAGAACTCAATTGTACTTTGTTACAACAACAACCGCTAATTGAGGAAAGAATGTAAGAATGAGCCTAAATCCACATTGGATTTTGGAATATTTGGCATGTGTACCATTTCCCGACGAAAATCATATGGCTTGGTATTTCTATCGTTATTAGATTAGTCCTCGTTCATTCCTCATTTTGTACCAATCAAGCATAATATACATCGCTGGCTTAGAATGAGAAGGTCATAACTACAAAATCAATAGTTTGAGAAAACAAGAAAAACTGTCTGACAATCACTTTTTACTTATGGTAAAACAAGCTTTTTCAACTTCAATTTGGTCATCATGACAAGTTATGATGCATATTTCAAATATGCATGAGTCTTATAAGGTCGTATGTACTTACGACCTTCTCGTTCTAAGCCAGCGACATGTTCTTACATTTATTGCAGTCGATCGTAACTACTCGGGTCTTTCCGTGATGAATCCGGAAGCTCCCTCGGATGTATGTAGTGTAGTGATTCGTGGAAAATTTCCACACGGTGATTCGGTCCCACATATGTGAAGCGGTTTGCAAGAAAATAAACCATAACATATCCATTGCATATGTAACCTATGACGTTTAAAAGATCAAACATATATAAAACATGCCCAGTTAAGAGTTTTTAATGTTTAATCAGTGCCGCAAGTTCCACTTTAACCTGTTTACAAAATCGTTCTGGCTTCACTAAAAGCCGTTAAGAACCGTTTGAATAATGGTGACGTTCTATTTTACGTCCGAGAGATGATTCGTCTTAGAATTATCCGAGGAGCCCCGATTGCATTGCAGTAACATGGTTTTGTCATTTCTATAAGTCATAAAACCATGCAACAAAGTGTTTCGCGAGAAAGAAAGGACATGACCTTTCTTAAAGTCACATTGGGTCTTAAACTGTTATTTTAATAAGCTATAACTTGGTAACCTATCTGCAGAATGATGCAATTTAAGCATTTAGTTGTTTCCCAAATGTGGAACACCATAAGATGAAAGAAAATGTAATAAAACGTCCAGATGGTTTGTTGAAAAAATGCAATCTGTAAACAATATAATGCAATATTTAAAGTCTCACGGGAGCAGCTGTTGCAAAATGAGTATTTTGGTCGCAATACAATTTGCTAAATACATGTAAGATATTTGGTCTACTATTTCGAAAGATAAAATTAACATCCTATCGTTGAGTATTGCTCATTTGTTAAGAAACAGCCAAATGGTTCCATGATTCATTGTATGTAATGGATGGTCGGAAAAAAGTTGTGGGACCAATAATGTGACTTTAAGGGTGTATTAGGTAACCTTTAATAATCTAGCGAGTTAAAAATGGAGAAATAGTCCATAAATCATGTTTTTATGTACATGAAAAGAGTTTGGACTAAGAACCGTTCTTGTATGCAATTTCGCGACGAAAGCCTGATGTTTTGCTGTAATTATTTTACTAGAAAGCTATCAATCTACTATAATAGTAAAAAATAAAATAATTATGTACAATATGTATTCACACTTTTCCAACATTTTACTAAATTCGTTTTCCAAAATCTACTTCGGTA